>JBBEEQ010000026.1:0-1401000 GCA_037950945.1 Hypolimnas misippus
CGATGAAAAATAAAACATTGCACATACATTTAAACTGGCGTGCTCCTCCCCAAAATCACAGGCCGAAAGGGATTCAGAGGACGAAGGAGCCTACGTTCAAGGATCGCCTCGCCAACTCATCGAAGCTGTCGTCGCGTCCAGCGCACAATCGCAACCGCAACCGTAATTAGACACGGTAGGGAGGTAGACTTTCATACCTTCGCGATCAATGGTCATTAATAACACGCGATAGTACTATATTGTCTTGGATAGAAGGATATAAAATACCTTTTTCTTATCCAGTAAAACAATCAGACGTACCTGCGATTAAAGTGCTTTCCTGTACGGAAAGAAATAAATATGAGATTTCTATTCGTAATCTTTTAAGTATAGAAGCTGTTACAGAATGTCAACCCTGTGAGGGACAATTTTTGTCTTCTATATTTTTAGTACCTAAACCGAATGGAAAATATAGATTTATTCTAAATTTAAAATCATTAAATGAATTTATGACACTTCACATTTTAAACTAGAGGATATGCGCACTGCCTTAAAACTTGTTTCTAGGGATTGCTTTATGAGTACGGTGGATTTAAAGGATGCATATTTTTTAATACGCATTCATGACCATTACAAAAAGTATCTTCATTTTACAATTTGACGAGAAGTTATATGAGTTTAATGTACTACCGTTCGGCATAGGTACTGCCCCATTTATTTCACTAAGATTATGAAACCGGTAATAAGTTTACTGAGGTCGTGTCTCTATCAACAATATACCTAGATGATACTTTATTGATATCTAATAGTTTAGAATCATGTTTGAAAAATGTTTATGATACAACTAGGCTTTTCAAGGCTAGGTTTTATTATTAATGCGGAAAAGAGTAATCTCTTTCCTGATACCATTTGTTAATATCTAGGTTTCATAATTGATTCTCATAACTATCAAATCATATTACCTCAAGAAAAGGTAACAAAGATAAAAACTGAAATTGATAAGTTCCTTATTTTAAAATATTGTAAAGTTAGGGAATTCGCTCGTTTATTATGGATTCTTACTTCCGCTTGCCCTGCCGTCAAATACGGTTGACTTTATACAAAAGAACTCGAGCGATGTAAATATTTAACCCTAAAAAATAACGATGACTATGACAGACATATGACCATACCATCCTCAATATTGCCGGAGCTTGAGTGGTGGTCTCAAGCGATGAATCACCCCAAAAATGATATCAAACAAGAGGAATTTTGTTTAGAAATCTATAGTGATGCCTCAACTACGGGATGGGGAGCTGCCTGTAGAGGTGAACGTGCTAGTGGAATGTGGTCGGATAGTGAACGTTCGAGACATATAAATTATTTAGAAATATTAGCTGCCTTTTTCGGACTTAAAATTTTTGCAAAAAATTATAACAACTGTCAAATCATTTTGCGTATAGACAACACAACGGCTATTTCATACATAAATCGCATGGGCGGCATTCGAGAGATCTGGCAATGGTGCGAAGCACGTGATATATACGTTTTTGCATCCTACATTAGCTCTGCTGATAATCATGTCGCTGATGCAGAATCGCGAAGGGTTTATCCCGACATAGAGTGGGAGTTGTCGAATATTGCATTTCAAAAGATTGTAAAACATTTTGGAAATCCTGAAATTGACATATTTGCTAGTAGGTTAAATAAAAAATGTACTAAATACATTTCATGGCATAGACACCCAGACGCCTTTATAATAGATGCGTTTACAATATCTTGGTCAGATATCTATTTCTATAGTTTTCCACTTTTTACTGTTATTTTAAAGGCCTTGAGAAAGGTAATTAACGACAAAGCTAAAGGAATCATGGTAGTACCTTTTTGGCCCACACAAGCGTGGTATCCTTTATTCAAGAGCCTTTTAATTTCAGAACCATTGGTTTTCAAGCGCTCTAATAAGTTAATTATCTCTCATTTCAGCAATCGAAATGGCCACCAAAAGATTACCCTGGTTGCAGGCATATTATCAGGACGTCACTTTTAAAAAGAGGCGTACCCCCAGTCTCCATACCAATAATGATGGCATCACTTTCTAAAAACTCGGTAAAACAATACGACACATGCTTGAAAAAATGGTTCATATTTTGCGAAAGTAATAATATAAATTTGTACATAGGATCTGTGGCAGATATTATAACTTTTTTAACACAATTATATGAGTCTGGTGCAAACTATGGCACTTTGAATGGCTGCAGGTCCGCCCTCTCGCTTATTCTTGATCAAGAAAAAGTTAATTGTGACGATATTAAGCGTTTTTTAAAAGGGGTTTTTAGATTGCGTCCACCTTTGCCTAAATATAATATCACATGGGACACATCTGTTGTACTTAACTCTTTAGCAAATTGGTTTCCTAACGAATCCTTAAATTTAGAAAAATTATCAAAAAAATTAGCAACTTTACTCGCTCTTACAACAGCACATCGAGTACAAACGATAACTAACATTAACATCAAAAATATAGAAATTTTACAAGATAAAGTTAACATTAAGATTCCAGAATTGATAAAATCATCTCGTCTCAGAACATCACAGCCACTGTTGATTCTTCCAGTATTTCATGAACGGCCTGAAATATGCCCTGTGGTTACATTGCGCTGTTATCTTGATTTAACACAAACGTTGCGTATCGATGATAAACTTTTTATTGGGATTAAAAAACCTCATAAACCCATCCCGTCTCAGACGATAAGCAGGTGGATTAAATCGACTCTAAATAGTTGTGGAATAGATGTGTCTTTATTTACTGCCCATAGTACAAGACATGCGGCTACTTCTAAAGCATACGAGTTGGGTATTAATTTCAACCTTATTAGAAAAACAGCCGGGTGGAGCGATAGCTCGCAAAAATTTGGCAAATTTTATAATAAAAATATAATTAAACATGTTAATCATGATAGCTTGTTTGCAAAACAGATTATGATTGATTCAATAAATAAATAAAAACATACTTGTATACAATGGCATATTGTTAATTCATTGCATAATTAATAAAGAAAATTTCATGTAAATAATATGGTCTATTATTTTGTTTGTTACTGGCTACTGCTATGTAATAGATTTACTGTTCTTAAATGTTGATATTTTCACTCTCAACATCTACATGTATACTTATTGCTAATCTCGAGGACAAAGCACGAGTATAATTAATGATTAAACGAACTTACCTGTACGTGAAGTTCTATCATAATTATACGAGGGCTTTGTCCGATGAGATTAGCATCCCACCCACCCTAATTAGCATTTCCCGTGAAGATCTTTATTCTTAGATCAGAGGTTACACAATAAGTAATTAATACATTAAAATATCAACATTTTTACGAATATCTATAGGTGCTCTAAACTAATGAATACTGCCGGTATGAGCTAGTGATACCATAAGAAAAAAATCTCAAAATAGTGCAGATTGGCGACACCATGTGGCTACTACATGTAAACTTATTGCTAATCTCTTCGGACAAAGCCCTCGTATAATTATGTTAGAACTCCACGTACAGGTAAGTTCGTTTAATCATTAAATATAAGCTACAAGCAGTTGCTCGCGGCTACGCCCGCGTATACTTTGGAATTTCAGCCAAATAAATCTACCAGCGAAATTGTGACCTTTCCAGTATTTATTACCCCTTAGCGTCATTTTAAGAGATGATTTTTAAATTCTGGGATATACATATATTTAATTATTCTCCCTAAGTAATGTTTGTACTGAAATTAAGGATAATCGGTCAATAAAATACATTTTCTTCATATAAACATTATTACCCCTTGCACCTCAGTGTGGAATAATAGTACCCCGTTTTCTATTTTATATTTCATTACTATCCCACAAAAGTATGTGTATTTAGTTTTAAGTTAATACTGTTTTGTTATTGGTAAACACGATGATTTTCAGGAACTGTTGTTGTTTATAGTGTGCGCGCATCGGAGTCACGTAGCAGAGAGCGAGCGCTGGAAACCGGATCCCAATAGTAATAATGTCACAGAGTATACAGTCACTTGACAGCCCATAAACCTTACGCCGATTGAGCGCAAATATATGATAAAGAAACTATCTAATCAACGATTATAGAACACCTCCCCCTTTAAGATATACTCATCTAAAACATATAATATTATTATACAATTTACATAATATTTATACTTAACAATTTTTAAACTTATATGTCACAGATTATAAATTTGTTTGGGCTTGACAGTTCGTCCGCTTCGTGTTACATAATGTTTATTGTTTACATTATAATTAGAATGATTATTATTATTACAATTATCATTTGATAAATCATTTTCAATTGGTACATAATTATTTGTAAAATTTTCTAAATCACTATATGACTTTCTCAAATGAAAACTATTGCGTCTAAATGGTCTCATATTAATATTTTTACTAATCATATATGACCTAGGTTCTTTACATTTGTTAACAATAATACCTTTTTTCCAATAGCTATCTTGCTCTGTACGATATACAACATGATCACCAGTTTCAAATGTAACCTCTTTCTTTTTAGCAAATCTGTCATGATAAGATTTAGTTACCTGTTGTTTTAAAGTCAATAATTCATGTATGTTGGTTACAACTTTAGGTTCTAAGTATGATGAACATGATGGAATATTTGACCTTATGTTTCTACTATTTAATATTTGAGAAGGAGACACAGACAACCCAGATAAGGGGCTATTATTATAACTCATTAAATAATCACGATAATCTTTACCATCCTCCATGGCTTTTTTAATAATATTTTTACTTATATTAACTGCTTTCTCAGCCATGCCATTACTACGAGGATAATGTGGACTACTTGTAATAATAGTAATATCTTTAGACTTATAATATTCAATACATTCATAAGATTTAAAGGGATTATTATCAGCTAAAATTATTACTGGATATCCAAATCTAGTGAAAACTTCTTGCATACAGTCAATGACAGATCTAGAATTCTTATTTGATAAAGGTCTTATTTCAATCCAATGTGACAAATAATCTACTATTATAAGATATGATTTACCTGCATATTCCATAATGTCCATTCCTACTTTATAGAATCTATATTTAGGTATTTTGCGAGGCAAAATAGGTTCATGTACATTGGCAGGTCTATATTTTTCACAAGTTCTACATTTTGATATGAAAGTTTGAATATCTACAGACAAACCAGGCCAATAGAACAACTGTCTAGCTTTGGATATGCATTTACTAATCCCTATATGTCCTTCATGTACTAAATTAATGACATATGATTGAAGTTTACTAGGAACTACAATTCTATTATTAAAAAATAAAAATCCATCATAAACATACAACTGGTCTTTTATTTTTGAAAAATGTTTACAACTTTCACTTAATTTACTTGGCCAACCATGATAATAATAATTACATATTTTTGACAATACAGGATCATTATAGGTTTCATTTCTGAAAATAGTTTTTCTTTCATCTGACATTGGTAAATGTTTTGACACAGTATGTACCATTTGTAACATCTCATTATCATGTTCTGTATATTTTAAACTATTTCTTGACAACATATCAGCAAAGTGTACAAATTTACCAGGAACATAATATACATTTAACTTATACATTAAACATTTTAATCTTAATCTTTTTAAACGAGGAGAACCAATTTTACTTATATGTTTATTCATAATAGATACAATAGGTTTGTGATCAGTTTGTATATCAATATCAGAGCCATATATATATTTATGAATTTTTTTTGTACCAAATTGAATAGCTAACAATTCTTTTTCTGTTTGTCCGTAATTAAGTTCACAATCATTCATTGTTCTAGAAACACATGCAATTAATTTAAATTTACCAAAACTATCAGGTTGAAACATACAGCATCCTAAACCATTACTAGATGCATCACATTGTAACACAATTTTCTTATTAGGATCAAATGGACTGAGAGCTGGTGCACTACTCACCTTATCTTTTAACATAGAGAACACTTTATCATGTAATGGTAACCACATAAATTCAATATTATGTTTTAAAAGCTTACAGAGTGGTGACATTAATTCTGCCATTTCGGGTACATATCTTCTGACATAATTAAATGAACCGATAATCATTAACAACTCATCTCTATTAGTGGGTGGCTTTAGTTTTAACAAAGACTCTACTCTAGTTTTATCAATTCACATTCCATGTTCATTAAAAATTTGACTAACATATTTAACTTCACTTTGCCTAAATTGAAATTTACTTTTATTAAAAACAACCCCTATCTCTTTGGCTTTTAACATAACACTCAATAAAGCCCTATCATGATCCTCAATGATGTCCCCCATAACTAGTATGTCATCAGCCCATACTACAACATTATTAAGTTTATTAAAATAAGATTCTAATATGTCTTGATAAAGTTCTGGAGCATTCATTAGACCATAAGGTTGGCAAAACAACATTTCCAAGATGAATTTTCATCTAAAGTTATATGATGAAAACCTTCTGATAAATCTAAAACTGAAAAATATTTTTTTCCTTTTAACTTTATGGCAAGCTCATCTAGTGTAGGCAACAATTTAGGTTTTTTAACTATATATTTATTAAGATCAGAAGGATCCAAACACAATCTAACCTTTTTATTGGGTTTTTCAACGAGTACAATCCTGTTTATGCAAGAATTTTCTTGAATTTTATCTACTTTTACAATTGATTTTCTACTTTCTAATCTATTAAGCTCATTTTTTAACGGTTCAATAAGACAATTAGCAATCCTGGATGGTGGATAACAGATTTGTTGATCAAATGTTCTAGTTACAATACTGTATGTACCTGGAAGTTTACCTATGCCTTGGAAAACACTTTGATGTTCCATAATGAACTTTTCCTTTGACTTATCCAATTTGGATTCTATATTATTAACTCTTTTTACTCAATTTAGAGATATACACCCCGGTAATCCCAACAACATAGATTTACACTTAACTATGATAAAATTTTCAAAACTTTTCATATTTTTAAATTTACACATTAAGTTAACCATTCCTATTGGTTTAACTACAATACCTTCAAAAGATTCTAATTTTATATTTGTATTTAACAATTTAATATTTAGTTTCTTATTTATTTTATTAAAAATTTCTAATGGCATAATGCTAACGTCAGCACCTGTATCTAGTTTACATTTAACTGGAAAATTTTCAATAATTATATTCTCATACCAATTATTTCTACTTACATTTATACTTGATTTTATTGTAGCCATATTACAATAGACCGGACACATGTCTTCTGTCTGTTTTTCACTTTAACACTTGTTGCACCTTATTATGTACTTTACAGCTGACTGCGAAGTGGTTCTTGATACCACACTTCTTGCACCTCTTGCCGAAGGCCGGACACTGCCTGGGACCATGGTTTCGTTGACACCTCCTGCACTTGAAGACGCCCTTCTCGGTCTTGTTGTGGAGCTTATTGGAATCTATTTCCAAAGTGGGGTTCATCTCCTTCACTTGCAGTTTACTCTGTTCTGATGTTCTACAAAAGTTTGTAGCCTTCTCTAGGGTTAGGTTGTCTATACGTAGGAGATTTTCTTGCATACCTTTGTCGCTGATACCCTGGACTATCTTGTCCCTCAGGAGCTGGTCTGCGATGGGTTCGTTTTTGCTTTGATAGTTGCAATTTAACTGTAATTGCTTGCAGTCAGTAAAAAAATTGTCAAAACTTTCGCCCTGCTTCTGTTTCCTCTCGTTAAATTTGTATCTTTCGAAGACTTCGTTAACACGTGGACTCACATACTTTTCAATAGCGGCCATTACGCTATCGTAATTATTCTGTTTTTCGTACGTCAGCGGTATTGTTAGCAGTACTCTGGATGCCTCGATGCCTAGCATGTTTCTCAGGAGTGCTATTTTGACCTTATCGGTACTTACATCTTGTTCTGTCGTAAGCATGTAGTCTTCGAAGGATGTGCGCCATATTTTCCACTCCGACGCAGCATTAGGGGCCCGTAGGTCGAAATTCGGTGGGAGTTTTACGAATTGATCCATCTTGTAATCGTATTTAATCCAATGTTTAAACTTACAAATCTCGTTCTTATTTTCTTATTGCGACTGCGCCATGTTTTGTTGTTGGTAAACACGATGATTTTCAGGAACTGTTGTTGTTTATAGTGTGCGCGCATCGGAGTCACGTAGCAGAGAGCGAGTGCTGGAAACCGGATCCCAATAGTAATAATGTCACAGAGTATCACTGTTACAAATGTCACAGACTATACAGTCACTTGACAGCCTATAAACCTTACGCCGATTGAGCGCAAATATATGATAAAGAAACTATCTAATCAACGATTATAGAACAAATACTGCTTTGTTGTTGGTAAACACGATGATTTTCAGGAACTGTTGTTTATAGTGTGCGCGCATCGGATTCACGTATCTGAGAGCCCTGTGACATTACTTTAGTCACAGTTTCCAGCCCTCGACTGGAAACCCGATCCCAATAGTAATGTCACAGAGTAACACTGTCACCAATGTCACAGACTATATATTCACTTGACAGCCCATACACCTTACGCCGATTGAGCGTAAATATATGATAAAGAAATTATCTAATCAACGATTATAGAACAAATACGACCACGGAATAAGATTTCGCATACAAACGTTTTTACCCCTTTTCACACTCTTAGGGGTGAATAATCGAAAAACCCTTTCTTAGTGGATGCCTACAACCTAAAAGCCATCTACTGCCAAAATTTCAAGTTCGTGGCCCCCGCGGTGTAGGCTCTGCGTTGTTGATTAATTTAGGACAAGTGATTTTATATATATTTACTTTATTCCATAACCAGCAGCCCAACAACCGAGGGAAATGTAATACAACTATCAGTCCAGAAAAAATGTCGTTTTCATAAATTAAAAAAATATATAATTGTTAAAATTAATTTACCAATTTATGCATATAAAATTACAATATTTAGCGATGGAATATAAAGACGTTTTATCCTTTTTACCTGAATTGTTTCTGCAACATTAAATTGCGCAAGATTTTGGCGGCAGCAAAAACCCTTCTTTACTGTTTGGTGCGCAAGTGCACTTTGATATTTGAAAATGGCGGAATAGATATCTAGACAATATATAATCAAAATTTACAGAGATTGCGGTCACAGAAAGACTTCAAAATCGAAATCAAACAGGGAACGGTCTTCAGAACATTTAATCTAAATATACTTTGTAAAAACTATTTTTCTTGGTCAAGCGTGCATCCTCCGCCATAGACAAGCCGAATCGCTTACGCGATAATTTTAATATTAATTAATTAAATTTGTATTTGTCGGTTCTTATTTTCTAATTCCGAAAATTTGGATTGTTGGTAGAAACTAGCGATCGAACATAATAATTCGTTGTTAGGTTTATAAAAACTAGCCAAGACAGACCTTAGGTTACAATACATTATCTTATGCTATAAGAAGATATGATATGTTATACTGTTACTTATAAATAAATTTCAGGACTGACCATTAAACTTGGCACCCATTTAGATCTCCCTTCTTTTGTCGTTGAAGTCAAAAACCAAGGCATTTATCATAATATTGAACTTTGCTCTCATTAAACATTTATGTTTTTGATTGGATATCAGTACTTTTTATAGGTTAGTACATATCCTCGTAACGACGGGGGTCCTTTTAAAAGGACAAATTCAAAACTAAAAGACTTAATAAATATTTTATAAAACTTTATAAGATCATTGGATGAGTTACTGTATTTTCCTACGTTTACAGGGTTTAATTTTCTTCTCAGTGTTATTTTCTATATTTTCTTGTTCCTTTGAAATATTTAAATAAATTGCCCATTTGGTATTTCGGTACCTAAATTAATGAAAAAAAAATGGGTGGTAGGTATTAAACTCGTTTAAGATTTACGTTAAGTAAAAAAAAAATAAAAACCAGTAAAATTTATGAGAGTTGTGTTGTATGGTGGGCGAAAAGCTGACAACCTATCACCGCTAAACACATGTTCCAACTTGCTTGCCTACCCTCACAGTACTTGTCGAATGTGGCATCACGTGGTTTTATGATCACTTAGTGCTCTGCCTACCCCGATATAGGCGTGATTATTTATGTTATATTATATGTTAAGTTAATCCACATACCTACTACATAAAGACCGGCTGTCATGAGTTTTGATTACTTACTGATTCTTACATCTATAATAGTTAGGTACAAGCACTAATTAGGTATTTATGTTAAGCGATCATAATAGAATCTAATTATTTAAAAATTGCCAGTTTCTTATTTTTTCCTTTGTATTAATCGAATTACCTATCTGCATACCAAATTTCAACTCTCTAGGTCACCTGGAACTGAGTTAAGAGTTTTAGTCTATAGGTCAGTCAGTCAGTCAGTCAATGATAAAATGAAGATTTTTAGACATTGAAATTTATAACACATATGTATCTCGCAAGTCTCAATATATGAGCCAAATTTGATACGTTTATGTGAAATTGTTTTTGATTTATGAAAAGTGGCTCCAAAAGGTTCGTGTAATATTACCTACACACACGGTACGGCTTGCCAGTTCTGTTTCTCGAAATTGGCTTGACACGCTACCGCGTGTCTAAATAGTTTTTTTTTTTTTATTACTAGAAATAGTTTGGACAATAGTGGTCGCTTTAAAATAAAATATTTATTCATACAATTTTGTAGATAGATTTTTTTTTTCAATTTATTAACCCACGAAATATTTCTGCTTAAGCGACACTTTGAAAAGTAAATTTAATTTAACTCGTAAATATTTTTAGACACTATAACTGCTAAAATATACAAAAGGTCATCCATATAAAACAAAATTTTAAAATCTGTTTGAATATAATTTTAATTACATGCAGACATATGTCTTTTTTATCGGTAAAATGTTATAAGCTGACAACCCTTTGCAGGCGCACAAACATAGATGGCGCTAAGGTCAGGTCGTCATAAAAATGACAACCGTTGTATAGCGATGCGGTAGCTCGACTATATAATAATGTGTCAACCCACAAAAAGTCAAATTCGGAGATATAGATGTATTTTAATACTGCATCACCTATTTAACATTATTTAAAAAAATTGAAGTCCTATAAACTAAATAAGTATGGAAAGTAGAACTAAATAAGTATAGAAAGTAGTAAAATAATTTATTATGCAAAAAAATTGCAATATTGTCTACCATAAAACTAAAATAAATAAGTCAGAGTGTCACACGCTGTTAATAATTATTTTTATTACCAACTACAGATGTACTTTTGATAACCTAACAAGAAGAGACGTTATACTAAATATTACTACCAGAATAAAAAGACGCGCCCCCGGGTGGGCTCGAACCACCAACCTTTCGGTTAACAGCCGAACGCGCTAGCCGATTGCGCCACGGAGGCGTTGCAGAGTTTTGTGAAATTATGGAATAATTATTTGAGGAATGATTATTATGTTCTATCTAAGAAGTATTCTATATACCTATAATAGAAAATTACGTTATTTTTTTATTATTATATTTTTGTTTATAACACATTTTTATTTTAACTAGTAACACATTGTCGTGAACCATTTTAACATTAATTTTTTTTCTTCTTTTTCATAATTTTTAATTGATGTTATTTTGTTTTAACCGTATTTAAATAGGAAATGGCTTACGGTAACAAAATTACTTTATCACAATAATTTAATGTTTCAACTTTTAATTTTGTAATCGACACCTATAGATTAACGTAGAACATTTCTTGACTTGTGATCCGCGGAGCCATTAAGATCGGCTAGTATGTGTGTGGGGTCTGCCGTCCTACCTTTAGTATAAGTATCTGGTATAGTATAAGTAACAATATCATCCCAATCAAAAAATAAATAAAATAAATTATCCTATTTTTTTTCTTATGGTTGTCCTTAAATTTATGCGTGATGTATAGTAACATTATGAAGGTAAAATATTTGTATATTTGTAACGAATAAACTAGCTACTGGATCGATTAATATTAAATAACACGGATGTAAACTTTTGGAAAGGACATGTGCTATGTTTAATCTCGAAAAAAATGCACAGTTCATATAGGAAATGCGATATAAACGAGAGCGCGATATCACCAAATTCCACGCGAACGAAGTCGCGTATGGAATTATTTTATGATACAACTAGCATCTATTTTTGAATGGGGCTGGCATTATAAAACTTTAGATGGCTAAAACAAAAGAACGATTTCAAAAATAATCCAAACAAAAACACTTGTTATGTTAATTGAGCCATCAAGTCATCTCCCGTATGGTCTAGTGGCTAGGATACCTGGCTTTCACCCAGGAGGCTCGGGTTCGATTCCCGGTACGGGAATATATTTTTTTTATTCAAAATAAGTTTTTGTGGTTTATTTGAAGGGTATATCATATATTATTAATGTGTACAGTGATAAGTTTTAAATAGAGAAGGTTAAAAGAAAGTTCAAATATAAAAAAATATATAGAAATTGAAAAAAAATTATCACCCTTAATATTTATTTGCTTTTTATTTCTGTAGTCTGTGTGTTTGTCGATAACAATTTACTTTCAAATTACTTATATACAATATAAAAGAACTGATGATAGTTCCTGAAATAGCAATAATATTTCATATCAATACTTATTTTCACTATTATTTTATGCAGTATGTTTCTGTGAAGATTGAGTTATTTTACTGAAACTATTAAATAAAATATTATTATATGTATTTGGAATGTTTAATCATAAAATAAAACTTGGTTCATTCAGTGAAATAAACAAGAAAAAGATTTGTCAGAAGTGGGATTCGAACCCACGCCCTCAGAGAGGACCAGAACAACTCGAACCTACTCAGTAGGCAAGGAAACCTTGAGTCTGGCGCCTTAGACCGCTCGGCCATCCTGACTTATGACTACACTGGCGAAATTGTTGTTTACGTGTAAAAGTAACTTATTTTTATACTTTTAAATAATAATATTGATTTTACTTTTTACTTAACTTAACATTATAACATATATGAAGTAAAACAATAATTTTTGAATACACACGTTAGTCCTTTTATTTATTTTTTTTTTTTATATCTATACATTTTTTAATATAAAATAAAACAAAAGCAAGGGAAAGTATAGTCATTTATTTATTTCATTAAGTATTACTTTCTTTTTTGAAGTTATTTTGCTACATAGCGACATCTAGCCGATACATCCTACAACTGATAAAATGTTTAATTCTTTCTTTTTACTATTGTAATACTTATCTATAGACACAGATGACGCTACCTTCTCTTTATTATTTTAATTATAATATTAATATACTTTTAGTTTTATATGAAGTTATTTCTACCTAAAATATTTAAGAAGGACATATTATGAACAGAAATAGTAGATTTTATAAATAGCTTATCTAAGTACAAAAAAGCATATAAGTATAAAAAATAAAATTTACAATTAAAATTAATAGCCATTAGATTTCACACTTACCTTTTAAAATGAAGATAAGATGTTCACGATTTAATAAATGCAAAAACTCCTTTATGAATCAAATAAAATACCAGTAAAATAAAGAATACGGTTTTTCAAAAGAATGAAACAGTATTTAAAAAATTTCTACGAAAATATTTATGTACTTTCTATTGTAATAATTTTGAAAAATGAATAAGTTAAACTTGGTTAGAATTAAGTATCTTAACTAAGACCAGCCTTTTCAGTGCTCAATAACTACTTATTCAGTTTACAATTTTTAAATAAATATAGAAACCCTTGCCATGTAAAAAATATTATGTATTTATTATGTACAAAGTTTTATACAATATTTTTTTTATTAAATATACCTATTTTTTTCTGAGTCCTGAAATATTCGTAATAAAATACTTAATTTATTTACCATGCGAACGTATAAATTAATTATTCTTTAGTTGTTGTTAGTTGTTAAGTTTTTTTTAAATAATCGAACGATTTTGTTATATATAGAAAAAGTTAAGAGCACTTTTTGGTTTAAATATACAAAACTATTTGTTTTTTTTTTTTAACCAAAAATTGATTATTTCAATTGGTTCATAAAAATAGCCCCAAAAGCAACGAATATAACTATGTGTCAAGTTCAACAATTTGGCAATTGTCAGAATGACACTATATCAAAAAGATGGTCAGTCTCAACAAGTCTTCTTGAATATTTACAATTCTAGAAATTATAAAACATAGATGAAGACGTGAAATAAAAATAATGTGTAAAATGTAACCAGTTATTAAATATATAATATTTATTGAAATTTATAAATAAATTGGAAAAAAATATGGATATTGAATTAAAAGTAAAGGAAGATATGAAAAAATTAGGATGTAAATGTGATAAGAAAATAGCCTTAGCCTACCATTTATACATATATTTAGTTGACGAAAAACTCATGTATGATACGGAATATTGCTATAACAAAGACATAGACACGCTTTACGTCGTTGCGAGGCCGAATAAAAACGAGAAATTGAACATTTATGTTCCAATACCCACGAGTGTGGATATATCCATCGATTTTATAAATGTGTTGCAAGAGAATTTGTGTACAGTGGAAACAGGGCCCAGTGTCAATTTGGCTTTCATAGAGAGCGACTTTACCACTGTAATTTATACATTCACCAAAGGTATAGCGGAACGCCAGTCTGCTGACAGAATATCGCAATTAAGGCAGAAAACGGAAAGGAGAACGTTCATTAACAGTGAATTAAAAAAAAACAGAAGTCAGATTTTGAATGACGCTTTGAATGGTGGATTTGTCGAAGATGATGATTGTCAAGTTTTAGACTAGAAATATAAGAAAGATAAGAATTTTATAGTTAAAAACACTTCAAATAACAACAGTTCCAAAGGCTGAAAATCTCATTTATTATACTTTAATACTTTTATATGCAAAATACTTTTAATAATAACTGTTGCTACACATCAAGGGTTAAATGCTGTCAAGAACATCAGGGTAGTGATCTGCAGTTAAGTGATTTGCTAAGAGATTACTTTGGATATCAAAATGGGTTTTGTTTGTAATTATACAAATTTTAAATATTTTTGTTTTTTATTACAATTATCGAGCGAGGCGAGTAATCTGATTAAAAAGAGGAGTAAATTTCCCAGGAAATTGTGTTATTTTATATAGTATATTATAAAATAAGCTTTATGAAAAATATTGTTAATGTAGATCAGTTAAGCACAAAATTTAGGTAAAACACACAATCTAAGAAATAAAATTTTAGTGGGATGTTTGAAATAAACTAAGATGAAAATAACTTTTTAAATTATGTTATGGGTTGTATCAATTAAAATCACAAATTCACAATCACAGTCTAAATTTATTGCCAAAGTTCGGTTATCACAGGTTTGTTGAGGGCCTGGATTGTTTCGCATCAGAGATCTTACGTAGGCACCCTACCACATCTAGTCCGGCTAGTCCTCGGAGATGGGATTCTTATTGTTTCTCCATAACAAAGTTGGTGTTTCTTTAGGCTGGTCAAAAGATAATATAACCAGTTTACAATCTTTAATAATTGACTTTCAACTACATATAATCTAAGTGTACATAATAATAAAACTCACCCCTTGCAATAAATGTACACCATTATCACATTTCATTACTAAACTCTTGAATACAAATTACTGTTATTGTTGGTACATCAATATTTCTTTTCATCTAACACATAACCGAACAAAGCTAGTGCATGACTTCTAATGAGCCATCACCGGTACATATTCATATTATCATTTAAATAATCTTAACATAAAATTAGAAAAGTAAATTATTCATTTACAATGAGGATTTGAACTCAATACTCTCAGTGCCATAGTGGCTAAACCATATGGTACACCACTGCACTATCAACACTCAATAATTATTTGGCAAATATTGTGTAAACATATAAGTTCCTAACAGTTGTCATATCAATCATAGAGAGGATTATTTAAAATTGTAGAATATATTTTGATTACTGGTAGCCAGAATAAAATCTTCAGACGAGTGTTGTCTGTAGTTTGCCAGTAGCTGTTCTGAGATCATACTAAATTTGTCATATTGATAAATGTATTTCATTATGAAAGTAAATAAAACAATGTTGTGTTATTTATATTTTATTTATTATAAATTATACATTAGAAATGGTACACATATCCACTCTATATATTAAGACTTTGGGTGGGGCACAGAGCTAGAAATAAACAACCTTTCAAATTATAACACCGGACGGGAAAACTATGAATTAATTAAATTTTATTCATTTTTATTGTTATTCCTGTTATATACAACATACAATTGCTTAAGGTTATTTTGTTAATTTTTTTGAAACTTGTTTGAAAAATTGACAACAAAGTCAAGCTACAAAGTGTGTTAGGTATTAACACTGAGTGTACATGGCTCTTGTTCTTTGTAGAATTATCTTTATAGAAAGATTTTTGTAGTAATAAATAATATGAATATAAAAAATGTCTTAAAATATTGATTAAAAATATTTTCAGTCGATATCTATATTTTACAGAAAGTATAAAAATCTTATTCCATCTATACTTAATCTATATAAGTTTTAATATTTTATTCTTAGTATGTGTGGTTACTTAACTTATAGTTACTATATCATCTATAAGATAACCACAAAAATAAATTGTTTGATATTAAAAACTAAGAAAGAATAACCAGATACAACTTTCTTCATATCACAGAGTACCAGAATTCTTAGTCTTTATACAAATCTATTTACTTTTATGATCATTAAATTCTATAAAAAAGTGAAACCAATTAAAGAGACTGAAGTCTATTTACATGATTTCACTGTTCCAGGTTTATAAATATAACAATAAATATATAGAAAATTCAAGAAATTTAAAAAAGCTTATACCTAGTTGAAAATTGTCCTTTATAATAGTCCCTCTTTACAACACTAACGATTTTGAACACATTGTAAGCACCACTTGATTTCATTTTATTATAAATTTTTGTTAGTCTTTATGCATTTGCCTCTAAAACAAATTTCTGTTTCGTGTGATATTTCTGTAGACATGGAAGTGCTGACGACATGTGCAGGATCCATGAAGCTAGACATTGACGAACTTTCAACATTTACAATGGACTTCTCTGTTACTTCTTGTTCTTCTGAAGCGAGATTACTGTTCGTTGTTTTTCTTTGAACGTCTGTAACAGTTTCTGTAATATCTTCGCCTATATTATTAACACCTTCAGCAGTGATTTCTTCAGGAATGTAAGTGCTTTCAGTTGTAGCTTTAAGTTTACTTGGCTCCGTTTCGGTGGCCACATGTTTATCCATAGGTGTTGTCATTACTTCAGTCTCCTTAGTTGGTTTTGTGGTATCATTGTTTGCAGATTCTACATTGTCAGAAGCTGTCACACCAAACAAATAGTCCATAAAACTGAAACCATCGGATCGATCGATACTAACACTGGAGGTAGGTTCGGTGGAATCAATATAATAAGCACTGTCCTCTAACGTAGGGTCTGGTGACCCAGTACCCAAGTCCATATCACCAGAGTTAAATGCTTCTGCAGAGCTATCTTTTTTAAAATCGGACTTAGTAGTAGAATGTATATTCTCTTTCAAAATTTCTGTGTTTTCCATTTTATTGTTCGTTACTTTGGGTATTTCTATATTGGATATGGCATCGATTTGATCATCTTCTATGTCGAAGAAATCTTTGAGAAATTGATAATTTGGCTTGTAAGTTGTCACCACGACTTTGGCATTACTCTTTCCTGATTTTTCGAATAAATTTTTAGAAACAGATTGGCCAAGTTGGTTCACTGCGTTGGAATAGTATTGAGATTCAGCTACTTCAATTTCTTCTGTAACGGGACGAACTTTTTTAACTCTTTTCCAAAAACCACGACGACGATTCTTTCTGTTTGACACCTCCTGAAAGAGAGAAAAAAAATGTATTATATTTAAACACTTATTTCAATACGTTTGGAGATGAACAATCACATCTTTTCTTAATTATTCATGAATATTATTTTATAAGCCTTATACAAGCCTACATTTAATTTTGTATCTATTTTCGTTATAGTTGATATCCAAAACTAAAGAATATTTTTAAATAAAAAAAATATACTTGTTCATTATATCATACCTCAGTCACATTAAGAGGAGAAATGTTATCCGGTGTTGTGGTCGTTTCTTCTTGAAGTGGGGTGGTAGATTTCAGAGAGTAGTTTTCTCCTGAAGAAATAATTCTTTCCGGAGGAATTTCACCTATTTCTCCACCTTTATGTTTCATCACATTGCCCGTGTATTCATTTTCATCTTTTTCTTCTAAATTTTTCATGACCTCTTCGAGCATACTCTCAAAAGTGGACATATTGTCTCCGGAATCTGCTTTAGTTACTTTACTTTGTTCAACTAAAGCTTCTAAAGTGGGTGGAATGTCTGGTATTTTTTTCTGAGCTCTGTTGTTAGTAGCAGGTGTCACAGAAATAAGTATGTCCTCATACTCGTTTCTTGCTGTTATTATATCAAATTCTTCATCTTTAGACTTGGCATTATTTAATTCAACTTTCGTATCATCTGCTATATTATTCGGATTATAAGGTTTAAATGAGTCCTTAGAAATTTTTGGAGACCATCTGTCTGTTTCAGGAA
Organism: Hypolimnas misippus; assembly: GCA_037950945.1. NCBI lineage: Eukaryota > Metazoa > Arthropoda > Insecta > Lepidoptera > Nymphalidae > Hypolimnas > Hypolimnas misippus. Next base: position 18,590 of record JBBEEQ010000026.1, read on the forward strand.
CGGCATATTTTGGTCTATTTATGGAATAGTTTGAATCTTGATCTTCAGGAGTTTGATCATCCGTTTCTGGTTTTTTATTATACCTCTCTGATAATCGCGGTCTGTGGCTGTATCGACTGTGTACATTGTTTTTAACTGTCGATACGTCCATTTCAGTTTCGGGTTTTTCAGTTGGTTTTTCCGTGGGTCGTCGTCCTCTGAACCGATTTTTAATTTCATAAGTTCTTCTAGTTACGGATCCTTCAGTAGAAGTTACTGCGTAATTTGGACGTCTACGGCGGAATTGACCACGTTTTGTAGAAGTTTCCGTTGTAACCGATGTAATAATTGATTCGGTTGATGGTTCCGGTTTGTAAACAGGTTGTTTATAATCCTGAAACTCTGGTCTTATGTGAATTTGTTTTGTTTTTAAATCCGCTTCAATCTCCTCAATTTTCATTGTAGTTCGACGTTTATCAAAGGCTGGTCTATATGTTATAGCTTGAAGGGGTTTCCTTCTTTCATTCTTTAATCTCGAATACTCCGTTGAGGAAGCGTGGTGATATTGTCTTATAACTCCTGGACGTACTCTTACTCTGTTGTATGATGGTGTCGTTTCTACAATATTTTCTTCGTGTTCTTGTTCCTGATTTATTTCTTGGCTTGAAACTTTAGTATTTTCGTCATCATCAGATGTTGTCGTTACCTCCTCCTTTTCTTTGGATTGAAATTCATCATTGACTGAGTAGATAGGAACATTTTGTTCAGGTACAGGATTAGCCGGCTTGGTAGGTAAGGAATCTTGATTATCTATTTTAGAATCAGGTGAGGACTGCAAGGGGGAATTTTCATCCCTTATGTCGCCATATGATATTTCATAATTTTGTGGCATTTTACTACTTTGTGGTTGATAAACGTTGTCTTCGTCAGTAACAATTTTTTGTACATGTGGAATGTCGGTAACAGAATCAATAGCCGTCGTGTATTGTTGCGCTAAGTCTTTTATGTCCCTGTTAATAGGTTCTGTTATTGAAAGTTTATCATTGCTATAAGCGTCTTCCGTATCATCAGTTTTAAAACCTTCTAGATTATTTGTGGGAATTGCTTTTTCAGACGGTTCAGTAATAGCTTCTATGTCAGCAGTGCTAGCTCTTTCCATTAGTGTAACTGGATAATTCTGATGCAGTACATCTCTTTGATAAGCTAAATCATCCTCTTTACTGTTTTGCTTATTTCTTTTTGTATATATATCATCTGTGTCTGATGGTTTATAATGAACTTTACCTCTCGTTCTTATTCTACTTGATTTGGTCGTACTTTCAATAGAATCAAATTGGTTTCTTACAGGTCTTTCGGATGTAATTTTATTTGTCTCGTATCTTGATCTAACAGGTAGTGGTTTCCTTTCTCGTAGAGGTCGTCGGGTTACTGTAGCATGAGAAGATGATTCATTAGGTTCCGGTTTTGGAGTGGGATATCGGGGGCGCCCTCTTGTTCTAATAGGAGATCTTCTAGTGGTTGTAGTTGTGCTGCTTGTGGTAGATGATTGTAAATCATGAGAATTATAGGTAAAATCATAGTTGTTGTATTCAGAAGACGATTTCGGTGCCTGAATGTCATTAGATAATGATTCGGGCTCATTGTTTGCAGCATTCGTATAATTTTCATAAGATGGTTGAGGAGGCTCAAAATTTTTCACATTTTCTTCTGATGCATCGTTTAATGTTTGAGTATTGTCACCTATATTTACTGCACTATTTGAAATAGCGTATTGACTTTGAGGTGCTGTATTTATTTTAGCAGGATAATCATTTTTATTTAAAACAGGATATGTCGGGTTTTGCACTTCTGCTTCACGGTGGAATTCTTGAGTATAATTTTGTTCATAATTTGGCAGTGAATCTTGTATTGGTTCATAAGATTGCGGTTTTGACTGCTCTGGGCCTTCTTGTTTTGTAGCTTGCAGTGGTTCTGGTGTGATTGGAATTTTCGATGGTGACGGTAATTGTTTGATTCCTGGAGTAGAGTATGGTTCTTTATACTCATCAAAGAAGTTATGGTAGTCTAATGGCGTACTAAAATGGAATGCTTGATTTATGGAATATGGATTGTGGGTCTCTAGTAATTGACTCGGATTGGTTGTAGGTAGCTTAGTAGTTGATGAAACAGTAGTTCTTGGTGTAGTTGTAGTTTCAAGCTTAAAAACGTTTAAAGTTTTAGGTGCATCTGGAGCTTTAAATCTTGTATCCTGTGGCAAGTTAATAAACTGTGTTGGGTTGTATTGATTTTCTAAATTGCTAAAGAAGTAGGAACCAGTTTTTATGGGGTTGGATTGAGGAACATTGGTAGCTTCTGGTTCTTTAAATGGTCGTAATGTGCTTACCGATTGAGGTTCAATTGAGTAATAATTTTGTTCATAGATAGGTGAACTTGTTTTTGGGGAAGAGGTGGTATAGTAACTTATTTTTGGCCTTTGAGTCACTAGATTTTGTTCATTTTTGTATATAGTATCCGAATATGGATTACTGTAATAATTAGATGTTGTTATTGGTTTATTCGTTGAAGGAGAATCCTTGATAAGTGAATTTATTATAACAGACCCTACGTGTGGCGATGGGAACGGAATTTTGGCAAATCCTTGAGGTGTATTGTAGCTTAGTGGTGCTACGAAGAATGGGAGTTGTCTTAGTTTTTTATCACTATTCTCGATATTTGACAAATAAGGAAGTTCGAATTTAACGTAGGTATCGGGTGGCGACAAAGATGAAGGCCCAATGAATACTTTTGGTGCATTTAATGGGTTAACAGAATCCAGTACTGGAACAGTATTAGCATTTTTCAATGAATATAATACATCTCCAACTTTAACTTGATCTTCTTTCTTTACGTCTTGTGTAAGGAAAATTGCTAGCGGAGGTTGATGTGGTTTTAATTTTTTTGGTTTAGGCGTTGTTGAAGCAGTTGTTGGGAATGACGTTGTTATTGTTGAAAATTTTGGATGATTTACAGGATCCACTTCATGTAATTGACTATTAAAATTCGTTACATATTCTTGTGAATTAAACGTGTCTAAGGGTTTCATAATCGGCGCTTGGAATTCTGCGGCCAGATTTTGCATTAACGGATTCGATCTATGATTTTGATTGTATAGTTCCGTATTCAAAAGTTGTGCGGATGTCAATGGACTCCTAAAATTAAATTGTCCTCTATTAAGAGAGTCTAAAGGAACGTACAGCAATTGTACTTCTTCTCTTTCCACTTTCATTTTTGGTGTACCAAATATTTCTTTGGATACATCGGTGTTCTCAAATTTGACTTTTTGTGGCGATTGAGGTTTCTTTTTAGTAAAATTGAAATCACTACTGTTTTCTGCGCGGTAACCATCGATGAATTTTGGAAGTTCAGGCTTAAGTTTCAGGGGTTGAAAAGGCTTTAACGTTTGAGGATTAAGACTTGAAGTCGGTAAAGGTTGACTAGGCTTGTGCGAGGATTCAAATTTAACTGGACCTGTTTGTGGTCTTGGCTTTATGTGTGGAACATTGTCAAAATTAAATTGTGGCGCAATGAAGCCTTGACTAAGAGGAAAGTTTGGTTGAGTTAGACCAAATCTTAAACCTTGGTTGAATCCTTGATCTGATAGATAATTCTGTGGTGCAGAAGGCACTGATTGAAGATAGAGTTGTCGGTTGGCTGGAGAGTTAAAGAACGCTCTTGAAGGAAATGCATCCTGACTAAAACCAGTCGGTCTAACGAATCCAGCGAAAGGTTCAGATAATATTCTGGGCTCTGCTACTGCTTGTCTTTTGATTTGTGGTAAATCCTTGTCTATAGGGCCCCGCAGGGGAACCCAGTCACTGATGTCCGATGTATATGAGCTCAGTTGGCGGGACCATCTCGTTTGTTCTTTTTCCGCTGAAGAAACTGCTAAGACGGCCAAAAGGGCCACTACTTTATACGACATCTGTAACAAATAGAAAAATAACTATTAATATTGCCATTAAAGTTACAAAAATATGTTGTAAACGTTAATTTTATTACAATATCACGTATGAATACCACAACTGCATCATTTATAGACCAATCGTAAAAAAAACTTTTTTTATTTCAATGGGTTCACTTTGGTTTAGTATTTGGTAAGGTGTTATTAAAATCTGAGAGCAGATTTAAATAAATACATCTTCTAAGTAAACGAAATTGCGTATACGTATTTGGCGTTATAACGTGATTCCTTTTTCTTTTTAAATATCCTTTAAAATTAATTAATGAATCAGTTATCCAATTAAAATATATTAAGTGAGTACTAACCAAATAATCTCAATTATAACTTTGAAAATATTCTAATGTAACATTTTCGCATATATCAATCTATAAATGTATTTCGTCATGCGTCATACAGTTGCATTCTTTGGCGTGATAGCACCGAATGGTTAATATACTTGAAACTTTTTCTAAACATCTAACATATGAAGCTTAAGACTAAACCATTGTTTCATGTACGAGTATCTCATTCCTCAATTCCCTTCTACGTAGCATTCGATCCCTTCACTGTATTTACATAGAATAGTTAACGATTCTTATCCTCACTTTACCTTGGCATAGTGGGCCCTAGAAATCTATTTCAAATAAATTAAGTACAAAATATAGAAATAAAGAGACATGGATAAAATTTATAATAAATATTTCCCAATAATATTGAACAGTTAGGTCCAAAAATACATTTACTATTGTGCATGGTTAAATTCTAAAATTACTACTGGTCTTTAAGCTAGAGAACACGAGTTCCTCGTATACCGCAGATGAGTACTATAAAAGTACTTTTAAAATTCACCCTTTAAGAGATTAAATACGATTGAAAATTCGTACGTGGATGTAATTAATTATCGTGTTATGGTGTTTAAGTACATAATTAACTTAATTATAGTAAATAAATATACGTGTATTATGATATAAAGTAATATACAATATATTATAAATTGAAAATTAAAAAAAACTTCCAACAAATTATTCATTGAAATCATTTCAACGAACTCCAACACAACACTTCTGCTGTAAGTTGGCGAGGAGTTGTGTGTCCTGGTGAAACCAGGCAATGCTGCAGCATCAGGTTACGCAATTAAGTTATTTTAATGTTATAAATTTTGAGCCGATTACACCAATAGGAACCGCTCAGATCCCTTCAACAATTACAAAAGAGTTGACAACCTTCAAACTTCTGAACTGATCTTTACAGGTTATAGCTAATAACTGGTCAAGTGCGAGTAGGACTCGCGCACCGAGGGTTCCGTACAAACTTATAGAAATCATATAAGACTAACCCATCTACGCCATTTGTGGTCTTCATCATCAGTTCCAACAAAAATTACTATCAAAAATACCTAAATCGGTATACGCTTGCCTATAATATTTGAGGAGTTCCCTCAATTTCTCCAGGATCCCATCATCTGATCCTGACCTGAAGACAATGGGACCACCTTGGAAGTATACCTTTTCAAACAAAAAAAAAATTTTGAAAATCGGTACACAAATGGCGGCGTAATCGGCGAACAAACATAAAAAAAATTAAATACAAGGTCGAATTGAAAACACTCCTTTTTAGAAGTCGCTTAAATATAATCAAATATTATGTAAATATGGATCACGTCCCAAAAACTATTTTGAAACTAATTAGGAGCACTTTAATTTAAAACACGATCATGGATGCAATCCATGGAAACACAAAATTTTATTTTAAGTACTAATACACCTTATACTTTCAAAAAAAAAAAGTTATAGTGCGATTCAGGATACACCTAGCGCCATCTCCTGACAATTTCAATGATCTAACTTGTTGACTTTGACATTAACAACATAATTATATTATATTTTATTCTCGTTTTATTTTTATTTATATTCTACTACACTCCACTACCCCTGCACTACGTTCGTAAAATATTTAGATTTACATTATCAATCAAAATATCGAAATATATATTAGTGTTGCCAAGACGAAAATAATTAGTCCTTAATTCGAACAAAACTAATTGTTTATTTATAAATAACTAATTATATTACTAATAACCAGAAGACTTATATGTGTAGATAAATAAGTAAATTAAATAACTCGATCTGTTTGAATTTAATTTTAAAATTTTCGTACTAAGTCAATACGAGTACTTAAATCAAATCGCGTGAAGCTCTTATATTGAATGTTAATTACGTAATGACGTTATAAATCGACGATAAAACTTTTAAATGAAAAGTTTATTTTATTATTTTTAGCGCGTTTAAATAATAATTAAAATAAAAATTTTTATTAATCGAGCAGAATTATATCACAGTTAATATCATAATGTTGTAATAGATGGCATTAGTTGTACGCTGCATCGCGCTATCATTTTGTTAGCTGCGATATATAGATTGCATTGCGTTGTTTATAAAGGTTTGCTGCTTTTTAATGTTTTCGTATTGATACAAATTTCTTCTCAGTGTTTGTAAAATTGTTTTTTTGACCATGGTAAACTTCTATGTTAATTTGTTACAAGTACATAAAATTTTAATTCTAAGATTAATATATTTTCCGCTTGATCAATTTACAACTTGATTCATTTACGCGTCCCTGAGAAAAAGGTTGAAAGACAGACGTACAGACTGACAGACACACGAACAGAAATTTACAGTTTTCGGATTTTTTCCTTTATGTATACTAAAGGACCTTGCTCCTGGCCAAATTTCATAATGCTTGGTCAATGGGAAGTACCCTATAGGTTTTGATTCCCTTGCGAAAACGTTAAAAACGCTATCATACTTGAAATATGTGATATAAATGACCGTATCTTTTGATTGCGTTAACTTAGAAGTTTGATTTTTTCACAGCTCTTAGTAATTACAACTCTGAGTACTTGACGTTGATAAAAATTTGTTACCTTCACGCGTTTCTGAGAAAAAGGTTGAAATACAAACTTACAAACAGACAAACATACATACAAAAATTTACAGTTTTCAGATTTTTTCCTTTACTTGTACCATAAGATCTTACTTCTTACCAAATTTCATCGTGCTAGGTCAATGGGAAGTACCCTATAGGTTTTGATTCCCTTGCGAAAACGCTAAAATGGTCAAAATATACGACATATTTTCCATTATCTTTTGATTGCGTTGACTTAGAACTTTAATATTTTCACGGCCGCATGTCATCATAGACTTGAGTATATGATATTAATTTGAACATGATACGTCTATGCATTTCTGAGAAAAAAGGGTTGACATCCCGACAGACAGACAGACAGACAGACAGACAGACAGACAGACAGACAGACAGACAGACAGACAGACGGACAACAAAGTGATCCTATAAGGGTTCCGTTTTTCCTTTTAAGGTACGGAACCCTAAAAATCACCTTGAACATTTCAGTACAAACAAAAAAAACTGCAATTGAATTGGGCTATTCGATAGGGAGCTAAATTGCCACAGGCAGACACAGACACACGCCAAACTTATTACATCCCTTTGTTGGTAGGGGCTTAAGATAGTTTTAAATATATGTTATAAATTATTAATTTTCCAATTTATATTACAGCACTTAAATTCTCATCTCATCGCCAACAGATGATGGTAAAACTCGGCTTTCCTAGCGACGGTGAAATCGCCATTACTGCACTTTCACTGAGGCTCGCCGGATAAATCAATATGGAAAAATATCCGTCATTACGGCAGCGCGGTTACGCGGTTTACTGTTCAGCACTGTTTATTATTGCTGTAATGGTATAGATATTACAATTACTGTCGAAGCAACCGGGCCGTTTTAAATGCCTATATCTACAATTTACATCAGTAAAACGATTAATTTATTTTCTATTCGAACAAATTAAATATCATCATGGTGAATCTTCTATTCGCTTTGACTATATACCTACTTATCTATTCATTTTATAATATCGAATTCATATGAATAGGTACCCATTATTTATTTAATTAAATATAATGTTGATGAAATTGATATTAATTAGAAACACAGTAGGTACAGGCCCGCGCCAAGCCTAATCGGCGCCGTCGTGCGACTGCCTAATAATGCGCCTTTTTTACCCGACTGCGCGACGCAAAGGAGTAATAACGCAAAGGAGAAATAATATGGTAATCAGTCTATGTTATATATCAAGTGGCATATCGTTGAATAGGTAGGTACTCGTACCGTTTTACAACCATAAGGAAGAGTTACATTGATTTTTCTTAAAGTATTTTTTCGCATGGAATTTTTCTTTAAGGATCGGTTAGGCCGGGCGCCTTTTGGACTCGGCGCCGTCGTGCGCCGCACGACTTTGCACGTATGGACGGCGCGGGCCTGAGTAGGTACCTAACTTCTAGACGAACCATGAACGTACTATACGTTGGATTTTTTGTAGCTTGCATAAATATTATGAAAGACGTACAATGAGATATGACGAATTAGGTGCCGACGTAACCCCCGCGTAGGGTTTTTAGACGCAACTGGCGCTATGGTTTACATTTAAATTGCACAACAAGGCGCTTTCCTCGAACTCATGTTCAAATTCTTCCGGTAAAAGAATGCAACATGTTAAACTGTCTTTACGCTCTTGCGTGTTGACTGTCGTTTGTTTGGTACAAGTTAAGGATATTTCATGTCGCTGTACAAAAGAACAACGTTTATTGTTTTTAGGAGCTTCTATTAAGATAGATAATATCTCACATACAAAAAGATTTATACAAAAATAGCATATCGTACTATAGGTTTTGCAACTTCCACCGTCGCTTTTTTTAATAACAGCATGTACCTACAGCTCAAATAATACGCACATTAATATTATAGTATTTATTTAACATACACCAATGAAAAATAAGCCAAATGTTCGTCTGTGCCTTAAAACGCATTTAACGTTTGCATCCGCATGCCGCGCTTACATGCGCGTGCTAGAGGGAAATGTCCTAATGCAAGGCGTCTCAGTACCACCACTACTAAACTAAACTTATCATATATGAAAGAGAAATATCACTCACTAAATACCATATTTAAATACTTATTTCATTTTTAAGGATTATGTCGTACGGAGAAGATAGTATACTATAATATGTAAAATGTGATGAAATAATAGCTAAGTATAGCTGTATGTATGTAGTCGGAGCAGACTGTGATGTTGGCCGGAGTGGTCTGATTGAACCAGCGCCTATCATTGCATAATAAAGAATGAAAGTAATCAATATCAATCAAAATATTTCTTCTCTCGTCGATCTTAAACTATGATCGTGGGATCAAAACCACCATAATCAAACTATCAGGCATAAATACGTAAGTGAATTCAATAGGCTATGGGACTTAAAATAAAGATGTTGAAAAAAAAAGATAGATTACAAAAACGAACAAAGCAAAATATGATTTATTTATTCAATCAATAATCAACGTTGTAGAATGTCACTCAGAATTAAAGAAATATTTTAGTGACAAACATGAAATTTGGAATACATTTAAGTAATTATTCTTTTATTATGCAAGAGTACAAAATAGAAAATTATAATAAGAAATATTGCGTCATAATTATTTAAACAAAAATAGACGAACGAAAAATAAGCCAGCTGCGTCTGTGTATTATTAAAAGTTCCTTTCTCTTGATGATTAAAATAGTTAATTTACTTATTTCGCAACTTGAGAAAAAAACGCAAAAATTTTCAAGTCAATATTTTTTATCCCAGATCTACTTTTCATATTAAACGTTACAAAAATTTTGTACACAAACAAAAATTTCACACATCAATATTAATACAGTAACTGCTTCTGTGATTGTTGTGATTACTTGATCATGAATCATTAAATGTCTATACAAATATACAAATTTAGTCGACGGATGTTTATCGGCTTTTAAAATAATCACACGCCGATCTAACAAATATGTACTGTGTGAATTAGCAAACCTGTTCATCCTCTATGAGTCTCAATATTTTATATCTATTTTACAAAGAATATATGGATGCTGATAAGCAATAATGTGTTAACCCACAAAAAGTCAAATTCGGAGATATTGATGTATTTTGATACTGCATTACCTATTCAATATTATAAAAAAATCAAGTAATATAAACTAAATAAGTCCGAAAAAAAGTGTCTTAATAATTGTTTCGTATTTCAAGTGCGTTCCATATTTTGCAATTTATAGAATAATTTGAAATATTTGAAAAACTTTTTATCGGATAATATATTAAATATATCAATCTACTTTTAATTCATTATACCTTACAAAAAAAGAAAAGAAAAGGTGGATATAAACTTTATTAAACAAATTAAGTAAGAATAGGTTTGACATCTTTAGACGCCATTTTCTCAAAATCAAGTCCGTGTGGGTTGACACATTATTGCATATCAGCGTCCATATGTACATAATTGTGTACGTTTTACGTTTTCATATTAGAAAAATCTTAATTATATTTGATACGACGGGCGAGAGTCGTGTGGGCCAACAACTCAATTGACGAGCGTGACAAAGTTGGAAATGGGTACAGATATTTAAAGTAAACTAGTGTGAACGTAACATACCTGTAGTTACATTGTAGCACGGTAATGGTTTTAGACCTGCAAAAACTATATTAATCGAATCTAAAACGCATTACGTAAAACGGATCGCAAGCAAGTATGTTAACGAACGTTCCGTCGCACGCAACTGGCGTCCGACTTGCGCAGCGGCGCATGGCAGCGGTAGGACGGTAGTAATTTTATAACTCTTGTGAAAGACTTATTATTATGGAACATTACTCATTTTATAAATATGTAATAATTTAAATGCATTAATTAATACTTCAATAGTCCGACGAGAATTAATAATGTTTCCGGAAAATGATTTTCCTGCGAAAATTTAACATTCGATAATTCGATCGATCAACGTTGTGTAACATTTTAGAGAAGTTTTTATACTTGTGAAGATTTTTTCGATAGTAAAAAAAATGTACAAAAAGCAATGACCAAAATGTAAAACATATTATTTAGGTAATGATATTTTTAGTCTTCTTTATGAAACAAAGATGTGTTTATTAAATCACTAAAGCAGAGTCTTCTGGTCTATATGTATATCCGAAAAACAAATGGTTTGAAGCTACATTTAATTTACGTTTAGATTGCAACATTCAGTCATAACCATGTACTTGATATATTTAAGTACTGGCAATCGTTTAAGTCGAGCTAAGCGAGGAACTAGCAGTCTAAAGTGAACGTAGCAGTAGCTAGTATTTCAGGCAGCTATGTAGGGCTCATCCAGCATCCACTGGAGACGCGTCCTGCAGCGCGACCGTTGAGCACACAAGACATTGCAACATCCAGTTCAACGGCCGGCAGTCTCGAAGGTTAGTGACTTGTGGCGTAATACAAGTAAGATTATGGAATATTAATAGTCCTTATTGATATAGTATAGTTTCCACTTGTATAAACTATATATGTACATATATCTACTGTATAAAGCTGAATAAACAAATACTTTTTCCTAACCCAGAGAAAAAAAAACTTTAAACTGCAAAAATATTTTTGGATATGATTGAGTGTTTATGACGAACTTTATAGATTATGAAATATTATTATAACCAAGCGAATTAAAAAACATTTTTTTCAAAGTAGGTTGTAATATTGTAAAACGCGTAAATGGTATTTTACTCATGTATGCAGCTATTGATTAAAGATACACAGAACCTACATAGAACCTCTTTGTAAGACGTAAATTGCTTTTCGAAAGCTACGTGGCTTTGTTAACACTGCTTCAAGTGGCGGCCCTTTTACATTAACACGACGTGCAGGAGAAATCTTTTAATTGAACAATGTGCTGAGACACAGAATAGCAATATGGAAGAAGAGGTGCTTAATGAAAGATACACACTAGTTAAGTTCCTTGCATTAGCTACTTTTATTGAATAAGTAGATAGAAAACGCTCCATTAACCATTATAAGATTTAGGGATTCGATTATGAAATATTAAGCTATAAAATTTTAAAGTACTAATTTTGGACATAACTTGGAAGAATATCGTATTGATTCCACTGACACTTAGTTAGATAAAGGACACAATCAATTATTCGTGTAAAACAGGTGTTAGATATGAGTATATGAACCATGTCCATTTTGGAAGTCCCTATTATGTGACAGACACCTACGGAACCGTACACTACACGTGTATATAAATAACGCCTGATGTGATGGACACAAAAAAAATTGTTGAATTAGCTGTCACAAATATTTGATGCCTTGATATCTGGGGAGAGAACGACAAAATCTTTTGAGTGTAAATAATGTTTTGGTTGTCCGACACTCGCTTCTTTGGTTAATCAATGATTTATTGTCCAAAGTCGCTGGTGATTTGCTGCTAGTCATAATAATGATTCAGTATCGAGGGTCACTTTGATATCAATGCGAAGCAATGTAACGCCTGAGCTAGTACCAGCGCATCACCGACATGCAACTTGACTGACGTATGTTTCTATTAAAAGTATAGCTTTTAACCTGTACATGAGAGTTGATAAACAATGTACAATGTTTGCACGCGATTGTGTTTGTATTCCGGTCGTGCGGCGGTGTCGCGTGGCTCATTGTGTGCAGGATGTTGCTGTTATGTCAATTTGTTGCGAGAATCCATACTTCTTTCTACTTGTATAAAACGACATGGTATATCAATCATTCGTGAACGCGAGCACGCAGGTATTTGACACATCCATTTTCAGCAACAATGTTCATATTTTATAGGTCCTACATTACTACGTTTAATTTTTTTCAAGCTGTAATCGATCTAGCATGATACAGTTCCATATCGTAAGAAAACACGTTCTGGGCGAGCAACTCGAGCCTATCTAATTTCTACTTAATGCTAAGTAATCACTTTCACGCCTAACTGCATATTCAAAGCGTCAGTTATTTCCTTCGGCCTAGTTAGTAACAGTTAGTTTGGACTCGCTGCACCGTGCGCTGGAGTTCTAACTTAGTAGCATTTAATGACCTTGATACTCGCTGATATCGATACTAATTATAAAGTTGAAGAGTTTGTTTGTATGAACGCGCTAATCTTAGGAGCTATAAATTCGAATTGAAAAATTGTTTTTGTATTAGATCATTTATTTATTGAGGAAGGTTACATCCAGCTACAATTCATAGGAGCGAAGCATTTACCATAAAGGCGAGTGAAATCGCAAGGGACAGCTAGTAACTTATAAATATTTTACAAATTTACATTTCATTTAATAAACATTGATGACCACCACAGGCGGTTTCGACATCATATGCTATTTAAATAAGAATTGGCACCGCTATACATTGCTTTAATGTTAACTGTTCTATACAAATGTAATTATTGCCCCATTAGAAAAGAGTGCACTATTGATAAACAAATGGTTCTCGCTATAGACGAAAGGGCCTATTTTAAATTCAGCCTTTACCTCGCTACGCTTCATTAGCGCCTTTTCATGTTTTGATTATAAGGCATACGATTGCATGTCCTGTATCAAAAAAATACATTAATAAATTATAATAAATTGATTAATTTTTGCGTAATTTTGTACAATTAGGTAAGCTCAAATGAATAAGTCATTATGCGTGTACTTACATGCCGGTAACAAAAAAGTAATTAACCACGCATTGACCGAATTCAACTTGCATTGCTCGAAGCTACTGAACCGACGCTGTCGAAAATTCCACGGTCGTTGAGCATTCAGACACTTAAGGGTCAAAGAACATATAGAACAAGTTTTTATAGTGATGTTATGAAGAACATTTTTCTCCTTAAATGCACCCAGTCATAGACTTGCAATCTAAAGCTACTATAACCACATCTCTATATTTTTATATAAATTTAATTATGTAAAAATATAGAGATGTGGTTATAGTAGCTATATTTTAAATACTGAATAACGTGTAACATATATATTTTCTCAAAACACCAAGACTATTTTACCGTTTTTTATTTATCTAAACAAATTGTAAAGTATAATTTGTTTAAATAAAAAAAAGATCTTTTAAATATAACGATATTACCCACTTTTATAACTTAACTAATAATTTTAGATAAAACGTCTTCACCAATAGTTTTTTATTATTGCAATAATATAAGAGTTTTATTGTACTTTTATGACGTAGAATAAATATTAAATGTTTGGAGATAAGCTCGAAGGCACGTGAGAAATTATTATCTCCACATCGACGCAGGAAGGAATACAGTAGTTATGCCTGCGGTACTACAATATATATTCGACTAGATGGACGACCACACTGCATGGAATAACAGCCTCTGTCTTAGAGCAATTCAGTCTATAATTGCACCTGTACCCAGTTTAGTTGATGTAAGCCGGTACTATTTTGTAAGCCCGCATTTGAGTAAAAAAGAAGTGAAATGACAGGAAGACTGGCTGGACGTTGGTCGTAACTGGACAGAACCGGTTTAAACTAGTTTTGAGCGGTAGAGGCTTTTAGATACGAGTGGACACTCACTTTCGTTTTTGACTTTCGTATGCTTATAAATTTAAAAATATTATAATTAAGCGTAAAATATTTTAAGAATTATAATTGATCACAATAAAAGTAAACGTTCATAAATACTTTATAATTCGAACTTAAGGTAAACTTCTGCTAAGCGGTCACTATAACTTTAATATAACTTTAGTATGTTGACGGGAAATATATACTTGAACGCTTATCTTTGAACATAATATTAGGAGGAGACCCAGAGGGATTTTATTAAGGGGTCAGGTGCAACAGATATATAAATAATATAAATTGAAACAAAAAACCGTTAATCTATTCGTTAACCTCGGTTAAAAAGTTAGTGTGTTCAAACTTTGTTTTTATCAGTCACTTTATTTATTTTAATATTATTAAGTTATTACGTTATATTTAAAACTGAATTAAGTATAAAAATAAATGTTATTCAGTACCTGAATTGATCTGATTTTTTTAGATCAATATTAGTTAAAACATAATATAATAATAATATAATTGAATTAGTTTTATAAAAGAAACTAATTAATGTCTAAAAAACAATTTTTAATATATCTTTTTGTTTTCGAACCTTTGCACCTTATCTCGCGATACATAATATAATATATATTAAGAATAATAGGAAAAGTGACCACTGAATTCCTATATAAAGTATCATATGACTTGTCCAAATAGTTATCAGATCTCACGTAGAGACAAGCTCCTAGCTCTACCTGCCCTGACCCTTCGAGGCCATTTCGCTACATTCACACAATGTTATCCATTGCTCGTTACTATTCTGCCCCACAAGAGTCGTCGTAGCAACACACTGCAATGGCGCCCCTGCGCTTGGCCGCGCCCCGGATAAAATAACATCAACGGTAAGGGCAGTCACACGTTTGCTTATTTCTTGTAATGTGATTTAATTTACAAACATGTTAATAATGACGTCGATGGCGTACTCTCTGTCAGGGTCCCATTTTTACGAAATTATAGCATTCGATCTTAAAAACATATGCGTGAAAAATGTTGTGTCATATGATATAATACAACGCTTTAAAAATATTGGAAATAAACAAAGTTTTTAGGACACATACAATAAGTGAATGAAATGTGAAAGAAGCTAGTTTCATATAAACATCTTCACACGAAAAGAGACGTGGGCACAGCTCGTGCATTATGTGACACAAAATTTCTTTTGGTAAAAGTTTTTAAATAATTTATTCCGAGGTAATTTTCGTACAAGTAGTTTAATCTGCGGGATTTACGGTCGCCGTGGGCCGCGGGCGCGGAACGAGTTTCGGCGAAAGTGAAACTGACACGATTATTCGGTAAAAAGTGAATTTTATTTGTATAAGACACCTTGTTTATTATTTACTAATAATAATAATACGCAATCAAGAGTCGTGGATCGTTTTCTGTTTCATGGCGTGTCGTGATAAAATGTGTCGCAGGTTATGCTCTACTTCTGAGCAGGTATCGTGTCAATAGTCTAATAAATCTTGATATTAATAAAATATATGCGGATATTGTTTTTATGACAATGTTATATTTATATACTTTTGTATTTATTGTTGTTTTTATTGTTCTATCTTAAGATTGTTTCATGAAAAATCCTATTTGCTAAAAAAGTATGTACGAGAGCCAGAAGCATGGGCGCCGGAGACCTCTTCGGATATCGTAAAGAGAAAGAGTATACGTGTCGACGCTTCGCCTGAGGTTGTATAGAATTGAAAAAACTTTTAATCCAAAAAGTATTAATATATTACATATACTTATTTATTTATACCTACTGTAAACTCTTCTAATGTAGAGTGCATTCACAAACAACGTCTGATTTTTGCAGGTAAATAATATTTGTGCTCATATATTGTAAAGGAAAATTGTATTTAAATTAAATAAAAAAAATGTATTTAATTAAGAAACAAAAAGTTTAGATTAAGTGTTTAGTTAGAGTAAAGGTTAGTAGCGCGTGGAAACCGCCCTTTACCACGACAGATCGATTAAAATGACCAATCAATTACTCCGTGAGTGACCTTTAGTAACGATATTATTAGCCTTCACGAATCTAATAGTTCAATGCTAAACGTATCGATTACGCACCGCCAACATTTGAGTAAGCACCTGCTTTCAGGTGTCCCGGCACGTCTCGAACGCGCGACAGAGACGCTGCGCTTTGCAATTTTGTGTCTAATATTTTTTATTTGCTTCGGGCTTAACATAACCTCTGTTTTTAACACTATCAAATGTTTGTGTATACTAATAAGTATTACTTTTCATCTTAACAGTTATAATCATCAATTTCATTCGCTAATAATCATTATCATTATCTATATCATTGATTAAAAGTAAATTGCTATTGTTAGTAAGTATAAGGTTAAAACTTTACTAAAATATTTGCATGAGCGCGTTGTGTATATTGAAATGATAGGACATGACTGTTGGTTCTCACACGCCACACTGGCCGTCCACGCCGGACGTCGCGACCGCTTCTGCGCGAGCCGCTTTGGATCTCTGGCAGTTTTTTTCGTTGAATGTATACATTTAAATCGACCGGACAACTTTCTTTCCTAGCACTAATTAAATGTTATGAGCAGCCGATGTGATCTCGTATCGGTCATTATAGTGAAAGTTCGGGAATGAGGTGACGCAACCCGCAGACGTAACGACGCTAACGTTGTATTAGTTTTGGCAAATGGAATGTCCATTTGCAAAAACTAATACAACTGGTTTTATTTTCAATAAAAAGCGCCCCAATTTGTATGAGACTTGTAAATTTGCACATCAACTCGATAATTACTCTTTTTTAAATCACGCTGATTTGACAAAACGCATAGACTGTTCTGATTACCCCTGACCTAACACAATGGAGCTACGATAAATTTGTTTTTGAGATAATATATGTATTAAATTTTAATTATTTTATTGTTCTATCTTTTACTGCTTGTATTTATAACTACGATTTGTAAAATGCGATTGATAAAAACATATGTTCTAGGTTATGGTGTATTATAGAACTAGAGGTCATCGCCTCCGTGGCGCAATCGGCTAGCGCGTTCGGCTGTTAACCGAAAGGTTGGTGGTTCGAGCCCACCCGGGGGCGTAAGTGTTTTTGACAATTTTATGAAAGCTCATTTTAATATAAATTAAAATTAATTTTATAATAGTGGAGCGGTCTCTAAATTCATGACATATTTATTAAATTAAAATAGTTTGTGCAAAAAAAGAAGTATAATTTGTGCAAACTGGACGATTATCTCTGAGTCTAGAAACAAGAAAGCGTGATATTCTTGTAATCGATAAGAAATAGGGCAAAATAGTAGTTTCTGGCTTTTGACTTTATCAATAACAACAATATATGGATTGTATACATAATGTATTCTAAACTTCGCGAGTAAAAAAATTGGCCTTTTCTTATCAATTATCTATATTGGCTCAAAAGCTATTTTTTTCTTTTTAACAATATGGTTAAAGCTCAGATACTTTCTTTCTTTTTGAAATCGGTTAATAAATTGGTTACTTTAAGTTTTAATATAAGATTCATAATTATAACATACTTGCTATATCCGATATGGTCTAGTGACTAGGATACCTGGCTCTCACCCAGGAGGCTCGGGTTCGATTCCCAGTATCGGAATATATATTTCTACTTTTTAAATTTTAACAAAATAATGTGTATAAGCATAAAATTTATAAATCTTTAATTAAGTTATGTTTATTGTATGATTAAATGAAATTAGCGGAATTTCAAAAACAAGCCGGTAGATGAAGGTCAGAGTTCAAGTTTGAGACGACGCACGACCGACGCGGCAGTGATACTGACAGCGGCTCCGCGGCGATCTCGTTGCACAATGACTCGAGTTGTCAACAAGGGGTTGTTCTCATCGTCACCAGTATTCGGTGATTTAAATATTAAGCGTTTATAAACAAAGTTCACGAGACCAAACGGAAGAAAGGAAGATGAAATAGAAGTAGGAAATTTTCAGCTTCTAGCGTTTACTAATAAATTAACAATTTTGTGAACATTTTATTTGTGTACAAACCGTATATACTTCACTATCTTTTAAACTATGTACACCAAGTACAGTGTAATGGTCATTGCAATTCAGAAGCAATAATAATTTAATTAGAGCCACCCATGTTACCCAGTCGAAGCATGCATTCTTAAGCAATAGCTAATATTCTCAACGTGTGAAGCAAATAAGGTCACTTGGTATCAGCTGATTAACAATTAACATAATCGGTGTGTCCGTCCGCGCGTGCGCCGCATGCCACTCGCGGCGTCATTGGGATTCAGCGCGGCGCCGTTATGTCATAACGAACACGGTGTAATTCGCATATGCTGGGAATATAGATGTGTCGTTACCAGCATTTGTTATCTTATGAAGGCTCACTGGAGGCCGATTTGAGATTCTATTGTGTAATAGTCTCCTAGACCTATTTAAATTCTAAGTAATTATTTCTGTAATGATAAATATTTCAATAGGTAATAAAACTTCAAATATAATTATTATAATTATTTAAATATAAATACCGAAAAACAAATATAAAATTAAGAATTATGCTTTAAAGTTATGCATTGACGTATATTTTTTTTAAATATTTTTTAAAAAATTCTTTAGTTTCTTCTTGTTATTTTGAATTATTTTGGATACGAGACTTTTTAAAAAAGGGGGACTTTGAAAGCAAAATACGTAATCGTTTACTTGAATGCCGTACTTATTCCAGTTATTTTAATTTTAAAACCAAACTATTAACTATTTTGATGAAAAATCTATGGAACCAACGACATAGTATAACTTTGCACCCAAAAAATAATTAACTAAATTGATAAAGCTGCTTTTGAGTAGTCGGAGAACATACATAAAAAGTACTTAGCGCGTTGATTTAAATTGAATCGATTAAAAGTAATATAGAGGACAGCTGGATAATGGTGTATGTGTATCGCACCGAATACAAAAAAGAGCTATTCGTAGTATTTATAATTTAGGAGCTCGGGAATCCCTTCGAGATGTTTTAGTAAAGTAGGTATACTAACGGTTGCGTCACAGTATATTTATAACAATATTATACATATCCATACTAATATTGATTGTTTTGAGAGAAATAGTGACTCGCATTGTATTAACACAAGAAGAAAGGATAAACTCATAACACCAAGCTTTCGACTTCGCAAAGTAAATGTTTCCTTTCTGGGGCAAGGTGTCCGTTTTTATAACAAAATACCAAAGAAATTTTTGCAGTTGTCAATCAATAAGTTTAAATTGTATATTAAAAATTCTTTAATAGCTAAAGCATATTATTCTGTACAAGATTATATAGATGATAATAATGCATGGATTTAGTATAGATGAATTTCATACAGGATGTTTAATATAAACATTTGTAATTTTTAAAATGTATATACTTAATAACACAATTTTAAAAGAGTACCTATCGAGTTTCTTGCCGGTTCTTCTCGGTAGAATCTACATTCCGAACCGGTGGTAGCTTTTCCTTAATTTAAGTACTTTTTGTTTATTTTGACGATTCAAAAGTGCTTTTAAAAGCCTACTTGAATAAAGTATTTTTTTGATTTTGATTTTGATTGTAATACATCGATGTTCAGTACTTTTATATGTAGTTTTTAAAAAATTTAATTGGATTTTCAAATTACGAAAAACAATTAATGAATACTGATTGTATCATTCATCTATTCAATAAGTCATAAAATTATACAGATGTATAAACTTTACAAAACATAAGAATGATACTCCAAAAAGTGAGTCTAATATTATGTATCGACGCATTTTAACTTTAATAACATATTATCGGTGTGATGTAAGACGTAAAAAACTAATTGGTGTTACGAAAGCCATTGCGTCGCGTTCGTGAGAGTTTTACTAATTTAGGCGGGCATTCAAGGTTCTATTTACTCGTTTTGTTTTGTAACGAGTTATGTAGTTTTTGCTATTCGTGTTTTATAACAATTAAATAGTTTTTCTGTATACACATATAGTATCTAAGTGTCAAAAAACGAATCTTCTATCAATGGTTCTATTTACGAGTATTTACATATATATGTTTTGTGTTTAAATTTATCTCGTGCTCGGTGGTGAAGGAAAACATCCCGAGAAAACTTGCATGCGCCGAGAGGAATTCTGACACATGTATATTCGCCAACCCGCAGTGGAGCAGCGTGGTGGTCTAAGCTCTAAATCTTTTTCTTAGTAAGAGAGTTATGGGACATTTACAGTTACTTTACTTTAATTTTATAGATATTTTTGTAAATTATTCTTTATCATTAGTTGTTACCAGAAAACTCTTCTCTTTTAGATACAAAAGCGTACCGTGAAATATTTTTAAATATCTTGATTACGAGATGATTTAACATAATTATGTTATCGTTGGATTCCTTTTATCGTATGTCGTGACTTAGGTTATTTAATTTGGTGCCGGATTTTTTGTAGTAATTTCAAATTGTTATATAATACAACAATCAAAGAGTTTGTAAACAATAAAAAGTTACAACAGTTGCTATTGACATTGTGCTTTTAATCTGTGCTCAGAGATCAACGACCCCGCTTCGTTTTGACCGACTGAAGTGTCGGTGAAAGTACCGTCTTGCCCGTCAGGCAGTCTGCCCGCTGATACGCGGCGACTCATAAGCCTCTGTTATTAGTATCAGCGCGTCGCGTCCTCTACTGCGCACTCTTGAGTTCGAACAGTGCAATAACGACATGCATATTTGCATCACAAATATCAAAAATCTCAAGAACTATGAGTGTAGAATTTGAAATTTTATTATAATATTATAATATTTTTACACACACACCACTATACGTTAGTATAATATAAATTAGAATATAAAATATTAGATTTTAAAGATGTAAATTTGCAGAATTTAGACGTGATGCACTAAAACTAATGACTGTTATAAATGTTTAAAAAATTAAAAAAAAAAGAAAAATATAAAATATAAAATTATTATATGATCTATGATAAAACCAAATACTGAGCTTAACATTGGGCGCTTAGTATTCCAGTGACCGAATTTTAAATTTGTGTGAAACGATTTAGTAATTAAAGTTTAGTTTCATACAATTATGTAGTTTATAATCTATCATTTTGAAAATAAATAAAAAAGGACTCTATCAACATTTTGTGGCATTAAATGGCTGAAGTTTCAGTGTTCAACGTTTTTCTGCGTTTTGTGTCCAAGAATTTGAAATTTGGATTCGGTCACTTTAATACTAAACGCGCGACTCTTTACCTACTTACCTACGAAAAGGTATAATGTTTTATTTATAAAAAAATGACAACTTTCAAGAACTAGCTAAAAGTAACTTATTCGTTCCAACATTTTTACACAAAAGATAATCTATTTATACATGTATTTGTTACAATGTATTAAAGTCCTATTACTTGTCGTGGACTTGAAAGTCTGAAACGTACAAAAACACTTCTTATTCGCTGGTTAACCAGTTACACTACGTACACTAGGTATTACGTTTCTAGATCAGTCGGAGTGAAGCCGTTCAATCTTATTTATATCATAGAGCCTGTCCGCGCAAAACTATTCTATTTCACGACGGAGATAGAATTTTAAAGAGTTTTTTGCTGTGTCTACAAAATGTGAACTCAAAAATTATTGGACCGATTTTTACGTAAAATAGAAAGTTTTTTTTACAAGTGCAATTATCTGGTTCAATTATATTATAACTTTACGTTAGTTGTATGTCAAAATTTGAAAGTTATCTCGGCATTTTTAAGCTCTATCGACAATCTTCCAATCGAGTTATATATTTTCCTTGTCACGGCAAATCCGGGCTCAGAGGTACATAAAGTTATCTAGAATTCATTTGTAGACAGCTTAAAATTCTATATGTGAACATAATATATGGGTGATATAATTTAAGTATCTTCAACCATTTATTATTTAGCGGCCGTTACATAATATCAAAAAACATTACATAATCCTTCGCTATAAAAACAAAATAAACAGAGTGGATGTCTAGTGGTATTTTTTTCTCCAGAAAGTAATTTATTCGTCCGTTATATTTAGTTATCAACGAATAACACTGTTATATGAAACCAAAGTTAAAATAGAATTATATTTCAAATATGTTCTTCTTAAAAAGATCTGGTTCGCAATGTGACGGTGTTCTCACTCACACACGAGTAATTACTAGAAAATGCTCGACATAGATTTTCTTTTAGAAACCGACGGTGGATCTGCGAGTCACTCGTTACTCATAATAATGAAGGATATGCACATTTACTAGCCTCACTCACTGGGTGGTTTCATTGTAAAGCTGGTGTCTATTGTAATTACTTAACGACAAAACGGATTGTAGGCTGATTTTACACAAAAATAAACAATGCAATCGCAGTAACTTTGGTTCACTACATTGCTTATAAGAAAGGTTGTTAAATACTAGAGAACTAAAATATTCTAACATCGACAGCCTAAGCTTTATAAGTATGGACGAGGGTCTTAGGGATTTTTATCTATACTTATAATAAATCTGTAGAGAGGTCAATTCTGTACATGAAATATATTTTCAAAATAACTATCAGGGGGTGATTAGTGATCGATACTGATGCCAAAAATGCAATCAGTAAAATTTTTGTCTGTCTGTATGTATGTTCCTTATAGAAACAAACACTACTCGACGGATTTTAACGAAACTTAGTACAATTATTCTTCATACTCCTGGGCAGGTTATAGTATACTTTTCATCACGTTACACTCAATAGGAGCAGAGCAGTGAAGGGAAACTTTGGGAAAACGGGAGACGTTACTCCCAATTTTTAAGCTTCCGTCGCGTATGCAGTCCTAATGGTTTAAAGTTACATAGAAATCATCTATGACAGAAATATTCTACATAGAATTTTCTAAAAAATATCCCGCAACAGCATATGTCTATCTTTTATGGTTGACTTACAATAACACGTGTAACTCCTGATAGCTTAGCAGTTCGGAGCATTCTGATTATATTTGTTTACTCTTACGTTTATAATACTCTCACTCATCCCTAATTTAAAAAAGTTAACATTATTAGCTATTCAATAAAAAAATCATAGAAATCAAGTATTGTGGATTGACATTTTATATTTCCCTACCAAAATACGATCTGTCTGTCACATCAAAACCACTGAACCCTGAGGAAGGACATACGCTACTTTTTTACGAATAACGACGAAAACGCGGATGAAGTCGCAGGCAAAAGCTAGTATAAAATAAGTGTGCATTATGAACGGCTTTTTGAAAATTCGTCCCTTAAATTCGTCCTTTAATTTTAGATAAAAATTGGTAAAGAATTATTATTTATTTAAGCTTTTGATTAACTATTGATAGCAAACTCTATCTGGTACGCACCTAGCACTATTATAAAGCCAATGTCGGCACGTGTATGCTCCAGTGTAGCGCATTTTAATTATACTGGGTTTAGCCGTTACGATTATTAACGCATTGTCATTATTATGGTATGCACTGTGCTGCAATTATTATTTTTCAGACCCTTCAACATTGTCCTTGAAAGTTAAACACACACTGAACGCATAACAGACAAAATTATCGCTTTTTACCCACTTTAACGTACTACCTATCTGCGTGTTGCATAATCACCTGCATTTAGCAATTGCCAGATTGGTAACATTTTTCATTACCGCTCCGCTGCTATATTCTATAGCGGAGTGTTTCATAGCCAGTTAATGTCCTGAATAAACGACGTGTCGAACACAAGGTGATTCTTCTAAAGCGGATAGCGAACGTTTGAAGACCCCGATGGAAGAATTCAAATCATTTTCTTTATATGTATAATGTTGGTAAACATAAAGTACAGCTACGCGAGTACACATATTTCTGTTATTTTCACAAATGTATCGACGAAGAGAAAATATTTCATAAAAACTCTGAAACAGCTCGTCTCGGAGATGTCAAAATGCAGCAGTTACACATTTCACTCGCACGTTCACTTTCACCTGAATATTATAATAATGATATGAAATTGCAAGCGAACCGGACCGTTTATGTATAACAGCGGCATTTCTACTAGATACCACTATGTAGTTATACATTTATATCCATCGGGTCTTTACTTAAAATGAAATTGTAAGTTTCGTTGTCAATATAATATTTTAGCTATTGGAATTACATATTTGTTGTAAAACTTTAATGAGTTTACATTGTTTGTTTAATTAATGCACCAAAAATATATGTTGCCTGTACGTAATGCTTATGCTTAAAATCGCTTTTCTTGACTTCATCTTTTGGGTCATAATTTTTGGGGATTTTTTATTACCGAGTAGAATATTTCTTAGGATGATTTTAGGTTATCTTTAGTGATAATAGATGTCATAGTGTTGTGTTTGTGTCATAACTCCATACGATATCAAACAGTAAAGCAAAAAAGGAGCAAAACGTTAATCATACCATTTGCCTTGTTTTTATCAAAGCACCGGGGCTATCGCACAGCTAAGTCAAATACTACAACGCTAGTATGATACGTAATAGAATCGTAAGCTATAATTGTTAGCGGTTCGCCTTGCTCCCACGTGCCTAGATCTACCGGAGACCTTTCAAATGTAAGGTTATGGACTAAATCTGTGGAAGCCGAAACAATAAGTCGTTACAGACAAAAGATCAACACACTCGTTGCTGTGTCGTAATCCACAAACGGATACTCGTACTACGTTGGGACCAACAGATGCATTCATACTTGTGTTGAAATGATGTTTCAAAGGTTGTATTACCTTTTTAGTTACGTTTCATAATACCTACATTTTAAATGATCGCGTACTTGATAAAAACTCAAATCAGTATCTTACAAATTCACTTCAGGTTTGTATACACTTGCATATCTACTCTTATAATTGAAAAAATATATAAGAATCGATGTCAAGACTTACTTGATTTCAAAACTTATACTGAATTGAAATTTAAACGAGAATCTATCTCATCAAATTTAAGAGTTGTTTCAATAAAGGCAAACGTAGAAGAAATTTTATAAATTTGAAATAAATTAAATAATAACAGCTAACGTCAATACATTTCTAGCAATATGATATTAAAAAAAGTCGATACGTGTGCAGTAAATTATGCTAATTATATAATTAGCATTCACGATGCATATGCAACGCCTTTTAAAACATAATGATTTAACATAGTCAAAACAACAACTGGAATTTCCGTACTAGATAATAGAACTGGGTTAATAATATTAAAATTATGGGGTTTAATTCTAGGTCTTAGGCATCAGAAGATGAAATGCCTTACCATGTGCGACACGACGAAATAATACCTAACGCTCGCTGAAACTGGTTTTAAATGAACTAGAAACTGCATTTGGTGTTTGCAGTAAAACTTATTTAGGTTGCAAAAGGTGGTGGATTTCATAGGCATTTAACTGAAGTACATATATGCACCTATCGGGCCTTATTAAATAATTAATATAATTAGGGTAGTTGACATTTAAGATGACTGTCGGTATTATATTTCGGATTTAAAAATAAGTTTATCACATTTCATCAAAAACTCAGCCTAATAAAACATTAACGGCGTACTATTACAGCAAAGTATTGTTTACTTTCAGCTGAAAACAAATTTCAAATGTCCAACAAATATTTTGTAAATAATTATAATGCTGTAACCCATACTTGACTATAGTTGTTTTCACAGATTTGGGTATATTCCGGTATGGTGAGAGAGTTCAGAAGGAACTAATGCTAAGATATACGTTAGATTCGTAGCGCTCGTGTCTATGTTCCAGCTCTCTTAACAATGTATCGGCACATCTTCGCTGAACATTTTCCGCCTATTGCTAGGAATCTCTCCACGAGACAGTCGTTATTTTAAATTATTGAATATTTCAAAAACCTTTTAAACCTTGTCGAACACTTGTTGTGGCAAGTACATACTGTAACGTAACCGTCACATTTGTGCCTTATTAGTTCATGTGATTTAGTCACAAAAACTGTGAGGCGCGCCTTGTGATTTGTTTACTGCCTTATAAGTGGGAATCCATGGAAGGCCAACTTTAAACACACTCGTATAGGCGACATTAGAATAGTTGCGTGGTTTCTGTGCCGCCTACGAGCGCTAACAGCCTACTAGGATGAAGTACCTTCTTAGCGTAATGAGGTTTTAATAATATACAATATATTGGCTTAGAGTTATAAAATTTACTATTACGTTATTTTATAAAATTAATGCTTTTAAGAGGTTTTTTTCGTTTAAGTTTATGGGATATTATTGAAAATTGGGTAACACGAGGTATTTTTAGTGTAATTTAATTGACTATAAAATTAACAATTGGTATTCCAATTCGTATCAATCCTTTCTAGATATTTAAATGAAAGAAGATTTTTTAAAATATAATTCAAAATTCAAAGCTCACCTGCACTTTATCACTGAGTTTGTTATACTTCGGTTGTGTAAAAATTTATAATCGTTAAAATTAAACTGTTGTCGTAATATAAAGTGCGATGCGACGCGTTGATGTCTTTAACACTGCGCCTCGTGTAATCTTAGTCCAGTACAGATTTGACATTTATATATACCAATTTTTGCTAAAAGTGATCAATTTATTATTATTATGAGATTATTCATCTTCTAGTTATAACCTATTAATATACAATTTGATTACTACTCAATGATTAAAGGATATCCTGAAATAGAGCTCAGCTTTAAATATATGCGTAATAATGTAGACGGCCTATCACACTGATTTATTTTGATACACTTTAAATACTGAGTGGTCGCAGGTACCTCGGCAGTCACGGACAGATCAAATCTGTTCCGTATAACGCAACTAATTGTAATTAATGTCTCTTAAGATACATTAGATATAGCAAATAGGTCAATTGACATTTACTATATTATTATGTAACCAGCGGCAGGAATGTAGTTCAGTATTACTCACGTTCAGGATGCCATTAACCGCGTCGTCGCCGGTTGTTAATATAACAGACATTTAACTTTTATTGGCACTTGTATTAAATGATTTTTGCACTAAAAATATTTTTCATCGTCATAAATATAATAGTTAGCTGCGGATGGTCATTGTTAAAATACATCTGATATTAGTAAATGAATACTACAATATAATAGATGGACAGAATGTCTGACAATACAGCAGACCGACAAACCGACTCGCATTACGCAACCGCCTGTTCGCCCAACGAAGGGAGCGACGAGGAAAGTCGGGCCGGTTTTCGGCGAAAGTCGACGTAAAAAAGAAATAAATTCCGTAATACCGGACGACGATTGTCGTTTGAACGTTACGTAGTAGAGGAATTTGCGATACATTTATAATTATTTTATGTGACTATATATGAAGTCAAAAATATATATTTATAGAAAAAATAAATATTTTTAACTAATATTAATATATGATATCAAAATACATAAATTGGTACATGAATTTTATTATATTACAGGTTTTCCCACGAGAAAAATCACAAAAATCTTTTTTAAGACAATCTAATCTTTTATAATACTTACGTTTCGCGATTTAAAGAATTCTATTCAATGCTTAAAGCCCAAATTTAAGCCCACCTGCTCAGGCTACACGTTGTCTGTCAGTAAGTCGTTAGAGTATATAAACTAGATTATCATAATGCATGAAGGAAGCGAGCGTTAGAAATAACATTTAAGTGTGAAAATAGCGTCGGTGAAATACTGTTCCAGATACGGAGATACGCTCGCGGAAAAGTCGACGTTCGCGAGGAATTCTGCAAAGCGAAGTGTCCATTGTTGCCTCGTGCGGTGGTTCTCATCCACAACCACTACGCACATTATATAACGAGATGTCTTTCATCCGGCATTTTATACCTAATGCTGATAATGTTTACTAAAGACTATTTGTTAATGTTGGTTAATTTAAATAGAGTTAATCTAGGTTTGAACTATACTTATAGAAAGATATTTGATTATATATGATTAATAGTAGGTGCAGAATTAGACAAGACTGCTACAGGTCCTATTTTAATTTAAACGTTTAGAATTATTTACAAATTTTCCTGAGCACTCCGCTTGCTTAGTGGGATCTGAATCGTTGTGGTCTGCTCTAATCCAAGTGGTAAAATCTTAGTAAATAGTTTTTGTGTAAGACACGTCAAATATCTCGTGGCGCAGTGCGGCCGGCGGCCCGCTGCGCCACTTACCCGCCGCAGCGCGTCGCACGCGAGCGCCAGTTCGAGATCCCATATTTACATTTATTTATAGCTATTCGCTATTTAGTATGAACATTCTCGCTGTATGTACAATATCTTCATTTGAATTCATTAAATGTGAATGAAACTGCAATAGTAATGAAAACGTCGAAAGTTAAATTCTTTATTTATAGAATAAAAAAATCACTAGACTCCTGATTATTTCCACGAAAGCTTCAATTGCTCTTAGTTTTATCTCTTTGTTATTCTATGTTGTTTTAATATTGATCAAATATTTTAATATTGATCTGTTATCTATTCATGAAATGCTAATGTCAACTATGAAACTAGAATATTTATTTAACATTATCAATAGAGCAGCTTTCTTCCATTAAAATGAATATAAATATAGAATATTTGTGGAAGGAAACCGAACGTGCCGACAAAGAGAGAATTATGCAAATGCCATAATATAGTATTATTTAAGTTCCGGGTTTCACCACTAATCAACTTAGCATTGACAACTTTGGAGAAAGCGTCCCGCGGTCGTTGACTGAGCGCCTGGTGACCTCTTGCCGCCGCGCGCCGGGTCAAGAGCGCTGGCAGTGGCCACTACGGTCAGGGCAGCGATGTTTGTCCTACCTTATTACAGATTAATATTATGTTACTACGAAAACAACCGGTCAAGTGCGAGAGGAACTCGCATACGAAAGGTTTCGCACCACCGTACTAGATAGTAATCAATATTTATGTTTTTAAAATACTTTTTTAAAGGAAGCAAAAGAGGCAGTATAAACATTTGTAAGATCCAACTCGTTCTTGGCCAATTGCCATTATGAGTGGTACTGCGGCAATAAATGTACTCCCTGTGCAATAATTTCAACTCTCTACCTATTACTGTTTATGAGATGCAGCCGCCGACAGACACACCGACTGATAATGGAAACTTAGCAATAGGGTCCTATTGGCACGGTGCCAAATCACTATCCCATCATTTTATTACACATAATGCTCAAATTAATTAACAATGTTACAGAGATCATAACAAAAGTTTATCTTGAAAAAAATGATCGGATAAGTTAACAAACATATCAATTATTTTATAAAGTCTATGAGATATATCTGTAAGACTGTTTTATCGGAAGTAGAAACAAAATATTATTTAAAAAAAAGCGGTCACGATATCCGATACTAACGAAAAATCTGATGAACTTTCTATTTCATTGACCCGCGATAAGCAACAGGTTAACAGTCGATTGTTCGTAAAAAAACAATAGATCGACTGGATTGAGATGTTGTTTTAAGAAGACGTAAGGCTGCCTATACACGAACGACTTTATTGCGTGATGGTAGTGTTTATGACATGAATGGTATACCATAACCCCACGCCATTCTTGTTCGATTAATATTCTTCAGAATGTAGAATTATATTATCTAGTTTATCAAAAAGAAAGCAGTAGGTTAATCGTGATGATGTAATAAACATATTTTCAAAATCACTTTCTATTTTAAGTATTATGTTACGAATTTTGCTTCTTCTTTATTGGGATTCTGATAGAAATCTAAATATCGGAACTTCTTGGCTAGAAAGTGAATTAATAAACAAATAAAAAGTTGACAAATATATAATTTATGATAAAATGTATGATTAAATATATCTGCCTAGACTTAAAATAATCGTGAGTAAGTAATTGTAATATGCTTAAAATGTACACATTTTTACGAAAGTAGAAAGGTGTCAGGATCAGAGAAACGTACAGTTGCATTACAATTTAATTATATGTAAAAATGTCTCACTCAAAATGTAAAATTTAATACAGCGTTAAAAATGTAAATTTCAGCTACAATCAGTCGCGGGGGCCGTGTGCGGTCAGCCTTGTGCCCTTGAACCGCAGTGAAAGTCAAGCGACGGCTGAGTAGCGAGCGCGCGGTTCGCCGACGAGCAGCGCCGGGCGGCGCGGCGCTGTTGTTACAGCTTTCCAATATCGCCTCCATTGAGATGAGTCTCATCAGAAACGTAGTTTTTGTTCGTCGTGGCGTCATATGATTTCACTGCTTTGATGACTTTATGAACAGACCTATAACTGAACTCTATAAAATAAAAAACGAATCGAAACTAACTATAATTTTTATATTAAAATCTATGAAAATTTTAATTTTTGGATTCTAAGTACAAGTGCTACCTTATTATGACAAATTAATCAAATTCTTGTTTCATTTGATTCTTGTTTAAAACTATAATCGTAATTACTATGCAGCAGCGGGTGCTACCTTTTTTGCTAGTAATTATGTCACTCTTATTATTTAAAAAGACGTATTTAATTTGAATTCAGAGTACAACTTATTGAAGTACTTTTACAAACACTTACAAATTTTTACAAAACTGAAATACATTACCCTTTAGGTAGACTCTATCAAAAAAAAAAATAGCACGGCAACTCATTTTATTCGAATCACTTAAAGAATTACTAACGAGACGAGAGTTTTATAATATATATGTCATTATATAGATAGCTGAAGTATCATGAGTTAGTTACAAAAGTATTTTAATAAATTAGGAGTACGCGCTTCAATAAGTCGTTTCGAAGGCGATCATTACACTTGGAAATTTTGATCTCAGAATTTCATAAATTGTTTATTATTGCCTTTACATTTGAAAGAATTTTCCGCCAGTGTCTTATTTTTGACACATGCAGCTGTCGTTGGGTAACCTAAGCAATTGTAACCAGGTTACATAAATATCAATTACGTACACAAAATATTTTGAAAAATGTGAGTAAATAACGAAACCAATTTAAAGCTGACTTAGATTGAAATCCGTTATACTCGTTGTCAGAATTGTCATGCTCTGACCACTCGGTCACCGGTGCACAAACGTTGAGTAATGTAATTCACGGGTGACTTGACTCACAGTGAGTCTGTTCTCCCTCACGCTCGGTCGCTTCGGGAACAACCCACATATCGGTTATATAATATTTATTACGAGTTCTGAAACTGCTCCTACATTATGTGTCAGATTTTTAAATTATTCAAACATCACATATAAATTGAAATATTTTTATTTGAACTTAAAATATAGGTGTATATTCTTGGCGGTAGTTTTATACTGGTCGAAATTACTTTACTGCAAATCAGTAGGGTGCGAAAATTGTAAAATTTGATACTTATGTTCATTCCCCATTTAGAATGGATCTTTTGGAAAAAGGAAAAAGGAATATAATTGTGATTTTTATCAGATCGAGAAGATCAGATAAAAATCACAATTCCAATCGGTGTTAGCCAAAAAAAAGAGTCGATCACTTGTTTGAAAAATAAGGACTCGAAAGCATTTATAAAACAAATTAAGTAAGAAACATTTGAAATTTACTATACAAAGTAAATAATAATTTAGATAAATTTCGGCTTAGGCGACCTCAGTAGATAGCAGAATTATTGTTACGTTTCAGTAATTCACTTATTAACAGCCGTGAACGACACAGAAATTGCTCATCATATATAATAATGTGTAGATTGATAAAGATTTAACAACTCTCGAGATAGTGTTTGCTATGGTGTCTAGAAACTGATATATGCGCAACTGATTTCCGTCTGAATGCTTCTTATCGCGTTGAATGCCACGGTAAAGATGTGTCTCAACAAAATGTAGAAAAGTGTATGTAAATATTTGTTTTCTTTTATAATATTTTTTACCTAAATGTTTTTGAAGTTGACTTTTGATTTGAGAGTTGTATCAAAGTTACGAAGTAAAAGGTTGACATTAAATGAGTAATTGCACCACTGCGATTAAAAAATATATATTTGTTTTAATTTTTTATAGATTACATGGCAAATACTTCTCTGACTACTCTTCTGAGCACAAAAAAGTATAAATAAAAATGAGGTATGATTTAAAGACAGTTGCATAACGCGAACGGAAAGCGGAGTGGTGGGTTATTAAATGCCTTATGTATGATACATTTACAGTTAAATATTATTAATTATATAAAAGTAAAAATATTTAATGTTTAAAATATGATAATCGGTGATCGTGTTGTAGGCGGCCGCACAGTAATCGCTGCTTTACGTGTAATAAAGTTCGCTAAACACCGCCTTCCGTCATTAATTGCACATTATTTTTAATGCGCCTATTTATATGGAAAATGTAAGTACTTTCAGTTAATTAACTTCCTAAAATGCGCTTTCTCCAGATAAATTATGTCATTAAAAAAATATTCTTCCTTTATGCCATAAATTTAACTATTGAATCATTAAATGATCTTAAAACTATTATTATTTTAATTTGCATTATTGTTTTTTTTAGTTATTATACAATTACCTTTCAGGTGTATACATTTGTTTATAGACCTTATAAAATATGTATTACTTGTATAACTTTTAAATAAATATAATATAAAAAAAAACAATAATTACGTACCTCTACTAAAAGCTGCAACACTAAAAATCCACTATCCAACAGTCACTCGAAATAAAATCCAAAAATAATTAATTACAATATCAAAAATCAGTGCTTGACTGAATCACATTTTCCAACCAAAAATGGTTCATCATCACAAAAATTGATTAAAAATAATAATAAAATCAATACTTCTTCGGCCGCGTGCTTTCGGAACGGCGCTCGACTTCAAACTGAAAGAAATGCTGGGCTCCCGACTAGCGTGGCCGCCGCCGCCCCAGCGCCGGCCGACGCGCCGCGGGCGCCAGCTCCGACCACTACCGCCACTGCCGCTGTCGCTGGTTTCAACAATTTCATTCAATTTTATTTGTAGCTTATTAGAATGGTCCTGTAACAACTATTCATTCAAAAGTGGACAAATTCAAATTCATGTATTTGCACAGATTCATTTATTTGATAGATAATTAACTGCAGATTGATGGTGTATTGAAGCTCCTCTGCTTCTTCGTATTACAAGAATAGGATTCTACAGGCCGTTCAGTGGAGTACAAGTTTATTTTATGTTGACGATGTTAGGAGTTCGATACTATAAATTAAGACCATTTAAGGCTGCAATCACGATGTCGTGATTTCAATGTAGGTACGTACGTAAAAAATGTTGAACTGTGAAATGCGCACAGTTTTTAATACATCCTTAAAAGTCAAGTGACTTTTGAGACGAAGATTTTTTTATATAAAAATATGTGCCTGATGTGTTAACCAATGGTTTTAATTAGTTCGGTAGTAAAACGAAAACATTATTTTGTGGTATGAATATATAACAAATGGTGTTAAGCAAAGTGTAAAACGAATTTCAGTGTTTATTTGGTATTAATGATAATTCTAAATGTCTACGTCCTGGAAAAAAGTAATCTTCGCTAAATACACAACAAATTTTATTAAACGTTTTATGTATTGGAAGTACGGTCGGACGCAAAAGTATGTATACACTAAAAAGCATTTCAATCGTATGATCAAATTAAATTTCATATTACGAAACTCTAACTAAATATACAAAATTCCATGTTCAGAGTGTAAAACTAACCGTGGAGTGTAAAGGTTCAGTAAACATCCATAAAAACTTTTAAATTGTATATCAAGATTATTTAAGACCAAACAAGTAACGGTACAAATACCACGCTGCACGTCAATAAAGTAACCTTAAGTATTATTTCTCTGAATCTCTCCCAGGAGAAACATTATAAATTCTCTAACATCCTTCTCAATTTTTTTTCTGATGTAGTTTTTTACGTTTCCTTCCCCAAAGGATGCCGATGGTCCCACGGTTCGAAGGCATTAAAAGTTTGTCCAAGTAATAATACGAATTAGAAAGGTCTTAGATATTCGTAGTCAATAGTTTTTATTATATTGTGTAGCACAGAACGATTACATGAACGATTGGTTATTATAGCTTTACAATAAGCAAGTTTCATTTACTTCAACTAGTAATACTAATTAGACCATAATTCACCTTAATTATAAGATTGATCATAAACGAAGAGTACGTAGAATATAATTCATAATTACAAAAAAAATCCTATATCAATCCTATAATACGTTTATTATAATACGTTAGTTTGGATGCGCATTGTTTGAATCTCTGGAACCACTGGTTCGAATTGAAATTTTTTTTTTGTGCTATAGGCTATATTACATCACGCATCGACTCGTAGGAGCGAAGCAGTAACCAGAAACGCGAGTGAAACCGCAAGGGACAGCTAGTATAAACTATAAGTATGGGAAATTTCATACTCCTCCGTCTGCGCAATTTTTGTAAAAAGAGGTACAAAGTTTTTGCCGCGCGTATAAACATATAAATAACAATAGCAAATAGAACGCCTCTGATGTGCATTTCTATCTTCAATTACTACCCAACGTAGAGATTTGTATGTTAATTATTAATAATTTTCATTCATATCATATTTTAGTTTTTACCTAATCTCTAATTGCCAATAACAGTAAACAACTTAATAGACTTTTTTAAATTTTATTTTGAGAATTACATTAGCAACATGAAACTATCTTTATTGATAAACGTCGAAGCTTCGTTGATTATCCATCGAAATCGATATCGATACTATTTCTGCTTACTTCTCTTGCTATTAAAATCTAAAGATATGTGTCTACCGAGATAGTTGTCGATAAGAAACGCCAAAGTCTTCTTTCTATTTTGTTGACAGAGTTAACTTTTATTAGTGATAACACATCTTTATCGCTAATTTTTTCGGTAGAGACCCGTAATGGTAAACGGCGGAAACCTTGCGTGCGCATACATCAGCACCGCCGCAATAATCTCAGTTAAATATAATATTACCAAATCCTAGTTAAAAACTTGGCTGAGTGGTGTGTGTGGAATTTCTAAGACAGCTATTTGAATCATGCGTAACGCCGCTGAACACGACGCGCTTGTCCTTTTGTAGGCACGGGTATAATGAATGACAGAACACTAACTCAAATAATTAAATTAATTTAATATTATTTATCTACTTGGAAAAAAGTAATTTCACAAATCTCTCAAATTGAATTATAATTAATAAGAATTACGATGTTTATATTATGTAAGTTATATATATGTATGTTTTTGCTTACTTTCTAAAACATATCTTATGTTAAACATAATTTTCACCTCATAAAACAATCTATTGTGTAATAATTTATATTACTTTTTGAAACTAAATATTATATGGTATGATTTTACTAAGAGGGACAGTTTCTCAAGAAGCATGTTTGTGCAAGTTAACTAGTCTGATTAATAAAGGATATATTGATTATGTAAGGTTTGTTTTACATGTGTTTATAATATTGTATAGTAGCTCGAAGTTTCGCTCGCTTTATTGTAAATTTTGTTTTAAATTATAATGTATACCTGCCTACATATATAGCCTATCACTATCTAAATAACAATATCCTTTTAAACGGCGCCATAATTTTTAAAATAGAACCTATCACTGAATGTTAGTTTACTTCGTACATACATATTAATTGGATTACTCTTTATTAAGTTAGTATTTTTTTATATATAATAGGGGGGCAAACGAGCAGATAGTACCACCTGATATTAAGTGGTCACTATCGCCCCTGACCATCTGCAACACCAGGGATGTTGCGGGTGCGTTGCCGGCCTTAAATACATAGTATAGATCAAAACCTCTTTGTTATAATTAAAATCTACTACAACGGAAATCAAAATTGAAGAAAAGATAAGCACAGAGTGTCTACGGCAGTGTACCCCGTCCTCGAAGTGGGTAAACGCATCGCGTCCGGCTTTCTTCGTCACGCCTACCTTACGCAACACGAGTAACTTGAGCGTGCGTCTGTGTGAGCACCGCTGATACTAGCGCTGGAGCTCCACTGCGCGATTGCTGTTCCCATAGCGAGATCTGTATTGATTTTAAATGTAATATGCCGTATGTGATTGTTTTTGGGATATGTAAAGTGGAAATTTGATTTGAAAAGGATGCGGCATATCAAAGTAACGACAAATGCATCATACTACCTGTGTTTTATTATTTCTACGTTAAAAGGAAACCGCTTGTCATAAAAAGTATTTTCTCTTTCATTTCCTTTCTAAAAACATTAAAAATAATTAAAATATGTGTGTCTCCTTAACATAAGCTTGTTGTTTACGCGCCAGGATTAGATTTAAAATTTTATTTTGTTAAAAATATTATACCTGGTTTGCTGTTTATTGTGTTTGAATAAACACGGCCTTTTCCATTTATCTATACAGCACATCAATATGTATATGTGTGCGAGTGTGTATAGCTCATTAACATATGATATTAGTTATTGGTTCCTAATTCTGTCGTATTCAGTGAAAGCATTCCGAATGGTTTTACTTTCTCTGTAAAGGTTGCAAAATATTCTTCTGTCATATAAAGAAATGTCCAAAGTGCTTCTAATTGTTTGTTTAGGTTCGCGTCTCAAATACTGAATGGATTTTAATCGTACTCTTACTCTTAGGTGGTTTATACAGTGTCCGTGGGAACTACGATAGAATTGTTAAAGTTAATGTTTATACACCTAGTCACATACATTTTTAGGCATTTTGAAGTACGATATAAGTAATAATTGTTATTGACTATGTTTTATAGTTAAAGGCCCGAAGAAGAAACATGCGGGCGTCAGGAGAAATTCTGAGATATGTATATTCACCAATTTGATTTACTGGAATTAGCACAGAAATCCAATAGAGCATCTAAATGTAGCATCGAGTACGTGAAGTACAAGCGGACCAGCATTGTAGGCGAGCAGACCATCCAGTTTGGAAACAGAACTTCATGAAAGGTAACCAAAGTACGTAAAATTCTCTCTGTGATTTATTTTTGGTAAGATTCAAAGATGTTTTTTTATTTTTTTATTTTAATGAAATATTAAAAACGTCGATTAAAACTTGTGTACAGTGTCGCTTGTTCTCACTTTGGATAGTTTTTATAGTTTTTATAAAAATTTTGTTGAAACGAACGTCGACAATTTATACTGTTAATTGTGTAACATCTAATTTAAATAAGTTACGGATTTCCATGACAGTGTCTGCTTAAAATATGCTGTAAAAAATGTTCGAGCACTTGTACGTAATCTTTATGAGCAATTACGCGCTGCGGAGAGTAGTTTCATTCAAACGAGCTCTGTTGTGCTGGAATATTAGCGTTCCGCTTTTTATTTGAACTGCAGAAATATGTAAGTGAAATTGTATTGTAATTGATCTGCTTTTTGAAAGTTGTTGAAGTATAATATTTAGTTTTTAAAGACTAAACTTTATTTTATACCGATAATAAATAATATCTGAATAAATATGTTCAGTGTTCATAACTATTTTTAATGTACATATATTTGTTGCACGGTCTATTTTTGTGAAAATATTACTAAGTAATAAATAGTTAAAGAAAGAAAACATTCCGAAAATGTGTTTGGTTATACTCGTAGAAAGTACATTTTAAACCTAGATTCGTTATAACGATTTTGACACCAAGAATGCTAGCGACGGCGTGGTTGGCGAGAATAAATTAGGTCAACAAATTAATGGATGATGTCTGTTAAAGTTGGAAATGGGTACAGAATCTTAACGTCAAATAGTATGAATGTAACATACGACTATCTCTACTAAAATTTCATTGGGTTATAGAAATTATTGTTTAACTTGTAAATATTACGAGTAATAACAAATTACTCATGAGCAAAAGGCCGGCGGAACCCTTAACATGCGAATCAATTTTCACTCGTCTTCCAGTCAACTTACGCACTGTGTAGCCGCTGGCAATGAAAGCTGCGCCTGCGCAACATTCTTCAATAGCTCTGCTGAATGCCTTACGTCATCGACACCATGAGATACACCATTGAAAACAATTATAAAAACGTTTAAAATAACATGATAAATATAATCGTTATATGTATGTGTATGTCAGTACAGTCATAACGTTGGTTGGAACTGGTCAAGATACCGCTTATACTATGGAATGTCTTGATCCTGTGTGCGAGCCTGTTAGTCGACGGTTATGTTTTCCCTCGTATTACTTTAATAATAAGTAATTTTTCAACTCACGTGTCACATCAGCAGTCCCAATAACACTACACAATTATTATGTAGTATTATTAATAATGACAATTAATATCAAGATGTATTCAACTAAACATTATATGGATGCTGATAAGCAATAATGTGTCAACCCACAAAAAGTCAAATTCTGAGTTATAGATGTATTTTGATAATGCATCACCTATTTAACATTATTCAAAAAAATGTAAGGTCATATAAATTAAAAAAGTACGGAAAAAAGTTTCATAATTAATTGTTTTTAATTTCAAGTGCGTTCCATATCTTGCAATTTATACAATAACTAGCTGTGCCCGCGACTTCGTTCGCGTGGATTACAGAATGCTTGGCATGTCTCCTGCAAAGCAAGGTTATAATAGTCTGCAGTGCTGCTCCAGAAAGGAGCTTTTTACTTTGAATCTGGGAACTTTCTGGTTGTATTTATAAGCAGACACTAACTCAGTTATGGTATTCCTCCACGGTTTTCACTATAAATGTTGAAGAAAAGTTGTTTTGTGGTAGTCTTTAAAATTTCGACTGCAAAACAGTAAGTTCCCACCTAGGTTCTCCTTGTATTATATATTGGGTGACTTTTTCTACTGGACTTAATAGGCCAAATCCGGAACTATAAGGAATCGCGAAAGATACTTAACGGAGTCTCGTGTCCGATTTTGAAAAATCTAAAACTGCATCATAATTTTATTTATTTCATGATTTTCCTGGCCAGAAATAGAACCCACAAATTAAAAAAAAATACATTCTGTATTATTGCACCACCTAATTGTGTCACTTGTAAAGATCAACTTTTGGAAAGTAATAGTAAGCGGCAAATTAAAGGAAAAGGTTTTTTTTTTTACAAAATAACATTAAATCTATACATTAATAAGGTTAAGTATTCGATTCTACATAGACATAATCAAATATGTGGGCTAAATCATGGGTTCCGGTAAGTTTAGAAGAAAATGTGCGTTACTTCGAACGATTTGTTTATAAATTGCATCAAAATGCTAGTCACCTTCTAAAGTGAGGAAGAGTGTGAACAAATACAATCAAAAATATATAAAATGAATTACTCACAGTAATTTCTTTTATGTTTGTCTTTTTTTTCTATGTGAGTTATACAAAGTTGATAGAATGTCACGTTTGTTTTGGTCCCCGTCATCTACTCAGTTACCTAGGTAGGTTTAGATAATTCTTAAAAAGATGAATCAATTTGTTGAAAATCTACATTTCACTGGACTCGGCTATTGTACTCACCCGCTATTAGCGTTACAACATCCCGTTACTAAATATTTAATTAATGTAAGAATTTGATAGAATTTTGTAAAAAAAAAAAAATCTTTTTGTTGCAGTTTACTGTATAGTATTACCTCACTAAAGTTGATCTTTATAATGTATGAAGGTATCAGATGGTGCAATACTACAGAATGTTATTTTTTTGCAGAAACAACGTGTTCGTTTTTGGCTAGGAAAACTTATTTTTCAAAAAACTAATGATGCAGTTTTAGTTTTAATCAAAATTGGCTCTGTGACTTAAATTATTTTTCGCTTTTGCTTATAGTGTAGGTTTTGTTCTGTCATATCCAGTAAAAAAATTACTACGTAAATATATTATTTTTAAAATGATTATATTAATATAATATATATCTTCCCTATTTGAATCAGATATTATTCACTATTTCATTGGTTTCAATTTTGTTCCTTATAAAATTGGCTTTCTGCTAGTGAAAATTTCATCAAAATCGGTCCAGGTGTTTCAGATATTAGCCGAAACAAACTGAGTGACAGATAGACAGACAAAAATTTTAAGATTGGTAATTTTGTTGTAAGTACCGTGTATACTTTCATATGGATTTATTTAAAATTACAAACAGACACATCAATTTTATTTATTTGTATAGATGTATACCTTCCCTTCTTAAATCGGAAAATGTTCACTATTTTATTGGTTTCTACAATATTTTGTTATCGTGTAATTCTCTTTTTTACTTATTGATTAAAATAAATATATTTTTTTAATATAAGTAGCCTAATTTAATCCTTATAATATTAGCTATAGGGGCTGCTGTAATGTTTTTAACAACTTTTTAGACTTTGTGATATTTTGTGATTGTTTTCTTCCATTCCCACTCCCTTCTCTGGGCCTCACGTGATTAATGGACATCCTCTAACTGCGAGTGAAAGTCCCATCAAATTTGATTCAGCTGTTTCAGATATTAGTCGTAAGAAACAGACTGACGGTACTTGATGTAAGTACTTTCATGCATTTAGTGAAAATCACAAAATAATGTTCGACGTGACCCCATAAGTTGACATATCTTTTTTAGCGGGCACAAACGCACAGATAAACAGACAAACAGACAAAAATTCTAACAAATTCTGTTTTGGGTTCTATTGCGTAGGTAAAGGCCTCCAATATTTTTTTTTCATATATCTTACATGTACAGACAGCGACCCGTTAGAATTTTTTTCATATATATAGATTTAAAAATATCTAAAATAGAAGTAGCCCCAAGTCACTCTTTATAACATTTTCTAACTGCAAAAAGTACCATCAGAACCGGTTAAGTCGTCTCAGAGATTAGTCGGAACAAACAGATAGACAGACAGACTGACAGACAAAATTTTTAAAAATGTATTTTTTTATGTAAGTACTGTATATACTTTCATGTATTTAGTTATAAACACAAAAAAAATGTTCAACGTGATTCCTTAAATTGACATAACTTTTTTATTTATGGACCGATTGACATAAAACAAACCCTAAATGTTAAGTGAAGCTTACTACAATATATTAGTGAAAACCGCATCTAAATCGGATAAGCCGTTTCTGAGATTAGCGTGCACAAACGCACAGATAAACAGACAAACAGACAAACAGACAAACAGACAAACAGACAAACAGATAAGAATTCTAAAAATCATTGTTTTAGGTTCTATTGCGTTGGTATAGGCCCCCTATAATATTTTTTTTCATATATCTTCCATGTACAGACAGCGACCCTCTAGAATTTTATTATTAGTATAGATCACAAATATTTGAAAAACTTTTTATTAGATAATATATTAAATATATCAGTCTGATTTTAATTCATAATACCTTTTATCAAAAAATAAAAGGAAAGGTGGATATATACTTCTTCAAACTTATTCGTTAAGAATAGGTTTGACAACTTTACACGACATTTTCTCAAAATGAAGGCCGTGTGGCTTAACACAGTATTGCATATCAGCGCCCATATATCTATATAATCAGTTATCCGTTGATCAGTCATCGAGCGAGATGAACAATGATTAGATTACTAAAATGGCTGTTGTAAAATAGGGGTTGCTGATAAAAAAGTAAAAATTTAGGGTTGTATGTATTTTTTTAATTTTTGACAGACACGTTGGCGCAGTGGTCACTGCAACTGTAGCGCAAACGGTCGCGGGGTTCGATCCCCGCTCACGGCAAACGTCTGTATTGGCCATACGGATGTTTGTCGTGGTCTGGGTGTCTGTGTTAGTGTTGTGTGTGTTTCCGGACCCCCGACACAAGGTCATGAGATCTTAATGGTAACCGTTGAGTGTGATGCGTTTATTTATTTTAATGCCACATTATAGAAATATATAAGCCAAAAATGTTGTGGTATGAAAAATAGATAGCAGCCGATTCTCAGACCTACTGAATGTGCATATAAAATTTGCTAAAAATCACTAAAGCTGGTTTGGAGGCGTAAGGTAATTAATATTTTGGAGGGAATGGAGCCAAAATAACAAATAACAAGTAACTACATCGGTCGTCACTCCACACTGGTTCGACTAGTGTTAAAAT
Organism: Hypolimnas misippus; assembly: GCA_037950945.1. Taxonomy (NCBI): domain Eukaryota; kingdom Metazoa; phylum Arthropoda; class Insecta; order Lepidoptera; family Nymphalidae; genus Hypolimnas; species Hypolimnas misippus. The sequence goes on from JBBEEQ010000026.1 coordinate 60,907, forward strand.
CTAATTGACAGTTTACAATTCAATATCACTTTACACGTGAAAACTAAATACAGCGAAACAAAATACTCTGGTCAGATGACACCGAGGCGACACACGTGGTAATTGTTTCAAAATACACTCTATGAGATGACCGAATTTTCACTTTTGCCTTTGAAACTTCTTACAAAACGTTTTAAAAATAATGTTATACAAAAGTTTAATAATAAACACAGGGCCAGGTGATCTTTTTATTACAGTATTATTTCTTTATTTATTATTGTTAAGGCTTATCTTAAAAATACCAATAGAAAGGTTTTCATATTGCTAAACGAAACGCTAGCAAGCTGGGATGCTTAATTAATAATACAAACGTTTTTATACACATACATATAAATAGCCCGGCAGACGGGCAGGCTCCACATTCACCCGATGCTAAGTGATCATCGCCGTCATGGACATTTGCAGCACACTCGGAGCCACATGCTTTTTCAGCTTAAAAGGGAATGAGGAATGTAAGGGAACAGGAAGTACAATTACAATTCCTATTGGCTTACTGTTGTGACTTGTGTAATATTCAATACCGGCGTAAAGAGTTTGCGGATTGCTTAATAAACGCTAAGAAGGTGAGACGCGTAATGAATCACGCTGAGTTTGTATTAAACTTAGCGTGATAACACTATATCGTATTAATGAAACAGTAATTCTGATATGTTTCGCTGCTACAGTAAAATCAAATGTTATCTAAAGATAAAAAACATAAAAGAATACCTAAGAATATACTCGATCCAGTCACACCTTCATCCATTCAAAAATGTTGAAGTTATAATATTATGATATTGATTTTCATATAAATGACTTAAATTTTATAATGTACCATGCCATCACAGTAACTGCTAAGACACTTAAAGATTTATTGCGCAAATTTCATTATATAAATGCTACTCGTCTTACAGGTATGAACAGCCAGTACGCCTTGACCCTGCTGGTTTCCATTAGAACCGCTTGCAGTTTCAACACCAGAGTAATCATCTTACGACTATCTCCGTCGTGAGATCTGGAGCACGGAGGCTGAGGTGAAGATGATTCAGTAGGTACATCGAGCCCATTTTGTAAGACAAGTTATAAGTTAGATGATGAAATCGTAAAATAATACTCCCTTGTTAATATCATAAAACTGCGAAAAGGTCTTTTTTTTCAGTTAAGGAGTAGATCTGGAAAAAAAAAATATTTGCGACATATAGGTAATACAATGACAAGCAAATGTCCGGGTGAAATGCAAATAAGTAATTACGACGATGACCCAGAAATTGGCACATAAACTACTAATATGTACCTACACGATGAATAACATAATTACCTTATAGTTAATATACCACTTTTAGAGTGTTTTGTTATTTGAAATACTTTTGACTTATTTTTTACCCCCGACCCAAAAAAGGGGTGTTACAAGTTGACGCGTGTATCTGATGCTGTAGCGTCCTCTGGAATCAACAAAACACGCAACTCCTCCAACTTACTGCAGACTGTCGTATTAAGGCTCGTTGTAATGGTCTTAATGAGTAGATAACTATGTTAAAGTGATTTAATGGTAAGATAACACTTGTACTAGAAGCAAATACCTGCACAATACTGGTAACAATCAGCTACGTTTTATTACTTATAATGTACAGATTAGCTTTATTCTAAAAAAAAAAAAAATTCTCAGCTTTAAATGGTTACATCAATAAGAATCCCTCTAATTAAAATAATAACAAGTTTTTATTTAATGTGGCGTATTATACAGATGCAAATCATTTATATCCAATTTATTTTTTTAATAATAATAAAGGGGTATGCAGTATTTATGAGTATTTACAATGGTTATTATATTCAATAGTACCAAAAAAAGCCATAGTCACGCCGTGTTCCCGGCGGTCACCAGTCCAAGTACTAACCGCGTCTGACGTTATTAATTTCGGTGATCAGACGAGAACCGGTGTGTTCGACGTGGTATGGACGTTTGCGATAATTTAATTAATAAAATTAATCATATCATTTTTTTTTATATTAAAAAAATGCTATAGGATACAGTTTATTAAAATATTACTTTAGTATTAGAGTATCGTTTACTTATACTTGTTAAGAGAATTTGTTATTAAATAAACCTTGAATGAGTATGAATGGAACGCCATCTAGTATGTTTACTTTAAAATACGTAGACGAGCATAGATAGATAGCGATGTTTCTAATGAGAATATACATTACAAGCAATCTAACGCCATCTATCGTAATACATGAAAACTAAATAATACAAGAATAGATGGAGCCACAGTTTTTCATTTAAAGATTAACATTAAATATAGGTGGCGCAAACATATATTGTAATGATTATATTTTTATTTGGTGTGTACTGTGTAGTGGCATTTCTTTGAGAAGGCTGTTCAAGTTCGTTATAGGACTTTTGTGGTATAATAACATTTTTTAGAATTTTCGGTAAAAAAGATCATATTATAAATAATAAATAACGAAATATTGAGTAATATTGTTATGTACTATAGATTGAACCAGTTCAACGCCAACGTCCATACCACGTTGAACACACCGGTTCTCGTCCGATCACCGAAGTTAAGCAACGTCGGGCGCGGTCAGTACTTGTATGGGTGACCGCCTGGGAACACCGCGTGACGTTGGCTTTTTGCTGTTTTTTTTTTTATTTATAATTAATTTATTTTAGTGCTTAATTAAATACATGTTTTTAATAAATGAATCCTTGCTGATTTAAGTTACATTAGTGACGCTATGATTTTTATAAGCTAATGCTGATAAATAAAATAATTATTATGCTAGTTTATATCATAAATATTACATATTCTTGTTTTCGGATCTATGCAAGACTTCAGAGCAATCTAGTAATTCGTTGGACTGGAATGATATTAACAAATCAAATAAAATCAAAATGTACTTTATTCAAGTAGGCTTTTACAAGCACTTTTGAATCGTCAATACAAAAACAAAAGAAAACTAAACACTAATAATTTATTAATTTACCACCGGTTCGGAATGTAGATTCTACCGAGAAGAACCGGCAAGAAACTTGATAGTTACTCTTTTTAAAAGTTTTACGATGGGTACATACATTTATGAGTTACAAATATATTAAATACCCTGTGTGAATCCAGCTTATACTAAATCCAAGCATGTTTATCATTTATACATATAATCTTGAACAGAATAATATGCTTTAGCTACTAAGGATTTTTTAATATGTACTTTAAATTTCTTTTTTGTAAACTGTAACACTTTCTGCGGAATTTTATTATAAAAACGAATACCTTGCCCCAAGAAGGTAACATTGACTTTGCGGAGTCGAAACTTCGGCGTTATAAGTTTATCTTTTCTTCTCGTGTTAATACAATGCCTGTTACTGTTATTATCAAAAGAATCAATGTTGTTGTGAATATACATAATATTGTTGTAGATGTACTGCGATGCAACCGTAAGTACACCAACTTTATTAAAAATATCTCGAAGGGAACCATTAATACCTTCTATAAGTACCGACGACCGACGGCCTCACCTCTTTTCGAGTTATGATGTGAAGACCTACATGGCAGGACGCTTAGATCAAGAAGTTAATATATTAAAATTTTAAAACTACTAAATATAATTTTGACCTCTATGATAATAATATTAACACTGCGAGGATAGGCGAAGAAAACTCTTGCTATTGTCCTCAGAGGCCGTGCGGTGCTTCTTCAGCCCGTGATCACGACAGATGCAGCTCTGGCCGATGTCGAGCTAAACTAAAAGGCGCACTAGTATTGTATCCATTACGATTAAGTTTTCAAGCAAATATTTGTGTAAATAAAACGATTTGCCTGAAAAGAGAACAGCAACCGCTCGTGTTAAATTCAATACAGCAGAACGATCGTCAAAACTTTTCTCTTTATAATATTTTTACACTTGTGTCGCAGTTTCGTCCGCGTCAAATTTCAACACTTTTCAGATCGGATGCCGCTTGCCATTAACACTGCGGTTTTCTATAAATTATAGCTTAATTTTTAAAAGCTGTAACATCTTTAATCGAACAAATAAATTCATCAGCTTCAAAATTGACCACTTATGTTACCATATTAGCTCCCATAGACAAAATAATGAACTTTTAAACTTTATATATCAACTACACGAAAACCCGACTCTGCTTGGGTGAAATGTGACTCATAATACACATGTAGGTAGATATTTCTGTAGTTATCGATTCTCAAGGAATATAAAAGTCCAGCAAGGCGTAGATTCCTATAGAATCTTTCATTGTGTTTAATATATATAGTAAATTAAAACGTCAAAAGTTTTTACATAAATATTTTTAATTTAAAATATGGTTTTAAAATAAACTAACATAACTAACAAATCAAATAGATTTTAAGATCTATAGTCTTTGTAAACCTCTCTGTTTTAAGCACTCAGTCTTTTTCTTTATTTTGGACGTATGTAAGAAGGTATTTACTACTGTAATAATCAATTCTGTCAAGGGACATACCAATCATATGGTCTACAATTGAATTCTCTACTAAGCATCGCAGAGGCACGTCAATACGGTCGTCATTAGCTGATTCACCGCCTACCTTAGAAAACTCTAAATCTACGTGAGATCTCATATTATGAGTCAATTGGAGTTTAGCCACTTTTTGAAAAGTGCTTAATTGAAGCTTTTATAATGTCATCAAAGTTTTACAATACTGTTAATAATTATAATAATTTCAATGACAAAAAATACTATATTAATGTGCACCAATGTACATACGGGAAAAATCTAAATCTATTTTTATATTGATTTTTTATATATGCACATTTAAATTATCTTCGCACTTTTTTTTAATCTGTTAAAATTAATATTGGTAAAAGAGTTTAGCACACTTGTATACATAGGTTTTTATCTATGGCCCCTACTTTACGTAGTTATTGTTTACTGGGTACGTTATCGAAATCGGCGAAGCTCTGGTTTAAGAAAAAAAAAACAAATAACACTGAGTATATCCTATAAAAAACTGTCCAAAATAATGTAATGTAATGTTTCGTTTTACATAGCCACAGTTCTTTGTTTCTAAAATGGATGAGTGTTGAGTGGCGAGGCGTATATGAGCTAGGATGAAACGGATTGTTAAAGAACTACTCAAGATGTCATAAAGTGTCAGAGATATTTCGATAGAGTGGCCAATATGGCGACTGCGATTTGTCTGTCATTGCCATTAGAATTTAACAAAATACTCGACAATCCGAATTTTGCGGATATAAGTTGTCGACTTAAAATCATGAATTGCTTATGTTTTATTATTTAGTTAAATTTTTGATTGAATCTACCGTAACCCTTTACGAAATTATTTATATAGATTAGTGGCCCGGATAGACGTTGTCCTGTTCCACCGCAGCGCCGACTGCGGCTTAATTATAAATCCAAACCATCTATGGACCTACTAAAAGAGACACTAAATCGAAATAAGTCTAGCCGTTTATAAGGTATTCGGCGGCACATACACGGACAGAAATATAAATAAAGATATGACATTTCTCAAAGTAAATCATACGTGTATGTGTAAAACAATCAACCACCTCACCTTATAAACAGAACGAGTCCTATTAATCCGCCGGCGGCCCGTCTCCCGGAGCCGCCGCTCCCCGGGGACGCCTCTTCATTTGTCTCTGTCTGCGAGAACACGGGAAACTCATTAATGCGCTTACTTTGCCGAGAAAAGTAGGGTGAAATGAGCTATCATTGTTTAGTTACGTATATATTTTTATTAATGTGGAATATTTATAATAGAATTGGCTTAGATGATAAAACGATCTCAGTAGAACTGTCGAAGTACTTTTAGGGCTCTTACTTATCAAGCGAAAACTGCTTGAAAACATCCAATGCTCCCACCAAGCAAGTAACACAACCCGGGAAAATGGACGTGCTGAAAAGAAGATCTAAGATATACGAACTAGGCTTCACAGTTTTATCAATAATTTTCAGAACTTAATATAAGATAATTTGAATATTAATTGTTGTTTGTTTATTTATAGATTGTAGGACGTTTGTAGTTATTGCTCCGCTCCCGTTGTTCACAACGATGTGTTTTATACTCTATAATCTCCCTTAATTAATAAGCTATCTAATGAGTGAAGAATTTTTCAAGTCGGAAGTCTATATTTTAAAAAGAGCGCGCTGAAACAAACAACAACCTTTCAGCATATGTTAAAACATACTAAAGTACCATAGTAGTAATACTACAAATTAAAACGAGCACCGAACTTTTAAAATACATAAAAACAGACATGTGAAAATTTGTCAACGATATATTTGGCGTGTCAAACACGCGAGCAAACACGCTAGAAACAAACGCAGAGCAAACACTTCGGAGGCGTAAGTGTTGTCGTTTCAGGTGATAACAAGGTTCGTGTTTGTGACTTAATCAATACTATATTTTAGATGGAAATTTCCATCTTCAGATCGAAGTTAAAACAATAAAGATCTAAAATCAATTTTTAATTGTCTTCAAAAAAGAAGGTACTGACGACGAGAATGATGTCGATGTACATACATACAGTGTTCACTGTACATACATGTCACTTGTTTGTCCGCGATTTTATCAAAAACCACTGATGCGATTTGAATTAAAATGTATATTTTTCAGGGAAGATTTAAGTGTAAATATGGGTACGATGCTGCGTTCGTATGTCTTGTATACATTCCTGTTTGAAGTCATTTATATTTTTTTATGAAAACAGAATCATTTTTTTTTGAATATTTTATGAATATGATTAAAGTTGAAAAATACTTTTGATTGTGTTTTTTAATGCTTTACTTAATATAGTTTAACAGAGGATAACAAAATAAAACTGTTTTAAAATATTACAAGTATAATATTATTATTGTCAGAAAGAAAACATTCTAAGTTTTTTTTGTATTTTACTGAGTTTATAAAATTACATTAGGTCGGTCACTTTAAATACATTTGTATAAACGAACTCTTACAATAAAATCAAGTAATAATTTATAAAACATGTTTTTATAATTTTCTGTAATTTCTACTCTATACGTAGTTCGAATAAAAAAATGACAGTTTCACTTAATAATAAAGTTGAATTTGACCTAATGTAGAGTCGCTGAGACTGGGAATTGTTACCCTAGAATAAATGAAAGAACGAATGGGAAAATAACTTATAAGGTAACTGAAATCAACTTACAACTCTTTATAATAGACAGTGTAAAATTTGTTGCGGCTAAACAATATTATTTTCATTAGATAAAATGAAATTATCCTATTGGTAGACTAATTTTATTCGTAGAATAATATTAGATTAGAAACCGCCCCTTTCAAGCTTGCATATTTTTAAGTTTTAGTACTTTTTTGTTTTTAACAATAGTAGTTGTTATAAAGACAAACATATTTACAATTTCCAAAATGATATTGTACTTTAACTCCATCATCCTACACCTAGCAGCTGTAGAAGCGAGCCCAGCGGGTCGCGATGCGGGTCACGCAGCCGCTGCTCCGGTTTCTACGCGCAAATAGCTTTTTATTTGTCGGAGTGATTAGCGCCGCGACCGGCCCGCAGCGGCGCACGAACTCTTCGAAATTTATTACATTTTCTTATTTCTTAACTAAATAGCACTTTCAACACGCGTGGCGCGCGCTACTGGCATCAGGCGAAATGCGGTCGAGACTGATGTCCATCGTGGCTGGCTTGTAGCCAAAATTAAAGAAATATTATTATAATTAAATGGAACCATGTCATGGTTTTTATTGAAAATAAAGAATAAATCAAATATACATATATTCAGAGGGGTACGAGGAAAACACGGACAAAAATATGAAAATTATTAGTAGAAATGTGTTGAAATAAATATGTACATAGGTACACATACACATGTATCGAGAAGAATTCTATAATCTCGAATGGCATTTAGTAGTTTAAAAATCAATTTTTAATCCGTAAATATAAGTATAAGTACATAAACAATTATAAATATTTTAAAACATCTCGTTCTATAATTTTAAATAACGAAAAAATTTTTACCGTTTGTAATATATTACCGGTGGAAAAAAAAGTTGATTATTTAATAGTATTTGAGTATTATTACAAAAAAGAATATAAAGTAACAGTAAAAAATGTACCTCTCTTCTACAATAAGTTTGTACAGCCAAAGATTAGAAACTATTATGGAGAACGCATGTGACTATACTGTGTACCGAAAGCATTTAGTAAGGTGGATTTTTTAAGACAAAATGACAAAATGCGTAAACAAATGTTAAAGTCAAAACTTATGGACTTGTATCTTGACGAAAAATTGTCGTCATCGTGATGCAGGACCACACTTTAGATAAAATAATATTTATTATTTGTCTCACCGTCAAGCCTGGTGAGAAAAGAAAAAAAACTGTAAAACATGAAATATTAATTATTAAGAAATAAAAAAAGATCACTAGTTTGCAAACAGACTTAAAAACACATTATGAAAAGATATAAACAACAATAAAATTAAACGAACGGAATAAAAGTGAGAAAAAAGTGTAGTAAAGATGCGAATTCCCCACAAGAGCCGGGCCGCGATGCAGCGGATGGCTTACGACGCTTATTAGCAATAAACAAAACCGGCCTACCGGGACGCCGCCCCCGCCACGGGCGACAGCGGCTATACGACTCGCGCTGAGGAGGAACTGTTTTACCTGCTGCAACGGATCGCTTCGAACGGTTTTATTTTGTGATGATTCAGGAAGTGGAGCCCACAGCGGACAAAAATTCCTCATCTGCGCAGGCCAATAGTATCACGATTTGCGACTATATCTTAGTAGCAACTTCTCAATGTCTTATTGCTCCCAAGCAAATTTCTTGTCGCCTTTTAATCAGGGTAATTCTGAATTTTCCACCACGGGTTGTTCGTACAAATTTTTCGAAATGTCCTTAAATCCATATTTTAAATACATTTAGTGTTTATTAGATTAACTTTTCAAATTCAAAATATACTTTATTCAAGTAGGCTTTTGAGTCGTCATTTAAAAATGAGTTCGTAAACTTTTAGTGTGGCAGGATGCTAACGTCTTCTTAGGTTAATGTTATGTAGTTGCATGATATTGTCCTATAATTTATGGTAAAGACACGACTAAATTGTTCTTATTTATATATTTTATGAGTATATTCCAAACATTTTAACTTCATTTTCATTCGTAGCTTTAGTACGGCTAAGGTAAAAGTATTTTAATACTTAATTATTGTTTTTCAACATTTATATAAAATGTACAAATTCAAAATATACTTACAAATTAGACTTTTAAGTATAAAGCTACCACCGGTTCGGAAAGAACATTCTCCCGAGATGAATCGCCACAAAACTCGATAGGTACTTTTTAAAAATAAATTTGTGCAAAGTGTTTTCTCAAATACAGTCTATTATGATATTTTAATATCCTGCTAGAAAAGCAACACATATTAGTTACAGGCATTTTTACCGTATATGTAATCTTGCACAGTGTAATACGATTTATTAATTAATGATTTCTTAACGTTGGCCTCAAAATTAGAAGGTGGCAAATGTAAAACAGTTTGTGGGATCTTATTATAGATACGAGTGCCAAGTCCCAAAATGATACATTGACTTTATAAAGGCGAATGCGATACACGCATATAATGTTTCATGAAAAAAGCAAAACCGCTTCTGTTCTTAACTTGCGGCGAAAGAAATAAATCACTAAGGTTAAAACATCATTAATATTAAATCACGCGACAGATTTATAAGGCGGGGGTCACACCCTCGACGACTTGTTGCCCCGCTGGCGTAGCGGGGGCTATGTGGATACCGCATTATAGAGTTACTTTATATTAGCCCGGCTTATAGCAGCAGGAATCTTAATATCCTGTTAAAATTCATGATACAATAAGTGTTTTTTTAATGATTACATTTCAAACCATACCAATTTTTTTTACTTACATTTTGAACAACGAAAATCACAAAATAGTCGAAATATGTAAAAAGCAATGGGTCACAACACTTCAGAATCAAAGATTAACCAGAAAAGCAGATAAACAAATTGATTTTAAGATGATATTTGAACAACGCTTATTATTTAATGTGTCTACAATTTGAGAGGTACTGATCGCGTCTCCGTTTGTTTAGCAAATTTACAATATCTTTGATAACACGCCGCCTGTTCTTAGGTTGAAAGTTCTTACATTAAGTAACTAAACTAACTTCTTACAAAACAAAGTTACGCAAAACTTTTTAAAATTCTGGAAGTAAAAATTATAAGTGTAATTCTTGTCTTAGAATTTGTGGTTACATATATCAGTAAATAAGCTGACTAATTCACAATTTTTGTCGTTAGATACAATAACCATTGAACAATCATCAGTATGGTATGTTATACACGCACACTGCCGTGCAACCCAATCACCACGCCCTTAACTAACGCTAGTTAATTGCCTGCTAGTGCAAAAAATATCTATGGCTTATCGATAAATATCTTATCACAACGCCCATATTTTTTCTCAATTTTATATAAGTCACTGCAATCAACTCTTTTGGGAGTTGAAAATACAAGACAGTACTTATTATTTTGCAGTTTATTTTTCATTGAAATTGAATGGCACAATGAGTTAATGAGTAATCATGACTTAAAATTAACAAGTGAGTCACTACTCCTCAAACTGAATATCTGAGTCATCATCCAAATGATTTTGCTATAAATTTTCAAGACAATGTTACAAAGTATGATATAGATAGGAAAGTTCCCAGCGCGGTGATGTGTGAAAACAGACGGACGGCGTGCGCGCCTCATTTACATAGATACAGGGTGGGCTATGAGGAAACTATATAGAGAGTATTTGGATAATTAACCGTTCCTGTTTAATCGAGTAATTTAGCTTTTCAAATATTAACACAATTTACCATTTGCCTTATTGCAGATCAAATTAAACATACGAAATGAAATGCTTTATTTGAAAGGTACTAAAATGGTTAAAATATTAATCAACAGTACGAAACAAGCCTTAATTTGTCACAATTAATAGTGTGCAAATGTCAAAGATCGAAAGAAGTTAATATTCAATTAACCTTTCAGCAAATTCATCACAAATCAGAAACATATTTATATATTTTTTGTTTCCTCTATCAACTAGATTACTTACCAACAAAACGTAAATAAATATCGAGTTTCTGGTCACTGAAGTAATGCAAACGAACAACAACTTTTAACACGCAATGATAATAAAAGTAAAAAGGTCATAAAATCAAATGTCCACCAATTTGGCAAATTGTAATTAGGCCGCTGTCGCGCGGCGCGCTCAATGTCGTTGAAACAAAATGGCGCAACCGCTACGTAACGTATATCTTTACATAATACAATACAGATATATTCTTAAGATTATTGAATGAGAAAGAAGTTATGTATTCAAATTATTTTACCAAACAATTTAATCATTGAACATTATGTACTATATATTGACATTTAAATTGAATGGCGCAATGAATCAATGAGTAATAATGACTTAAAATTAACAAGTGAGTCACTACTCTATTTTCGGATCACCCGGAAAATATTGCGTTTTAATGAATATATCGCCATGGATACGCGTGGAGTTGTATCGTGGGTAGTTATTCCGAATTGAAGTTTTTAGGTTAATATTTAAAACATCATTCATTGTCATTCTTGTACCAGTGTATGACGGAACGCCCTGTATCCCCAGTACAGTTCACATGGTATTCTCACATTTGCCCGCTAATTGACAGCCACCGCTACTGTGCGCCGGCGCAGCGCCGCTTCCGGTAGATCTTAAATATTCCTCTTTTACTGCTTCGTGTCACGAACAATGGTGTGTGGGAGGTCCTTTGATGATGGACGGGAAGAAAGCCTTGTACTGTAGCTGGGACAAATTTATATCTCAGCAATAAAATGTTTTTTATAAAGAATATAGCTATCAAATATATAAAAACCAAGAATTGAGATAGGCCAATGTTTGGAACACCAGTAGTTGTCACGGGTTTAAATGTAGATTAGTATCACTGGTATATCAAATACCATGTTTAAAGAACTTATTAGAGGCGGCGAAGGAAAATATCGCCAAAAAACCAGGACAAAATCGTGACTAACGTGTCTTATTCGCAGTGGAGCAGCGTGGTGTAGGTCCCTCCACATCATTCTTTTAAACAAGACTCAAAGCCTTCACGACTTCAAAATCGTTCAAGCCGTTTAGACTACAGGGGGTCACAATGGAACGGATATACATACATATTCCATATATGTATAATTGTATATACATGCATACATTTAAGTGAGGTAGACCCTAGCTGTAGGCTATTGAGTGCAACTCGTGTACGAGTTAGCTCGACCGCGGCATTACCTCACTGTCACAGAAGAAGTAACATACGCGTGTTTTTACGGTGAACGAGTGAATCTAAACCTCCTCCCCATTCCCTTCCTTACATCGTATTTCCTTTGATCCCTCCTCCTTTAAAAAGCTGGCAACGTATTTGTGGTTACTCTGGTGCTGCAAATGTTCATGGGCTGCGGCGGCTATTATCATTTAACACCAGATTTCTCGCTTGCTCGTTTGCCAGCTATTTTTATTAAAAAAATATAAGCATATACACGAAAAACATTATTTCATTTCTGGTCCGTCGGGTAATATATAAAATTTTTGCCCGGCTCATGTTCAGAAAGCTATTTTAAGTCAAATTCAAACTCAAATCTCGAGGCCTTTCAATGCGTTACTCGAAGTCCTTTGATGTAAATTAGTTGCGTATCGACTACTGTTAATGGGAATTAAATCAAATTACACGCAATTGGGTGTAAACCCTCGCCAACATGCAGATCGATGCGTCCGCCGGTCCGCGCGGCTGGAACGTTTAATTATTCCAACACAAATCAATATAGTTCCGAGTATCGGTTGTACAAGCGATGGACAGAAGTACGAAATATTTTGTCAAAATATATGAATCTATATTGGTACCTAACAATTGTGTTAAATTCTAGATACACGCAAATGTAGCGTAGCTGATATTTTTGACAGGAATCTCAATTCGTATGTATGTTTAGGGAGTGAGTGGAACATGTTATATACGCTATATGATTTGATATTTGTAAAGCAGTTTTAATGTTTTTTTTAATAGATTACACAGGCCTATAAATAATTACTTTTTAAAGTTCCAATAGTATTTTTTTAAGATTTTTGTGTAATCAGCACAGTAGTAAACAGAATTTACAATTAATTTTTCACAGATCATTTCATTTTTACATATTTCTTTCTATAAGAAAAATTAATTGTTTAAAAAGTAAAAAAAAAACATTAATTTACATTCGTAGTTTTGTATTACGACGATATTCAATGGAAACTGTTTAAGTTGGAGACGGAACTCCTCAATTAATGACAGCAAATCACTTGCGATACGTAGAATCGTACAAAAAAATGCGTTTAGAAGGGACCGGAAGCAGTCTCTTTTAAATTCAAGTTTATGATCAAGTTTTTATCTTTATAGAATTATTAAAATACTATCTCTCTGCTTCTGAAACGCATGAAAGCATATACCTTTTGTTTGTACTTCCTTATTTAGTTGTATATCTGCCTAGTTAATAGGGATATCGTGGAGAGTATCTCTAGTTAAAATGTAAACATAACAACGGCACGTTATAAGCACTTCTCTCTTCTCTTGTCTGTGTAGAATTGTAAAATAGAACAGCAATTGTGAACGGAAACTTAAATGAAATGCACAGTTTGATGTAAGTGTTTATTGTATACTAGCGTCATGCCCGGCAGGACGGGGTAATGTAGTTTTTCACGACGACGGGAAGCGGCTTTGCTTTATACTGGGTATGTCAAGAAGCACTTCTCTATATAAAAATAAGAAGAAAGGAGCTTCTAATGACATGGATAGAGAACCTTTGCAATTGCATTGACGTTTAAGTTAAACTATTTTTGAGGTATATAATTAATATATAAATAAAATAATAGGAAACATTCCTCATAGTCACCAACTAATCCTATTTAAAACAATTTTACTAGGAAAAAAAATATTTTGTTTCAGTTATTTTATATTATATATTACATTTTGTTATTTTTGCTGCATGTTATTTTTCTTTACATTTGAAAATTATTCTATTTTAAACAATGATATTTAACTTTTCTCCCTAATAAAAGCAAGTTTTATTATTAATAAAGTACATATTATTACAATCCACCTCCGGCGAGGCGCACGTGCGCGTTGTCAGCGGGATGAGGCGGGTTCGCACGCGCCGCGTAATCGCCTCATATCTGTTTGTTGTTCGCAAGCTCATTACCGCGGCGGGTGTGGACACGCCCTAATAGTTGTTTATACGATGAGCGATGGTGTTTCTAAAGTTAATAATTGCATTTATTTTAATTAATTTAATATAAAATCAAAAACGATTTATTTGAGCAGCACATACATAAAAATAAAAGAAAAAAAAACACTAAAATATATTTTATTTACATTTACTGTATTATAAAATATTTATATAGGTACCTATATAAAGTCAAAATCTAAATTTATGTTCTTTACAAAAACAGGTTATATTTTACATTTTAACCGGCTTCGAAAAAGGAGGAGGATCTATGTTCAACTTTTTTTTAAGCAAAAGTTCTTAACCTATTTATAGTTTTGTTTTCTATCACAATATTTCCAATTATAATTGTGATGAACGCTTTCTTTTATTTTAGAGGAACATTTTGGCTCGACTGGCTTATTTTCAAAGCACTATACCGACAGCATTACTAGTAAAGTCAAAGAGTTTTTGAAAGTTTAAGTTAAGTTGCCCTTGTAAAGTTCATTTATGTATACTTCAGAGTATGCTAAATCCATAAACCTCGATATTATTACATTATAGTTATCACCGAAAAATATATCAGTATTTAAAAAAATCAAATTGCAATAACTCAATTGTTGAAATCAGTCATGTTCTCGTCATTTAATTGATTTGAAATGAAATTCTCAATTACTTTTGCACGTCAAACGGAATCACGTCATTTCGGGACGCATTCTCACGAGAACAGACAAACTGACAATTGTAATATATAGTTTGGACTCGACCACTCTGATGTTGCTGCTGTCGAATGCAATTGAATGGGAAAATGGTCTTTATGACAATAATATTAGAGGTGTGAAAAGTTTCGGGCGAGGTGTAGCTATGTTGGCGTCAGGAGGTCAAATTGATTCCCCCTCTCCAATAAACATCAATCAACTGACTATTAAATGCACCTTTGCTGATCTATATTGTGTGTTGTTCTACTTTGCGCTCGCTGTTGAGACCGATGGAAAGAAACATGGGATAGATAGTAAAAAATGTTATTCAAGTTAAATCAGGAATAACTCCTTTTTGTAAGTAGGTCATTGGCAAGTCCCGAATTTAATTTTTGTTCATTCTAAAGTTCCGTGCTCGCTGGATCGAACGGGACCCTATTACTAAGTCTCCGCTGTCCGTCAGTCTGTTAGCGGGCTGTATTTCATAAACTGTTATAGGTACGATTATAAATATAACGAAAACAAGTAATGACTTATTTTTTCATACCTAAGGAGGTATGAAATGAACTAAGTGGAGCAGACCGTAGCCCTTCGCCCTACCTGTGCGGCACGCGCCTCCCGGCTGCGCGCACCAGCGCTGAGCGCACACCGCGCCGAGTAATAACTTTTTATTGATGTTCAAAACAATCCCCATTGTAGCGAGCGCACCTCGACGCACGCCGTGTCAGTGTTGTTTAATATTCCGTGATTATTCAGTCAATTGCTAGTCATGATCTTTCTCATTCGTAACAACCGAAAGGAATGTAAATTTTTAATTTAATTATATTTATATTGTTTATACGACTCTTGAAAAATGTAGTATTGTCACCGGTATTTTGGAAATGTTCTAAAGAATATTTTCTGTATTTTGTGAAAAGCATCATCACAAAGTTTTGTTTTTTTTTGTAATTTCTTTCGAACGAAATATAATCTTTCTTAAACTTTAATTAGTTATATATTTCCTTAAGGGACAAGTACTTCGCATAGTCATTCACATCGTCTAACATGATCACCATCGTTAATTTGTGAGGTAGCTTTTATGTGCGAGCATACCGCATTCGAATTTGATCCACATACACCACTATTTCTGTAATTTCAGCTGTCTCACTTTTTTACTTTATTATTGTACTTAAAATAATTAAAAATAAATAAAATTTTTAAATCAAAGTAGCCTAAGTAATTCTTATAACATTAGCTTTCTGGTAATGAAAGTCTAAACAGACACTTCAATTTTATTTATATGTAGGTATACACATTTCAGGTTATACGAGTAGGTACTTTTATTTCATTCATTCGGGTCATTTATTAAAATATCGCACAGAAATATATGAACCACTTACTCTTTATTATCATATCTTCCTAGTGACCTCCAGCAAACTCCCGCTAATACTATCCACTAAACAGATAACACAAGACAAGGCACCGCTAACCGCCCTTAAAACTATACAAAACTTTCATCTGAGCAGAATACAACCGACCGTCATTTACCCGAAAAAAAAATAAACAGCAAAATGGCGGCGCCTCGTAAGCCGTTTTATAAATCAGCGGTAATACACTTTGAAATATGTTTGTCGGCCGCTGTAATCGGCAGTTTGTATGCAGCGCTCACTCGCCATCCGATGGCTTAATGTTAAATTGTGAAAATGGTGGAAAAACCTAACTTTATATGGCTGTATTAGGGATTATGCTCGGGCTTAGTGTGCGAGGGATTAAAACCTCTTCGGTTATGGCGATATGATTTTAAGTTGCGTGTGATCGATTTTATGTTGTTCGTCGTGATAGAAAATTTTGATGGAAAATTTTAGTAAGAGATTTTTTATAAGAAATTTCGTAACTAATTTAGCTTCGGAAAGAAAAGAGTTTTAAGTAAATGAAATATACTTTTACAAATATTTTTTTTTAAAACAAAAATAAAACATTTCCTTTCTCTTTTTCAAGCGTAAGACTACGAATATGGAATATTTTACACTTATGTACCTAATTAGAACACCTAAATTTCGATTAGTAACTAAATATTATTCGTAACTAAGTTCAGGCCGCCTCACAAGTAGCGCGGTAAACATCCAGCGCTGTAACAAATAACAATATATGAGGGCTCCGGGGAGAACAGCGCTCGGCTATCACCCGCGCCTAGGGCCGGCGCTGTGGACGTATCGGTGCTATTTTAAGTAGATATACTTTTTATTCGTGTGACGCGGTCAGTTTGATTTGAAATTATCAGCAACATTTTTATGAGTATTACACGGTATATTTACTCTAAATAAATGGATTTAAAGGGTTCTTTTGCTATGTTTTAATTAAGTTATATGTATATTATTAAGAAATAATTGAAAATTTAAAAACCAAATCTTTTAATGGACGACAGCAAATCTCTCATAATTTATACAAGAGTTGCAATAACAAGAACCCGTGGTTTGATATTTTTTAAGTATTGTTTGCTAGTTTATAAAATTTTGAAAGTCAACAGTAATTGAAATAATTTAGGAAGTGAATTGTTTATTATCTTAATAATAATTATTTGGCACCTCTTTTATTTTGTTAAAATGTGTATCGATACGCTCCCCTCACTAGCGGCGCGAAGTTCGCGCGGGGAAGCGATTTAAACGAGCAGAAATATTCATTTCACTGTGAAATATTCCGTCGCTAGCAAACCGGAAATTTTATTAATTTCAAACCTCTTTTCATTTTGAATTTCATAAAATTGATGCAATACGAAAATGCTTAATTTAAAATTTCGTTATTAACACTTTCTTATTAAATTGCGTATTTCAGTCAAATACCTTTCTTCGTCCGGTAGTGACACGTTGTCTTAAATAGTTGTCTGTTGTCTAGCAGCCTTTTATAAAGTTATGTCATAACTAGCTAGTATCGTATGTCATTTCCATTTATTTTGACATATAAATTATTTAAACAGGTACATAATTTAGCCTAAGCTACTGTGCTGTGTCAAAGTAAAGTGTTTAGGAGCACTTTGCAAGAAAATAAAACTAAATAAAAGTACCTTAACCTCTATATTTGGTCTAAGGCTTTGTGATTTTTTACATTAAGGATCAAAGAAGTAAATTTTCTTATATTACGATATTAAATAGGGGTTTTCTGTTGTGACCTGAGCATATACTAGAAAGCTGAAACTGTCTCAAAATTTATAAATTTTTATTAAGCTTTTCACATGAAACGATTGTAAGATTGTAGTTCTTATAGAGCCCGTATTAAGTAGAAAAATGATAGACCAACTTAAAAATTTCAAATATTTGAAAAAAAGAACTACTTGAATTTTCTCAATTTTAGTCATTTTCACAAAAAGCTTAAGATATTGTGTTATATAATTAGGTCGTTATAGGCTTGAAGAAGTATTGTACCAGTGACGTGAGACATTATCAAACGCGATAGCGCCGGGCGCGAGGCGCGGCGGCTCCGGCTAAAAACCGTGTAAGTTTATTACAATACCCGCCACGCCGGGGAGCGCTGCACCGCCGGCGCCGCGTACGAACCAGATAATATGACAGTTATCATTATACATACTTGGCAATAAGAACTCATACGCCTTTGACTTAAAACAAATCTATACCTGCTAATATTATAAAGCAGTTTGAACGCGCTAATCTCTCAACGCGCTAATCATATATTAATACAATAGGACTATTTTCAATTGTCTTATTGGTGTCGTAAAAGAACTTGGTTTAGGAAGAATCTTGGCTGAGTTTCATTTGCAGTATAATAATTTTATTAAAAAACGCACTTAGAACACTGATCAACTAAGGAGTATCAATCTTAAACAAAACATAATTGAAGCTATCCTCGTGTTCGTGTAAAAATATCTGACTGTTTTTTATGATAAAATTATAATTATTATCTATTATCTGTGTTAAAATATGTACTACGTGTTACTTATGAAATTCTTAAAAAAATTGAAATGCATTACTTACAACGAGAAGAAAAATTATATTTAAAAGTAACATTTAAACATTTCATTTGTTTTTAATGTTTTACTTATTTTATTTACATTTATATGGCGTATACCTCACTCGAGCCCGCGCTGCATCACGATCTATCTGCTAAGGCGGAGGCGCGTATTAACTTATAATAAACTACGCGTGGTTTTACGGCTACAATGCGTTACTGCCGCGCCCGACGTGAACACGGCTACATATTCCAACATTTACTAATGTAAATCCAACTCTAATTCTTAACACATAACGTCTATTCTACAGTGAAGAAATTCAAATTGACAATGTTCCGAAATTTGTGGTACATAATCTCGATTTAGGACTCTATGCCGATTGGTAACGATACATTTTCCGCTGTGAGTTTTTGCGTTGTGACGTTTCATAGGTATGTTCCAAATGAATACCCCAAGGCATAACCGATATTACAGCAGGGGTGTATTTTTTATTAAAAATCATCGCTTAACACCTCCGCGCCTGTTAATGGGATATTTTTGTAATAATACGGTTTGTTTGCATAACTTATGTTTTTGTTGTTTATCGACGGAGGTTCCGATTGTCCGGCGATTGGAAAATAATGTAAATAGTTTTGTGTACCCTCACAGCCTAATGAAACGCGTAAAGCATATAAAGTTTTGCACCAGTATTCATGTTGAGAAGATATTTCCCAATGCTATTTGTTAAATGCGTGTATAGAACAAACATTTTTTCAGTTCGTTTTTATTAACAGTTGATAAACATACTTTTATTGCCCGCATTCAGTTAAAATAAGATTTTAATAATTAATATCATAAGATGTGTCATAGATAGTACAATATGTCTCCTAATTAAGAATTTGTGATGTGAATTATATTTGTAATTTTCAGAACTTTCGAAAAACTCGAAAATGTTTCGAAAAATGTGCTGTTTGAACACCAAATAGCTGTATTAATTATTTTATTTATTTGTAAGTTGTTACGAGCGTTTCTCGTTTTTAACCGACTTAGAAAATGAGGAGGTTCTATGTTCGGCTAAAGGTGCTTTTTTATGTTTATTCATCGATTTCCCCGCCGATTGTACGTGAACCGGTTTTGATTTTTTTTTTGGTTTTATGTTATCATTTTTGTATATTTGGTTTTACGGTACCCACTGAAAACTAGCGTTGGAGTTAATGTCAGTAAGACTCATCATAAGCTGAGTGGTTTTCCGTTTGGCTAGATCAGATTGGATTTTTGAAATTCATTTATTTCTTTCTTATTAGTAATTGTATATGAGTGTAGAACCGAAGCGACGGCCAGGCGGCGCACTGAGTCGCCGCCGATTCCTCGCATTGCGCGAACTATTTATTGACCACAAGTTAAAGCCGGAATTGTCTTGCGATTGAGATTTTTTTGAATTTTCTTTTAAAATTGTTTCAAAAACGTCGGTAGAGTAACAGTTTTACGTTTCATCGTTTCATATTTAACCGCTGATAAGCAATACTGTCAAGCCACACGGACTTCATTCTGAGAAAATGGCGTCTAAAAATGTGAAACCTATTCTTAACAAATATGTTTAAAGAAATATACATATAGTATATATTCCATTCCCCATCTTTTCTTTTCTTTTTTGATAAAAAGTATAATGAATTAAAAACAGATTGATATATTATTAATATATTATCTAAAAAAAGTTTTTCAAATATTTGAGATAATTGTATAAATTGCAAAATATGGAACAAACTTGGAAATCGAAACAATGAATTAAGAAACTTTTGTCCGTACTTATTTAGTTCATACTACTTTAATAATTTTCCATAATATTAAATGGGTAATATCAAATTGATACTGCATCAGTATCAAAACCCACCTATGTCTCCGAATTTGACTTTTTGTGGGTTGGCATATTATTGCTTATCAGCATCCATTTGTGCCTGTACGACAATTTTGTTCACTCAATTTAGCAGTGCCATTTGCTGACTAATTTGAATTTGTTTCTTCAAAAAGTGAAACATTCATAAAACTTTAATTTCATCTCTTTTGTTACAACTTATTGTAACACATCTCAGAACTAATTATTCTACTTGTTTCGCTCGGTAACACCCTGTGTGTGCTAGAAGACTGTTTGTCTTATTAAATTAACACAAATAAATTGATGATTTTGTAGATCAACAAAAAATATATTAGAAAATACTCCATCGATTGATACTAACAATAAAATCAAAGGTAAATATATAAGAATAACTGGTACATGGAGATAGAGATTTCATTGGGCTGTGTATTCATCAATAGCTATTTGCTTTCATGTCCTACTTTTCGTCACGCAAAATGGAAATGATAACGGCGCTTGAATGAGACCATACAACTACTCAGAGATGTCTGGCCGCTTTGAGATTTTTTCGATTAAAACTATAAACCTAGACAGTGTCTGGGGTCTGATGGTAGAGCCATTGTTTCTCAACCAAAAAATTATATTGTCGTAAAGCCCCCTTCTTTGTATCCGTTGGATTGTTTTATTATCGTTTTGATTACTCCGAGTAAAAAACAGTTTCATCAACAGAGTTGGCAGAAAGGGCTTGTGATCTCTTAATGACGTAGGATTGGATAAATGGTCTCTTATTAAGGACAGGAATAAATACGCGTATAATAATAAAAATATAAAATATATTTTTGCTATCAGATGTTACTGTCAAAAGTTTATATAGGATTATTCTTTTATAAAATTGGAGGTAAAATCGATTCAGCGATCAACAGGAATAGTCAGTAGTAGTTATGGAGAGATGTAGAGACGCTGTGTTGCTTTCCTAGAAGTTATTCAATTTAATTTCCACCGCCGATCGTCCTTTTTGCAATCAGTTACGAGTCGTGTTAGTTGTATTAGTGTTAATCTGTGGGAATTTATAAGACCCTTATTAGTTGTAAATAATAAACTATACCAACCCGCGACTTTTTACAGATATAGACACTTTTAAATATTAAGCTAAGCTTGTGACCACAATGTCGCTAATACGTGAGCTACACCTAATGTATTATACGTATTTATTTTTATTTCTTATTTTTATGTCGGATAAGTTTATGTAATAAAAATTTTATTTAAATATTTTTGAATACTTACCTATATGAAAGTTATAAAAATTGTGTCTATAATATTAATACAGTAAATGCGTAGCCTAGGTAAATAGGTAGGTACTTATTTGGATGCTGATAAGCAATAATGTGTCAACCCACAAAAAGTCAAATTCGGAGACATTGATGTATTTTTATACTGCATCACCTATTTAACGTTTTTGAAAAAAATTCAAGTAATAAAAACAATGAAGTACGGAAAAAAGTTTCTTAATGAAATGTTTCGATTTCCAAGTGCGTTCACTATACTTTTTTTAGTGGTACAATTTAAGCATCAAATAAATAGTAGCAACTGTTCATAAAAAGCCTCCTCCTGAAGGATGTACTTCAACGCAATATGTCGGCGCTCGGAGCACAGGCTCGACTCTCCCAACGGAAGGTATTTTTAATATAAATTCCTCAGACGGGAGACATCAAAGCGAGGGGCGGACGCACATAGACTGCTTTTGTCTTCAATTACAATCACTGGGAGGTATTCTAATATCGTTATGTACTTCCAGTGAGTAGTGCCTCTTGATGACTATTTTTGTATTCTTCTACCATCAAAATATTTTTAAAATCAAAAGAAAAATTATATATTTTGGTGGTAGGTATATGTCATGTCTTAAGAATTTAAGAATTGCTCACCAAACTAAAATTATCTACTTAAGCATTTTACTAAGATAATTAAATAATATATCCGACTTCAATCAAATCGTTAACTGTCGTTTCCTGTTCAAACATCCCCTTTACTACGATTGCATCAATCGTACGGGTTTGAACTGAGGCAGTTTTCCCTGGAAACTGATCAAATTCATAATGTACTTCTCTGACAGTACAAGCTTAAATAAAGAAGAATTATATTCGGTTTATATTCGGTTCACAATTGGCCATAAAATCGCGTCACATATACAGAAAGGAATTTAGGACTCATTATTTTTCTGAAGTCGGTAAAACATACGCCGGCATTCTCATGTCTCCGTTGAATGAAAATGTTTTGTGACTGTTTCATAACAGCGAAGTTCTTTGATGTCACTCCCGCATACTTCGGGACATATTAAAAACGTAATATGCAACTGTATGCCGCGGTCACATTCATTAAATACAAATTACATTGCGATGACACTACACTACTTGACAAACATAACAACAAAGCATTTTGGTTAATTGTCCGTTATTAGGTATTATTACAGTTAGGATTTAGTTTAGAAACTTTGTACTATTATGAGTTTTAAATGATATGTTTAGCAATAGCTATAATATTAAATCTTTAGATTTATTAAAAAAAAGGTATACGTGTGAATCAAGTTTCTTTTTTACTATTTTCACAAAAAAAATCACTTTGAGAATCTATTTACACTAATTAAGTTAAGCTATCATTAAGTGTGTAGATATTTCAATCTAGATAAAATTGAAAGACATGTTAGAAAATATATTAATAAAAAGAAATCTAAGTATCTAAGTGTTAAAGACGAAAAAGCTTAATTTTAAAACATTGCGTCCGAGACATTGAACTTTACGTTGTTACGCTCAACAGATAAATCTATTTTAATTGAATAAAAAAAATCCATCCTTGTAACGAATTAGAACATACAAGACAATCACAGAATAAACTTTCCCGAGCACCGAGGAAATTAAATATATCAAAAGAAAAAAATGTACGATCCGAAACGCATTCCTTATTCAACGGCGTCCGAAAACAAGAGACGGTACAAGACATCGCACTCAAGCCTGAAATATTTCCCAATACCACTCGTATTTACCCAACATCTGCGCCGCTATAGCCTCCGCCTGTATTTGTTTTTTCCATTACAAAAGAACGAAACGCCCTGAACGAACTATACACATAATATTTCAATATCTGCTCCGGGCCAGCCCTGAAGTGCGAAGTGATTTCCCGGCCCTCCGATTGGTCCAATTTCTCCACCACCGCTCAACGGAGCTTCCGAATCCCGCGATAGAAAGAGACAGAAACGTGCGTTCACGATTCATTTGACTTAAGTTGAAAAGAGATGGACGTAAGTGTGCTCGCTGAATATTGCAGGAAGGCGAAAGCGTCGTATCAATAATACGAGCACGAATGAAATAATAGATTATTCGTTTGTTCAAATCGGCCGTAAACAAAATGTTAACATCCATTACTGATGTGCGTTTGAATATCGTTTCGGACGTTTACGGGGTGGTCGCGTGTTAGAGAGAGACGAACGGGGGTTTCGGAGTTCGTATTTCGATCGCTATCTCGACAACAATGTGAGCACTATCTGTTTTTGTACCAGTCGTCGGCGAGTTTCCACATTAAACGATCATTTTAAGGGCGTACCAATCAAACTGCAAATTTATACAAATTGATACTAAACGGGTTATATTAATTTTATAACAAAAATTAAGTGTGTAAATAAGTTGAGCGGAGTCGTAATTAAAACTAATTGGGTGTAATATAACGCTAATTATTTTGTATTAAGGCGCGTTTTCACTGATATTTTGTCCTTTTGTGTCCGCGAGTGTGACGCGATATTTTTTACCTTGTGAGTTAAAAAAGTTACAATGACCTTTGGTCCTTCGGAGTCGGATAGAGAACAATAAGGTTAAAGTAGTGATTTTGTAGTGTTTTGACGTGACTGTGCCGGGGTCTCGGAGTTTGGTGCGGGAGTGATACGAAGATGTCGGAATAGGGGGCGGCCAAGGTTGGCCTTTTGAGGCCATGCTTAACAACCTCACGGCGACAGCCTTAGGAGGTAAGTTACCAATAGTAGATTGATTAAAATATTGTAAATTATATAAACTAGTTTACCTACTAGTCAAGCTTTTCATTGCCCAAATGCATAACCGGGTTTTGGGAGCAATAAAAAAATAAAAGCCTTTACACTCGATTTTTTAAATAAAGTCCCTATTATTATTCACCTAGTATTATTTCTGTTAATCTCAGTGGTAATATTTTTAATTGTTACAAATTTAAAAGTATTCAAAAATTAGAAAAAAATAGTACATAAATAACTTGTAATATATTAAATGTATCCATTGATTATCTGTCTGAAGATTTGCTTAAACAAATAAAATCTGTTAAATACAATAAATACTATAAACTATAGATGTACCTATTACTTGCATAAATACCTGCACCATATTAAAAGTCATTAAATCTAGTTAAATTAAAGCGTCGTTGCATTTAATTACTATAAATACTGTAATGATAGTAGGTATCTCATCTCTCAAAGTCCAAAAACATTCGACGCAGAGAAGTGGCCACCTGCTTACGCTGTGTTAGGTAGTTATCAGACTAGTAAGAAATCATTCGTTCTCGTTCCTTAAAATCTAGCCTTATTCTCTTATTGCGGAAAAGCATACGAAACTTTATCCGTTATATCTAATATTACTTTTCATGTCTTCAATATTTTTCTGACTCCGTTCAGGATAACGTTTTCGGGCTAGATTGATGTTGTTTTTTACTATTACCTTCTTTATATTTTTCCTTTCTATTCGAGATGCGTTAGCTCTGGCCGAGGTGCTGGATGGTATTTCAGAACAAGCCCTTAATATTTTCTACTATGATATTAGAGACATTAGATGAATCTGAGTTAATTCAAATTGGTCTCTAATCCACTACATTCATAATTGATTTAGGGGTTATTGCAAATATTTAAATATTAGCTGAGCGACACCTTGTCATGTCCAAAAAGTGCTACGTATCCATACGTATCCATTGTTCGATTTAATTTCATTTAAATTTTTAGGAAGAATTAGATTTCATTATATACGAATAGTGTTTAAATCTGGAAACTGCCTACGGTCTTGTTTGTATGGGATTAATATAATAGATGTGGATTTATATTTCAAATAGAACAATCGGATGAAAAATATGTTACTTTAGATAAATGTCGGTACAAACCAGCAGACTTACTATTATAAATATTGTCATTACCTGTACCTCAATAAGGCTACCCGAGCGATGAGGTACTCTAAATGTTCTAGCTTAGTTTTGATGAAATATCTTCTAGAGATAAGTGTGCCTTGGAACTTTATAGGAGTTACGTTATTTGGGATAGGTTTGTGAAACTGTCAAATATATAAATATAATTATTATAACATTACTCAGTAATAATTTTATAATTTCTCAAAGATATAAACTAATACTACCTACTTGTATATACAAACAAATCTGTCAGTATGCTCTACGTGACAATTCAAAAATTCTACACGAACTTCTAAGTATTATTTAATAAATTTAATTTGATCTGAAAAGTTAAAAGCAACATTTTTTTGTAAAGAGGTATAAGTTAATCTGTTTAGCTAACATAACTCCAACAACGACTAACAGACAATATATAGCCTAAACCGAGAGTTATAGAAGAAAACGATATCCTAGATTTTTTTTTACTTAACGTAGTTAGCATTTATTTTTTTTAAATAAATTCTTTATGAATGTTGAATGAAAGATCCCATAGCTCAAATATTGAAATTATTAAATTTATTCACTCGTATGAGTCCTATGAGTGCATCCAAAAGGTTTTTTGAGGTACCTACTGACTTAGGAGCCGTTGGCGGTAGTTGAAATTAATCTTTTATTTCTTGACAGACAAATGTAACCTCAGCGTATAGCCTGCAGCTTGTATAAGAGCTGGATCGACCGGGGCAGTACTTCGTTCTCACAGATGATCGTCATTAAATTGTTAATATAGCTATGTTTCGTACGGTGAATGAGAGAGTCGGAAGCCTAACACCGTCTCCTTATTCTTTCCTTCTATATTCCCTTTCTTCCGGTATTCCTTTATTTAGAATATATGGAGCATTTGTTTCAGCAAGTTTAAAATTAAAAGTTTAACTTTAAATAACTTTAAACAGAGTATCACGTAAGACACCGGTCAGTGAATGCCACTTCTGCCACGTCACGTTCACTCTGTGTGCTACGCCTGCGTCGATATCTCCCTGGTTTGCGATAACTATATTGTTCCATGTTCTATTATAAAACTTTAAAATATATAAAATTTAAATTTTATATTGCATGTCAATTGAACCCTATTTGAATTACAGAAATGTCTAAACAACTGTTCAGACGCAAAAAAAGCTTATTTTGCGCAGCGTAATTCGCATCATTCAAATTTTTAGACTTAGTTGGTTCGAACTATATACTATCATTGTTATTCATGAACTGTAATTGTAGCGTCTCAATAAACCTTTCAATATTCAATAAATGTATATTAGTTAAGAAATATATTTTGACGACTGAGTGACGCATGGTCACTGCAAAGGACAGCAGCGCTAACAAATGTATTTTAATATTAATAAACACTCTAATGAATGTATTATGAAACAGTTAAATATATTTTTATAAGTAGTATAAGATTGTGAATAGAGTAGACTTTATTATAAAGCTTATAATTAATTTTATTTGGTACATATTTAGTACTCTAGATTCTATCGGCTATGTATCAATCTTGATTAAGATAGTAACGAATAATTTGTAGTTTAACCACAAATATAATATATATTTTTAAAGTTAATTCAATGACCGCTTCTATAATTTGTCATCAAATTTGTTTTAATTTCCCATTTCAACCTCCATAAATCCCTTAGTATAAAAACCTTTTAGGTATATGTGGAATAGACCCTGAGAAAAAGTATGAGAGTGATTGATGGACAGACAGATAAACACTATGTTGATTCTTCAATAATCCAGATTCTTTATATACGGAAACGTTTAAAGGAAAAACTAAAGAAGTGTTAATATAAATTGTAACTATATAAAAATCATAAAATATTTAGCTCTCGCGTTAAGGCAATGGCGCAGCGAAGCCGTCGTTCTGTTTTACGGGATTCGATTCCATTAAACTCAGTTTACGATCCCGGCGTAATCCCGGGAGCCGCGGGATGCTTTGTATATAAATATTTATTTCGTATTCGGGTATATTTTGAGAAATTGTGATTTTAAGTTATTAAGCTTTTGTTCATTTTTGGGCTTTGCGTTTTTTTTCACAATAAGAAGTATAAAATTTCTAATTAAAATAATTTCCTTGTTCTTAATATTAGTAGCGACATTCATCAAAGTACCACAGTAGGAAGTATAAAATAATATATGTTCCCTATTTTGATGATTTGTAAATATTTTAGATTTTCTTTTTTACCTACATCGTGTGGTAATCTTATTCTCTATAAGCGGTTGAGAAATTACATATTGTTTCATATTTTAAATACTGGAAGAAAATTTTAAATTACGTTTACATGGAGATATGGTTGATATTTTCAACCGACTTCAAAAAAAGGATGAGGTTCTCAACCAGTAGTGTCTGATTTTTAATTGTTTTTAATATTTGTTACCTTCGAACTCCGTCATTTCTTAAGCGACTCAGAAAATTATTTGTTTATTTGATTATCTTTTCGGTTTGGTTCCTTTTTATCAGTTCGGTCGTTTGGTTTTTGAGTCCAAATCAGAGAAAAAAATCTGCATTAAAATAAACAAAAATATTTTATATTACTTATGCGTATTTTGCCTTTGAAGTCGATTATCTTTTTTTAAGTTGTATTTATTAATTATATAAATCTTTTTACAATTTTCCTAAAAGAAATACCTATTAGTGTAAAAATTAATGTTTATTATTATCACACTTACGTAACTTTTGCAACCTTTCGGTCACTCATTAAATTTCATTATTACAAAACAAGCTAGCTTAAAAATTTGTATAATAAAATATAAACTAAATATTTGTAAAATTAATACTTAATATATATAAATTGTGACATGTTGTCGGTGATACCTTCTACAAATACAATAAAGCCTTATTTTTTAACAATAATGTAATTTAATATTTGGTACTTTATAGGAAAAGCTAAATACGCGATTTTGCACTATCCCAGACGAATTATACGGTTAATGGACTCGTAAATGTTTTCATTTATACATTAGTTATTATCAATATATTAGTCAATGTGCTGCTGAACACACAGTGCGGTGTTAGGAAGTTATTTTCACTCTAATTACATCATCAATCAAATCAGATAAATATCGACCGAGCAAGACATGATAAGAAATGAATAAATTATTAATATTATGCAAATATTTAAGTTTCTCTTTTGTTGTAATTATTATATTGTAAAAAAATATACATAAAACAAGCATCAAAGAAATAAGAAATATATCCGTCTATAAATAATATTTCATAACCTAAATACTATGTTTAGTTTCATACAGCAACGTCCTTTTCGAAAAACGTAAGAAAATCCAATAAAATTGTAAGGGATTACAAGGCAAATATACGTAGAGCCGTACATTTGAATTACAGATAATCTTTAATCTATAGACATTCTAAAAATAGATGGAACAAAAAGATACATTCATTAAAAAAAAATCAAAAACTCGTCTATGTAAAAAGCCATCTTCAGTCAGCAGTAGCGTATGTCAGTTTTGTCTAAAAGCCTATAAGTTCGAAGAGAAGTTTTATTAACAAGCTTTAAATCATTATAGATTGTGGTAATTCAAATTGTAAAACGACATGAGAAACCTAAAAATGACTTTCAAATACCTATTCAACGAAAAACCTACATGACATAGTTCGTCGACTCTTATTTTTATCTTTTTCATTTTACCAAATTTATGCTTTCAAATGCTACCAAATTTAACATTCGTGAAATTGTAACGAATCAATCAATCAACGAACAGTCACAAAGGTTCAAACCCACACACATACCTACATAAATACATAGGCTGATAAACACAATACCGCCCTTTGTGTCGCGCAGTCGGGTAAAATATAGATCCTGTAGTCATGTGATCATGGTTTATTTAGTAATATTGGATAAAAAAGTGGTTCTTGTACTACTTAGCAGGTCACAAAGAGCAGTGCTCGGAGAGCAAGCTCGATCTCAAGCCGAGCGTGGAGCGCCACCATGCGCCGGGCGCGCGCCTGCTCGCGCACTCCATCAGGGCCGACCACCTGCAAGGTATTCTTTAAAACTAACTATTTCTATCAACTTGCTTACTGCGCAACCTCTCTCAATCGATATGCGATAGTACATAACCTCAAGAGCCATAACCTTTATCTAAAGCAGAAATATTTTATTCAAATTGAATTGATGAATCCTTAGCTTAGCGTGTTTATACAGATGAATTATTCCGCTTTATGTTTTTGTAAAGAGAGAACATAATAGTCATGTTTTACGTCGCCTATATGTGCTCTTTTATTTGTAATTAATCAATTTACAACACTTAGGTTTTCTCAGTACAACACAACAATGATATATTTGACATGATTCACGTTATTTAATGATATTATAATATAGCTAGTGACCCAGTAATACATTCGTACATCCACGTCACCATAAATTGATCATTAATTATTTATTTTCACCTGCCCTTTTCACTACAATACGATTTATTAATATGCCAATATAACCGATGAGCGGATCAAACGTCAGGACATAAACACCATCCGCTTTCAGTCTGGTCACATATAAATAGCTTTTGTTATCTACGACTATATACAGTCACTCGGTGTAATAAAGAAGGTAAGTGAGCATTATCATTTAACCATCACATTCGATGTTAACACTGAGATCTAAATAATATAGCCTTGTTATAAATGAAAGATATCGGTGATATTATTTTCTAATTCAACTTATGATTTGAATAGTCTACCTGGATTGGTCATACTTGGGCTATTTTCTATTTTGTAAACTATTACATGATATTGTAACATCAATGATGCAAAATTTTTGTTTTCCCATTTAAGTTTGCGTCTGCCTCCGTTCGAATTAAAATGTTATTCATTATTTCTAAGAGCTTTTGTTTGCAATACACTGACTCTATTGCTCTTTAGAGTAAACACAAAGCCTTAGTTTTGATTATATTATTTTTATTTATTGTCGATTGAATGTTGGGACTTTAGAGTAGACAGACGAATACTGGCTTTAGTAATAGTTCATACTCTCTTTTTTTATCTGTGTTTCAGCATTTAGATGATAAATATTGAACTTTTCGCAATAAGTGTTTCAAAATGTTGTATTATTTAACAGAAAATTTACTTTTTAAAGAATATGTGAAGCTCGATCTTTTTAAAACATATTTGAATGAAAATCTTCATAAAATAAACCTACATGTACATATATATATATTGAATGCTTTTATTGCTAATTTCTTTTATAATTAAAAATAGTACACTTTGTCGAAATAAACTTCTTCGCTTCATAGCATTATAAAAGATAAGACATAATCTACATTATATATTAAAGTTATTAATATATAATATACTTTATTCAAATAACTTATTTTTGAATATTAAATCACCATCAAATATATAATAAAATTAATATCTTCAGTTGTAAATATTTCTAAGCGATCTACATCAAAGTGCACACTTACAGGTGGCATCCACCAGCAGCACAGCTCGCACATGTCCACGGTGCCCGTCAGCATGTCGTCCTCCGCGTCCGACAGCGACAAGCCCACCAAGCAGAAGAGGCATAGAACTAGGTAATGCGGAACCTTCATCTGAAATATATTAGAGGTAGGGCCTAACTGTATCTCATTGACTACGACTAGTGTACGGGCTGGCTCTGAAAGACCGGCTTGAAGTAGCTAGTAGAGAGTGTTGCGTTCGGTGAGAGAAAGAACTGGTAGCCTAATCCGTTCCACCATTCGTTTCCTTATTTCCTGTTTAAGTCAATATAACACGATGAATTGGTAAACTATTTGTGGCTTCTCTGGTGCTGCAAATGTCCATGAACGGCAGCGATCACTTCACATGTTATATTAACAAAAAAGTTAAACAAAATAACTTTGGAACTTTTAAATAAATAAAATTTATTAGCATTTCCTTGCATTTGGATCTATTGGCCAATGGACTGCAACCATGCGACATTAACTGTTAATACTTATACGATTTTTAATGATGAGTTAAGTATGTGAGTAATGTCAAAACATAGGCCTGCAGTCGAGAGCTATATCACCTAATAGTGTTTGTAAAAATAGTATATTTTTCATCAGTGCTTACTTGCTTGATTTAAATTTGAATAACTCACACAACCTTTTATTAGGTTCATAGCAATAATCCAGTTGCAGTGATTTAACAAATCATTATATGTACCTAATAAACAAAGTTCAAAAGGCAAAGTTGTAAAATTAAAGAAAACATTTTTAAATAAACTTAAATTGAATGCAGCCAGAGATATGTTAAAAAATTCTGTAAATATTAATATAATAATTGTCAACCAGGTTTACTCCGGCGCAACTGAACGAGTTGGAGCGATGTTTCACGAAGACGCACTACCCGGACATCTTCATGAGAGAAGAGATCGCGATGCGCATCGGACTCACCGAGAGCAGGGTGCAGGTGAGTGACGAGGGTCATTGAACAGTAATCTTCTAGTTAGTTAGAGTAATGATTGTAACAAATGCCTGTTAAATTTTATTCGGTTTAAGTTGCGATTTGTTTTATTTTTCGTGGTTTGAAGAAGAGTGGAGCAAAAAATTGAATTTTTTTTTAGTTCAATATTATCAACAAGTGTCGTGTTTTTTCTATACTAAGATGAATCGACTGACCATATTTTATTTGATTCATAAAACAAGATATTAAACCGTTGTTTCTGACATCCGCCAAACATAATACTCAAAATAAAAAAAAATACATAAAAAAATAAAACAGCGGTCCAAATGGTTCACCTTGCGTGACTCCCACTTCGCACGCTCCGTACAAAACTTGCACTATATTGATACATTTCACGAGGCCTTCTACCTGGAGCAACCTTCGTGCTACGTATCCATAAACATGCATATACAAATATACTGCGCCTTTATGAACGATTCAGTGTAAAAGATGGGAGGTCGACAAAGTCAAAAGCTTTGCTAAAAACTAACTTTTATATGAAATTATTCATCAAACATAATTACTATGTACTTATTTCTATTGTATTTATTGATGAGAGTGCAGAAACAAATCTTGTTTTCTTATACTTTTAATACGTTAAATAACTTATTATTGCAAACCAAATAATTACGAACAACAAATGATACAACGATATTAATAACTAAATCAGACACGAAGAGATAAATAGCGTTAACCACGTGTACTCACAAGGTGGTGTAGTTTTAATGATCGTAAATTGTCAAATTCTATGACGCGCTCAGTAATCTGCTAATGGTAGCTTTGTAGAAGCATTTAGTTTCAAGATAAACTATGCTTTGCGTTAGGAATTAGTCTTAATTTGTGTCGTACGCTCACTAATATTTGTATTTCGTTAACACGCGATACACACGGTTCAATTTTACGTTTAACTTCACAGGTTATGGCTTTAAACTGAGAAGTATTAGTGAGTTTATCCTAGCTCGTGGAAATGTAGGTTATTATAAGAACATTATTGAAAATATCTTATTTATATAAATAATTAGTATTTAAGAAGAGACGAATCATTCATATTTGTAGACAATTATTTTAAAATTTTGGATTTCATGTGTATATTTGGACGCTGATAAGCAATATTGTGTCAAGCCACACGGACTTCGTTTTCAGAAAATGGTGTCTAAAGATGTCGAACCTATTTTTAATAAATTTGTTTGAAGACGTATATATTCATCTTTTCTTTTCTATTTTGATAAAATGTACAATGAATCAATAGCAGATACATTTATTTATTATGTTATCTAATAATAAGTTTTTAAATATTTGAGATTATTGTATAATACCTGAAAGTCGAAACATTGAGTTAAGAAACTTTTTTCCATACTTATTTAGTTTAGATGACCTGATTTTTTTTGAATAGTGTTAAATACGTCACGTAATATTAAAATACATCAATATCTCCAAATTTGACTATTTGTTGGTTGACACATTATTGCTTATCAGCATTCATTTAATGTATATATTCGGGACACATATCTATTACTGTTAGGAAATTACATTTTTAAAGATTCTTCACGGCACTATGTCGCGCTATAAGATGATTTGTAATCCGTGAAAGTTCCCAGTGCTTCGTTAAAACGCGTTAAGTATCGACGGCTGTTTAAAGATTATTGTAATATTGATTCTTTTACGCTACTGTATTGAGGGAGACGATGCTGGTAAATATTAATCAACCAAGACAACATCATGCTTGTATAGCTTCATACGGACGTACGAGTATATAGTCTTCTATGTGATCGACTTATTGATTTTCATTGATAGGTTCTGCAGATTATGGAGAACTTATTCATTATTTCGTAATTTCCTTTATAATATTTAACTTATAGATCAATTATTTAGAATTCATTAAATTGGCATTAATTTCTTAATATTTTATTAAATCTAATTTATGACTTTAATTCCTCATCAATCAAGAGAAACTAGCAAAACAGGTAAGTTTTATATAATACCTGCATGCGTTTAAATAAAGATAATTAAGACTTAAATTAACAATATACATACAAAATGTCTAATATAAAACTATTAAATATTTACAATAATTACAAATTGAGCAATAAACTAAAGTCTGTAAAAATTTGTATTTCAAACTAACTACCAATGACATATTATTTAATAAATGACCTGATTTCAACACTGTAATATCGTTTATTCTCGCCGGACCGTCGTCTTAAGTAGCGTGTGCAGTGTGAAAACGTTGTTCCTTTGTATAATCAGAATTCTTAGAAATCTGTGCATTAGTCGTTTTTAACTTTTCCCATGTTTAGACGATATTTGCTGAGGCCGGCGGCGTATTTAGTTAATGCGGAGCAAATAATGTGGAAGTGAACCGACTTGTTCGCAAATAAACCTCAGACCTACAAAGCGATTGTACCTACAAATGTTATAAGCGATGACGGCCGGGTGATGTAATCAGTACAGGTTTAGTTGTTAGAAAAATAATTATATGAAATCTTGATTCTGGAAAATCAAATTAAATTTACTTCAGCATATTAAATTCATTTAAAGAAGTTAAAAACAAACACGTTAAAATAAACATCTTCAATTAAAATAAAAACAAATATCAAAAATTATTGTAAGAAATAAATAGCCTATTATTATTTTTTTTATAAAAAGTAGCAGGCATACTGGACAAACACCTGAGATGAAGTGTTTAACACCACCCAATGACATTTGCAGTACCAGAGATGAACAAATGCGTTGCCAGCTTAAAAAAATGAGGTGAAAGGGAATAGGAAGCATGGAAAGGAATAGGGGAGGGAATTAGGGTTCCAGCTCTCTCACTCGCCGCACGAAACGTGGTCAAGTCAGCCCATAAATGAGCTGTATTCTGAAGGCTACAGCTTTGCTCTACCTCAGTTAAAAGAACAGTATACCT
This sequence comes from Hypolimnas misippus, assembly GCA_037950945.1. Taxonomy (NCBI): domain Eukaryota; kingdom Metazoa; phylum Arthropoda; class Insecta; order Lepidoptera; family Nymphalidae; genus Hypolimnas; species Hypolimnas misippus. Next base: position 96,186 of record JBBEEQ010000026.1, read on the forward strand.
CAAAAAACTACTTAATAAACGCCTCTTAATCAGCCGCAGCAACACACGAGTAACCTTCGCCTCACCACACACGCAGCAAATTGAAGATACAATAAAAATATGCTTTCAGAAACCCATTCACACTGCAGGAAATAATTAAAACCCGTGAAACAGTAGCCTTTGTCTATTACCCTAATGTTCTCGAATCTCGCCACACAAGTGCACCATCAGACTCGGTTTTTAGAGTCTGTCGTCCAATAAACTTATAATTAACCCATGCTATTACAAGCTTTTGTTCCTCAACTCAATGGTGTATTGTCAAAAGTAGTATTCGAGCCATTTAAACAGCGACGATAGTGAAATATTAAACCTTTACAAGCAGGAGTTACGAAGCGTGGTATAGCGCTACATAAAGCCATATTTCAAGAGGAAAGCGACCCTTATATCAGCGACTACTTCGCGCCAAACTGTGAGATTCTTGTAAAGTTTTTATTATTTATTTTTATAGTGCGAGCTTTTGTGGCTACTTTTTTAAGGACAGAGGTGTAACGTGGCGCGCTGTTTATCGAGCTGTCGCGTTTTTTGTATTTTTTAATCTAGCGTTAATGCTCAATTTCCATTATTTAGAGAACTGTTTTTAAACTGTGTTTCATCATCTTCATACATATATTATATAAAACAACAACAATTAAAAAATACGTGGAACATAAAAATTACACCGTTATGGAATTTATATAATTACGACAAGAACTTGTTCGATAGAGACTTTAGACTTTACCTCAAAAGTAACTGGATAAAATGGCACCATAAAAAGTTCTAGTGTAAAATGCATTTTCTTGCTAACCGTAGGCACTTTTTTTGAAAATCTTTGAACGCAGATCAGAATATCGTATAGTATTATAGTGACGAAATTCAATAACTCAGAATTTTGAGCACAAAACGATTCATATACGGCCGTTTATTTAGACTTTAATGTCACAAAATGTTCATAGACTTTTATATCATAGATTATGAACCACGGTATTACATGAAACTTAATGACTCACTTAGCTAACTCCTTTTACAGCTAACTCCTTTTACACGGATTTTGAATTTGATCAGTTAACACTATGTAAGTACGCGATATGTAAATATATTGGAGACGGTCTCCTAAGAACGTTGTCATTTAGCTGTCATAGTTAATACGCCAACCTATATAATCTTTTCAATGAAAATATATATTTATATTTATAAATAATTCAATAGAAACGTAATGATTGATAATCGTCGGATTTGAGTGAAATGTTAGGTTAAAATCATGTCATAAGTAATATTTGGACTACGTATAAAATAAAACGCTTAATGCAATATTTATTTTTAACGCCTATAGCCCTATATGAATTTTAAAAATTTCAACCAATATAGCCTTAATTTAACGCGTATGAAGTTTTGTATCGTAGTAAGTTCTACACAAAGAAAATGACCAAGCGAACCACTTATATATTTACACGAATGAGCATACTTTTACACTCGCACTACGTTTTCGTTGCACATAAAGGGAAGTCAGTTTTTATCTTCATCTGTCAATGTTTTAGCGCGGCTATAAAAATATTATTCAGAGCGATCCCCGGTTTATGGGCTGCAGATACGCCGTGAGAAGCCGAACTGTTTGCATTGAGTTGTATTGACGCTGCGCCTTTTATTGTCGTTGATCTTTGACTTCCTGTTGTAAGTTATTGAAATTTATATATACATATGTTAATAAATTCACATGTTATCATTCGCATAATTTTGCACTTCATAATCTATACAAATAAATAAAATAAAAGTGTCTGTTTGTAATATCAAAGTAACAGCTTTTAACTAAATGCATATGAAAGTATACACAATACGTACATTAAGCAGCAGCTGTCTGTTTGTTCCGGCTTATCACTGAAATGACTGGACCGATTTTGACAGGGCTTTTACTCACAGATAACTAATGTTATAAGGAGTAACTAAGGCTATTTTTATAATCTTATGAATAAAAAAAATTAAAGAAAAAGTTTGCAAACATAAAATTGAAACCAATGAAATATTGATCAATATTCGAATAAAGCAGGAAAAGTAAACTTTATATAAATATAATTTCACCTTAAATGAACGCGGATGAAACCGCTGGGCTCAGCTAGTGCAAAAGGAGTAAAAGTTATGAAGTGAGAAGTCAAAATATCTGCCAAATTGTAGTATGAAATTCCTCGCAAAAGCAAAAATGCATTGACTCGATGAATAACTCCACCTCCAAACATACAGCTCATTACGTATTCATTATAAATTCGCAGCAGCCCGGTCGCTATCAAATAAAAATAAATAAAAAATGTCGCCCCCGCCCCAGCCCTGATCCGCACTTTGTTTACCAAATCCTTTTATTATTAAAAAGATATACAGCCGAAGTGTTGTCGCGTCGCGTCTATCGATATCGATGGAAATATACTCATTTATAATTCCTGTCTGTCCGCGCGCTGCAGCGATCTGTGTTACACGGAAAATGTTTCCCTATGATTAATTATTACGCAATTCGGACTTTTTGCATTTGCTTCGATGTTAATATAACATGTGCATTAAACATTCGGTATTTGAATTTACTTTAACTTTACACAGAATCAAAATAAAAAAAAAAATATTCAAGTAGGCTTTTAAATACTTTTTTGAATCGTCAAAACAAACAAAAAATACTTAAATTAAGGAAAAGCTACCACCGGTTTGGAATGTAGATTCTACCGAGAGAACCGACAAGGAACTCGATAGGTACTCTTTTAAAATTGTGTTATTAAGTATATACATTTATAAATTACAAATGTTTGTATTAAACACACTGTTTATAACGAACCGTAAAATAATCGATAAATGTATAAGTAGGTATATGTGTTATCAACGGATTAAAGTTACTGTTATTGTAACTTTCATCCGTAGATCACAATAAAAACACTAATTTTATACAACATCACCTATCATCTGTTTCTTACACGATAGCATAACGAGACCGGCTACAACAGTCCTGTATATCTAAACATACCGCGCGGTACATACATCCCCGCAGCATTAAGGAGCATTAGCGTACCCGCGGCGCAACATTAAGATTTATTAGCGCAATAACTTACGTTCAGCGGTCAAACCTATGTTATGTTTACTTATAATGTTGCCCTACTGTTAGAATATATTTTAAAATTATAATAATGTTGTCGTTGAATAATATAAGCGACTTTAAATGGAACGATTTTTTTTTGAGAAGTTGTATTCTTTATTTTTTAATTTTAACAATTAGAAGTGGAAAATATTCTTCAAATTGAAATGGGACCAACCACAATTAAAAGGGGTTATCTATTAATTTAAAATAAAACTAATTTTAACCGATTAAAATTACGTAAAATAATTATTTTTATCGTACCGATGTTTCGACCAGCGATCGTGGTCACGTGTAGAGTTTACCCAGAATGATAAAAATCATTGACACGCGATTTAAATCCATTTTAAAAAGTTTTATTTAAATGTGTAATAAACAAAATCGGACATTTTTGTTATTAATCTATAAACATATAAGATGCACATGATTTTAAAAGTGCAATATGTTTATTATATTGGTGTTAAAATAATCAAAACATAAAAATCAGCTAGCATGAGTCGTAAAATTAATTTAAAGCTTCGCCACCTGGTGGCCGCGCCCCGTATCGATTGACAGGTGAAAACATCGATAACACGCGCGTGCGTACATTACTAATCATTTTTGTATTGTTATATTATTAAGTGAATTTAATTACAATAAAAAAATATTATTATCGTATGTCTTCAATTTTGGACTTATATTTTTTTAATAGAAATACCTGACTTAGCTGTTTACCGCCGCCTGCGGACATTTGCAGCTCAAAGAGAATAAAGGGTAAAAGGGAGTAGGAAGAAAGGAGTAGGAATTATAATTATTATTATAATATACGAAAAAAATTTTATAGCCAAAAGTAATTTTTGGAGAGCTCTCAAAAAGCACTGGATCAATTTATTTTACTCAAAAACTTGTAGTTTATATTGATTTTCAATTGTTTTCATTTACATTTTTCGATCGCAATAACTCCTAAATAAAAAAAATCTAAATTAATTGTACCTAAAGTTTAGTCACAAATACACATGTACCGTTACGGTTTTCCCTTAATTACAATATTTTCAAAAATATATGTAGCTAAAATTTTTCTCCAATTTTGGCATACGGATATAAGCGTGCAAGTTCATTTCTAGAATAAAACCAAAAACGTACATAATTGTTTTCAAAAAATCTGTCTGTACATTTTTTAATTTTTAAACATTTAAGATTTTCTATACATTTAACTTTGAGTCCGTGGGCTGTGTGCCAAATTCAGGGTCATGTTATTTTTAATACATTCCCACAATGTGGGTAACAAATGAAAAGGCTTGCTAAGAACGACTCGAAAAATAAAGTGACGTCACTCTAAATCAAACATGGCGAAGCTTTTATATTATATAAATTGTGTAACGTCGTTATAAGTTAATAGTAGAACTTTTGAGGAAAAGTTTATTATTTTTAGCGCGTTCAAATAAAAGCTTGTTAAAACATTTTTTTACTTTAAATTTATTACTAAATATTACGAAATAATAACAACGACAGAATCCTATTATTAAAAATCATGTCGGGAACAGATTCACAAACAAAATATCTTTATTAAATAGCTATTGCCGGCAAGTTATCGCCCATTCCGAAGGCAATGTTAATAAAAAACAGATCTCCTTTCGCGGAATGTCCCATAAACACTTTTCTCAATAAGTCCACACCATAGAGCCCGTATCGGTAGAAATGACATCGATACTAATATTATAAAGCTGAAGAGTTTGTTTGTTTGTTTGAACGCGCTAATCTCAGGAACTACAGGTTTGAATGGAAAAATTATTTTTGTATTACATAATTTATTTATTGAGGACGGCATCACGCCACGACTTATAGTCGCGAGTAACCGCAAGGGACAGAAAAAATGAAATTAAGTATAGTACGCTACAGTCTTATTATTTGTATTGCTGCAGGTGCTGAATGTACATTACGTTAAATGAAAATAGTTATGTAATCTGGACACATATAATGCGGTTATGACTGAGGGTATGGTTCACAGCAGGGAGTCACATTTATTTATGTAATTAACCTCCAACCCAAAAAGAGGGATGTTACAATAAGTGTGACTTGTGAACCAATTTTGATGAGGTTTATTTGTTTGAAAGCTGATGTAATCGAGACAGTTCTTAGTTATAATTTATTATCTGTTATCAGCTCTTTTTTAGTTGTTAAATGGATCTGAGCAACTTCTTTAGGATTAATCGACTCGTAACTAACTATACTGTGATTGATATTGAAATATCATAGTCGCGTAACCTTGACCTGATGCTGCAGCATCACCTGTAATCGGCAGGACACACTCCTCACCAACTTAAAGCAGGAGTATCGTGTTGGATCTCGTTGAAATGGTATCTGTGAATTGATTGATTCACATGAAGAATTTGACTATACAGTTAAGCACTGGGATAAAAGCTCTTCCTATTAAAAATAGTATCACTTTGCTGAATGAAAACTTTATTTCATTATTTGATTTCGGGTTGAACTTTAAACACTCAATTATTTAGTTTAGATATCCGCGACTTCCACGTATCCGCAGTTCTGTGGTCGAGACTGAACCAAACATTCAACCCCTAGGCTTAGTCTTGATTTAGCATTATACTCAGCAATTTGCAATAAAGTCGTATTGCGGCTCAGAGCTAATGCGGAGGGTCAGTTCGATTCCCAGGCGGCGGAGGTGACCATTAGCTGCCGTGCTCCTGTTCGTGGTGATTTTCCCGGATGATAGGATAATTTGTTAGTGTTCGCTTTGATTTATTTACCTTTGATATATCTTAGACTAGTTTTTACTCGTGGCTTGCTCAGGTTAGTGTAATTTTGTTTTTAAATAATACACATACATATATGGTCGTTGTAAGCAATGCCAAGCCACACGGGAAGCCTTTATTTTGCGAAAATAGCGTCTAAACATGTCAAAATTATTCTTAATAGTTCTGTTTGAAGAAGTGTATACTTCATCCTCATCATGGTTATCTTTTCTTTTATTTTGATAAAAAGCATAATGTATTAAAAGCAGATTGGTATAGAAAACAGTTTAATATAACAATAATGATATGAGATTTTGTCTGTAGACAAATTTTCATTAAGATTTTACACAATTTGTTTCACATTGCTTTTCACTTAAAAGTTTTTACTGTGGGTGACTTATTATTGTCATTCACAGCTTTCGTAACTACTTACGATGTATCTGTTACTAGCTTACAGATTTTATATCACCCTCAAGTGAGTAAAACTTGCAAATGTAATTCTCGCCTTAGAATAAATAGTGCTTATACGGCATATAACCTTCTTTTTATCAATATACCACGAGGGCGAAGCCGCGAGCGGACATCCTAGTTAAGATGTATATTCTAAAGTTTTCTTATTGCATAATCATTATTTGTGTATTACCTAATATTTCACTTATCTGTGATGTAAGGGAATATAGAATTTATTATATACCTATCATATTTTTTAGGGTTTAAAAAATATTTTCAAGTGTTATAAATAAAACCATGCCGCTACCAAACTAACGATTAACATAATTTTTGGTATTGAATTTCATTACTTAAACAATTTCAATGAATACATCATTTCTCTATTCCGTTTCATTTATATTAAAAAATATATTTAATTTACGTAATCCTACCAAAAATATGAAAACCAACACGATATTAACGGCACCGCAAACAAACAACGCGTAAAATCTAATTGAGCGTCTAATCCTGTAATAACAATCTCCCGCCTGCACCGGCGATGCTACAGATTTAAAAGTCAATATTCGGTGCGAGGGGACGAATAATTAGAGGGCCCCCGGGCTCCCGGGGCGAGCGCGGCGTCTGCTCGCTGCGGACGATGATGAATAAACTGTTTCGTTATTAACTCACATCTATTTAGCAATATTCAAGGCACAAAAAAGTTGTTATAACGAGAGGTAATTATATTTAATATATTTCTGTATAGTAATGTAAATTTTAACTAAGTTTCAATATTTTTTCGTTTATTTTAATATGCGAATTGAAGACTATACAAAGTTCTATATGCGTGTTAAAAAGATTCTTACATTTGATAAGATATTAAATGTCTATCTTTACTACAGCATAAAGTAACCTCACAGAACGCTTAGAATGTACAGTTTCCGTAGTAGGTTCGGAATAAGAAGTAACAAAATATTATTTTGTCAAAATGCAACAATGTGTGAAAATTTCACACAAACGCATGGAGGCTAAATTTATATACATAATTAATTTTCTTGAATCTACGTTAAAAGTTTTTTTATAAACTGAGAAGATGCTTTAGCTTAAAACAAAAGAGAGTTCTAAATTGAATGTCATATATGATTATGAAACAGATTACGTTTCTATCGAAATGAGTAGTTACTTAATTTCGCAAATGAAAGATACTCATTCGTTATTTTCCTAAAACGACTTTACTCCATGTACGCTTTTACTGTGACATGAATACGAGCCGGTACGTCAGGCGCAATGCGGGCAGATGCATCACGCGCCGTCTCGGGGGGCCGTTGAGTCTTTTTGCTTGTAAACGTCACTGAGGGAAAATGCCACTAGCACCGTGGCGCGGCTTAATGTGTACTTGTTTGATAATGTACATACTTATATTCATACTGACTAATATTATAAATGCGAATGTTAGTTTGTTTATCTGTTTGTTACGCTTTCAAAAACTCAATTGATTATGAAGTTGTGAAGAGAAATTTGGTAACAAAGGGACCGGTAGATCTGACTTTACCAAGTTAATATCAATTATTTTTTATTTTTATTGGTAAGCGGCTCGCTGGTTAATACATATTATTATTATTATGACATAAGAGGAATATCCGACTGTACAAAAATATAGTATTTTTATTTTAAACACACTTTCTGTGACCTCGAATATGATACCGGTCTTGGTAAAGCTTTTTGCTAGAAACTCATAATTTGTTTAATTGCTTATGTACACAATCACCTATGTTTAGTAGAAGTAATGACAAACATTACATATTTTTTATCTTTGAACTGTGAAACAGAATATTATCATACTAACTGACTTACTGCAGCATGCTAATAAGAGTTTAAAGAAAGAAAAATAAAAATACACAATGGAAATTGACAAAATGATCGAAAACCATATTACTGTTTATTATACATATAAAGAGAAAATACAATGTGAACTAATATTATTTTTTTAGCAGAATATAAATCTTCGAAAAGTTTTTTAATACTTTTGGCAACCTGTTCCTTATGGTGTCATAACATATCTTAATAACACACAGTTGTATTTATAATTTATTGTTCATTGGTAAGTGATATAATGATAATACGATATCAAACCAATTAGTTTAGAAAATTTTATTTTATTTGAATAAAACGCTTCATTTTTATAATTCCATCTCGTTTTCTAGTGCCAATTCTGTCTCTGCAATAAACCCAGCAAAAAATTATACAATATAATTTTCCGCTATAAATGCTATCGTTCAAAACAAAGAAAGGTTTTCATTGCATTCAATTTCAACACAACTGTGATCCGGACTTACGAAGTTACAGACGCGAGGCAATAACACCGCGGCTTAAGATCTCCGCCTCGGTTTTAATATAATTGTTAAGGGTTATGAAAAACGAGAAGAGAATAAAACATTTTAAGATTTTAATTTATTGTTCAGAACTCGTTGTCTCTCGCAGTTTGACCTTTGTTTGCTTTACTCCTTTGGGTCGTAGTCTGCTGTTATCTATACTAATGTACCTAATAAAATCAAGTGATTTTATTGTACGAAGTAAACTACGGAACCACTGAATGTGTTTAGAAATATGGTTCCATTTGAAAGATTATTGTATATAGTCATAGGCTAAATGTTTTATGTAAATGTGCATATTATTTTTAAACGAAATCTATATTAGTGCAAGCGTAAAATGTTTTACAGAAAACATCCTTATTTATTGCGACCAAGAATGAAGTAATTAAAAAAAAACTGAGTATAAAATTCGCCATTTTGATTTTTAAGAATCTGATAACAATTAAGACGAATCTAATGACGTAATATTCATTCATCAAAATCTGTTAAGTCGTTGAGTAGATGAGCGGAGATAGAAACAGACGTAACTAACATACATATAAAGTTACATAACATATAACAGTTTCATACGTACAGATCCAAAATATATTCATTCCTTTTGGGCTTCACCGCAGTGGGGTAAAAATTAGATATTAATTACAATTATAAGCGGATTCTACGTATTATTTATTCAATTATTCATAAACATTCCGAACGCCAAACCAATAGTATCATAAACACTGAAATGATTAATTTCAATCCCAACTCGTTATTTAATTATAATATGCCATTAATTAAATGATATTTTAACTTTGAATTTGAATTAATTTCTCGGCTTTATTTTGATATAACGAATAGTGCGTTTATTACGAGAGTCTCCATTATCGACGTTTAATTTATTTTTTGTTTTATTGAGATCATATAAAAAGCAAAGTCTGTGGAATAAATCCTCATCTGAGACTTTTTCTATTTCGAAGTTTTTTAAAAAATAGCGATTTTTTTCGTCCAGCGAATAGGAATTGCGTTTCAAAGGAGAAGTGATTAGCATTCTTGCCGCCATTCCGCGCGGACGTGATTTAAACAATAACTTATGTATTGTAAATGTTTAATCTTCTCTCATGTGTAAATACTATGTTGTACTTTAATTTTACCATCTGTCTAAGCTGTACATGTAGAATGTGTTCTCTGTTACTTAAGTAGCTCGTTTATTGAGGAAGATTACAGGCTATAAAACATGTCGCTACGACCCACAGGAGCGGAGTAGAAACTATAAATAAACGCTGATAAACTGCGCAGCACGTTTATATGATTCAATATTCATATCTTTAAATTTGGAATTTACATTCTCTTGTTGAACGTCAAACAAATGAATCCACCACAGTTTTGAAAATGTTAAAATTCTGACCGCAGAAGAAGAAAAGACAAAAACTCCCATTCCCAAGTTGCATAACAAATAATAGATTATTGAAAAAATATGCGGCATATTTATATAAAAACGATATTGAGAAATTTGTTATCTGTTTAATGATACATCTGTTGTACCTAAGCGTTAGCTGTGTGCGCGCTGTAATGAACGGCGTGTGCGTTCGCTTGTATGAAGCAATTTAACGGTGCAGAAACAATGTAGGGCGGGGCCTCGCCTACCAGTTCCGGGTACACTGTCGATGAATCAAATTTTATTTACGATAAATAGATTATTCGATTCTACGTTTTATTATTATTGTTAACAATTTTATTGTTTTATTTTGTAAAATACGTAAGTTAAAAAATTCTTTTAAATTTTGAAATATTTTATAAAGTTTATTTTATAATATTTTATTTTATATTCTCAGCCTTTAACTTTGCCTCTTTGGAAACTAAAGAATTTCTTTGAACGCTTTAATCTTTTTTGCTTTAGTAACAGCCTGAAAATGTCCCACTGCTCAGCGAAGGCCTCCATTAAGGAGAAGGTTTAGAGCTTATTCCACCACGCTGCGCCACTACGGGTTGGCGGATACACATGTATCAGAATTTCCCTCGGCACACGCAAAACGGCGGTCAAGAAAAACATCATGATTGCTCGAGATGAATTTAAACACAAATTTAGCACTTAAAAACTCAGCGCCAGAGTTTAAACTCGCGATTATGGGTTGAGATCGACGTATTCTATCCATTAGGTCATCTCGGCCCTTTTTTATTTTATGTATACTAATATTAGAAAGTTGAAGAGTTTGTTTGTTTGTTTGAAAACGTTAATCTTAGGTCAACGTCAAAAAATTTTTTTTTTGTGTTGGATAGTTTATTTATTGAGGAAGGCGCGAGTGAAACCGCAAGGGACAGTTAGTAATAAATAAATAACATTTTTCTATATTTAAATAATCCTAAGTAATATATATTATCGTCGTCAGGGTGTGTGTGTAGGCGAAAGGAAGTAATGCGTAGAGAAGGTCCTTGGTGTGCCGGAAACTGTGCCGGAGGCGAAGTGTAGCGGTTGCGTTGAAAACTTGAATTATTGTATCGATTAAGGTGAAATATTCGTCACTCGAATATGACCATAAAATACTTATTTTATGCCTAAATACATTCTATATGAGTATGAATATTTTAAAATAAGTCATATTTTACAAAATTTATTATTCAACAATATTAATATTGGGTTATATAAAATTAACTGAGGTAGCGCCCAGCTGCTACTCCGGTTACCTCATTGACTTCATTTACGGTTTGGCTCGACAGTGACAGTACCTCACTCTCATAGAAGATTGATATAAAGTAACTTACATATGTATTTGTGTTCGTGATCACTTACCACAAGTGGGACAGACAGAAGCCTAACGCCATTCACCCAATTCCTTTCCTTATTCCTATTTCTCTGGTGCTATAATATCTATGCACTGATGATCACTTCACATCAGGTGTCTTCACTTCACGTCTGCTCGTATACTTTCAACTTAATCATTTTATCTTAATTTTTATTTAAAAACCTAATAAAAAATTATGAACAACGTTTGTATTTTTTGTTATATCGACATCGATAAATATCATGCAACTTCACTAAGACCTGCGGGGCGTGTACGCTTGCGCGTTTATGTATCGAGCGATTCGCTCAGTTCCGACTGAACGCTATATACTCGTTATGTACTAGTCATCGGTACATAGCTATTGTGTGCCGTGTATTGCCCTCCGATTTCGAAGTGGAATAGTTCTTCCCGTAGGAACTGTTTCATTGAGCGACACAAAGCGAATGTGGAATTTCAAGAATTGATACTATTCTTAGCGTTCAGTGGAATAGTGGAATTCACCTGAAAAGTCGAACTTTGCTGCTTTGTTTTAAAAAAATCGATTTACACATTGTTCGGGTATCAGAGCATGAAAAATCAAAATTAGATTAACATTACGAGTTTTTGTTAGCAGCTTTGCTCACATTAAACTACCTAGACTACGTTACGCCGGACGACCCTCTAAAACTTATTTTCCTGCCTGGGCGTTATGCGTTTCATACCTATTTAACCTTCTTCCAAGCACAAGCAATAAGTTAACAAAGTTTTATCACAATCGGACGAGCGGTATTGCAACCGCTTGCAAAACGTGCGCATAAGATACGCGAATTAATAAACTGACATTACATTCTATAACACTTTACACATTTTTATATTTTTTGGGTTTTCTATACTATCATTTATATGTATTATACATATAAAACTTCCTCCTGAATCACTTTGTTTATTATTAAGAGTCACAATAAAATTCTTTACGTAGTTTTAAAGATTTAGACGTACTGAAGGCGGGACGCGCCTTTATTTCATACCATGTAAAGATTAGGTGCTACTCGAAATAAAGCGATCAACGATTAAGTGTTACTGATTGTACTTTCAAAACCAGGAAAGCCAGAACAACTATTTGTATTTCTACAAATATTTGTTTCTAGGTTTCAGTCTTTGTCCTTGTAGGTCTCTCAAACGTTCTTTGCAGAGCACTTTAAAGTACTGGTTGCAATTTTGATCTCACGAAGTTTTTCTAGTCTAAATGTTTACCTACTGGCTTGTCCTTGGGGGTTGCGGAAGTCAAATAGCAATCGTGTTGTGTACAAGTTAGTAACATCAGTATCTGGACAAGAATAATAAAGCAGACTCTAGTACAGTTGGAAAAAATACCGGGGTGATGAATGTAGGTGACATTATTTTAATTTTTGATTTTCCTAATGCATAGGTTGCCTCGTATCTTATTTAACTATCAAGATATGATTGGAAGTACGTGATTAATGCAATCATTGTAAAGAGCACAATTATATTTTATTACGTAACAACGCTTTTATTGCATTTATAAGGAAAAAATTTAGCCGCATTCTATGAATAGTTATAAATTATAGTACTTGAAACCGTTCTTATCAATTTTGAAAGAGTTTTCGTTTTCCACACATTACGTATGTATGTGTAACGTGAGCACACAGTGGCGAGGTGGCAACAGTTAGCTACCGTGAGCTGGCTGTTTGTTCTGCTCATTTGCGTCATGCGTCGCGCTGGGGACGAGGCCACAGGCGCGAGCGACGCGGTTGGATACACCCCTGCTCCCCTAGTGTCGCTATACACAAAATATTTTGACATATGTCTTAAATATTGATGTTATATTGATGTTATAGGGTTTGCTGATACGCTTGATATTATAAGCATTAACAAATTCATAAAGTTTCATAATTATCTAAACTAAAGAACCGATTTTGATGAAAATTCTATGGTACCAGTAAGAGAGTATACCCTTTTTGAAACAAGAATTAAGCAAATCGGTCTTGCCTTTTTTAATTAATGGGCAAACATACGTGAAAAAAAGTCCCCGACGAATTGAGAATCTCCTCATTTTTTGTAAGTCGGTAAAATACACAAACGTGCCACGCCTTCATCCGCCACCGCCTGCAGCTCGCGGCGCCGCGCCGCACGCCGCGCACGACCAGCAAACACGGGGCGCGGCGCTAAGTCGCCACTCACGAGCGCTGACGAAACCAACACTTGTAAATGGAGCGGGTACTAGTCGAAAACATCGCTTTATATAATATATATCGATTTAACTGTAGGTATCTAATATAGTGAAGAGAAGACGAACTTTTTATGTGCGAAGTTAGGTTCGGAAAAACTGAATCTATTTTAACAATTGTGGTGGTACCACTTTGAAAGGTAGATTATTCTAGATAGTCATAGGCCAAATCGTTATTTATATCTACCTATTGTTAAAAAAATCTACATTAATACGAGCGAAGCGGCGAGCAAAACATATTATTAGATATGTTTGATAGAGCCGTAGAAGTGTCTTATTGGATAGAACGCATATATCTAAGTCGATGCTCATGGGTTTATATGACGCGTCAGTTGTCGCGTGGTGACGGCCTTTGAAATGTCTTATCTTTTATGGAAATAGCATGCAAACGAAAAGACGGTCAACCGATGTTAAGTGATCATCACTTAATTCATCATATGTTCACACATAGGATGCTAGTTTAGATAGGAATGAAGAATTAAGAGAAATAGAAAGTTAGGAAAGCTTCTGACTCTTTAAATCATCGTATGAAACACAACATATTAGCTGCTATTCGTATTTTTATGAGCATTTGGGTATTGCTATGGTAACCCGCATAGAGGCTGTTGTCAATAGACTACAACCATAATAAAAAAAAAACTGCGCCTCAAGAAATTCTAATTCGAAAGAACTGTCTGATCGAGTTATATTTTTGTAACGAAGACAATACATACCACAAGCAGCAATGTCTAACTTTTCCTTAATTTAAGTGCTTTTTGTTTGTTTTGACAATTCAAAAGTGGTTTAAAAACCTACTTGAATAAAGTAATTTTTGATTTTGATTTTGATTTTATAACAAGCTCGACATCAGTTATTGATTCTTGCAGGGATGAACTCCCGGGATCGCGAGTGTTTAAAGTTTTACGAACTTAAGATAGAGATCATAAAAGAAAACTCGTAACGTAATTTCATTTTATTTGCTTACTATTTAACAAAGGCCAATTTCAGTACTCTTTTACGTTTTTATTTTAATCTGTTAAAAGACTGAAACTATGGAATCTTAAGAAGAGCCAGGTTTGTATCATAATAATTCTCTAAGTTTTTTTGTTACAGCGTTCGTTATAACGTTTAACTTAAAAGATTTTTTACGTAATTTTTAAATTATTTACAAGTATGTTTGTATAATATTACATTTTTATATAATTTCTTTTGAAGCAAATAAATGCAAATATTTAATTCGTGGCCTGAATCCGAGACAGCACTTAAAGTCTCTATCGTATTCATTACGGCCGGAAAATAGAAAATTCTAAGAGCCGTTAAGGAGATCGCAGAGGATCCCGCGACCGAACTTTGACAATTCCGTTAAACCATTACGAGTGCTGACTTTTGTAGCTGAGACATTTGGGAAATATACCGACGAAACGTGACTTATTGAGAGACTCTATATAATAATTATGTAACGATTTTCTATATTATTCGAATAATAAAAAAAATCGAGATTGTGAGAAATTGTGCTCAGTTTGTTATAGAACGTGGGTAGAGCTATTTAGAAAAAAATCTTGAAAATACATTGAAAAAGAAGATTAAGAGAAAAATTCTTAATTTTCGAAATTATGCCTTAGGTTTATAAGCAGTTTTCAAAAGCCATCCACAAAATATGCAAAATGACGAAATTCACTCCATAAGAATGCGTCAATTTTGAATTTAAAATGGCAACTTTAAAATGTCAGTTCGAAATTCCTGGTAAAAGGTAATATGAATAACGTGAGCCTGGTATGGGTTGACAAATGATGTGGGATTTGTTCGCAAATCGCTCGTCAGTTATTGATTCTTGTCGGGATGAGCCGGGCGCGTCCCCGAAGCCGCCCTGGACTGAATTAAGAAGTCTTTTAAAGAAGGTGCAGGAGAATAACATTATTTATTATCTGACTAAAATTTAATAGTTACTTGAATAAATATTTACTTTCAATCTAACACTAGCTTGCGGCTTCTGTATGAAGGGCTGATGTAATGTACTGTTTAAAACTTATATTTCTGACGAGCTGGTACAACACGCGCCTCTTCTAATACATTTTTATGTTTTTAATAAAAATTGATAGAAAATGAGTAGACGAGATACGTGATGTTAAGTAGTCACCTCCCATGCCCATGGACTTTTTCAACGCCAGAGGTGCCACATACAGGTGAGATTAAGAAGGAATTAGAGCTGTAAGGGTGTAGGAAGTAAGGAAAGGAATAGGCCAAGAGGTTACAGTTGTGGCTCTCTCATTCACTGTACGAAATGCTACTATATACATATGTAAGTTACTTGCCGATGTTCTGCGAGAGGGAGATACTACCCCGGTCGAGCCAGCCCGTATACGAGTATTCAGTTGGCTACGGTTAGGATCCACTTTAGTTAAATAAACTGACGAATGGTAAACTAAGTGATGGCATTTCTCAAGTAATATGATTATTAATCTTTTTTTTTATAAACGCATCACACTCAACGGCCCCCATTAAGATATCATGACCATGTGTCGGGAATCTGGAAACAATCACAACACTAACCCAGACCACGACAAACATCCGTATGGCCAATACAGACGTTTGCCGTAAGCGGGGAGCGAACCCGCGACCGTTAGCGCTTTAGTTGAAGTGACCACTGCGCCAACGTGTCTGTCAAATCTATAATAAAAAAATAAATCGCTGAAAGTGTTACTAAGTTTAAATCTCGAGAGCATGTCAATATTTAACAATATTTACATTTTATTTTAATTTTTTATATACTATTGTAATATTACTCAAAAACAAATTGTCTATGGTAAAATGGTAAATATAATTTTTCGTCAAATGAACGCAGGTAAAGCCGCGGGGCACTGCTAGTATTAATTGAGTTTTGTCAAAGTCTAGGAACAGATGCAACCTCACAGATATAGAGAGAGACGCAGGCCGTTAAAATTATTATTTCACGCAGGTGAAGCCGCGAGTACTGGTTATCTGTCGGGTTGTTTTTGCGATTTTACGCGCATCAAATTTCATTTGCCTGCATTGTTGGCGATGATGGTTCCTCCGGGTGGCGTAGCGTGATATTTTATAGCCATTTATTTTTTATAACTATAGATATGTTACGTTTATACTATTTAACATTCAAAATCTCTATCTGTTTTCAACTTTGCCAAGCTCGTCAATTGCCTTGAAACAAAGATAGTCTCGCCCGTTACTAGTTGATTGTCAAAGGGGTTGGCATTCGGGATGCGTAAATTCATGAGCTTATTATATCTATAATTATGTTAGTTAGTTACATTATATCATATCATTATATTACATGGACGACGTAGCTTAGCAATCAGCTAGTGACTGGGGATGACAAGCGAGAAATATTCTCGCTTGTCAGCGAGACGCAATAACCTACAATCTTCCTAATAAACTTCTTATATTTAAAGAACTCATGGCAACAGCATGAGTAGAGATTTTACGTTCACGAAAATGTAAAGCAGAACAAAGATGCCGGTTCGACGACTCCATGAAATGGAAATACAAATACATTTGGCGCATTAGCACCTCGACTACAATTTAAAACGCGTTTGAGAAACGATTCTAATAACCGACTTCAAAAATATAATAGCTATCTTAACAAATTTAAACCAATGTTTGTTTTCTATGCGTTCTCAAACGATTGATTTGTGATGAGACTTTGGTGGGGTGTTTTGGGGTTTTATAGGTTAGTTACCATCGCTCCGCCTGCCGCGTACAGCCAGTTGTAAATGCGCTTTCATATAATTTAATCCATTTTTATTTTAGCTGCCTTTAACGTAGATTTTGTTATGCTGGACGTCTACAAGTTATCTCTATATATCTTCGGAAAAGTATTCTTCTAGTTCGTATCTGAATAAAAGCCCAGTTCTTTACTGCTCTAATAACATCAACATATACAAAATTTCGTGATGATCGGTTGAATAGTTGAGACGTGAAAGCGGAACGCATTCGCACTTATATTTCAAGTTAGGATTTAATTTAACTATAATATGGTGTAAGTATTTAGGATACACGAGTATAACACGAATATTAGAATATGTATTACTGAGTCACATAAAAACTCACGTCAACGAGTAATGAAATAAGTCGTTTTATTAACGAAAATAAAACAAAAAAAAAATTACTTTATTTCGTGCTCGTGTACAGGGTATAAAAACAAAAGAAAGAATAATTCGTGGCGTAGACAACGAATAAAACCTCCGCGACACACCATAAATAATAGAGCTTGCTTCTGACACGCGCCAAATGAGTGTGGCCGTCCCCCTCGCACGCACCCCTCTCGCTCTAGCGCTGCATCTTTAATGTGATTGTCGTATACACTGTTTTGCTTTTTGTATTTTTTTCTTACATTAAAGTGTCACGCCTGCTGTTAAAGTTTTAATTATTTAAACTTTAAATTTCGAATGGAATAAACTTTTTAGTTTGTTCCTATTTGTACTGTACTTAATTTTATGTATTTCAAATTCAAAATATACTTTATTCAAGTAGGCTTTTTACAGCAATTTCCAATCGTCAAGTTACAGGCCCATTGGTTATAGATTTTTTAAACTACCACCGGTTCGGAATGTAGTCTCTACCGAGAAGAACCGACAAGAAGGTCGATAGGTACTCTTTTAAAAATCATTTATACATTATGGATTTTTATTACAATTTTTTTGAAATCCTGTAAAAAAATAAACGCACATTAGATCCACGCCTCTTTATCGTTCAAATAAACTGGTATAGTAGATGGAATTTAGGCCGAGTAGTTATTATGTGTAATGGTTGTCTGATCTCCATTTGGCAGGACCTTGTTTGTTTATTAAAGTTATTTGTAATACGACACTGACTGTGTATCCCATGGACTTCTATCCGGCATTAAACCATCTTAGAAATTGTATTTTGAAGTATCCTTAACAAACATTGCTCTTACAGAAAATCTCGAGGAAATCTAGACCTTTTAGTTTTGAACGTGTGTTGACTGCTAGTTAGTATATTTATTTTATCAACTACATACGAATGTTTTAAACACCCGAGTAATGAATTCTGGTACATCAATATAGAACCCTTTGACCTCACGTCGACGCCGCAATAAATATCAATAGGCCGGGTGAGATAACAAACGACCTGCGATTTGCGATAATCTTCGAGATTCGGCGGCGACTCCAGCGATCTGCGTTGATTAATGACGACCGGAGCGCGGACGGGTGAGCTGGATCGCTTGGTAAATGGCCAGATCATCGGACGTTATTGATAGTACGGACTTTTGTAATATTAATCGATATTTTCTTATAAACATTAGTTTTTACATAAAGTCCATAATTAATATTTAATGGCCAGAACATTTAACACAAAATAGTTGACACGAGCATGCGGGACAACTGGTCTGAAGTGATCACTAAAAAATTTAAAAGTTATTTTATTTACTTACTTTTTTTTATTAAAATAATATGTGAAGTGATCACCGCTGCCCATAGACACTTGCAGCACCAGAGGAACCACAAATACAATGTCAGTTTAACAAAGAATAATAAATAAAAGGAAATAGAAAGTAAGTAAAGGAACTGAGGCAGACGTAGACTTCCGGCTGCCTCACTGAAACTGTTATATTTGCTAATAGCTACTTCACGCTGAAATTCAGTGCTCGTGAGGTACTGTAGTCAATGGGCCACAGCTAGGCTCCTCAACTAAATATGCCTCAAGAATCGATGTGGTCATATCTATGTAATAAATACTACGATAACAAATGTAATTTTTATGAGCCGAGATGGCCTAGTCGTTAAAACACGTCGATCTCAACCGATGATCGCAGATTCATACTTCGGCTAGCACCGCTGAGTTTTCAAGTGCAAAATTCATCTCGAACACGGTGATGGAAAACATCGCGAGGAAACCTACACGTGTCGGAAGGAATTCAGATACATATACGAGTATATCCGCCAACCCGCAGTGGAGCAGCGTGGTGGATTAAGCTCTAAACCTTCTCCTTAATAGGGAAGGAGGCCTTTGCCCACCAGTAGGACATCTACAGGCTGTTACTTTACTTTACTATACTAAATGAAATGTTTAATTTAAATTCAAAACTCATCTAGCCATAATCATTTTCCTTTTCAAAAAGACCGTCGGCTTCAATCAAAATTTCGTCCCTTTTTTTAGAAATATACGCTTTTAAACAATTACAATTTTAAATATTATTTTATTTTATTTATAAGCGAATAATAATTCATGAGCGATTTGCTGTCATTCGAACACAAAAAAAATATATTTAACTGAATTAAGTAGGTACCTACTTTCCTAACTTCTATTTTTTGAAGATCAAAAAAAAGAAAAAAAGTAGACAAGAAACTGAAACAGTCTTCGCCCCCGAGGCATTAAGTAACCGCAGTTCTAACACTGTATTCCTATTTCGACGTAATAACCTCGCCGTGACGTGAATAAATTGATCAACCCTAAGTGCAGCTTTGAAAGGGTATATTTTTATTGCTACTATAATTGTGATATGGAGGTGTAATATAGTATTTTTGAAGAAAATTGTCAATATTATGTACTCTAAGCAGTTCAAACAATAAAATAGTGGTGTTATGAGTTTGGCGTATATAGCGGTGCGCCTGTCTGTGGCGCAATAGATCTGTAATGAATTTATATGCGTTTTATTTTTGTTCAAAAGCTGATGTACTGGACATGGTTCTAAGTTTATTTTTTAATAGAAGACCTATACAGACGTTTGAAGCGCATCAGCTCTTGTAGCAAGATACAGAACTCCTCACCAACTTAAAGCAGATTTATCGTGTTGGGGCTTGTTGAAGTGTCTATAATGAATCGATTCTCGGTTTTATTTTTTTGTAAATGTTCAATTTTATATATATTTTTAATTTATATTTTTTCACTTTTATGTAGTATTACAATTAAAACCTTTGTTAATGAATTATGTACATTTTTTTCTTATTCTTTTATTTACATATGATAGGTATTTTACATTGAACATGAATTATTAATTATTGGAAACTGTTTCGGTGTTAGATTGACTGTGTAAATTATAATTGAAAAATATCAAAGCTGTAACTGCTGTAGCACTCGTGGTTGTAGACGGTTAAACTCGACAAACAGAATCGGGTCCTTGAATATTTATAGTAGAAGGAATTAAAATAATTGTCTTTACATACAAGCCATACGTACCGATTTCAATTTTATCAATGTCTCTGAACACAATGCAAAATGCATATGCATATATTTATAATAATATTAAAGATTTTGACCGAAATAATGTTTCGCATAGTATTAATACGAGAAGAAAGAACAAACTAACACCAAGTTTTAAACTTCGCAAAGTAAATGTTTCCTTCATAAAGCAAGGTGTCCATTTGTATAATAAAATACCAAATAACATTTTGCAGTTTTCAATGAATAAATTTAAATTGTATATTAGAAAATCGTTAATCGCTAAAGCATATTAATCTGTACAAGATTATATAGATGATACTGATGCGTGGATTTAGTGCAGTAGGATTCCATACAGAATGTTTAACATACATACATATCTGTAATTTATATGTGTATCTATTGTCAAAATTTGTAAAAGAGTACCTGTCGAGTTTCTTGTTGATTCTTCTCAGTGGAGTCTAGATTCCGAACCGGTGGAAGCTTTTAATTAATTTAAATAGTTTTTGTGAGTTTTAACGATTAAAATGTGCTTGCAAAAGTCTACTTGAATAAAGTATATTTTGATTTTTAACAAACATTGATGTCGTGTAAAAGCTAAACATAATTTCGCATTTCAGGTGTGGTTCCAGAATCGTCGCGCCAAGTGGAAGAAACGCAAGAAGAGCACCAACGTGTTCCGCTCCCCCGGCGCGCTGCTGCCGTCGCACGGCCTGCCGCCCTTCGGCGCGGGCGACGTGTGCAGCCCCGGCGTGTTCGCCGACAGGCCCTGGTCCATGCCCGCAGGTGCGGCGACTTGACAGTTCTTACATGTCGGAATAAATGTTTTACGTTTGTGTGTAGTTCAAACTTTTATTTCAATATTGTAATTTTTAAAAAAGTAATTTTTAAAATCATTCTCAGTTACGTAGTGTAGTGGAAAAACAGTTAAATGCTCCTTTTAAAACAACTTCAGTTAATGCCCGTGTTAATTTTATTACACTATTTACAAAACAATATTTTTGGGTTATTTAAAAAATTTGGTTTACGTACTCTTTCTTACACGATAATACTTACTTATTGTAATCTTTAAATATTCTATATGAAATAATTTTAATAACAATACAACAAAAATTGGCAAACTTATTGCTTACCTTAGGCGAGACTTGCACTCACTTTACTTCAAGAAGACTTACATAATACATGAGTTGCTCGCCATTGCTTCACAACTAAAAGAATTGATTGTCCGTGCCTTTATTTGTAACGGGCACAGTTTTCGCAAAGTTTCCAGGCTACAGAGTTGTTTTATGACAATTACGAAAGCAAAACTTACAAACGCAATTCTCGCCCTAAGAAAACACGTAGACCGTAGTAACGCGAGAGCGTCCGCAGGGCTCGGGCAGCTGGGGCAGGGCGGCGTGTCGATGGGCGGGTTCGGCGCGGGCGCGCTGCCGCAGCTGGCGGCCGACCTCAACCCCTCGCTGCCCATCAGCTCCGTCGCCTCGCAGCCCTACCAGTCGCACTACCCGCTCAACTCGCTCGGTAAGCACCTCTATGACGCATCGTGTGGCAGAGCTTTCGATTCAATGCTCTTATACATTTTTGATATAACGGGTCCTATTGCGATAACTAATGGTAGTAATACCTTTTTTGAGTTTAAAACATTTTTTTTTATAAATTAAGATTTCTACTAATCTTATAATATCACTAATTCATTATCATTAAATAGAAAAGAAAAATAAATATTAAAAATAAAAAAGATAATATTAAAAATAGTTATATTAAGCCTAGTTAGCTATCACTATCACAGTGAAGCTTACACTGGCGGCCGCCAGTGCTGCTGCCCAAGGTAGTCACCAGCCCCTCGATCTTTTATAGGCGAAAATTAAACTTGTGTAGCCCCGCAATCTTGTGCTTATTGTGTTAATTTGTTACATAATAAATAAAAGACACGTCTGCTGCACTAGATTTATATTCTTCCAACTATAAAGCAGATGTAAATTCTTGACCATCTTTATAATGAACTCACCTGCATAACGTGTTCAAAAAATATACTATTGACCTCTATAGTATCTAACCACGCTTGTTAAATTGGAATCACGTCTGCCATTATTCAAGTTTGTTGTTGTATTCTATATCAGTGTGAAAGTATGTGAATAACTTGTCCCATGATTGCTTCGAAGGCGACACGATGATGTCGTACTGCAACAACATCAGCGGGCAGCAGGCCGGGCTGGAGGGCTCGCCCACGCCGCCGCACATGGCGCACTGCGCCAACAACAACGCCTCGCCCACCGCGTCGGGTGAGTTGACCTGCACACCGCCGCGTGAACATTACACATATGTACACTCTAGTATGATGAAGGAACAGGGCGTAAGGAATGAAATGGGAGAAGAGGGTTAGGCTTCCGGCTCTCTCACTCACCATAAACGCGACTATTTTAGCTACTTCACACCGGTATTCTGTAAGAGTTCGGTTCTGCTCCGTATACGAGTTGCAGTCAGTGGGCTACAGCTATCGCCCTCAATTTTCTTACATAGTTGTAGTATAGCATAGTAGAAAACTCATTTACAGTAAATCATTTTACGTATAATTCTCGCTTCCGAATTTGTAGAGCTATCAAACTTGTCTAAAAAATAGAGCTGTTTCAAGTGACGAAGTGTTTAGAAACCAAGGTATATAATAACGTAAGACGCGTGCCCGCAGGCGGCGGCGAGACGGGCGAGGAGGAGGTGTGGCGCGGACACAGCATCGCCGCGCTGCGCCGCCGCGCCTCCGAGCTGTCCGCCGCCATCCCGCCCTACCTGCAGCTCAACTACGACGCGCACAGCCCCGTCTACTGACCGCGCCACGAGCTCCGCGCGCCGCGCGCCGCCCCGCTCCGCCCGCTCCGGCCCGACGCGCACGACGCCCGCCAGCAGCCGTAATACACGCCGGCGACATCACCCGCGCCACCGACTATACCCGCAACCACCCGCGATATACGCCGGTCATACAGACCCCCATCTCCCTAGTATACCCGTAACCATGTGTAATTTACCCGACTATACCCGCAACCACCCAACCTACACGCCGGTCATAACGACTCTTGTTTCCTTGCAATACTCGCAATTACTGCTACCATCCGTAATACACCAACCACCCGACATAAATTTCCTAACTCTACTCAACTATGTATAACCGAATCTGCAATACTAACACGTGTCTTCCCCGGCGTTTGCAGCGCACAAACAACACAATCGATTTCAATCTACAACCGCGCTGCCGTCAGAATTCTGCGAACAGCATACATATGCATATTTCCATCGATTCCCAATTGTTTTACCATGTACTAAATACTATATAACATCGCGCAAAATCACACCTCTCCATTTGTACTACTAGCTACAGATAATTTCGATATACCGTGGTTATTTAATGTCGGGGATAACCCAATTCAACCCCCATTGCAATGTACAATAAACTCCCTGACCGGGTGTTATTTTTCTATATGTATTGTGAAGGCCTCATGTTTTCAGCTTCAACTGTTCCTCCCTCAATCCAGATACCCATTTGCATTCGTGCCGTTAACAGAACACCGAGAATATAGTATCCAGCGCACAACTTTAATTTCCAATATATGTATAACAAGCTCTTATAGTAAACAAGAATTTAACCACAAAACGTAACTTGCAAATCATCTTTCAAATTAAAAGAATTGATATTAATTTATAGAAGAGGAAACTTCACGTGCATTTGTTAAAATATAGAAATGTAAATAATAAAATACAATGTCATTTCAAAACGACTAAATGAAATTGTTTTATACAACAGAACGCTGTATCTAACATCGGACATTGTTTATTGATGGCGTAATAACATTGAAATTCAAGACGAATATGTTAAAATAATTTTATTAAAAAAAATTTAATATACAATCTGTAACAATTATTGTGACACGAAAATTATTTCGCCAAAAATTCAGATTTCCCAACATGAGGCGACAACGATCGCATAACTTTCAGGACGATGTTGAAAAATAAATAAATTAATAATAAATTAATTAATGATAGTGTAACATGTGAGCTATATTTGAAAATACATGTATACGTTTGAACAATAATAACATAGTGATAGATGTCATTAAGCTATTTATTACATAAGTAACGGTAAAGTATTAGGTAGTCGTAAGCAGTTCATTGGTGTATCGCGCCCGTCGAGTTGTAGCGCTAAGACATTCCAGAATCAAATATTTAGGATAATAAAAATTTTATTGTAATAGATGAAATTGTCACCAGTCCATGTTTCAAGAACTTTGTAACAGCAGGTTATGTAGTAATAAATATATTGTAATTTTCAGTAATATTTTGTTTTTTGACTCAATTATAATTTAATTATTGAAAGTAAATTTTGTTGTACTAATTTCAAATAGCGTAAATTTTCATGTTACATATAATGTATTTAATATATTTGTGTAACAATACAACATTTTTTTTACATTACTCGCATAAAACTCGATTGAAATATAAAACCTCAGCGACTCCATGTAGCATTCAAGTAAATTTAAGACATACGTCAGCAATGTACAAACAAAAAGAGAATCTCAAATAACAAAATTAGTTGTAAAAATATAAAACTCTTGTGTATACGTTTTTATATTTACATTAAAATAAGAGTCTTTTTTGTTTATCGGAATACGCGGCCACTAACTTCGTTTTTAATTAGACAAAGTGGTTGATAGTTCCTATTCATTTTAAGGGTTCTGGAGTTATACGATCATACATTTATTTATTTTATTTTAAACTTAACGATAATAGCCGTCCGTTGGTTTGTATGATATATTATAAGTAGTTCTAACACTATATTTTTCACTTAATTTTATTTCTCACTTCGGAGCCCCTTAATGTTTTAATTTCTTATAAAACTAAGATATTGTTTTGTGTAACATAAAAGGCAAATTATTTTGCAATATTTTATTATGAAACTAAATTGTGTCTGCGGCTTCGATGGCGGCTTTATGATTTATATTTTAGAACGATGTATTTTTTAAATCGATGTATCTCTATTTTCTTCCACGGGATACAAGCTACCAATCACATTTTGTTAATAAAGATTAAGCGATTAGATCGCAACACACAGAACACACTGTGTGAATTACTTTCGCATTTGCAATATTCTAGAGAACCAAGGATATAATAGAATCTCTATCAGTAGTATTTACATCATTATAATATAATTTTAGCATCTTCACAACAACTTGAAATAATCAATTAGG
The DNA here is from genome assembly GCA_037950945.1 of Hypolimnas misippus. Lineage (NCBI taxonomy): Eukaryota > Metazoa > Arthropoda > Insecta > Lepidoptera > Nymphalidae > Hypolimnas > Hypolimnas misippus. Next base: position 122,194 of record JBBEEQ010000026.1, read on the forward strand.
CTTTTTTGATGAATAAATATTAAAATTGTGTCTGATTTATATTTATGTCATAATTTCACATTCCATAATGTTCATTGCAGTTTTTTATTATTTTTATTGTGAAGAAATAGACTGGTATTAATTTTTATATAATTTCGTCAATGTTTTCTTTTTCCTTATAACTTTTTGTCTGTTAAGTACATTAATCTAGACGTTTAGTTCTTTCTCTACAATTTTCAATACTATTACTACGATATTTAAGAACATTTGTTACAAATCGATAATGAAAACTTTGTATGTACGTAAAATATACTACTAAAACCTTTTGTCTTCATCGATGTTTACGTAAAAGTCTTTTCTACTTTGCTTTTTGAATAGATTATATATAAAGTCTTATTTATTTTGTGTAAGTAAAGGACTGAGTGTGCGTAAATAAAATATATTTTATGTATATTCATATAAAAATGTCTAAAAGTTTGCTCGATATTCGTGTTGTATTTGTGTTTTAATTTTGAAATTCGGCATATTTTAACTCTGTGGGTTTCAAAGAGTTTTCCCTGGGTACCTAGGAAAAAGCTCAAAGTCGTGAAACTTGTTAATCGTACAAAAATTAAAAAAAAAAAATAGTTTCTTGCGACTAGAATTTGAACTATTAATGTCGTAACTATTTTAATAATAAAATGAAAATACTTTACAATAAATTTCTTATAATAACCCTTGCGGTAAGTGTACACTATTTCGGAAACACTGCAACAAATACAATAAAGTGAATAACATAAGACCTCTTTGTTAAAAGATTGGGTTATAATTTTTTTATTTTTTTTTATTTATCGAGCAAGCTTGTCTCAACGTGAGGCGGCGCCTCGTCTGTATAGCGTGTAGTATACGGTATGTTAGATCTAAGTATTAATACATACATATGATAGACAATGTTTAGATTCTGTGTTTTATTTTAATACCCTTGAACTTAAGTATAATTACTTTTCTTTATAATATATAGAACAGTTACCTAACGAGCAGACGGGACGCTTGATGTTAAGTTATCACCGCCACCCATGGACATTTGCCGCACCAGAGGAGCCACATGCGTTGTCAGCTTAAAAATGAATATGGAGTGTAAAGATAAAGGAAGTAAAAACTAGAATGGGGGAGGGGGTTAGGCTTCTTGCTCTCTCACTTCTGTGAAAGTGATGACCAAGCCTGTATACGCGTTACGGTCGTGGCCTGCAGCTAGGCTCTACCTCAGTAAAAATTAAAGTACCGTGTGAAAAAAATGCGGAATTATTGGAAGTCCCAACGTCAATATTTCAAATGTGCTATAAATTATAGCACATTTGAAATATTGACGACGCTTTTTCGTCAAATTAATCGCGAAACTGTAATTTTATCAGAATTCGCCTGAAATATTCAGTTTGATTGTTTTTGAATCCATTTAATAGATAACATTATGAAGAAGTCATGTTATGTTCCCATTAGAAATTTTCTACTTACTTCAAAAAATTGGTACTGGAAGCTCGTTTTGTTATTTATTTAGAAATAAATAAATAATAAACGAACAAATAGGCAACTCTACTACTACTACTACTACTAAACGTTACTGCCGTCCATGAACATTTTAAATATAAAGGCAAGTCACAAATATGCAGTTGCTTAAAAAGAAAATAATAAAAATCAAATTAAGTAACAATTTTACAGCAATTACACAGTTTTCCTTAAATATAGTCGTATTATGTTAATTGAACTACACAATTATGACAATCATATGACAATTGTCTTAAACGCTAGAATGTATACGGTTAATCGTTAATATTTATTATTTTGTATAAACGGTAAATTGATAACATTATAGGAGCTTTTCATTTTTACTCACAAAACCAGAATATAACCACGTTTAATTGTGTTATTCAGCGACATCTCTTATCAAATAGTTAAACTAGATGACGAAATGTCCTCCAATTTATTATAACATCGCTAGATGGCACTTACATTGCATAATAACGCCTTAATAATAATATTATATGAATAGAATCATAATATTATAAGAATTAGTATTTATTGAAATTATGTTTTTTTTTTTTTTAATTTCTAACCTACTAATAAGATAAATAGAGTAAATTTTATTCCCTTCGCTCATAAGAGTGACACATATTAATAACATTTTAACAAGATATCAAACCTAATATTTGTGTAACGTTCACTACTACAAGTTAGTTTACGCTTATACCGCTAGATGACTCTGTTAGGAAATTTAAGTATAAAAATTAATTCATGTTTTATTAGTTCTTTAAAATAAAACATTTTTCCGTGTTTTTACAAGTAATTCTTAGGGCAGATTATTTAAGACTTCAAAGTACTACTACGTTTTGAAATTAAGATTACATTTAAAGAAATCAACTTAAATGTTGTGGTTCACAACCAGAAATTATTGACAAAACATACCGGGTTGCTAGTCGCTGTGGCCAGGCTTACACTTAAAGCTGTTTTCATAATGTCTATAAAATCGCAAAAATCTTTAAATGACGAATGTTCGGAGATATTTGAGAAGAGTTACTCAGTGAGAAGCGACTCGAATGAAAGTTTGTCCTGGTTAGTATTCATATATTTTTAAAAATATTTATATTGTGTCTTAAGTGTGCATGTTTCTTATATACTTACTGTACACATATTTTGGTTTTATTTCATAGTGATGAAGATGAAGATTCTTTATCCAAAGAGCTGTTACATAAACTTACTCCAGCCGTGCTCAGCAAACTCAGGCGTTGTTTTAAAAAGGCTAAGGAGAAGAATGCGGCGAAAGATATCGATCGGTAAATATTTTGTATAGCATGATTAAGTACCTATAGGAACTAATTTTCGAGAATCATCTGTGGATTTAAACAACTTTTATGATTAAAAGTATTTAAAATATCTGGTCTATAAATGGTTGTTTGTTTTGATTTCAAAATATAAATATTTTTGTATTTTGTATATGTACATATCTCTCTCATAATGGTAGTAAAATCGCAAAATTCTTGAGTTTAAGTTTTCAAAAAAGGGCAAAGAATAAAATAAGATTTGTAAGAGCTTAAGTATTTAAAAGCTTTTTTCAGTGTACGATAAAAAGGTCACGCTTAAACACCATTATTTTTTGTATAGGTAGAAGTTATTTTTATATTAAATAAAGTACCCTGCTCAATAAGCTGTTATTTTGCGTTTGCAGACGAGTGGAGGAAGTGATGCGCGCCGCGGCCGCGGAGGAGGGCATAGAGTTCGCGACGACGGCGCCGCCCGCTCCCAGCGCGCTGTGCCTCGACGAGACCAGCTTCGTGGCGGCTTTGGAAAATATCTTTGGTAGCTTGTGCACTATACTTTAATGTAAGAAAGGGTAAAGTAAGAAAAGCTTGGCGGTTCCATAAATAAATAATTTCTTTCATTTTTAAATACCTTCTTCATACATTTACAATTTAAAAAAGAAAATAGCACACATATTTTTTTTTTAAATAAAAATAAACCGCCTTTTGAAACGAATTTAATAAGTACAAGCAAATTAAAAAGCAAAAATATATATATTTTACAATTTTTTGAAATCGGTACCAAGTAAAATCGTTTTCAAGTAACTACATGTTTATCAAAATAGTACCTCGCGTTTCGTCTAAATAATACGACAAAGGTACAAACACACGTACATAGGCTGATAAACACATTAATAATAAACCTCATTTTCATCGCATAGTCGGGTAACAATAGCAAGAGATTATGTCCCAGGTAGCCACAAGTACACCGCCCACGCCCACCAGCTGTTCCGCGCTCTGGACGCGCTCGGCAGCGGGCGCGTGTGGTGGCGGCAGCTGCTGGCGCGCCTGGCGGCCGGCGCGCGCGCCTCACGCCGCGAGCGCTGGCGCCCCGCCGCCGCGCTCCGCGCCGTGCGGCTGGAGCACTGTAAGGTAACCTTTCTTTTATTTACGCAGGAAAATAGTAATATCTTACTCCCACCACCCCAAAGGAAAATCTTTGAAAAGATATCCGATTCCCTGGCCGAGATCGGATTATTCTTGACATTCACAGCTTTTGTAAGATGGCCTAGGTGACTGTTACAAGGTTACAGAGTTGTTTTATAACACTTAAGAGAGTAAAACTTAAAAATCAAATTCTCGTCCTTAAACTAGCTGCCTCTTGTGGTGCCACTCGCGTTTCCGGTTATTACCTCACTCCTATGAGTCGTGGCGTGATGTAATATAGTAGTTTCAAAGATTACCCCTAAATAAAAACTTACAACAAATTTTACCTTATTATAATATAAATATAGCTTCAGGCTAAAATCTTCAATCTTTTAACTTTAACAAATAACAGACTTAGGGCTAACAAGGGGACAGACAGAACATTCATTTTTACCATAATATGGCCCTTGATAAAGACACTTTCACTTGGCGATTAGAGATTGATTCTCCGAAACCGCTCGACAATGGTCTTATTTTTCAAAGTAAATTCAAAGTTCTGTCTTAAGTACTCCCGGCAGTTTAGTATAGTTTATTTATATAGTGTTAGGATATAACGCGAGTTTGCTATTAAGGATATAACCTAAATTTCAGAGGGAGACGATAATAAAACTGGTGAGCATAGAGCGGGACACCTCGTTCTGCTACGCGGCCGTGTCGAAGGGAGGCCGCGTGGGAGTCTACAGCGGGGACTTGGAGCTCCTGAACTCATACGAAGTAACGTTCTGTTATAGCATAACATTCTATTTTACGGTTTCATTTATCAAGTAGTTATAAAAGAAAGAACGGCGTATTCTATTGTAATACTATTACGTCCAACGACTTACGCAAAATCCAAATAGGTGATGTTTGACAGTAACAATAGGGGAAGGTGAGCGAAACACGAACATTAAAGGAAAAATTTTAATAAAATAGCAGAATTTTACTATATTATACTTCATTTCATTGTTCTTAACGAGTAGAATTATTGAAATAAATGTTTTAGTAATCAAACTTTAAATAATTCCGATTTATAAACTTGTGCTGCTTATTAAAATAAAGCTGCATCAAGTACTTTCATGTATAAACTTACATCAAATGCACTAATAACTGTAAGAATTGTCGTATCCGGCATTGCCTCGCGTTCGCAGTCCCCCCAATTTCCCATATCGTTACTGTTTTATGTATTATAGCTGTTCTTAGGGACAACAATAACAGCCACTTCCTGAGCTACAATATTTAAAACAAGATGAGTCAGTTTATAACGGGAGTCAAATAGAAATACAAAAAGTATATATTTTTAAGATTATGTAATTTTTATAATTTGACTGCCTTTTCACCTCTGCAGATGTTTTACCATCGAACAGGAGTTCACCGCCGCGTCAAGAACTGTTGGATAACTGATGCTGTTTATATGGGTGTAATAATTGTGATATTTTTTATTCTATTTTTATATACATTTATCTTAAAAAAATATTAGTATAATTATGTACTACATTGAAGTAATTTCTATATGTCGCCACCAACTAGCTTAATTAGCCGTTCAATTAACAATCTAGTCTCTTTACTATATATAGTTGCCTGCGATAGGTTGCCTATAAATAGTTGCCTGCGACATACATATATACGTATATGTTTTAGGTGTACCCGCTTTTTGTTGGCTGGTATCTATATCTTTATATTTTATAACACTATAGATATGTTACGTTCATACTATTTGACGTAAAAATCTGTATCCATTTCTAACTTTGACAAGTTCATAAATTGTCTAGTTGGTGTAAAGATACTCACATACTCGGTCTAGCTGGCACTCAGTTCGCTGGTTGCTAGGCTCCGTCTTCTAAACTGGACCGCATTTTAGGTGTCAAAATCTATGAGCTTATAACATATCTATAATTATATACTATGTTAATGATATCTTTTGTTTGTTCATAACAATCTTTAATTTTTTTGCTTTTCAGGATGTTCAGTGCCTCTTATTATCAGCCTCGGACCGCAGCCTGACAATTTACGACGTGACAACACTCACTCACTCACCGCTATACTGCATAACCGGGTTACCTAATATCCCTACAGTAAGATTTAAATTTAACCAAGATTGAATAAACACTTTTGACCCAACAACAACATTTTGTTCTTCGATGTCTTGTGACAAGTATTAGTGTAGACTTTGTAACCGGAAATTTTTATAGATTTCGTTTATTAGTCAAGAATCACACTTGTGAGATTTTACTGTCAGTGCCTTATTTTTGATACTCACAACTTTTATACCTTACATTAAATTAATTTAAACAATTCTATAACCTGGTAATGTTATACAATTGTTTAAATTAATCAAAATCAAATTTAAAAAAAATACTTTTTTCAAGAAGCCTCTTACCAGCCTCTTTTAAATCGTCGATACATGAAAAAATAAATACATCAATAATGAAGCTACCACCAGTTCGGAACGTAGATTCTACCGCGAAGAACCGGCAAGAAACACGATTCTGGCCATAGAACTATCGGTTTGTTTACATTTACCGATTACTTGAAAACGGCCGGAATTATGTGGTTCAATTTATGTTTGGAATTGTATACTCTGCTATTGGTCCTATGAAATTATCATTAAAATCGGTAAGAGCTAAATAACTTTATAAAGTTTGTCATTCAAATAAACAGAAATACGTATATTCGCTTTTGAAATCCGTTCTCCTCTATTAAAAAGTCTTGTTTACATGAATTTATTGTTATGGTCTCGAACCCAGTGCCTCTCGTACCAGCCGGGCCTGAGCGCTGGCAACGAGTCGGAGCTGGTGTTCGGCTCGGAGCGCGGCGCGCTGACCCGCGTGCGCTTCCTGCGGCCGCGCGCGGCGCTGCTGCACATGAAGCTGCCGGACAGCATCAACTACTACTACTGGATGGTGAGGTGCTATTAGGAGAGCTTAGATTTACATAAGTCGTATGTCTCAGATTTAAATAAGTGGTATGTCTCAGATTTACATAAGTGGTACGACTCCAATTTACATAAATGGTATGTCTCCAATTTACATAAGCGGTTTGTCTCCAAATTACATAAGTGGTATATCTCAGATTTACATAAATGGTACGTCTCCAATTTACATAAGTGCTTACATAAGCTTTTGTAAAATTATCAATTGTTACCAGGTTACAGAGTTGTTTTATGTCAATTATGTGAGTAAAACTTGCAAATTTAATTTTCATCCTATGATTTCATTTGAATCTTAAACTAATATTATTAGTAGGGGAAAAGTTGCATGAAGGAGCCAAGTTTTGAAAGAGCCACTTTCAATATTTTGGTAGTTTACGAACGGATTTGGTCTTTGATATTTTTTAAAGTAGTAAATCGGATTTCCCGTCACCCACAAACATTTGACAATTCGCCGAAAAAAATCAGAGCCGGTACATCAAGTCAAAGATTTTGGCACTACAAAGTAAGCATTTTATTACGTTTAAGTTGTTTTTTGGTATTTTATTGTAAACAAATATAGATAAATGTGTTGTAGATTTAGTTTGTGCATATATTTGGCCTTGCAGCTGCGTAAAAACTAAACGAAAAAAATTTTGATATTATTGTTAATTCGAGGGTTTTATCTTTTTTGAGAATAAGTTATGAAAAAGCCGGGTTAATAGGTCTTGAAAGAACCGGCTTTTTATAGCGGTATACTAAACAAAAGTGACTAACATTTTTTTTAATCTCTTAAAAATTTTATGATGCTATTTTTGATAGATGATATTATTTGTTACTAGCTGTGCCCGCGACTTCGTTCGCGTGGATTACAGAATGCTTGGCATGTCTCCTGCAAAGCAAGGTTATAATAGTCTGCGGTGCTGCTCAAGAAAGGAGCTTCTTACTTTGGATTTGGGAACTTTCTGGTTGTATTTATAAGCAGACTCTAATTCAGATATTCCTCCACGGTTTTCACTATAAATGTTGAAGAAAAGTGTTTTGTGCTAGTCTTTAAAATTTCGACTGTATACCAGTATATTCTCGCCGAGGTTTTTCTTGTATTATATATCGGGTGACTTTTTTAACTGGGCTTGATAGGCCATATCCAGAACTTTAAGGAATCGCGAAAAATACTTAAAGGAGTCTCGTGTCCGATTTTAAGAAATCTAAAACTGCATCATAAGTTTTTTTAATTTCATGATTCTCCTGACCTGGAATTAAACCCACTAATTAAAAAAAATACATTCTGTATTATTGCACCACCTACCTAATAGTGTCACTTGTAAGAATCAACTTTTGGAAAGTTTTAGGAAAAGATTTATTTTTTAACAAAATAACATTAAATCTATACATAAATTAGAAGTTAATAATCGATTATATATATATTAAATATATATATCAAATATGTGGGTTAAATCACGGCTCCCGGTAAGTTTAGAAAAAAAGTCTGCATAACTTCGAACGATTCGTTTATTTGCATCAAAATGCTAGTCACCTACTAAAGTAAGGAAGAGTGTAAAGAATATCAAAAATATATAAAATGAATAACTCACAGTAACTTCTTTTATGTTTGTCAATTTTTTCTATGTGAGCTATACAAAGTAGATACAATGGGACGTTTGTTTTGGTCCCCGTCACCTACTCCGTTACCTAAGTAGGTTTAGATAATTCCTAAAAAGATGAATCAATTTATTGAAAATCTACATTTCACTGGACTCGGCTATTGTACTCACCCGCTATTAGTGTTACAACATCCCGTTATAATTTAAAAATTTCACTTTTAGGTATGATCGTTTTTTTGAAGAATTACAAAAGATTTAATTAATGTATGAATTTGATAGAATTCTGTAAAAAATTTGCCCTTTCTTTTTGTTGCAGCTAACTATATAATAATACCTCTCTGAAGTTGATTCTTATAATATGTGACAGTATCAGATGATGCAATCATACAGAATGTTAATTTTTTCCAAAATCAACGTGTTCGTTTCTGGCTAGGAGAATTTATTTTTCAAAAAACTAATGAAATAGTTTTAGTTTTTATTAAAATCGGCTCTGTTACTTCTTTAATTATTTTTCGCTATTGTTTATAGTTTCGGATTTGGTCTATCATATCCAGTAAAAAAATTACCCAGTAAATATATTATTTTCCAAATTATTATATTTATATAATATACATATATCTTCCATATTTGAATTAGATGTTGTTCACTTTTTCATTGGTTTCAATTTTGTTCCCTATTACATTAGCTTTCAGCAGTGAAAGTTTCGTCAAAATCGGTCCAGCTGTTTCAGATATTAGCCGAAAAAAATTGAGTGACAGAAAGACAGACAAAAATTTTAAGATTGGTAATTTTGTTGTAAGTACCGTGTATACTTTAATATGCATTTATTTAAAATTACAAACAGACATCAATTTTATTTATTTTTATACCTTCCCTTCTTAAATCGGAAATTGTTCACTATTTTATTGGTTTCTACAATATTTTGTTATCGCGTAATTCTCTTTTTTACTTATTCATTAAAATAAACATATTAAAAAAAGTAGCTAAAGTTAATCCTTATAATATTAGCCATTAAATACGTCATGTTTTGAAGAACTTTTTAGACTTTGTAATATTTCGTGAATTTCTTCTTCCATCTCCTCTCCCTTTCTGGACCTCACGTGATTAATGGACATTCCCTAATTGCTTGTGAAAGTCCCATCAAATTTGATTCAGCTGTTTCAGAGATTAGTCGTAAGAAACAGACTAACAGACAAAAAATTAAAAAATTGATTTTTTGATGTAAGTAATGTATATACTTTTATGCATTTAGTGAATAGCATAAAATACTGTTCGACGTGAACCCTTAAATTGACATAACTTTTTTTTATGAATCGATTGAAATTAAATAAACACCAAATGTTAAGTGAACCTTACTGCAATATAATCATGAAAACCACATCTAAATCGGATAAGCCGTTTCTGAGATTAGCGGGCGCAAACGCACTGATAAACTGACAAACAGACAAAAATTGTAACAATTATTGTTTTGGGTTCTATTGCGTATGTAAAGGCACAAATAATTTGTTTTTTTTTTAATATATCTTTTATGTACAGACAGCGACCCGTTAGAATTTTTTTTATATGTATAGATTAAAAATATCTAAAATAGAAGTAAGCCTAAGTCACTTCTTATAATATTTGCTAACTGCAAGTAAAAGTACCATCAAAATTGGTTTAGCCGTTTTAAAGATTAGTCGGAACAAACAGATAGGCAGACAGACTGACAGACAAAAATTTTAAAATGTATTTTTTGATATAAGTACTGTATATATGTATGTACTTTCATGCATTTAGTAAAAAGTACAAAATAATGTTCGACGTGAACCCTTAAATTGACATAACTTTTTTATTTATGAACCGATTGACATAAAACAAACCCTAAATGTTAAGTGAAGCTTACCACAATATATTAGTGAAAACCGCATCTAAATCGGATAAGCCGTTTCTGAGATTAGCGTGCACAAACGCACAGATAAACAGACAAACAGACAAACAGATAAGAATACTAAAAAATTTTGTTTTGGGTTCTATTGCGTTGGTAAAGGCCCCCAGTAAGATTTTTTTTCATATATCTTCCATGTACAGACATCGACCCTCTAGAATTTTATTATTAGTATAGATATAGATTTAATTTCATTATAATAATCATATATATAATAAGAATGACTGAATAATGTATTAAGATGAAAGCGTTTATGAGAATTACTTAAAATGGCTAATGGAACTAAAAATTTCACAAAAATGTCTACTTTAAAAAAGAGATTTGTTAGAATTGTCTTCTTTCAATAGTGTAATTATTACTATTTTGCATAATATTCACAATTATACCTTATATTACAGACTGGCTCTTTCATAACTTTTAGTGGCTCTTTCAATACCGAAAAGTTATGAAAGAGCCGAAATACACATTTTTTTAAAATGAATATTTCGTTGACTTTTTTGTAGTTTTTATGTTTTTTTTTTTTTGTATAAAATTACTTAGTTTAATAAATAAATATTGATTTAAGACAAAAAAAAACATCATTTCTTTCATTAAAAGTATATTTTTTTGCTCTGTTTAGAAAACTGGCTCTTTCAAGCCACTTCTCCCCTAATAACTCTCTTTGTTTTAATTTAATGCCTACTCCTGAGTGGGTGGGTGGTAGCCGTTTTTGTTTTTGTTATCTTTGGCTAATACAGAGTGTCACAGAAGGTTATCTGAGAGATCGTTAAAAACAATAAAACCGTCTTAATTCACAGCGTGTATTATAAATAATATATATTTTATTTTTTAACATCGTGTAATTTTGCAATAACGTGAACAAATAATAAATAATACCAGTTTTAAGTACTTAATCATTGTTGATATAGAAAATAAAAAAGGGCAAACTTAGGACTCAACTTAAAGAACAATAAATATCAGAATTATCGAATAAATAAGGACAAAGTCACAAGCAAATGCTAGTAATTCATGTATTTTTAAATGTACAAGTAACGCCCTTTTCAGGGGAAGAGAGGAAGATGCATACATACATGTATATACAGGATGTTAACTGGGTATGTGTTGGATATTTTACCAGCGTTAGCAGAATAGGTATTTAAAATTAAAAAACTAAACTACCCTTTTTAATTAAAAAAAAATGAGTTGAATTGGAAGCGCTGGATGTTCTAAGCTCGTACAGATATACTTATAGGCATCATTTATGAAAAAGAATTTAAAAAATATATTTGTTTTACTTTTAAATATCGATTCTGGTAACGCTAGTAAAAAGTCCAACACATTGCCAGTTGACATCCTGTATACATACAAACAAAACCACATACCTATGTAAACATATGTAGCCTTTCAATATAATACTTTTCTTTGGCTTTCCGGCAAAGTCGGGTAAAAATCGTTGTGTACGGCAGGAGCTGTCGACTCCCCCCCACACGTCGTACTGCAGCATCAGCAGCTGGCGCAGAGTGCACGCGCGCGCGGTGCGGCGCGTGCTGCACGCGAGGGACGGAGACATCGTGCTGTCCTGCTCGCACGACGCGAGCGCGGGAGTGCGCGCGCGCCACGCGCCCGGCAAGCTGGAAGACTACGTGTTCAAAGTGCAGCGGGTTCGTTCACAGATGTGTTGTCACGTGATTAGATAGATAGATATTTCAAATTGGGATTCAAACCACAATATCACACAACATAGGTACAGAAAAAGAAGAAAAAACTGACAATGACATCGAAAAATAAATAGAGAAAAAAAACATACAAATTAAAATAAATTATAAAGTTAACTTACTTACATTCCACAATAAAAATAAAAAATTATAATATATGTCAATAAAGCGGTGTGACATCCAAATGGAAAAAACTCAATCAAAGTTAGGATAACCCCAACACTGATTTTCAGTGGCCTCCATGTAGTTTAGATGACTTTAAATATTTTAATAATTTAAATATACCTTGTTTATAATTTTTGTAACTTGCGTACGACGCTGCGAAGAACACTAAGTTAGGGACAAGAACTGTTGGATAGACTTTGGATAGAAAATAAAAGATTATTTTAATTATTACATACTTATTTTATATTTATAAAATTAATGTTTTAAATTATTTAATGTTTTTAGCAGTTTTTAAATTTATACCGGATATTTAAACTCAAAAAGTTGAAAACATCAATAATTGTAACATCAACATCAGTGTAATTGTTCAAAGTGTCGTAATTTTTGTTCCGAGGTGTGTTAATTTACCTTTTAAGTCAAGTAAAGTAAATTAGGGATGTAACGGAGGTAGTTTTATCGGAACCGAAGGCGGAGTCGGAGTTTTTAAATTTGATTTATAGGAATCGGAATCGGAATCGAAGTCGGAATCGGAATCGGAACAATCGACACAGGCCGCCCGCGCACCCGCCGCTGTCGCATAGCATATTCGATATAAAATTGTCGGATCCGAAGTCGGTACCTAAAATGTAATAATAATCGGGAGATCCGACTTAATGGAACCGGAATCGAAGCTCCGTAACATCCCTAACGTAAATAGATTGTTAATATCTTATAACGGCGGAAAATAATCAATAAGGTTATAATAATGTACATTCATATGACATGGATCAATGTTTTAAGTCTTGTATTCGACTGTACTATGTGCGAGTTCGGGCTGCCCTCGTATTAAGACCGATACACTTACGTGAAACTAGATATTATCAGAATGCATTAATATAAAGTTTTGTGGGTTGTCACATTAGTCCACGTGTTCCAGGGCGTGTCCTGCTTCCACACGGTGCAGTCCCTGCACGTGCTGGCGACGGGCGGGCCGGACGGCGTGGTGCGGCTGTGGGAGAGCCCGCAGGGCGCGCCCTTCGCCTGCCTCGCGGTGCCCGGCTCGCCGGCCGTGCTCGATGTCGCCATCATCGCGGCTCTGGAAGTTGTCGTTGCCTACTGCAGCAACTGCGTAAGTATGATATATGTTTGTTACATGTGCAGATATCTGATACAATTAAACGAGCAGTTCTTGTATATATGTGCAAGAAATAACATGTAGGTAGTTTAAAAAATACTACAAACACAAAAGTAGACATTTAATTTAATGATTTAACGAAATCACAACCAAATTATGTACGTTCTCGACTAATTTTAATAACAAAAATAATTAATTTAGCGAAATAAAATTCCGGCAGATCTTCCTCGCAGTCTGCAGTTCCACAGCAAAGTGATGCTCGAATGGCTAACATCTTCCTTTTTAGCGTCAGCAAACTACAAATTTCTTCTTTTCGATAACATTTGTACATATCTACTCTGAATCTCGGAAATGATCTCCAATGATTTTCATGAAATTTAGAATGCAGAGGATTTCGGGGGCGATTCATTGATCTAGCTAAGTTTAATTTTTAGAAAACGTAGTTTTATCCGTGTTTTCAAGATCATTAAAATGTAATTCATTTAAAAAATGTAGTTCATTCATTAGTTTGTAATTCGTATGTAAATATAATCTCCTAAAAACACAATTAACAAGAAAAAAAAATATCGAACATTACTCGGTACATCAAAAACTAATTTCCAATCTTGGAATTTTTTTTTCACCTACATATATTACTAAACTGAAAATATTGGGACTTATTTTCGAGTCTTCCTATAAAATCAATAGAATAATAAATAAATTTTTTGCTTGTAGTTTCTCCACATTTGGGACTTATATGAAGAATGTCTTCTACAAACTATTAAACTCAAGTTTCCATTCCTGGGAGTGTTGGGCAAGAGGGCTGAGTTTGGAACCTACTGCATACATCCTGGTAAGTGCGATGCCACTCGTGCTTTTAGAATCTTTACAAGACTTTCTACTGACCATGTTAAATTGTAACAATTGTATTACACCTAAGTCTAAGTACTTCAGTGAGAATAAATAGTTTTCATATTTCGAGGCCACAATTTTATAACTGCTACCTTCTATGTGTTGAAAAAGAAAAAATCTTAAATTATCTAAATAATTAATAATAAATAATAACTAATACTTGGACGCTGATAAACATTACTATGTTAAGCCACATGGACTTCATTTTGAGAAAATGACGTCTAAAGATGTCAAACCAATTCTTAACAAATTAGGTTGAAGATGTATATTTATCTTAGATCTTTTCTTTTCTATTTTGATAAATGGTATAAAGAATTAATAGCAGATTGGTATAATAAGAAGTTTTATCGAATAATAAGTTTTTGAAATAGATTATAATAAATTGCATTTTATAAAAAATAGAACACACTTCAATATTCTAAACATAACATTAAGACACTTATTCCGTTCTTATTTATTGTAGTTTAGACGACTTGAAACTTTTTTGAATAATTTATACTAATATTATAAGTTTTTTTTTATATTTTTGTAAGTTTGTATGGTGGAGAATAACTCTATATACTACATCACGCTACGACTTAAAGGTGCGAAGCAGTAATCATAAGCGCGAGTGACGCATCAGAATACATCAATATATCTGAAATTCGACTTTTAGTCGGTTGATACATTATTGCTTATCAGCGTACATTTATGGTACACTTCAGGCCCTCCTCGAAGAGAGGAAATCGAGGAAGAAAGTCACGAGGATACGGGGTTGAGTTCCCGGCGCGGCTCCAGCGTGTACCGCGGCTCCACCGGCGGCCTGCTGCTGCAGGCGTCGCGCGCGCCCGCCGCGTGGGACCAGAGGGCGCTGGAGCAAGACCCGTCAGTTGGCTTACATATGGATGATAATAAGCATTCCTTTATAAGCTGATAGCGTATTTTTGTGTGCTAGAACTTAAGAGGTTTTCAAGCGTCGAGTGTATAGATACCTTTTCGTCGAAGGCTCGCAACGCACTCGCAACTCTGGTGTTGCAGATGTCCATGGGCTATAGTGGCTACTTAACATCACTTTTACTATTTGCTCATTTATCTCCCTTTTTTATAAATAAAAAAATGTGGCTCCTCTGGTGCTGCAAGTGCTTATGAGCGGCGATGATCACTTAACATCAGATGTTCCGCCTGCTCGTTTGCCAGTTATAATATACATATATATTTAGTTCTATTCTGTTAAGTGTGTGTGTGCAGTATTTTTTTTATCCATGTATCAATGTCGTCGTCAGTGAAACTGTGCGCTTCAACCGCGCCGAGCTGCTGCTGACGTGCTGCGACCACGTGGTCGTCGTGCGCCTGCGCGAGCGCCGCGGCGCGCCGCCGCCGCCGCCCGGCGACACGCTGCGCGCGCGCCGCCCCTCCTGCTGGGAGCTGCCGGCGGACTTGATGGGTGCAGTAAAACTCGACTATGTCTCCATGTGTAGTCGCAATATTAGCCTTTTTCAAAAACAGGGGAGCCGAATCAAAAGTAAAATGTACATTTTCGTCTATACGAATGACATACTCGTTAAAGTTATGTTTATTTTAAAAGCTACTGAACCGATTTTCTGAAAATCTCCCTCTTTTTGGAAGTCCGTTCAAAGGTATAAAAAGCGAAAGGTCACTCACTCACTCATCACTAAATCTCCGAAACTGTTATATTAAAACTTTGCATGAGGGTTCTTTTAAGGACGTAGATGCTCACTAAGACAGAATTTTGAAAAATTCGACCCCTACGGAGGTAAAACGGGGGCTGGAGGTTTGTATGAAAGTGTTATGTTAAGGGCCGCTAGTAAAATATAGTTACGTTATATACGTTTAACTAAACTCGAAAGTAAGAGTTAACGTAAACATAAATGTGATATTGACGTTAACGTAAACGCAAAAGTATACGTTTATATTAACGCAAAAGTGAACGTAAAGTTAAGTTTAGCACCTTAAAGTAAGTCAGGAACATATTTAACAAAAAAAATTATATTTTCGTTTTTATAGGCCAAGAAATAAAATTATCGTAATGTTTCTTATAAAAAAGTTAAGCATAGTATATAAGAAGTTTTTGAGATATGACGAGTTTAAGTCGTTATTTCATTCATTATAAATAAAATCCAAAATGAAATTTGTTTACTTTAAAACGCATTTCAGTATTATTTAAATTATTTTTCGACTGAATTTGAATGAAGGTCAGAAACGTCACAAAAGTGGCACTATATTTTAGTGTTAAAATAATCCAATTGAAACAATCCAGCGCCAATAGCGCCCGCCCCCCCGCCCCGCGCGCCGCGCCCGTCGCCGCAGCTCCTGCAGCCCGCGGCCGCCGAGCGCCCCGCGGAGGACCTCGATCTACTCTTGGAGAATGCAGGTAACCTCAATTGAGGGAGACCTTTTAATATTAACAGTTAGTTAAATATATGTATATGAATCATTTCAGTAAATCTTTTCAATATAGATTAACAAATACGGGTATAATATGGTACAGGAATACAATACAAATATACTTTATTGTACACCAAAATAAAAACACAAGTAACAACACAACAGAATATAAAAACAAACATGGTACACAAAAGGCAGTCTTATCGCTAAAAGACCGATCTCTTCCAGACAACCTTTGGAATTTGTAGGATTTTGTAGGAGTTTTAGAAATTGGTAATTTCATAGATTTCGACGTGTTCTTTTCAAATTTCTAATTTGCTATCGTATCTAAAATCTACCGTTTCTAAAAAGATTTTTTTTTTACCTTTAACTAATAATTAACAATTTATTATATTAACGTAAGAGTATAACATTATTATAGCCTTTTGTTCCAACACTTGTAGGAGCTTAGCAAATTTGTGTTCGGAAAAATTGTCAACTAATTACAGAGTCACGATTTAACAACTAATTGTGCTTGAGTCTTTCACTAAGTCATTTAAAATAGTTTAATAACATTACAGGATTGCAAGGGATATTAGAAAAGGACTTCGTTTTGATGCAAGGACTGAAACATGACTTGAATAAGAAGCTGTACGAAATGGAGGGGAACAAGGAGGCTGTGAGTAACTTAGATTCAAATATTCATTATGGACATGAAGTACATATCTGTCCTATACCGGGGTGTCTTGATACTTATTAAAAACTGTAATCAATTTCGAATTTGTTGATAACAAAAGTATGGGTAGATGTTATGAAGTAGGCAACCGCTAAGAATTTTGATTAATTCTACCAAGGGAATAAAATAGGGGATAAAAGTTACTATGAAACTTTGTCAATTTTAAACTGATCGGGCTGAGACTTTGCATTGATAAAGCCTCTATGACGTAGGCATCACAGACATACGCAGACGAAGTCGCTAGCACTGTATTGGAAACTTGAAAGTGTAAAATAAAACCTTAAACAAAAATAATCCGACTTCGAAAAAAACTAACCAAAAAGCAAAAATAAATATTTTCTGTAACATTTTGAAGTCAGTGCCAGTAAATAATACCAAAAACGAGTTTACTTGCCGCCGATTTCGAATGTTTTACTTGGCACCGACTTCATTATGATGTTAAATTATTTATTTTTTGCCTTTTAGTTTAGTTGTTTCGTTGTCGGAGTCGGTTTATTTGTTTAAAATGTTTTATAAAAACAAATTACAAACTTGTAAATGAAAGTGTTAACTGAGGAGTTAATGTATTTTTATTAATTCGTTAATTAGCATTACTATCTTGTGTATTATTTCAATGTATTTTCATTGTTAATTGTTTCGCCTTCAGCACTTTATGTTTGAGATAACCTTGATAAATATTCTTGTTTATTCCAGTAGGTACTGTTGGTGCTGGCAGTGGAAAGTTCTTTAAATTATAATAAAAAGAAGTAGATACAATGAATTTAATGTAATCTTTAGGAAAGCTAAAGCGAATATACATAAGTCACACAATTTTTTTCGAAATTGACGATAAAGTAAAATAGTACAATAATCATCTTTAAAATAAAGTTCATCGCTGATAGTGGTATAATCCATATGAAAGTTAGAACGCAATAACGAATTTCTATCAGAAAATACCTACTATAACGTTACCATTCCAAGTGAAATAGTTTTATGTTATATTAAATAAAAAATAAAAAAAAAACACCTTTATGCTACTATATAGACACAGATCGTAATTATTATGTAATTAAATGAGTGTATTACTAACAATTTGAAGAGAAATAAATTTTACAAAATTTAATTTCATTGTATTATTTATAAATCAAATAAATCTAGTAAGTGCATATATATCGAACATACTAAAATTATCTTATATTACTAAAACTTAAAAAAAACTGACTTTGAAAGCCAGATACGCAGTTTTTTTACTTGAGCGACACTTTTTCATGTATCAGTTAATTTTTTAAGTAAATAACTGAACCTTTATTGTAAAATAGATAAAATGTCAACAAATGTAGAAGGAAACAAACAAACAAAAGATTTTTCAAAATCTAACAAACATAAAACAACTCCTCTCTTTTTTAAGTCGGTTAAAAATGCCTTTTTTCTGGTGCATTAACGTTCGGTATGATTTGACTCAACAGATAAAATCAGCAGTGAGCGCGGGCGCTCCGTACTTAGCGCTTAAGAACTACGAGCCCGCGCCGCTGCCGTCCTTCGAGCATCTCGCTGAAGAATGCGCTCGAGTTATGAGGTGAGCTTCATGTCATACAAGGTTCGAGATGAGTCAGTGAAGGCAGTTAAAAAAGTAAAGAAAAAAATAATGTCAATCGATCTTGTGAAGTTCAAAACTGTGTATGCGGCTTACCTTGGACGACTAAAAATGTCAACAATGTAAAATAAAAATTTTTGCAAAACAAAGAAATTTACTTTTATAACTGACCAAACTTTTGTTCAGAACTGATCGAGTCCATCAAAGCATACTCGTTGTAAATCAGCATTCACACGGCTTTGTATTCTCCGCAGGCTGTTCCCCGCGCCCAGCGTCGTCGCGTCGCCGGCAGGGAGCGACTTCTCTTCGCCGCACAACTCTAAATGTTTCAAATCGTAAAACCTTAGGCTATGACCATAGTATAAGCCAGCTACATAACAATTTGTAAGTTATGTAAATAAGTTTTTTTTAAGTGTTTCGTTGCATCAAAATGCTAGTCACCTACTAAAGTAAGGAAGAGTGTGAACAATACAATCGAAAATATACATATACAATGAATAACTCACAGTAACTTCTTTTATGTTTGTCTACATTTTCTATGTGAGCTATACAAAGTTGAAAGAATGTGACGTTTGTTTTGGTTGGTTTAGATAATTCAATTAATCAATTTATTGAAAATCTACATTTCACTGGACTCGGCTATTGTACCCACCCGCTATTAGCGTTAAAACATCCCGTTATAATTTTAAAATTTCACTTTTAGATATGATCTTTTTTTTTTTGAAAAATTAATTAATGTAGGAATTTGATAGAATTTTGTAAAAAAATTAGTCTTTTCTTTTTTCGTTGCGGTTAACCGTATACTATTACTTCTCCGAAGTTGATCCTTATAATATGTGACAGAATCAGATGGTGCAATAATACAGAATGTTTATTTTTTTAAAAATCAATTAATTCATTTCTGTCTAGGAAAAATTATTTTTCAAAAGACTAATGATGCAGTTTTAGTTTTTATCAAAATCGGCTCTGAGACTCCTTTAGTTATTTTTCGCTATTCCTTATAGTTTCGGATTTGGTCTATCATATCCAGTAAAAAAAAACACCCAGCAAATGGGTACATTTAAAATTATTATATTTATATAATATATACCTTCCCTGTTTGAATCAGATATTCTTCACTATTTCATTAGTTTCAATTTTGTTTACGCGTAACGCTTTTTTAATTTATTAATTTAAAATGATCTAAAATAAAAGTAGCCTCCTTATAACATTGGCTTTCTGCTAGTGATGGTTTCGTCAAAATCGGTCCAGACTTTTCAGATATTAGCCGGAACAAACTGACAGACAGATAGAGAGACAAACATTTTAAAAATGGTATTTTTGATGTAAGTACTTCCTCTTCTTGAATCGGAAACTTTTCACTATTTTATTGGTTTCTACAATATTTTGTTTTCGCGTAATTTCCCTTTTCACTTATTCATTAAAATTTTTTTTTAGTAAAAATAGCCTTAATTAATCCTTATAATATTAACTATAGGGGCTGTCCATTAATCACGTAATGTTTTAAAGACCTTTTTAGACTTTTTCATATTTTGTGATTTTTTTCTTTGATACCCTCTCCCTCCTCTACAGCCCCAGCCCCTGATTGCGAGTGAAAGTCCCATCAAATTCGATTTAGCCGTTTCAGAGATTAGTCGTAAGAAACAGACTGACAGATAAAAAATTAAAAAATGGTTTTTTGATTTAAGTACCGTTTATACTTTCAAGCATTTAGTGAAAAGCACAAAATAATATTTGACGTGACCACTTAAATTGACATATCTTTTTTAGCGAGCACAAACGCACAGATAAACTGACAAACAGACAAAAATTCTAACAATTATTGTTTTGGGTTCTATTACGTTGGTAAAGTCCCTCAATATTTTTTTTTCATATATCTTCCATGTACCTGTACAGCGACTCGTTAGAATTTTATTATATGTATAGATTTTAAAATATCTAAAATAGAAGTAAGCCTAAATCACTCCTTATAACATTTGATAACTGAGAGTAAGAGTACCATCAAAATCGGTTCAGCCGTTTCAGAGATTAGTCGAAACAAACAGATAGACAGACAGACTGAGAGACAAAAAATTAAAAAATGTATTTTTTTATGTAAGTACTGTATATACTTTCATGCATTTAGTGAAAAGCGCAAAAAAATGTTCGACGTGATTCCTTAAATTGACATAACTTTTTTATTTATGAACCGATTGACATGAAACATGAAAATGTTAAGTGAAGCTTACTACAATATATTAGTGAAAACCGCATCTAAATCGCATAAGCCGTTTCTGAGATTAGCGTGCACAAACGCACAGATAAACAGACAAACAGACAAACAGATAAGAATTCTAAAAATCATTGTTTTGGGTTCTATTGCGTTGGTAAAGGCCCCCAGGAATATTTTTTTTCATATATCTTCCATGTACAGACAGCGACCCGCTAGAATTTTATTATTAGTATAGATATAGATAACTCCCCACCAACTTACAGCAGAAGTGTTGTGTTGAGGCTCGGTGAAATCGTCTCAACGAATATATTGTTGGATTTCGTAAATTTTATCTTTTTACTACTCAAAATAGGTACAAGTATGGATACTGATAAGCAATACTATGTCAAGCCTCACGGACTTCGTTTTGAGAAAATGGCGTCTAATATATATATATATTTTGTTTTATATTTTGACAAGATATGTAATGAATTGAAAACGGCGTACAGAACGCGGCAAGCGACTTCGTTATTCTATGTAAAGATCATAACCTCCTTTAATAAGATTCCTATAGCCGAGTCGCCGTGTTTATTGTTTTAATTATGTGTGCACAGAAATACACAATATTATCAACACTATATTATTTTATCTTGAGGCACATCTTTTGAAATATAAAGATAAATGCCTGTTTGTACATTTGTTCGTAATTTATGCACTGCTATAATGTCCATCTAATTGCAATGAAACTTTATCAACTTATTGTTTGTCCTTGGTTAGAAGGTTATAACATACTACTTACTGTACTGAGGTAGAGACTCGTTGTAGACTATTTCACTCTCACAGAAGATTGGCTTAAAATAGCTAATATAGCTTCGTTACGTACGGTGAGTGAGAGAGCCAGGAAATAAAAACCTTCCCCATATTTTTTATTTGGCGACGCTATTTTCCTCCTCCTGCTCATCTCTCCTCCTCTGCTCCTGCTCCTCTGGTGCTGCAAATGTCCCGGGCGGCGATGATCACTTCCTGTATCAGTGTCAGTGCACGTTTATTGCGTGTTGAACCAGCCATGCAGAAATAAAAGTTTTATACACAACATTGACGTGAGACACGCCGGGAGCAAAAGCTAGTGTTGGATGAATGTATTTGTCGCGACTCACATGAAATACAGATATATATAAATTGAATGTATTTTAGCTTCGTCATACTTATTTAAAGATATCAAAATATTTGATTTTAAAACTACTTATATGTCTAGACTCATTGTAAATATCAAAGTAAGATAAACATCAGTGACTTAAGTTTCGGAATAATATTGTTGTTGATGTCACGGCGCTGTTACATGTGCGAATTAACATAATTAAACAATAATGTACCGTCAACATCTAGGATATCAGTAGTCTAGTACCCGCAGTACGAGCGCTGATAGATTTTGACTCGGCAATATTTGATCAAATTTTTGACTAATTTTTCATACATTGACTAACAGCGCCTCCAGCGAGAATTTCGGTAGAAGCCCTATCGGTGCTAATGTATGTATCATATTATTCTAATCGTCATATTATGTACCTGTATATATACATTGTAGACTACAATAAACTATTGACGGTACGATTGAAGTCTAAAACATGTAATACATACAAGAAAAACTAATTATATTCTTATTTATCAGCGTTCACAAAAAACACCGACAATTTTTACTGCGCCTATATTTGCTTTGATACAATTATTTGTCATTATATAAATATTTCAAATTGTTGTCACTTGTAATGTCTATTAAATTCTATTCATAGATACAAGTTAACTAAACAATTTGAGATAACATAAAGGCGTTTTATGCGAGACGTAATAATGTAATGTATCAATTTAAGATATGGTTTTGAGCGTTACGTTACAATAGCGTCTCACTGACTAAAAACCCTTTGCTTGTAATGTTGCTAGATTCAATTTTAAGCATTCTATTACAGTGTTAGACGAAGCGCTCGTACTGCTTAATGCGTAATGATATTACAAAGATTTAACCGACTTCCAAAAAGGAGAAGGTTCCCAATTCGTTGGGGACTTTTTTATGGATGTTCACCGATTACTCCGCCGTTTATGATTATCATTTTTTTTTTTGTTTGAAAGGGTATAGTTCCAAGGTGGTCCTATTGTTTTCAGGTAAGGATCTGATTATGGGATCTTGGAGAAATCGAAAGAACTCCTTAAATATTATAGGCACACCTGTACCGATTCAGGTATTTTTAATAGTAACTTATTATATTTTCTACAACATTTTGAAGTCGGTGTCAGTAAATAACACGAAAAAGGTCTTACTTGACGCCGATCTCAAATGTTTTATTAGGCACAGACTTCGTATTATTGTAGAAGGCATATATTTTACGCTTTTAGGTTCGTTTGTCTCTCTTAGGTTCGTTTTTGAAGTCGGTATTATTAAAAAAAAATTATATTATGACAAATTGCGCTCTGTAACGCTTAGCTCTCATTCACTGGTGTTAGGCTCAATCAATTACATTACAGACGAATGTTCTGGAAAGGAAGTATTTTTGAATGAGCACTCTTTACTAAGACAGTTGTGTTCATCAAAATGTTTGGTGTGCTTTAATGTTACACATTATAAAATGATTGTTACAAATTGTATAATTACAGTTACACTGTAATGCCCAGTTCTTTTCTATAGAATTTTTAAATTTAAGGCGAATATTGGCAGCGACGGCGCGTCTTTACAACAATTTACAGCATAACATAATAAATAGCAAAATATCTAATATTATTACTGACAGTATAACATTGTTTTTTTGATGATATTTTAAATAATGTATATAATAAATTGTATGAAACAAACAACCGGTGTAAATAAATATAACACAAATAAACGTATGACAATTGTAAATATTATTTTTACACGAAATCTTAAGTAAATGAATATACAAAAAAGTTAAACATAAAATCAAATTATTAATTTAAAATAATTGTTCCCACAATTGTTAAATTTTACGTCCGCTGAAGAATACGAGTATTTCCTCAAAGACAGAGGCCTTATAAGGTATACTTACTATTTAGCAATGTCAATAATTATAATCCATAGCAATAAAATCGTTATGAAGTCTATTTCTTCCTCTGATTCAAAAAAATATATTTTATACGGAAAAATATTACGTATCTAATAAACGTTGTATAATAATTAAAAAAAAGATAATTTAATTACTAGTCGGAGTACGTTAATTATATTCTAATATAATACAGAATAAATAGCCTTTTTGTTATGCATTATTCTAATTTATTATAAAGATTATTATTTATTCCATAAATTTCTGAATTAGCTTGAATCCTTATACTAGGTAATAAAGACAGCGACTACAGCGAATCCTACAGTTCGACGTCCATCGCACATCTGCTCAATGTATTTAACACAACTGGCGTACTATTGTATATGAAGTGTGTGAATCTACATTATCGACGTTATCATCAAATTAGCGACGTTCACGAAAATAATAATTAAAAAATATTTATCAGTTTCCTGTTTTCAGCGAACCAACGACATTATGACTTAGAGTCCGACCACGGGCGGGCGACCGGAGGGGTTTTTGGAGACTAATTTTTAGTCAACATTTAATTTCAAACAATTTAATTAAAAATATTTATCTCAAATTAAAGTATAAAATAAATAACAAATACATTAATTTAAAAATCTATATCTATCTAGATAAATATATTTTATAAAGTTAGTGATTTAGAAATTTCCAACAATGATTGTGACGGGGAAATTAACTAAGATGAATGCAGAAGTTTTCAAGAAATTCTTCGACGTGCGGCCTCTCTACTCGGTTATGAAGAGTCGCTACTCTCAAAATGTCGAGGATATTTTCAAGTTCTACGACGAGCAGCCGGCGCACGCGCTCGCCCTGAAGGAGAAGTACCGCGTCCTTGACGAGAAGGACTACGAAACTAGGTTCCTCAGCAAGAGGTCCTTGAAGAGGGAGCCGGCGGTGACGAGGCAGATAAGTGAGTTCAATAAAATAAAATAACTACAGAGTCAATATTGTAAATTTTATTAAATACTAACTTTTGATCGCGGCTTCGCATGCGTTAATGTAGATTTTTTTATCCGACATCAAAAAGAGGAAGTTATCAATTCGGATGGTTATATGTTTTTATTTTTGTATCGAATGTGTGTTCGAGCATTATTTGCAAAATTCTTTTATGCGGCATAGTTTCAAATTGGTTCAGTAGAATTTTCATCAAAATCGGTTCAGTAGTTTGGTTTTAAAATAAAAATAACTGTTATAAGCCCTCTGAGTAAAAAAATATTCTGTTGAAGTTAGTTGCTTTAATAATAATAATAATATACGTATGCTTTGATATACATCAAATTATCAACCATAATTTTTTAAATACATAATTATGTTCTTTTTTCCGAAATTTACTTCGCATATACAAAATTGGCTCTCTCTTTACAATATTAGTGTAGATGTATATAGTGCAGTATGTTTTACTTCGGCTTAAGCAGCACAACGACCTTCCTACTATACTAATATACAAGTGAAATAGTTTTTGTGATAAGACTAATATTGGGAACTAGTCAAAAATGTTTTTAAACTAGATACTAGATAATAGGAGGTATAATACATCAGTACCCTTGTACTTAGGGTAGTTTCAATAGTGTTTAATAACGTAATTTTCGATGTTTATTATTCCGTACATTGAAAATTGTCAATGTGTGTAAAATTAATCAAAAAATAGCGATAAATAATTATGTTAACGAAAATTATCACGTTTCGAATTAGGAATATAGCTAGGACTATGATTTTTGGAAAGGAAAAGTAACTAAAAAAGAGGGTGACCTCGGAGATTTGGACCCGTGTCCAGATAATAGCTGAAAAAATCCGTTGATCCAATCTCTCAAATCCGATATCAAATTCGATTTTTTTTTTTCAATTTAATCGCTCGAGCCGTTTTGTAGTTCATAGGGAACGTGCACACGGTCATCGATTTTATTTTGAATTTATAGTCCATAAAAAAACGTACAAGTGTGAGTCGGAGTCGCAACGAGGATTCCGTACAAACTTGTAGCAATGTAAATTCGACTAAACCTACCTACGTTCAGAAATTACAATTATTTAAAAGGTTTATTTACTTGTAGCCAATGTGAGCATAAATTTCCATTTTTATCTCTTTGTTTTTATATTTGGAATAACTTTAAACTACTTATAAAAATAAAATTACTATTTTTTCTTATGTGTCAGTAGACAATTTATTTGATATAAAAGTTTTAATTAACTAAATTAAATAACTTGATCTGTTCGATTATAATTTTCAAACTAAGTATATACGAGAATTGAAATCTCGCGCTTATTATATAAGTTGATCGTAAAACTTTATTTTATTATTTTTACCGCGTTTAAATAAGCTTGTTTTTATTTAATTTTTTTACCTTTTAATTATTTTTATTGTTTTTATAGCGAGACTCTCAATATTGCACATTCGGAAACACATTTTGGTGATGATGTACACAAATACACATTTTTTATTTTGTTCATTTATTTCCACTATAGAAACTTCTTGCTAAATCTTCATGATGATAGGTCAATCGGAAGAACCCTAGGTTTTCATTCCCTTGCGAAAGCGAAAAATTTCTCAGCTTTAAGTAATTGTAGACCTCATTGTATGATTATTTTTCCTTTTTATTTACGGAACCCTAAAGGTATAGTTTATTATTTTAAGACATTATTAGTCCGCCGTTTTAGACTATTAATACTACATTTATAACAACGATAAAAAGAGAATAATTGAAAAGACGATAAAATAATATAAGTTATCGACGTTCTCTAATATCGCAGTCAATCTTTTATTATAATGGCAGATAAAAGATAAACACACACAGGAAAATAAAAACATGATTGTTTATCTGTACAGAAGAATATAATTTATACGTGTATACATTTTTTTAGTCTCGTCTCATTGCCTTCGCCGGTGATAGACGGGCTGATGCATTTTCCGCACAGATTTGGGATTCAAAGAGAAAATACCGCTGCACGATTTCGAACGCACATGATTTCTACAGTAATCTATACTAATGTTATAAAGCTGAAAAGTTTATTTGTTTGTTTGTTTAAACGCGCTAATCTCAGAAACTACTGTTTTGAATTTAAGAATTATTTTTGTGTTAGATAGTTTATTTATTGAGGAAGGGTATAGGCTATATTACATCACGCTACGACTCGTAGCAGCGAATCAGTAACCATAAACGCGAGTGAAACCGCAAGGAACAGCTAGTTAATAAATATTTAAGTTCCTCTGTTTTGTAAAAAAGCACTATAGTTATATTATGGACTATAACATTATTTTAATTATTTTAAATAATAATGTTACAAAAATATTATCTTACTTAACGTAATACACGGTACTGATTTTTATGAAAATGTATAATGAACCTATTAAAAAAATAGATTTAAACCATTATTATAGATTTCATAGGTTATTATGTGAATATTGCTATTATATTAATACAAAAATCTAAATAAACGCGAGCGAAATCGCAAGCAATCGCTAGTTAAATACATAACATGCAATTTAAGTGCAGTCGTATATAATGATAATGTAGCTGGTAGTTTTCATCAAAGGCGTTATATTGAAGAGTTATCAAAATGTCGTACATACGTAAGCAAAGTCTAAGATAAAACATAAACTTATCAGTCACGCAACGCCAGGCCTTTTTCTTTTTGATAACTGTAATTAATTAATTTATTACATTATAGCATTATGACATATTCGTAATATTATTATTGTTACATAAAGCTAAAAACGTTTATTTTGAATTTATAATGAGACATAATTAGTTTTGTAGTTGGACGCTGAAAAGCAATACTATGTTAAGCCACACGGGCTTCATTTTGAGAAAATTGCGTCTAAAGTTGTCAAACCTATTCTTAGTAAATTTGTTTGAAGATGTATATCTTTTTTTTCTCTTGCTTATAAAAGATATAATAAATTAAAAGTTGATTAGTATAATGAAAAGTTTTATCTAATATCAAGTTTTTTTTTTAATATAAAAGATTATTATATATTGCAAAATATTGACCATTCTTCAATATTCAAAACTTTTTAAATTAAAAAATATATATATTTAAATAAATACGTCTTCAAATAAATTTATCAATACTAAATTTGACATCTTTAGACGCCATTTTCTCAAAATGAAGTCCGTGTGGCTTGACACATTATTGCTTATAAGCGTCCATTTATATTTTTTCAGCATCGTTGTGTTTACACCGCATTGTTTGCCTGGAACGTGTATCACATGGTGTAAAATGTAAATATTACAACAGTTCTAAATACTAAGCAAATATCAATGTTCTACGCTAATATTTTTGTAGTTCGGTGTATCGGTATTTTTGTAGCAGTTTCACATTGTCTGAAAACACTGATAAAACGACGTTTTCGAAAAATTAAACCTAGGTATGTCAATTTTTCGTCCCAGAAATTTAGTTTAGTAAGCCTAGGTTACTAAATTACATGAAAATCATTGGAGTCATATATGTGTATACATACACATACACACACACACACACACACACACACACACACACACACACGCATACGTATAATTATGAGATTGTTACGTTCTCCCGTCAAAAAAAGCGACGAAATTATGGTAAATTTTTTTTTAGATTTCGTAGCCAAAAACAGTACATGCAGAACTAATTCGCAACTTTGCTATCGGTTTCTGCGAAAACTTTATCGTTATGTAACTGACCTGTTATCTCGTGACCTCGTCTGCCCCACGCCCACTTCATCTGAATTTTAGTTCATTGCCCGGTTTAGGTAATATTTACATTTATTATTATCATATTTTCATGAAAAATATAATGGAAAATATGACAAGCTCGATTGTAGCATTCGTGATAGATGTATACCGAAATTATTCAAAAATAATTTGATTTTTTGTACGTAAAATATGCTAGAAGCGTCAATTATAACAGCAGGAAAGTGTCAATTTAATATACATATTCTCTCTCTTTTCTAATATTAAGTTAGTAACACAAAACAAGTACAGGCAAGGCACAAAAATAAAACTAACACTTAATTAATTAAAAAAGATATAGTTGAAATTATAATATGATAAAAAAAGATAACACTACTCAGCTAGTATAAACATTTCTGAATTAGCAGCTTCAATTAAAATTTAACACCTGTTATAACGATAACAGTTTATCATCGTTCTAATTCACAAATATCCTTTAATCTCTATAAAAAATCATTTTCTTGCAACAGCGGCTCTCTCTTACAAAGTGGGCAAGGAGATGCTCTCGCTGGCTGAAGGTATGCCCAATGAGTCCATCTTCCCCTTCACCCGTCTCGAGCTCACCACGAGAACTGGTGCCACCATGTCTCTAGAAGAGAAAGACCTAGCGCCTGCCCTGCAGTATGTCCCTTCCCAAGGGTAAGGACATATAAATAACCTGCTACAATTTGATAGAGCCTAATTATAGCCATAGATGACTGCAGAAAGTCGGCGTGAAGTAATTAAAAACTTGAAAGAGTTTTGATATTGCTTCAACACTGTATCTGTATAATGTGTTCATACCACTAACATTATAACATGTTCACGTAGTTTACCTTCTCTCTTGACGGAACTGCGGCAGTTCCAAGAAGATCTACACCGGCCGCCTCCCCTCCCTCGCGACGTGCTCGTGACCAACGGCGCCCAGCACGGCATCTACCAGTGCGTCGAGATGCTGGTCGACCCCGGTGACCCGATCATCACCACTGAGTACTCGTATGCTGGACTTCATAGCGCTGTGAGTTTTAATGAAGGTTCTTCTGACCATAAACACGATGACAGGTTAAATAATAAAGTACTAACGTATCTGAAGGGTAACCGTATCATCAACTTTCATATTTTCAGTATTCCTGACATCTAAAATAACTTAATGTTCATATTTCTAACTTGAAATATCGAATTTCTTATGAAATTTTTAGTAACTTAATAATAATGATATGCGTCTAGAAAATTCAAAAGAGGACCGATAAAATTTTTAATTAAAATAAGTTCCCGTTAATCTAAAACCTGTGACCTTGCCTTATCTTTATAAGTCCAACGGTTTCCTGCTTTAGATTTATTTAAGTCAAATACAGGAAATTGATAAAACTTATATCATAACTTTTCCTGCATTTTGAATGACGACAAAACTAAAACTAAATTGTCTATTGCAGCTGAAACCATATCAACCGGAAGTACTTGGGATACCAGAGGACGAGAACGGTTTAGTACCAGAAACTTTGGAGTCAATCTTGCAGGAGAGGTTATCACGTGGCCTGAAGATGCCGCGGATGATGTACTTCATACCGAATGGTAACAACCCGACTGGTGTTGTGGTAACAGAGGAGCGACGAAGGCAGATATACGAGCTTGCTTGCAAATATGACTTCTTAATTGTAGAAGACGATCCTTATATGTTCCTGACCTATAGTGATGTAAGTTCTTCTTAATTTTTCATTTTTCCAGGGTTTCATAATTACTCTCGTCTGGCTTTAAGGTGTAACTAAATGTTCTGAGAGCAATTGTTATCTGACCTTTACAACATCGATGATAAGCTGATAATTACTTTGAATAATTTTGTTATAAACAGATATTATCAGGTGATTATGATTGTCGTAAGACTTTCGATATGTCACAATCTGTGAAACTAAGCCATATATAGACAGAAACGCTTTATTCTGCTATAAATTTCCCTTATTGTAGTAAGTTATCCTAAAATTATAATCAATTATAGTTATTTTTCGATTCCTCTCTATTTGACGTAAGTGAAGTATTTTTTATTGGATATATTGAATAGACTATTATAACTAATTCTAGTAAGCTCGATTTCTTTGAGAAATGGTTTTTCCTACTTTAATCCGCTTTAATCTCTACAAAGCAGTTTTAAGTCAGTTAATCTCTTTTCTGTGTTGATAATTATACTTCTTATCTGTTACTAAAATTTTTACGTAAATATTTGTGACTCTTCTTGTACAATTCCGCTTGCGGTTTCACTCGCGTTTATAGTTACTGCTTAGCTCCCATGAGTCGTAGCGTGATGTAATATACCTTTCCCAATAAACAGGCTATCCAACGAAAAAATATTTTTTTCAAATTGGATCGGTCGTTTCAGCGATTACCCCCTACACACAAAATTTATCTCTTTATAATATTAGTAGATATAGATTAGTCTCAATAAAATACATATAACATAATTTAGGGGTTTTCAAGCGTCGAGTGCACGGATATCTTTTCAGAAATTAGACTTTGCAGATGTCATAGAACAGTACCCACTTTCCATGAGGTGTAAGTGTGTGCTCGTTGTGCCATTTTTTATTTGAAATGTGAACAATAAAAAAGTTATGCGGAAGGTAATAGGGAAACCATTAGATATGACGCTCCTTCCTGCTGCGATACATTTCGTTTCCGCGTTCCACGATTATATAGGTTATTATCAATGATTTCGTCATAACTACATCGATAGCACTAACCTAACTCATTAATCATTACAATGTTTTGAACTATGACTTCTGACTATTATAGTAGAGCCTATAATAGGAGAGCTGTAGTCCTTTGACTACAGTTTGTATACGGGTTGGCTTAACCGGTAAATCACCACACTCTCACAGAAAATAAGCGTGAAATAAAGAAAGAAAGAAAACGTGAAATAATAATGGACGGTAAACTTTATATAAGTAAAGCATCACACTCAACGGCCCCCATTAAGATCTCATGACCTTGTGTCGGGGGTCCGAAAACACTCACAACACTAACACAAACACCCAGACCACGACAAACATCTGTATGGCCAATACACACGATTGCCGTGCGCGGGAATCGAACCCGCGACCGTTAGCGCTTTAGTCCGTTGCAGTGACCATTGCGCCAACGCGTGTATCTGTCTTTTTATGTAAATATAACTTTTTCGGTCTTTTTATATAAATATAACTTTTTCTCAAATAAACGAAGTTGAAACCGCGAAGCACGGCTAGTAAGACATATAATTGTCTCCAGAAAATGCCCCCATCGTTCCTATCCCTGGACGTGTGCGGGCGGGTGGTGCGCCTGGACTCGGTGTCCAAGGTGATCAGCGCGGGGCTGCGCGCCGGCTGGCTGACGGCGCCCGCCGCGCTGCTGCACCGCGCCGAGCTGCACGCGCAGGCCGAGATACTGCACTCCTGCACCCTGGCTCAGGTAGGTCTTGCTACCATTTGTCAACCCGCTGCGAAACAGGTGGATTCATGTCTAAATCTTCTCCTTAATGGGAATCATTGCATCGTGTATCTATGTTTTTATCGATTTTGTTAAAATCGACCAATAAAGAACGGAGTTCTGACGTCATATCACTAAAAACGTAGTTTACAGTTGCGTGACTGTTTTTTTTGTTTATTAATTATTGTGTTTTCTATTTTTATAACATACAAAAACAATTATATACATCAATACAAAATATGAATATCAATTATCCACTAAAAACATAAAAAAATGTTATTTTATTACAAAAAAATGTATATTACATCATATGATTGCTTAATTTAGTAATAAAATGACATGACACGTTAATTACACTTCTGATAAGGCGAATTACAGTCCCTGACCATAAACCCGGGATCCGTCGTCGTAATCCCGGCGCCAAGGTCGCGCAATCGGGACTGATAACTGTATTATTGTGAACGTTTTTCAGCGCTATCATTATCGTACGATGATAACGCACGATTAACGAGTATACGCAAAAATTAATATTTATTGTATAAATGATGGTGAATTATGTACGAAATTATAAAAAATATGTTTGTTAATTTGCGTTTAAATTAAAACGTATCATAAATATGTTTAAGCATAAAGTTGTGACTCCTTTTAATTGAATGATTAACTTGTTTTAATGTATATTTATCATCTTTTTATTTGTGTACAGAATGATATACCTTGCTTAATCGCGAATTTTAATTACTTTTAACACCCACGTGTTTTAAATACTTTACACCGGTAGTGGTCGCAGGTCGTGGTCGCAGAGTCTAGCGATTTTGAAATTCGTTTAAAATGATTTTATTTTAATGTGTAGATATCATGAAAATTTAAGAAAATACGACATATATCGGTACCTGGTACCTACTGTACATACATTTAACTTTCAAATATAAACGTTCAGTTTTGTCATAATTTGTAATATTTATTTTGTATATAAAAAAACACATACAGCCGAACATAGAGGAACCTCTTTATTTGAAGTCGGTTAAAGATTTATGTAAAAATGTGCCAGAAACAACGACTTTATGAAGTTAAAAATGTAATATTCGTTCTATCTCGTTAAAATTATTATTTTGGATCCGTGAAAATTTTTGCTTTTTTTTAACACTATTATAAATTATGAATGCATTACTGAACCTAAAGAATAAAAGACAAAAAAATCTATTTAACCACGATAGTAAATCTTTAAAACGTGTTTTATATTTCTGATAAGATTGTAATTTCTGTGAGAAGCAATTGTTTATCGAAATTATCAACTTTTTATCACTGTTTTTCAAAAACTCACTTATCTAGAATCTTAATTAAAAATAAAACAAACTACGTTAATGATTGCAAAACAAAACAATGCGGTTTTTCAGTGCCGAAAAAATAAATTTAAAATTATAACGTACCACATTAATTAGGAACTTCATCTACATATATATTAGTGTTAAACGAGACTTAAGTAATATTAAAAAAAAAAAAAAAAAAACTTGACTGAGTAGAAAGTTGTCAGTAATATTGTACACATACATTATGAAACTTTTCTTTGGTGAAATAAGATTGAAATCCCTTAAACGTTTCATGTTGTAGAGTTACACATGGAGTATACGCTCTTTCGTAGTCCGAGATTCCGCGAATTCGCACACAAATTCTGTACCCATCTGTTATTTGGACGCTGAAAAGCCACACGAACTTAACTTTGAGAAAATGGCGTCTAAACATGTCAAACCAATTCTTAATAAATTTGTTTGAGGAAGTATATATCCATGTTTTCTTTCTATTATGATAAAAGGTATAATGAATTAAAAGCAGATTCATGTATTAATGTGTTATCTAAAAAGTTTTTCAAATATTTCAGATTATTGTATAAATAAAAAAAATATATATGAAACGCACTTGAAATTTAGGATATTAAATTAAGGAACTTTTTTTCGTACTTATTTAGTTGATATGACTTGAAATTTTTTGAATACTGTTAATTACGTGACGCAGTTTCAAAATACATCAATCTATCCGAATTTGACTTTTTGTGGGTTGACACATTATTGCTTATCAGTATTCATGTATTCAAAATACAATATTTATGAATATTTTTTTATTCATAATAATTACGAGTATATTGGTCTTAATTGCTGGAGTTACTACACGTAGCACACATTATTTGCAGGAATATCCATTCGACCGGAAATTGCATATGTCGGCAAAATTTATTTGTTGTTTTTAAGTTGTCTCTTTTTTTTAGTAATGTAAATACTACGTCATCATGCAAATTCTTATTTATATTTTAAATATGAAGTTATCAACAACGTACAAAACGATGCGCGCCATCTATTGGTGTTGGCGATCAAACTAAAATAATATTGTTTTTATTAACATTTCAGGCAATTATGTTCCGTCTTCTCTCCAACCGTAGCGCGCTCGCGTCCCATCTTATCTCTACGCGATCCTTCTACGAGCTACGGCGTAACGCGCTGAGCGATGCGCTACGCGGTATCGAAGGGCTCGCGGACTGGAACGCGCCCGCCGCGGGAATATTCTACTGGGTTCGAGTGCGCGGCGTAGATGACGTTTTTAATATGGTAAGTTCATATTAATGTCAATGCGGCAATAAATCTATATACATATATACCTATATTAATCCTAAGTAATGAATGGTAATGTGAGTTTGCTTTTTCGCGTGTATGTCTTAACTTCTGAATCAGTCATGATGAAGTTTGGCGTACGTTACGCGTTATACATTACAAGAGCGAAACATAAGGACACAGAGTACCTTTTATCTAGAAAATCTCTAAGTAACTAAACTACAATAAGAAAAGACAACGTCTGATTGGTTCATAGTAAGGCATTGGTTCATGCAGGATTAGTGCTTCAAGTAGCTTTTTTTCGTTTCTAAAGTCGTATCTACCTCCATACGAAAATTCAAAATAATTGATTCTGCGATTTAGTCATCGAAGGCGTAACAGACAGACAGACAGAGTTGGACTTTAAGAGATCCTTGTTTTGATATAAGAATCAATTTGTTGATCAATCCATTTGCGCATTAAAAATGAATTAATGTTTTTAATTTTTATTTATGCGATAATTGATTAAACATAAGAGATATTCGATTGAATATAAATAAGGAACAGCAAGAATTAAAAGATAAAAAAAAACATCTTATATTTAATTTTTTTTAATACTTTAAGTATCTTATAGCACGCTTTAAAGAGTCATGGGAAAACATGACAGTTGGCAACTCCACATAGAAAAAAATATTTTTTTGGGACTGGTCGTAATTCATAAACACATATATTGTTACAGGTATTCCACACAGCATTTGAACGCGGCCTAATGTTGGTGCCCGGACATGCTTTCCTCTACGACAGTGGCGCCACCAGTCAACATTTGAGATTGACTTTTAGTAAAATTAAAATAGAAGACATGGATACTGCGATCAGCCATCTAGCGCATATAATTAAAGATGAGCAGAAACTCTCTAAGCAACGAAGTTTAGCTACTGAGAGATAGATGGCGCTAATGGTTAATAACGATGAAAGGAACTTTATATGGTTCTATCAAAATGTGATACGACGGGATAGGAATATTTGGTGGTAAATTAATTAAGAATTTGTTATATAAGTAAATAACTTGCACAAAGATCATGAAATTTTAAGAATATTACGTTTCTAAAGAGAAAGATCAGATCTTCTGTGGCTAATCTTGTTCTAAATAATCAATTAATTTTAGTATGTACATTTTGATTTGAAAATCATGATTATGTTTATATATTCTCTATCAAATAATGACAATTTATTTGCTACAAATATATTTTACTGTGTAAAATCATAATATAGTTAAAAGTCGCTCTAAGAGTGTTTGTATAATACTAACGATAAAGAGTACTGGTTACTGTCGAAAAATTCTAAACAATATTCATTAAATATATATAAAACAAATAATTATAATATATAATACATTTGAAGTCTGTCCCCTATCTTTAACTTAAAAAGTAGTAAGTAGATATTTTAGCATATGCATATTATAAGTGAAATTCTTGGAAAGTTTCTTTTTAGAGACAGATGGAGCTACTAGACAGATGTAATCAATCATAAAATTATGATGTTTTATACTAATAGTTTTTAATTTTATGACTGATATATGTGATATGAAGATACTTATTAATTTTGAATGTCTTTATTCTGAACTTTTTGATAAATAAAAAAGTTCACGCAAATATTGGCATTAATAATATCTAATTCGAAGTTTTACGTCAGTTTTTATAATAAGATGAAACATATTATTGTTTTTAGACATTTTTCAAGATTCACATTCTATCATTTTGAGAAAGTTGTATTTAAATAATTAATTAATTTTAAAGGTAAAAACTATCTATCTAGTTTATTATATTATAAGATAATATTAATACGATTCATCCGTCACAATACTGTTTGTTAGCTACTGAATACTAGATGGCGTCATAGTCGCCTAGTATAATAAAATAAATGGTTTTTAAGTTTCTTATATAACTTATAATTAGTTTAATGTTATTTAATAGAAATAAACGTATAACAATAAAATTTTGTTTTTCAATTATAAAACATATACGAAAAATAGTATAAATTTCTATCCTAAGAGATCCAATACCCGTCATAAAATAAAGTCATTTGATATTTTTTACTTATAGGGAGAATTTTCTTCGAAATAATTAATTACGTTTTTTATACATATAGTCTTAATGAAAAATCATCATTTAATTATACACTGTACAAACTATCATAATTCTATTTGTTATTAAAGAGAGTTCCTTATTTAAAATAAAATGTTTCGCATTAACATATTTTTCTTTATAATATATTTTCTTCTTTCCTAATGATTAAAATAGACTCACAAAAAAGTAATCTACAAAAAAAAAAACTTTTTAAAAACATTTTCATTACTGGCAAAATATGCAGTTTAATTTACTTTATTTTGATTGAAAAATCAAACTACTCGGTCATTTAAAAAAACTATATACCCTTTCAAATTAAAAAGAATTTTCAAAATCGGTTTAGAAACGACGTAGTTCTATGTAACAAACATTAAAAAAAAGTCACACTACGAATTGTTATTCGAGATAGGTACTTATAGATACTGATAGAAAAATAGAAAATCTTAAATATTTCTGAAAACAATCGAAAAAATTAAAAAGAAAAACTGTACAGATAGATTTTATGAAAATAAACATGTAAATTTTTTGATTTTTTTGTCTAAAAAAAAATCACTCGCATCTCCGTATCCAAAGTTTTAAAAAATATTGAAAATTAGTGAAAATCCGAAATTGTACACGTGTATTTTTGAAAAAACTGTATGTACCATTGACGATTGGGATTATTTTTGTTTAGTAGTTATTACAGATCAAAAATTGCAGCGAAAATAATCAAACTCGGAATGTACATACAAACAATTGAAAATCAATATAAACTACAAGGTTTTGAGTAATTAAAATGAACCAGTACTTTTAGACAGCTCTCCAAATATTAATTTTGGCTATAAAATTTTTATGACTAATAAAAAAAAATTCAATTTTGTACGAATGCAACTTCGTCGAAACGTCGGGCAATAAAAAAGGATTACTACCATTAGTTATAGCGATAAGACCCGTTATATTAAATAGTATAGATCGCGAAAGTTTTAAATATATAATTCAAACGGTCGCGGATTCAATCCCCGCACATGAAAGTACACATGTATTTGTATAATTCAAACGGTCGCGGATTCAATCCCCGCACATGAAAGTACACATGTATTTGTATAATTCAAACGGTCGCCGATTCAATCCCCGCACATGAAAGTACACATGTATTTGTAGTGGTCTGTTACCGGACCCTCATCATAAGATCGTGGCGTCATAATGGTAAACCTATGAGTTTTTTTAAGAGGCGAAATACCTGATTTTAAGTGACATGGACATTGGCAGCATCGGAAGAGCTACAAATGCGTTGTCAAGTTAAAAAGGAAGAAGGGATAAAAGGGAACAGGGAGTAAGAAAATGAATGGGGGAGGGGGATAGGTTTCGGGCTCTTAGGCTACAGCTAGGCTCTACCTCGATTAATGTACAATGCGTTATTATAAAACCCGCACGCCTAGAGAATAATTCAAATTTAAATTTAGATCTAAGGTATGTTGTGTTAGCTTAGGTAAAATTTTAATGCAATTGATGGAGCAGTATTATATTTATTGCCGGTTCTTTTCGATAGAATCTAAATTCCAAATTTGTGGTAGTTTCCTTATTAATGTAATAATTTTTTTATATTTATGTATTCATGATTCAAAAGTGCTCTTGTGAGCCTACTTGAATAAAGTATATTTTGATTTTGATTGATCCAGGTCTTTGATTTGAGAGGAACTAGACCCAAGCTCGTTCGAGAATTGGCTTTTTCCAGACAAATTTAAAAAAAGAACAAGGTACCTACCGTGGAGAGCCGTGGATTAAAAGCACCTTGTAAACGAATGAATCTTACTACTATTATAAATGAATAGATGTAGGTAAGCTTTGATTGACGTTCCTAATTTACGCAAAACCAACCAAACAGAATATGTATTTTTTTTTCTTTATTTTTAGAGCTTTGTCGCTAAAGCAACTTTATCGCTCTGTTAATGCACAGACTTGACACACTTCTTAACAAATTATTTTCTTAATTCTAGAGCTTCGTTAACCAATTTATACAGCTTTTTTGCAGAGTTCGACTCTGGTATAGCCAAAATACTATCGCATTCTCCAATATTCATGTAGAATAATCTATTGGTAAAAAATTGACGTTTTTAATTCTCGTTCCTGACACATTCCATCAATACATAATAAACATCTTCTACCCCACGAAGGGAACAATTAGGATTGGGAGGATTCCCTATCAGATGACCAAACTTATATGTAGTTTATACGAGCGTATAAAACATTAACTGCTTTACTACAAAAAATGAAATAAAACCGTGTTCAACACGTGTCTAGCTAAACAGTGTTTAAAATGTTGTCAAAATTGCTACGCTGCGTGTAAAATTATAACGAAATAAAATATCACACGTCATATTTGACAGCTAAAATAGATTTTAAGCATGTAATAAAAACGAAATTGTCTTTAGACACGGATTCGTAGGACAGAATTTTATAGACACGCGTTTAACGTATGTTTAAATTTTCTGTAGTAATGTTAGACTTGAGAGGAAGCTAGTAGAATATATTTTGATTGTGATCTTTCGATAATATTTACGTGAGCATTGATGACAACACGTCGCTACGGCGAGGAGGCGAGCTCGGCGCGGGAACATCCTCAATAAGCGCTTAGTTAGCGTTTGCCGTTTGATTCTGCTCAGCTACCGGCGCAGGGTACCCGCGCCGCAGATACTCGCACGCTCACTTCGTTCTTAGCTTGGGTAAAAATTACTCTTGTAAGTTTTACTCCCAGAACCAATGTATGACAACTTTGTAACAGTTATCTAGGTAATATAAGATTTAAAATACAAAAAATAAGTAATTTAAGTGTAAAAGCAAGCATAAATAATTTATGTAAATCTTATGTGAATCCGTGAGCAAAACGTATAAGTACAATTCTCGCCTTATGGACAGAAGATAAAAATTGACTCAAATGTATTTTTTTGAGTATTTATTTATGGAATTGTCGCATGATAACTATTAGGTAGGGGTATAAATGAACAAAAAAATTAACTTTAATCTTTTTCATAAAACTATTGGGACCACATATTAAAGAATTCCGTCTTTAAAACTTAAATAAACCTCCATAAATGAAAACATTACGCACGTTTTGATTAATTCTGTTTATACATTGGGGAATTATTTCTTATTTTCATTAGATATAAAAATAATACAAATAAAACTTAACTATTAATATAAACAAATAATTCTATAAAAAATAAAAAGTTGAATTTAAAAATATATATATGGACCTTACATTTTTAATTAATTAAATTTATGAAGTTAAATTCGGAGATATTGATGTATTCTAATAATGCATCATGTATTTAACATTATTCAAATATTTTCAATTCACCTAACTAAATAAGTACGGAAAATAGTTTCTTAATTTTATGTTTGGAATATTGAAGTGTATTCTATATTTTATAATAAACAATAATCTCAAATATTTGAAAAGCTTATAATTATATAAAACTTGTTACTATATTAATGCTTTTAATTCATTTTACCTTTTATCAAAAGAGAAAAAGATGGATATATATTTATTAAAACTGATATATTTGACATGTTAAGACGCCATTTTCTCACCCACAAAGAAGGTATTGCTTATGCGTCCATATAACATTAACCTAAGTTTTTTTTTTAATTTAAGCAGGCTATTCTCTGTATTTCCACTGCACTGTGCCTACTTTCTCATTATTAGCGCAAAGAGTTGTTTTATTCCGACGTCGTCGAGTTAGCTCACAATTTCCCATTTAGCTGTACTCAGCATTCGTTTCACGCCAATATGCACTCTAATCCCTTAATATAAGGTTTGAAATTCCTTAAAGACTCCTGACAGCAAAATCAGCATATCTTGTGACACATATAAAGTACGATTTTGAACTCTATATCTAAAGTTATAAAGCTTAAATTAGTTTCAGCGACAGTGTGCAGAAGTGGAAGGTTTTTAAGCGGGCAATCGCTCAGAATTAAGGAAATAAGCGCGCTTAATTGGCAAGCGATTATTCGTAAGCGATTTCGCGAATGCTTCGTCGGAATTAGTTTTGTTTTGAGATTGCGATGTTTGTCGCTTAATTCCGCTTTAATTTACCTGCAATCGTGTTTCATTTTTCTTGCTCGTTTTCGTACTATTCCTTGATCTCACTCTGTTATGTTAGGTTTTGCTCTTTGTAATGTTTATGTATTTTATATTAAATGAAATAATTATAGATTAATGGTAGATCAACGACGGATCTCAATTGATGATCGCGGGTTCAAACCCCAGCTAGGAGTGCTGAGTTTTCAAGTGCTTTTGTGTTTAAATTTGTTTCGAGCTCGGTGGTAAGGGAAACCTTCGTCAAAAAACCTACATATGCAGTGAAGAAGCGTGGTGGATTACGCTCTTAACCTTCTCCTCAATAGGAGAGGATTTTGCCCATCAGTGGGACATTTACAGGCTGTAACTTTACTACAACCTAACAAAGTTGTTTTATAATATGTGTTATGTTAAATATATAACGAAAAAAGATAAAAATGTTGATGATTTTATTTTTTGCCACTTATTGCTACGATCATGTAATATTAAAAATTAAACAATACTGATTAAAATATATATTAAATGAAAGAAATGGTTCGATTAAAAAAGTTCTTAGTGCATTTATTATTGATGTTTGTATATATACTGTAAATCTTTCTTATTTTCATTTATTCAATTCAATTCTTTGATTAATAGTTTACATTTATTAATCGGTCATCGCGACTGACTTTCACGTGGAATAAAGCATTAACATCACTTTTAATTTTGATCCTGGTCAGGGTTTCATTAAAATCTATTCAATTATATTTGACTAAAGTGAACAGTGAGTGAGGTAGATAATAACTAAATATTTGTGTTTTTGTCTGTAGTAAACTATGTCTTACAATTAACAGATTCCTAATAATTATAATATTTTTTTCAACATTTCCTCTTTAATTTTTTGGTCGGGTAATTAGAGAACACGTGTTTCGCCTGGATTTCATCTAAGAGAAACTAAGTGTAAACGTCTTAAATCCTCTTAGCCGCAAGTACGTACTCGAGGCGGCGGTATTTCTAACACAAACGCGTTAATCTCGGGATTATTTCACAAAACCCAGACACATGCTTCCAAACAACTCGACACAAAACTTAAGATTTGCGCAAACACACAAAAAATCGTCAAACCTAACACCTTGTAATGACCGAAAACGAACACATTGCAGTATATAACATACATTTTAAACGATTTTCAACCTTATTAACCAAACAATAAGAGTTATTCATTTCTTTAGCAAGGTTAAGTAAATTTTGTCTTTCGCTTTGACGGTTACATACAATAGTTTTATTTGTTATAGATTAGCAACAATTTAACGCGACGATTATTAAGATGAGTAGAATTTATTGTAAGGCAGTAAGGCCCAATATCGTTTACACTAATACTTGTTAATAGTGAATATAAGTTTGCGAGTGTTGTTTGGGATTGTGCAAGAACGTTCACAATAGCACTAGAAAGTGATATATCATTTGTTATGAGATCAGTTCAAGGAGTATCGACTTTGTAAAAAATATCTTTACTTATCTCTACGTGTATATTATCTGTATTCTGTACATTTCCTAATAATTTTGAGAATATTTTTTTCTAAAGATTTCTAAAGATTCCGAATCTGTGGTTCTTGATAAAAATTAAAAAGATCGTTCCGTAAAAGACGATCATTGTTTTGTATGTATTATAAAGTATATTTTCAATTTCATTTTTACATTCTTATGTCATCAATAATAGTATTATTTGAAGTAATATTTATCATTCATTATATCTCTGGTGTAGTGGTGCTGAATGTACCTCTGATGCCGACGGTTGCGGGTTCGATCCCCGCTCGGGGCAGATATTTATAGTTATATAAATATTTGTTCCTAGGTCTGGGTGTTTGTCCTTGTGGGTCTCCCCGCCGTGCCTCAGAGAGCACGTGAAGCTGGCGGTCCCGGTTGTTATCACAATCATCTGATAATGATCGTTACTCGTATTAGGGAAATTATTCTAGTCTAAATGGTTACTGGCTTGCCTTTAGAGGTTGCAGAGGTCAGATGGTAATCGCTCTGTGTAAAAATCAGTAACTCGTTAATATCAGGACTAGAATAGTTAGCAGACTCTGGTATAGCCGGAAAAATGCTAGTAGATGATGATATATTGACAAAACGCTGCCTACTTAAGGATATAGGCTGCTATACCCTTTGGTTTATAATGACTCGAGCTTCGGGCATTGACTGACAAATACTATCGGAATAATGTAGTGGTACAGTAGTACAGTAACAACAGGCTATCTACTATTTTTGGATAAAGCCTTAAAGTACCTAATGTTATTTTACAACTATAGATATATGGGCGCTGATAAGCAATAATGTGTCAACCCACGAAAAGTCAAATTTAGAGATATTGATGTATTCTGATAATGCATTACATTTTTAACATTATTCAAAAGAATATCAAGTGATCTGAACTAAATAAGTACGGAAAATGTTTATTAATCTAACGTTTAGAATATTATATTAGATTATATAGATGATAAACATGCTTGTATTTAGTATAAGCTGGATTCACACAGGGTATTTAATATATTTGTAACTCATAAATGTATGCACCCATCGTAAAACTTTTTAAAAGAGTAACTATCGAGTTTCTTGCCGGTTCTTCTCGGTAGAATCTACATTCCGAACCGGTGGTAAATCAATTAATTAATTAGTGTTTAGTTTTATTTTGTTTCTGTATT
The DNA here is from genome assembly GCA_037950945.1 of Hypolimnas misippus. Taxonomy (NCBI): domain Eukaryota; kingdom Metazoa; phylum Arthropoda; class Insecta; order Lepidoptera; family Nymphalidae; genus Hypolimnas; species Hypolimnas misippus. The sequence continues at coordinate 165,969 of JBBEEQ010000026.1, forward strand.
GACGATTCAAAAGTGCTTGTAAAAGCCTACTTGAATAAAGCATATTTTGATTTTGATTTTGATTTTGATTGGACCGTGTTTCATATTTTGGATTATGCAATAATAAGATATGTTTTAAAAACTTTTTGTTAGATATAACTCTTTACTAGACAGGCTTCTATTATTTCGTTATATCATCAAAATAGAAATGAAAAGATGGATGTACACTTCTTCAAATAGAGTTATTAAGAATAGGTTTGACTTTAGACGCCATATTCTTAAAATGAAGTCCGTGTAGTTTGACTCAGTGTTGCTTATCAGCGTCCATATATTTGTTTTTTATAAAAATAGTTGGCAAACGAGCAGGAGGGACAACTGATGTTAAGAGATCACCATCGCTTATAGATATTTGCAGCACCAGAGGAGACACAAAGCGCGTCAGCTTACAAAGGTTTAAAGCATCATTATATACATTACTGAGGTAGAGCATAGCTGAAGTCCGCTGACTGCAACTCGTATATGATCTGACTCGACCGGGGCAGTACCTCACTCTCAGTAGATCGTTCTACTTCACAGGTATATAGCTAGGTTTTGTATGGTAAGTGAGCTGGAATTCTAACTACCTTCCCCATTCCTATGTTAACTTCGTATTCCCTTTCCTACCTTATGCCTTTCAAGCTAGCAACGCATTTATGACTACTTTGAATCTCCAAATGTCCATGTGCGACGACGATCATTTAACTTAAATACATGTATTGTCACCATTAAAAGCCGAGACGAATCGCTAGTGCAAAAGAAAAAACAATATAAAAACATCAGACAAAGCGGAATCAAACGTAGTTTACAACATCGACAACAAAGTATGGGAGTTCGTTAGGCGTCTAATTGCGAGCGAAATGAAATAGAGAGAACGGCGGGAAATGGGAACTTAATGCGATTAACGACACTCGTTCATTGTGCTGAGCGGGCGCGCGGCGCGGGCGGCGGCGGCGCGGAGCCCGTCCGGCGGTACTTGGATTCTAATAAGCAATAATGTGGCAACTCACAAATAGTCAAATTCGGATATATTGATGTATTCTAATAATGCGTCATGTATTTAATATTATTCAAAAACTTTTGAAGTCATATAAACTAAATAAGTACGGATAAAATTTCCATAATTTAATGTTTCGAATATTGTAGTGTGTTCCATATTTCGAAATATACAGTAATCTCATTAAAAAAACTTATTATATACAACATATAACTTTTGATTATACCAATCTTTTAATTCGTTATATCTTTCATCAAAATAGAAAAGAAATTTTAAAAACTGTGTTTTTGATCTGATCTGAAGCACCGTGTATGCATTCATACATATATATATATATATATATATATATATATATATATATATATATATATATATATAGCTAAGAACTATCTCGATAACACAAGCTTTTGTCCATTCGTTACGAAGCTAAGAATCCACAAATAGACATTAAACTTATCGGGTCGGTTAAAATCCGCTGTCGCCTGTGACTCGAACGCACGGAATAACATAGGATGCTGAATGCATTTTCTTTATTACTTCCTCAAATGCATTGCCTCGACTCATCGGGCTTTCATTTAAAACGGATGCGAGATGTTAATTTACTTTTTATATTGAGTTTTTAATTTTTTTTTTATTGTTTAAATTAAAACAATGAAAAACATAAAATTAAACTTTTATGTGTACTGATATAACTATATAATAAAAAAATAAACGCATCAAACTAAACGGCTCCCATTAGGGTTTCATGATTCTGCGTCGGGGGTCGGGAAACGCACAACACAAGCACAAACATCCACCACAGCAAACATCCGTATGGCCAATAAAGACGTTTACCGTGAGCGGTTATATACCTACATACCTACTGTTGAAGAGATGAATATGAGAAATTTCTTTTGAACACAATAATCTCAAGAATCATTTGTCCGATTACTTGATAAACTTATTACGTTCTATGACATATTAAATCTTATAAAACTGCATCAATTAATGAAAATTTGTGTTTAAAAAGGCTATGATTAAACTTTGAAACTGCTATGTGATTTATTTAAAACTACCTGACCCGGCGAACTTTGTACCGCCTAACGGTCGATTCTTTATTTTTATTTTTCAATATTACTCTGCTACTTATGATGCCGGGCTAGATAGTAAGATAAAAAATAAAAAAGAATGTTAATAAATCAACAACATTAAGCCAAAAAATAAAAAGTATATAAAACTCTAAAAGTTCTTTTAATTATTATTGCGAATCTTCTGTATGGGAATACAGAAAAGTGTTGTTCTTAGACTTTTTCAGTCTTTTTATTTTTATTTTTCTCGCCGTAAGAATCATCCTTGTACTTCAAGGAATATTATAAAAAAAGAATAAGCGAAATCGGTCCAGCTGCTCTCGAGATTTGCGTTTAGCAACACATTCATCGCTTCATTTTTTTATTTAAAAAAATAACACTCACAATAATTATGTATTTAACATATTTGTTCGTATGTTGTGCACTGCGATCCCGTTCACCCGATACCGATAAAACTTTATCAATTTATTGTTGCGCTTGCGAGAAAATTATAGATGTAGTACCATTAACTAGATAGAATAAAGAATTTTAAACAGTCGGTCAGCGGAAGAGAATACTAACGTTATACACGCCAAACGAAAAAAATGCTGAAAATTAACTTTCGTTTACGCTGAATTATTGAGAAAATATACTTTTGTGTCTGCTATGTGTGTCTGTGGCACCGTGGCTCCTTAATGGGTGTACCGATTTGAATGCGCTTTTTCTATTTGAAAGAGGGTTCTAAGAAATGTTCTACTAAAATCGGTCTAGCCATTTAAAGATCATGGGCTCTTTTCTTTTTAGCTGCGCAATAATAAGTATTTGATTTACTTTCAAACATATGTGTTACCTAAATTTTTAAACACCTATAATTGCAACATAACTGCAAAATTATGGAATTCTTGGTCTGATGCTGCAGAATTAGCAGGATACACAATTCCTCACCAACTTACAGCAGGTATCGAGTTGGTGCTCGTTGAAATGCTCTCAATGAATAGACTGTCAGGTTTTTTTGTAATTCTCAATTTTAGTAAATTATAGCTCTTTATCGTTTAGATTAAGCACCTTACACGTGTACAATATACGGTTTTTAATGTAATATTGCCCGTTCTGAATTGTATTATAATCTCGAAATAAGCCCAAAATATCATCGAACATTAAAAAATGATGTTAGCATTAATAATATCATCACACGTCCTCAATAGGCTTACACATGATTCCGCGTAATCTCCTAAACAGTCACCTCGGCCTCACGCTGTTATATTCCTTTAATCACTATTTCTATGGGGATTATGACAAATACAGTCTACTTTCTACTTCATAAACGATACAATTTTTTAAAGGATTTTAGTTGTTATTGTGTCGTACTAAGAGTTGTAATTGTTTGAATAGTAATGACGTTTTGAAGTGAGTGGTTTGTTGTAGGTTTTGTGCATTAATGCCTAATGGTCATAGATTATGAGTGAGACATTACACGGTTTGATGCGTAGAGAATATGGAACGAATTTTTGTATACATGGTGTTAGTATTTATGCAGATATTGATTATTATGCAAATATAATATAGGTAATTATATTATAACGTAGATAATTGTTTGATGTAATTATAACAATTTGTTGCATTTTTTATATGTATGTACGAATATGAAAACACCCGTTTTATTATTAATAAAAAACGTTAAAATATTAAGAATACAAATAAATTAGATAAAATAAAAATATTTACTTTATAAATTTTTGCTATCAATTATTATTATTATTATTTAATTGTTAGTAAAACAATCAACCACAATTCATTTTAAAATTACTTTATTATCGAGAACTATAATAAAGTAATTACAATTCGATTTGATTACTTTGCTTTATAATATCAAGGTTACTGATCAATTTCCTTTAAATTAATTGTACCATACCTATAACCTTCGCTCATGTGCAAATAATAAGTTGATAAAGTTTCATCGCGGTCGGTATGGCATTACATAAGATACGAACACACAAACACATTAATTGAACATATGCTCATATCTGTATTTCTAATTTAAATAAATGATCTAACTATCTACGCTCTGTTGTTTCACCTGAGAAATAAAGAAGTGTTAAGCCCAGATATTCTATATTTGTTATATATTTAGTTTTTACCATTTCAAAATTTATTCAAATTCATTAAGCCCTTGTTAACATTGAGTAAAGGGAATGAATATATAAAATCACGTTTCAAAATAAAAACATAATTATTTTGCTACATGCTGTACAGCAGTTCTCATGCGAGCGCGTAATCGTCGCCCCTCGCATTAGCACCTCTGCGGAGCGGATCATCTGCGCACTATTGTCGGCGGCGGCGGGAGTTTGCCATTAAAACATAAAAAAATGTAAGAAAAAGCTGTTATTAAATTAAGTCATATAAAACCTTCATAATAATATCTTTATCTTTATAAAACACTAACTTTTGCTCGCGACTTCGCTGTTAATTTAGATTTTATGAACATTTGGAACAAGGTACTTTTCAAATAGTTTTTTTAAAAAAAGATTAATGTGTACCGGAACCTAAAAAGCTTTCCGGAGCTTTTCCTGATCTTATAAAATTCGCCTTCTCTCTGTTTATTATACGAGTATAGATTATTATCAACATCAAATGTTTGATTACTGAGATTCCTCAGTATAGTAATTTTTATTAATGATGAGGTGAGATACTTCTGCTAGTGAGGTGTGGTGTATTCTGCTCATTTCAGATGATGCTGGAGCATCAGGTTAAAGTTACGCAACTATATTATTTTTTACTTTTAAATATCGATACTGGTAAAGCTGGTAACATGTCCAAGTAATGCTCAGTTGACACTGTATATCTATCAGATCGAGTCACATTTCCATAGCAGGAGTGCTCCACAATTACCTCGTGATTTCTTTGTAAACGTCAAAAATTAGGTGAGAATTACACTGGTAAGGTTCACTCAGAGACTTTCATAATTTACATTTATTGTTTATTATTGCTTTTACACCTGTTAGTGACTTATTTGTTGAAAATAGCTTACGTTATCTAGCTAAATGTGATCAGGTTAAAGAGCTGCTTAGGGAATTTAAACTTACAAGTGTAATTCCCGCCTTATATCGTCCATATTCTAATCTCGCAAGACGTGGCGTATTTACCTCCAGTACCCCAACGCCACGTTCACTGCACGTTACATGCACTCGACGCCAGGTGTCGGGAGGGGGGGACTGAATTCGATTCCCGGCTATTGAAAAGTTTCAAGAGGCGAAAAGCTTCGACAAACGACGCTAAGTGAATTTCGTGCCCTCGGAAAACTCAGGGCCGGGCTTGGAGAACCGTTTATTATTTTTATTGGTTTTCTTTTTGCTTTTTACTTTAAAATTGTTTCTAATTAATTATAAATTTTTATTGTGTTAAATAATATTTTTAAACTTCTAGTAGTAAATATATAAATATTAAATTGAATAAAAGTGTTATTCCAAGATTTTATCTCATATAAAAAAAAGAAAATTGATATATGATGATGGAAATAAATTAGGTATATGTACATAGTGTTATAGAAACGCATTATATAAAACGAATAGTTAATAATAAGTACAAAATAAATAAGTTAAAACTCATACATAAAATATGCACCAATCAAAATGCGGAGGAGGGGAACTACCGCGTATATTATACCCATAGCTTACGAAATATAATGGCAATGATCAGAAAATAAGATGAAAATACCGACGAAAAGGTCAATTGAAACTATTACAATAGTAACTGACTTGTGTGGATACTTATTTTTAACTTCCACTAGCTAGGCGAGAATTTAATTTATAAGTTTTACTCTCGTATTCGACATATAACAACTCCTAAATCTGGTTAACTAGAAAACTTACAAGAGTAAGTTGTTTTTAAAAATAAAGGCACTGACAGTAAGTTCTTTCAGTAGTAAAGCAATAACGAACAACTTATGTAAATTTTTATAAAAGTCTGAGAGCAAAACTTCTAAGTGTAATTCTCGTCTTAAAGACGTCACAAACAAAATTAAATGCAGATTTCGTCCCTGGAGAGCGGCTTGGTTCCAATTTTTATCAATCCCATTTCATTTCCCCTTACGAAAGTTTTCCTCCAATTTCGCGCTCTCGTCCCGCCCTCTAGTGCCGGAGAGCAAACAAGCAGAACATCGATATCGATAGTCATTTACTTCTTATTCATATAATCACAATTATTATCTTTATTGTCACATAAATATTTTTTTTACATCTCTATATTAATACAATTTTAAAAATAAAAAAATACAAGAAAGTACCAGTTTCAAAATATTATATTATATCAATTTTTCAATATGGACGTGTCATGTAGAGTAGATTACATCCATGAACATGTGGTAGTAATATTATATATACATAATATGAAGAAAATATGACCTAAATTTATTTGTTACTAAAAAGTTAAAGAAAATGTTTTCATTTCAAATAAATTAAAAAATGTTTTCAAAGTTATAGTTCTCTTAATTATAATTTATATCTGTTAAAAAAATATTTGATTACAATTATTATCACAACTAACAGAGATAACACTTTAACAATATTAGGTATATACTAGTTGTAAAAACCCAATAAAAAAAATTATAATGTATCGATGTTTTCGGCGCAGCACATCACTAAAAGTTAAACATGGGAGTATTCCTCGCACGGCGGACGTATCGCAATCATTCCCCGACGACTCGCGTCCGTCATCCCGCTGACCGAGAGATCGGGATAACACCTTATTACCCGCGGATACATTACAATAACCTCGGGCAACATGGTGAATATATTATGACTAAAATTGAAAATTAAAAAAAAAACGACAATCCATTCAATGAGACTATTTCAACGACCACCAACACGATGTCTCTGAAGTAAGTCAATGAGGAGTTTTCTGGTGGTCTTGGTTGCAGCATCAGATCAAGAATTCCATCATTTTGCACAGTTATGTTGCAAAATTTTAGATAACACATATATTTGATAGAAAATACTTAATGTGCATCTAAAGTTCCTACCGTAGCTGAGAAGCACAGAGCTCGTGATCTTGAAATGGCTGAACCGATTTTACTTTTGGAATTTGGTTTTAAAACTTAACTACTAAACTGATTTTGATAAAAATTAAAACAAAATTATAGTCTATAATTTTATACATGTAAATAGTTATGGCTAATTTTCATGGTAACGTAACGTTTTATTTTTAAAATATTCTGCTGTGTGTAATTATGCGGACGTTAGGTACTACTTAGGATAATAAAACATATTTTTTCTTCATGTATACACATGTGTTTGAGATTTCAAGATTAGCTGTATAATTATTTAGGTTGTAGGTTATTTTCGCATCTTTTTTTTATTTAGCTATTCTTTATTGCGACCTAAGGGATATGTAACTAAATTATTTTTCTCTATCTACATATTAGAATATAAATATTTACGACAAGTTTTCGTTAATTCCAGTCTTAAACTACGATCTACGAAACACACATAAACATACACAAATCTATTTCAGTAAAGAGTACTCCATATACAAACCAAACATTAAAATCGCTTTAGCTATTGAAAACTTAACAAACATAGGGATTCACTTTCGCATTTACAATATTAGTACAGACGAAGCCTAACTACGTATAGCTAATTCACCTCGCCGCACAAAGCCGCGAACGCCTCCAAACAAACCTCTTTGTGTCGCTCAATAACCCAGAATAAATCCTTTCCAAAAACCGACCGACCAATTTCGCCGCAAATTCTAAGAAGCTTTTTTTTTCCACGAGCTTTTCGTCTGCGGTTTTCAATGGGCGAGCTTTTAATTGTGTTTTTTCAAACATTGTTGACCACTGTGCGCTTCGGTATAAGAGCTGGGATTGTGTTTAATATGTGATATTTATGATCGTCGTTTGCGCATGTACATATGGACGCTGATAAGCAATACTATGTCAACCCACACGGACGTCATTTTGAGAAAATGGTGTTCAAAGACGTCCAACATATTCTTAATAAATTTGTTTGAATAAGTAAATATCTATCTTTTCTTTTCTTTTGTGATTAAATTAAGATTGGTTAAAGAAATAATAGGTTTTTCAAATATATGAAATTATTACATCTTTTAAAATTTGGGACACACTTCAATATTCGAAACAGTTACTTAAGAAACTTTTTCTGTACTTATTTGGTTTAGATGATTTGAAAATTTTTGATTAATGTTAAATGGCGCATTATCAGAATACATAAATATCTTAAAATTTGACTTGTAGGTTGACATATTATTGCTTATAAGCATCTATATTTGGTGTATAGTTATTCGTATTAAGTTAAATTATTGATGCTGAAAATAATCCTATACGTTTCACAATTAAACACCTCGTGGTATTCTACTTCACCTATTTTGGTAAAAAATACTAGCTTATTTTATATTTAACGACTTTTAAAAAGGAGGAGGTTCTCAATTCACAGTGTATTTTTTAGGTTAGTGTGTAGTGTTTTATATGCAGGTAACGACTTCAGAATTCTGTCATATAGTGACCAATTTTGAAAATTATATTTTATTGAGATATATTTACAGATTAGTCCTATTTATTAAAATCGATTCACTGTTTTGTTTTTTAAATCAAAATAACTTGATTAAGTGTGTCATCTATATAAACATAATTGCGTAAAGTTAAAGTCGGATCCTTTATCAAAAATAAGTGTTATTTATTCGCTATTAGCTCTCAGAGTAGGACTGTCTCCGTCGCTCTCAAGTTGCACGCTAAGTGTGAAGTACAATGAGTCGTGACAAGTCCATGAAGTGACCACCAGTCGGATTACGTTTGAAGTGCGCGACGAGCAGCATATTGTTACAAGCCATTATTGTGTTTGCATTGATAAGTCTATTCGTTGAGGTTTATATGAAAATCTATTTAACGTTTTTTTGATCTTACTACTATGATAAAATGCGAAAGTTTAAGAGGATAGATACTTGAATGTTTGTTGCTCTTTCACATTAACTATGGAACAGATTTTGACGAAATTTCGCAGTAATATTGTTAATACATCAGAATAACATATAGGCTACTACGGATTTTATCAAAGCAGCACGCGGGCGAAGCTGCGGGTGGAGGCTAGTTTTTATTGTAATTTTTAAAGTAAAACATTAATAAAAAATTTAAACCGTCATATACGCTTAAACTCGACGCTCGAAAAAATAATATTTAACATAGTCCCTTTTTAAGTCGATTGTAATTGTCCAGACTATGAAACACAAAATTTTATAAAACTTAGATATTTAACATGTTTTACTAGTATGGATAACATGTGTTATTAAAACGGTACATTGTTGTTATATGGAGGCTGATAAGCAATAATGTGTCAAGCCACACGGACTTCATTTTGAGAAAATGGCGTCTGAAGATGTCAAACCTAATCTTAATCAATTTGTTTGAAGAAGTATATACCCGTCTATTCTTTTCTTTTTTGATAAAAAGTATAATTAATTAAAAGCAGATTGATATATTTATTGTATTATCTAATAAAAAGTTTTTCAAATATTTGAGATTATTGTATAAATTGCAAAATATGGAACGCACTTGGAAATCGAGACAAGTAATTAAGAAACTTTTTTCCGTACTTATTTAGTTTATATGGCTTGATTTTTTTTAATAATGTTAAATAGGTGATGTAGTATCAAAATACATCAATATCTCCGAATTTGACTTTTTGTGGGTTTTTGTGGGTGGGACAGTTAATCTGGATAATAATATAACGAAATGCAAAAAAGTTACGATTACAATAATAGTAAACTACCTAAAAATAATAACAATATTTTTAACTTAGAAAAATTGCACGCAAGTATATAGAGTAATCATCGTAATTCAACACTATCGCACAATCACATCTACACGTAATCACAGACCGCTTGACAGAGACGCAACCGCGATCGTAAACAATGATTACAATAATCGTAACGTGACCATTGTGACTGCTTCCTTTGTGACGCCGAAACGTCTGTTCGAAGTAATGTAATACTTTCCAAGAAAATTGCAGATTTTGTCTAAAAAGTATCCTTGTTCAGACCATTGTGTGATGCAATTCGTATACAAGCTGTTGCTTTGGGTTTTGCTTGACGGATTTTACTTCTGCTCTGCTCTGCTTTTAGAAAAGTTATTGCAGCGAGATATGTATACATATTAGCATACATATAACGCTCTGATAAAGAGTAAGTTGAGTGCTGTAACTTAATTAGAAATTATTCATCCTGTTTATTCCAGATCATACTGCAGCTTCAGGGCCAGGTTATGTAATTATGTTATTTTCTTGTTAAATTATCACCGTCGCACATGGACATTTACAGCACTAATTTCGCAGCACAAAGCGTTGCCAGCTTGAAAAGAATAAGGGATAAAAAAAAAGAAGCAATGAAAGGAATAGGTGAGGCTTCCGGCTCTCTCACTCACCGTACGAATCGCAGCTATATTAGCTTCTTCACCCTGATCTGCTGTGGAAGCTAGGTATGGCCCTGGTTGAGTCAAAACGAACTGTAGTCATTAGGCTACAGCTGGACTCTACCTCAATTAATTGCACAACAATAATTGGATGATAATAAGCAATAATGTGTCAACTCACAAAAATTCGTAGATATTGATGTACAATGAAAATGCGTCATGTATTTCACGACATTAAAAAAATTTAGTCATCTTTACTAAATAAGTACAGAAAAAAGATTCTAAATGTAATGTTTTGATGATGGAGCCTACTTCAATATTTTGCAATATGCAATCGTCATATATAAAAATTTATTATTAGATAAAACTTCTTATAATACCAATCTACTTTTAATTTATTATACCTTTTATCAAAACAGAAAAGAAAAAATACGTCTTCAAACAAATTTGTTAAGAATAGATTTGACATTTTTAGTCTCCATTTTCTCAAAATGAAGTCTGTGTGGCTTGACATAGTATTGCTTATCAGCATCCAATTTACGATACTTGTAACAAAGTAGACTTTACTTATTTATTTAGGTTTACTAGGAGTTGTGACATTTCATTTTAAGTATTTTTTATGTATTTTTGATTAAAGTCAGCGTCATGAAGTGTCATGCCTGCACACACTGGAAGGCTGGGCAAAGTATTTTTTTTCTTACGCAAATTCATACAAAACTTGCAGTAACAAAGTACATATTAAAATGTTTGGAAAAATAATCTCATGCCGTTTAATGACTTGAATTCGTTGTCTACAATACCAGTTTTTCTAGCACTCTTCGGCACAGTGGTATACATTTTTCAGTCTGTGCTATTAATAATTGATAGAATTAAATTTTATTATTGATAAGACTAATGTTTGCAGAATGCAGACCCATTTTCCACTATTTGTTTTATTCTATATTTTTAAGTTCTGTTAGGAATTCATATTAAAACAAAACAATATAACTTATTCTTTAAACTTTTTATTTCCAACAAATGTCAATAATGTTACATTATGTACAAGTCATGGATCACTTTTTCTTTTTTTTTATATCTTTCATTACTTCGCTGTTAATTTTTCTTCCCACCGTTTTTTCAAATCCTTTACTTGGAGGCGATGTTTTTTCTTTTTTTTATATTGAGGCAAAGGGCTATTCTTAACTGAAAAACAATACATCAAATAAAAAGTACATAATGATAGCACAAAAATAATATGTTCATGACATGTTTCTAATAATGCTACTATTACTATATACATGTAGTAAAAGCAACTAATATACAGACTGGATTTTTTAGTGGACGTGAATGGCCAATTCTGAATCTATAGGGTATAGCGAAAAATACTCAGCGGAATCTCGGGATCGATTTTGATAAAAACTAAAACTGCCTCATTAATTAGTGAAAACATTTCCTAGCCAGAAATTGAATAATAACGTGAAGAGTGACCAGTTACCATTATTTTCCGAGTTACAATATAAACATTAAGTCAGATTCGATCAAAGAAATTGACTTTAACCCTCGTCCAATCATTTCTGATGTTGACTGTAATCATATTTTCGACACTCACGACTGTACCCTCAGAAAATATTCATTAATCTCATTTTAACGACATTAGCGACACAAAATATCTCCATTAAAAAACAAATGAGCGTATTCAAGCGAGGCGACCCTCGCACCAATTAAAAATAGAAAAATTCAATTTTATTCCAAGGCGCCATATTGGGTCACCGCCTCGTGCAAATGCCGCGCTTTTTAGGGTATAACAAACATAAAAAGGACTCCAAAACTTCAATTTTGAACTCTAACTTATTGAAATAAGGGTTATGATAAGTGTAAGGTCACATTTGTCGTAATGTCAATGTAATTCTTTTTGTTGATTTTGTTTTTTATTGTGTTACAACGTTTATCAATCGCTAACGAGCCAGCGGGGAGTGTGGGAGGGAGAAAGAGTATGGTTGGAGAGAGATGGTAAATTATATGTTGTGTTGCGTTTGTGATGTGGTTTCTTTTGTTGCTTTTCGTATTGTTCCAGATGGCTTTGTACGAAATATTCATACATTATTATAATGTAACACGAAACAGTATTCGGGTATTTCATTTACCTTATAAGCTCTTATGAAATTTCAAAAGTTTTGGAAAAAGTTGTACGTTATTGGGTAGTATTTATAGATAATTGTGTATAGTATTGTGTAAACATTAGACTTATAAACACTCACACATTAGACAGCAAAACATAATTTAATAAAACACCTAAAAAGGTTCATACAAAACAATCCGCTTTTACTATATTATGTCCTATGCCCAAAGTGTGTCTGAAAGAAATCGCTATTTCAGCGATAAGACCGCTTGTACATCTTTCTTTATTTTTTTCCATGTACTTCGCAAATTGACTGCTGTGCAATAAAGAGTATTTGTATTGTAACTTTATTAAATATATTACGTTTATCTTTTTTTTGTCCATAATGAATTTTTTTTTAGAAAAGTAAACAAAAATTATATAATTATGTATTTCATTTGGATAATCGAAGTGAAACACACGCATATTATAATATTATAGTTTCTCTTGAATTTACGAATTGTCAAGAAATCTGATAAACCTAAATTTAATTTAATACGTGTTACGACGTCATGACATTTCAGACAAATTGTAAAAAATCACAGCCACCATATTTCAAATCGATACAGATGTTTTAAAAATACTAATCTACCCATACAAGCTGTGTCAATGGGCCGGGTAAAAACTAAAAAAAAAATATTTTAAATGTAAGGGTAAAAAATAACAAGCAAATTACAATCCCCGTATCTAATTCGGATATCACAACTGCAGTTTGTCCAAACATGTCATTAGCTAGCGAGCGGCGCCGCGGGACACCGCGGTACTATTACGAATGTTTCCTTTGTGCGTTTAGAGGTCCATCTCATATGTGATAAACCCAAAAATATAATATAAATACGGATTTTGGCACCCAGAGTGCTGAGCACATAGGACGGCGTTGCCTAGCAACCAAATAGCGACTGAGTATGACCGGTGAGAATATCTTCGGCTAAACAAACATACATGAGCTTGTTAAACGTGAAATAGGTAGAGATATTTTCAACGTCTAAACGTATTATAATTATATTATTTTGAAAAGGTTTTTTTTTCGGTATTTATTTATTACAAACTTACCAATAAAGCACCCATTGAGAAAACAAACATGATTAAAGTTGGTACCACTAGATTTATCTCTAGAAATCTTTTTGTTTTGATGGACTTTTTAATAAATTTTGACTACTAAAATAGTTATTAATGATAATTATTTATTTATTATCTAATATTGGCTTTTGACTCTAAATAAGAACACTAACAATAATAGAATTTAATTAAAACCTCAAAAGACCTTTCTCTTCTCTTAATTAAACTTTAATGATTTTTAAATCGTATATGTAGTACATAGATTATTCACATACTTACTAAGTTAATCTACTTCAATTTCAATTTTGATTATAAAACCAAACTTCTGAACCGATTTTAAAGTAAGTAAAGTTAAGTAACAGCTTATAAATGTCCCACTGCTGGGCAAAGGCCTTCTCTTCTATTAAGGAGAAGGCTTAGAGGTTAATCCATCGCGCAGCTCCACTGCGGGGCGGATATAGATGTATCTGAATTCCTCCCGGCACATGCAGGTTTCCTCACGATGTTTTACTTCATCGCCGAGCTCGAGACGAATTTGAACACAAATTATGCACTTGAAAATTCAGTGGTGCTAGCCGGGGACTGAATAAAAATGACAGAACCACAAAATAAACATCAAGTTCGCACTTGACAGTGAAATCCACGGGTGGTTTAATAGCGCTTTGATACAGTTAGTGTAATCGAATCCTGATAACTGACTCGCAGTTACAATGAACTGAACCACCGGGGTCTGAGGCTTGCTCGCAGGACTGATATTAAAAACTAACTAACCAGCCAAGTGCGTTCTTGTACAATCAGTGTTCCGTATCAATTGGTAAAATTAGAAACAAAAATGCCGGAATGTACATTTATTTACAAAAGACGACATCCATGGGAATCTCTTGTGAGACCTCCAAAATGGCGCATTTCGGAAATTTATCAAATTTAGATAAAAAAAATAGAGTTTTGGCGCTACGATTTGCTTTTTATCTTTCTGTATGATTATGTTCATCGATGTTACCGCTTGCTGAAAATCATCTCAAAATTTAGGTTAATTTTTATATGCCCCATTTTTGGGTGTGTCTAGTGTATTAAAATAATCATGTATGGAATATTGATGGCACCATGTGTTTTTTATCGAGTCATAAATTGGTCCTTTCGAATTTTATAACGCATGCCTAAAAATAGTTGCGAACAGTATTAGATACGATTACTTTAAATTATGTTAAAAGTTACAACTTTGACATTTTTGTTAATATTTAGTGTCCGATTGTCGAGAGAAATGTCGATGTATTTTGAGCGTATTTATGTATTTTGAAAATGTATGTACGGATTTCTCATTCTTTAGGACGATTTACCGCCTAAACCTAGGGTCACCAATTAGTTTCTTTCGGGATCCGTAAAAGTCTTGTCCTGTAAACTGAGGTAGATTCTAGCTGTAGTCTACTGACAACAGCTCGTATATCGAATGGTTAGACCGGGACAGTACGTCACTCTCACAGAAGATCGGCGTACAGTAGCTAAAATAGCGTTTCGTACGGTGAGTGAGAGAGCTGAAAGCTTATTTTCCTTACGTCCTATTTCCTATTTCATTTCACCCCTCATTGTTTTTTAAGCCGACTCATTTATCTCTGGTGACCACATAATGGGCCTGTCCGGATTCGGACATCGGCTCGCCATTTGAAGACCCCTGAACCGTATGACGGATTTAAATATGGGAGGTCATTAAATTCTCCTCAGGTATATTCCCGGATCTCCAATACTATTTATCCTATTTAAAAACCTCTTTTTCTCATTCAACCGACATAACCTATAAGTTAGAACTCGTCGACCTTAACCGATGATCGCGGCTTCCTACCACGGCTAGCCCATCGTGAGGAAACCTGCATGTGCCGGGAGAATTTTGACATAATATGTATGTTATATTCCCCAACCCGTGGAGAAGGATGGCGGATTTAGTTCCAAACCTTCTCCTTAATAGAAGAGGTCTTTGCCCAGCAGTGGAATATTTACAGGCTGTTAGATTTTTTTTCCTTTAAAATTTCCACTAAAGAAAAGCTCCATAATAGGTGTATAATATATGTAGCGTTATTTTATGGGCAGTCGAGTTTATAATTTTAATATTATGAACTGGACTCTTGTTTTTATATTTATGCCGAGTTACTGGTAGATCTATCTTAATAGGTATTTTATTTCAGTTAAATTGATCTAAGAAAAATTCGTATAAATTAATACAAAATTAATTCGCAAGTCATTTTGGCTATATGTCGCAATGAGATCTCTAACATCGCAGGCGATAAGCTGCAGTTTGAGTCCTTGCTTCTAATTATAAAGTAGGTATAGTCTTTTTTTCTTCACTCGTCTTATTTGGTAACAATACTCGGAACGATAATCACAAATTTCCGCAATTTATTTTTTATTTCAAAAATTTATTCAGTTTATTCATTCAATCGTTAATTTCTCATTTATAACTCTTACATGTGGTTAAATGAACGCCATACCTGTCTGCTAAATAAAAAGAACTAAAGAAAAATAGAGTATACAATATTATATCGAAGACTGATTTTAGTTAATTCATAAAACAAAGCTTTTTAATTATTTTTCCATCTTCAACGAATTATACGATGAATTAAAACAAAAAAAAAACATAAACGCCCAATAAAAAATCAATGATTGTTTAGCCGCGACTCTCCGCAGTTCCCAGTGGGCGCTAAGTGATGTAAAATGACAAAAATTGCTCGCCGAATCACTGCCGTTTTTTAATAATTGTTTTACGCTTTAACAAATGAGTTTGAAATTGGATCGGGCTCGGAGCGCTTACAAAAATGGATGCTTAATAGAATTAGAGTGAGCGGGACGGAGCTATAAGCGCGAGGGGGACGGAGATAGCTAGTTGCTCGAGATGTTATTCTCGATTGTGATTAAGAAATTCGTTTTGTTATTTGTAGCTGATTCGCTTTACATTGCGCCGGGGGCTGCCAGCATGTTCTTGTTCCGGGAATTTAAAAGGGGTATTTGTAAGTGCCTTAACATTTAAGTTATAGGAGGGTATGAAAATATTATTTATGTTTTATTAAAACTAGTTTAATTTGAAATTTCTTATTAAAAAAAAATGTTATAGAGGTAGACGCTAATGTGCTTGATAACTACTATCAATACGTACTAAAATATAGCTATTTGATCGCGTGTTTGTAAGTATGTTTGAATGTGTCATAGTATAAAGGTTATTTAAGCCTTATATTGCTCAAGACTGAATAGGACTAAGTAATATAAAAACTAACACTAAACTCTATGTTGCATCGGCTAATTTACAAACTCTAACACTATTACAATTTTCATATCTCAATTTAATTAAATTATATTTTTATAAAAAGATAATTACTTCAATGACTAAGATTATTCATTTTGATACTGACAGTGTCCGACAAACTTATTGATCAAACTAGTAATGTAATAAAGGAATACTTAATGTAATTTTAATTCCCTTATTTTCTTAAAGGTGTACCCAATGTTCCAGGATTATTTTACTAAGACATAACCGGAGCGATACACTAGATAAATATATAAGTACTAACAACTTTGTTAAGGCGATCGCTCGATTATCATCTCGAAGATGATCTCGGACGCCATTACCCGCTAACTGCATTCATTGTTTTATACAGCGCCGAGCCGCTCACAGTGTAATGGATATCGGCAGCTCACTTGCTTGATTGTAATGTAGTTGCAATATATTAGCACGAGGGTTTATGAAGAAGACTTCGTTTTAATCAGAAGATATTATAGAAATGATCGTTAGTCAGAAAAACAGTGAAGTCTTATCTAATTTGTACAGAAACGCATTGGTAGATTATAGCAATGGTGGTAACACTTTACCAGCCGACTGACTACAACTTATATAGCTCGAGCATTGCACCCAGACTAGTACCACACACTCACAGAAAATTTTCAAGCGTTTTCAAGCGTCGAGTGTATAGACATATTTCCGTCAAAGGCCGGCAACGCATCCGCAACGACTCCGGGGTGCATATGTCCATGGGCGGTAGTAATCATTTAAAATCAGGCGGTACTATTTGCTCATTTGCCTCCTCTTTTATAATATATAAAAAAATAAAACAGTTAGTATTATATAGCTGCACATAGCAGATAGCTGAGTGTCGTATGGCGGGTGAGGGAGTTGTAGACCTATACTCCTATACCTATCCTTTCCATGACTTCCTATTCCCTCTTTTTTCTTATTCACTTTTAAGAGTCAACGCAAAATAATAACAGTATTTTTCATTTCTAATCAAAATGCGCCTCACGAACTCTATTTTGACTATTAATATCATAATTACTTAGGTAATATTGTGTCTCTAACTAAAATTAGAGTCTAATAAATGAAAGTAGAGTTGATTTCAAAATAACATATAAAATTAATAGTAGGTAAATATATTCGAAAATTATTTTCAACGACAAACAGTCAACAACAATCAAAAAGTAAATATTTCGGAGAACTAATCGTATATTATGAAATTTTATAAATGCTCTCTTATTGAAATTAAATAAAAATGTACCTAGCTAACAATTTATTATAGTAAATGTTAAACTGATTTATGTATTCTAAAGAATGTGCTCAAGTGAGCATTCAACAGATTATAAATAACGGATTACAACCCATTCAAAGATTCATTCACTCCGTTATGAATCAATACTAGAGAATAAGGGATTGTATTTGATAAATATTTGTTTGGTATCCATTCGAAGATTTAAGTCTTTGTTAAAGGCGTTAAGGCTTAAACCCAATTTCTGAATTATATTTGGACACAAACTTACTATACAATAATCTATATTAATATTATAAATGTTAAAGAAATTAGTTGAAATGAATAAAACATATAAAGTAATTATTTACAATTTGGGCAGTAGTTCTGTAATATTTTATAAACCATATGTCAATTGTTTTTCACTTTATATATTCACCTATTCACCATAATATATCTCTACTAATATAATAAGGCTGAAGAGTTTGTTTGTTCGAATGCGCTAATCTCAGGAATTATTGGTTCGAATTGAAAAAATATTTTTGTGTTAAATATTAGAAAGCTATAGTCTATATTACATCACGCTACGATTTATAGCAGAAAAGCAGTAACCATAAACGCGAGTGAAACCACGAGGGGCAGTTAGTACTAAATATAAACACCGTGTTCTAACTACACATAGCTGACTACAGCTCGCATACGAGCAAGCTCGATCGGGAATGTACCACACTCTCATGGCGTGACATAAATCAAAAAATCAAATTTAAGCAGGCTTTAACAAGCGCTTTTGAATCGTCAATACAGAAACAAAAAGAAAACAAAAAACTAATTAATTCATCAATTTACCACCGGTTCGGAATGTAGATTCCGAGAAGAACCGACAAGAAACTCGATAGTTACTCTTTTAAAAGTTTTACGATGGGTACATACATTAATGAGTTACAAATATATTAAATACCCTGTGTGAATCCAGCTTATACTAAATCCAAGCATCTTTATCATCTATATAATCTTAAACAGAATAATATGCTTTAGCTACTGAGGAGTTTTTAATATGTACTAAATGCAGTTCGTGATCGTTTCGTGAATGTAAAAGTCGGAAGCCTAACCCTTACCCCTTCCTTTCTATACTTTGTATTATCAGTCTTTCTATTTTAAGCCGGCAACGAATTTGCGGCTCTTCTGGCGCTGCAGATATCTGGTGATCACAACGTCAGGTGACCAACGTGATCAATAGCCCGCTAGTTTTATCAAAAAATATATGTGTTTTTATTATTGTCCACTTTTAAAAAATATAAATTTTACATTTTGCTAAACTATATACTTCGATCACTTCAACAAGTGTGGTAAATAAGTAAAGATTGTAATTTAATAAAAGTGAAGTAAAAACTCTAATAATGAATAAAATACTTCAAAAAGATACTTAAGTAAATTTTTCTTTTTTACAATAATAATAGCCCCTAATAAAGTCATCAATTCTTTAAAGACGGTAGTTTATACGTAAATATATCGGTGGCTGTTCTAAAAGCACTCTAAATGCCATTCGAAACTTTTTCACTCGAAAAATACTAAAAATTAACATCACTAATAAGCCCATATTACGAACTGACCAGAATTAACGGAAATCCAATCCAGCACTACATCTACATATAGAATAAACTATTGTAACACTTAATAATTAGCAACAAAGAGTGTTTTTGCGTGTAAAGTTAAGTAAAATGGGAGTTCACGTTATAATGGCTGTAGTTTTTTCAAATCTATTTCTGTGTAGGCAGGTATTAATTTGAGTGCGTGTTATTATGATCCCCGTGATGGATTGGATGAGTAAGCGAATATTTGTTTTTGTACTACTAAACGTTGGACCAAATGTTTGATCGAATGCAATGCGATTACATTGGCGCCAATTTAAAGTTTTCGTTCTTTTTACAATTTATTACTATTCACTGAATTATTTGAATGTCGCTTAATGGATCTAAGTTATGACAATTAACCTAAATAGCAACGTGTCACATGTTAAAATTCAAATTAATCCATATCCATAGCGTCTCAAAAATATAGAAATACCTACATATGTATATACATATATTTATAAAAAACATTGCCCGAAGTATAAATAATTAAGACTTAAACAAATGTACCAAGTCTGAAAGCCACATTACTGACATAATTATTATATAAGCAGGTAACATACTTATTTCAGTTTTTTTTTATTTAAAAATAAAATTACTGAAACGATTTTGATGAAAATTCTATAAAAGTAATCTGAAAGTATATTCTTTCAAATAAAACTATTTTCAAAATCAGTTAAGAAATGACAGAGTTCTGAGGTAACAAACATTATTATTATGTGAGGTATCCTAGTGTATTACGAACTGAGAACCTTCTTCTTTGAAGATCGGTTGAATAGTACAAGATATTTATCTAATTGATCGGTTTTTATCCAGATGCGTATCAATTTGTATCGCGAGTTGTCAGCAATTTGCGGCTTCATAATAACATCTTACAAAGTGGTCTGAGTAGACTGCACGAGCCATGTTTCACTTTCCTTTGAGTGTCAGTAAAACGGAAATATTTTGCTTATTCATGCAGAATTGTTAATAATACGTAGTTAGTGGTAATAGTCAATAATTAAGCTATGATAATATTGTATTTTAATTGAAGACACGGCTGTTTGATTTATGTATGTAGTTTTTTTATTACACAATAAAATAAAATTTTCTTATATCTATTAAATATTATTTATTATTAATAAATATTTATTATTTACTTTTATAAAATAAAAGTTTGCGTAGCTATTCAAGTTGAATTGCTTAACTTGGCGTGGTAAATCAAACCCGAAAGTGTAAGGAATAGCGAAAAATACTTAAAGGACCTTAGGGATTTTGATGAAAATTAAAACTGCATCATTATTTTTTTGAAAAGTTCGTTTTCTTAGCCGAACCGTTTTTCTAGGAATTGATCCCGCTGATTTTGATAATAAAACTTTTATTATTGCACCGTCTGATAGTGATAATAGTAGATATTATAGGGATCAACTTTTGGAAAGTAGTAATAGTTGGAAAGTATAGTATAAGGTAAATTAAAGAAAATGCATTATTTTTACAAAATGCTATTAATTCCATACATTAATTGGACGCTGATAAGCAATAATGTATCAAGCCACACGGACTCCATTTCGAGAAAATGGAGTCTAAAGATAACATACCTAATCTTAATAAATTTGTTTGAAAACGTATATATCTACTTATTCTTTACTATTTTGTTGAAAGTTGTAATTAATTAAGTGAATATTGGTATAATAATTAGATTTATCTAACGAATAGTTTTTCAGATATATGATATTATTGAATACCGCAAAAAATGTAACACATTTCAATAGTCTAATCATTAAAATAAGATACTTTTTCCGTACTTATTTTGTTTAAATTACTTGATTTTTATTAAATAATGTTAAATATGAAACGCATAATCAGAATATATCAATATCTCCGAATTTGACTTTTTCTGGGTTGACACATTAATGCTTATCAGCATCCAATTAAACCTTAAGTAATCGATTCTTCAAGGAAATGATTAACACTCAAAAGACCCTTACGTATTTTTCGCAATGCCCTAATAAAAAAACACTCTGTATATTTAAAATACAAACAGTGCATGTTTAAAATATAACATAATAATAAACTATATGTAATTTCGTTAAATTCTTATGTAAAATTTTTTTTTAATGCATAAAGTACATAAAAAATTATACATGTTATAACTTCATCAGCCACATTCGAAGTGGCATTGGACCAACGTTTAATGAAATATCTAGTCCCGCTATGGACGTTAATAAAGAGAGGGCTTAGGGGGTCCGGACTCCCCTAGTATACGACTCACGTATACTTAGTACATTAAACCAATGTCAACGACAATGATTTATATTATTGCTAAATAACTGAAATTAGCATTTAGAATCATACCATCTTACTGCGTAATGCCCGGATAAAAAATAGTTTTTCTTTGTACATCTTGGACTTCGGACCCTTCCCTTGGACGGACCCGTCCCATATGAAAGCTATAGCTTCCATGAGTAATAAAGGCAACCTAATAAAGATTGGAAATAAGCATCCCAGTAGCTCGCACAAAACCACGCCATTTACATGGTATGCCAGTTTTAAGTATATTACAAAAAATCATTTTCGCCACGTCACCGGTAGCAGTGTTGACGGAATGCTACAACTGTCTAAAATCAAGTCTGAAGTGATAGCTTTGATCGGCTACTTGCATAGAAGTTGACTAATTTTATATCATTTGTTATGACATTTTAATAAAATGTTAGGACTATTTTTTAAGGCGAATCATTGATCTGGTTCTTGTATTGATTTACCATGCTATGTACAAAATTTCTGTTAAATAAATAAGGTATTGATTCATTTTGATGAAATAGGTTTGTCAATACGGGCTTTAGTAAATGTGAGTACTAGGTATCCGGGCAAAATCTCGTTCAGGTACATACATACATAGTGTCGCGACTAGTGTAAAAATAAATATAACTGCCTGTCCCACAGCTGGGCAAAGTCCTCTTCTATTACGGAGAAAGTTACCTTAATCCACCACGCTGCTTCACTGCAAATCAGCATTGTGTCAAAAATTCTCCTGACACGTGCAGGTTTCCCCACGATGTTTCGATTCACCGGGACGAGATAAGACGGTGATTGCCGTGGTTTGAACCTGCGATCGTAGGTTGAGACGTGTTGTAATCACTAGGCTATCTCGGTTCGACACGACAAGGAAATCATTACCTCTCGATGGCCTGTGTATGAGGCGCTGTCCAGTATCGAAGTATCGCGGCTCCTCAAGGGAAGCGCAAAGTGAGTTAGTGTTGAATGGCGCTGCGTATTGCCGCGGTCGGCGGTCGCTGGCCGCTTGTTCCGTCTTGTGATTGCTTGCTGCTCGTGTAGTATGTGACGAGATTTAGGATGACGCGGGAAAATTATTTTATAAGTCAAATAATTATATTTTCGTGAGAATAATTTATACGACTTCAGATATGTATGGGTTGATGTCATTTCGTCTTGATTTAATCGTAAGGAGATCGTTAGGAGATCAGCTCAGATGATTTCCATCGAATTTTGGTAAATTTAGTTTTAGATAAATTATCAAATAATAGTATTTTTTGCTAAAAATTAAAAACAAATAACAATACGCGCAGACAACCCGTAAAGACACACAAAAATCAGTCAGGCATACAAGATTTCCTTTGAGTCATTTAAGATTAATTAATAAACATCTTTAAACATATTCAATATATATTCTATTGATCTGGCTTTCATAATATTTTTTCTAACTACGTTTAACCTGAGTATGTAAATAGATGTATGAAATTCGGTATTAAAGTTATATTATTCAGATGATTTATTATCCGTAACTCAATCATTCAGTTAAGTCATAATTTATCCCACAAATGCTAATTATTATTCACTGCTTTTGACATTAAAACACGAAACTATAAAACATTTTCCACTTTAAGGAGCATCTGAAACTGTACCTCACACAACACCAATGTCCGCAAGTCCTCCGCGCCGGGCAACTGTACCGTAACTCGATTGCGTCGAGATGACCCCTGAATAGCGCCACGTCCGCCGGAGACGAATACCTTGGTAATTGACCCTTTGTTTATTACTTGCAATGCACTTATGATTGCGTCTCTTGATAACGCTGCGAACAACTACCAAACTAGCGATTCAGTATACTAGGACCTTTAGGCCTTATACAGACGAGAATAAGTCTTGAGATATTTATTACTCTCGGAAATTAATTACGCGTAATTTCATTATATAACGCACACGCTACAGCGTAAAACACAGTGTGTATTCCCCTCATAGATAAAATTTAGGGCTCCGTTATTCGTAAAGTATAATCGATATCCATGCATATACAAAACACGATAATACATTTATCAAATTACTATTGACTTGTCGAATAGAAAAACACTGTACTACCTTTAATAAAACAAATTGATAACATTAAAATATACACACAAACAATTTTAAAACGTCCAAACAGTGTTCAAGTTTTATAAACCTTTATTTAAACTCTCTTTATGAGGTTGATGATAATATTTTTCCGAGCAATTACTCGAACTCTTTGAGGCGGTAATCATCGTTTAATGGGCCCGCAACAATCACGGCGGGGCGGGAGCGGGCGGCGGGAGGGGCGCGGGGCGGAGGGGGGCATTTGAACCTTCACGCAGAAAGGATAATTCTGCGATCAAAGCCTGACAGGCACAGGTGGAGTAGGGTGAGCATGGAGTGGAGATGAGCTTATTGTGTTACATTTTAATATTTTGACTCGGTTTTCGGTTTCGTTTTTTTATTACTTATTAAATATTCAATTTAGATTCGTTCAGTCAGAAGATAAATATTATTATTTAATTTTAATTTATGACTTTATTCAATTAGTATTTATTTTATTTAAAGAACGACAGATAGTTATTATTATGAAAATAATATGAGGGTCTAAATTTTTATCGCTTTTTTTCTTGAACTATTACTCTTCAGCAGAAGCAGTAAGTATTTACTAGTAAAAGAATTATAAAAACCCTATTAAATAATGATAAAGCTTAGCACAATCTCGTTTTGGTACCGTTTTGATGGGCTGGTCCTGAGTCTTGTAAAGTCATTTGTAAATCGGAATCTTATACCCACCTACTAAGGAAACATACAAAATAAATCGTATAAATCATTTCAGTCGTTTAGGACTTCAGTTATACACACACAAACAGAATAAATATGTATGGTACTGTAAAATTGTAAATACCATAAGATTATAAACTTTCGATATATATCAAAGTCGATTAATTTTGTTAAAATTTTTATTTTTTAAATTTATTCCAACTTAAGTAACTCCATACGAGAGTGAGGTAAGGTTAGTTTTTACAATAATGTTATTGTTGAATTGGGTTAGATTAGAATAAAACATATTTAATAAAAAATAAATAGATACAGGTATATGACATATAGATGCTGATAAGCAATAATGTGTCACCCCACAAAATATCAAATTCGGAGATATCGATGTATTTTGAAAATGCGTCACGCATTTAACCTTATCAAAAAAATTCATGTCATCTTAACTACTTAGTTACTAACAGAAGTTTCTTAATTGAATGCTTCGAATTTCAAGTGCGTGTAAGTAAAACAATGATCATATATATTAAAAAAAACTTATTATTAAATAAATATTTTTATCTAAATATAAAAGAAAAGATGTATACTTCTTCAAACATATTATTAAAAATTGATTTGAAATCTTTACACACCATTTTCTCAAAATGAAGTCTGTGTGACCTGACATAGTATTGCTTATCAGCGTGTATATATAAAGATGAGCAAATAATTGAAACAAGTCAGCCCCGGTGTCCCGCTACTCGCGGCCGCGTGGAGCCGCCAGCGCGCCCCGCGGAGTGCTATATTAATGGCCGGACCGCTCTATTAATTAACTCAACGGTTTGTCTCTCTGTAAACCGCTTATTTAACCCTCTTTTATATCCTACCACTGTTCTTGTCTATTATATAAACGTTTGTCCGCACTTCGTACCGTTTGTTAACTTTTATTTCGTGTTAAAAGACTATTCCGTTCTGAATAAATAATTTCACCGAGTTGTGTAATTATGCTCGTACACGAGATAAGACTAATGAAACAAATAAAATAAAAGTATGATATGATAGCTTAAATATTTAATTTTTAAAAGATATATAAAATATGAGAATTATCATATCTATTTCGTTGAAGTTGAAAATGTGAAGTTAGTCATCAAAGCATCTTTTAACTTTATCCGTTTTAATGAATGAATGAATAAAATATGCTTTATTGTGCACTAGGAAATATAAAAATTTATTACATAAAACTAAATGTACAGTACACAATCAGCGACAAAATTAGTAGGAAATAGTAAATAATACAAAAAAGTACAAATCTTTAATACTGTACAATGCGAGTTCAGGTTTTTAAAATTAGTTCAAAATATTTAATATTAATATATTCATAAATACTTATCAAATGATCAGATATATTAGATATATATACAAAGCTTATTTAAAAAGGGCAACAGACTTCAAAAGCAATATACGTGATTTCGTTTACTGGAATGACATAGGTACTTATTCTAGTTATTTTGATTTTAAAACCAAACTTCTGAACCGATTTTAAAGTAACTAAAGTAAAATAACAGCCTGTAAATTTCCCACTGTTGAGCAAAGGCCTCCTTCCCATTTAAGGAGAAGGTTTAAAGCTTAATCCACCACGCTGCTCCACTGCGGGTTGGCGGATATACATGTGTCAGAATTTCTCCCGGCACATGCAGGTTTCCTCACGATGTTTTCCTTCACCGCCGAGCACGAGATCAATTTAAACATAAATTAGCACTTGAAAAATCAGCGGTGCTAGCCGGGGTTTGAATCCTCGATCAACGGTTGAGAACGACGTAACCGATTTTGAAAAATGAAAATTCTATCGAACTAATCTGGAAGTATACCCTTTCAAACCGGTAGACTGGTCTGGCCACGAACGCTGCAAAGTGCTCGAAACGTCGGGATGATAAAAATAGTTAATATACGCGATTTAAATCCGTTTAAAATAGTTTTATTTCAATGAGTAATAATCGCAAAAATCTAAGACAACAAAAAAAGAAACAACTAAATCGGTCGAGCCCTTTTCGAGTAATCTGTGAACATACACAAAAAAAATTCTCGACGAAATGACAACCCCCTTTTAAAAAAAGAATAACCACAAATAATATGCCGAATCTATGTTGCACACATATCAGTTTGCTGCCGGCGGGCACATTAGAATAATCACAATAATATATTCGTTGATATCAAACAAATTATAATGTGCAATCATATTTGAACAAATGACATAGATTATGAATTTATGTCGTATTCCAAATTAGATTTTATTAGGCGAGAATTACACTTGCAAGTTTTGCTCACAGACTTACATATATATCGATACCTCCCACGTAAGTTATTGTAAGCCACAAAATTGCCGTTAGCGTTTTTACTGAATACTAAACGAATTTGCATTGCTCAATGCATTCAAAGTGAAAAAATACCAAAAATCTTTTTTTTTTTTCAAGGAAAGTTACAACAAAATACGCCTGAAGAAATTATACGCCTAAAAATATTTTGTTGTAACTTTCAAACTAAAACGGATTAAAAGTGCTCCACTGTAAAATTGTAATTTTGGGGTTCCAACAACTTACGTGGGAGGTATCGATATGATTTACACAAATTGTTTATGGCTTCTACGCCTAAAAATCTTGTGTTAGTGTCTTATTTTTTACACTCGCAGCCTTCGTTAACTTGGTGATTATTACCCGGTTACAGTGTTGTTTTAGTTAATGTAAAAGTTAATACTAATTCTCGCCTGGTAAATAGTGATTTTTAGGTTACGTCTACCATGCAATGATCTTATATAGATATGTTATAAGCTCATGGATTGTGGCACCCAGAAGGACGACCACTTAGGACCACTTTGAACCAGCTGCCGACTGAGTATAACATGCAAAAGTGTCTTTGGACCACCAAGACAACAGGCGAGCTTATCAAAGCTGGAAATGAAAAATTTAACTCTAGTTCTAAAGATTAGACAACATTCTTTAGCACATAATTTTGTAAGTCATTTACCGTATTAAATAAATAAATTAACACGATTAAACCGAATTGCAACACTAATTGATCCGTAGTGAGGTGCAAACTTTTCGTTCTGGCCCCGGGATTAGCCGGGACCGCGCGGTGGGGTGGGGAGGGGGCTGAAACCAATCAATGTCGGTTAATTGGCGCTTTAATGCTGCCTCATTCAACAATTACAGTGCTGTCAGCTAAAAGGTAAATAGGGTTGGGCATGTGTCGATACTGTGATGTCGATAAAAATAAATATGCGACATTATGCCAATCAAAGTGTATAAAATACGTATTATATTTTAAATATAAATGAATTGAAACATAACTTTGCAATTTCGTTTACATTTTTGAGTTCTCAAATGTCTTGGTTATCGTGTTGTACGGCTAAGAATTCAAGTGGTTATTTTTTGCTTTATTCCAAGATTTTTTTAAAAATAATATTAATTTAAGTTAGACAAATCAAATTAGTCGAATTTTCATCACATTTTTTTGGAAGCATTTCTTATAAATAAGATTTTGTATGTTTCATTATTTAGAAACATCATCATCAGCCACAACTTTATAGTGTCGTAATCATATTTTAAAGTAATAAAAATTTGTATTTAAATGAACTAGTATAATCTATTGTTCAGAAGACTTTATTTTATTTTCGTTGTAATAATAAGTTTATAGAAAAGACAGCATTGATATTGTATATAGTAGATTTTTCTTTAATTGTCTTATTTAGCAGACAAATATGGTGTACTTCTGTAACCACACGTAATAATTTACTCTTTAACGATAATAATACGCTGAATTGAGTTCAAATACTAATGTAATTTTGTGAGTATTTAGTAACATTGTTTTATTCATTCGATTATAAAATGCACATACAACTACATATTAATAAATAAATAAACGCATCACACTCAACGGCCCCCATTAAGATCTTTTGACCTTGTATCGGGGGTCCGGAAACACTCACAACAACAACACAAACACCCAGACCACGACAAACATCCGTATGGCCAATACAGACATTTGCTGCGAGCGATTAATATTTCAGTGTATTACGAGTAGACATTTAAAAATAAACAAAATCCCTTAAAAATATAATGAATATTATTTCACTGATATTTCATCGAGAGGCCGGCACGCACGTCACTAAAATCAAAATGTTATATGGTGGTTGTAGATTAGTCCCCCTTCCCCACTTATTGGAATCAATCTGGAACGCAAACTCGTTTAATTTAACGTTCAATTCTCTATTAGCGACTCATTATTTTAACTTAAAGGGTAATGTTTGATGATTAAACACCGCGCATATTATTTTTAGTGCCTACAACGCATTTTATTTGATTTATAAAATATATACATTTCGTTTATTGTATTTATTTATTATTATATGGATGCTGATAACCAATACTGTGTCAAGCCACACGGACTTCATTTTGAGAAAATGCCGTCTAAAGATGTCAAAGCCATTCTTAATCAATTTGTTTGAAGACGTGTCTATCCTCCTTTTCTTTTCTATTTGATAAAAGGATTATTGAATTAAAAGCAGATTGATATATTTTATATATTATCTATTAAAAAGTTCGTCAAATGTTTGAGATTAATGTATAAATTACATAATATGGAACGCACTTGAAATTCGAAACAATTAATTAAGAAACTTTTTCCGTACTCACTTAGTTTATATGACTTAATTTTTTTATAATGTTAAATAGGTGACGCAGTATCAAAATACATCAATATCTCCGAATTCGACTTTTTGTGGGTTGACACATTATTGCTTATCAGCATCCATATGTCTGTTTTAATTTATTTGTCTTGTTTTTTACGTTTTAGGATTCTATACGCGAGTCGCTAAGAAACTATTATGTAAAACCTATGTCCCCCTAACCTTCTTTTGAAGGGTTCTATATTTTACAACCTGGTGTATATGTTCGTACTGTGCTATACCGCAAATTGTGCATTGTTCTAAATAAATAAAAATCAATTGTCGAATGTATGAAATCGCATCGTTTTAGAATTGCAGCATCTATTACATTAATAATTGTTTTTATATTGTTGTAATTCTCTGGAAGAGTTTTGGGTCGAAAAATTACATCGTATTGTAAAGAGAAAGTTTGGGTTCATTTTCTGAATAAGTAGGTATCTAGATCCATGGAACGCCAGAGCGGGTAATTAGTTTAAAATAATTTAAAACGATTCATAGTTTAAATGTTTCACTTTTTTTAGAAATTAATTTTAAAAAAAGTATTTAATATGAAATAAAACTTTTTAACGTGATCTTCGTCAACAGCCTACGTTGAGCTTTATCTAAGGTTAATTTATTACATAACACAATATTTGCGGCGAATTGCGAAATAGCTCGTCCTTAAGACTACCTATTCAATTAATTACAGTACTATATACAGAGACGAGATAATTTTTAAAGGTTTTTGTTAGAAATCTGACAGGGCGAACTTTAACAACAAATAAGAAAAGCAAAAAATCAAATATCTTAAAAAAAACCGACATCGTTGAGATCAATAGAAAAAACGCGATGGCGCTAACGGTCGCGGGTTCGATCCTCACTCACGGCAAAACATCTGTATTAGCCATATCGATGTTTGTGTGGGTGTTAGTGTTTCCGAATCTCCGATACGGAATCACGAGATCTTAATGAAGGCCGTTGAATTGGATGCGTTTTAGTTTAATTAGATTTTAGTTATTTCATTGAGCCCCAACATGACACTTCTGCTGTAATTTGGTGAGGAGTTGTATCCTGTTGATTCAAGCTTATGCTGCAGTATCAGGTCAAGGCTACATTACTGTTATTTTAATATCATTCTCAGTATAGTATATTTCGAGTCAGTGAGACCAGTAATAGCTGCTCAGATCCTTCCAACAACTAGAAAAAGAGCTGATAGAGCTTTCAAACATCTGACCAAGTCTTCATAAATTAAAACTAAGAACGATCTCAACAGAAAAACGTGTCATTAATTTGGTCTATTTCAACCAAATTTGTGACCAAATTTGACGTTGTTGAAAATAAAAATCAACAACAAAAAAAGTGCGTTGACTTCTTTTCGATTTCTTCTCAAGTCTGGGGTTCCACGTTTTCGATACCGTGATTTATTTGCTTGAAGTTCAATGTCAACGTTTTCAACGTTAATCTCAAAAGAGAAAGAGTCATCCAAACACTTGGACCTTGAATATTACTTCTTCTCTTATTGCCTCCACTGGTGACAGAACGGTGCATTTTTCGCCCAGAGAATCGAAATGACGATTCAAAGGAATTCCGCGCGGACGTAATTCGTACAGTAATTATTACAATTTGTAAATTGTTACGTTTTTCTTTTTGTATATATTTTATTATATTATAATTTTATTTTCAACAAACAAAATTGGATTCATAATTATAAAAAAGAAAAACATTTAGATTTTGATTAGTATTCAAATAATGCATAATTTAAACTTCTAAATTGAATAGATTGAAAATATTTGGCGGACATTCAGGATTGAATAGAATAATACAAATACTCTATGTTTGTTATCATTAGCTTATCAGATTTAAAGTCAATTCAAAATATACGCAGTTTACTAAAATTAGCAGTGACATGCAGTTAGAAATTCGTTTAACTATTTAATAGATTTTGATCCGATTTTTTTCTATCATCAATAGATTTTCAAGATTCTTTATGAATGACTTCTAGTTTCCGACATTGCTCTAATAAAGACTTACTCACTTTTTATATAGGGATCTTTTAACCAAAATATTTCACTTTCCCATACGATTTTTCAAACGTTTTCTTTCATACAAACAAAGCAAATAATTAGTCATATATGTGCAGCCGTTTTAAGAGATACTCTTACAAGTATTCGTCAATTGATTTTTATTCATATAGAAGACTAATAGCCAGAAGTAACCGTATTAAATTTTGTGTATTTTACTTTGAAAATGACGGACTCCTATTTTACCCTCTCAGAGGTGAAAATTCCATGAACCCTTGCTTAGTGGATGCTTACAACATAAAAGGAATCAACTGCCAAAATTTTATTCTTGTAGCTTCAGAGGTTTAGGCTCTGTGTTGATGATTCAGTCAGTCAGTGAGTTAGGACAAGTGTATGTATAGATTATTAGATAGAGAAGCTACACTATAAATAAAATAAAAAAAGTTCTGTCATAGCAATTTCCAATGAAACAAACAATTACGTTAATGAAAAAAAAATCTTTTACGAGCCACATCGGAAAATTGAAAGTCCTCAATTGAAAATAATTACACAGTGCAGGTTCGCGTGAACCAATCGAGTGGAGAGCCGGGCGCGAGCGCTAGTTAATTATTCACATACAATCAGTTAATGAAATACGATTGAAATCGCTAGCATTGTGAAACTTTAAACTAATATTTTAAAATACTAATTTAGTTAGAGTACGAGATTCGTATGTGTTTTGATTGTGTAGAGATAATATACAGTACTATAGGTGTTTTATTAGTATTATTTAGATGCTGATAAGCAATAATGTGTCAACCTACAAAAAGTCGAATTCGGATTTACTGATGCATTCTAATAACGCGTCATGTTTTATAAATAATTCAAAAAAAATTATATCATCTAAACTGAATAAGTAGATAGATAGAATAATATTGAATGAAAAAAGTTTCTTGTTTCGAATATTGAAACATGTTCAATATTTTGCAATATGCAATAATTTAATATATTTGAGAAACTTATTGTCAAAACAAACTTTTTATTACACTAATCAGCTTTTAATTAATTATACATTTTATCAAAATCGAAAAGAGAAGATGGAGTCAAAAAAACGTACGTCTTTGTTATGAATAAGTTTAATATCTTCTGACGGCATTTTCTCTAAATGAAGTCCGTGTGGCTTTACACAGTATTGCTTATCAGCGTCCGCTTTTGAAATCAAAATTTCTTTCGGCGCGTTGAGCGTTTGGGGAATATCTTAAGGGTTCGCGTTACGCATATTAGCGTTAAGAGGCGCAAACGTCGAAAATTGAGGATTGTCAATATACTGTGGTCACCCATTGGTCGGAATTCGACCATAATTTCTTCTATTTATAATCTATTCTCAATGTGACCACAGAATTTTACAATAAACAATAGAAAATATATGGTAGTGTGTGTAATGTATTTTTTTGATTTTATGTATTTCTTATGCATAATAAAAAAATTATGATTGGGAAAAATAATATGTGGGGAAATTTCCTATTCCTCTGTCCGCCCAATTTTCCTTAAAAGTATAATTCGTAAATCATATTATTATTAGTTAATTGTTAGAAGTATTTTTTTCTTTACTTATTATTATCAGTTGGTACTATTAGTATCACGTAATGCACGATTTTAAACGATATAGGTAACTTTATCTAAGAAACTATCTATTTATGGAAATTAATGAAACATTTTAGGAATATGACGCTACGAAACTTGAAACAAACCAAAAATCACATACTTACAAAACTTTATTTAAATTTTAATGTTATAGTTCAATAAATTTAAATAACTGTTATTTATTATTAATATTATTAAATCATGTAATGAGTCAAATTAACAACCATATGCATTGTTAATTTAAAAATGTTATTATATTTTGTTTTATAAACCACTAAATGTCAACAATTAACGACTGAGAAAATAAATCGTAGCTGTTATTTTGGTATCATTGAAGAATTTACTATACTGGGACAGTTAGTTATTCGAATCGATCAGACCATTGCTCAGATATTTTCAACAACTACAAATAAGCGGATAAAATTCAAACGTCTGTACAGACCTCCATACATTTTAGCTAAGAACAACTACAAATACAATTGTACCTCCCTCTACTATCTCAATCACAATCATCGTAATAATAATTCTTATTGAAACAATGCGAACGGATTATATTTTATAATTGGATGTGAGTCGGAGCAGAGAAAACGTAATTCCGGTGTTTCAGGACTCCATTAAGCAATCATGGCGTTTCGTTTCATTACCTTGATTGATACTGAATGTTTAACGATCCGCTGCAGTGTCGTAATTACTTTTAAAATATACTTCATTAAATGTAAAGCGATTTTCGATCAGCTACGGCGTGGTAACAATGTGTACATGATTATCATGTGATTAAAATACAACTTATGTATTGTTGATTTCATCTTCAAAAAATTAATAAAAAAAATGTTTTGTTATATATTTTTCCATTCTATTAGTGATGTCAGGAATATTTAATAATGTATTCTGATTTTAATTTATAACATAAAAATTATTTAAACCATTTATTTATTTATTTTAAATAATACCTATGTGCACTATGCATGAAGTATGTAAAATAAATATAGAAATGTATTAAAATAGTCACAAACAAACTCGTTTTATCGATCATCAAAAACTTTTTTTTAAAGAAACAATAAATAAATTTTATTCAAGTACGTATAATATCCTTTATCAGCAATTCCTAAAGTTACAGTCAATTGAATATCATTAGCACAATAAAACATACATCCTTATTCTTTTCGAAGTCATTTAAATAATTCAAACGTTCGAAACGAATTCAAAAGGAGTCGACACAAGGATAGAACCTCAGATAACAAGGTGCTAATGGCGCTAACTTTAAAAAAGCCGGTCAAAAGCTAATGTAGTTTTGTCTAAGCTACTCGTTATTCCCCAAGTTAACCCTCTAACGCGACGCCACCCGAACAAAAGAAACGCGCCACAAAAGACCCGCGAAGAAAAAAAAACAGCTCGCTGATTGGTCGATACAGCGTGACGTCACACTCGTCCCGCCCCCTAGCAACCGTCGCTACACTGAGATGAGAGCGAGCAAGACACGCATCTGTAGAAACGAGACGGATGCAATATTGACGGCGACTCTTGCATTATTATAAGGATGTTACTACGTTATCAATTCCAATTCATTATGGACTTTGCTGCATTCGCTTAAAGATTGTTTTGCGCTGGTGTTGAAAGGTTTTTAAAAGATGTATTGAAGCGGTCAGTCGTAAAAGCTGTTATTGTTGGGTTACCGGTTTACCGATTTGGTTAAATTCGTGTGTTAACAGACAGATGCCCGCCTGTTTGCTCGCTCTGGCTCGAGCGGCTGTGCTCCAGCAATTGAACGAGTAATTGCCTCGGACTGATTAATTTGTATTCGATCACATCAATCACCTTTCATGTACGTTAATGTTGTAACTTTAAACGTGCTATGCAATTGTTGATTTATTCATTAAGGATATTTTTTTTATTAATTAGTTGTATATAGTTATTAAAATACGTAAATTTATAGATGAATAAAATGATTGTGTGTTGTTCAACAACAATTGATTCTCATATAAATCGAAAGCCTTATAAATATTTTTAAAGAAAACCAAGAAATAGTAAAAAAATCCACAATAAAAGGACACAATAGAAAAATAACTGTATTAGATTCCGGAATAGCAAACTAAACAGTAACAAGTCATACGATTCCAAGAATACGATCAGCAACACTTCACACAATCGGCCCAATCAGAGGTGAAAAACACTATTGAACGCCTCAATACCGTAAGGAACTCCCGAGGGGAAAATGCTAATAGTGCCTCGCGCCTTGCCAAACAAAATCACTTCGCGACCCGAAAATTCGCACTTTCAATGGGCAATTTCACCCCCACCCCAGGCTCCGCCCCTTTCGCAACCCCGACTCGGCACCGGACCGCTCAGTCAGTCACGCTCGTCCGCTCGAGCAAGATGGACGTATCGGACGATCGATTTTACGGCTCCCAGACGCCGGACCGTTCCGAAACTAACAGCCCGCGATCGCAAATGAGTAGCCCAAACTCGACGTCGTCGATTAACGTCACGGACCAGTCCATAACGATGTCGCAGCATCAGCAGAACCTCGAAACTTTGAACCGTATGGGGATGTTCTTCCACGCGCAACAGATGCATCTCAATCAGAGCTTCGACGCTGTGAAGTCTAGGTTAGGCTTGACCCAAGTGCCCAATGTGAACCAGGGTCCTCGGCACACGATAGACGCGATACTGGGACTGAACGGGAGTAGGCAGGGGAGAGTGCAGAGTGAGTTCGAGCAGAGAAGAGAGGAGAGGGAGCGGGAGTGTGACGCGGTGCCCGTGTCGCCCGGCGCCGTGGAGAGCGCGGGTGAGTTACCTACAGGTGCTTCAGTTGGTTTTAAAAATAAATAAATAAATTAATAAATAAAAGTAGTTTTAAAATTTTATATAATAAGGAAAACATTCTTCTTATAATTAAGTAATATTTTACATTATCTTTTAATCATCTATAAGGTCTATAGCTAATGATTTGAAATCCACAAAAAATTTAAAGTCTCCTGAAATTTTTGTGATATTACTTATTTGTGTAGGTATTACTATTTCCTTCATAGTCTTTTAAATTGTTTTTGATAAAAATCTTAATAAAACTAGATGAAATTATATTGTAAATCGTGCCGTCGCGCGAAGTGGATAGCCAAAGGGTTACCTTGGAAATTCTCGTCCGTCGGAACTAAGATAATGCTTTAAGTTAAGTTTTATTTAATTAATACATAGAATTTTACATTTCATTTTATCCGATCATTTGTAATATTTCTAAATGTTGAAAAATATTTTTATATTATGCCGTTCCAACTTTGAAACTTATTTTAATTTCTTAATTCATCGTAAATAGATTTGAATGTTATTAAAATATGGCAGGATTTTTTCTTATTCCAACTAGATATTTGTTTAAAATATATTTATGTATATAAATTAGCGGCGTAAATAAAATTATTAATTTCAATCATTTAACGTTTTTGTCACAAAAACAAAATGGATTTGGATTTTGATTACAATTTCATTTACGAATTAAAACGTTAATTGTGGCAGCTTCTAATGTAAAAACATTGTATAATAAACCCAAAAATATATAAAGATAATTTTTAAATCTTAATATATAATAATTCAAAGGTGACTGACTGACATAATGATCTATCAACGCACAGCCCAAACCCCTGGACAGATCGGGCTGAAATTTGGCATGCAGGTAGATGTTATGACGTATAAGAATGAATTTTATTTAGTTCAAAAAAGGGAATAAAATAGGGAATGAAATTTTGTATGAAACTTTGTCAAATTTAAACCGATCGGGCTGAGACTTTGTACGCATAAAGATACTATGACGTAGGCATTACAGATATTGCAGACGAAGTCGCGAGCACCGGCTAGTGATATATATAGATAATTTTTCCGATTATTTTTCCGATTATTCCGATTTTGTTTGAAGATAATGTTTTATTTTGAAATAACATTTTGCGTAGCATGGATTTAATTTTAGACGGGCTTAGAGCTAGCCAATTTAACAACAAAATTGCTTATTGCTTATACAAAAAAAACTTCGTCTGTTTTAGTAATTCTAGAATTTAATAAACAATAAAATTAAATGTTATATATAATTTTTATAAACAAACTGAAGACCTCTAGCAGTCTTACCTGCGTTAAATTTTCAACGTAACGTAACGTTTTGTACCCCATAGCCTTTGAATGTGCGAAATAACAAAATAATGTTTTAAGAAAAAACTTCAAATACTACTAATATTTGAAAAGGTTCCTTTTTAAATAATACTCATATAAATATATAAAATACAAGCCTATGACCATTTCGATCAATGTGTCTTTCAAATACTTCCATAATTTACATAATAGGTTTAGTGTCCAGAATTTACTTCGCAAATATAAAATTCGTTCTCTCTTTATCATACCACTACAGATGTTTAAAAGTGGAGTTTGAAGATAGCGACACATAGCAGTTCCTATGTTAGGTATATACGGGTATTATGTACGGGACAGGCGTCAAGCGGGAGTGGACGTAATGTCATTAAGGGGCGTTCCGCGGACGAGGGCTTCGGTTTTACCTGTGATGTGGAGATCAATATAGCCGTTAATAATATTTTTATTTTTGGCAACACTAAAAAATTTTAAGTATTAATTAGGTAAGGTCATGGTACAGTTCCGTTTAATCGAAATTAGAGTGGGTACTTATAAGATCCACTTTAAAATTTGTAAAATATCAATTTATTAGCTGGAAGTGGGCAAAATTTGTTACATTTTTAAATGCATGCCGAGTCTATAATTGTAATGTATTTTGTAACGACGTGTCTTATATGTTATAATAACATTTTTAATTATAAGAATTGAAAGATCATTGCACATTATATTGGCTTTCTATAAAATAAATAAATATCAAAGTTATAACGGTTAGATATTCTTAGCAACCTGCCTCGGCTTCCAACGGATGCAATTCAGTTTTTTACGACATCATATTATAAATCTCGGATATTCTCGTTATTTCTTTACACTCGTAGAGAGTGTAACATACGTGTATTATTCATATAAACCTTTCAAATTCAAACTATACTTTATACAAATAGGCTTTTGAAAACACTTTCGAATTGTCAAGTTACATGTCAATTTGTTTTAGATTTTTTAAAGATTAAATTTAAACGGCATTAAAATGCGTTGCGCGGTTTAAAAGGTAATCTAATATAGCGCATAGACGGCAGAAAGCGACTATGTTTTATACTATATATAGTGGATGAATATCTTAAGCTGTAACGATACTGTAACGTTCATAATTGCGAGTAGACGGTTCAACCCGACAGACGGAATAACGATCCTGGCTATAATTGAAGTTGTAAACAAATCAAACATTATTTTAAATATACAAATATTGTTATGTGTTATGTAAAATTTAAATTACAAGAAAGGTAGCAATAAAAAACAAATCTCTACACGACATTTTTTGGCTGTATATCTAATCAAAATTGGCTTAGCATTTTGCGCGCAATATATATCTCAGAAAATAGCTGAGCTGGTTTTAAGTAAAAATTCATATTTCTTATTTTGTCTTATATCATATCTTGTTTTGATTGTATTATTTTATTAACTTGTTAAATAATTATACCATTAGGTAATAATATATGTTTTCAATTGGTAAATTAATTTAATTAACAATATAATTGTGTATACCAATTCAGATAAAATTAGATGATCAAATTGTTGACACAAAATAAACGAATTTGAATGCTCGAACGAACAGATGATTAAATCATTATAAAATAAAATAAAGTAATTCATATTTTTAATCAGATACATCATCTCTATATTAAATTTTATGAAAATAGATTCAGCAGTCGTGAAAATGAAATGGAAAAACAGCTCATCAAAAACTAATAATATTTATATTGTGTATCTAACACACTGTTAATACATACAGATATTTTTATTATATAATAAGTATATGCTTAAAAAATCATTGATTTTGTTACACTAATATTTCAATGATTAGAAAAAAAAATCTTAATCTTACAATTCGATCGTATTTTTAATATTATTAATGTTTAGCATTGTAATATTGGATACGTTTCACAACGGAACATGAATTGCTGAATCTAAGCAAATGCTTGAAATGTTTTAAATATATTTCGCGTAACGCAGTTACCACGAATCATTACTCAATAAAAAATTATTAATATGTTTCGTAACGAATCCATCGATTAGTCGGGTGATAGGTCGATTCTATATCCTCGGATCAGATATTTTAGTAGAAATGGCATCTTGACTAACCTCAGCTCTTTTGAAAGACCGAAGTTTTTGTGTACATAATAAAAATTTAAATTGAATCTAGATTATTATTAGATAGTATGTTTTTATTTTTATGTAATACTACAAGTATGTCATAGTTGCTTTCTTGTGACGAAACTCTTTAAATAAAGATAAAAAACCACGACTGAAGTCGGTGCTAAGTAAAATATTCGAATTCGGCGCCAAGTGAAAGCCTTTTGCTTGTTATTAACTAAAAAAGTAAAAAATTGGTCCGCAAATTGCGAAAAAATCAGTGAACAAACATAAAAAAAAAACATAATCATACATTATTTTTTCGAAGTCGGTTAAAAAATCTAGACGTTAATACCTTACTTCCGTATACCACTTTTAATTTACATCCCATTCTAAGGTAAAAGTTGCAACATTACCAAAACTAGAAGCAATTGATTGCTACGTCCGGCGATCGAGTGGATTTTTATTTTGACTATTAACGTAATGGTAACTGTGGTACAAAAAGTTCGCAAACTTTTGGTAGTTAATATTCTTATTAGGGTTCCGTACCTTAAAAGGAAAAACGGAACCCTTATAGGATCACTTTGTTGTCCGTCTGTCTGTCTGTCTGTCTGTCTGTCTGTCTGTCTGTCTGTCTGTCTGTCTGTCTGTCTGTCTGTCTGTCTGTCTGTCTGTCTGTCGGGATGTCAACCCTTTTTTCTCAGAAATGCATAGACGTATCATGTTGAAATTAATATCATATACTCAAGTCTACGATGACATGCGGCCGTGAAAATATTAAAGTTCTAAGTCAACGCAATCAAAAGATAATGTAAAATATGTCGTATATTTTGACCATTTTAGCGTTTTCGCAAGGGAATCAAAACCTATAGGGTACTTCCCATTGACCTAGCACGATGAAATTTGGCAAGAAGTAAGATCTTATGGTACAAATAAAGGAAAAAATCTGAAAACTGTAAATTTTTGTATGTATGTTTGTCTGTTTGTAAGTTTGTCTTTCAACCTTTTTCTCAGAAACGCGTGAAGGTAACAAATTTTTATCAACGTCAAGTACTCAGAGTTGTGATTACTAAGAGCTGTGAAAAAATCAAACTTCTAAGTTAAAGCAATCAAAAGATACGGTCATTTATATCACATATTTTAGGTATGATAGCGTTTTTAACGTTTTCGCAAGGGAATCAAAACCTATAGGGTACTTCCCATTGACCAAGCATTATGAAATTTGGCCAGGAGCAAGGTCCTTTAGTATACATAAAGGAAAAAATCCGAAAACTGTAAATTTCTGTTCGTGTGTCTGTCAGTCTGTACGTCTGTCTTTCAACCTTTTTCTCAGGAACGCGTAAATGTATCAAGTTGTAAATTGATCAAGCGGAAAATATATTAATCTTAGAATTAAAATTATATGTACTTGTAACAAATTAACATAGAAGTTGACCATGGTCAAAAAAACAATTTTACAAACACTGAGAAGAAATTCGTATCAATACGAAAACATTAAAAAGCAGCAAACCTTTGTAAACAACGCAATGCAATCTATATATCGCAGCTAACAAAATGATAGCGCGATGCAGCGTACAGCTAATGCCATCTATTACAACATTATGACATTAACTGTGATATAATTCTGCTCGATTAATAAAAATTTTTATTTTAATTATTATTTAAACGCGCTAAAAATTATAAAATAAACTTTTCATTTAAAAGTTTTATCGTCAATTTATAACGTCATTACGTAATTAACATTCAATATAAGCGCTTCACGCGATTTGATTTAAGTACTCGTATTGACTTAGTACGAAAATTTTAAAATTAAATTCAAACAGATCGAGTTATTTAATTTACTTATTTATCTACACATATAAGTCTTCTGGTTATTAGTAGTATAATTAGTTATTTATAAATAAACAATTAGTTTTGTTCGAATTAAGGACTAATTATTTTCGTCTTGGCAACACTAATATATATTTCGATATTTTGATTGATAATGTAAATCTAAATATTTTACGAACGTAGTGCAGGGGTAGTGGAGTGTAGTAGAATATAAATAAAAATAAAACGAGAATAAAATATAATATAATTATGTTGTTAATGTCAAAGTCAACAAGTTAGTTCATTGAAATTGTTAAGAGATGGCGCTAGGTGTATCCTGAATCGCGCTATAACTTTTTTTTTTGAAAGTATAAGGTGTATTAGTACTTAAAATAAAATTTTGTGTTTCCATAGATTGCATCCATGATCGTGTTTTAAATTAAAGTGCTCCGAAGTAGTTTCAAAATAGTTTTTGGGACGTGATCCATATTTACATAATATTTGATTATATTTAAGCGACTTCTAAAAAGGAGTGTTTTCAATTCGACCTTGTATTTAATTTTTTTTTTATGTTTGTTCGCCGATTACGCCGCCATTTGGGTACCGATTTTCAAAATTTGTTTTTTGTTTGAAAAGGTATACTTCCAAGGTGGTCCCATTGTCTTCAGGTCAGGATCAGATGATGGGATCCTGGAGAAATTGAGGGAACTCCTCAAATATTATAGGCAAGCGTATACCGATTTAGGTATTTTTGATAGTAACTTATGTTGGAACTGATGATGAAGACCACAAATGGTGTAGATGGGTTAGTCTTATATAGATTTTTATAAGTTTGTACGGAACCCTCGGTGCGCGAGTCCTACTCGCACTTGACCAGTTTTCTTTAATGAGTACTAATTGCCTGTCTTATTAGCCGGATGGAGTTTAAACTTGTCACGAGTTGCATGTCGGCCTTGTTGGCGATAGAGATTTTTAATAGATTTTAAAAGAAAGGGTGAGTCGCTATGTTCTTCAAATTAGGTGATTAGTAATATACTGAAGCTTTTCAACAGCTATTCGTAGTAAACAATTCTTTAGGAGCATTGTGCAATTTGTGGTTTTGGAAATTATTATAGATGCGCGTCAACATTACGCTAAAGACGCGTCCAATCCTGCGCACCTTCATGTCAGGCAGCCGTAAACATAAATTAAAGATTTCAATATTTATTAATTTTTAGGGTATTTATATTTTGAACGTTTTACCGACAGTTCCTGATTGTCTATTTTTATTTACTTTAGAACTAGTTAGCATTACTAAGAAAAAGTATTAATTACTGATCTTTTGGCGATTGTTCCAATAAATCTATGCTAATATTATAAAGCTGAAGAGTTTGTTTGTTTGTACGCGCTAATCTCAGGAACTACTGGTTCAAATTGAAAAATTATTTTTGTGTTAGATAATTTATTTATTGAGGAAGACTTTAGCTATATTACATCACGCTAAAACTCATAGGAGGGAAGCAGTGACTATAAACGTGAGTGAAACCACAAGGTAATGCTAGTTCTATATGTGAAGCGATGCAACGCTTACGATACAAAAGTGTTAAAGTTATCATGAAGATGTCATTAAGACTGACCATATTTGATCGTATTTGAGACCATACTCAAAGTTATTTAAATTTTACTATATTAAAGGTAAATATAATTACTGGTACTCTTAAAGTTTATAATTCATATCTTCTTATATAATGATTCTATAATATATCCTTTCGTCTTTCAATAACTTGAATCTAAAAACTTAAGCAATCATTTAAATTAATTACTTAATCATGTTCGTAACAACTTCCTAGTTATTAAGCACTAGATGGTTTTATATATTACCTAACAAGAAAAACTAGATTTACGATTATCAATTAGTGTCTAATCTAGACATATCTTATAGCCTGCTATTAAATGCCGCAGTACAACTTTAGATATAACCAAGCCGTTAAAATATGACCTGTAAGTTTTCGCAATATTTTTATTATTTAAATAATATTATTGTAAAAAAAATATGTAAAATTAATTGTATGCAAAATCACATGTACCATTGTTAAAAACATTATTAGCTACAACGTATACCTACTAATGAATAAAGTTGAAGTGTTTGTTTGTAATTTTAATTTTACAGTTTTTAACTAAATGCTTATAAAAGTATACACAGTACTTACATCAAAAACATAATTCTTAAAATTTTTGTGCCACTCTGTTTATTCTAATCTCTAAAACAGCTGGACCGATTTCGAGGGGACTTTCACTCATGTTAGTAAGAGTAACTGAGGATATATTTATTTTATTTTTTCTAGTTAATAAATAAAAAGGTTAAGCGAAAACAAAATCGACACCGATGAAACATTGAACAATATCTGATTCAAGAAGGGAAGGTGAACATTATCTAAATATAATTTTATCTCAAATTAACGCGGGAGACGCCGCGGGCGCAGCTAGTTATTACATAATTTTGGTGAGTATTTTTATTAAATAAAAAAAGCTAGCAAACGAGCAGGCGGGACACCTGATGTTAAGTGATCACCGCCTACAGACATAAGCAGCGCCAGAGGAGCCACAAATACGTTTCCAGTTTAAAAATGAATAACGAAAAAAAAAATGAGTTAGAAAATAAATAAAAAACCCCTCTGGGCTTCCCACTTTATCACCGTACGAAACGCAGATATTTTAGCTGCGTTACGCCGA
The DNA here is from genome assembly GCA_037950945.1 of Hypolimnas misippus. NCBI lineage: Eukaryota > Metazoa > Arthropoda > Insecta > Lepidoptera > Nymphalidae > Hypolimnas > Hypolimnas misippus. The sequence goes on from JBBEEQ010000026.1 coordinate 209,886, forward strand.
TCTTCTGTGAGAATGAGGTACCCTCCCGAGCGGGCAGGCCTGTATACGAGCTGCAGGCTACAGCTTTAGTAAACGAATGTACGAATTTATTAAAAAAAAACTAAACGCTGTGTTTAACATACGTAATAACAAAAACAAAAGTAATATAACATAATGTCACGTAACATAAAAAATAAAATTAATAGATAAAAAAAAAATCACTTAATATATTTCTTTACACACATACATACGGGTCCCATACATTACTTATTTCTTAAAGTCGCTAAAATTGTTTTAAACATAACCACGCCACATTACTTTCATAAGCATTTGAGTTACGTCATAAAACACTATAACGCGCCTATTCAATGGCGCTCTCTAGCATCCTAGAAAACCCGAGCGTAATTGACTCGATTCGCCCGGTACAGGGATATAAAAGACATCCACACATCGATCACGTCGAGATAAAACGACTTAATATGATAAACAGGATTTCTGTAATCCATTAGCAAATACTTATTAAGGAGTAGGCAGTTCTTGTGTTTTTTACTCTTTACTTTATTCTTTGCTTTAATGTGGTCATACATACTCGTGTCTGTCATTTTAATCTATACTAATATAAGAAGAGAGTGAATTTTGTAAGAGGAGAGTGAGAGTGAAAGTAAACTACGGAACCACTGAACCTATTTGAAAAATTATGGTACCATTTAAAAGATACATAATTAAAAATAGTCATAGGATGTTTTTATAATCTACAATGCCGCGAGAGTAATGGGTATATTTATGTCTTTATTTATTAATCTTTCAAGTATTCAACTGATCGTACTACCACATCTAAACGTTAATTTTTAGGGTTCCTTAGTCAACTAGAAATTCTTATAGTTTCGCCATGCGTGTCTCTTTGTCCATCTGCGACTTAGCTCAGAGATTAGTATAGAAATGTGTAATTATGCATATACTATACATATTAGTTACGAAGACGAATTCGAGCAAATTCTTTCTCTTCCTAATATTGGATGTATAAAAGTTCAAAACTTTGGTATAGAAGAGTAGCTACTGTTAAATTGTAAGTCATCTCCCATAAGACGTCCTTAAAGATATTAGACATTGTATTAAAATCCATTAAAAGCTTAAGTTTAATGAAACTTATTCATATTCAAAGACTAGACGGGTATTTCATGCTATTTAATAAATTCATTCCACGATCTATTTTAGTTTAAATAAACAATATACATGTATGTAAAAATTATAAATACATCTAAGTTTTAATTTACGTGTAGGGTGAAGGTCGTCATTTCGTATAATTTCTGTGAAATTATTAATTAGTCTTATCGCCTATCGCGGTTAGAGATCTGCCGCGGGTGCGTTTGTTAAAATTTTTATAATTGTAAATAAACAAGCGACATTATTAACACTGACGTGAGCAGCGATGGAGTATAATTATGTTTTTGGAAATATAATTTCACAATCATGTGTATAGTTCTCTTACAATGTTATGTAGTGAGGTAGAGCTGTAACTTACTGGTTTCAGTTTGTATACGGGCTGCCCGTATGTACTTCACACTCTCACAAAAGATCGGCGCTAAGTAGCTGAAATAGTGTTTCGAACTGTGCGAGAGAGTCGAGTAGCTTAACCCAGAGGGAGTTTCATTTCTTTTCTTACTTCCACTGGTGCTGCAAATGCGTGTTGAAGATCACTCAACATCAGGTGTCTTGCCTCTCATTTGGATGCTGATAAGCAATAATGTGTCAACCCACAAAAATTCAAATTTAGAGATATTGATGTATTCCGATAATGCATTTCATATTTAATATTATACAAAAAATGTCAAGTCATCTGAATTAAATAAGTACGGAAAAAAGTTTCTTCTAATATTTAGAATATTGAAGTAAGTTCATATTTTGGATTATTCAATAATTTCATATGTTTAAAAAACTTATTATTAGATAAAACTCTTTACTAGCCTATCATCTATTAATTAATTATACTTTTTATAAAAATAGAAAGGAAAAGATGCATATATGCTTCTTCAAACAAATGTATTGAGAATAGGTTCGACATCTTTAGATGCCATTTTCTCAAAATAAAGTGCTTGACACAGTATTGCATATAAGCGACCATTTGTGAGATATTTTTCATATATATTTTTTTTCTTTACAAAAACTAACAACACACCTTCTACGTATGGATACGGATTACGTATAATGTATGGAAAACACAAAATTACGCAAAGTTAATCCGAACGCGAGGAGTTTATTAGAAGCGATTGAAGAGTTTAACCATCCTTCTAGTTCCATCATCAGATTAGCTCGATGGCACCAAATTATATTTTATTGATATCGGTATTGTATATATTTGCAAAATTTTAAATAGTTACAACAATTAAAAATTGATTTTTGACATGTATGTATGTCAGTGAAATGTTTATGAAATCTAGAAATATATATTTGTATGTAGATACACGTTTTGAAAATAAGAATATAACACAATTATATAATCGTACACAGATATATCCAATACCAGTCTAAATAAATAAAAATTAACAAAAAAATAGTTTTATATTCGGAATATAAAGTAAGGCAAATATTCTATTTACTTTATTATTTAATTTTTAACCTTTCCGAATAAGCCTCATAAAAATAATTTGCAATATGCTTATCAAAGGCTATATATACTCGATTAGGTGCATAATAATAACATACATAATGTTTAAAAGAAAATAAAAAATTATATAATATGTACAGTATTGATATGAAATACTCGTAAGAGCTAATTTTAGCGAAAATATTGCATACTCATTTGCGATGCATGTCATATTTCTAAAGGAATTTCGGTCGCATTAGCACAGCCGCACATTGCAAGAAAATTCTAATGTAATTGTCTAAAAATTCTTACGCGTCGCGCGGGCCAGGTTACTTATTCAGAAACGAACAAACTACAAAATAAATCTTCCGGTACAGTAATTCTTACTCTTCCGCCAGTCTTAGGAAAAGGTCTCATTTTATATTAAACTAGGTGTCTCTTGCAGTTTTACTCGCGATACTGGTTACTGCTTCGCTCTTATGAGTCATATCGAAATGTTATATAGCCTATAGCCTTTAGTACTTAATAAACTATCTAACGCAAACATTTTTTTTTTAATTTGAACCAGTTCCTGAGATTAGCACTTTCAAACAAACAAACGAACTCTTCAGATTTATAATAAATAATATAATAATAATAAATATATTAATATAACAATATATACTCGTAGACAAATTGACAGGTATACATGTAGGTATCAGAATTCCACCCAACCCATGCACGTTTTTTGCCGAGATTTATACACCATACTAATTTAGCATGAGAAATCTCGGAGGTTCTAGTCGGGGCTGAAACCCTTGAAGCTTTTCATTTTTTATTATATTAGTTAATCATATATCCTTATTACATAACTATTTTTTATCTTATGTCTTGTGCACATAAATGCCATTTGATTTGACATGAAAGTCTATTGAGATCGACGTATTGTAACCACTTTATCATCTCATCAGAATATTTGGTACACGTTAGATTTTGACAAAAAATATATCATATCTGACAATATGCGGCCAGACTTAAGGAGATATAATCGAGCAAGGTCGTGGATTCTAAGTTATTATAATAAATGTAGAGCTCGCGTTCCCTTCCAAGTATTTACGAAAGCTTCGCGTGCGCCCGGAGCCGAGCTTGTTAACTGTTACAACGGTTTGACCGAATTTGTATTAATTAGCGCTTTTCTTTGATTATTCGTCGGCAATTATATTATTAAAATGTTTTGAATTTAACTGGCGTTGGTCTAGATATGAATATTGCTAAGGTGCCGAAAATCCAGTGGGTAATTGTTTGTGACTAATTATGGATATTTTTACCTACACAAATACTCACTGGTTACTGCTATGGAATAAATAATTTATTAAATATTTGTATTAATATATTCTAAATTTCAGTGGCTGTTTTAGTAGGAAACTCGTACTGCCTAGTGACTAGTTACTTCGCCGTTATTTTTCATACTTTCCTTTATTTTCATATTTTGTTTTTGCGACTTCGTCTGCGTGGAACAAATATTTTCAATAAACCATTTCTTTGAGAAATGGTGGTTTCTCCAAACGAACTTTCATCCCCATTCAAACCCTTAAAGTTTAATTTAGTAACTTATCCAAAGTCCTTCTCTTAGGTAATATCTAGGACCAAAACTAAACTTAACGAAATAGATTCAGCGGCTAAAGCGTACAGCATATAACTAACAGACAAACAAAAAACACTTTCTTAAAATATTAGGATAAATATTCTCCTAAAGATCTATTTATTATAAAACCATTTCAACAAGCTCCAACACGATATTTCTACTGTAAGTCGGTAAGGAGTTGCGTACCACATGATGCTGTAGCTGATGCTGACCTGATGGCCAAGGTAACATAACTATGTTTAGTGACATTGAAGCCACAGTATAGTCAATTTCAATTCCATCAGACCGAGAGAAGGTGCTCAGATCCTTTCAACAACATTAAAATCAAAATCTAAATGAAAATTTGCTTTGTTCAGGTAGGCTTTTACAAGCACTTTTGAACAGTCAATACAGAAACAAAAAGAAAAAAAAACGAATTAATTAATTTACCTCCGGTTCGGAATGTAGATTCTACCGAGAAGAACCGGCAAGATACTCGATAGTTACTCATTCAAAAAATTTTACAATGGGTACATACATTTATGAGTTACAAATATATTAAATACCCTGTGTGAATCCAGCTTATACTAAATCCAAGCATCTTTATCATTTATATAATTTTAAACAGAATAAAAAAAGCTGATAACGTACAACCGCCTGAACAAATATTCATGAATTATAACTAACAACCCTCCCAATTACATTACCTTTTAAACATAAAAAAAACCGATGCCACAAACAAACACAACACATACACACACACGCCAAACTTATAACCCCCTCTTTTTGGTCGGGGGTTAAAAATTCCCAACATTAATCAAGTTAGTACATAAAGACTGCCTATCTACGCCGTCTACAACTCTATACATACAGAACTACAGAGCCATTACTGGCGGGATGAGCGGTGGTCGCCGTGATAATCGAATAGCAACGTAATCGCGCCCGAATCGATTGTGGACCGCAAATCGAGTACTAATGAAGCTTTCGATTATTCCGATGTGCGCAAAATGGCGGTGCAATTATGCTCTACGATTATATGTGGTGTTTGTTATTGTTTTGCATTCGAATGGTGTTGTAACAAAGGTATTCAGTTTGTTTAAGTTGGTTTTATCTTGTAAGAATTAAACATTTAATTTAAAGAAATGAAATTTGTTTTGAGGCATTGAAAGTGAAAATTTGAAATTGAGTAAGTTTGGCTGATATATAAAAATCGATATTTGTGTGTTAGCCATATAATTCCATTGCGTTGAAACCATATTAACTTATTATTTACACCCCGGAAAGCATAGCGTGATTCAGGTCGCTCCATGAATGCAAGCGAAGTCGCGGGAAAAAGTTACTATATTATATTCAATTATTACCGAATTACATAAACGTATCGGTATTTGTATTTAAAAATAAATATCAATTCAGAGGAGAGACATCTGTCCAATTTGCTTCTAAAACCGTATTTATTGATGAAAATAATCAGTCAGTGAATAACGAATTAATTGCGAAATGTATATTAATGACTAAAGATAGTCACGTGACTAATCGAAAGCCGAACTTATTTCCATATATTTTTTGACTCATCTACAAACAGATTTATTTAACAAATTTAGCCTACCAGTCTATTTGTATCGTAAGGAATATACTATTGCATGGAACCATCACCTCTAATTGTATTTATAACTTATGATTCTTAATTTTCATACCCGTCTCGAATCGTGCCAATAAAAAGAAATTAAATAACGAACCCATTTGTAAAATCATTAATGCCGAAGAGCTTTAATATGTAGCAACACGGCAAATCTGACACATGATTAGGGTTGCCAGTGAAAAAAAACAAGAGCCCATTATGCCGTGATGCCGCAAGTGTTACCAGATTATCGATAATTATTACAAAAAGGAGACGAGAGATCGTATCGCGATAAGTGTAAAACATCTTAATGGTGTGCCCATAATGTTTTTATTTGTTTTCTATTGCTGTCGTAATCTTGAGTAATCTAATTCCGTCTCGCTCTGACACGGGATGTTTAGGTATGAGTGAGGGAGAAAGGCTTCTGTTTTGACGTTTGATCGCTCAATCCGAAACGCTTGTGTCACTGAGATTTCGTTTCGCCTAATCTGTGTTACGAGTGACATGAAATGTCAATTTCTTTTTATTGAATTAAAATGTTTATTTAATCCTGTTTCGAGTGAGATAATTCGATAACGTTAAATTGTATTAATGTTTATTCGACGATGTGATTTGAGAAAGTACATTTGTTAATTACGAGTTACGATTTATTTCCGTTTCGGATGTCGTTCAAATGTTGCCACATTATGGTGGTACATATATAATCCCACAATTTAATTACACAAACAAATTTGGTCTTAATTAAATTTTTAAAAACCATATTCTATTGGAATATTGTAAAGCCATTTCAATTTTTTTAAGATTTTTATGTATCAAGTGACACTCGCGCTATCAAGACAAACTTATTACATTATGTATACACACAAAGATACAGATCAAACACATAACTCTCTATATAGGCTTCGACGCTGTCGGGTAATAAACGTCTCGTCTTCAACGTCTCCCGCTAGAATAACATCTATCATGGATAGAGAAATTCATACAACTGCGAACGAAGGCGAAGCAGCCCTTGATTTACCAAGGAATGAATCAGTTGTCTCATAAATAACGAGCCTTAACCGTTTGTGTTGTAATTAAGGCATACCACTTAATTAAAACCAAACCCCGGGCTAATTGAGGAACATAATCACTATCACAAATGGCAAAATTTGTATCATATTGCTTTCAACTGTAAATTTTTTTCATATTTTGGTAGTGATAGTGTTCTATTATCATCCAAATATCAAAGAAATAATCAGCTAATATATATCTTGTCTACATGCAGTTCACTTTAAACTAGTTACCCCAAACGGAACTTCACATTAACGAATTGATCGAATTCAATTTTTCACACAAATATTCGACCCGCGTTAAAACAACATTTGCATCGACTGGGAAAATTGTAATGAAATGGGAAACCGCTGGTACGCTATCGCATGCAAACAGTACGGGCTGTGTAAATAATTGATGTCTGCAGTAACCCTGGTGTTTGCGTTACGAGTGGTTATGATGCCGAAACACTAGCGCCGCACTGACATATTCCATGGATGTGTTAATTTTATTTAGTGGTGAAGTCTATACTTATATTGTAAACTTAAAGAGTGTGTTACTTCATTGCTCTGATGGGTGAGCGACCCAAAGTGGACTCCGAGATATGAGAGCGCTAATATGTCCGATCCTTGACATGTTCTTAATTTTTGGTTTGTTTTAAGTTCGTGAAGATCAGATTTTACGGCCTCACTCTAGCGACTCCTGGGACGGCCAATCGGACGTAAACCAGAAGACTTGCCCATAAATACCTTCCTTACGTTCGTCACTCATTCTTTGTAAATGGCCCAGCCATTTACAGAAAAAAACCTTTGATAGGTTATTTTCTTTAAATTATCCCATAATATTCGGATCATTCGTGTATTTGTTCGTTAAATGCTCAAGCCGATTATTGATGAGGGTTATATAAAGATGGTTGATATATGTATTTTAAAAGTGCTTTGAATTTAACACCTAGATTTATGCAGGTATTTAATCATGAATAACATTATTTTTAATTATATATTTTTGGTTTTTATACGATTTTAGCACCAAATAATATTATTCAAGTTCATAAAGCTATTTAAAATAATGGTAATAAGTAGCCAGGTAACCCATTAATTACTCATTTTAAAAACCACCAGACTATTACCAATCCACAAATGTCAAAAATCTTTCCAAAGCTTTCTTGCCTTTGATAGATTTAAGACACATAAACCAATAATAACATAGCTTTTACAAACAGACCCTAGTAAATTATAGACTAACAAATGAAATCGTATATCAGATAGTAACATCGCGATGAAGTCCAAATAGTCTAAATTTGAATATAATTGCATTATCGCTAAGATACATTAGCATCTTGCTTTGCATACGCAAACAGTTGCTCTGTTTGATTTATTGTACGCCCTTAATTGCATACCACTCGCTAACAAGCGTTGTGGGACTGTTATCATCAAATATTTCTTGTATCATTATTAATCTTTATTGGTCTAGTTGTGCTGCTATATAACTACAGCGTGTAGAAATGCTATTGTGTTAGAAATACGTTTTACGTCGTAAGTATAATTTTATATTGAAATTAAATGTACATAACGTTGTCGATGTATCGTTTTTATTGCTAAATCGATATTTGTTTCGAAATAGTTTAGACCTTGAAAAAGAATATAAGCTAATTTTAAATCCTAAAGTGGTGAAAGAGAGTTTCAATTAGTTACAAAGAACACGTAAAAACATGGTTTAAAGGTGTTCTATCCATGATTGATGAAATCGAAAATTCAAAACGTTTTCGATTCGAAATGTTTTTAATGGATAAAATAAGATATTTTTTTACTTAATTTTTTATTATTCTTAATGTATTATATGGTAAATCTTCAGTTTAATTCAATATATGTATTTCAATATCTATACCTATAAATCTTTACAGGCGAGGGTTCCTGTAACAGCAACGATGGTTTCCAAGCACCGGTAGATGATAAATCAGCTAGCGATGACGACGCGCCTCGCCCGGGCTCCGCGGCGGACAAGAAGAAGCACCGCAGAAATCGCACCACCTTTACTACCTACCAGCTCCACGAGCTGGAGCGAGCCTTCGAGAAGAGCCACTACCCAGATGTGTATTCACGGGAGGAACTCGCAATGAAAGTCAACCTTCCTGAAGTTAGAGTTCAGGTGAGTCAAAATTTACTAACGAATTTGTCAAAATTTACTTAGCTATATTAGAGCATTAAGGTAGAAAAATTGCACAGGTAAGTTGAAGTCAAAACACTTGAAACATTTTTTATTTTGAGTTTAATGAAGGTGGAGAACGATTCAGATTTTTGACTTAAATCTGCTCTTCAATTAAAGAACAAAATTAACTGCCATTCTATAGCATTCTAACAGTACCTATTATAACAGTGCCGACTAACAAAGCATAATACAAAATATATTAATTTCGAATATCCTTCAAACCATTTAACATACAAAAAGCGGAACTAAATAATATCGCCCTTTATTAAGTGAAATGTGAAGTTCGCAAATAGAATTGGCTAGAAGGGTAAGGGCCTATAATGAACCCAAGGGGCTTATGTCACTCAATCCCCTATACGCAAGACGAACATATGTCAAACCGACTCCAATATCACGAGAGCTCTGGAGCCCCCCATCACAGAACTCGCTAGTAGGATCCAAACATGATCGAAGAGACCATTTTATTCTGGACGTGACCTAATTGCTTCCTTGGGACATCGTCAAAAATGAAAAAGTTCAAGCCAAATTAGTTTTTATTGCATCGGCGAAAGAGTTAGCTTAAACGCATTTTGCGGTTGGGACTTTTGTCAAATGGTGCGGTTGTAGCTAATCTGGTAGTTAATAAAGGGTTACGAATGTTTTTGATGGGAAAACGTGTCATTTTGCAACGCTTTTGGAGAGATTAACCAGTAACGGTGCAAACGGCTATTGTTAGACCATTGTTGACACTCTTAACACTAGTGCCTTTGTGCTCTTCGGGTACTTTCAAAAAGACATCTTTTGATTCGATTGTATTAACAAATACGTTTTTTCCAAAGTCATTATTAGTGAGTTTTAAAATTGAATTAACAAAACCATTACGATTTGGTAGTTTCATCAACCGATTCAAATACCCATTAGAGCAAAGCTTCAAATTGTTTTCTCCAATCAGCAGCTTGGAAATAATGGCTGTGTTTAAACGTCCATTGTTTTTCCACTATTCATCAATTTCTTAACCCGATAGTTTCAATTACCACCCTGCTCCCCGAGTGACGGTCATCGCTCTGTCTGGGCTCGCTCCAAATTACTCGTTCCCGCTAATGTCTTAATTACGGCGGGAAAGATGTTTTTGCTCGGTTTTTAAGCGAGGGTAGCGTTAACAATTACTCGAATGATTACTTCAACCCTTTGGCGAACGGTTCGTCGATCTAAATGTATATCCGGTTTCAAAATATCTAGTAATATAATGTTATGAAGGAAAAAGATTCGAAAATAATCTACTGTAAGACTTCATGTTAAGTTTAACAGCATAACACTCCTTTATTAATAACAAAAACCAATAAGAAAATAAACAAACATCGGCAATTTTTTGAAAAACTCATTTACTTTTAAATTTAAAACGATCGTTTCAATGTCGAAATGAGTTATCTTTCACATTCCAAATATAAGTATACAATCTGTGAACTACACACTGAAGCTAGATACATACTAGACGGAGCTATAGAAGAAGTTATAGACAGTGTTGATACGCAAGCAGGCGCGGGTTAACCGGATTACCGGCCGAGGCCGACGACGCCCGACTAACTACTCTTATCCGGCTATATTTTGATATTGACGCCTTCGGAACATTCTGTCTCGTGTCTTTTGATACTAGTTTTTATTCGGATATCCTAGTCATTTTTAAACCTTTACATACAAGTAAAAAATTTTCTGATAATTCGAATTTTGAAATTCCATATACACTAATATATCATAATCCAACCGTTTGAATTTTATAAATCAGACAGATTTAACAACTGCTAGTAAAGATTCGACTGTACTCTAATAATGTAATAGAATAAAAGATTTCGAATTTGTTTCGTATTTCAAATTTCGAATTCTGTTTAGAGGTAACAAAATGGTTAATAATGATAGTCGAAGCCGGGACCGTTGTAAAAGTGAGGATCGAGATTTTTGTTCTCGGATTAAGACATTCATGTCCACTTAAAAACTAATTTTGTGTACAAATTTTAATAGGCATTATCCATATGATTCTGACATTACAAAAACATAAAAATATTACGTAAACTATAAATTATATTGTAAAAAAGGGATACCTAACAAGTAGGAGGGCATATAGCGTCTTGGTCTGGCGGGACTGAGGTCAAGTATTGCCGACCGATTGAATTGAAAAGACGAACGTTTTAGTATCTAAGTTTTTCTTATTCCTTATGTAGCTAAATTTATCGTTAGAATCAATAATTTAAGATTCTAGTAAATGTTGGGCCAAGAATGGGAAAGCAAGACCTAAATTTTCTTATTCTATCGTTCAAACTCCACCAAAAAAGAAGATTGTGATTCTTCTTTATGAATCAATTAAAAAATCACAATATTAATTTAAAAAAAAAATCAGTCAAATTCCAGACCACCAGACCGGTGGGTTATTATTTGCCTATTACCCAAAAGTGGTAATATGGTTTTGCCCTTATTCTCGATCAAAATAAATACTCAACTCATAATCAAACTCTTGAACATATTTCAATTAGTATCATTCGCTGTTTTTCCGTTACAGCCCCGCATAATACAAGCTATTAGGCACTTACTTTTTATCTTATCTTTATCTATCTATTGTGACAATAGAACTGAGCTGAATGGAGTCAGTCGCATGTAGAGTATTGTTAACAGCTCTGTGACCTCTTGAGCTGAACAATTGATTGAATAGGCTCGATATGAATGAATGAACACACCTCAATCTAATTTAAAGAAGTAATTAAAATATATAAAATCTATACCAATATGTATGCGAGTTCGTTTGTTAGTTTGTTTGTTTGCAAGCGCAAAATTCTGAATGTATAAATCTGATTTAAAAATAGTTTTTGTTTTAAATATCCAAATTAATAAGGAAGATTTAGAAAAAAATTTCAATAGAAGCAATCTGGCTAGAATTACACTTGTAAGTTTTACTTACGAATTTTATTATTTTTTATTGCATATTATATATTTGCAATTATATTATATATACAATTTATTACGTAAATGGTTTATCATTGCTTTAACACCTGATAGAATTTATTGTCGGTGACCTATTTATTGGTACTCACCAAAATCTAAGAAAGCTCTAACTGATACAAAATAGCTCTGTGACCTCATAGAGATGTTTCGAGATTAAAAGTTACAATTGTAATTCTCGTCTAACGTACGAGTTAAGATTAAAGAGTCTGTGAATTTTGGTAAGCAGACTATTACGGGTACATTGCAGTTGTTAGAACTGATAGGCAATATGTTATGTACTTAGAGTATTTATTTAAATTTTAACGTTAAAAATGAGTCACATTGAGACTCAGGCTAGCACTCTTCACCAAATACATAGTATTCTGACTCTACAATTAGGCAATGTGTTCTCAATCCGTAGCGTATGTTTTTCTAATGTTTCTTACCTCAGGATTCCGTTATTTCTAAACCATTTAAAATAATAATAAAAAGTTCAGTTCAGTTTGCTTTTTAAAACAATATAACCGGAATTAGTACGTTCAAGCAAACGAAATTGAATATTTCGCCTTGCAGTCGGTTAATTTTTTTATAAATTACTTTTTATTTTTATTTATACTTTTGCCCCTTTTCGAAATAATTTAAAGATCCTACTAAACGTTAAAAAACCTTTGAAAATAATTAAAATATAATTTCCGATCCTTTAAGTCTGTTATATAGATTGTATTGTGTCGTTTAAAAGCATTAAACACAATGGATACGCGATAGTAATCGAATTCGCTACATTTAACGCACTATTGAGTTAGGGTCGCCATAATAAATGTTTATGTGAAGCTTGATTTTCAGTAAAGAAAAATTGTCGTATAAACTAAAAAAATAGTACTGTAAAATTTAAATAACAAATATTAAATATTGTATTTAATTTAAAATGATTTATTAATATAAATGTCCATAATGAGAATACGCGAATGATTTGCAAATGCAAAAAAAAAAATTGAACTGTATATTTAACAAAAATCTAAAATAGGTTTTTACTATAATAATAAATGCTTAATTAATAAGCATTATATTAAGAAAATGTATACATATAATGTATAATATAGTAGTAATTATGTCATTATCTTCATTATAATTGTATCATAAATCTGCTTATAAAAGATTATTTCAACAAGAGATACTTTCAAACTTTCAGAATTGAATTGATTAATAAAATTGCAATCCAGTGGAATTAACATAAATAACACAAAAAAAACATCTCAACGAGAGCACCCCACGTTTTAACGGTAATAAAACGTCATTGTCCCCAAAGTTGCGAACACTTTCTCCCCCTACACCTCAATTGCTTGTCACTTATCATTCGCACGCTCGACTTGCGACAGAAATGCGCTAATAAACGTTTTTGTGCGAAACACCCTGTGCGAAGCTTTGCGACATGCAAAATAGGACTTTAAAGTATAGAAATAAGGTTGAGATTTAAATTTTTATATCGTTTTTCAGTATGGGGTTGTAATAAAATACGTTTTATAATGTTTGTTTGGCGTGAACGCATTGTTTCGGACGGTTTCGCGCGTTTGGAATGTTTTTCTTCGGTATCGCTTTCAAAGGGCATTTTTGGTGTAATTATGGGGTCGATCGGTATCAAGAGCAATGGCTTATTAGCATTGTTCCCGGCTGGATCACTACAAATGATATTTTATTGTAATTGTTTGCTTTGCGCGGGAACCTGTGTGACTCACTTATTTGACAAAATTGTTTTTCGAATCATTACCCAACTTTAAAAAGACAACTGACAAATGGATGCTGATAAGTTATAATGTGTTAACCTACAAAAAGAGAAATTTGGAGATATTGATGTATTTTGATACTGCATTATCTATTTAACATTATTTATAAAAAAAAATAAGTCATATAAACTAAATAAGTACGGAAAAAAGTTTCTTAATTAACTGTTTCGAATTTTATGTTAGTTCCATATTTTGCAATTTATTCAATAATCTCAAACATTTGAATAACTTTTTATTAGATAATTTATTAAATATATCAACCTGCTTTTAATTCATTGTACCTTTTATGAAAAAGAAAAAGAAAAGATAATGTTGATAAATACTTATTCAAACAACTTTTTAAGAATAGGTTTGACATCTTTAAACGCCTTTTTCTGAAAATGAAGTCTCTTTGACTATACACAGTATTGCTTATCAGCGTCTAAATATAACTGTACTGTAGCGCACCAATCGTTAAAGAAGAGTTCCTTAGTTTATTTCCGAAGATATTCATCCCTTCACAAACTTATAATTAATCTAAAACGTCTCTTCTCCAAGGAACTCATTCTCCATTTTCCACAATCGTTTGATACAAAACCAGAATTATCCAATCACTTTTTAAATAAAAGGCTAAATAAAACTTAAATTAATAAAACATAGCAAGGTAAAACAAGTTAAACAGCACATCCCTCTGCTCGCAGTCGGGTAAAAACAACAAACTGCAGAGTAACGAGTTAACAGAGTGCGCGGACTCGATTACCGCGCGACGTGTTAGCGCGCTATTAATTTCTATTATAACTTAACTCCTATGAGCTAGTCTGTGGCCTAGGAACACTAGATACGTCATTGAATTTTTTAGTTATCTTAACTAATATTATAAAGATGAAAGATTTGATTGTGTTTGTTTGTATTGAATAGGTTCAGAAATTGCGTACCAGACCGATTAGAAGGATTATTTTGCGTTGGTTGTGTTTTTGAAGAAGGTTATAGGCTATATTACATCACGCTACGACTCATAGGAGAAAAGTAGTAACCATAAATGTGAGTGAAACCGTAAGGGCCAGCTAGTGAGTAATTATAAAAATTAAGTTTTAAATATTCTAATGATATACTGTATACCTACGATAGTAACAGAGATTGCTGGTAATAACGTTAAGTCTGTTGTACATATATTTTTTAAATATTTTTTATTAAATAGTAAAATTGTTTTTTATCTTGTTTTCTGTTAATAGAGTAAATAAATACACTTATCAGATACCGCATTTGATACTTAAAATTCAGTTATCATTGCATTTTATTTGCGAGTTAGGTTTCCGGCTCTCCAATACTATGGAGCGGAGTATTTAGGCTTCGTACATTTCTCCTTAACAAATTATAACTTTACACAGTACGGGGTTTATTATGTAAAACTATCGTTATCACTGTCGGAGCTCTGGCAGAGTTATTAGCGTTGTAGTGATCAAAAGTGATATGTTGAGTAAGAGCCTTTTCACAAGGACAATATGACTACAGTTTTATAATAATAATTTTGTGCATACTTAAAAAAGGAGAAGGTTCTCAATTCGTAGCGTATTTTTAATATTCGTTACCTCAGAACTTCATCTTTTCTTAACCAATTTCAAAGATTTTTTATATTTTATTTAAAATGGTACTTACTTTCAGATTGGCCCCATAGAATTTTTATCACAATTGATCTAGTACTAGTTTTTAAACGAAAATAACTAGAAATAGTTTATTATTCAAGCAATCGGTTTTGCCTTTGAAGTCGGTTAATATTTTTTAAGTCTTATTTATATTGATATTATTAAAATAAGGAATTTTTGGATAGCAATAGTTTGTCACAATTACCCCATTAGTCATTTAAGGAAAGCTATTGTTCAGACTTATCCAGTATCGTCGGATCGCTGTATGAGTGCGAACCGATATAACTCAGTTACGAGCCTCGAGTCGCGTCGCCCGCTCTGAATATATGAGCACACTAGATTATATTATATTGTATATATATCATACATACATAATACTAAACTTAGGTAAAGTATTAGGCGGGAACTACACTAAGTAAGTTTGACTCTCGTTATTGATATAAAACAGCTCTGGAGGCTAATGAAGGTAATAATCCTGTGTATACTTATTGCATGTTTTTGAAGAGTTTGTTTGTTTAACCTTAGGAACTATTGATACAAATTGAAATATTATTTTTGTGTTGGATAGTACATTTATCGAAAAAGGCATTATAAAACATCACGCTGTGACCAAAAGGAAGCATCGATGAAAAGTGTTGCAGGTATGGAATAAATTTTAGTAGATTTTTTTCTCAAATTAACGCGGGTGTAACCGCGGGGCACAGCTAGTGTAAATGGTAATTGAAATCACTATGGTGTTTCAATAAATAAACTCTCTAACCTACTAAATTATTTTAGGTAGAAGACAATGATAAACAACTTATGTAATTATTCATGAAAGTCTGAGAGCAAAACTTATAGGTAAATATATTTTTCGCGTTAGGCGGGAAATACACTTGTAAGCTTACTTTATTAACCGATATAAAATAACTCGATAACTTTACGTTTTCAGTTTCAATAAATATGTCACTGATAGGTAATTGATTTAGGTGTAGAAATAATAACAAATTATTTTCTAATGTGTACCAAGTGTATAGCCTTGTAATTATCACAAATCTATATAAAAGTATACATTAATATAAATCAATTGAATATATTTTTTTGTTTGCCTTAATACTGGCGTAGTTTATCATATTAAAAAAAAAAAACAAAATAAGAGCCGAAAAATAAAAAAAAATACTAGTTACTTATTTTAGGTGGTCCAAAGCTTACCAGCTCATCTACACATTTACGTAACTCAAATTCGAAACACGCTGCATTAACTAGATATAACTAATATTTAATCTGCATATTATGCTGTTTGATCTTATGTAAAAGTATGTCCGTTTGTTTAGTAGAATGAACGTTTGTTCGTCTTTCGCGCAAAAACTACGTATTTTGACGAAACTTTACCATAATATAGCTTATTCGTCAGAATAACTCATAGGCTACTTTTTACGAACATACCACGAGGGCGAAGCCAGACTAGTCTATACCAGATTTGAAAAATTCTGCATTGCATAGGCCGATTTTTGAGAAAAGTTTTATGCTATATTACATCACGCTACGACTCATAGAAATGAAACAGTAACCATAAACAAGCGAAACCGTACGGAGCAACTAGTATAACATATAAGTAACATAAACAAAACAGCAGTTAAGGTAAATAGATGAACAAACGACAGAGCGATCATCAAACAAATTGAACCTAGGACCCTTTCTTACGGATCAAAAGCTTAAGTATAAATAACCCTCTTCATTACCCTCATAAACAGCCGAAAAAAGACGTATCACACCCCATAACAGTTCACCCTAAGGAAGTAAAATCTACACGCCATCTAGTGACAAGACATTGCAAAGAAATTTGACTTTTACCTACTTTGAAACAAGAACTAATACCGTATACGTTGTTCATTGCAACGTTTAGTATGTACAAATATGATACAATGAACGAAACATTCAATTGTTTCAAAGGATTTTAGTGTTTATTTGTATTAAATTAAGGGTGATAATTGTCCGTCGTTTTGGAAGAGGATTGAGGCGGTATAGCTGTACCGTATCAAATCGCTTCCACGCTGGATATCTCACGAGTCTTACTCGCTTATTACCGTGACGACACTTGAATGATAAATAAAATTGCCCGAAAATTGATTTGTATCATTCTAAATATTTTTGTCAACAATTATATAATGTTAAAAGCTTCGTCTAGTATGATTGATATTCAACGTCTGTATTGTAACCAACTGTGATATGAAAATAGCTAATTGAAGGTAGATATAAAATTGAAAATATACACAATTTTATACACTTAAATGGGAAAAATATGTTAATAATCTGCAGAAATATATACTAACTGGTGCTCGCGACTTCGTCTGCGATGTCTGTGATGCCTACGTCATAGTTGTTTTAAGCGTGCAAAGTCTCAGCCCTATCGGTTTAAAATTGACAAAGTCTTATACAAACTTTCACCACCTATTTTATCCCCTTGGGGGTAAAATTAATGAAAATCCTTTCTTAGCGGATGCCTACGTCATAACATCTACCTGCATGCCAAATTTCAGCCCGATCCGTCCAGTGGTTTGGGCTGTGCGTTGATAGATCACTATGTCAGTCAGTCAGTCAGTCACCTTTGAATTATATATATTTAGATGATAATTAGCATTATAAAATTATAAAAATATATATATAAAACCAAACGTGTAAACAGTCCTTTGGCAACCTATGAGTACTTAAATACGAGTTTTTTCGACATGTTGATTGTATGAAATTCAAGTATGTGTTTTTTATAGTAAATTTTTTTTCTTTGCAGCGACAGCGAGATCGACTCGCTCCTGGCCAGTTTTATTAAAAGTTTATGATGATAAATAATATTTATTTATACTAATTTTATAATGCTGAAGAGATCGTTTGTTTGTTTGTTTGAACGAGCTCATGAACTACTGGTTCGAAATGAAATATTAGTTTTGTGTTAGATAGTTTATGTATTGAGGCAATCTGTAGGCTATATTTCATCACGCTGCGACTCATAGGAGCGAATAAGTAAACATAAATGCGAGTAAAACCGTAAGGTACAGTTGATAGTTCTAATATATCGGTTGTACAGAATAGAGCGGATAGAGCACGTCAACGAAATTACGATATTGTCTCTATAATAATTTAAAAAAAAAACGAAAAAAATTATTGATATGATAATTTCTTTTAAACTGTCAAAATGTCTTAATCTAATTCCCTAACGAAAGAAACCTATAATCATACAAAAACGTTAATACCGAGCACTATGGCACTAATCAATGGCGGACTACATCAATAGACCCGATCATAACTCGCTTTGTTCGATAATAATTTGATTAAAATTTGACGGCTCCTTCCTGTATAAAAAACCTTTTAAAAATAAAACAGGAAACTGCCTAATATAAGGGTAATTCAATTACTACATATAAAATAACCCACCATTAACTTTGACATTTGAAAAGGACCTTCTTAAAAGGATTCCTTCCAGTACCGCGGGTCCGCTTAGCTTGGTCGTTTCAACAAAGAGTATGTCTGAATTACCTCGAATATTAATTGTAGGTTCCGTAGGTATCATGTCGGTGTGGATTACGGACGCCGGCGGAACTCTAAACTTGATATTTCCGTTCTGTTACTTTTTATTTTTGAACTGTTATGGGAATTTTGCGATTTTTGCTTCGACGATATAAATTGAAATTGCTTTTTTTCCCTCGTACACTACGTACGCTTTTCAGAAAAAAAACAAAAAAGAAATATAAATATATATATTTAGTTTTATTCGGGTAATATTTTTTTATTATTATTTATTTCGTTAACTACACACGCAAGGCTGCTCGATCGTATACGTCATGTTTCAAATCGTCGCTCAACTCCTAATACAACGTAAGTCAAAGTTAGCTCTTATATTTATAGAGGACCGAAAAGACAATAATAATGCAATTAGTAAATAGTAATAGTAGTAAAGTAAATTATCAAGTAGGTACCTAAATAGTATACCATTTAAAAATAAGTATATTATAATAGGTAGGTATATATATTATTTATGCATTTTAATTTGTATTAAAATATTACCGATGAAATTTTCCGTTTATTTCAAATTATTTTTATCGTATTTTATAGACAAAGATTTTGTAGCCGCAAACAATTTCGCTTATGTTTAATTAAAATTTATATATTTTGACAAATTTGAAACTAATTGACTAGCTTATCCTGATGTCTGTGCCTACCTTAACAATAGGAATTCTAAACATAATCAATACCACTCTTTGCTATTAAACGTATCTTAATTTAGCGCCAATACCGCCATTTTTGTAGTACAACAATGGCGGCTTACGCATGCGCACAAACAGATTATCCGTCTAATTTGACAACTATTCAACTGAATTCAACGCACCGTCCGATTCAATACTATTCAATTCGGTGTTGAGTGTCGGCGCTTCATAAAGATTACTAAACCATTATATGAAGACACTTTATAAACCTCTATATCCTTAGTAATAAAGTTCACATTTTATTTTGCTGAGAAAAAATAAATTTGCGTAAAGCGTTTCAGCTATTTTCCATCGAGTTACCCTTTAATTAAATTTCATCTCTATCGCTATGGAATAAGACACAAAATAACTTTTATATAAAATATATTCTCGAATCATAATCGAAAAAATTGAAGACAATCGACCGATTTATGTAAATACATACGTTGTTCTATTTGTAACTTTATTTTAATAGAAATAAGATTGAATAGTCGTGTTTCTGTAAGTTGGCCATCTAGTGTTATATGACACTGTTAGTGAGCTCCTGGTTTCTTAGCATCGAGTATCGGGTTCCTGCTATTATTGTAAGGCTTATAATACTTACGTCGAAAGGCCGATACAGCCGGCTCCTTTATACCAACTATCCGTATTTTGATCTATTTGCAGATTCAGTTTCACTTTGGTTGAAATTGTTTCTTTTCTTTGGTTCGGGCAAGTTTGTCTTCCAACTTCTCTTATATTATTTTCAAAAGTAATTTTGAAGCATTATTAAAAGTCATTTAAAATTAATATATTACAAAATTGTTTGAGTATTTAAATAATTGCTATTTTTTCCTGAGGTATTATTTTTTGTAGCCTAAGTGTTGTTTTAGAATTCAACATATTATCACACTAATTAACATTAAAATTCATACGTAAACATCACGTTTCCAAAGTGTTTGCAATACAAAAAATAAGATTGACTTAAATCTTCGACTTTTCATCGCACTCGTTCTGCACATCTATGTAGATATTTATTATCGACCGATTTCTTTAAAAAATAATAGTTTCTCCAAATAAAAAAAAAAACTTTCTTGGTCTATTTCACTCCTTTTTTAAGACTTTTATTTTGATGCGAGAATTTAGCCTGTTACCTTATCATGGTTATTACTCAAACCAATGTACACCAAAGATCATTAAAATTGGTTTAATACTTAGCCGAAATAAACAAACCGACAAACAATTACATTTATAATATTAGTATAATTTTTTTGCTCGTTATAAACAAAAATAACCAATCTATTATGCAAAAAGTCACAACCACGAAATATTAATATAAATTAAAATAATTATTAATAACCCACATCGTAATAAGTACAATAATCTCCACGTCTCCATCAGAAGCAATCTGTCCGTCTGTCACTGATATAAGTAATAGTTAAACTCCAAACTCATTACGATGTAACCGTATACTGTTGCGTGGATTGGTGGTTGCGACGCGGCCAATTAGAGGCCGACACGTGGCCGACATAAGGCCGACATGAGGCCGACACGAGGCCGACACGTGGATTGGCGACTTTTGCATTTTCGCATGTTTACTCAATGTTGACTAACTTTCATTTGTAATTTAACAGTTTCAATGCTTCGATTGACAAAGTATTCAAACTTAAGAAATAATGATAAGTTTTTTTTATATAACCTGTTGTCAGCTAGGAAATAGGTACTAGGCTCTAGAGCCTAGCATTATAATCTATTCTTTCTTTACCACAGAGTACTTATATTTTCTGGATCTTTAATTTTTGCGGTAAGTCCACACTGACGATGCCTAAGCCGAGTTGCGTTCTCCCCAGGAGACACCCTTAGGACGAACGTCTAAAAAACAATAATTAGACATATTATATACAATATACAAAAAGGTGAATATATTTATTACTATTGTTAACACAATTGATTTATTGAATCAAGAGGATTTAATATTGCATGTCGTATAGTATATTTTTCTTTATTTATCGTATTATTGTACAAGATATTATCTAGAAAAATTTCCTATCTTTAACCGATTACATAAAACGAGGAGCTTCTCAATTCGCAACTAATTTTTATGTTTGTTATATCATAATTGCGTCATATATTAATGGATTAAAAACAATACTTTTATGGTTTTTAAATTGGCTCAATAATTTTGTTTTAAAATCGAAATAAGTAACCGACGAAATTACGAATTTAACATTTTGAAGGCGGTTTTTTTAATCTTATTAATATTTCCGTAAAACAATGAATTACCTTTAAAACGTTTACCTTGAAATTGTAGACTGAAGAATTAAACCTGATCGCTGTAAAAAACACAATGAAACGAGTGCCGTTTGCGGCGAACAAGTAATTAATTTGTCTGCGAGTTTATTTGATTGCTTTCGGAGTTCGCTGCTGGAAATGCAATGAATAAAATTGTTTTAACTTTGTTAAAATGCGTATAACCCCGAACGCTCGTGTGAATGTATTTATTTATTAATAAACATGTGAAGATAAAGAAGTAAATTAAATAAATAATGTAATTAACATTAACAAAAACAAATAATTCTATTAAAAATAAAAAGAAAGAGAAATTAAAAATAACTATATTAAACCTAAGTAACTATCGATGTCACAATGAGGCAAGGTGCCCAAAACACTGGCAGCATTACCTCTTTGTATGGCCAGACTGATGTGCTGGCCGATGTAGCCGCCCGCCAAGTGATCTCTGAATCAGCTGAACCGATTTTGACGGCACTTTCACTCACAGATAGCTAATGTCATAAAGAGTAGTGTACCTAATATAAATTATCCTTAAATTAACGCGGGTTAAACCGCGGGCCACAGCAAGTATATATCTAGTTTGAAAAATATAAATAAATAAAATAACTCACACACGTAAGCCTTGAACAATAAATTTTCTTTTTAGGTAACAGCGTAACCATGTAACTGAAAAAAAAATTAGGATAAAATCTATATGGATGCTGATAAGCAATAATGTGTCAACCTACAAAAAGTCAAATTTGAAGATATTCATATATACCGCGTCACCTATTTAACATTATTCAAAAAAATATCAAGTCAAATAAACTAAGTAGGTACGGAAAAAAATTATTTAATTTAATGTTTCGAATTTCAATTACGTTCCATATTTTGCAATTAATACAATAATCTCAAATATTTGAAAAACTTTTTATTAGATTACACATTAATTATATCAATCTGCTTTTAATTCATTATACTTTTTATCAAAATAGAAAAGAAAATATGGATATCTACTTCTTCAAACAAATTTATTAAGAATCGGTTTTACATCTTTAGCCATTTTCTCCGAAGTCCCTGAGACTTGACACAGTATAGCTTATCACCGTCCACTTGTACATAAAAGCAGGAGGTTCACAGTTTGTAAAACTAAGATTTTTCTTCCATCACAAAGGCCGCGCGCGGTAATGCTCGTAATTACGCAATTACGATGATTCAGCGGGTAATTAATTCAGCGCTCCGGAGCGGTTTAATTAGTTCCTTTATTTATTTTAAACTAATTGTTTATTTTGACGAGCTTTTCACTGACTGATTTTCGTGTATATTTCGACGTTATTTCGTTTTAAAATTTACGATTTTATATTGAAATTATAGTGGAGTTCTTAAACGATTGTTTATTTTTTTTTATTTTTTTTTAAGTACTTACAAAAAAAACTTTATTTATTTATTTATTTTGGCGGATTCTTTTATGTGAAACCATAATCGCTTCCCCTCGGTTCTCCATTCGGTAAATTACTGCTCATGGATGATATATTTGTTTTGTTGTGCATAAACATTTAAAACTGTGTTACCATTTTACGAATGTAAATCTTGGTAGAACGACAATTTAAAACTTCTTAATTGAAGCAAATTTATTGTCCCTTGCGTTTAACTCGCGTTTATGGTTACTGTTTCGCTTCTATGAGTAATAGCGTAATGTAATATAGCCTTTAGCCTTCCTCAATAAATAAACTATCTAACACAAAAAATTAATTAGAACGAGTAGTTCCTGAGATTAGGGCGTTCAAACAAACAAACTCTTCACCTTAGTATAGATAATATCAGTGTAGATTGATTCGGGTGACTGTACAGAATAGAAGCTTTTTAGAATATACAGAATCCTTTAACACATATTCCTAGCTCGTTCTACTTACAGTCGTAATGAAACGTTTTTGCCACAAGTACTTTGTTTCGAACTGCGTCCGAAGCCGCTACACGCTCTACAATTCGATAACTTTGTTGATTAAGCAGTAACGAATTGAAAATTTTTCCATCGTTAAATCGATTACAAAGTAACTTTGTTCGATAAATTAAAAAACTTGTATATAATGAATTATATAACTTATATTATTTCATGTTATGTATTTGCAGAATAATTTATTTATTTCAATTAAATTGTGATGTTTGATATTTACCACGATATCAATTATAATTTTCTTTGTCCGTTTCTCGATCAAAAATTTTGGCAATGTTATTTTTCAAAATATTTTGAATCGCCTTTTATCCGTGAGTAAATCAGTGTATAAATAAAATGTTGTATAACTCGTGTCTCGCCGTTTATCCGTGGTAAATGTGTACTTATCCCATTGGTTGACATTTATAGTTACTGCTTCACTCCCATCGGTCGTAGCGGGATATTTTATAGCTTGTAACATTCTTTTACTATATATAAAACTATCTTTTGCTCGCGGCTTAGCTCGCGTTAATGTAGATTGTTTTGAAATAATACTCATTCATACATAAAATATAGCCTTTGATACCATACCAGTTTACTTCGCACATATAAAATTCGGTTTTTATGTATTCATCTAGACATATCTTAAAAGTAATACATAATTTTGTAACGCATCTTTAGAGAGCATAATAAAAAGGAACGTAATAAAAGTGTCTGCGCAGACTCTTGAGCTAACAAACTTACAATTAGCATACAAAGTGGGCGAGCGACCCCCGCAAATAAAGCCGCGTGCACAAGTTAATAGTGCTCCTATTACCTCGCGATCACGGCCCGCAAACAAAAATACTCTCTAGGGTTGACACTCGGTACTTTTCATTGCTTTTTAAATACGTTTCATATAATCATTCGAAAAGAGAATGCAAATTGCTAATTTGATTTTGAATGCTTTACAAAAATAACAAACTATTTTTGACAAAATAATATAAATATTATAATAATTTTGCCCGCGTACGTGCAGGCTGTGGAATTATCTTTGAGTTGAGTTTTCATTGAGCTTTATAATTTAGGGGTTCAAGCGTTGTATACCTTTCCACCAAAGGCCTGCAACGCACTAACTTTCCTGATGCATATGTCTATGGGCGATAATGAACTTAACATAGGTGGACATATATAGATCGTTTGCCCCCTTTTTATTATATAAAAATATTATTGGTTCACATCCATGACAATAGTTCAAGCTACTGATAGTTTTGAAATGTTTAAAATCATTTTAGATGTTAAATCCTGTATTTTGTAAAATATTTCAATAATAATCATAATAAAAAAATAATGTAAGTTCCACTATGAGATTTTTTTGTCAAGCTTTATACTTATTTCTAATTAAATGAAAAAGAAATGAATTTATTATTATCTAAAAATGTTTATTATAATTTTTAAATGGCAACATATTTTTATTCTATTATATGAATATAATAGCTGGTAACCCTATGCAGCTCATAACGAGGGGTGACGCAATGTTTGCGCGCGCTCTTATTGAATTTGTACAAAGATATTGCCGTTTAATTGCAGGGGACGGCCGAGCTCTTGCATCTCTATGCGCTCCTGGTACATCGTACATTTTTAACTTAAATTAACTTTTTATCGTATGGTGGTAGATAAATACCACCAAATGTTATGGTAGTGGTAGTGGTAGCCTCCACCTGAGTAGTTGTCACTGCAACTAGAGTTTGATAACGGTCGAAAGTTCGATCCCGCTCGTGACAAATATCTCTAGGTAGTCCATACAGATGTTTCTACTCACCCGCGACTTAATGACACGCTTTTGAAAGCTTTTGAGAGAAGAAAAGGAAAGTCATAGAGGAAGAGGAAGTCATTAGAGTCGTTAAAATAGGATGTTATTGATGGTATAAACTTACCACTCTCTCAATATATATTTCCACGAAGAAGCAATATCTTACATTATTGTATAAAGGGTCGTACTTGAATATGCAAATGAAATAGAGTTAGTATAACTGGAAGCACATCTTTACTGATATAACAAAGAAACTGCGAATTCTGCATGTGCGAAGTAAACTTAGCAAGTATAATATGTAATATAATATTATTTTAAAACAACCTACATTAACGAGAAAACCTTAATGATTTAGAAACCTCTTACCATCTTTATTCTTACTAATGAATAAAACTGAAGTGTATATTACGTAAATCACATAAAAAAATATTCTTTTTAATTTTTATGTTTGTCTCTGTCTGTTCGTCTATTTGTTTCGGCCAATGTTTAAAACGGCTGGACAGCAGATAGTTAATGTTATAAGGAGGACTTAGGCTTATTTTTTTTGAATTTTATTTATATCTTTTGCAGACGAAGTATTGGTTTAGTTAGGTACAAAGTTGGTACAATTACAATTATACAATTCGGTCGATGGTCATCATATTTATAAGTATTTTCCTCCGGTCCTACCAGCATCTCTTATTTCTTCTTGTTATGAAAGGAACATCCAGAGCAACCGTATTGAAAACTAGGCTTATTGACCATTTGAATTGTCGCCATATTATTTAAAAACATACAAAAAACAAATAAAGAAATAAGATCTTTATGAAAACATAAAATAATAACAACGTAAAACGTATCATACAATGCATTACATTTTAATTAAGCTAAATAAAAATTGTCGCCATTATTCAATTTTGTCAGTCTTTAAAGATAGCAACGTTTAAATACCAGTTATAAATAGAAAAAAAACCGCCCAACCAAACAGTCATACGATCAATTATACTAATTTGAATCTTGTTCCCAGCCTTTAAGGTTTAATCTTCTATAATTTATTTAAATATTTAAGCCCTTTGAATTTTAAACGAACTCTATTAAAGATCTTAAAATATCAGCTTGATATTATATACACAAGCATCAAACAACTTTAAATTTAAGCACCCGATAATAAGACTCATTTTTCTTTGGAAAGCAATGGTACTGAGGCTGTTATTGAATTGAAACAAAGTAAATGATGTAACGATAGAAGAAATCAAGAGATACAAAGACAATTTCATTTGATTATCGTTTCTATTTTTATTGAGTTATAGTTGAAATTCGTCTAACGCCACAGCGAGGGTGTTTTGATAGTTGCTGTAAATGTATCCTTGTTCCGTTGTAATAAAGTTAATTATTGCTCGTCGGGTCTCGTGTTAAGGGGACATCACGATGTTTGTCGGGACTTAATTTAGTTGTGGATTAACTCAGTTTGAGGGATTGATGTTTTTGGTCCCGCTTTTGATGCGAGCCGATACTTGTAACGACATACGGGTTGCCTCGAGTGAAATATACCTTTAGTTTTTAATAGGACTGGGCAGTATCTCATTTTCATACAAGATTTGCGTGATGTAGTTAATATAGAAGAGAGCCGAGTGGTTAGAACACGTCGATGTCAACCGAAAATCGTCGGCTCAAACCCCGGCTAGCACCGCTGATTTTTCTACTTCAAAATTTGTACAAAACATTGTGACGAAACCTGCATGTGTCGGTAGAAATTCTGACACATGTATTACCGCCAACCTGCATTGGAGCAGCGTGGGTGATTAAGCCCCTAAACCTTCTCCTTAATAGGAGGCCTTTGCCCATCGGTGGGATATTTACAGGCTATTACTTTGCTTAACTTTTAATTAATATAGTTGTGTTTCGTACTTTCGAAGCGCAATGTCAATGAGTGACATCGATCACTTGATATGAGGTTTCCCGCCCGTTAAAAAAATAAACTCAATTCTAAATTTTTTATCAAAGTTGTTTTTATCAAAAATTAAAGGTGGAATTTGATCTTTTTAATAATGTATTTTCATTCCTTTTTAATATAGTATTTTCGTGGAGAGTGCTCTATTTATTATGAAAATTTATAACAATAAATAATATAATTTATACAAGTCTTCTAAGAACCGATTGTGTTTGGAAACATATTTTTTTTTGTCAAATGTTTGTTAATGATGTAACACACCTATTCTATTGTCAGATAAAGATCATAGTAAGATATATGCTATAATGATTATAATTCCCAAAATATGTACAACGAGTGACTTATTTGTATGCAGGACCACTACTAATAAAATCTTTTGATATTTAAATTTTTAGTAACTGATTTAAAAAAGGAACATTCTCAAATCGTAGCGAAAGTTTTGTTATCTCATTCATTTTTGGTTTGGTTTTTAATCAAAATTGCGTAATCTGCTTTCGAAATCGATGCCATTTTTAAATGTTAGTTACCTAATTAAAGATTTATGTCTCTCTATAAATACTAGAGACACATAAATCTTTTATTTTTAATGCATAATAGTAACAATAACATAATTTAATTGACATCAAAAACAATTCCCAAAATTAATGGGCTCAACGAGAAATCACATGCAGGCTTCCATCAAAGACACGCATCCCTCCCCTTAAGACGTAACGAACGTTATTATTAGTTTTACCCAACACTTCCTCGATGGAAATAAAACTCTCACGCCAAACAATAGAGCTCAATTTGCAACACACATAGGTTAGCAGATAGGCCCCTTTGTTATCGCACAAAGCGAGTTATTGGCTAACTTTTGGTCCACAGGCTGCATCTAAGATGGCGAGGGTCTTCCGTCTCGTTTCTTCGTATGGTTTTTACGTATCGCCGTCTCGTTTTGTTTCTTGAAAGAAGTCAGTGTTTGTGTTGGGCGTTAGAGGGGGTCTGTAAAGTAAATAAAGAGGTATTGAAGACGATCGATGGAGGCGAGACGTCAGTTACGGGTTCTGGTGCTCGCGGATGGGAGTTTTATTTTTTAAGATGAACTGTTTCGTTTTTAGTATTTTTGATATTAAAATTTGTTGTAATAGTGATCGGAAGGATAATGTTCTCGTTACTAGTTTAATTTTTTAAATGTTTGTTACCGGAGAACTCCGTTATTTCTGAACAGATTTTAAAAGTATTTTATTTTAAAGGGTTTCAGATTTGTCCCGTAGAATTTTTATTAATATAGGTTTAGTAGTTTCGTTTTTAAATCAAAATAATTGGTATAAATGTGTCTTACACGCTAACCAAATTGCGTATTATTCTTTTGAAGTCGGTTTTCTTTTAAGTTTAAGTTAGAGATCAAATCTAAAAAGTAGGCACACGATATTGTAATTCATTATTTAAAGCCCTGTAAAACGACATTTTACATATTATTTTTTAGTTTTATGTAGAAATTTGTTTCAAATAAATTCAGATATATAGCAGCATATAAAATCAATTTAGTCATATACCTATTAGCAATTTACGCTTATATTTTTAAATTGTTGTAATTAATATTATGACATAAAAGATATCAGGGACCCATTTATTACAGCAAAATTCAAAATTTCAATATCTTTTTTTAAGAATTAAAAAAATTAAATAAAAAATAAAAATTAAATTACTATAACTATTGACTGTTGGTAATCCTTTATTAAAATGCATTTCATACGCATTTATGTTGATAGTGAATGTGTAACGTCCTTCAAGGCTATTGGTCCCTCATTACGCCACTCCTACTCATCTCTACAGAGTTTAATTTTTAGTAAAGTCTAACCACAATTCAAATGACTGGCAAACACTGAAACTAACTATATAATTGATGATTGTAATGGCAGACATTTCAATTATCTATTTCTATCTGTCCGCCTATCAGCGGAATATATCTCATGAACCATAATTAATATATTCTTTATATAAATTAGTAAGAGTATAAAAAATCTTATACTTTCTACGAAGGTACAGAGCTATTTGTGTCCAAATACGACTCGCACTTGACCCTGATTTTTTGTTTTAATAGAATTTGAGGTACAACTATTTTATTGTTAGGTAACTTAAATGTATCGCCGTCAATTGGCCATGTTGGCTTATCCTTTTTCTAATGTGGCTTTATAAAAATAAAAATAGTGATTTTAATATAGATCGAATAAAATATATACGTTTAATGTGTAATAAAAATAATAATAAATGTTGTTTAGCTTCAATTACTTTGATGTTAACTACTAACGTAAATTTTCTGTAAAATAGTATAATGTCAACAAAATATTGAAAACCAAAACGGGAACAGATTATATAAAATAACTTTTTTTGTATATGTAATATTGAATTTGTGTGGGTACATTGTTTTACAATTTAATAGTATACAAAATCTCGTACCATTGCTCAGATATATTACTAGCAACAATTGTAACATAACCATAGACATGTAGATCTAGGTGAGCTCATCGATTTTGGCACTCAGAATACCAACCGCTTTGGACAGCATTGCCTAGAAACCAGCTAGCGACTATAGACTATTTTTTTACATGTCTTTA
The DNA here is from genome assembly GCA_037950945.1 of Hypolimnas misippus. Taxonomy (NCBI): domain Eukaryota; kingdom Metazoa; phylum Arthropoda; class Insecta; order Lepidoptera; family Nymphalidae; genus Hypolimnas; species Hypolimnas misippus. The sequence continues at coordinate 239,978 of JBBEEQ010000026.1, forward strand.
TTTGGAAACAATAACTTGAAAAAATATTACTAATTTTCGAACAATTGTTTTTTATTTATAATTTTACATATTAAAAAATTATTCAGTTCAATCATTCAATCGTAATTTCTTATCTAACTCTTATCTGTGGCTAGAAATATGCTATATTCTTCAATAAAATAAGACAAGTACAGAGAAATAGACTATAAATAAGAGAGATTGTCTTCGTACCAACAATTCAATTGACGAGTTTGTCAAACCTGAGAATGTGTACAGATCGATACCTCCCACGTAAGTTATTGTAAAATTGCCACAAAATTGCCGTTAGCGTTTTTACTGAATACAACACGAATTTGCATTGCTTAATGCATTCAAAGTGAAAAAATACCAAAAATCTTTTTTTTTTCAAGGAATGATACAACAAAATACGCCTGAAAAAAGGCGTATTTTGTTGTAACTTTCAAACTAAAACGGATTAAAAGTTCTCTACTGTAAAATTGTAATTTTGGGGTTACAACAACTTACGTGGGAGGTATCGAGATATTTGCCGTCAAATTGAATGAAAATAACTCACCTGGACGCTGATAAGCACTATGTCAAGCCACACAGACTTCATTTTGAGAAAACAGCGTCTAAATGTGTCGAACCTATTATTAACAAATTTGTTTGCAAACGTTTATTTTCTTTTTTCTATTTTGATAAAAGAAGTAATGGTTTAAAAAAAAAAGTTTTATCTAATAATAAGTATTTCAAATATATTATATTATTGCGTATTGAAAAATATTGAGCGCACTTCAATATTCGAAACATTAAATTTTCAAACTTTAAGGAAACATTAAATAAACTTTTTCCGTACTTATTTCATTTAGATAACCTAAATTTTTTTAAAATGTTGTTATATACATGACGCATTATCGGAATAAATCAATATCGCCGAATTCGAATTTTTGAGGGTTGATACATTATTGCTTATCAGCATCTATCTATAGTTATAGGATATCATCGATCTCGTCTCTTTTTGTTTTCCAGCGCGTTTATTTCGTTTTGTCTCCTCCCGTCAAGTGGTTATCGATTGTGCCAACTGTCAACGTAACATTCGCAGTACGATGCTTGAAAATAACTGACAGCGGTTACCGCGTTTCGACTTTTTTTCTTACATGTGTATCTTTTTTCAAATGTCAATTTTATTACGAACGTAGATTGTGTAAAGGTCGATCTAGGTATGCAAGGCAAAGAAGATCTATTTTTTAACGAAAAAAAAAAGATTCTAAACAATAATTCATAAATTTTAATAAGCAAAATTTATTTTCCAACATTATTTGTTTAAAGTTTTATTTATAACAATCCTTAATAAGTGTTTGATTCGGTTAATTAAAATTATAATTACATTTATTAAAAAATATATAAAAAATAAACCATCCCATCATTTGACTCCTCCTGTCAAAAAAATCATACAATAATCATCTCTAGATACACAAGAAAATAATTTTAAACAATATAAAAGTCACTAGATATGAAAAACGGTTCATATATGCAACGCGTCAAGACACACAAATAAGACGTCTGCTCTCTCGCGAGTCTATTTGACGAATGCTCGCATTATTAAATCGGAAGTGAAATTAGTGGTGGGGGAGGCGCCACCGACACTTCCGCGCGGAACTCGGATTCGTCGAATAATGTCTATTGAGACTAATTTATTTCGCCTTGTGTCGATACTAAGTACGTATATGCTATAATTTCGTATATTAAATATACACGCGAAAACATTCGTTTGTTCGATTTAAGGAAATACTTATTTTGACTGTTCCGGATGCATTTTAATTTATGTCAGCAGTGTCTAAAACAATTTGTTGTAAATGTTTTTTATTTTTATAATTAGGACCGTAATATTAGTGTATCTCTTTTCGTACGCGTATAAGGCTATCATCAGTCATGTGGTGGCTACAAAAATCCGATACTAAAACCTCAATATGGTTTAACCCGAATTACATAATTTAGGTTCCTGCATATTTACGATCCGAAAAGCATATTTGTTTCTGAGCACAGAACATTGCAAACGACGGACTAAATACAATAATCTATTCAAGACTATTAATCTAAGATTATAATTATTTAAAAATGTATAACGTTCCTTCAACAATATTAATAACAAATACGTTCTTTAATTCCTTAATATTTGTATAAAAATATGCCCAGAATTCGTCCAGGCCGCACGCACGGCCCGCGGGACCAATTAGCGACAAGTTCCTTACACGAACGCGGTAATTATTAATTTCTGTTCGTAATGGTCATAAACGCACAGAAATGTAGTGTAAGTGATATAACTTACCTTAAATTTAATTAAACTTCTGTGAAATTTGTAATTAAAAACTGTGTTTTTCGTGTAAATATCGAATTCGATGAATTTTTTAAATTTTTAAATTAGTTTTAAAAATTGCGGTTGTTTTGTATAATGACGCCGTAATTTTATTATGAAAGCTTGCTATCGGTTAATCATTAATATGTTTATTCATTTGTTTTACATTTGATATTTACATGAAACTACTAATTTTAAGACAAGAAATAAATTCGTAAGTTTTACTTATTAATAAGATTTATATAGTAACAGCCTGTAAATGTCTTACTGCTGGGCAAAGGCCTCCTCTCCAATAGGAGAAGGTTTAGAGCTTAATCCACCACGCTGCATCATAGCGGGTTGGCGTATATGTATATGTACATGTGCCAGAATTTCTCCCGACACATGCAGGTTTCCTCACGATGTTTACCGTCACCGCCGAACACGAAATGAATTTAATCACAAATTTAGCACATGAAAACACAGCGGTGATTTTTGCACACACGCTCACAATTAAGTGATTTTCACATACACACACACACACACACACACACACAAAATTGAACTTTTTAATTGCTTATACATGAAAAAATTACTGTCAGAGGCTTATTTTTGATACTCACAACTTTCATAAGGTTACCTACGTAGGTCATTCATGTTCATGTCTGTTATAAAACTTACAAGTGTAATTATGGCCTAGTAAAGAACGCTCATACCTCTGTATTTTCATTAATAAAAGAACACAAAGCAGCAATTCCTTCGTTCATTCATGTGACAAAACGAAAAATAATCCCCCCAAAAAACAATAAGACCTAAAAGGCCCAAACAGTCTCGTTACTAAAATTCGATTTGCGGCTATTATGTTAACATTATTGCAGCGAAACAACACATGTTACTAGCAAAGTCAATTTGTCACCCGATTAACATTAAAAGACCTCGTACGAGCGCGGAATAACTCAATTATATCCAATCCAATATAACAAACTGGGATTCGGTGCTCTCTCGAGACTATTCGATATTTAAATTAACCGCGGGCGACCAATCACGGCGCTCCGTTCCGAACGCAAATCTGACATCTGTCATATTTGAGCGCCATTGTTAGTGTTTTGACGTTTCGTTTTTTTTTCGCGTGACAGTTGGCGCGGGCGTGTTCGGTTTATTTTGTTTTATTGTTGCGTTTTATTCAATCGAAAGGATGAGTGTGTGCGCGCTGCGTGATAAATGCTCTTGTTTGTTTTTTCATTTCAATCTCGTTTAATGTTCTATGAAAAAGGTTTAGCAAAAAAGTTCTACTAACATTGTTTCAATTTATATATATTTGACTTTTTGATCTGATGTTAAAGATTTATAGTTCATATGCAATGATATCACTAAAACTATGATACAAGCTCATGGATTTTAACACGCATAGTGCCAAGCAGTTAAGACATTAGCTAGAGAGTGAGTACAACAAGAATATATTTGGGCCAAAAAGTCAACTGGGAAGATTATCTAAGTTGAAAATAGGTTCCGATTTTTCACGTCAAATAATATGAATATAATCTAAATTGTAATATATCATTTTTAATATGGGCCTACGCTGAAAAGTGTCTCGACATTTAAGTACAAGCTAAAACAATACGAGCCCTTTTATTAAACTACTATTTTTTAAGTTATGTAAGTCCCTATTAATCGTCCTAATGTTAGGGCGATAGTGACATGAAACACAATTATAATTTCGACTTGAGTCACGCGCAATTCAAAATCAGATATAACTTTTACGACTGCGACTTGGCTGTCATTTGTATTTAACTTGACATAAGTGAGGTCCAATTACATTGTAGTTATACACCTGTCAATTAAGTTATTGATCGATTTTAAATCGATATGCAACTCATTGTGTACATTTATCTGAAATGATATTATCTATACTCATATTATGAAGCTGAAGAGTTAGTTTGTTTGAACGCAATCTTAGTAACTGGTTCGACTTAAAAAAATCTTTTTGTGTTAGATAGTATATTTATTCAGGAAGGCTATAGGCTATATTTTATCACGCTACGACTCACAGGAGAGAAGTTGTAACCATAAACGCGACGAAACCGCAAGGGACAGCTAGTATAACTATAAATATGTTATACGTTCATGGATTTTGTCAAAATTATAGGTCACTTTGACCTTGACGACGTTTCCGAACAACCAGCTAACGACTGAGAATGATAGGCGAGTATCTTTGGGTAAACAACACGATTGATGATCAATATTGGAAAAGAAAAAGATTGTTAATTAATTTTATAGAAAGTGAGAATAGGAATTTAGAGGTACTTAGGCTTGTAGTTCACTCACTTACCGTACGAAACGCTGTTACATTAGCTACTTCATGACGATCTTCTTTGAGAGTGCGATATTGCGAACCAGCCCGTGTACGAGTCAGAGGGCTACAGCTAGACTCTACGAATGAACATATCCGAGGCCTGGATGATGATGACAAAAACATAGCTGATTAACAAATACTATTTGATCTTAGTAATAATTTTAATTTAAATATATTATTGTTAACAATATGATGATCTTAGTTTACCTTTATTATTTGGGCATATATACTGATTTACCACCAGTTTTAATGAATAAAAATTAAACTCTCCAAAATAAAAATAAAAATAAGTCAAAAGCCAAATAAAAATTATAAATTTTAGCTTATATGTTATTCTCGTCTAAAAGCTATGATACGGTAAAGTTTGATCAAAATCTGTTCAGTAGTTTTCGTATGAAAGAGCAACAAACATCCATCCATCTTCAAAAACTTAACCGTTTATCATAGTACTGTCATAACCAGAAACTACTCAGGTGTATAACTGCATCTTCGATTGTTATTAAAGCTCATAAATAAGTATAAGGTGAGAATTTCACTTATAAGTTTTGCTCTCACGTTCATAAAGACTTACATAAGTTATTTCTCATTTATATATTTTAAACTTTCGCGATTTATACTATTCATATTTTACATAACGGGTCTCAACGCGATAACTAAACTCTGACCTGAGTCAGCTCATTACCACGACGGATGCAACTTCGTCGAAACGTCGGCCAATAAAAAGGTATTATTACGATTAATTATGCGATGAGACCTGTTATATAAAATTTTAATAATTTCTCATTACTTTACAAGTACAACAAGAATTTACCGTCGGTGCCTTTTTTTGACATTTACAGCTTTCGTAACGCCTTACAACATATCCGTTGCTAGGTGATAGAGTTGTTTATATCGCTCTCGAGAGTAAAACTTACGCAAGAAATTCTCGCCTATAATTTTTCTGTTCAAACATAATAACGATTCTGACAGCCCCTCGCGTGACAGTCGAACACTTATTAATTCCTAACAAACGAGAACCAGTCGTTTCATGCTCGCGGGTGTAATTTTACTTTTATTAATTACCAAAACAGGGCTATTTACCGTTCGTTTGTCGAGTTATAATTAGATTTCCGAGCCCGCATAGCTTTCGTAGCGTAGATGTGCGATTGTGACAACCCTGTTATTGCCCGAATGTTTTGATTTGCATTGTTATTAATTTTTATGGAATGTGAATTGTGCGGTCGTTGAGGGTTTGTTTCTACCGTGGTTTTATATAAAAGAGTGTTTTCTTCACTATTATTTTTTTAATAGAAAATAGCTGGCAGACACCTGATGTTAACTGGAACTGAATGGACATTTGGAGACACAATACGTTGCCAGTTAAAAAAGACATAAAGGGTAAAAGGGAATAGGAAGTAAGGGGTAGGGGGTTGAGATTTCGGGCTCTCTCACTCACCATACGAAATGCAGCTACATGATCTACTTCACGCCGGTTTTCTGTGAGAGCGAGGTGCTGCCCCGATGGAGCCAGTCCGTATACGAGCTATAGTCAGGCTACAGCTAGGCTCTACCTTAATGTCTTGGTGTTATTAATAAATAATAAATTCACGCTCAACGGCTCCCTTTAAAACCTGTTGGGAGCTCGGATCCATAGAACATGAGCCCAAATATTAACAAGTCGATAAATATCTGTATGGCTATACAGATGTCTTGAGCGGAAATCCGTGACTGTTATATCTCCAATCAGTTTAGTGACTGTTGTACTGTGTCGTCAATGTATCTTTTTGTTTTTATTTTTAAGCAAAGATGAGATTCTAAGTGAGATTCTTAAGCACACAATAAGATTGCTAACAGTATATACCTGTATATTTGTACGGTTTTTTTTTTAATAAATAAATAAACGCATTACACTCAACGGCTCATTAAGATCGCGTGACCTTGTGTCGGGGGTCCGGAAACACTCACAACACTAACACAAACACCCAGACCACGACAAACATCCGTATGGCCAATACAGACGTTTGCCGTGAGCGGGGATCGAACCCGCGACCGTTAGCGCTTGAGTCAGTTGCAGTGACCACTGCGCCAACGTTGTTATGTCTATAAACATTCGTACATTGTTCATAGTGTTAACATGATCAAAAATGTATTTAAATACTTATTTTAAAGTACAGTATATTAAAAGAGCATTTATTATATCAGTTTACGAATAATTAAACCACGCCCATCCTGTATATGATTAAGAACGTTGCAATTTTATCAATTTATTTTTGCTAAATATTTATAACTAATTAATTCTTAAAAGGTCACACGAAAGAGTAATCGATCGGTCAGCTGCTATGTTAAATTATTACAAAAAGGTCATTCAAACTTTGTATTTTTCATTAATACTCATGTTTTTAATTAATGCTGATAAGAAATGCTGTGTTGAGCCACGCGGACGTCATTTTGAGAAAATGGCGTCTTAAGATATCAAATCTTTTCTTAATGAATGTAACAAACTTCAATATTCGAAAACTTTTATTAAAAATCTTTTTTACATCGTGATAGCGTAACACGCAGACAGAGTTACTTTCGTATTTATAATATTAATAAGGATTGTATGAATTTCTGATTAATATTATAAATATACAAATTTTATATTAATACTCATTTTATACTGTAAAATAACTAGAACTTTGAAACGTTGAATGTTTTAATGATAATAGTTTAAACAATTAGTTCACTGTTTTTGGAATTTGATTTCGATCTGGCTTTCGTAAACATTTAGTGTGACAATAACCGGGACCGACAGCTTTACGTGCTCTCCGAGGCACGGAGGTGAGACCCACAAGGACACACTTAGGAATAAATATTTGGACGCTGATAAGCAGTACTGTGTCAAGCTACACGGACTTCATTTTGAGAAAATGGCTTCTAAAGATGTCAAACCTATTCTTAACAAATTTGTTTGAAAACGTTTTATCCGTCTTCCCTTTTCTATTTAGATAAAATGTATAATGAATTAAAAGCAGATTGATATATTTAATATATTATGAATAAAAAGTTTTTTAAATATTTGGAGATCATTGTATAAAATAACAAAATATGGAATGCACTTGAAATTCGAAACAATTAATTAATATTTTTTTTTGCGTACTTATTCAATTTATATGGCTCCAAATTTTTTTGAATAATGTTAAATAGGTCATGCAGTATCAAAGTACATAAATATCCCGGAGCCAGGATCGAACCCGGAACCGTCAACGTTAGAGGTACATTCAATACCACTACACCAGAGCGATCGCCATAGGCAGACAAAATAAAATGTAAAACCAAATAGAAATTAAGTTTAATTATAACTATACCATAACATGATATAAATATTCAGAATCAGTATTAGCTTTTTGCAGAACTACCGTGACGAATTTTTAGGGTGACAATCAACGAACAATTGTTTATAGCCTTGCTCATATATTTTTCAAGTAGTTCAAGTTTTTCAAGTGTTTCACTCGCGTTTATGATTATTGCTTCGCTCCTACGAGTCATAGCGTGATGTAATATAGCCTTCCTCAAAAAATATACTATCTAACACAAACATAATTTTTCAATTCGAACTAGTAATTCCTGATGATTAACGCGTTCAAACAAACAAACACTTCAGCTTAGTATAGATATGTTAATTCGGTACGCGGACATCATAAGACGGTCGCAGCACACCGGCCGACACCATCCTTCAAGCTCCCCTCAGCTCGTTAAATCGTTAGCACTTTTGATGTTATCCGAGTATCAATAACGGCACGCGTTTCAATCATTTGTATAAACTTCGCATTTAAATAATAGGTACTGTTTTAGGGTTTCGAACTCAAAAAAACATTTACCTGATCCTCATATGCGTTTTTTAAAGAAAATTAAAATTTGTAATAATACACCAATTCAAATATGAAATTTCAAGGAATATTTTGGTGACAAAATCAGAATAAGTGATTTCGTTTTTAAAAATCATCCCGTGGATAGTGCTTTAAAATATTAATTATCGATTTCTTTTTTTTAACAATATCCTACTTTTCAACTGACTTTTTTATGTTTGTTAGCTCACAATTCCGTCATTTCGTAACCGATTTTTTTTTTATTTGAAAAGATATATTTTCTAATTGGTTCCATAAAATTTTTATCAAAATCGGTTCACTAGTTTGGTTTTTAAATTAAAATAACTGGAATTTATTTGTCATCAAAGCAAGTGAAATTGTGTGTTTTGGTTTTAAAACGGTTGATGTTTTTTTTAGGAAGACTTAGTTATAAGAGAAAAGATTTTTTTACATTACTATCAAATTCCATTAACAATTTACATGATTACTGTTACATAATACGCTGTTATAGACAATGATTACTAGATATTACATCTGAATGTTATGAAACAAACAAGCACCAGTAAAAGCAATTTTCCATAAACGGTTTTGTTTTCAACGTCTTCAATATATTTTATCAATCTATTCAGGTTTATATCATTTACGCCAGCTGTCTCGTCATGGCGTGATCCGCGAGACCCATTTCGGTCGAATGTTAAACAAATTTAATACGTTTGACAGGAAAGCCATCAAGGCTCGCATGTCGCTAACCTGTCTCAAAACTGAAATCGAACCGAGCACGCGATCACCGTACTTTTACCGCTCTTCTACCCCCGAAAATATATCATTTCACACTACACCTTCACGCCGAATTTATGTCCTACGTCTTAAGACAACTATCGCGAAAATTAACTCTATTTTAAATGGTATAAAGTTAGATTTGCTTTGAGCTTTTTTATGGATCTAAAAGACCTGATGGCACATTCATATGATTGAGTTCGCGTTTCATGCTTCACAGTATTCAAAGTTAGTTTTGTTATGTCTGGCCTCAAACAGTTTTGTGACGTGTGTTTTGCCTGATTTATCGTTTGAGCGTTGCTTTTTCGGTTTTATTGCTGGAAACGCGAAGTTTGATACTATAATGGTATTATAGATGGCACATCAATTACGTGTAACTCGGCGGGACTCGGTTAGCTCGTTAGGTTCGTTGTTAAGCGATTGTAGGGTGTCGGTAATCAGGAGTTTAGCAGTTGGGGATGATTTATGGTACGGAAAATTGGGAGCAATGAAACGATTATTGTTTGTTGTTATTTGTTCATTAGCTTGGTGAAGTTTGAAGCTAATGTTTATTCGTGATTGGGTTGTTTATTGATTACAGTCAAACAATTGTCCGGAATATTTGGATTTACATACATACAAATTGTTCTGCAGCCGTTAGCATTTTCGGTGACTAGTTTATATATGACTAGGCTAAAGAAATTGAATAAAGTGTATACGCGATCAGAAATAAAATATATAAGAAATGAAACAGAAAAAAACATCTTTGTATTTTAAAATAAATCTATACCAATATTATGAAGAGTTAAAATTTGTTTCTAAGTTTGTATGTAGGGGGTGATCTTTAAAAAATATTATATATTATATAATAGGTTATATTACACCACGCTACGTCTCGTAGGAGCGAAGCAGTAACCAAAAACGCGAGTGAAAAGGCGACGGGTAGCTTCTCATAAATTCAGAGTTCCTGGACATATTGTGCATAATTTTTTTTATTTGTTTATTTATTTTTTTTATTTATTTAAATCAGGCATACATAACCCATATAAGAAGCACTATAATACTACTAACATCTTAAGAATACAATAATGATGGAAACAAATAAAGTGGTACATTTATAAGTAATTTATTTTTGACTGCTCGACCTATGAGTGATTTTATGAGATATTTATTTTGAGGGACAAACAGTACGTTTGTTCCACGTCTGGACAGTTAATTGATATACATTACCGAATCTATGTTTATTTTATTTCTTTTATTTCCAGGTCTGGTTTCAAAACCGTCGTGCAAAATGGCGGAGACAGGAGAAAATGGAAGCGGCGAGGCTCGGTCTTTCAGAGTATGGAGCCCCCGTGCCGAGGCTTTCTGGTCTTGGCCTGCCAGTTGACCCTTGGCTGGCACCCCCACTACTCACCGCTCTGCCAGGTAATACATGGATCTATTTGAATTTGGTAACTATTTTAAATAAAGCGTTCTATAGTTCATTAAGTCCATAAAATTGCTCTAAAACAATTATGGCGTTTTGTGCTAAATTGATTTTACTATTATGTTAGTAATACATGAAAATTCAGTTCTTTTTAAATATATCATATTGAATTTAATATTGTTGATAATAAATATATATATTTTGATCAATTGAATATGTAACTTCATTTATTTAAAAAAAAATAGTTTATGTAACACCTCTTGTATACATATGTTCTCTCTTTTGATATCAACAGCTCGTTGCTAAGCAACTCCAAGTCACGTGTATCTTAATCCCATTAACAGTAGGAGAAAATAATACTTATAGGTTTTACTAATTTACTATCAGTCCCTTATGTTCGAAGAACTTATCACTTTTAGGTTTCAAAGGTCTCGGATAGAAATAACATTTTAACAAACCTTATTCGTCATTACTTGTTGGATAATTATATCAGGGACCGATGAATCAGGGCCTAAAGCTTACAAATTCTACACATGTAACCATATATTCTAATACGCAAACTTCTATTCCAGGTTTCCTCAGCCACCCCCCCTCCGGCTACCCGAGCTACCTGACGCCCCCCGCGCCCGCCGCGCCCGCGCCCGCGCCCGACCCGCGCTCCACGTCCATCGCCGCGCTGCGCCTCAAGGCCAAGGAGCACGTCGAGAGCATCAGCAAGGGCTTGCAAATGGTTTAGTTAGTTCAACCGTCACACATTGCAGTTTTATTGACTTTATCTAATAACTTTAAACGGGTATTGTTTTCTGCATTTTTTTGTTTTGGTACATAAATAATTAATCTAAATATAGTTTCCAAGCCAACGAATTTACCAAAAAACATACCGGTTATTTTATTATAGCTTGTGTACTTTATTATAACTCGTGTTCAAAATACGCTCGGAATCGTTATTAAAATTTTAATAAAAACGTAAACAAATAATAGTTAAAAAAAATATCTCAAATCGATTAAACAGAGGAAATTGTCTATTTATAGATATATAAAAACGTAAATAGAGACTATAAATAATTTTCAAATCTATGTATTTTATCTATCTGTCCACAACTTTGATTAGATATTAGTAAAGTAAAATAAGTAAGATTTCTGAAAATATACAAATATCATAAATAAAGGACGGTTCTGTTGGATTCTTGAATATATTAACATTTAATTTTGAACGTTATAGCGAAGAAAAATATTAAAATTCAGGCCTCGAGTCAAAGCAAATCTAATCGAACGATTTACTTTTTTCTCAGTACCCTGAAGTTAACAAAAGCTCAGTAGATATTTCATCATAATTAAATAAATAATAGCTGATAAAGAAACAGCTCGATAACTCTGCAATGTGGTCTTGTAATATATCTTAACCTATTTGAACTTTTCGACTGACATTCCATAGTTCGTGAGTTTTGTTTCCAAACGCCTGCGGATCATGTCTATGTATCTTTATGTTCGGAGTTTGAAACTAGCCTAAGTAGAGATAAAGCAATAACTGTACATATACACATAAGTTATTTATAATTACAATAATATAGAATAATTAATGAAAAGTTTACCGTCTTATTTTTACATAACTATGTCATATAGGGATGTGTTCCAAAATACAATAATACATCCTCGTCAGTGTTGATAAAACCTTGATTTGACACTAAATCGCACTAGCTAACAATGATATTACATAAGTTTCTATATGTTATAAGCCTATGGGTTTTGGCACCCATAATGCCGGCCACTTGGACGATGTTGCCTAGCCAGCTAGCGATAGTATTACAGGCGAGACTGTTTTTGTGCGAATGCAGATGACGAGATTGTCAAAGCTGGAATTGGATTTTTAACGTCTGAGCTGTGATGGCCTAGCGGTTAGAACACGTCGATATCAACCGATGATCGCCGATTCAAACCCTGGCTAGCACCGCTGAGTTTTCAAGTGCTAAATTTGTTTTTAAATTAATCTTGTTCTCGCCGATAAAGGAAAACATCGTGAGGAAACCTGTTGTGGCAGGAGGAATTCTGATACATGTATATCCGCCACCCCGCTGGAGCTGCGTGGTCGATTAAGCTCCTCAATAGGAGAGGAGGTCTTTGCCCTGCAGTGGGACTCTTACAGGATGTTACTTACATATGTATTATTACAAAATATCATTGTTAGTCAACGTCTCATAAGACGTATAAAAACGTCAATTCGAAGTTTTATTAAGCGGGAATTACATTTGTAAGTTTTAAACTCATTATTGATATAATCAACTCTGTAACTTGACACCTGTTTCTAGGAACCTTACGAAAACTGTACGTGTTGCAAATAAGACACTGACAGTTAATTCTTTCAGTTGGAAAGTAATTTCAAACAAATTGTATAAATCTTTTAAAAGTATGAGTGCAAAATGTATACGTGTAATTCTCACCTTAGCTCTGGCCAATTGATAATGTTTCGGATCACACCCAGGATGTATTATGAACAAAAACAATACGCCTTGAGTAAAACTTTCATCATAAAGGCTTACTTTAAATGATTTATTTTAACATAAACTGAATTTACCCAACTACAATGTCAAATAGGTTAATGCATTTAATCTGCTATAGACAATGGTATTAAATTTTATACATATATCAGATTTCTAGTGAATTTCATTTTAAAATGAACCGCTTACCGTGAAAGAGCGGTCTATTAAATTACATTGAGGTAGGCTAAACAGCCTATCGCAAGTATAATATAATATTCAATAAAATTTAAAATGCGTTAATATAATATCATTGGCTGTTGAATAATTTTAATGTTCCGTTTGAATGCTATTATGTGACGTCATTAAAAATCCAATATGGCGGATTGCAATCGTCATTTTGGAATATCCTAAGACGTCGTCGTCTTTTGAATAAAGAAAAGCTATAATATGAATTGTAGTCGGGATTTTCAATACAGTTTGTTGAAATGATTTTCAAATAATAACAGAACAGTGTGAATTAAGCAATAATAATAACGATGTAAATATCTGTCTAATAATTTTAAACGATTATTTTAAATACTAAAATATATTTAAATAGTATAATAGGCAATACACTTGTATCTTTCTTTGCAATGGATGTTTGTACCACATAGTGTTGTCGAATCGTACATAAGTCTGTATATAGAGATTGTAAATACTATAATTTCGTAATTTATTACTAAATCGCCATGTTTATATGACTGAATATATATCAAGTGTAAATTTATATGAGTTTAATTTTTGTAATGATTTTCAAGTCATAATGTCAGTTAATTTTGCCTGCGCCTACTTTAAATATGGGTTTGTAATATGTTTTAAAGGAAGGTTCGATTACAAAAATAATCGCTTACTTAAAATTAAGTTACTTAAATATGTCTATATTAATGACGCTTACATTGAGCGTATAAGATCGTGTTAAACGCGCGATTAGTTCCAATAACTTGACTTCGCGTTATAAAGCGCGCGTTCTAGTGTGCGTAAAACGATCATGCAAGGCGTAAAAAATACGCCCTGTATGTAAACATATGTATATATAAGGGCGCTGAACCTATTTTTAGTAAAAAAACTTAATAAATAGATTCAATGATTTTATACTTATAACAAAAAACCCACACTAGTCTGAAGCTGGTATAAGATTAAAAAGAAAGAACCTTAAAAAGATATTTAGAACCTTCCTTTAAAGTGAATTAACTTGGATTATATAATGTCTTACATATACCTACTATGCAAAAATGGATTGGACACGAAAACTGCAAATTCCAGTTCTGTATGTATATACATATTTGGTATATAATTTATTTGAAAAAAAATGTGCAAAAACACTGGTGACAGGGTATTTGGGAATTTTTGCGTGAACTCGATACATTTTTTTAAATTTTTGTATCGTTCAAATTAGCAAAGATTCGTGCAAAACAGACAAATTTGCACGAATTTTTGCAATCACATCGATTATATATAATATATGGCTATGAAAGTGAAAATTATAAATTCATATAATTTTTTATTTAAATGTAATAAATATAGTAGTAATACATATGAGTGTAAATAGAAATGAATGTGTAGTGTAGGATAAGATATATGTATACATATAATACATAACGAGAGATAAATAAATGTGTTCTTTCATAAATTTACTTTTATTTACGACTAGCTTTTGCCTGCGACTTCGTCCGCGTTTTCGTCGTTTTTCGTAAAAATGTAGCGTATGTCCTTCCTCAGGGTTCAGTGGTTTTGATGTGACAAACAGATTAACTATCGTATTTTAGTAGGGAAATATAATATATTAATAAACGATATGATTTGTATGATTTTTTTTAATTTAATAGGTAATAGGTAGAGTATTATAAACGTAAGAGTAAACAAATATAATCAGAATGCTCCGAACTGCTAAGCTATCAGGAGTTACACGTGTTATTGTGTGTCAATCATAAAAGAGAGACATATACTGTTATACGGAATATTTTTTAAAAAAAATTATGTAGAATTTTTCCGTCATACATGATTTCTATGTAACTTTAACCATTAAGGCTGCATACGCGACGGAAGCTTAAAAATTGGAGTAACGTCTCCCGTTTTCCCTTATTACTCTGCTCCTATTGATTGTAACGTGATGAAGAGTATACTATAACCTGCCCAGGAGTATGTAGAATAATTGTACCAAGTTTCGTTAAAATCCATCGAGTATTTTTATTTCTATAAGGAACATACATACATACAGACAGACAGACAGACAAAAATTTTACTGATTGCATTTTTGGCATCAGTATCGATCACTAATCACCCCCTGATAGTTATTTTGAAAATATATTTCAGGTACAGAATTGACCTTTTTACAGATTTATTATAAGTATAGATATTGAGTCTTCCATAAAACGAAAATTAGACTTGTGAATTTTGCACACAGATTTTCAAAAGAATTATATGTATAAATTGCTTATAATTCGCGGTATATCAATTAGATGAACGTATATACAAAATAATCGAAAATCGTTTCTTAACTAAAACCGTTGACAATCTCCTCTATGAAATAACAAAATAACGTAATTTTACATTTCATTTATTTCAAAAAAACGATATAGGTACTTAGTATTAGAACAACTTTTCTATAGAACCAAAAACGAATTATGAGAACCGCTAATTTAGGAAAAAGTAAAAAAATTATAACGTTACTACGTTCATACCACAAATTGTTTTTATACTTGAAACTAGTTGGTGCTCGCGACTTCGTCTGCGACGTCTGTGATATCTACATTTTATGCATGCAAAGTCTCAGCCCGATCGGTTTAAAATTGACGAAGTTTCATACTATTAACGAGGTTACAAAGTTGATCTATATCGATTACGAAAGCAAAACTTACAAGTGTAATTTACGCCTCACACATTGTGCACACACACTTAAAAGAAACTTCTAAATAATTCTACTTGAAATTATACATACATGATAGAGTAAATTATATCGTCTAGATATTTTATGAATCAATTTCATTTGGAAACGCTAGGTTACAGACAGATGAGCTCATTGACTTTGTCAATATGTTGAGCTCATTTTTTTATCCTATTAGTATTAAGACCATAAGTTTGGTCAGTTTTAATTTTCAACGATTAAATAAAATCCACACACTCAACAGATCCCACTGGATTTTATGTATGGATACTACAACAAAAATATAAGGCCTATAGAAATATTTATCAAGTTACGTAATTGAACACAACTGAGCGCAGCGACGCACCTTGTGCCCCCAGAGTGGCACTCGATAATTTTCCATACTGTAATTTTTAAAGTTTCTTTGACTAATTTTGGATACATTGACCAGCAGCGCATCAACTTGTTTTAGTTCGTAATAATAACCGGAACGAAAAAAAATGAATTTTAATTTTAATTTTTCATTATTAAAAATGATTCAGTTCGATCATTCGATCGATAATTTCTCATCTCTAACTCTTATTTGTTGTTAAAACTATGTCTTCTTTGTCTGCTAAATAAGACACGTAAAGAAAAATTGACTACACATGTGTTGCTTGTCAATGTATGTAAATGTAAAAATAAAGTAAAGTAACAGCCTGTAAATATCCCACAGCTGGGCAAAGGCCTCCTCTCCTATTAAAGAGAAAGTTTACAGCTTAATCCACCACGCTGCTCCTCTACGGGTTTTTTTTTTTTTTTTTTTTTTTTTTTTTTTTTTTTTTTTTAATGCCGTCTAGCTCTTCTTGCGTGGCAAGAATTTTTTTTTTAGAAATAAGGTAGGCAATTCATCTTTATTATTTGTTCCGCTCTTTAACTCCTCTACGGGTTAGCGGATATACATGTGTCAGAATTTCTCCCGGCTCATTCAGGTTTCCTCACGATGTTTTCCTTCACCGCCGAGCTCGAGATGAAATTAAATACGAATATAGCACTTGAAAATTCAGCAGTGCTAGCCGGGATTTGAACCCGCGATCATCGGTTGAAATCGCCGTGTTGTAACCACTAGGCCATTTCGACTCTATGTAAATGTACTAATCTTAAATTAACGTTGTTATTCATGATTGGTATTTTTGAAATTGTTTACGTCGAAAATTGTAAAAACTTACTATATTGACGATGAAGAATAATATAAAGAAAATTATCAACTTTTATTTTATATCAATTTAACCTTGGTTATTTATTTAAAAGCATAATTTATTTACTGACATATACAATTCCTATATGTATAATAATCCCTACCATTTACACAATCAAAGCCCAAAATGCCCTTAAATTGACTAAAACACATAAAAATGTTGCAACTGGTCTCCTATCATGATATATGGCTCTCATTACCGGTAAAGCTCATAATATTTTCCCAATCAGGGGATTAAAGTGTAAACAGATTGATCGATGTTTTCAAGAGTTGTGTGATTTCACTTTTAGGTTTCGAGTGCTGTTTAAGCGGCCCATTCACGCTACGACAGTCGTCAATATCTGATCCTTCCATACATACTGTCGTGTGCTATAGATATATTTATTTCTTGTATTTTTTAATGGTTAAATAGTTATTCATAACAAATACAAAAAAGAAGGTTCGAAGTGATGTTCATGTTAAAAGGCCTATTTGAATAAAATATATTTTGAGTTCGAGTTATATCAGCGCCATCTATGAGTTCTTAGATGTAACAATACTCTATATTATTTACTAGGTGCCCCTCGCGGTTTCGCACGCTTTTATGGTTATTGCTTCGTTCTAATGAGTCGTAGCGTGGTAAAATTCCCTTAATCTTTATAGACAAACGAGCTATGCATGGAAAAAAGATTTGTTTAAATCGGATCATTAGTTTCAGAGATGACTACTTACTTACAAATAGACAAATTTTGCCCCTTTCTAGTATTAGTATATTAATCTTTAATTCTTTATATTATATTCTTTTTATATATTCAACATAAAATACATAATATCTTTATTAAAATCATAAAATCGCACTATAGTAATATAAATAGAAATAAATATTTTTATGTTTGTTGTCTATGCATTCCAACCATTGATCCTATTGTGATGGAACTTTGGTAAGGTATTCTGGGAACGCCGAAGGTTCCTGACACAAAATACTTTAGGTAGCAACGCACGCCGCTAACGGTAGTATTTAATAAAATTAATGGCACGCTCGTCTCGCGCTTTCTCGCATTAAGGCTGCGACGCATCAGTCACCGCTATCGCGCGTCATCTCGCTGTGCACTGCTATTAACCATTGAAAGGAATATTCTTATATTGCTATGTTCCGCATACTCTGTGAAGTACAGTACTTAAAGTGTAAATTAAGAAGTATGAAAATAGTTTAAAAATAAACGAAATCGTAGGCTACTGAATTTTATTAAATATATATATTACTAGCTGATACGATGTCTGATTCCTACGTCTTAGTATCTTTATGCATGCAAAGTCTCAGCCCAATCGGCTTAAAATTGACAAAGTTTAATAGAAACTTTCATCCCCTATTTTTTCCCTTTGGGGGTAGAATTAACCAAAAACTTTTAGCGGATGCCTACGTCATAACATCTACCTGCATGTCAAATTTAAGCTTGATCCATCTAGCGGTTTGAGCTGTGCGTTGATAGATCACTATGTCAGTCAGTCAGTCCTTTCAGTTATATGTATATGTCAGACCTTTGAGTTATATATATTTAGACTAGCAAGCGGGCGGGACACCTGATGTTAAGTGATCACCGCTGCCCATGACATTTACAGCACCAGAGGAGTTATAATTTTTTAACAAGCTTAAAAAAGATTAAGGGATTAAATAAAAAAAAGTAATAGGATGTAAGGAAAAGAATGAAAAATGATTACTATTACATTAAAAGCTCGCACGGAACCCAAAAAATATTAATAAACGAAACAAATTAGCTTCATTAACGAGGGAATATTTTAAAACTGATTTGCATACAGCGCCGCTTAGTTTAACCGAATCAACGAATTATTGCGCGCACCGCGAGTTAGTGAGGCCCAGGAGCTAGCTACCAGAATTATGGTACAAATAGAAATAGTAGAGTAAAGTAACAGCCTGTAAATGTGTAAGATAATTTAGAGCCTAATCCAGCACGTTGTTGCACTACGAGTGGTTATATATGTTTGAGGATTTCTTCCGACACACGCATGTTTCCTTACGATGTTTTCCTTCACCGTCCAGCACGAGATGAATATAAATACAAATAAAGCGGTGCTAGCCGAGGTTCAAAGTAATCTTTTATTTTTATTATATCACCATCCCTCTGATAACATACATAGGTGTATTTTTACATAGATATGAGAACCTGGAATGTTTAATACTATTTCTCAGTAATAAGGTATTTTAGTTATTTGCAATTATTGTAATAGTAATAAAAAGGATACATTTTTTTAAATATTACAAAATAAATGATAAATCATACATTTATAACCGAACTCCAAACAAGAAGTTTCTCAATTCTTCCGAGATTATTTTATGTATTTTACCGCAGAAAACTACGTAATTTCAATCACTTGAGAACATACATTATTCTAGTTATTTTGATTTAAAAACTAAACTAATGAAATGATTTTGATTAAAATTCTACGGAACCAAAAGGATAACATCATTCAAGCAATAAAATTATTATCTATAATATATAAAAAATGTCAACAACGAATTGAAAACCTTTTTTTGGAAATCGATAAGTAGCATCTAGCTCCTACAGTACAATAGTGGGCGTCCGATAATTAGTCGTAAACATCGCTCAGCACGGCAACTGCGCATTAGCGTTGTCGACAAATTGACGCACATCCACACTACAGGCTTAATTAATAAAAGTGCAGAGATTTACGCAAATGTTTGATCTAATCTTGTGTTTTGTTAGTTATAAAAATCATTTCTGTCTTCTGAAATTATCCTTGTTTTGAAATACTAATGATTGAACTGATAAATTAACCTTTTATTTAGTTAAAATGTTTAGCGCTTTAATAATAAGTTAGATACGTTAAATAAGTTTTAAAATAAAATTTTAGTAATGTCGTAGTCATAATGAATACTCAATGTGAATGAATAATTTGGGAAGTTAGCGCCATCTTGTGTTCGATAGATATAAATAATTGTTATTCTTGCGGCTTATTTTGATATAAACTGTATTATATCATGATACAACATTCAAAAGATTCAATTAATCTACTTGTATTTTATATTTTTTAGTTTCTATCATCATTTATCAAAATCATGTTTTCAAATATTTTATGTAAAACAAAAACCATTTCATAGTTTATTTATGGAATATTTCATATTCGTAATTGTAAACAATAATTTATGAAATCTATAAAAGCTACTCATTATTTTCTAAGTCAATGTTAGACTTTTACCGAAAAAAGTTAATTTACATTAGGTGATTAGTTCTGCTACTCGCCGCTGCAGCGCTGTCGAAGCTAACAATTTTTAATTACGCTCGTAGCCCGGAGCGGGGCCCGCGGCGCGCGCGGGGCGCGGCGACAATTTGCAATTCAAAGCCGCTGAAAAAACCCTAAAACACCCGACACACAGCCCTTTGGCACTCGCTCACGAACTGGGAGAGGCATCGATGCGACTTCACTTGAGAAATTTTTATGAACAATTTGTAGAACAATTATGTGAACTATTAATAAAATAGTCCGCAGTTTCGCGTTTATTTAAGGAAATTATATATATAATGTTGTTAACATATCTATTCTCTACTTGAATATTGTTCACTATTTCATTGGTTTCAATTTTGTCTACGCGTAACACTATTTTTTTATTAATTTAAATAAGTAAAAAAAATAGCCATTAAAATAGCTTGAGTTACTCCTTAAAATATTAGCTATCTGTGAGTGCAAGTCCCGTCAAAATCGGTCTAGTGGTATCAGATGTTATAGGACAGACTGACAAAAATTTTCAAAATTGTGTATTTGATGTAGATACCGTATACACTTTCATATGCATTTAGTTAAAAACTATTAATTAGAAATTACAAACAGATACTTCAATATATTAACAGATATTTCAAATAGTTGTGGAATATGCTTATGCCAATTCTTTCTTCGTTTTTATTTAAACAATATATTATACCTTTAAAACTTATTACGTCTTTACTTTACATATGAAAATTCGAATCATATTTATTATATTAAATGAATGAATGAATGAAATCAACTTTATTGTACACCAGAAATTACAAAAGAATATCACAGAGACATAGTCGTAATACACAGTATTCAATCAGCGGCCTTATCGCTAAAAGAAGAACGAACTACGGGCAACCGGCTTATCATTGGATGATATATGAAATAAGAAATTACGGATGGAGATGTTCTATAAGAGGATAGTAGTATCCTTACGTAGAAGAGTATATATTATATAAGTAAATAAAAAAGAGGCGTCACAGCCAACTCCACACCTCCGTTGTCCCTCTCGGAGCTCTCTCGGAGGTGAATTTCGTTAGCTTTCATTTGTTTTGCCGTAATTGCTGCAGATATGAGGCCTGATCGCCGCCCGACGACTTATTGGATTGCCTTATTGCCTCCTGAGCCGTCAACCTCATCGAACCGACCTTTGACATCGTCTGATTAACTGAAGAACGATTGGACGGAATTTAGACTGATTTGTATATTGAGTGGTTCACTTGTTGTCATAACATTGCTCTTTGCGGGGTAAGCGATGCTGTGTCAAGCCACACGGACTTTGTTTTGAGAAAATTGCGTCTAAAGATGTCAAATGTGTTAATAGATTAGTTTGAAGAAGTATGTACCCGTGTTTTCTTTTATATTTTGATAGAAGGTATAATGAATTAAAATGTATGTTTAGTTATAATGTATAATGTAAATATGAATGCTGATCAGCAATAATGTGTCAACCCGCAAAAAGTCAAATTCGGAGGTATTGATGTATTTTGATACTGCATCACCTATTTAACATTATTCAAAAAAAAAATAGTCATATAAATTAAATAAGTACTGAAAAATTTTCTTAATTTATTGGTTCAAATTTCAAGTGCGTTCCATATTTTGCAATTTATACAATAATCTCAAATATTTGGAAAACAATCTACTTTTAATTAATTATACTTTTCATCAAAAAGTAAAAGAAAAGGTAAATAGGAGGTAAAAGGAGTATACTCCTTCAAACATATTTATTAAGAATAGGTTTGTCATCTTTAGACGCCATTTTCTCAGAATGAAGTCCGTGTGGCTTGACACAGTTTTGCTTATCAGCGTCCTTATAATGTATAATGTGAAGTTTTATCTAATAATAAGATCTTAAAATATATGAGATTATTGCATATTGCAAAATATGCAACAGACTTCAATACTCGAAATATTAAATTAAGAATCTTTTCCGTACTTATTTGGTTTATATAACTTATTTTTTTTAATACTATTAAATGGACGCTGATAAGCAATACTGTGTCAAGCCACACGGACTTGATTTTGAGAAAATGGCGTCTAAAGATGTCAAACCTATTCTTAACAAATATGTTTTAAGAAGTATATATGTATCTATCTTTTATTTTATTTTTTGATAAAAGGTGTAATGAATTTTAATCGGACTGATACATTTAATATATTATCTAATAAAAAGTTAGTTAAATATTTCAGATTATTGTATTAATAGCAAAAAATGAAACGCACTTGAAATTCGAATCATTTAATTAAGAAACTTTTTTCCGTACTCATTTAATTTATACGACTACAATTTTTTTGAATAATGTTAAATAGGTGATGTAGTATCAAAATACATCAATATCTCCGAATTTGACATTTTGTGGGTTGACACATTATTGCTTATCCACATCCAAATATGTGACGCATTGTCAGAATATATTAACATACTCGAATTTAACTTATTGTGGGGTGACACATTATTGCTCATCAGCATCCATTTCTTGATAACGTGACTTAGAGTTGGCTAGCAACGCGTTGTTCGTGGCGAGAGAGTCTATGGATAATAAAGACGTGGACTATAAATCTGTTGTCCTATTTTTCATTACTCATTAAAATTAGGTACATATTATGTTTGAGTAAAAAAATAACGTTACGTACAAAGCAGCTTCTGTGTTAAGTAGAACAAAAATCACTAGCGATTATTTTTTAATGCTATCGCGTAGAAAGCCTTAAGCCTCATTTTTTTTTAATTATATTTCTAAAATATGATAATCATTTAAATACATTAACCAATCAAAAATAAGTATATACAAAATAATTATTTCTTATTAGACTAAATAAAACTGTTTTTGTAAACTAAAGTATTTAATTAAATTGTTACTTGTAAACAAGATTCAACTTATCGATGACCTTAAGATTGTTTTTAACTTAGAATAAAAATTTACTTATTTAAATTCAGTAATTTAAGAGATCTATTTAAACCAACGGACTCTATGTATTGTTTTTTATCTAATAATAATGACCAAGTAGTATTTATTATTTTTTTTTTTTTTATATTTTTAGTAGTTAGTATCCTCAAGTTTTTATACTTGTTCATTTGAAACTTTGTTAATTTAAAACTGTATATGTACAGTCAGCGCCATCTAGTGTTGAGTATTTAAAGTAATACCATTCTTTGGTTCGTATCATTGCATTACTAGCAGTGCCATCTAGCGCGGAATAGTAATAATAGTATAATGTACAAAATGTTATATAGATGGCGCTGAATCGGCTTAACCAGAATTTTACGACGGAGTACAATATTTTGTAGTTATATTTATATTTTCATGTTTTTTACAACAAACACGACTCATTTACGTCGTAAAAGCGCAAACAAATACTTACATCTCCATATTTAAGTTTTTTGCTATTTTTACGCTACTGAGTACAATAAAAATCGTATCAAAGTTACTTGTTGACGTATAACCTAATAATAATATGTTGATTTTATTTAATTATTTTTACTATGATATTACTACAACAAGGTGAGTACCGAAACATCTTACTTTATAACTAAAGTAAATATTGTTTATAAATAATTTTAATCTAATTGCATATTCTGAATATTTAATTCAAAATTATTAAAATGTGTAATAAAGCGGATTATTTTTATTACATTATACTGCGAAAACCCTAATATGCTTCATTTTATGGTCGAATTTAGAGTATTCTTCTCATGAAAGTTTATAAGCTTATACCACAACGCTGCTTCGCTGTAGTTTAGCGGATCTTTCCTGCTACATACAGAGGAGGAAAATGCTCTCTCTTTTAAATTCTGCATCTATGTTACAGATCAAACTTTTATTTAATAATAATTATTATTATTAAAAAAACGACAGCTCTAACGATAGAGATATCATTAACAGAACCGCGACACTATTCTTATATAACTTTAAATTAAAAAATATCTGCCTTACTACAAAAGATTTAAACAGGCGCTAAACGCGTGTTTAAAAAAATCCATACTACAAATCCGCGTCTAAAGACAGTTTTGAGTTAAACATGCTTTAGATATAGATTAACATACGTTTACGTGAGTTTAATAGATGTCTAAAACCTATTTCAGCTGTCAAATGTAACGTATAACATTTTATCAATAAGTTTTTATTAGTTTATTCGCTGTTAAGTAATTTAGATAATATATTAAGCAATGTTTAATTTCTAAACACTGTTTAGCTAGACACGTGTTGAACATGGTTTTAATGTGCCTATTGTAGTATGACAGTATATGTTTAGTTGCGACGATAATATAAGTACAGAAAATCAGAATTGTCATACGGAGTCGCTAACTGGTTGCTATGCAACGTCGTCCAAAGTGGTCTACATTCTGGGTGTCAAAATTCATGACGATATAACATATCTAAAATTATATAATACCATTGGTACTATTGTAAAAAAATATCAGTATATTCTTGAGATGTCAAACCTATTTTTAACAAATTTCTTTGAAGACGTATATATCTTCTATATATCTTGCTTCTCTATTTTGATAATAGGTATTATGAATTAAAAGCAGCTGTTATTTAAAAATAAGTCTTTCAAATATATTAAATTATTGCTTCAATACTCGAAACATTACATTAAGAAACTTTTTTTCGTACTTATTTAGTTTAGATGACTCGATTTTTTTTTGAATAATATTAAATACACTCGTTGTGATACTGAATATGACGTATTCAATACCCATTGAAAGCAATGTCGTATCAGATAAAGTACATACATTTTAAACTCTACGAGAAATATTATAGTACAATTTTTGTCCCTTAATTTTTTTCATGTCCAACTGATCTGGACTAAATAAAGAGTGATTTTAAAATTAGCAATATCTATTTATACTTTAGAAAATATTATTTAAAATCTAATATTGCCTCTACTTAAGTAATAGACAAGGTATTTTTATATATAATTCCAGCTATCCTTAACATATAATAATTATTATTAAAAGTTATAACTGATAATATTTTGATCGGAATTTAATTTTATTGCGTTTTTTCGAGACCATAGATTTACACAACTTGATATTTTTAATATAGTAAGCGTTTGTGGGTATGTACTTAATATTAATTAAAAAAATAATAAATGTTACAGTAGTTAAAAAAATATAAAAATTTAAGTAAAAAATATTTTAGTTAGTAATGCAATATAATCAATTATTTTTTATCATATTTATATTATACCTAGATCTAATTCGCGTTTGAAAATTAAAATAAAATAAATGATATTTTTACATTAGCCAGTATCATAAATCTTTTCGTACTATATTAAAATAACTCTGTCGTTTTAAGGCTTAAAGGTTTTAGAAACACAGAATTCCGTTGTCGTCATGTCGTGTCGTGGTCGTGTCCCGTTATCGTGTCGTCGGATATCGTGGTAAGCAAATCCGACCCCGAAGGACAATTTAATAAAGAAAGCTGAGCTGTTACCGCACGCCGCACGCTGTCCGCCCTAATAAAGTTTGTAAAAATATCTGCAGACACAATGTTAAGGGGAATGCGGATATCAAATAATTTAATTATGTGTTAATTTTATTATGAACTTTCGTGAGAAACTTGTTATTGAGTTCCGGTAGCCGTCTGTGGTCTTCATCGTCAGTTTCATTGTACCAAATGTTGCTTTCCGAGAGTAAAATGCACGAGTTACTATTATAACGAGTAAATACCTAAATCGGTACAGGCGTGCCTAAAATATTTGTAGAGTTCCATCGATTTCTTAAAGATCCTAACCTGATAACATTAGGACCGATAAAGAAATATATCCTTCCAAACAAAAGAAAAATTTCAAAATCGGTCCATAATAGGCGGTGAAATCGGTGAACAAACAAAAAAAAACATACAGCCAAACACAGAACCTCCTCCTTTCTTGAAGTCGATTTAAAAATCATAATCAACATTCAAAATAAAATGCGATACGCATTACGATAGCGCTAGCTCACCGTAATTAGCCTTCAGATTTCAACTAACAACTATTCAAGTGAACCGAGATGGCCTAGTGGGTAGAACACCTTGATCTCAACCGATGATCGCAGGTACAAACCCCGATCAGCACCGCTGAATTTTCAAGTGATAGTGCTTAAATTCATTTCGTGTTCATTGCTCAATGGTGTAGGAAAACATCGTGACACCTGCAAGTGTCGGAGGAAATTCTGACACATTTATTTTAGTGATGTGCTGGATCGTTAAAAATGTATATCCACGGATACGGATATTTCGTGTGAAGATACACAGATACGGATATTTAAATATTCCATTATTTTGGATGATTACGTTTATCAACCCCAAAATGACCACCTTAAAATTTTATCATGTTCGCTTATCTCAATTTGTGATTGATCTCATTATAAAGATGGTTGATTTAATACCCTTAGCTATGTACTATTGGTACGGTTACTCACTACAATAAATGTTTGCGTTATAAAGGTGCCAAATATTTAAGATTAAGAAATGAATAATAACCTAAATGGAATTTAAAGGTTACTATAGAAATTTATCGATGTATTGAAAATGAATGAGAAAAAAGATCCAAAAAGTAACGGATACGGATACGAATCTTTCTTCTTCCTCGGATATCTGCGGATACGGATACAGATACAGGTATTCAGCACATCAGTAATGTGTATATATGTTAATAATAAAATAAACGCATCACATTCAACGGCCCCCATTCTTGCGTCCTTGTGTCGGGGGTTCGGAAACATACACAACACTAACACAAACACCCAGCCACGACAAACATCCGTATGGCCAATAGAGACATTTGCCATGAACGGGGATCGAACCCGCGACCGTTAGCGCTACAGTCAGTTGCAGTGACCACTGCGCCAACGTGTCTTTCAAGTGTCAAAGGATTGGGGAAGGATGTTAGGCTTTCTCACTCACCATACAAAACGTTTCCCTCACTCTATCATGTCGATCCTCTGTGAAGAGTGAGGTACTGCCCTAGTCGAGCCAGCCGTATACGAGCTGTAGTTACGTGCAACAGCTACCTCAATAATCTTATAATCAAAATTTTCTTTCGTATTATTAAAAAAAATGTTTTAATTTCACCATCGTCTTGGCCTTAACGCAGGGGTGCGGTTTCGTAGAGTTTTATTTGTACGTCGCCTTAACCCGCGCTCCAATATTAAATTCTGCAAGCTACCCCTCTCCCCGGCCGCCCGCGCCCCGCTCACCCCACCAGCTACCCCCTACAACACGTACACGATTACATTATGTACTTATATTAATACGAGCTGCTTATTTTAAGATGAGATTATAATACAACGAAAATATTATCGGAATTACTTATTTAATGATACTTCTACTAATGGCTTTATTAATAAACTTGTACGCATAAGCTTAAAAGGCATTTATTCAGATAGTCTTTATGCATATATCGTGTTTAAAATTTTTATAGTAAGAAAGTTTTATATCGTACTACCTTCCCTCTCGCGGCTTCACGCGTTTATAGTTACTGCTTTTCTCTTATGAGTCGTGGTAATATAGCCTATAGCCTTCCTCAATAAATAAACTATCAAACACAAAAATAATTTTCTATTTGAACCAGTAGTTCCTGAGATTAGCGCGTTCAAACAAACAAACTTTTCAGCTTTATAATATTAGTATAGATTTTCACTAAATCTGTATGTTATGTTTTAAGTTAAAAATAATTTTATGACTATTGAGTTAACTAAGAGAGAATATAACTTTCATTAATTTTAATATCTAATCCAATCTCTATCTAACTATAGTCAGTGTGTGTGTGTGTGTGTTTGTGTGTGTCAAAATAAATACATATATAAATTCATTACAATCATTGCTTTATATGGTTGGGCCTAGTTCTAGTCCACTGACTACAGCTCGTATATGCGATGGCCGACCACACTCTCACAAAAATTTCCAAATTCATATTGAATTAGAATGTATAGCTGAATAAGACAGCCGAAAGCATTATTACTCACGTTTTAATTCCTGTTTTATCCATTATTAGCCTTTGACCTAGCAAGGTATTTGTGACTCCGATGCTGCAAATGTCCATGGGCACCGGTGATCGCTTTAACATCAGGTGACCCGCCTGCTTGT
Source organism: Hypolimnas misippus (assembly GCA_037950945.1). Classification (NCBI taxonomy): domain Eukaryota; kingdom Metazoa; phylum Arthropoda; class Insecta; order Lepidoptera; family Nymphalidae; genus Hypolimnas; species Hypolimnas misippus. Next base: position 268,615 of record JBBEEQ010000026.1, read on the forward strand.
TTGTAAGGTATTATAATAAAAAAAAATTAACTATAAGCTACTTTCTGTCATGCCTTAATGAGTTTAAATTGGAGTGCCAACTCGGCTGATTTTCATCGAATCTAAACCAAATTTAAATGGCCATTTTCCCTACCCGTCCTGTCCCTATTTCTATTTAAAAAATCAAAATCAAATTCCAAAATTAAAATTCAAATCACTTCAATCCAATTTTAAATAAATAAACCGACTTCGAAAAAAAGTATTCCACGCTATTTCTCTATATAAACTATAATTGTGTGAAATTTCATCCTCCGTTCGCACAATTATCGTAAAAAGGGTTACGAAGTTTTTCCATCGCGTATTTAAGTAAAATTGTATGAAATAACTAGATCATTGTATCATCAATTCGTCTCTAACATCACAAAATCTGGCGGGGCGCCAGCGCGTTTTTACATTTTACTACGACGTTACACAGTTTTAATAGATATTTTTTTGAGAATTTCTTTAATTATTATTATTTCGTTATTCTATTATGTCTGAACTATGCTCTAGTTAATATAAGAAGTAAATGCACTGCGTTTCTTCTGTTAGTATAGAATAGGACCCAATCTCATTCGACAAAATATCGTCTACTCTTTAGAAATAGGAGTCTCATCCGCCATGTTGTTCTCCTTTTTTAACCACCTACAAGAAAGGAGAGGGTTATTTTAACGTGTGTATATATGTCTGTCTGTGGCATCATAGCTCCGTAACGAATGGATGTTATCATGATGGTTTTTAGCTATAATTTATAAGATAAGATCAGTTTACCAGTTCTTTTCTAGTTGTTATAGAGATCTGAATAACTGCCATTAGTCTAACCGACTCGAAATTTACAAATTAATATCATTTGTAATAAATTATCCTTATTTATTTTGTTTTGTATTAATACACACAATATTATTAATATTATTCTGTAACAATTCTGTAAGATATAATTATCCATTAGTATAGAGACATAAAGAAAGCATGTATACATGTATTTTTGAAAATATAGCATTTGTAAGTTTTACCTCGTAATTGATATAAAACAACTCTGTAACAATCATATAATTATTAACATTAATATATTTTTTATTTTCTTCAACACGCGTACAATATTATGTGAATCAGCAGGATACACTTTTCAAACATAGGAATTTTTAAAATTGGTTTATAAATAACGGAGTTATGAGGTAACAAATATTAAAACATACACTCCAATTGAAAACCGCCTCCTAGTTTTAAAGTCGGTTTAAAACAGATTATATTTTTTGATATATTATGGTCGCCTTTATATATGTTTTACCGTAGCGCCTACACTCTTAACCGATTGTTTGAATGAGGTATCAATATAATAATGGTCCGAGTGACATAGCTATATAAATTTTATTAAAATTTCGTATGACGGAATTTATTGAAGGTTTTTACATGTTACCAATCGATATTCGGACGCTAATAAGCATTATTATGTCAAGTCACATGGACTTCATTTTGAGAAAATGGCATCTAACGATGTCAAACCTATTCTTAATAAATTTATACATCCATAAATTCTTTTCTGTTTTGATAGAAGGTTAAATAAATTAAAAACAGATTCATATTATAAAAACTTTTATCTAATAATATGTTTTTCAAATATAAAATTATTGTATAAATAGCAAAAACGAAATTGAAATTCGAAACTTATTAGTTTAGATAACTTGAATAACTTTTTAAAATAAATAGGTTTAATACATACGTGTAAAAATGCATTATCAAAATCCGTCAATATCTCCGAATTTGACTTCTCGTGAGTTGACACATTATTGCTTATCAGCATTCATATATCAATGATCATAACGATGTTTTTTTCAATACCGGCCATCAATATGTTACTTAATAAAGCCAGCTCCAATAGTTTCAATTGTCACGTTAACAAATACACCAAACGTTTATTTAATCCTCTAACAACAGACAAACTGACGGAGCAATTATACAATGTTTTGTTTTGAAAAAAAAAAACAAATCCGTATTAAAAAATTGTAAAATGTACTCTATTTTCATAGCAATAAGAGTTAACACATTTGAATGATCACTAAGCCTACTTACAAGGGTAATGTCAAAGCATTATTAGGGCCCTTAAACTAATACCTTGTCAACTTCTGTGTTTATAAAATGTTAATAAAGTTGTGTAACTTTTTGGGAATGATTTAAAAAAAAGAGTTCTTCTAAATTAGTCATTTTTTAGCACAGGGGATGTCGTACTTTACAACAAGATGTGGAGAAAAGTTATGTAAATAGTAACTATCAAGTTTCTTGCCAGTTCTTCTCTGTATAGTCTGCATTCCAATCAAAATCAGAATCAGAATATACTTTATTCAAGTAGGCTCTCACGAGTTTTGTTGAAACGTTACTAAATAACAAAAAAATTACATCAATAATGAAGCTACCGCCGGTTCGGAATGTAGATTCTACTAAGAAGAACCGTCAAGAAACGCGATAGTTACTCTTTTAAAATTTTGTCAACACAAAACCGTCTGTCGCTTCCTTATTAATTTTTTTATGTTGACTCAAAAGTGCTCGTGAGAGCCTACTTGAATGAAGTTTATTTTTATTTTGATTACTGAGGTATACACTAACTGTAGCCTACTGACTACAGCTCGTGCTGGCCGGAGCTTTACCTTACGAGCACGGGAGGCATCCAGTAGCTAGTACAGCTGCGTTTCGTACGGTGAGTGAGAGAGCCGGAAGCCTCACCAATTCTTTTCCTTACTTCCTCTTCTTTTTAACTCTTATTCGTTATAAGGTGGTAACGCGTTTGTCGCTTCTCTGGTGCTGCAAATTAACATCAGGGACCAGCCTGCTCATATATATATATATATATTTTCCCACGTATGAATTAATAAAAAATAATAAATAAACAAATTGAGTGATTTTTAAGATTTAGGGCCTGATACACTACTTCCTGCTAAAGTTTGAAATAGTTAACCAGCTTTTAACGATACCCAACAATTAAGGTTTAATTATATATTTTTTCTGTTTCAGCACTACTAAATACTAATAAATTAATTTGTCATTTACAATTTGACGGAACAGCAACGTCACCTATAAACTTTTCAACAATAAGACAACAACAAAGAACACGATTCAAATTCATCTTTGTTTAAAAATGTATCCATGTTATACTTTTAATCGAGACCCTTGCAACCCAAAATTGCACTATATTAGGTGGACAAGTTCCCATTAAGCTACCGTGAACTTTAGTCATAACCAAAGAAATGGGCCCTTATTTAGCCTATCCAACATATGTTACCAACTCTCATCTCAACGAACTCATAATAATCAACTTTTTTATCACATTTCCTAACTTGAAGTACGTGTACCAACACTTTGACCATCTCGGCTTTACCGAGAATTATTCTAAGAAATCGCATTTAAAAAGAAACCAGCTTAAAGTGAGGAAGTCCATTCTTTAAATATATTATTTAAACGTCTTGTATTGTGTTTGTAACAAACGCTTGTAATAATTAGTATTTAAAGATATTTTAAGCAGGCGGTTATGTAATACGGGTAGCTAAATGGTTTTTTCTGTCATTTTTAAGCCTTTTTTTTGGGTTAGTAATTTTGAAAATTGAAAGTTTGTTTTGGCTCTTTTGTAAATTATTTTACTGCTTTTAAAATGAAAGTATATTTATTATAAATTGAATGAATAGTGATACCTACTTATGCCAGATATTTTGATTCAAAAACTAAGCTATTTTGATTGAACATATGCAAATTGAAAATCTCTTTCTTTTTTAATTTGATTGAAAAGTACTTCATGCTAAAGTTAACAAAATTACTAATATTTGGTCCGAATTAAATTTTATTATTTGGCTTCAAATTATCACCTCTCGTATCTAATTATCTTCATATAATACAATTGTGTACTACATATGTCTTAGAGTTACAGTACAAATGTCTTAGAGGTACACACAGTTTTCTTTAAAAGACCGAATTATTTAACCATTTTGGTCTATTGCGGTTGTACATAGATACGAAACTGTTTAATAATTACAACATTACGTATTTACCAAACTTCGATTCAGGGAAACGTTTTCTACCTATTTCATTAAAATATATTAATACAGATCAATGCATGTATTTAAAACATTTATCAAGTATTGTAAGCCCAATCGACACGCATCAGAAATCGGAATTCATAATTAAATGTTAATATTAACGAAATTCTAATAAGCGAAAATTCCAAAAGCATTCGCTACACGTGTACCGACATTCCCGCCAATGTATCCGATCGAATGCGAACACAATATCGCTCCATTGTGCAAAAATGACAATCCGTATTGAAATCGGATATCAGCGGAGGTTATTAAGGGCGAAATTAATAAAAAGCTCAAAGCGCCCTCCGGTTGAGCGCCTTCGAAAGAGCAACAGCGATAGCAGGGGATAAACGCCCTTATCGATTGCGCGACAATTAAATTCATCTATGCTTTGACTGGCATTCCTACAATGCTCTCTTTTATAAACCCCTCCCCCCGCGCCGCGCCGCCCTCGCCCCCGACCTCCCGACAGGTTAATAACGATGATTAATATAGTTTAGAGTCGTTAGGTCTAAATAAAGCGACAACTTGTCTAATATCGTTGGCGCAAATAGTCGCGGTCGGTGTAGGGAGGCGCGGAGGTGTACGATACATTTCATCTACACGAACACGATAAGTTTTCGATTGTGTTAACGGTGTATTGTTTCTTGTTCAATCATTATAAGTTTGATGTTGAAAGCTAAGAGGTAATTCTCGGCTTTATTTAAAGTATTTGAGATAATGTTTTTCATAACAAGACATATTTGTTTTTAAAATTCAATGAAAATATATGGTATTGATCAAATATAATGAACATCAGGTTACTAGTGTATTGAATTGTAGATTATTTTAATAAATTTTCTAGTATAATAATATTATGATTATTATATCTTTATATTCTAATATTAAAAGGCAGTAACAATTATTATCTAAGACATATGAGAAAGAAAAGTCTTTAATTGAAAACGGACCGCCCCGACTGCGGATGTATTCATTAGGACTTACTCAATTTTTTCACTTAAATTTTTTTAACACTTTTTTCATACAAACCTTGTTATGATAGTTACAAATGACAAAAAAGAATTGGATAAATAAATGCACCCGTTTTTAAACCCCTACCAAAAATTTGACTTGTGTAGGTGTGTTTGTCTGAGGCATCGTAGCTCCCTAACGAAAGAACCAATTTTGATACGGTTTTTATTTATTCGACAGCTGTTGTAATCGAAATTCCTTATCTATAATTTATAAAATTGTTTGCCGTATACTATTACTTCACAGAAGTTGATCCTAAAGAAATTATCGTGACAGTATTCGATGGTGCAATAATGGAGAATGTGCTATTTTTATAAATTAGCGGGTTCAATTCCTGCTTAAGAAAATTAAATTACTAAAATAAAAGTAGCCTAAATTACTCGTTATAACATTACTTATCTGCTAGTGAAAGTTTCGTCAAAATCGGTTCAGTCGTTTTAGAGATTAGCCCTAATAAACTTACAGACAAAAATTAAAAAAAATAGTGTTTTTTGATGTATATGCCTTTATATGGATTTATATAAAGCTGTTAATTTGAAATTACAAACAGACACATCAATTTTATTCATCTGTATAGATTATTAAACGTGTCACTTGAAAAATGTTGCGTACCAACATCGACACACGAAGCCCATCCCTACAGTTCACTTTACAGGCAATATTCAGTTTTGCAGCATCTCATTATTTCCCGCTCAGAAGACGCGCCACGCCGCAAACCTTCGCGACTCCTCTCTGTCACTTGTGCGGAACGCGCGATGGTTTTAATTAACTATCGTTATTTAATTACATACTAAAAATTAATTATTATAATATTATAGTTAATTTCTCTGAATTTTGTTAAATATGTAACGTAGTATCAGAATACATCAATATCTGCGAATGTTGCCTTTTTGCGTTGACACATTATTGCTTATCAGCATTTATATACGGACGCTGATAAGCAATAATGTGTCAACCCACAAAAAGTCAAATTCGGTGACATTGATGTATTCTGATAATTCGTTGCAAGTTTAACATTATTCAAAAAATTTTCAAGTCATTCAAACAAAATAAGTACGGAAAAAAGTGTCTTAATTTCATGATTAGACTATTGAAGTACATTTGTTGAAGTGTACATTTATTGGGATATTTAAGAATATGATACATCTGAAAAACTTATTAGTAGATAAAACTTTTTATTGTACTAATCTGCAATTAATTCAATGTACCTTTTATCAAAATAGTAAAGAATAATGGATATATACGTCTTTAAACCAATTTATCAAGAATACGTATGTTATCTTTAGACGCCATTTTCTCAAAATAGAATCCGTGTGGGTTGACACAGTATTGCATGTCAGTGTCCATATAGTCATATATTATCATTGACCATCTAACTCAAAAAAAAAATTAAATAAAATTTGTAGTGCCTGAGATTAGCGAGTTCATACAAACACAAACATCAAAATATATTAGTACATGCGTATATGTAGAAATGTACAAAATACATAGAAATTTGGTATCGGAATCAAAGGCGATCAAAGGCGTGTTTGTCATGTCAAGGAATGTTTGCGGCCGCCCTTAGCGACCAGCCGACCTTCCGGGGCATGATTACTGTTTCCAAACTATTCGGGGACAGATTTACATACATTGTCCTTAATCTAGTGAAGTGGTAGTTTGTTTTGTTGACACGAATTGAGTAAAGATATTTTTTTGTAACAATTCATTAAACTGATTTGTTTTTTTACGTTCTTGTATGAAGAGAAGATATTTTTAATATTAAATTAACTAGATTTGCCCTGCGGTTTTACCCGCGTTAAGTCGAGGAACCGAAACCGCGGCCACAGGTAGTAAAAAAAAATAAAATAAATAGGTGTTGATTTTACCAATTTTCTAAATTCCAAACTATACGCGGCTTACGGCAAAAAGTGATCTAAATATATATAACTCGAAGGTGACTGACTGACTGACATAGTAATCTATCAACGCACAGCCCAAACCACCTGACGGATCGGGCTGAAATTTGCCATGCAGGTAGATGTGGATGTGGATTAATACTACCCCCAAGAGGATAAAATAGAGGATGAAACTTTGTATGAAACTTTGTCAATTTTAAACCAATCGGGTTGAGACTATGCATGCATAAAGCGGCTATGACGTAGCCATCACAGACATAGTCGCGAGCACCAGCTAGTATTAAATAAGATAAAACAATATGCAGCCGCGGATACAACTTAGTTCTAACAAAGACTGCGATAAAGGTTGAGGGATTCATTACTTTCCCACTTTTGTTTCGTCCCCATTGATTTGAATAGTGCACGCCCGCCCGCCGCCCGTAATGAGTGTTGTAAGAACGAAGACTGTGCGGCAAGTAGCGTGACAATTCGTTTGGAGACGAAATAAACTTAAGCTATCGATTTGTTTACTTAGTCGTCTAGAGTCGCAATCTCACAAAAAAAGTAAAGTTACAATAAATGTCCCACAGCTGGGCAAAGGCCTCTTATGAAAGTACAACGTATCAAATAAAAAAACGTACACTACGAATTGAGAACAAACGGTCAAGAATATAAATTCAAGTTAAAAGTTTGAAAACGAGAAAAAATACATTCGCTAACCGACTTCGAAACCGAAACGAGTAAACTAAAAAGTGAAAACTAAATATTTTCTATAACATTTTGTAGTCGGTGCCAAGTAAAACCATTTACGTGTTATTCCCATCATCAGATTCTAAGCCGGTGACAATGGGATCAATGTGGAACTATATTCTTTCAAACACAACAAAACAATTCTAAATTGGTCCACAATTACTCCTCTCCTATGGGTTGTAGTGTGATATTATATACTATAAAAACATACAATCCGACGAAAAAGTATTTTTCACTTACAAACAAATTTTACCTTTATAATATTATTTTTTATAATATTTTGGATAACGTGTGGATATATTTCTTTTGTTCTTAATAATCGTGTTATCTGTGGAAACTTTATTGTTTTAAGATTTTTGTATAACTTGTTATACTGTTTGTTTTCCTGAATAATAAATAAAAAATGGATTACGTAATTATGAGATCGTCGAGTGCGCAAATACTTCCCAATAGTCTTAAAGAGCGTTAAGTTCTTCAGTCCGGGGTGTTCTCTCGGACTAAAATAAAACGCTACTCTGATAACACTTATAGACCCAATACGTTGAATATTTTTAACTCTGGTCTTTTATAGAAGTGAGTGATCTGCCAGCGGGTTTCGTCACTTTCAGCTGATCCGCTCGACCGCACTCGACGGTACTATTGTAGTATTCTGCGATATGATTCATAACAACTTGGAATTGGCAGTGAATCTACCGTGATGATTGAAATTCTAAAATTAATTTTTATTGTTGATAATATTCTGAAAGGTATATTTCGATATATAATCTAGCATGGTCAATTTTAATTACGCGATCACTAAATCTGATTAACTAATGTCCTTTAAACGTTTAATAATGTTTATCCCATATGTCATAAGCTCTAGCTATATTTGTGAACACAACCAAAATTTCTTTAATTATTCCTTGTAATAAACAATATTCCAAAAAAAACCATTGCTATTGATACCTTGAATAACATTTTTATACGTTTTACAACGACGTTAAATAGTCTAACATATAGTATAATACGACACACTAAATATTTCGATTTCAACTCTGGATATCACTAAGATTGATCAGAATTCATGTTATAGTACACATCTCAATTGACATTTTCAAATTACAATTTAAATTCCAATTCCTAATTTAAAATCTGATCGTTGTGAAGGTTTTATATCATGTTAGCGTACTTAACAATCAACCTAAAGAAGCATGTGTTAAGGTTCACGCAAAAGTGGTTGATACGACTAACGTAAACGTCAAAAGTGTAAAAACATAGTAAAGTAGAAGCAGAGAAGTATAAATACAAGTGTTCATACAATCGTCACGGAAAACTTCACTGATCATGAATTGGAGTTTAAAAATTAGCAAGTCCATTGGTAATGCGATCGTAACAAAGGTTACATTTGTGTCTATTGTAATGAATTATGAATGAAAACAAAAAAAATATGTAAAGTATAAAACAAAAATTCCCGACAAGCATCAATAGTATTATGAATGAGCAAAGCGAGAAACCTAAGACGCCAACACGTGAACTGTTCGGCCGAAAATATGATCCCCGTTTGAACTATTTTTAAACCATCTTATCAGCCATTGAAGTCGAAGTGAACGTTTCTGTGTCAAAATCCTCTTCCAGTTAAAAAAAAAACATTCAAAGACAAAACAAAATATAAACGCCGCTCATTAAAAACAAGACCTATTAAACATTTTTAATGTATTTGACGAAAAAAAAAATAATAATTTGATCCCATTCCAACAACAGACGAAAAACAAAACGAATCGAATGTTGTAACTAAAAACATCTCTCCTAAACACTTTGTTCGAAATATTATGAGTATTTGAGAATGATTGTTAGATGTTCATGTAGACGTCATATTGATGTCACACAGCTCTAGCGCGCCGTCCGGGAGACCGCGTATTAATAGACGAACGCATGGTGCCTCATGAGCCCGACGCGCGGTATTTACGGAAATACCCCGCTTAAACGAATACTTCGCCTAATACCGCACCACTAAGCTCATGTTCCTATAGCGACAGGCGCCTCCCGATTTCGTTAAAATTAGAAAATGGTTCGAACGCGGGAGCTGTCTTGACTATTTATGGTAGTGCATGCGGCGGCTAATTCTGAACGTGTGGGGTTGCCTCTGCGTCTAATTTTGGACAACCGCCGACTGAATCGAGTCTCGTGAACATGATTCTAAAGGAATGCCAAAGTTTGACGAGCCCGTGTCGAACGCTTGTCGCCTAGCTCTGTTATTACTGACCTACTTTCAATCGTATGCATTCTCTTGCTGGCACAATTTTGACAATGATTTAAAGTATTTTAAGATATTTTATTATATTGTCGGAAAAATCAATTTGCCGTCGATTAGTATTATATTACAGAGAAAGGAGTCAGGTAATAGGAAGTTTTAATTAAAAACCAAAGTCAACGACTGTATAAAAAGAAATGATGTAATTAAAATAAATAAATTAACCGTTTATTTATTAATTACATTTTGGCGTGAGATCCACAACGATCCCAAGTATAATAAAAATAAAAAAGAAAATTAAATTTATATAAATTTTACAATAAATTACATTACGATAGATGGCGTTATATTAGATGTTCAGTTCTGTCAGGTATCACTACGTACAACGTACAAAATGCTTGCGTTCCGAACTCAATACAAGAGCACCACAACACACAGCACTCGCTCACGCAGCGCGGCGACACTAGCGCTAGCCCGCGGCGGCGGCGCGAGGGTTAACGAGATGCTTAGAAGCACTTGCGGTGGACGATGCCAGGGCCGGACTCGTCGTACTCCTCCTTGGAGATCCACATCTGCTGGAAGGTGGACAGGGAAGCCAGGATGGATCCACCGATCCATACGGAGTACTTCCTTTCGGGGGGAGCGATGATCTTGATCTTGATGGTTGAGGGCGCGAGGGCGGTGATTTCCTTCTGCATCCTGTCGGCGATACCGGGGTACATGGTGGTACCACCGGACATGACAGTGTTGGCGTACAGGTCCTTACGGATGTCGACATCGCACTTCATGATGGAGTTGTACACGGTCTCGTGGATACCGCAAGATTCCATACCCAGGAAGGAAGGCTGGAAGAGGGCTTCAGGGCAACGGAACCTTTCGTTACCGATGGTGATAACCTGACCGTCGGGAAGTTCGTAGGACTTCTCGAGGGAGGTGGAGGCGGCAGCGGTGGCCATTTCCTGCTCGAAGTCCAGGGCGACATAGCAGAGCTTCTCCTTGATGTCACGCACGATTTCCCTCTCAGCGGTGGTGGTGAATGAGTAGCCCCTCTCGGTGAGGATCTTCATGAGGTAGTCGGTCAAGTCACGGCCGGCCAAGTCCAGACGGAGGATGGCGTGGGGAAGGGCGTAACCTTCGTAGATGGGGACGGTGTGGGAAACACCATCTCCGGAGTCCAAGACGATACCGGTGGTACGACCGGAAGCGTACAGGGAGAGTACAGCCTGGATGGCGACGTACATGGCCGGGGAGTTGAAGGTTTCAAACATGATCTGGGTCATCTTTTCCCTGTTGGCCTTAGGGTTGAGGGGAGCCTCAGTGAGCAGGACGGGGTGCTCCTCGGGGGCGACGCGCAGCTCGTTGTAGAAGGTGTGGTGCCAGATCTTCTCCATATCATCCCAGTTGGTGATGATGCCGTGCTCGATGGGGTACTTCAGGGTGAGGATACCTCTCTTGCTCTGGGCCTCGTCACCTACGTAGGAGTCTTTCTGGCCCATACCGACCATCACACCCTGGTGACGGGGGCGACCCACGATGGATGGGAAGACGGCACGGGGCGCGTCATCGCCGGCGAAACCGGCCTTGCACATGCCGGAGCCATTGTCGACTACGAGCGCAGCAACATCGTCGTCGCACATTTTGAAGTTTGTGTGTGTGTGTCGGGACGCGCTGGAAGTTGACTCTACGGCAGCGAGACTGCGAGTGCGGCGGAGAGCGGTCCGGGACGCTTATATAGCGGCCGCCGCGGCGCGCGTCGCGCTCCATACAAGGCGCGCGCGCTTCTCGCCCTCACCCGGCCGCGGCTCGCTCCCGCTTCGACAACGTTATACTGAATACTTAACCCTTACATCCCTCATGTTCTAAGTCTCTATTGTACCCTGTTTCAGGCTTCGAAGGCTTCGAAACGAGTGGGTTCCGATCTAAAACGGGCGCGTCGAGCGTCGGGCGCGCCTTGAACCATTTCAGGCGATCGCCGCCCGCGCACCGGCGCAGCTTCAATCTCGGTTTATTGATTGAACTTCTGATAAGAACTTTAGTTAAATCTTTTAAAATTAATTAAATTTTATTTTTGAAATTATTACATTGACTACTATTAAATTTCAAAAAAAATAAATAAAAAAATCATACAAAAAAAAACAAAGTATTGAAAGACATAGATGAATTTAATTATTGCTTACACTATACATGATTCATTACAATATTGACCAGCAGACAGTTACATTATACTAACAAAATATGACCTACTTTTGTCGCTTGAACTAAATATAATTACTTCATAAAAGTCATAAGAAAATTAAAATCATTTAACGACAGATAAGCTTAAAAGAAGATTACGTTATTTAAAGAATACAGTTTTCAAAACTTACTAGTTAAAAATTAGATTAATTATTTCTTTATTTAGTCAACTAAATAATGTATTTATAAAGTTACTAAACTACATATCCATAAGAACTTGTATAAAGAATATCATAAAGAAATTAAATATAATAAAGATCCCACACAGTTATGTTCCTTAAGCGACATTTAAAACAAATTGCTAAAACACAATCTAATGTAATTAATGAGGTTGACGCAAAAATTACAAAAGTCCTAGAGATACTTCAGTTAATTAAATTTAAAGTTAAATTCTATAGTTAATTATTACTGAGACACACATTCTTATGTACAAACATCACCTTGGTTCTATTTAAAAAATAATATACCTACTCCCTTAACTTCCTATGGAGAAAGTAAAAAGCGAAGGTAAAAAACTTTAAGCTTATGCTTTTTTTCTTTAAATTATTTTGTACATATAATTTTTTTTAATAAAATATTATTCAAGTAACATTTATTCCACTCTGGATAAAATATTTAACGAAAAACTGCAATTGAAAATATAAATTAGTCTGCTTGAAGCATGAACATATTTGTTACAGATATCAGCAGATCACTATAGATATTTACTGAATTTTGATTATTTATTAACAGATAAGATACAAAGAAAGTCTATTCTAATATAAGAAAATAGAGAGTGAATTTTGTAAGTTTGATGTAAATTCCAAAGCTAATCAATCTGTTTTAAAAATTATGGTACTATTTAAATATCACATTATTCTATTTGTTCATACACTACATTTTATGTGCCTATTATTTAGATGGATTGATATCGATCTGTCATCGATTCAGAATATCGGTAGAGTCAGCAAGAAATTAGTTACTCATCGCTTCTTCTTAATAGTTAAAAAGCAATTTTTTCTTAATCCATTTAAATAAGATACGTATATAAAAAAGTTACGCAACATGTAAATTAACGTATAGTAATTTCACGCTTTCTTGTCATATCATTTTACTTTTGTTTAGAGCAAGGTGATTTCTCTATTATAATTTATCTTACAAAGACCTTCCTCAATTTCTTAAATCTTAAGTTTACTACTTATTTACCTTTAATATTATTTATATTCCTTTAAAAGTTTTACCCAACTGCGCGACGTAAGGGAGGGCAATGTGTTTATCAGTCTATGTATGTACGTTTGTAACTTTGTGGCGCTATTTATGCGTCATATGTCATAGAAAGTATAATAATTTGAAAAAATCAAAATGGCCGACTTTGTACGCAATAATGTGTAAAAGAAAAAACATTTAAATCGACCAACTGTGTTAAGTGGAGTGTCGTTGAATTAAGGTATTTAAAAATCATTTTTAGGGTTTCTTATCTCATATTTCAATCAAAACTACCGTTTAGAATCTATAAAAATTTAAAGTCTATGGTCTTGTTACGCAGTCGGGTTTTTTATTTTTTCAATTAATTACTTGTTATATTGTAAAATGTTAGGCGAGAATTACACTTGTAAGTACCATTCTCGTAATTGATATTAAACTCTATAACCTCGTAACGATTACCTATGTAACCATATGTGCGCTGTGGGTGTCAGTAAAAAGTAAATTCTTTCAGGTGTAAAAGCAATGATATGCATTTTATCGTCAACAAAATTCTAACAGCGCGTAAGTCAAATTTAGTTAGTTTAATTTAGCTTCAGTGAGATCGGAAAAAAGCTAATTATACCAAGACACCAGTATGAATCAATAATAAATCTAATTATAAATACTTGAAATAAAAATATATAATTTACAATTATATACTGTAGATACAAATTGGTGTCTACGAAAAATTATACAGTTCATTCACTCTCTTTAAAGATACTTATTTTCATAATGCGTTTGAATATATTACCATTTTATTTTCGAACGAATCCAACAAATCTTTTTTTATAAAGTATAATAATAAAATCATATGATATTCTTTATATAATATGTAGAAAATCAGAAAAAAGAGGCAATAAATGAAAATCATTCAGTTTTCATACATTTCTTAATTTTGATTCTTAATTAACAAAATCAGGTTAAAAAAAATTACACATACATACATTGTTTAAACTATTGTGGTCTATAATTTAATGCATTATATGCTTATATTAGAAATGCCACTAAACTGGTATTACTAAGTAGCAATCGTTCAAACAAGCCTGATTAAAATTTTGAAATTATTGGTATGATATTGGATTGCATTAATTTCATGTATTATACATTAAAAAAAAATTATGTGTACATATGAACGCTGATAAGCAATATATGTCAAGCCACCCGGACTTCATTTTGAGCAAAATGGTCTCTAAAAATGTCAAACCTACTCTTAACTAATTTGATGAATATATACGTCTTCAAAAGACGTATATATTCATCTTTTCTTTTCTATTTTCATAAAATGTATAATGAATTAAAAACAGATTATGAAAAGTTTAATCAAATAATAAGTTTTCTAATATATGAGATTATTTTATATTGTGAAATATGGCACACACTTCAGTATTCAAAAGATTTAACTGAAGAACTTTTTTCCGTATTTAATTACTTTAGAAGACTTGAAAATTTTTCAATTATGTTAAAAACATGACGTATTATCAGAATATATCAATATCTCCGGATTCAACATTATGTGGGTTATGGTAGTGAAAATAATATTATGATAATTATTTACATACTAGTAATTTAATAATACAAATTATAATTAATGCTATTAAATTGGTCAGTATTAGAAGGCATTTTAACTGGTCTCAGTAACGTTACTATTAAGGTAACTATTAAATCGTTTGAATAATTTTGTTCTTTTCGAGTGTAATTTTATGAAATAAAGACAATTTAAGAGTTTGATCGTGTAGTTCCTATGTAAGTAGGCATGTGAGAAGCAATAAACACCACAATAGTAACGACTTTAAAGATTATTTATTAAAAAATAACAAACAAAATAAATACAATATCAATTAACTTATAAATGTTTAATATAAATAGTTTTCTCAAATAAGTAAAATTTCCAAACATTCATTGATGGATATTAATCGCATACAAATCGCACTACCAAGGCACTCCAACAAGAACTTATAATTCGTACTTAATAACACCATACATTCCATTGCTGATAATGTGGCCTATCTGCTTACCACAATCATAGACAACCAGCAATGTATGTTGAAATTCGTCCGTTGTAGAATATGTATCGTAAGTTGCAAGTGCATTCGTGAGTGCATTGGCCTGTGCTATTTGCGGTGACAGGTGTACCGAGAATTTGTTTATTTGGTAATTCCTGATGACTTTTAAGCTGTGTTCACATTTACAGGAATAGTAGGAGATTGTCAGTGGTGTATACTATGGCTGTAAGTGTAGGGAACGTTTCGAATAGGATCGTTAAAAGTCTATATAAGTTGGTACAGAAATGTACGATGTTTTAGTACGATTTGAATACTGAATGGGTAAAACGCTTAGGCGGGAATTGCACTTGTATGTTTTACCCTCGTAACTGATATAAAACAACTCTGTAACAGTTACTTAGGAAAATTCGTAAGCTTTTTATAGTAAATATGTCATTGACAGTAAATTTTTCATGTGAACGTTAACTTACAAGTGTAATTCTCACCTTAGTCTGTGATCACATTTACAACAACATAAGACGATTATGAAGACATAGTGTGTACTATCTCTATGCGTGAAGAGTACAATTCGGGATAATCATACCAAATAGGCTACATAAGATAGTAGAAAAACTCTTTACGAAGTATACAATAGTACAGGATTGAGCACATTATAACTGAATAAATAAAATTCGTAAGGTTAAAAGAAAATGTACCGGTAGCAACGTGAAATATCCAAAATTTCCTTATTGTTATATTATAGGTAAATATCAGATAATTTTTGAAATTTCATCATCTCAAGAATTAATTATAAAATAAAATCTTTATATTTTAATGGTGATATGGTTCTTTATAACCGACTGCGCGACGATAAAAAAAATCAATTTAAAATTAACGAACTATCTCAAGTGGGTATTGTTGTGTAGGTATTTAAAAATTATTTTTTATTTTCCGATATCGTTTTCAGTCAGAATTACCGTTTAGGATCAATAACGATTTAAAGTTGCTTGGTAAAGATTCTCATATAGACTCTTAGACAGAACTGATATTGATACGGTAGTGCTGACTACAGATGGCCTTTTTACGCAGTCGGGTTTTTGATTTTTTAATTATTAAGAATACCAACTAGAGTTAATGAGTATCTACCACAAAAATTTGTCAAAACAAGTGACTATTTTTTGTGGTAGATTTGAGCATTTTGAACTGCTAATAAATAATTTTTAATCTCATTATTATAATACAAAACTGCTTAAAAAAGGAACGACACTTCCTTGAGCAGTTTTCTATTAAGTATTCACTTGATATAATTATGTACGATAGTAGAGTTCATCATATTTTATAGAGGTTTAACTTATATCCTACAAGAACGAATATAGCGAAAATTATTTTAGTTTCATTTACATTATCATAGTGGTTACTATTTAAATTAATTATGTAAACGGGACTTAAACAATTGAGTGAACATTTTATTTATTTTATTCATAATGTAAACGAAAAAAAATATATTATTAATCGGAATATTTTCGTATTTATCAACGCGAGATTCCTCTCTTAAAATATAAATTTCGTAAAATCTTTTTAGCGGGCCCTTACATTATACATTACTTGCTCAAACTTTAATTTCACCAAATTGCGTAGTCCTGGATATAATAGATTTCATGAGTCAATCAATGAGTTAAAGATATTTCGATATATTAGATATACAAACAGTTGAGACTTAACAGATCCAAACGCAGAATAGTATAAATTCGTCTGCCTTGGGTACTCAATTACGCATAGCAATGAAAAGCAATGCGTTAACCCTGTTACTATATATGGACGCTGATAAACATTACTATGTAAAGCCACATGGACTTCATTTTGAGAAAATGGCGTCTAAACATGTCAAACCTATTCTTAATCAATTTGTTTGGAGACGTATGTATCTTTTTCTTTTATTTTGGTAAAAGGTATAATGCATTTAAAGCAGATTGATACAATAAAAATGTTTATCTAATAATGAGTTTTTCAAATATATGAGATTATTGTATAAATTACAAAATACACGCACTTAAAATTCGAAACATTCGATTAAGAAACTTTTCTTCGTACTTATTTAGTTTAGATGAATTGAATTTTTTTTCAAATAATGTAAAATACATGACGCATTGTCACAATACATCAACAACGCTGATAATAATGTGTCAACCCACAAAATTTGACATTTTCTATATTTGTTTTTTCAAATTTGAAAATTACTTTAATATTATACGTAAATATTTATTTCCTTTAGATATCAACAATGTCCTCCACATTAAGCTATGGCTATTATTTTATCACTAATCTACCTATATACTAATATTATAATGAGGTAAAGTTTGTTTGTATGTTTGTATGAAACTTGTTATCACTGAAACTACTGAACCGATTTGAAAAATTATTTTTTGTTTGGATATCCCGTATATTGAGGAAGGTTATAGACTATATTATATCATGCTATGACTTACAGGAGCGAAGCTGTGTCATCTAGTATTTTATAAAATACTCGTAACTCTTAACTCTACTTAGTGGGAAAAACTGAACATATTTATTAATTAAATTAAACGTTACATCGTCACAAATATATGTAGCTTAAAACCGATTTTAATGGAATCATTTAGTCGTTGAATCCTGTTTCTATGTATAACTTACTACGATCACATTAAACGTGAGTGATTTTCTGTTATCTTAATGATAATTAATGAAATCGTCCATAAACTCATTCGACCCAATTGATGGCATCTTGTTTTATGAAAGTCGTTTAAAATGCTACCTGGATAGGAACAGCAATGACTGGCTAATGAGCACACCGGACACCTGATGTCAAGTGATCACCGCCGCCCATAGACATGTTACACCAGAGCTTACAATGGAATACGGGAAGAAAGGGATCAGAAGGTCAGGAAAGAAATGGGGAAGGGGATTAGGATACCAGCTGTATCACTCAGTAGGTATGATACCCACTTACACCCAGTTACTCCACGCCTTCCTTCTGTGATATATAGTAATGATTGACTAAAATTAAAAATAAAAAAAAATCCCATGACAATCTCATTCATCGCGACTATTTCAACGAGCACCAATACGATACCTCCTGACTGCAGCATCAGACCAAGAATTCCGTAATTTTGAATAGTTATGTTGCATCTAAGATTCCTACCGCAGCTAAGAAGCTCATGATCTTGAAATAGCGGGACCGATTTTGGTAGAACAAGAGTAAGAACCATCGCTAGAGAACCCTCTTTCAAAAAAAAACTGCATCCAAATTGGTTTACCAGTTTAGGGGCTACGGTGCCACAGACAGAAACACAGACACACATGCGTTCAAACTTATAACATCCCTTTTTGCGTGAGGGTTCAAAAAGTAGTCATGAAAATATGTCCATAAAAACAGTACACTGAATTATATCCAATTTGAATCCAATTAGTGGGCGTTGAACGAAATTGCTGGCATATCATATCGAATCATTAATTTGGTAATATTTTGGCACCGAGTAACTATGTCTTAGTCGGCTTACATTCTGAATGAAATCCGTTTTTGGTGGATTGAGTCACCAGTGTTCGTTTTAATGGACATAAATTGTGGGTACAGCCTTGATGACACGAAGCCCGGCTCGTGCCAATACGACAGCTGTACCGCGTTATACAATACTGGTAATATACTGCTTATCATTGTATAAATTATACGTACAATCATATACTATTCGAATACTTTGTATGTTTTTATTAGTAACTAGCTGCTCTGGTGGTTTCACTAGCCTTTATAGTTACTATCTCGCTCATATGAGTCTTAGCGTGATGTAACATAGCCTATAACTTTTCTCAATAAACGCAAAAAAAATTTCATATCCGATCAGTAGTTTCAGAGATTAACCCCTATATACAAATTTACAAACAAATTTTATCTCTTTATAATATTATAAAGAGATAATATTATAAAGAGATATTAGTATAATAATCAGCGGGCGTTACGTGGGTAAATTGTCTACGAGCAATTACTACGCGAAAATTTTAGTTTAGCTTTAATATTTGTATAATATCAAATCTGGAATTAAATTATGTGTATATCATATAGTTAATATAATATTTATTAAGTGTAAGTTCTATGTGTATGTATTTATTGTATTAGTAGACACACATGTGTTCTTTTTAAATAAACTTTTTATAGACTTTCTTTATACTCGTACGTGTCCATATAGCCATTTACTAGTGAGCTTGTCTGTAATAAATAAGACCGCCTGTGTACTTATGTTTCATGTACTCTTCTTTTCTTATTATTCTGTCAACTCTTAAATGTGTGCAATAAACAAGTTTATGTCTCTATCTAAATGTACAATACAAATATAATAAATGTCTCGTAATTTTTATAAAAATCGGTTTAGAAGTCATCCAAGAAAACGAAATTGCATGTTTTGCTTTTGAAATCGGTTTATTTCTTTATTTATTCAGATTTCCTCAAAGAAGTTTCATGATATGTAAGATGATTGTTTTATTTACACAGGTACTAATATAGTGTGCAGTTCTGAGGCATTGCATATAAATAGCAGCAAGTTCACTGCCGGCTGGCGCGCCGCGTCGGGCCTCGCGGGCGGCGGGGAACGAGCTACGAAGCATATGCATGTACGAAGCCTAAGCGATGCATGTATAATTTGTCATGCAAGCAATGAATTATAGATTTTAATATTAAAATTGCATATGCTTATGTAACGAGATCCTATAGCAGATAAGTTGGCGCAGTGGTTGTGGCAAATGTCTGCAGTGCTCAGTGCGGTTGCGGGTTTGATCTCCACTTACGGCAAATATCTGTATGAGTCATATGGATGTTTGTCGTGGTGTGGGTGTTTGTGCTGTCTGTATTTCCGAAATCCCGACTAAGGATCGTGAGATCCTAATAGGTCTGTTAAGTATCATACTTTTATTTATTATAATTATAGCAAATTAATTGCAAGCCCAAAAATTACCACATTTCGCTATGGTAATTTTCGTCGCTTTCTAAAGTCCCAGCGTCATGTAAATCTGCGACATATATCTTAAAAAGTATAAACGCGCTGTAATATCGCGATTTTTTGTTTGTTTTTAAATGAAAAATCATGACAGCATTCCACATAGCCACGTTGTATCTAATAAAATCATTAATATCGAGAGTTTTCCTGTATTTAAAAAACGCTTGAATATAGAATTGAAAATTGAAGTTGGAATATGTACAAACGAATACTTACTAAAACTAATAATTAGATACTAATATGAAAGAAACAATAATACATTTTATTTATATAGTATAATATATAATAATAATAATAATACATTTTATTTCCTTTACGTTGAAAAAGAGAATATCAATTGCTTCAAAATCAATTGGAATAAAAATATTTAGATAGTTGATGATGATGATAAATAAAAATTTTACGAGACAACGTCTTGACGTACAATGACACAAATTCGCATCGTAATTAAGTATACAGGGTAATAGGCCCCTTACTTATTTGTATGTGTGTATACAGTTATGCTAATAGCGAAACATACCGAAAAGACCCAGGGCTAAATTAGATGAGAACTAAAACTGCATTATAAATTTTTGAAAAAAATAATTTTCCTAACCAGGAATAGAACCCGTCGATTTAAAAAAAACCACAGCTATTCCTTATATTTTCGGATTTGGCGTACCACGCCCAGTTCAAAATATCATTCTATAGAATATTAAATTGGGTCTCCGATAAGTATCTGAGAAACCTTTATAAGCATTACCTTATCTTTATCTAATATTTGTAAATCGCTTGTTTTCAGGCCATCGCAATTCGTCTCTGAATTACAGAGTACGATGTTCGAAACACGGCAAACTGACTCATCTTTTATGTAAACTTATACATGAAGATAAATTCTGTATTAAGCAATATAAACTAATTAATTGTCTAAATAATAAATCTGAAGATAAAACAACTAGTAAGCAAAAATATTTTCCTGTGGGTGAGCCCAACTGTAGCCAACTGACTACAGCTTATATATAGACTAGTTTGATCGAGGAAGTGACACACTTTGAATACCTCTTCCCTTCTTTCGCCTCCATCCTTGTCTTATTCCTCTTTAAGCTGGCATCATATTTATCGTTCCTTATATGCTGCAGAAGTTCATGGACCGCAGTGGTCATATGAGGTTCATAAGCGATCTATTTTCATAACCTTCACTATAAGTTTTTAAACGACATAATTTTTGTTATAATGGTATATGTAAACGATCGTAAGACATTCATCGTTTCTTTTAAAGCGATCACTCTTCTTTATGTCAAAGCGTTGTAGACATAAAATATAAAATATTATTGTATTGTACTTGTACTTTTTATTCAGAATTAAAAAAAAAAAAGTATGAATTACACTAAATCAAGACATTCATTGACTTTGCCAATTTTTATTGCCCCAAACAAGACCATTTCGAATTAACACATTTATACCTATTTAAGTACATTAAATATTGTAAATACATGGTTTAAGAAGGATAAAAATAAAAACTCTATTAACAATTTCATAAAATATATTAATACATTATTTTAAATATCGTATCCCAATTAACGATAACCGTAATTCTTTCCAGCATCATTACGCAAAGGACGTAAAACATAAGCCGGTTGAAATAAATTCTCAACTCATTACGAATCGAAACATGCAATTTTTATCCGATCCTGATCTCGTTCAGCCGCGAAATTAATATAACTGCGATAACGGACGGACTAATTGGCGTAAATCGACACGGCATTAATCCGAGCCCCCTATCTGATCTTTGAGCGCGTGTCGAATGCTCTCGCGAGGCTAATGGCCCTACGTTCACAGAATTACAAGAAAAGTTGCACCATATTTTGTGGAACATAGAGTTGATTTTTGTATGATTACTTCTTGGACATATGATATTTATATGTGATGATGTATGCACTTCTATTGAGTTAGTTTTATCTGTTCGATATGAACTTACAATATGGGGATGAATTGTTGCGATTTTTATTTCATTTCCCACAGATATTATTTTATTACGGAATTATAAAATCAAGAGTGCTTATTACAGGTTTTAATGATTTAATCCTCTTTTGTTTTGTAATCGATGAAATATGTATATTGTACATATTTAAGTATTCTTTGCTTTCTAAAGTCAATATTTTTTAAAATATATGTAGGTACTTAATACTTAACTAACATAGAAGCTATTACTTAGTTTATATTGTTTAATTTACTGAGATATTTGAATATTAAAAAAATATTTAATCAGAGAATAATAAGTTAAATAATTTTACATTTTTGTATAATTGTCAAGCCAACCAAGATAAATACGACGTATTTCAAATTATACTTTAGCAATTTGGCGTGAAAATTAAAATGCCTATTAAATTATTTTTATGTTTCTCGAAATAATAAAAAGATGAAATGAAATTCTAAATACCTAAAAATTTTGATTGGAAAAATGTAACCAGTCTGAAAGTACAGGCTTTAAGTTAAAAAAATATATATTTTATTTTATTTCAGATCATACATCCATGTGTTAGTTACAATGAATTTAACTATAAATGTTAGTAACTATGAGAGTAATCAAAAAAGAAATTCAATGTAATTAGTACACATATATGTATGCAGGTGTACTCAGATATAGATTTAAAATAAAGAATAATATTTTTTAAATCTGCCAACAAATGATTGAATATAATGATTGATGAAAATTTTACATTTTCAATCGCCGTTTATTACAATAAATGAATAAATTTAATACGATTAATAATTATACATTTTTAATTTATCTGGCTAATTAAGTTAGAGCTTAATGTAGTAATATAGAGATTATACATAAAAAAACACTGAATTATACCTACTAGACAAATTAACATAGAGAAACAAATAATGAAGATATCTCGTAACGATTATAAATCAATTAGTAATCAAATTGGTGCAATAAAAGGCAGGCAGCCTCCCGGGGCTCGTGCGAGGGACAAATAAGCTGACAAATTAAATCAGCCGAGATTCCAGTCAAAGATTACGGAACGCAGATGTGGCTAAACATTTTTATTCCATAATTTCTGATCTAATGTCAACACGTTTAATGTTGATAATTTAAAAATTTTGTATTGAT
This sequence comes from Hypolimnas misippus, assembly GCA_037950945.1. Lineage (NCBI taxonomy): Eukaryota > Metazoa > Arthropoda > Insecta > Lepidoptera > Nymphalidae > Hypolimnas > Hypolimnas misippus. The sequence goes on from JBBEEQ010000026.1 coordinate 292,121, forward strand.
ACATAGAATTTTTGTTATTTTTTCTTATTATGTATTATATTATAGAAAATCAATAATTACTAATAATAATGTAAAATTTGCTACGTGTTTTATAATTATGTTAAATTTATGAGGTAGGTGCAGTGAAAACATAACTTTGAATAAATAAAATAGTATAAAACAGCTAGGTTTTCTTACATACTGAAATAATTTAATTTAAAGAAAAACATCGTCTGTTTACGTTTTAAGAATATTACTTTTAGAATTAGAAGTTATGGATTCTCAACCATTTTACCAATTTTATCTATTAATTCTGACAATTATGCTCAAAAATGGAAATACATTTTTTTTTAATGTTTCGATATTTAATCAATACATGGAATTCTTCTCTTTCTTTATCGTTGCATATTGGTACATGTGCAATAATCCAGGATGTGGACATATTAATGTAATAAATTTACAAAAATGAAAGAAAATAATGAACACAATCTGAACAGTTACCTATAATATCCACCAAAATTTTATACCATTTATACTTGTTTTCTGTTTAACTCTTAAGTCACTTCTGACATTATATTCTATGTCGGTCGGACGGTGTGCGTCGGTCGGCGCGGGCGCGTCACGTGACCGTCGCGTGCGCGCCGCAATCATAGCACTAATTGACAACCTGCCGCTTAGTGTGCACTGGAGGCTCAGTAAAGTATATAGCTGTCAAGGAAAATATGTATATCTGGTGCAGTGCCGGGGTTTAAACGCTTACGACTCTGTTTTTGATTCCCAATCGGAGTTCGGTTTTTCTATTTAGACAAACTTGTAAAATAAGTATTTTTTCTGGGTTTAGGTACGCACTGTGTCGCTTCAAAAACATGTTTATGATAATAATTGCTGTTCTTGATGAAGAAAATGTACTTGTTTTCAAAGGTTGTGGAGGTCAGCTGACAACCGCCCTTTATGAAAATGACTCACAGAAGTTCTTTACCAATAAGTACATTTATATGGATAATAATTACTATATAATAAAATACTATATTTCAAGACGCCTTAGAGTATCTTTTATTGCAAGTAATAATTTGCAATAATGTAAAAGTTGTTGATAAAAATATTTGAATAAATATAACTAAATCTTTCTTAACAATGCATTTGATCTAAGATATATATTTGCTACAACATTGATTATTCAAAATAATTTCATTACCATACGGTGTATACTTTGAATGCTCTCACTTGTACTACACGCTAATACATAAAGTGATCCGCTCGGCTGTATACTTAATTTGTCCTTTATTGTATTCCCGGTCCCAGTACAAGCGTGATAATATCGTTCGTGGTTCGTTTGCCCCATTAATTGGCCATTGTTGGCCATTTCAGCCATTGTTGGCCATTTCTGGTCGTTGTTGGCTGTTGTTGGCCATTGTTGACAATTGTTACTCCTCTGGGACCCGCCACGTGGCAATCAGTCGACAGATTGATTTTATTAGCTTTGCTCAGCGATGACGTTGAATTTGTTAATTTTGTCGTTCATTGGGTGGGAGGAATTGTGTGAAAATTTATGAGTACAGTAATTTTTTTAATTTATATTTTTTTTATTTTATTATTTCGTGATAATCCTCATTTAGAAATTATAGGCTATGATTATTTGTAACAAAGTCCTACAGTGTTGGAAGAATCCTTTTATTTTCAAATCAAGAATCTATTGTAAAAAAAATAAAATGAAATAATAAAATAGTGATTTATCTAACTTTTAAACTTTTAGCTAATTGCTAAGTTAAAAACAATAGGCGCATTTTCGCTAATCTTCTTCTTCTTCTTGCCCTGGTCCCACTTTATGTGGGGTCGGCACAACATGTTCTTCTCTTCCATTCCTTCCTAACAGCCGTCATCTCAACACTCGCTCCTTTCTTACTCATGTCACCTTTTACGCAATCCATCCATCTTTTCTGTGGTCTACCTCGAGTAATATAACCGTCCACAGTCATATCTAGCACTCTTCTTGTCACGTGGCATTCATCCCTCCTCATAACATGCTCATACCACGCTAATCTATTACTCATCAACTTCTCTGTTACTGGAGTCACTTTAAGACTGCCTCTGACATGCTCATTTCGTACTTTATCCATTCTAGTCACTCCACACATCCATCTCAATATTCGCATCTCCACCGTATGCACTCTCTTTTCATCCATCCCTTTCGTTGCCCAGCACTCACTAATATTATATTAATATTATAAACAGGATTTCATTGTTTATTTGTTTGCATTGAATAGGCGACGAACTACTGTACAGATTTGAAAAAAAATTTAGGTATCACGTTATCCCTGATGAAGATAGGTTATAGAAAATTAAATATATTTTATTTTGTTATATACCTATTCTAAGTTAAGATCTAAGTTTTAGCATCTCTTAGGAGATTTAAAAATTATAGGCATATTTATTTAGATTAAATGAAATTTAAATAAAGAATATACTGTGGCCCGTTTTTAATTAAACAATCCTCCAAAAGACAATTCAAATAAAAACCTTTTTAAACTAATGTCATACCCTTTGTGATAATGTTAACAAAAATTTAATTCCGCCATGACGACTGCGTACGTCCTGAGTTATTACAGTAAACATTCTGACGGGACGGAGCCGTGGGAACGATCGTGAATGTATGGAAAACCAATATATACTTAAATGTGAGATTTAATCATGAGAATAAAGTTATTTATTTATACGGAATTAACCCTAACTCGTCAAGTAACTTGCTAAATAAACCAAAGGCTTTATGGTGTGAAACTATCACTAGTAAACACGCCACTAGTGCCACGTTTGGACATTAAAGAAAGTGTTTTAGTACAAAAATCGAAAATCATAATATAGCATTTTGTGATAGCGATGGTCAAATGTAATTACGCTACTAAAACATGCCATATTTTTTCAATTGATTTATATTTTTTGTAACGCAATGCCTAGTCTTTTAACTGTCTAAATGTTGCATATTTTGATAGGGATGGTTTAACACAATTAACCCCCAGCTAACGCTCAGTACTTAGTAACTTTTCTAAAATAAAAACTACATTTTTATACAACCTATAAATTTGTAAACAAAATTATGTTATTTATCTAAAAAATATCTTCTTTGTCATTTTTAACAAATATTATTAATAAATAATACATAAAAATATATTTTTTATGTATTTTGTATTTAAAAATATAGAATTGTTCAGTTTATATTAACGTATTAATGTTGACGAGTTTTGTCTATTTTATTATTTATTTTAATCTATACTAATATTTGATTATAAAGCTGAAGAGTTTGTTTGTATGTTTGATTGTTGCTTGAATGCGCTAATCTCAGAAACTACTGGTCCGATTTGAAATTTTTTTTCAGTGTTAGATAACCCATTTATCGAAGAATGCTATAGGCTATATATTATCACGCTAAGATTAAAAGGAGCGGAGCACCAATGAAGAGTGTTTCAAAATCGGGGGATATTTTCCTATTGAGAGAGCTTATGCTGCATGTGCTGCGTAAACGGAAAAATTATGTATGACAGAATTGTTCCCATTTAAAAATTCTAAAAAAAAGTCCGCGACAGCAAGTGTCTATCTCATAAGATTAGCTCACTATAGCCTTTTTTATGCTAACCAAATTTGGTCTAAAATAATGCATTATTAGCCCAAAGTAACAATTCCACGCGGACGAAGTCGCGGGCGGATGCTAGTTATTTTATATTGAAGGTCATTATGACTAAAAAAAGTGAAAGCAAAGTAACCGCTTTTAAGGTTTAAAAGGTTATTATTAAGGCAAAGAGAACGCAAGGAATTGAGAAAATAAAACTTTGTTTTATTTCTAATTTAATATTTATTATTCCGTATCGTTCAAATCATATTTAATTAATACTGTAGTATGAGGTATACTCTAATTAGTATATCGTGAAAATAATGTGAAAAGCAAATATTCGACCCGACGGTTTTCCCACGCAAGCGTGGGCGTCGCCTCACTGACACACTGATCGGGTTATATCTGACTCGCTAAATATACGTGTGTAACTAACTCGACGATTATTGCTGGGTTAAATTTATAATAGAAATTAATATGCTTAGATACATAGATGTCGCTTAGTTATAAAGGTAATACGAAAATTCACTTTATTGGACGCAAAATGCAAAACATATTTTAGACTTGGCATTTTTTAATATATATTTTTTTCAAAACCATAATTCATGAACCTCAGAAATATATGAAAAAAAAAATTATTATTAAATTAGCTAACAAATTTTGCATAGATTTTAAATGACCGAATTTAAGCGCGTTACGTGACCTTAGTTTATCACGAAATATGTAATATATATAGATGCTGATAAGCAATAATGTGTCAAGCTATAAAAAGTTAAATTCGAATATATTAATGTATTCTGATTATACATCACGTATTTAACATTATTCCATTTTTTTTATTTAATTTAATATTTCATATATTAAAGTGTTTTACATATTTTAGAATATGCAATAATCTTATATATTTGAAAAATTAATTACTATATAAAACTTTTGTTTATACTAATCTGCTTTTAATTAATTATACGTTTTATCAAAATAGAAAAGAAAAGAGGGATATACATATACTTTTTCAAACAAATCTGTTAAGAATAGGTTCGATGTCTGTACACGCAATTTTCTTCAAATGAAGTCCGTGTGACTTGACATAGTATTGCTTATCGGCATCAATATATCAAATACATATTTTAACTTCAAAATGACACAAATTAATCGTTAGTCGTTATTGAAATATGTGCTCATTACAACGATTAAGCTATCACAATTTGCTTTTGTCCGTTGCGAAATTAGATTCTTCGGTTCGGCCGGTATACGTACATTGGGTCTTGATTAAAATAAAATATGGGTCCTCTGTCGAAATATAACTGATTGTTTGATTTGTGAAGATTTAATCATATAAATAAAAAACCGATTTGAAAGATTCACATTTCATTTTCACATTCATGCACAAAGATCCGCCTCTTAAACGTGTCTGGAATCTATATACGACTTTTTGACATATCAAACTCGATAGACATTTTAAGAAAGAAACAACTCGATTTTTAGCTTAATTTTTAATATTGTGAGAAGCATTTGATATGCCTTACCAAGTCTTCATATCGGTCTGAATAAAATCCTAAGACCCTCTCCTATTCCTTTTCTTACTTCCCATTCCCAATCACCCCCCATAGCTCTTTAAGCTAGCAATGCATTTGTAAAGTAGCTATTTTAGCTGCATTTCATATGGTGAGAAAGTCGTAAGCCTAACCATCCATTTCTAATTCCTTTCTGCCCTTCCAACTCCCTTTATTTTTTAGCTGGCAATGCATTTGTGGTTTCGCTGGTGCTACAAATGTTCATGGACGGCCGTGGTCACTCAACATCATGTGCTCGTTTTCTCGCTATTTTAAAGAAAGTCATCAACCACCGTATTTTGCCAGCAGAAATATTATCCATGTCTAACAATAATAGTTTTATCTAATCGTTGAGACAGTCAACAGATTGAAGGTCGCTCAACGTCGAATTTTGAAGGATTTTTTCCACTCAGAAGTAGCAGTGAGCTGGTCCTTTGGTCCTCATTCAGATGACCCGAACATCAGAGTGAGGCAGCTGAACTAGACTGATTATGGAAGGTTGACTCTTCAGCTGAAATAGAGCGTTTTAGAAGAGACCTCTGTCCAACAGTAGGCTAAATCAAAAGAGATACTCTCCATTGATTGAAATATTCCTTTTTCAAACTTTTAGTGCACTTAGAAAATATTTATAAATGAATAACAATTTTCACGTTTATAAGCTTATTATTTTTCAATTCGGTTTTACTCCTTTCCTACTTATATAATAAGACTATCAATTAAATTTTATTTAATCTATATGTGATTATTATAATGTAAGATTATTTTTAATCATCATTAAATGTATTACCAAATATAGTTATAGAGGTCCCTCTCAATACATTAGCGATGCAAGGTTTGTGTCGCGTCTCCAACGCAACGCGACGACACGAATAGACTGCATCGCAAATGATAAGCTACATACATACATCTGGCAAATCATAAGATATTTTGTTTGTGAAATGTTACGAACCTGTTATGTATGTATTCAATACATTATACATGTTTACAACAACGTTTACTGAACATTTGTAAAATAAAAGAGGAGAATTGTAAGCTCTGTTTTATCTCAATGACCATTAGTTAAATAGTCCGATTAAATATATATTTAATTATAATTCGTAAAAGTATTTTGCTCTGATATGATAGGATTAAATCAAAGAGTCATTTTTAGTTGTCCACGAATATTATTTTATATTATATCATTGATGATTTAACTTAAATATTATGTAGGAAATACTAGATAATATGATGTATATTATTAATATTTTTTCTCTAAAAAAACCGTATAAAAAAAGATACAAAACACTTTAAGAAGAGTTACATTGTAAGGTAATTATTGGTTCCCGTGATTCCGACGCGTAAAATAATTATTTTGAATGTCTTTATTTAAGAAATGTTGGATTTTTTAAATTCTTTTCTATTCGACCCTTCTAGTTTTTTTTTCACCACAAAAAGTAGCCTCTGTCTATTTCCAATATCCAATCTCTATTTATACCACAAATTCATTAAAAACGGCTCAGCGGTAAGACGTGAAAACGTAATAAACAAACGCACAGACAGAGTTATTTTCACGTTTATAATTAGTATTGATTAAATGTAGCTACTTCATCAGAATACCAAAAACATAACATATAAAATAAGCTCAAAATTTAAGTGTCCATTAATCTATTTTTACATATTTCGTCCGTGCATTGCCCCTTTTAAGGGAATCGTCGTATTACGCGTACCGACGTAACGCGTAGGCGACGGCCGATGTAAACACGACATCCACGATCGCGTGCTTAGCTCGCACGTGCCGTAGCATTTAGCGTGAAAGAGACAGGCGATAACATTAATTCACTTCCCCATACATTGAACGAGGATAGAACGATTGCAGCGCGACACCATTTCAGGCGAAACTCGTTGCAATGCAATTTTTCAACTGTCTTATGTCATTGAATACGCTCAAGCGAAAATGAGACGTACGTTCGTTACGTATGGAACACTTTTGATTATTTAAGCCGTGTTTAGTTATTTCTGGATTTACACAGCGTGGAACAAATTTCATTTCAACCGCTAAAAGTTTAAAGTGCAATTTAAATATTGTGGGCGCAGCGGGGGCCGACTGTATTCACAATTTCCCGCTCCCAACTTTAGGCAGAGTGCGCGGCTCAAACCCGAACACAGAGAGACACGCAAATAAACCATTGCAGTGAATTGAAACGGAACGCTGACACCGTGCCGCATTCTCGCTCTGTTGGAAAACGCCCAAACTCCTATGAGATACAATTTATAATGACTGGGCAGGTAGAGTACAAGAATTGGCTAATTAATGGCTTATATTTTGAGCTCTCTCGCGTTTGGAATAAGGTGTACAGTCGTGTGGCGGGCTGTGTTTATAAGATATTAATAGAATGTTGCAGAATGCGCACGGGGACTGACTTATTTGGTGAGAGCGCTTTTATGGCTCGCGGTGTAGTGAGATGCAGAAAAGTAATAGAAAAAAAAACATCAATTTTATATCGTACTAGCCGAGCCCGCGACTTTGTTCGCGTGAACTACAAGCCGGCATGTCTCGTACAAAGCAAGACCGTATCTGTGGTAGCCTTTTACACGCATTAATTAATAGCGTTTTATCAAAAAAATGCTTTAATTTGCCATATACTATTACTTCCCAGAAGTAGATGCTTATTAGTGACACTATCAGATGATACAATAATATAGAATGTGTTATTTTTTCAAATCAGCCAGTTCGATTACTGGTTAGAAAAATAATATATCTAAAATAATAGTACCCTAAGTTAATCCTTATATTAGCTATCTGCTAGTGAAGTCCCGTCAAAATCGATCCAGCCATTTCAGAGATAAGCCGAAAAAACAGACAGACAAAATTTTCAAAATTGTGTTTTCATGTAATTACCGTATAAACTTTCATATGAATTAAGTTTACAGCTGTTAATTTGAATTTACAAACAGACACTTAAATTTTATTTCATTTTATAAATTTTAAGCTAGTCTATTTGTATCAGAACTTAGAACACTATCTAATTATACTATCTACTCGTATATTCAGCACACGTTTCGATCTAAAGAAAAACATTCCAAATATTAGACTTATCTGTATATCATCAATTTAGTTTTATTGACATTTGTCCCTCCTACAAAACTGCAACTGTAATGACATGCGCCGATTTTTCACGAAGCCTTTGCGCATATGCGCATTGGTACCTGACGGAGATACTGAAAATATTTATCTAATAGAAATTTGACGCAATCAATTCGCTAGGTGCGAAGTATAAGGAGGGGGAACCACGAAACGATTGCAGCGCGCGTCATGGCCAAAAAAGGAACTTTCTGTGGCGGACGCTGTTACTTTTTAGTAGCGAGATTTACGTTTTTAGTAAATAAACATGAGTCGCGAAGCTTGCAGCGTAGTTAATTGCAAAAACAATGGCAGAAATAGCGATAAAAATGTTTTCCTTTCAATATTGTTTGTGGTTGGAAAATGATGTTGTGTGTGATTGGTCGGAATCCAGTTTTTATGATTAATTTGGCCATGTTTAACTGAAAATACATAAAAGGATGGATTATTGAGAGCACAAGCACTCATAATTAATCGTCTGCTATTTACATGAAATGCGTTATTCGATGAAATTTGCTTATTTCTTTACTTACTTCTGATGATGACAGCCATGAAAAATCCGTAATGTACTAAGCGAAACCTATTGGTTTTGCCATTTTAGACGAAAAATAAAAAATATTATATCTTATATAGATTCAGAATATTTTTGAAATAAATGTAAATTACAATATTTAATTAAAATTGTTCGTTTTTAAATAACTCGTCGTAAAGAAAGCCGGGCATTTGACATTTCGAAGGCCACCGTATTTGCAACCGCTAGTTGGCGCTGTCATCGCGCACCCAGCGAATAAATGTAGATATTAAATATATGGGTTTATATGGGAATTCAATGAAATTGAGATTTTCTGAATCGCACACTATAACTTTATTAATTATGACACAGATGACAGAGTATTCAAAAAAAAAGAGACATAGACTATGAGAATAAAAACATAGATAACCAAAACATAGACAGTACAAAACCAAATTATTTGCGCTATAACTAAATATTATCTTAAATAAAATTATTTACTCATTTATCTGTTACATAAAATTATTTACTCAACAGTAGACAATCTCTGACCTGCGTATTTATAGTTAATTTTTTATTGCCAAATCTTTACAGTAGAGACGATCTGTGTAGTTTCCCATTATAATCTTATCACTCATTGCACTGTCAATTGGGCCCCAAAACAAAACTAGGTCCACTATCGTTTGTTGCTTTTTTTTAGTCTGGTTAATTTTCTCCTCAATGTTTTATGTTCCAAATTATTATAATTTATTACTAGCTTCTGCTCACGATTTCGAGCCTATTGGATATAACATTCCTCTACCAAACACCACTATACCTGGTTCTCAATTTTCTTAATTCAGCCGCTGTCTGCAATCCTCTTTACATTCGCGAACCACAGTGGTAGAGGGAGTTACACGCTATGTTTACTAACTACATTTTTATAATTACTTAATAAAATGTATATATATATGGATGCTGATAAGCAATAATGTTTCAACCCACAAAAAGTAAAATTCGGAGATATTGATGTATTTTGATACTACATACTATATTTAACATTATTCAAATCAAATTGAAGTCATATAAACTAAATAAGTACGGAAAAAAGTTTTTTAATTAATTGTTTCGAATTTCAAGTGCGTTCAATATTTTGAAATTTATACAAAAATCTCAAATATAAAAAAAAAACTTTTAATTAGAAAATATATAATTAATATATAAATCTGCTTTTAATCCATTATACCTTTTATCAAAAAATAAAAGAAAAGGTGGATATATACTACTTCAAACATATTTATTAAGAATAGGTTAGACATCTTTAGACGCCATTTCCTCAAAATGAAGTCCGTGTGGCTTGAAACAGTATTGCTCATCAGCGTCCATATAATCAAGCAGTCTACCACACCGCGAGCCCCGCATGTCGTCCACTCTAAATAAGGTGCGTGCGTAGTTACGACAACATCAACAAGCCGCGTCTCAGCGCTGAACTTTGCGCGTTTATTAACTTCTCTGACATTTATATAACAACATAACTTCGTATGGCTATTTATATTAATAGTTAGTAGTCAGGCGCGGAGCCAGGGAGGAGGGGGGTAAAATGGGCTACTGCACCTCCATCATTTTCCTAAATACCACGAAAATTGATCCCCCTCCTCCCCTTGAAGAAAATCCTAGATCCACGCCTGCTAGTCGTTGCCTGTGGCAATACCGTATTTTGGAGTCTTCAAGAGTACCCCATTGGACCATTCAGAAGTATATGTAATCAATTTGAAGAAAATTTGACCACGGTATATTGTGCATACAACTTTTTTCATCTCTTTAGTTATGGAATATCGGGAAATTCTTTTCCATGGATGCTTACAACATAAGAGACCCCAACTGTTAATTTTTTTAATTTGTAACCCGCCGATTTTAGCTCTGCTTTGATGAATCAGTCAGTCTGTTATACGATCAATACTACAGCCTTTCGACCCACAAAAATTTACGTAAGTAGATGCTTTTTTAAATAAGGCGAGAACTACATTCTTAAATTTTACTCATAGACTCATATTCACTTAAATTGGTTATCATTGCTTCCACCTAATGAACTTATTGCTAGTAACTTATTTATTAAAGCTCATATATAGTTATCTAGCTGACTTACAAGCGTGATTTTGCCTTAGGTAATATGTGAGAGAAGAGAATTTATACTTGCTTTAATAACTTTATACCATTTAGCAATAACGCTCTATAAAGCACAATTTGAAGAAACATAGATAAAATAGTCCAGTTATCGATCTCTTTATTTATCATAATATCACCTATAATTACAATAAAGTATCACAATTATACATATAGTGTAGTTAGCAAATATTTTGCGGCGTAATCAGACCCCTGACTATACTAAATAGTTTCCTATGCTTATAGTAGTAAAGTAAAGTAACAGTCTGTAAATATCCCACTGCTAGGCAAAGGGCTCTCTTATTAAGGAGAAGGTTTAGAGCTTAATCCACCACGTTCTCCACTGCGGGTTAGCGGATATACATGTGTCAGAATTTCTCCCGACACATGCAGGTATCCTCGTGATGTTTGAACCCGCAATCATCGGTAAAGATAGAAGTGTTCTAACTATTAGGCCATCTCGACTCAACTTTCCTAAGCTTACACAAATTACAAGAATTTGAATAAAAAAGGGCTTAACCTTTTTTATTCAAATTAATATTTTACAAATACTTTCAGATATAAACATGAATCCTGTACAAATGTTCATATGCATGTTCCAGTCAATCACCCAAGACTAGATTTATATTAATATAACAGACGGACAATGCCAAGATATCATAAATACACGTATTTAATACCAGCGAGTTCCGCACAATGTTATCGCGCGGTGTCTATTACTTGCGCGTGGGCAGGTGACGCAGCCATGGGAGTTGTGAGCTCGGCGGCACTGCATTTCATAGAAAATTAATCTACAGTAGAAATAAAATTAATTTATATATTTGATAGCATATTTGTATATATTAATTGTTTATACATATATTTATTGTAACCAATCTTGACGTTGTTAAAAAAAAAATTCCGCTGAATTTCATTCGTGATTTCTTCTCAGGCCTGAGGTTATACTTTTCCGAAACCGTGGTCGATTCATTTTCTTGACGTTCACAAAGAGAATGTAAATTCCTATTTTGAATAAATATATTTTGATTTTGATTATGACGACCGCTCTAGTGTATTGATACTAACTTTACTTCGAACATCGGTTGCGTGTTCGATATCCGATCGATGCAGATATTTATATTTCTATAAACGCATCACACTCAACGACCCCCATTAAGATCTTGTGACCTTGTGTCAGGGTTCCGAAATTTTCCGAAAGTTCCGGTAGCTATCACAATGCACCTTACTCATCGAAGGGAGATTATTCTAGTTTAAATGCTTATGGATTACCTTCAGGGGTTGCGGAGGTCAGATGGCAGTTGCTCTGTGAAAAAATCAGCAACTTTTCAATATGCTGACTTCAATAATAACCCTCAGATCCTGGTATAACCGGGAAAAATGCTAAGTAGATGATTTTATTTTATAACATATTATGTTATTATATATACCAATATAATAAAGAGAGAGTTAATTTTATGGATATTTTATTTTGTGCGTGTAAAGTAAACACCGGAGCCATTAAATCTTTATTTTAAAAATCATGGTACCATTTCGAATCTACATTATTACTAGATGGACAAACGCTGTATTTTATCTGTACATGAGTATTAAATGTATACTACATAACGGTTGAAACTGCATGCGAAAACTACTATATCATATATAATAATTAGCATCACGCTAAATTTCTGCGCCGAATTGGGTGCGGTTTTCAAAATTGTATCGGTACTGTACTAAGTTAAAATCTGATGCCTGTTTTACTTTGATACGCCGCCTAGAAGCCGAGTTATCTATATGTGACAGCCAACTAGCTTAATTAGCTGTTCAATTAACAGCCTAGCCCCTTTACTATACGGCGCCTGTTAAACCAGCGGCCTGAATGATATTCATTCGTCTAATCACTCAGCTAGAAAAAATATTCGGATCGATAAAAAATTGTAAAAATTTCGAATCCCTATAATCTTTCAAGATTGAGTAAATCAACTCAAAACTTTAAAGTTTAACTCATTAAATTCTCAAGGATCTTAATATCCTTTTTTATGATAAATTATATAAAAAGTTATGTTTATAATTTAATTTTAATTAAACTCACTTAATTGCGTAATCTTATATATAAAATATATACAAATCGATATTCGATTATACTCGTACGCTGCCGTACCGTCCATCTTATAAAAAACAAATCGTAAAAATTATAGATATAGTACAATTAACTTTCAGTAGGTGGCGCGAGTGTCGTAACGGCAAATAATTTTGGAAGAGCATTACTCAAGTAATATTACACTAGGCTTTAAAAAAGAGTGACTGGGCTTAACTAGTATTAGTATAAACAATGACCCTAAACATCAAATAATTTAAACGTCGGTTAAGCTATTCGGTGAAATTGGGCTTGTGACGTCACAAACCGTCTCCCGCGCAGCTTTCAGCGTCAGCTGTTTCAGTTACATTCCTGTTTTCAGACGCAGCGCACGTATTATACCGTAATTTTAAAATTTTTAACGAACGTTAAATTTTAAAGTATTTCATGTATATTAATTTTATTATTAATTATTAGATTTTTTTTAATTTATTTGTATTCCATTTTGAATTCTGTAGTTTGTTTGATTAGTGTTATAATTAATCAACAGTTTGTGTTAACGTCGTTTGGACTATAGCTTCCTCGACATTGGACTGAAATTCGTTAAAATGTATATCCTTGCACTACGTTGAATAGTCTAAAGATTCTTATAGGTTAAATATTTTGTGATCCAAAAATAAATCAGTGATTCATGTAACCATTAAGAGGTGTCTTTGAAGTTCCCGCACAGTACATATTTAGTCTTAACAATCAGTACCCGTGACTTCGTCTGCGGCGATTTAAAATAAAGAAAATTTCTAAAAATAAGTAGCCTGAGTCCTTATAACAGATATTTGGTAGTGAAAGTCCCGTCAAAAGCGGTCTAGCCGTTTAGAGATTAGCCGGTATAAACAGACGGTCAGACAGATTTACAAAAATTTTTGAATTGTTTTTTTATTTGAGTATCGTTTATACTTTCATGTGCATTTAGTGTAAATTATTTAAGCATTAAATAAAATTTCAATTTTGTTTATTAGGATGGAAGTATAGATTAAGGCAATCTATCTATATCTACTATTATGTTACAAAACTTAAATTGCTCAGAGATTATTTTACTAAAAACTTTCATAATGATTTTTTTTTAATTTCAACTCAATTTATATTGTATAAACATTTATATTATTCCATAAAAACTATCTTAAAATCTATTGTTTTAATTTTTCGTTAATTAATAATTATCAGCATCAATAATTTACCGCATTGGGCGAGGATTTATAAGTTTTACTTTCGTAAATCACATAAATTCTGTAACCAGGTAACGGTTACCTAAGTCTTACGAAGCGTTGAGTCTATCAAAAAAAAAACGCACTAACAGTAAATTCTTTCAGGTATAAACAAACAAATAATTTTAATCTTTATGAAAACAAAACTCTTCTCAAAAATTCTCACAAATTTTCTCTTTCACATTCTTCTCAAAGTAATTCCCATCTATTGGCGAGAGCTAATGATCACGAACGTTACTATTGGGTGGCATGGCTGACAAAAACCACGATCCGAGAGGGCCCCAACCTAAAATATTATTAAAAGTAAATTATTAATAAATAATAAAACTTATCAGATATTTAACTACTTAAGTGATTAATTAAAATTAAGTTATAACTTAAAGATTTTTACTGGGAGGCCCCATCCAAAGAATTTGCCACGGGCCTCAGATATGATAGAACGTTACGCCACTGATAATGACATTTCAAATTGTCAATTTTATACGTCTAACGAGACGTCAACTAGCTCGACTCGACGTCGAAGCAATGTATCACGAAGATTGACTAGACTGACTAGCAAAGAGTATACAATACTGCGTAAGAAGAGACTCAGCTTCAGTCAATACAAAAGTTAAAAAAAGTATTTACATTAACGTGAAGCTAACACCAGTTCAGAATGTAGATTCTACCGAGAAGAACCGGCAAGAAACTTAAGAGTTACTCTTATAATAACAATTAAAAAAATGTCACTATATACATTTACGAATTACAATCATTGAACATCCTGAATGAAAACCGGTGTATACTCAATCAACGCATGTTTATCGTCAACAGATTGTGTTTGTGTGTAATATATAATATTTGATATTAAATGTTCACAGATTATGTCACGTCACAAAGTAGTATCACATAAACAATATATACAAAACTTATTAGTGTAATTCTCGCCTAGTACCTGTACCCTAACCATATTAGTACACACGGACTTTTAAAATACTTCTGGCGTAAACATAAACCGTATTTTTCGTTATTTTCGTCAATACGTGGAAGTATCGACAGTCTGTCTGAGTTCTGGCTTCTGAGATATTTCTAACGCGTTGATTCTTAACGAGTTTATTTTAAAAATGCCTGCTATTACGAAATGAGCTGAGTTTTATTCGCAAATAATTTTTGAGGAAATTAAAATTGTTCTGTTTGTTACGAGACTAAATGTTTCTTTTTTATTAACATTTATTGAATACTAGCTGCTAGCAGTTTCGGTTGCGATTATTGCTTCGCTCCTATGAGACATCAGGTGATGTCTCATAGGAGCGGAGCAAGAATGAAGAATAATGAAGCTTTTAACTTTTCTCAATAAACGCTATACGACGCAAAAAGAATTTTTCAAATCAGAACCGTAGTTTCAGAGTTCCCTCTACATATAAACTTACAAACATATTTTAATTATTTAAAATATTACCTATTTTCATTAATAATTTCATCCAAATTTGTTAAGCAAGAAAATAGTGAAGAAAAAACACACTGGCTCTCAAACTTTCGCATTTGCAATATTGATTTAAACAAAAGATATAACGTACGTACATATTCTTTGGAAAACATTACTTATTACTAAAGTAAAACTAACTTTTTCCGGAAGCAAGACTTTATTATTTTCCGAAAAAATAATACAATTTAAAGAATCACGTTTCGCACACTTTAAATAAAGAATCTGTCACACTTGATTAACCGATCCTAAATACAAAAAAATTTAAATTGTTCTCTTCAATTTCAGTGTTGCCGCCTTACGAAAATAAATAGTTAAATTCACCACAGACCATAAAATATAATAACACCAAACTTAAAAAGTAATTTAATAAAATAGAACTTGTATACATAAGCATTTGACGAATCGACAAATGACGCAGCAATCTTTGTACCTTGTAGACTTATTTAAGAAAAATTAAAATTTCTTTACATGAAAAAACTGTCATCTGTGCTAATATTATAAAGAGGTAAATTTTTTTTCTAAGTTTGTGTGTAGGAGGTAATCTCCGAAAGTACTGGTCCGATGGAAGTTCTTCCGTTATTTCTTAAGTCCGTTTATTGATGAAGTTTGTAGGCTTTAATACATCACGCTATGACTCACAGGAGTTAAGCGGTAACCATAAACACGAGTGAAG
The DNA here is from genome assembly GCA_037950945.1 of Hypolimnas misippus. Taxonomy (NCBI): domain Eukaryota; kingdom Metazoa; phylum Arthropoda; class Insecta; order Lepidoptera; family Nymphalidae; genus Hypolimnas; species Hypolimnas misippus. The sequence continues at coordinate 308,463 of JBBEEQ010000026.1, forward strand.
CCGCGAGTAGCAGCTTGTATTACATATAAAACTACGGATCTCTAAAGAAATGATCCTCTGTCAATTCAAGAATTCCCAGCGGGCGTTACTTTGTACCACTTTTGTGTCAAAAATCCGTGCGAATTCGGTTTTTGGGTCATTTTTTTGTATACAATTAAACGTATTTCTATTAAAAGTAGTTGAAGCGTGAGTTAATGAATGCCATTCGATGTAGAATAGAATTGTAATAGACACTATTTCGTGTTCAGAATGCTCCTTTTGCGGCTGTGAAATTTTTTTCTTGTATTTTTTAGTGATGTTAATACGACATTCGGTTAAATCGAGGATAGATACACCAACCAAAATTGACAAAAAAATATGTATATATTTATATACTGTATACATACATATGTAGATAGTAGAGTAACATTATTATTGTATTCTAAAAAGATTTTTAGTATAATTATTATATAATTTATAAGTCGATGCTTCACAGGACAATTTATAACAATTATCAACAGAGAACACAAAGATGTTTTATCTACATACACAGAGAAATAAATAAAAAAATGCGTAATAATAAGAGTAAAAATTAAAATTAGAAAAAAATCAACAATATACTCATTAAGGCCTTTTCAATGAACCTTTATACGATACTTATGCTATAGGTTGGTGAGGAGTTGTGTATCCTGCTGATTCCAGATGATGCAGTAATGTCAACGCCAATCCAAGTTACACAAATACATATTATGTTGTTTTGATATAATTTATAGTAGGTACTTATAGTAAATTTCGAGTCGATTAAACTAGACTCAAGCGGAGCGTCGCACGGGAGGGGCAATGGATGCGCATGCGCAAGCAATCCCGAGGCCTCTCCATTTCCGTGCTAAGTAAGGCCATCGCAGGGGTTTTAAAAGGTATAGATATCGACATAACCCGATCTCCCCCCAGGATTCGGGTATCTGTTCGAAGTTCGAATTTGTTTTCCCTGCGTATAAAAAAAAACTAGACTCAAAAACGGTTGAATCGAGAGATAGAACTTTGATTACATCAGTTCAGAAGTTTGGTTCTAAATCAAAGTAAATGGAATTATTTTGTCATTCGAGGAAACGAAATTACATATTATTTTTTTATATGTCGTTATCTCTTGTTTAAAAAGTCTTATAACTTACACCGTGTTTAAACACAATATGAAATCTATAACTATACTGTAGCGTCCGTACTTGCGAGTAGACAATCAAACCCGACAGTCGACATGAGGCTCATAATAACGATCATAACTTATTGTAACAACAAAACCAACGTCTAATTATTGTATTTAATATTTTCATATATTATTCAAGAAACTGGAGTACATAATTAAACTCTTATAACGCCTAATGGGTAATCTCAAAACGTAAATACTGTTACAAAGAGCTCAGAACAAAGCTAATCCTTCCCCACGGGGGCCAGTGTTGATATTTATTTTCATTATATTTATTGCGGTTATTACGGCTAATAACTGCGCGTACGCATAATGGCGCCGCGGGCGGTCTGTATTGACGAGCTTGTTAACATAACCAGCGGTCTCATTGATGGCTATACTTTAATATATAATAAAATAATGTTAATAAAATTATTTAATGTTTGTCGTGATAGAGCTTTGCTGCAGCTAATAGCTCATACATGACATATTCGATCGGAGCAGTATCACATTCTAACGTAATGTATACAATAGCTAAATTTCGTGCGTTTCGTGCTATAGCACATATAAGCTTAAACGACATAAACTACCTCCTTAAGAACTACAAGATGAAAACAAATTTACTTACAATGATATTACATATACTTAGTTAATTTACTGCTAGGAAATATAAATATATACAAAAGTAAGGTAAAGTATTCGATTTTATTTACCATCTATGTCTTAATTTACTTATAAATATAGGTACCTATTTCTTACAAATTATTTGTTATAAGTAGAATTTATTAATTTGCATTACTTTTCGCTTTTCAAGATAAAATTAAAAAATAAAACACAAACCCATCATATGCAACACGGAAAATGGCTACTATCCTGTCCTAACTATAATATAAGTATATTTGTTTGTTACGCTTTCGCGCCTCAATTACTGAACCTATCATCATAATAATTTGCCTTTATATTGTCATTGGTGCAGAAAACGACATAAAGTTTAATTTTCATCCAGAAAAAAGTATTATTCCAGGGCGGAAAACAAAAGTTTAGATGATTGTCAAGCGGGTATCAAACCTATTCCTAACAAATATGTTAGCCATAAACCAAAGAATTGAATTGAATTGAACAAATATGTTTGAAGATGTATATGCATCATTTTCTTTTATTTTTTTAATAAGGAATCGTTCATTAAAATCAGACTGATATATTTTATATATTTTTCTAATATTTTTTTTTATGAAATGCACTTGAAACTCGAACCGATTAATTAAAAAAACTTTTTTCCGTACTTATTTAGTTAATACAACGTCAACTTTTTTAATAATATTAAATAGATGATGCAGCATCTAAATCATCATCCAGAACTCCACTGTTCGACTGTGTGTGGGTCGACACATTATTGCTTATCAACATCCATCTATAACAAGTAATAGTATTATTTATATCGCTAAACATATTACTAGCTTCACTTACATTCGAACATAAGCATTAACTTCAAAGAGCAATAGTATCGTAAGTATAGTTTAATTTTTTCACAATTTCACATCCTTACAATTGGGCTGCGCATGAGCACACAAGAGTTTCCGGCGTCGCCTTGCACACAGAGTTGTCACACAATAAAACCACATTTTAATAAACATGTTTTACTCTATTATAATGTCGACAAACGCTAAATTTAACACTTTGCTTATTAAACTATTTTCGACTTTATTTTTATATTAATTGAGTATATTTTTACATACACAATTTTCTTTAGTTAGAGTATAATTTAGCAGGCGATTTTGTGTTTTATTTTATTATCAACAAGGTGTAATGTCGCTCGTGTTTTGTCGTTTATGTAGGTGTCATTGTATTTTCAACAATCAATCGCTGGCTTTTATGTAACTGATATATCGCCATTGATATTTTTGTAAAAACGTTGACAGTTTGTCGGTTCGTACAAGTTACATAAATATCAATTAAGTTTTGGTTCCGTTTCAGACGGAAACCTTTTTGGTAACGCGTTGTGTGTATTTTTCGTGTTAAATTGTTTTTTTTTATATTTCTATGAGTTATTAGGTCGTTTTGATAGAGTGGCTCAAAGAGCCGCCTTAAGTCAGACGTAAAGGGCTATAATAATAACTATTCTAAAGTAAAAAATCCACGATTATATCGATTTAAAGTATATAGTATAATATACTGTATACTTTAAATCGATATAATCGTGGATTTTTTACTTTAGAATAGTTATTATTTCCCCATATGTATTTCTTATGTATTTGATATGTAAATCTTTCTAAATATTTTATTGAATTAATAATATTAGATTAGATAATATTCGAAAAGTATTTAAGTCAACCTACCCTTAATTTAACTTTAAAAACTTTTACCAACAATTCCTCCTGAAACCGAAGGATTCTTCGTTTAAAATAATATTTATTACCTATGCTAATTACTATTGCGCTATTAAATTTTTACAAAGTTTAAAATTAAAACGAGTTATTTTATCCTAACAATCATTGACTTTTACTCTCACGAAAACATAATCTTTTATAAAAAAAATGTCAATTTAAAAGGAAACGCCACAATAGTTTTACACTTTTGTAGAACCCGAGATTAAGTTAACTCGGTAGAAAATAATTAGTAAGAGAGATTTACTAACAATTTCCTACCGTATTATCTCGCCCACCCACCTCGGATAAATCTTCGAAAAATATGCTATTTTCAATCTTATTGCCATTGAAATAAGGTTATTGTAAATAAGGACACACGGATGAGCGCTCAGTTGACTCGCATTGTGTAAATATTTGTACCAATTAGAGAAATTCGGTAGCACATTGTCACATTACAAATGAAATCGTTCCGTGCGAACACTGTCCTTTTTTATAATTTAAAATACGTTCCATTATTCGAAATTATATTTTTAAAAAATTAATGAAAATTGTAGTTATTAGGTGAGAAAGATTTACATGAATAAAATTGTTTATCATTGCGTTTACACCTCAAGAAAAGAATTTACTGTCAGTGACTTATTTTTGATACTTTTTATAAGGTTACCCAGGTGACTTTTGCTAGGTTAAAGAGTTGTTTGATATCAATTACGAGAGTAAAACTTACAAATGTAATTGCCGCTTTACTTATGTAAGTTCGTTTATTTGTCAGATTTTGATGATTTGAATACTCAACCAATCACCGTAAAGAAAAAAGTACTGTTTCTAAAAGATAGAAAAGTTATGGTCGTCCGAAGAATAAAATATACATTAAAGCGCCACCACAGGTAGCCTAGCCAGTTTATAATAGGATGCTGACAAGCAATAATGTTTCAACCCACAAAAAGTCAAATTCGGAGATACTGATGTATTCTGATAGTGCATTACATATTTAACATTACTCAAAAAAGCTTCAAGTTATCTAAACCAAATAAATGCCGAAAAAACCTTCTTAAGTTATGTTCCGAATATTCACGTGTATCCATTGTATGTGTATTCATTTTGTGTATCCTTATTTTGAAACATGCTAGTCTCATATTTTTGAAAAACTTATTATTAGATATTAAAACTTTTTGCTATACCAATTTCCTATAAATTCATTAAACCTTTCACTGAAATCGAAAAGAACAGGTGGATATATATTTCTTCCAACTAAATTAAGAATAGGTTTAACATCTTTAGACACCATTTTCATAAAATGAAATCTATATGGCTTGACATAGTATTCCTTATCAGCGTCCAATCATAGCATCAAACAGAAAACCAACAGAAAGTTTAGCTTAATCTCAGTAGAAGCGTAAGATAAGTTATAAACAGCGAACAATGGACGTAATATTGAGATTACAAAGTTCTTCCAAGTTAGTTTTATGAAAGAGGAATACAAAATTAATCTTTTTACTTACGAGTACACAAAGGAGGATTTTTTAAAGAACTGATTAGGACTTTTAATGGATAAGGACTTTTGGCAACTTATTTTATAAGTAGGATGATATTATATTGTTGATTTTTTTTAATAATGGTTAATGAAATTGAGATATGTGTAAATAAAAATACTTATAAAATACTGTCCGCGACTCCATCGTCATAGGACTAATACTTAGAAAAGAAAAATTAAAGCACCTCATTGTGACATTTTCAAACGTTTTTACGGTAAACACGATACGAGAGAAGATTATTGTTAAGTTAGTTTTTATTAAGACATCATTAAAAAAACTTGGCGTACATCATAAAAGCTGCAACAAATGATTGCGCAGTAGTCACTACAACTGGCGAATGTGTTAGTAGTCGTGAGCTTAATCATGGTCATGACAAAATAAGTATAATACCCGCCCGTGGACATTTGCAGCATCAGAGGAGCAAAAAATGCGTTGCCAGCTTAAAAAGGGGTAAGTGATGAAAGGAAATAGGGAGTACGGAAAGGAATGGGGGAGGGATATAGTCTTCCGGCGTTTTCACTCACCGAACTTTTTTTTTTCTCACGTCACGACAATCTTGTGTGCTCGTAAGGTCCTCAGCCGAGTTGTAGTCAGTAGGGTAAAGCTATCTACAGCATCACTAACTAGCTTAGTATTTAATAAGACAGCAGGTAATAGAAAATCACTTTAATAGAATTCTCCATCAGAGAGTTTGAGAGCGTACAGATGCAATGAGCGGAACTCGCAGAACTGATTCGTGCACCACCCACCGTGCCCGTCCGTGCAGCGGCAGGAGTCGCACTCGTCCATGTACTTCTCACCTGGTATGCACTTGAAGAAAGGGTTCTTTATCACTGGAAACATCACAAATGTGTTTATTTTATTAATCTCTCCCAATACTGTTGAACTAAAAATTTAAATTGAAAGACCTAAGTATCAATCAATTTTGAGATAAAAAATCTTTCTGTAAGAATGAAACAAACAACTACGTAAGTGCTTCATCTAAATAACTGATTATCTCGTGCCTATGAACATTTGCGGTATGGAAGGAGTCAAAATGCGTTGCTTTAAAAAAGAATAACAGTTGGATCTCTTATTTACTCCTTATAGATGGTAGGAGCAGAAATGTAGAGATATGTAGTCTTCTTTATATCTGTCTCACAACCCAATATATAGAGCAGTATTTTTCCATCATGAAAGATTTCGAACTTCAATTATGGTATTTCCTTCACCTCCCTACGAGGATATTACCCGGTATCGTAAACATGGGGTACTTCTCTCATATAGTACATTGTCTGTTGGCGTCCAACCCAATATATAGGAAATCTTCTTTTTGAAGGATTCCCAGATGGATTATGGGATTTATGCAGAAATAATACTTATCATTTAAGTCATAAGTACTCATTCATAGTCATAATCATTCCTAGTCATTCCTACTCCCTCTGACATACACTAATGTCGTAAAGTTGGAATCTCATCCTCTCACACTGACCTGTGCATCGCAAACATGGAGTGCTCCTCTCACACAGCGCAGTGACCGTGGGCTCACAGTACACACAGGACGGCATCGCCCGACAGGCCCCTGAGTCCTGCGTCTCACAGAGCAAGCAGTTGCGATTCTCTGGGACTAGGGACTGTGACGTCTCCTCTTCCCAGTATTGGTGGGGTGGCTTTGGCTTAACAAATTGGGACACTACGTACCTGTTGAGGTAATGGATTAATTGTCTATTAATGTATAATATTAGTGGCATCATTTTAACGATTCAAACTTTTTTTCATATTTGACTTACTTTCTTAATATATAAAAATCAGATCTGTGATTAAATTTGAAATTCCTATTTTTTCATCGACTTGAAAAGGAGAGACTTTTTTTATGTATGTTCACTGATTACTCGAAAACGGCTTAACCAATTTGGATGATCCTTTTTTTTTGTTTGAAAGGTTATACTACTAGATTGGTTCCATAGAATGTTATCAAAATCGGATCAGTAGTTTCGTTAGAAACCCAAAATTAACTAGAATAAGTGTGTCATTCAAGTAAACGATATAACGTTTTTTACTTATGGAGTCGGTTTTTTTCACTTGACCTCATGATGATGATGATAGAGCCGACCACGAGGAGGTGACCATCATTTTTCAATATAAAATCTTGTATTCAATCTATTTAATAGTATAGTTAAAACAAAGAACGAAAAAGCGTAAAGTTAATGTAAATTCATTTTCTAGTGGGATCTAATTATCAACCCAACAAACCAGACATTTTAAGAATCTAAACAACATCCCATACCTCACCAATAAGATTACGTTATGCACTTAAAGTCAATTTACACGAAATCAGGATCGGAATAACAATCCGATACTATTAATTAAGCACGGAGGCTGTAACTGCGGTTGAAGTACCCACGCCTGCGAGCCGGGCCGGTAGATGGGCGGCGCGTGCTCCCCGCCCCCGCCGACCGAGCTCAGCGTGCCCGCCAGCGGAGCTCCGCGACGGACCTCACCTACAAACAAATTACCTAATATCAGTTAACTCACACGACTGATATACTAATTAAAATAGCTATACCTAATTAAAATTAAAAATAGGCTAAATATAAGTGTTAAATACATAATACCTTCTCCATACGCGTGGGCAGACACAAAGTAACATAACAAAAAGGATACTCCAATCATACTAGTTAGTGAAAAGTCGCTTGGCAAGTTATTTTTCGTTTTTCCAGTACAAAGATAATCTTCAGTCCAAAGCGCAGAGCGGGCTAATTGATCGCTCGCACCAATTATACTGGGATTGGTTTAACCAACACACCTGTGTACAGGATGCTTGAATTGTTTTGGCAATATTATTTTTTAAGATTTTAGATTTTTTTGTGAGAACTGATGATTTTGCAATAACACGATTATTTCGATTATAATTTTTATATTTTTATAACGTCAAAATTTTTCTTAGTGCTAAAATACGTCATATACATTTTTTTTATAAAATTTTGTTATATATATTTTATGTCCTTAGTTGTCACAGTTTAATTCGGAGGAGAAAAGTTATCTGTTGAAGCATATTGATATGCTTTAAAAATTTAAAACCAAAAAAGCTTAGACAGGAATAAAAACAATAATTAATATACACGATTATGAACACATAAAATACTAGCATGTAATAGTAAACAGATATAAAAGACCAAATAGTTTTGAAACAACAAAGACATCATAGACCACGCCTTTATTTTCCAATTCTTGTAATAATATATCGCCATGTTCTTTTGATATTAACAACACGTTGCTAGGCAACTGTCCAAGTCACGTGTATACTTACATCAGTTCCATAAACAATATCCCCATAAACACAAATTAAATTAATATGCCCCATTAATACTAATCTATGTATGTATATCTGTATTTATATCTATTCTTAAAAAATAATTGAAGTGTCTGTAATTTAAAATATACAGCTTTTCAATAAATGGATATGAAAATATATAGCATTCTTAAATCTACAATTAAAAAAAAATTGTCTGTCAGTCAGTTTGTTCCGGCTAATCTCTGAAACGGTTGCACCAATTTTGACGGGACTTTTACCCGGAGATAGTTAATGCTATAACGCGTGCTTTATTTATATTAATTTTTCGCAAACGAAGTCCCGGGCACTAGGTAGTTAAAAATAAATTCTACTCTCCAATCAAAATAGTTAAATTGCAACACGCTGTACACACCGGCGGGTTCAATTAGCAAGCGCGGTATCGCACTCGTTAACAAGTCGGACTCGTTAGAAACCTCGTATCAATATGATTCCCATTTATTACCAGCCACTTATGCGTGTTGATTTTTCTTATATTGCAACGATACTTTATAAATGAACGCTGATAAGCAATACTATGTCAATCCACATGGACTTCATTTTGAAAAAATAGCGTCTAAATTCATATTTAATATAACGCGTCTTATAGCGATAGTATAATGGTATTACACCTTTTCTATTGCCCGACGCTTCGACGAAGTTGCATTCGTCGTGGTCACGAGCTGAGTCAGATCGTAATAGTATAAATCGCGAAACTTAAAAAATAAATAAAATGCCGTCTAAAGATGTCAAAGTTTTTCTTAACGAATTTGTTTTAAAATGTAATAAAGGTATAATGAATTACAAGCAGGCTGGTATAATAAAACGCTTTATTTAATAAAATTCTTTCAAATATATGAATTATTGCATATTGCAAAATATTGTGCACACTTCAATATTCGAAACATTAAATCAAGAAACTTATTTTAACACTAGCTTTTGCCTGCGACTTCGTCCGCGTTTTCGTCGTTTTTCGTAAAAAAGTAGCGTATGTCCTTCCTCAGGGTCAGTGGTTTTGATGTGACAGACAGATTAACTATCGTATTTTAGTAAGGAAATATAATATGTTAATACACAATTATTGATTTGTATGATTTTTTTTTTATTTAATAGGTCATAGGTAGAGTATTATAAACGTAAGAGTAAACAAATATAATCAGAATGCTCCGAACTGCTAAGCTATCGGGAGTTACACGTGTTATTGTGGGTCAACCATAAAAGATAGACATATGCTGTTGCGGGATATTTTTTAGAAAATTTTATGTAGAATATTTCCGTCATACATGATTTCTATGTAACTTTAACCGTTAAGGCTGCATACGCGACGGAAGCTTAAAAATTGGAGTAACGTCTCCCGTTTTCCCAAAATTTCCCTTTATTACTCTGCTCCTATTGATTGTAACGTGATAAAAAGTATACTATAACCTGTCCAGGAGTATGTAGAATAATTGTACCAAGTTTCGTTAAAATCCATCGAGTAGTTTTTGTTTCTATAAGGAACATACATACAGACAGACAGACAGACAGATAGACAAAAATTTTACTGATTGCATTTTTGGCATCAGTATCGATCACTAATCACCCACTGATAGTTATTGTGAAAATATATTTCATGTACAGAATTGACCACTTTACAGATTTATTATAAGAATAGAAGATCTAGAGCCTTGAAAAAAAATTGAATTTTAGACTACTTTTTTTTTAAATAAGGGGGAAAACGAGCAAATAGTACCACCTGATGTTAAGTGGTCACTATCGCCTGGACATTACAACATCTGATGTTGCGGGTGTGTTGCCGGCTTTTGACGAAAAGATGTCTTTACCACCATACACCATAGCGCTCAGGGAAAATCTCAGATCATTCCACAGCCTGCACGTACCGACCGTGCATCCTGGTGTGGATGGTATCGAGTCCTGAGGCGCAGATGCGATGGTAAAATCAAGACGGTGTCAAAGTATTAGGCGAGAATTACATTTGCAAGTTTTACCCTCGTAATGGATATAAACAACTCTGTAACCTGGTGAAAGACACGTTGTAAGTAGTTACGAATTCTGTGTATATCAAAAATTAGGCTCTGAAAATAAATTCTTTTAAGTGTAATGCGATAATAAACAACTAATGTAATGATATGAAGGTCTGAGAGCAAAACTGATGAGTGTAATTCAAACTTTAACACTTAAACAACTCCGTAAACAACAGTTAGTTACCTATGTCAAATTACGTAAGTTGTCACTTTCCAAAAATCACTGACAATAAGGTCCTTCGGGTATAAAAGCAATCGAACAATCTCCTTCTTCTCCATGCCACATGACATTTTCGAAATACTCTGTGATCATATGTAACTCCTAAAATTCGTCAAAACAAATATTGAATTGCATAAACGCAATAATAAGCCATTAATGTTAATCTCATATAACTCCGTGATCAAAAGTAACAAGTGTAGTTTTCCCTAAAAGATTAGTTAAAACCTTTTAGATGACATATATAAAAGCCTAGGCTACTAAACCTTAAATCCTATAACACATGGAAAATCATACATAAACTGCTAATATTTTTACAAATAACCCATTATCGATAAGCCCATAATGATCGATTATCTGAAGGATTTGTTTAGCAGACGTTAATTACCTTTTTATCACAATCAAAAACCAATAAGCTGTTGCGATAACACCGCAATTTATATACAGAGGATCATGCGAGGGGGCGTAATTCAATAAACTGTTTTGTATATAGTAAACGTTATGTATTTCGTCTCTTTGTTACCATACTTGGTAATTTTGTATCACTTTGTAGGGTAGTAATGACCTTGTGATCAAAACACGTCGATCTGAACTGATGATGGCGAGTTCAAACCCCGGCTAACATCGCTGTTTTAAAGTACTAAAAAATGTTGCTTTAAGAAAAGTTTAACCTCGTTTTTATTCTTTTCCTTACTTCCTTTTTCATTTTTATCCCTGGTTCCTTTTTAAGCTGTTAACGTATCAGTTGCTCTAGTGCTACAAGTTTCTATGGGAGGTGTAACTTAACATCATGCGTCCCGTCTGCTCGTTTTCCAGCTATTAATAAACGAATACATAAAAACTATGTTGTCGGTTGTTTTTCCCTTGCTCCAAAAATAAACCTAAGAATTTCCAATGAATACTCAGGATATATTTATTTAGTTATATCGCCTCAGTGCGGGTCATGCGTTGAAAACTAAGTTAACCACTTCGTCTTATTCTATAGAGTGGAAGTTTTGATATCAATACTTTTAATAATAAAACATATCAAACAAAGCCGTGTTCAGCAACGAGTGAGAAATGAAAGTTTATTAAATAACGATAGCCGCGGGAACCGCCGGCTGCTCTCCTATCAGCTTATCAGCAGACACCTGTATCGTAAACGACTCGTACGAAACATCGTCTAAATCAGGGCTCTTCAAATTTTTTGTCGAAAATCTGTACTTTATAGAAACTGCCAACAATGCATACAAAGTGGGAATAATATTAGAGACTAGCTGGTGCTCGCGACTTCGTCTGCGATGTATGTGATGGCAACGTCAAAGTAGCCTTATGTATGCAAAGTCTAAACCCGATCAGTTTAAAACTTACAAAGTTTCATACAAACTTTCATCCTCTATTTTATCCGCTTGGGGGTAGAATTAATCGAAATCCTTTCTTAAAACTTACTTGAATAAAGAATATTTTGATTTTGATTTTGAACAAAACCGACTCTGGTGTAGTGGTGCTGAATGTACCTCTAACGCCGACGGTTGCGGGTTCGATCCCCGCTCGGGGCAGATATTTATAGTTGTATAAATATTTGTTCCTAGGTCTGGGTGTTTGTCCTTGTGGGTCTCCCCACCGTGCCTCGGAGAGCACGTAAAGCTGGCGGTCCCGGTTGTTATCACAATCATCTGATAATGATCGTTACTCGTAGTAGGGAAATTATTCTAGTCTAAATGGTTACTGGCTTGCCCTCAGGGGTTGCGGAGGTTAGATGGCAGTCGCTCTGTGTAAAAATCAGTAACTCGTCAATATCTGGACTAGAATAGAATGCAGACCCTGGTATAACCGGGAAAATGCAAGCTAGATGATGATAATTTTGAACAAAAGCGAGTAATTTGCAAGTAATGGTCCTTTCGTGCAAGATTTCCAATATGGTTATACAATCTATCTATATACATATTAAGCTAACAAATACTGACATCTTAAGACTGACTGACTGACTGATTCATCAACGCAGAGTCTAAACCGTTGATACTGTAAACTTGAAATTTTGGAACTTGATATCTTTTACGTTGTAAGCAACCACTAAGACAGGATTTTTCGAAATTCACCTTTAAGGGGGTAAAATAAGGGATGAACGTTTGCATAAAGTCCGTCGTTTTCGAAGTAAGAAACAGGAAATTACAGTAATTATTTCTGGTTAGGAATAAATGTACAACAGTGTTATTAAAAATATTTCCCGTGAAAGAGTGCATTAACTAAATAAGCACAGACGAAGCCAATGTTAGTGACTAGTTTCGTATGAAAACAGACGCATTGAATAGAATTAACCGAAGATTAAAGAGCACTTCGCGTTTTGTGTCCACAATAAACATAGTTATTAATACAACACGCAGATAACGGTTTACGATTTCCAAACATTGAATAATAAAATTATCAATAATATGCAGGTGCGATGTTAGGGTTCCTTTGTACCAGAGTTGTGTACAAGATAGGCATATGCTGCGGTTCACACACAGTATTCACTGTGCATTATTTATTTAGTACTAGCTGTGCGCCGCGACTTCGCTCGCGGTAATTTGAGAAAAAATTATACTTATATAATGTTCAAAATTTCATTGCTATAGTATTTTTATTGTTTTCGCGTATTTTTTGTATTTAATAATTAGAATAAAAGTAGCCTAAATTACTTCTTATAAAATTAGCTATCTGTGAGTGAAAGTCCCGTTGAAATCGGTTCAGCCGTTTCGAGTTAGGTCAAACAGATAGACAGACAGAGAGACAGACAATAATTTTAAAAGTTGTTTTTGATGTACAAGTACACTTTCATGTGCATTTAGTTAAAAGCTGTTAATAAACATCAAAATCACAATTTTCAAAACTTTCGTCTGTCTATATCTTCCGGCTAATCTCTGAAACGACAGGACCGATTTTACACAGTTAGCTAATGTTATAACGAGTAACTTATTTAATTTTATTAAGAAAATATTTATTTTAATTAATAAATAAAAATGTATCCAATAACAAAATTGCAACAAATGAAATAGTAAACAATATCCGATTCTAGTATGGAGGCTAAACATTATTTCGCGCTTATCGCGCCTGAAGCCGCGGGATAAATAAAACATTGACTGTCATACTACAAAAGACGCATTAAAACCATGTTGAACACGTGTCTAGCTAAACAGTGTTTAAAAATTAAACATTGTTTAAAATATTATCTAATTTGCTTAACAGCGAATAAACTCATAAAAAAACTTATTGATAAAATGTTATATGTTACATTTGACAGTTTAAATAGGTTTTAAACATTTATTAAACTCACTTAAACGTATGTTAATCTATATCTAAAGCATGTTTAACTCAAAACTGTCTTTAGACGCGGATTTGTTGTATGGAGTTTTTAAACGCGCGTTTAACGCCCGTTTATATCTTTTGTAGTAAGGCAGTAAAATTTTCTTTGTGAAAAATAAATAATATATTATAATATATATTTATATAAAATACCGTTTTCTATTTAATAACCTATTATCGCTAACAATACTATTTTTAGTATTTGATATGGAATAAATTTCTTTCCCACCACTGCATCATATTAAAATAACAATCGTTCCTAGAAATAATATTAAAAATAAACTAATTCAAATTGTTCTCACCAAACCCTTTCAGCCAATACGAAGTTAATCAAATGAACACACGGCACATGATTTAGTTCACTTCCCACGGAATGTTTGCGCGAATTAGTTCGAAATCAATGAATTTCGCGAGAAAATTTACCATGAATGTGTGCGACCGCGCGATTAACTCATCAGCGACCAGAAACAAAGGGAGTTGTGTGTTTGATTTGCTGTTTTTATTAAATATTTTAGTGTATTTCATTAATTTTATTAATTATGGAATATTTGAAAAGTCTTATGAATTGTTTTTTTTGTTAATTACTTTTTTATTATAATGAATTTAAATTTATCGAATCAATTTACTCTTTATGATTTAATAGCTAAATAACTTTAAAGAACTATATTTCTCATAAGAACAATGATTCACTTACATGAGATTTATATAGTTTATATATGTCAATATTATTTAAGACATAAGATTTAAGTTTAGCTTTAGTTTAGTTTAATAAGCATTTCCATCGCTTCCAGACTACACTTATATTATTAAGAGGTAAAACTTGTTTCTTAGCTTGTATGAAGGGGTACATTTCTAAAACTACTCATCCGATTTTTAAAATTATTTTTGCGTTATATACCCCATTTATATTTTAGGCTACATAAGCAATATAAAAGCAAAGCAGTGACCATAAACGCGAATGAAACCTCAACAAAATGAAAAATATAGAAAATTAAATTATCTTTAAATTTACATTTTTATATTGTCGTTAGGGATAAATAGAGCGGCGCGGCGATATCGTGTTCTAGCAGCTTTCGGCATCGTGAAATGTCGTGTCGTGAAATTCTACGACATGCATAAAAATTACAATGCAATATCGTGTGATGTTTGTGTTACGTTGTCGGGACGTTATGGGTTTTGGTCGTTACATCCTATTACTGTCAGTTACCTCGGGTAAAGTACTGCAAGGAGGTATTAATTTGCTATAGCTTCGGCTGATGTACAAGCTTTAGGCGAGCTTTACACTTGTAAGTTGTAGTTACCAATTTTCGTGAGATTTATATAATTTTTTTTATTATTGCTTTTGTACAACTGAAAGAATTTTCTGTCAGTGCGTTATTTTTCACAGCTTTCGTAAAGGTTCTTAGTTAAATGTTACCAGGTTACAATGTTGTTTTATATCTATTAAAAGAGTAAAACAATTATAATTCTCGCTTAACAAGAAATACAAGAACGAGACCAACCATACCTAATAATAATAACAAATATCATGAATTAGCTGTCCCTTGTGGTTTCACTCGCGTTTATGGTCACTGCTTCGCTGCTATGAGTCGTAGCGTGATGTAATATAGCCTATAGCCTTCCTCAATAAATAAACTATCTAACACAAAAATATTTTTTCAATTCGAACCAGTAGTTCCTGAGATTAGCGCGTTCAAAAAAACAAATAAACCATTCGACTTAAAATATTAGTATTCTATTTTCTTCATATTGATTTTGCTACATGTACAATAGACCTCGCTTAAAAAAATTAGAAATACAACAATTTGTTAATTTCAATTATTTTTTGATTCGCCGTGGTCACGAGCTAACAGTCAGCGATAAGACCCGTTATATTATGAATAGTATAAATCGCGAAAGTTTAAAATATATTATGTTATTAATAATTATTTTACGTTAACTTATTAATTATTTAATAATAATTATTAAAATTGTCATATATACATTCATTAATTAGGTTTATTAATTATTAAGGTGTCGACGATTCGAAAGTGCTTTAAGCCCATTTTAATAAAGTATATTTTGAGTTTGAGTTTGAGTTTAAGTTTTGGTTTATTTTTTATTTGTACTTTATTGAATTTGATATTAAATATTTTGTATACGTGTGCATATATTTCTTATGCTCATAATGAATATGTTATCGGTGGGAACTTTTTTTGTATGATTTTTTTAATAAGTTGTTAAACTGTTTCTTTCCCTATACATATACACGAACGACAATATTTTCATTTTATGTAAATGAATGTAACTACGGTTAAATAAGAGCGTCGATGTCAAGGTGTTTAACCGATATCGCTTAGAGGTATCGTCGAGCGCGGCAATCCTGATGATCTGTCTATCGCTTCTGGTCGACTGGCGGGTCTTACACTGAGCGAGGTTTGCATTGTTATTATTAATTGTAATGAGTAATTACTTAAAATATCAAAAATCCAGCTGTGTAACCAGACCATCTGTAGCCAGCATTTCTGTCTAAAAGCCTATAAGTGAAAATCGTTACTAATCCATTTAAAATTTGGATTATGGATTCTAAACGGTAATTCTGATTAAAAAATGATATAAGAATAATAAAAATGGTTATCATTTTTTTATTTACACATTATGGCGTCCAAAATCGATCATTTATCAAAATCAACCCAAGTGTTCTGTCTAAATAGTGCCAAAAGTCCTCATTAGCAAAAAGTAAAGTAACAGGCTGTAAATGTTCATCCGCTGGGCAAAAGCCTCCAAAGGAATAGAGCTTAATCCAACACGCTGCTCCACTACGGGTTGGCGAATGCACATGTGTCAGATTTTTTTACGGCACATGCAGGTTTCCTCGCGATGCTTTCCTTCACCGCCGAGCTCGAGATGAATTTAAACGCAAATTTAGCACTTGATAATAACTTAATGGTACCAGCCGGGGTTTGAAACCGTGATCATCTATTGAGATCGACGTGTTCTAACCACTAGGCAATCTTGACTCTTTTTTTATATTTTAATAGTAATCTTTACTTATATATTATAAATGCGAGTGTAATGTATGTCGTTCCGCTTGCGACTTCGTCTGCGTGGAATTCGGTTATGAAGCCGCTCCCTTTTACATACATCTTAAAAATATTTTTTATAGTTTGAAAAATAATAAATAAATTAATTTAAATATAAATTAGGGGTTAAGTTTTGGGGTTGGGGTTAAGTCATTAATTATTGTAAATCAATTAATCACTGCTTCGTTCGCATTAATCTAAATTATAGCACCAAAATTTTATTTTAGTGAAAGAAATTGGTGGCTAATTACTTAGAAATCAACTAGTAATTAATGTCTGATTTTTAGCAATTATAATATACTTTGATAGCGATAATTTAACAGAAGTAGCCCACGATTTTCAAACGTATCCTTTAAAGCAGAACGTACTTCCGACGTATTCATTAAAGATCATAAAATAAATCATTACAATCGTAGTGCACGTCGCGCCTTCCAAGCGGTGTAAAGAAGGGTACAAATCGCTGTATAAACTTAATATCGGGCAAATTGCCGGCGCCGGGGCGCGCGCGGGGCGGGGGCGGGGCGCGGGCGCGGGGCGGGCGGTCGACAAACATCTGGAGCTTTTATTGCGATGATCGTATATTGATTCCACTCATAAGCGGCTGTCGCAAGATAATTTCATCTGTGGGCGACCGACGGCCGGGATCGACATTTATTAGTTTATTCAGAGCGATTTGTGAGCTTATTGTACGTCGCACATGTACCTCCACGTGCACCTAATGTCTGCGAGCGTAGGGGCCATTTTACAACGGTCTCGCTCGCATTGTAGATACAGCCAGAGATGGTTTATTAAAGGGTAGAAAAACTCTGCCTGTTTGCGAACGGGCTCCGAAAACAAATTAGTTTTATGAGGGCGTGATTATCCGTATTAGAGGACTGTTTAAAATGTATTTTTTTATGTATGTTTCTGTGTAATATGAATTGTATTGGGGCGTTTTTTGATGAGCTCGTGAAAGTTGAATTTTTGATATTTCGAAAGGGATATACCGTTGCTTATTTTATGGGTCACATTTTTGTTCACAAGGACTTCAATTGGTAAATTTTGTTTTCATTTTACAATCCTTTTCTAATATCATAATAATTCTAATGTAACAAGACTATTTTCAATAACTTCTAAAAAAAGTGACTCAGGAAAAACGTTATATATTTCAGTAAATGTTGTATTAACATATAAATATAGTACCTACTTATAAATGAAATATCAATATTTCATTTTCTTACTATTTCTCTTGTTATATAAACTTATTTACAAAAAATTTAACATTTTATAGTGGTACAGCTTGGCTGTAGCGTTATATACGGGTTGGCTCGACCGGGGCAGTACTACACTTTCACAAAAAATCGGCGTGATGTAACTGTTTTCTATGATGTGTAAGAGAACTGGAAGTATAACCCTCTCCTACATTCCTTTCTTACTTCTTTTGTACGCGGGCAAGACTTTTGTACCTGGTGTTGCAAACAACAATCAACAAAAAAATTATAACCGTTTTATAATCAAAGAATATACGGATGCTGATAAGCAACAATATGTCAACCCACAAACAGTCAAAATCGGAGACATTGATGTATTCTGATAATGTGTTATGTATTTTACATTATTATTATTTTCTTATCAGTAGAGTCCACACTCCGAGCCGGTGGTAGGTCACGCGGAACTGACATCACAAATTTGTAAATTGACGATTCGAAAGAGCTTGTAAAGGCCTATTTGAATAAAGTATATTTTGAGTTTGAGTTTGAGTTTGAAAAAAAAATCAAGAAATCTAAACTAATTACATGGAAAAAAGTTTCTTAATTGAATGGTTCGAATATTGAAATGTGCTCGTTATTTTGCAATGTGCAATAATCTAAAATATTTTTTAATAATATTATAAGATAAAACTTTTTATAATACCAATCTGCATTAAATTAAATTCATTATACCTTCTATCAAAATAGAAAAGAGAAGACGGATATAAACCTACGTCTTCAAACAAATTTGTTAAGAATAGGATTGACATCTTAAGACGCCATTTTCTCAAAATGAAATCCGTGCGATTTGACACAGTATGGCTTATCAGCGTCCATATTGAAAAATATATAAAAATCCCGACTGATTTGTGAATTAAAATAGCCCCTGCAAAGCGTTTATCGGTAAAAATTAATAAAATGCTAAAGGATGGTTCAACATCAATCGCATTGCAAACATTTAAATTAAACATCGCGAGTGAATCCTACCGCAGTGCAAATGTTTGTAATTATTCCGTTAAATCAATACAATCATATACAAAAAAAATGTTCATTTGCGTAAACTAAAAATAGTTAAAGCATAAGGCGAGAGTTGCACTAGTAAGTTTTACTCTCCTGTCGTTGTGACCTGGTAACAGTTAACAGGTAACAATAGATAAACTGTGAGTCTCAAAAAGATACTGACAGTAAATTCTTTCAGGTGTAAGAGCAATGATAAAAAAAAAATTATGTCCCACGTGACATTGGCAAAATAATCTGTGCTCATGTGGGACTATTAAGAGCCATCAAAACAAAGAATTGAATTATGGAAATCTTATGAAAGTAAGTAATAATTAACAAGTGGTTCTCACCTAAGGTGGTTAAACCCGACAAATGAAGTTAGGCTATCTGATTATATCTTACTTTTTTGTTTTAATTTGACTTTTAACATTATACTATTAATATTACGCTAACTTTAGGCTGCAGGATAAACGCTAATAACAGGTTCATTGCAAAGTCAAGAGTTATAGAATAATTTAACGAGATGATATTCATCCGCGATCGCAATATCGCGGTAATTAAGAGATGCAACAATGCTGATGTCACGACCAGACCCCCGCCTGAACCCGCCCTCCGGCCGTAAGACCGACGCCACACATTCTTATAAATAACGAGCATACCCACCCACACAACATAAATATGCTGATAAGCAATAATGTGTTAACCCACAAAAAGTCAAATTCAGGGACATTTGTGTATTGTACTGGAATAGATTAGCTTTGTATACGATATATATAACTGCTCCTCGCGGTGTCTCTCGCGTTTATGGCTACTAATTCGCTCCTATAAGTCGTAGTGTGATATAATATTGCCTATATCCTTCCTCAATAAACAGACTAGCTAGAACAAAATAATTTTACAAATCGGATTAGTTGGGTCAGAGATTACCACCTACATACAAACTTACAGACCAATTTTACCTCTTTATAATATATACGTATAGCCTACTTCTCTGCTACTACTCTACACCGAGAGAAGTACTATCTCAATTGAGAAACTAAGATCTATTATTATTGAAATAAAAGTAAAGTAACAGCCTGTAAATGTCCCACTTCTGGGCAAAGGCCTCTCATCCTATTAAGGAGAAGGTTTATAGCTTAATCCAATATCTTAATCAATTAATTATCTTAATAAATTGCAATACAAATAAAAAATTTAAAAATATCCCAATTAATATGACACTAAATCAGTTTATAGCTTATACCCAAAGTAGAATGTTTTCTTAAAGAATTTTGTTAAATTAAAAAAAATATTGATAACTAGTGTAACCGCAGCTTTATCTAGATCTACTTACCGATGTAATTACATTTTTCTGGCTGATGAGGCGTGCGTTTGACTCGGCTTGCCCTCAACAATAACTAGATGACTCTTCCTACTTCACAAATAACCCATTGTTGATGACTAAGTTTTTAAATTCGATATTAAAATGTTAATAGGGTCCGTCTGGTTAAATACTTTTCAATTTTCAATCAATTCCTGCTAAATATAGATAACATTTTACGGCAAAACAAAGGACAAAGTTGTGTAATTATTCAATTAATTATCACCAAAAAAAATAATTGTATAATAACTATATTGATGTTTTTTTCGTGTTTAATTCGTCTTGTGCTCGGTGGTGAAGAAAAACATAATAAACGGTGAGTCTTGGAGAAATTCTAATATATTTACATTCACAGGCGTAATTATAGCTTACACATGTGGGGTTTGTCCAAGGTAAGGGTCCGAAGAGAGGGGAGGAGGTTTTTACCCGGGCATTACGCAGTAAGATGATATGGATGCTGATAAGCAATAATGTGTCAACCCACAAAAGTCGAATTCGGAGATATTGGTGTATTTTTATACTGCATCATTTATTTAACATTGTTAAAAAGAAATTGAAGTCATATAAACAAAATAAGTACAGAAAAAAGTTTCTTAATTAATTGGTTCAAGTTTCAAGTGCGTTATATATTTTGAGATTTATACAATAATCTCAAACATTTGAAAAACTTTTTATTTGATAATACATATATTAAATATATCAGTCTGATTTTAATTCATTATACCTTTTATCAAAAAATAAAAGCAAAAATGGATATATACTTCTTTAAACATATTTGTTAAGTAAAGGTTTGACATCTATAGACGCCATTTTCTCAAAATGAAGTCCGTGTGGCTTGACACAGTATTGCTTTTCAGCGTCCATATGATCTCAGTTATTTAGAACTGAGTATAATATAGTAAGTCGTATACATATATACAATATAGGTGGAGGGGTCCGGAACCTGCTCCCCTCACACCTTGTGTACGTCCATTAGTACATCTGCTAGTCAACAGTTGGGCAGCAATGTAGATTAAGCTCCATCCTTCTCCGTAATATAAGAGGAATAGGAGAGACCTTTGAGGTTTAGTGGATCATCTGACTGTTATTGGATTGAACCTTTTCCGGTACTATACAGCGCTTCTTATGGTACTTTTCGATATTATTAGGCACGTGATCCTACTAGTTATTATTTAACCGACTTCCACAAAAAATGAGGACGCTATCAATTCGTCGGGGACTTCGTAGGGATTCGAAAACATCTTGACCAGATTTGATATAATTCCTTTTTTATTTAAAAAAGGTATGCTTTAAGATAAAAAATCTATGAAAATTTCGATCAAAATCTGTTCAGTGCTTTGGTGTTTAAATAAAAATAAAAGGAATAAGATTGTCATTCAAATAAAATAAATTATTTATTGTGCTTTGAAGACGGTTATCCTTTTTATTAAAGTCTCGTATTGTACTTATCGTTCACTAGCTGTTTTTCTCGCAATTATGGTTATTGATTCAACCCTATAAGTCGTAGCGTGATGCAATATAGCCTATAAACTTCCTCAATAAACTATCTAACACGAAAATAATTTTTCACATTACCCTCTACATAGAAACTTGCAACCTAATTTTACCTTTTTATAATATTAGTATAAATATCATAACTTCTTAGAAGACCGCTTTGCTATTTAAAATATATCTTTTATACTAATAACATAATATCGAAGACATGCTTATTTCAATCTAATCATTTTAAACTTACATACAAGCAAGTTAATAAACGCATTATTTATCTATACTAATATTACGAAGCTTAAGAGAAAAAATATTTTTGTGTTAGTTTATTTATTGAGGGAGGCTCTAGGCTATATTACATCACGCTACGACTCATAGGAGCGAAGCAGTAACCATAAACGCGAGTGAACCGCAAGGGACAGCTAGCATTAATACAAAAACCGTATTAATAAATATTTAATTAAAATGAAACTCGAAATCAAATAAATTAAATTCATTATTATTATAATTAAACTCGTTCTAAGTATTAGCTATTAATTTCGCCATTACGCGCAACTATTTAATTTGGAAAACATTACTCATTGCCTCTATGAATATAATTTAATATCAGTAACCGCAATAACTCTAGTTAAATTAACTCCCTTGTTTACCAAACGGGTCGTAATGCGGTAACTGCCGGCCAATTACACTACTCCACCCCTACTCACCTCCCACTAGCCGGGTGGGGGTGAAACAGCTTAAGAAGATTAGGTAAAGCGATCTGAGATTGAAGCAAAAATGAAATTTAGTACTTTGTAGATTGTGTTAAATCGTCTTATATACTTTAAAGACTTATACATATTTATACTTAAACTGGTGTAGCTAATAACTTAACTAGTGATAAAGTAATAAGCCTGGCTTAATTTATTATCCTTGGCTAAAACTAAGTTAAACTTATTTTTAGCCGAGGTTGTATTAAATTTAGATGTTTTTAATGTGTTCTTAGGCGAAAATTACACTTGTAAGTTTCAAAATCAAAATATTTTTATTCAATATTAGGAATTTACAATAACTTTTTGTACGTCAAGTAAATGAATCTACCACGGTTTCGGAAAAGTAAAACCTTAGACTTGAGAAGAAAGCGTGAAAGAAACTCAGCGGGACGTTTTTTTTTTTGTTGAATTATTTTTCTTTTCAACGACGTTAACATTTTTTACAAATTGGTAAAGTTATTGAAATAGCTTGGAAGCGATCGCCTTATTCCCATTGGGTATTGACCGTTTTGATTTCATACTTTATATAAAATAAATCAAACAACCCGGTTAGTTACTCAAACCTAAATCTTATAAAAATCTGCAAAACTAAAAAGTGCAATTCTCTTCGTCTTATAAGAATCTAGCTGTTCCTTGCGGTTTCACGCGTTTATGGTTACTGCTTCGCTCCCGTCGGAGCGCGATGTAATATAGCCTATAGCCTTCCTCAATAAATAAAGTATTAAACACAAAAAGAATTTTTTAATTTAAACCAGTAGTTCCTGAGATTAGCGCGTTCAAACAAACTCTTCCACTTTATCATATTAATAATATTAATAGGGTCAGTTTATACATACAAATTAATGTGATGTTATGGTCTGGTTGACTTAGACGTGATTGCATTGCTGCTTTGCTAGTTATGGATTTCGGGGTAGTGTTTGATGACTAAATTACTGTGTTCCTCAATTTGAGATGTCATTACACAATTCTTTTTGAGAAGTTACCGTTAAATAAACTAAAGCAAAATTCACCTTTTAGAAGATTAATCTAATAAAAGCGAATGGTCACTCACTCACTCATCACGAAGTCTCAGAAACTACAAGTGCTAGGAGTTTCAAGTTTTGTCTGGGGGTTCTTTTTAGGACGTAGGTGCACACTAAGACTAATAATTTTGCAAAATTCGACCCCTAAGAGTGTAAAACGGGAGTTGGAAATTTGTATGAAAGTACTATGCTAAGAGCGATATATGAAAGAAGTCCGAGAGACTAATTTTCATATAAATAGCTATTTATATATATTTTTTAGTCTGAATAAAAAAATCCTAGTGCGATGAAAACAGAAAAAAAGGGCTGCACATATTTCAATAGTCAGAAATGGGACTGCCGACAGGAGTCTATTCTTTGTACAGCTCATATCGAGTACTTTTAAAACACGCGAACGTACATACGGCACCTGACTTTTGCGATTTATTTGCACACCATCTTCGCTCTTAAAACCTTTAGAATAAGGTCCGTTATCACACGAATAATATTCTACAATAGATCGAGGCTACAACGGGTGGTAAGTGGGCTTAGCCCCGCGCCCAATTTTTCCCAAATTAATCTTTCTTCAAACACTCGCCTTCTTTGTTGCGAGACGCAAATTTAATCTTGTGCTGATCGTACATAGTGGGGGGTGGTCTTAAACAATGGTCCACATTATAATGGACAGCGGTGAAGGAATCGATAGGGCTTCATGCGATTGTTGGACGCGTGTTGGCAAATAATGAACTTTGAGAGGCTTCGTTACACGCTCGTATGATTCTAATGTAATTTTGATGGGTGCTTTTTTTAAGAATACATTATAAAGTATGATCTAATACACGTAATATAGTGTAAGGATAAAGCCTTATGTAAATTTATGAGCGAAACTTACAAGTGTAATTGACGCCTTATATGTGTGGTTTACTTATGTTTTTAATTTTGTAACATATTCTTGTATTTCTAGCATGTCATTATGACTGAATTCAATTATATTCAGTACCATTTACTCGAAAATAAAGCCCACATTAGTTAAAAGAAATCATGTATCGTATTATCAATATTCTTAAGTTAGAAGGGAATTATATTATTATTTATAATATACCTATTTTGGAAAAAAACTTCGTAACTTTCTAAAGTAAATCGTTTTGGAATACCCTTTATTTAATTATCGCAAAATATTAAATCATTTATTTTATTTCAAACTGTTTTTTGTTAAGAATATCTCGTATGCGCATCTAGTCGTTTTTCGGTGAAGATGTTGGCAAACATAATTGAACGACATAATTGAACGTTATTCATAGATGACTGAATTATCATATTATGTACTTTGCAAAAACCTATCGTAATTTTTATACTTTTGTTTGTCGAAATGATCAATTAAGGCTCCATTTTATTTATCTTTTTTAATAATACAAAGCTACAAGGAAGCGGTAAAGGAAGGATCGTTAAATAATAAAATTCATATTAATTTCTCATCTAGTTTATTACTACGGCGACAATATTGCAAACTCGCTACTCTACTCCTCAATAAATAGGCTCTACATGTAATACATATGTTAACCTAGTAGTTTTTATTAGTACTTTTACATTCACATATTGAAGATTTTCACAGCTTATATATATAAAAAAATCTTCTGATATCTGTATTTCGTTCTTTTTAACCGTAATTAAAAAAAGTAAAATAATTGAGTTTAGTAATGTATATAATTTAATATAGATAAAATTTAGATAACTTAAATAAGAAAAAAAAAACTGTTCACAATATCCAAATTTAATTTACGTAAATTCATCAGAAGATAATAATCAGCCGTTCAGAAATCTAAGGCGAGAATTACACATGTAAGTTTTGCTCTGAAATTTCATAAATATTTACATAAGTTTTGTCATACACAGCTTTCGAAACTATTTACGACGTTTTTGTTACTAGATTACAGAGTTCTTTCTATCGCTTACGAGAGCAAAACTTACAGATGTAACTCCCGCCTAACAATATGCCCTTATGTTACTATGAACATTTGACGAATGCGAGATATAAGTAACGATTAAAGTAAACTTAAATAACACAAGTCTATCTCAAAGAACGTTACTTAAATCTTTCGTTTTAAGTCGTTAGTACTATACTAAATACTATACAATATTTACAACACAACTTAACAATTATACTTACGCAATTTTTACATATATTTAAAACTAAAATTTATAAATGATTTTATAATTTATTTATAATAAGTAATATGTACAATATCTAATTAATAATAATTATTTTGAGATCAGGGATTTACTGAACTGAGTGCTTACAACACGACATCGAAAGGTAAGGCACACGAGCAGCTGTATAGTACACATTGATACATAAATTATACAATTTCCGAAGAATTATCAAAATTATCAGATAAATGATAACGGTTCAGAAATATATAATTACGAAGAATTAACTAATTAAAATAGCAATATCAATATTTACTGACCACCGCATCATTACAAAGATAGGTAATTTGAAACGCAGAACTTGTGAATTTATTTTTATAAGTTAGGTATATATAGATACGTTGTCAGAAATTCACTATAACACGTTTCGTTAAACTGAAAACTGGTTAATTTAAACTCTTTTGTTTTAATTTAACTACTAGTTCCGCAGTCAGAAATATTGATAATCTTACAGAAAAACTTTTTTTAAGTTTCCAATTTTTGATAAACCAAATACATTGATATTATTTTATACTTTCATAAAATCTGTTAAAATTAATGAAGAATTTATTTAATCTTTTGATAAAAGAAGATTCTAATAACTTCCGAAGCTCTCACGCGTTGAAGTACCAGGAGCGCATAGGCTTACAGGTAGTATGCTGGTTACGTGTGCACGCGGCTGTAGCGGTCGTGCAGCAGCCGCAGCGGTTCGGAGGGCAAAGGGGCGGGCGCGGGGAGCGGCGCGGGGCGGGGGGAGCGCGCGGGAGAGGGCGAGCGAGCCGCCGGCGATAGAGGAGCTGGTGGAGGCAGGGCTAAGACATACCTAGCAAAAAAAATAATTCATGAAATTTAACAATAGGTATTCAATTGGATTTATGAGAGAGAGAGAGAGTTTATTATTATAATTCTAATATATGAAGTAGCCAAAATTATTGTGAAAATGAATGATTTTTTTTTTTCAATATGATAAATGATAAATATTCCAAATGGTCCAGCCTTAGTTTCTCCATTAGTTATCGATGGCAAAAACAGGGCGAGAGCTAGAACCACTACGTAATGTATTTTTCTGGCAAATATTACTTGGACCTGTTTCATACCTAGTCACCTCACTTCCTTACAGATCAGAATTCTCAGTGTAATAAAGATGATAAATACAGAAAGAGCCAATTTACTGAAATATACCAGGTAGAGATTTCCTAACTTACCTATGCAATAGGGCCCTAAAAGCAGCAGCAGGTGGCGCATCATGCCACAGTGGCGCTCCCAGTCCCAGCCACCACTCGCCGGCGCCCACGCCCACGCCTCCCACTCCCACTCCCATGCTGGGTCCCCACTCGGCCACACCTAAATGGAAATAATTAATAAATTACATTTTATTGCCAATAACCATATATAATAATATTATGCCACTAATACTATAAATACGAAAAACTGGCTATCTGTTACCTAAAATTCGACCCCTAAAGGAGTAGAATAGGGATTCAAAATTTGTATAGACAAATCAAACGCGAGCAAACCAGGGTGCAAAAGTAAATTTATTAAATTGACCATAGGAAAAGACATAGGTATTAAATGAATAATACAATTAAGCCAGAATCAACCAGACACAAAACAATAGACGCTAATTGTATAATATTATTTAAAGACAAAGCAAGGTTATGTTTCTAGTATTCAAAGCATATTAATGGACAGCAGGTGACAATGATAGTCAGGAATCGTTATTCTGATAACGAAAGCAATCTAGAACAGTCACAATAAAATCCTTGTTCGTTCTACACCTGGTTACTATTTCAAATGCATTATAGTAATGTATTGTTAAAACTAATAATAATATTGGTTTTATTTTCATTATATTGTGATTTTAATTTATAATCAAAATTATAGAACTTCCGAAACTGAAAATGATTATACGATTTTTTCCGAATATTTCGGATAATACCATAATTCGGATACTCTGATTGTAGAATTTATTTATTTCGTGAAGAGTATAAGCAGTAAATCTGTACTACATTCAATCGTTTTACTCAAAGACCAACTATACAAATTTTGAAACCAAATTTTAAAATAAATTGTTATTATAAATGACAAATTTATGAAGTGAATACATATATTTGTTATTATGATTTTAAAACCAAACTACTAGACCGATTTTGATGAAAATTAACTAATTATCCTAGAGCATGTATCCATTGAAAAAAAAAAGAATTAAAAAAATTCGTTTTAGTATAATGGGGGAACATACATAAAAAGTAAATTAAAAACCTCGTCTATTTTTACAAGTCGGTTAAAAGTACAATTTACACAATCAATAAAAACCAACTGTATAATTTAAATGAATCTTTCCACCACCCTAATTTTATAGTGACAAGATATCTATCGACAAATATAATCGGCTGGAATTGTCGATAAAAGCAACACGTTATCGAGTAATTGCGGCCCTATGGTATTCTTTACTAACGAGCCTCCAATTACTGCTTGTAACTTGTAATCGTGATTGAGTGACTCCTCATACAATTACAGGAATTCGGTTTCCATTATACAAACCCATATACCTAAATTATAAATAAAAATCGTGCTAATATGTCTGCTGGGTGTGAAATATGTGTATGATGTAAAGTCCGATTTTTTTTTTAATATTTTCGTACCCAAAGGAAACACATTACTGAGCTTCCGCTGTTCTTGTGTCTGTCTGACAGCCCTGTATTTCATTAACCATAGGTGGAGTCTAGATAATAGAAATTTTCAAAGAAAGCGTATTTCTTTTGCCACTATAACAACATTTTTTATGATAGTAAAAAAAGTGTAGGGTTACGTTGAACAAAGTCTTTTTTACAATCTTATCGAGATTCAAACATAATTCAATTGTTTAAATTTTAATTATACGTGAATACGTCACGTGCAGCGTTTATTTTTAATATTTTTTACAACAAAATGCAACACAAATAGCTATTCCATGTTATAAGAAATGATTAATTTAGAAATTATTATACGAATGATTATTTCTTATTCATCCGATTATCGGATGACTATTCATTTTGTAAAGCCATCCATATATTTGAGACTACACTGTATCGAAAAGTAAGAAATGACCATTGATTCCTCACAATGAACACAGACTCTAACCGCTAATAGCATTTTTACGACATTAAAATATTGACATATTGTCCATTTGTTTCGGCAGAGGGCGTGCCCGTCGCCTAGTTGAGCGTAGATCATGAATAGATATCGGATCGTAACGCCATATTAAAGGGCGTAATGCGATAATAATTACACCACGTTGGTTTCCGCTCCGACGATATTATAACTAATTGTCCGGACGTTTATCGTATTGGAAGTGACAATAATTATATATATAAAAGCGGTCAAGTGCGAGTCGGATTCGTACTGAATTGAGGTAGAGCCTAGCCTGAGTAGACAGGGGCCAAGTTACCGGTCTACTAAACGTTGACTTAAGCCAAGGATGAGCCCAGCTGTAGTCCATTAGCTACAGCTCGTATACGGACTGGATCGAGCGGGGAAGTACCTCACTCTCACAGAAGATTGGCGTGAAGTAACTCGTGTAAGTGCTTTCGTAAGGTGATTGAGAATGCGTCAAGCCTAACCTAATACATCAATGGCTCCTCTGGACTGCAAATGTACAGCGGTAAACTCTTAATGTCAGGTGTCCCGCGTGCTCGTTTGCGAGCTATATTCTTTTTAAAGAAATACTGAAGGTGTCCATACTATCTAACAAAATTTAGATATTTTTTTAAACTTTGGTAAAGGAAACGAGAGGCGCTAAGATTATATGTAATAAATAAAACTGCGCGTTTCGTCTCGCACTTGACTTGGTTTGATTATGTGTCGTTATAGCGACAATATACACCCAAACATAAAACTTTCAGAAGTTGAAAATATCTACCCACTACGTATTACTAACTTCGGCTTGCTATTTTGGGTGCATACATTTTTGTGTGGTAATTTTTATTTCACGTTCTTTAGAAACATGAAATAGTTCTAGTATAATTTTAGTGTTTATCTCAATGTTTTATAAGATATATTTTATATTGTTCGATAAAAAAATTAGTGTTTAATATTGTTTTAGTTTTAAAATATTTAATATTTGTATTATTATTTTATACAGATAATAAATAAATTTAAGTTTGTAAGCTACCGTTTGAATAAATATAGCTAAAAAAAATAAAAAAGCCACTTTAACCTCATAATAAAAACGGAAAACGACCCATCTCTACATTTTTCATTCAATTGATAAAATAATTACACGTAATTTTTTTTCACTCAAAATATTGCAACGGAAAGAAAAATGATCATTTCCCTATCAATAAAGGGTTGATAATACAATCCTCAGGACTCACCGTGCTCGTGGTGTAGGAAGGGCGCGTGTTCTCTGCCTAAAGCTTTCTCTCTCTTACGCCACTTCGCACGACGATTCTGAAACCACACCTGTGAACAACAAATAGCATATATTATTATATATAGAACGGATCTTAGGCGAGAATTACTCGTATAAGTTTTACTCTCAGACTTTTAGTAAGATTTACATAAGTTCTTTGTAATTGTTGACACGTAAAAGAATTGTCAGTGCCTTATTTTTGACATTCGCAGCTTTCGTAACTACTTACGAAGTATAGTAACGGATACTTATGGTTACAGATTTGTTTTTATTACTTACGAGAACAAATCTTACCGAAGTAATTCCCGCCTAACAATATGCACCTATGTAGCTATGAACATTTGACTAATGCGAGATATGACGATTAAAGTCCCACCTGAAATCATTTACTGGCAGTCCATTATATTTGACATTCACAGGCTTCGTAACGACGTATTCGTTACGAGATCACAGAGTTGTTTTATATGAATTACGAGAGTAAAACTTACATATGTTCTTCTCGCCTTATATGTAAGTAGAGTAACTTATAAGCGAGAATAGCACTTGTAAGTTTAATTTTCGTAACTAATATAATACAATTCTATAACCTAACGTCAACTGTGTGTTTTAATAAATAAGTCACGTAAGTTTTTTCGGGTGTAAAGGCAATGACAAACAATGTATCTTCAGTAAATTTTTAGCACCACGTAAGTCAAAACAAGAAGCTTTAAAAACTGCATAAATTTTCATAGACATAATTTTGTATCAATAATAAATAATTTTAAATTATATATTTTTTACTTCGTGTACTTAGTACCTTCTTGAATTTTTTTAAGATTGGATACATACTACTTCTATAAATGATAGCGTAATTTATACCTTAATCTTTATCAATAAACAGGCTATGTAACACGAAAAGAAATTTTCGTATTAGACCAGTAGTATTCAAGTCAACTACATACACGTATATGTAGGCGAATCTTTCAATGAAATTAACGAAGATATTATACAAATGAAAACCTAAAAACTTCAACGATCGGTGCCGCAGTACCCGGCGGGCCGGGCGTCTCCGCGTCCACTTTTAATTTTTTTATAGCGTAATTGTCGCCAATTTGCCGCTCGCTCTCCACTACAATGGGACCGTAATGAAAAGCAATTACGCATACGTGGTTTTCGCGCTCACACCCGGACAATGCGATTCAAACCTTAACACCATACATTAAAATACACATTTGCATAGCGGGCAGCGGAGAATAGAAACAAATTGAGCTAGCCGAGCCGCATTGCGCTAATAAAAAGACATTGTAGCGCGGCGAAAGGCAAAAATGCTATAATTTCATAATTTTCAAATGAGTCCATTTCAGCTGTGAACGCTAAATTGTTCGTAATCGTTTGATTAGCATGATCGATTCATGAATGGGTGGATTTTGATAATGATTTAGATTCGACGGTTTAATTTACTGAAAAATATTTCTCACTTCTATACTATACGCGTATGTTAAACTATATTCTTAAAGTAAAACAATACGTTCAACTTAACAGAGAACTAAATGATTGTATTGTGATTTAAAAACTAATTTAAATAAAGTTTAAATATCATATTTGAAATACATATCGAATGTATAGATTTTTATTGTTTTCCATATTATATATATTATTTTTTAAATGTATAAAATGTATGTTATAAAACTGATACATTTTACCAATGACTGTTAGAATTATAAATGTGATAATCATGTAATATACGAAGTATAGTCAATAATAAAAACTTTCGCGATTTATACTATTCATATTTAATATGACGGGTCTTATGACGGGTCTCACGATACCTAATGGTAGTAATATCTTTTTATTGCCCGATGTTTCGACAAAGTTGCATCCGTCGTGGTCAACTCGTGACATTGTGATGTCGTCATATGAAATAATTAAACTAAATTACCAAAAGTGACCGAATCTAAAATACAACAATTTAATACAAATAAAAATCTTTTAAGGTCAATCATCAAGCTTAAACACTCCAATCATTATAAAGATCCCACCAATTAAATAATTTAGTTAAATTAAAGCTCGTTTTGAATAGAACGAAACTGATTGAGCGCACACTGCGAGTTCAAGTTGCGTCGCTTGTGTGGCTCCGTTACAGCGATCACTTTACTTCTTATTATGACTCAATTGCATTCTAAATTTCACATCTATCATTCATGCAAATATCGACCTTATTGTGACAATTTTAAAGTTTTATTTCGGAGAAATTTATTATAAGTGGGGAGGGTAGGACGTTTGTCGGTGAGCGCCATCTATGGAGTGGATTAAAAGCAATTTGCGCTGCTTGGAGTGTGATTTAAGAACCGCGCCCTCGTCAGCTATCACGCTATTAGGGCTGGTGCCTATTAAGGGCATTGAAATATAAAATTATATCCTTAAGAGTTCAAACATCGTGTATTTCCATTGGTAAATAATGGCCAGAGGTTATATTTTAAAAGTTCTTTTTGTAAAATCGATGATAAAAATCCAAGAAATTGTAGTAATTTTGCTCAGTCTTGTAACTCTTCGTTAAGGTGTAGGTTCAACGTTCATAGTCAACGCACACGAGCAATAGTGTTGCAGCATTAAAATAAAACCAAGTAGTCATTACAACGCAGTGAGACCTTAATTCCCGAATCTTGCTGCACAAGAGCCAATCTTATGCGACTGCTTCAGAAGTGAGCCGCAATTAAAGAAATACAGTTGCAAGAGCATCTAATGACCGAAATGAATTCCTCATTAGCGGCATACAGCCCTGCGAAATATTAAAGTGTTTTATTGTCTGTGCATTGCCGACTGCCTCTCGAGGCCGCGAGATTACCTCCCCCCTTACCCCGCGCCTCGTCCCTCGCCCCCTCCCCTGCGTCCCCCACAGTCTCGCGGAGTCGGTAATTACCAAATTGCAGTGGCGCTCACTTTAACTGCAGTTTGAGAGCTCTCACGCTCAAACCGTGCTTAATTAAACCATTGTTAGTCGTGCCCACTGCCACCACCGCCTACTTGCAGACCCGATCTTAAATATCACAGACTCGATTGAAAATTTAAAATTAGAAACGGAATTGTCAAAACCCTTATTACTTTCTAAGAAAAAATAGGAACGGAAAATAAATCTTTTAAAGAAGACAACGCAATCATAGATTAAAACAGAAACGCCAAAATAAATTCACAAATACCAAACAATACGAAACAGCACACTTTGTTGCGCTAGAAACAATTAAATTAAAAAAATTGTAAAGCCATCACACGGCGCTTGATTACACCAATTTCGCACAGAGTAGTGAAAGCAAGGCGCAATTAGCGAGACATTACAAGTGTGTAATGAGGCGGGAATTAGCGGGCATTGTGCAGCCCTCTGCGTCCAAGACGCATATCTTTAAAATGTACCAACAGTTAACAACTTGATAATACAATTATGGCACTGTGCTGTAATTTAAGCTGCTAGCTACGTTTTAGTTCTTAAATAATAACCTAGATTGCATTTTTATTTTGGATGGTAAAAAGTTTTTGTTTTTACGATTAATTTAATGCGTTACTAACCTAACTGCATTTTGTTATATATATAAAAAGAGGGGCAAACGAGCAAATAGTATCACCTGATGTTTAGTGGTTACTATCGCCCGGACATCTGCAACACCAGGGATGTTGCGGCATGCCGGCCTTGGACGGAAAAATGTCTATACACTCGACGTTTGAAAACCCCCAAATTTACAGAATCTCAGGAAGAATATCATTTTACAGTCTGCACGTATGCGGGAAAAAATATCGTGAAGCCCACCATTTGATACCGACCATGCATCTAAGTGGTGTGGATGATATCGAGTACTGAGGCGAAGAGTGCGATGGTAAAAGCGAAACGTTGGTAAAAACCACTCAGAAAGCCAACAATTCTCCGATATTCTAAAAAATTCTTCTCTTCTTCTTTAATAATCTAAAAAAGGTTCTAAACCGTCTGTCAAACACACGTCAAAATGTTTTTTTAAATAATTATTTGTTTTGAATTTTTAATGAAATGAGACTCTTTATTTAGAATTTATTTAACGACATTTATTAGGATATATATAGATATAGTTCTTTTTAAGTTTTATAAAGCCTTTTGTTATATAAAATTAGCTGGCAAACGAGCAGGAACTTAACACGTATGTTAAGTGATCACCGCTGGCCAAGGATATTTGTATCACTAGAGGAGCCACAAATGCGTTACCAGCTTAAAAAGAAATAAGGGATAAAAAGGAACAGGAAGTAAGATAAGGAACCGATGAGGGAGTTAGGCTTTTTTATTACTTTTTCTAGTGAGAAATAGTTATGGGCTGATAATATTTTAATTTAATATTAATATTTTTCGTAATTCAGCAAACAATAATTGTCATGAATCTTTAAACACGGTTAGGTTTATATGTATTAAAAGATTTTATCTTGACTTTAAAACTTGATTGAAAATTGAAATTTAATATATGTATTTATATTTATAACGTATAAAAAAGTATAAATAATTTGAAATAGATAATATTTTATTACAAGAATTTTAAAATCATAAAAATAGAAAATTTCGAATTCTATACTAAACATGTGTCATCATCTATACTACTTTTATCGATAGAAAATAAAAAACTATTCGCCCATAGAAATACAAAAGAATGCAATGAAGTAAATTATATCTACCTACCACAATAAAACACTAAATATCACAATTATTATCAATTTCAATTCACTTCTTACTGAAATACGCGGCTAATAATTGACTATAATATGCCGTAACCGCTGGCACAGGTTCTCTGCGCAACCTAATCTGTGCAACCGCGGTCGGCCTCGCAATCGCCGCGATTGTCAGCGAACAATACGGCTAATGTTAATTACCGTCACGCCTCTGCGCTTCGCTAATCTATGCTTGTACAATTATAAATTGTAAGGTGACATTTTAGCGCTGTTTCGTGTATAGTTGGATCAATTTAAATCTGATTTCAGTAAGTGTCTATATTTTAAATTATTAAAACTTAAAAAAGGACCGAAGTCGTAAGCGTAATACGCGATTTCGTTTCTCGTGTCGGTTAATAAATATAAGAGTAATACTTTGATAAAAAAAATGAAAAAATGAAAATATATTAAAAAAAAAACATACATAAGATCCTACTAGAAAAACTGTGCTAACGACGAATTGTTTTGTAAAAAGCAGGTTGACTTAAAACACGTTGTAATGTATACTAATATTATAAATCTGAAGAGTTTGTTTGTTTGGACGCGCTAATCTCAGGAACTACTGGTTCGATTTAAAAGATTATTTCTGTGTTAGATAGTTTATTTATCGAGGAAGGCTTAAGGCTATATTACATCACGATGATGATGATATGTGTCATCATAGGAGAAATGAAGTAACCATAAACGAGAGTAAAACCGCAAGGGACAGCTAGTATCTAAACATATCATTAATATTTTATTGAAAATAAGTACCTATTTAGATACCTTTTCTATGTGCTAAGAGACAGAATTGAGGTCGTCTCAATAATTTATATGATGTGTTATAGATTCTAAAAAAGTGTACATATTTTCAGTTTTATTTTTCGTAAAATAAAAATTACATAAAAAAATATATTTTCAAAATTCGCAAGAGCATTAAGTCAAATATCATGAACAAACAGAGCCCACAAAATTATTATCCACTTTTGCAAGGGTGTCTCACATGTATGTTCGATGATTTTGTCAAAAACTAGAAAGAACTAACAACTGAACAAAGCAATTTCAAAACGTTGCTTTCTTTTTGTTGCTACTATACACTGAGGGTTCCATACATTAATTCTCTAACCTTCTCTATAATTTCTACAATAAAAAGTAACAAAAGTTTTTATCAGTAAAGTTATTCCTATCAACAAACTCTAGTTCTAATTTTCTCCCTACTAACGCATCTACAAGTGTTCCCTGTATCGTTCGTACCTGCACTCTGGCTTCGCTGAGGTCCAGCCTCATGGCCAGCTCCTCCCTCGTGAACACGTCAGGGTACTGCGTCTTGTCGAAGGCGCGCTCCAGCTCGTGCAGCTGGTACGTGGTGAACGTGGTCCGGCTGCGGCGCACCTGCTTGCGTCAGAGAACAACTCATATAACACTATTCACCAAGGAAAAAAAACTAAGCTTATTAAATTTTTTTATCAGTCTGACCATTCATAGAGGCAATGCCC
Organism: Hypolimnas misippus; assembly: GCA_037950945.1. NCBI lineage: Eukaryota > Metazoa > Arthropoda > Insecta > Lepidoptera > Nymphalidae > Hypolimnas > Hypolimnas misippus. The sequence continues at coordinate 345,036 of JBBEEQ010000026.1, forward strand.
CCAACGTTTTGGGCACCGTAATATCGATAGCTATTTAGGCTAAATATAGTTTTTTTAATGTTCCTTTTTTTTATTAAAACCATATTAATTTATTTTCTATTTCGATTAAGTAACGCAAAAGCCGAAATATACTGATTATTTTTATGAGAACGAAATATTTGAAAAATAAAGTGATAATTGTTTTAAAAATAATGCAAAAGCGTTTTATTGTACTCGTACATATTGAAATTATAAAATAAAAAAATGATAAATAGTTATATACGCGAAATTCTTTGTATTGAGAAATAAATACTGCTTATATCAGTGACATTTCTAATTAAAAATTAGTCAATTACATTTGTAAGTTTTACTCACGAGAGCGATATAGAGCAACTCTGTAACCTAGCAACAGATACGTCGTAGGTAGTAACGAAAGTTGTAGCTGTCAAAAGTAAGGAAATGACAGCAAATAATTTTTTGCTTTACATATGTAGTTATGAGAAATAGCTTATGTAAAAGTCTGACAGTAAAACTTACATGTGTAATTCTCGTGTCAAGTATGTCGCATCGCATTCTGTATATAAAACTTTGATTGATTTACACGTGACTTAGAGGGTTGCCTAGCAACGGATTGTTGATGTTATGAGAGAGAGCATGGTGATATATTGTTACAAGAGATATAAAATAAATATATGGAATAATGTCTACAGGGATAACCCTTTTGAAAATCGATAATCAAGAACATAATTAATTCTCTAAATTCGAAACTTTATATAAATTCAAAACCTGTCGTTCATTCATTCCACTCGACAATTATCAATCAAACTATTACCGATTATAGCTTGACATTAAAACTAAACGCGGCTCAAAATAGACGTCTGGTCTCATTTAACCTTGAATTGTCAATAGAACGAATGATTAAGGCTATTGACAATTTTCGATTTTCATCCTTCGATAAGTGAATCATTATTAGGCTTACAATGATACAATATAAATATAGGTATATTATAAACTTATGGATTTTGGCATTCAGAATTGCGACAGCTTTGGCCGACGTTGCCTAGCAACCAGCTAGGGACTGAGTACAGCGCTGGATTTGCACTAATTTAAATAAAGTAGTCATTGACGTATTTAACAAGATCATATACATGATAATGGTGCGTGGATTTAGTAAAGCTGGATTTCATGCAGGATGCTTAATATACATTTGTAAATTTGAATTATATACTTTTTTACACAATTTTAAAAGAGAACCTATCAAGTTTCTTGTCGGTTCTTCTCGGTAGAATCTACATTCCGAACCGGTGGTAGCTTTTACTTAATTTATGTACTTTTTATTTGTTTTTATGATTCAAAAGTGCTTGTAAAAGCCTACTTGAATAAAGTATATTTTAATTTTATAATATAATAATAAAATAATATAACGTAATGGAATATGGAAGTAGCTTAAGATCTTGACATAAATGTTTAAAACATTTCGATAAAATGACTAGTCGAAGTTATCGATAAATGAATACCATAATTGTTGTTTAACTTAGCCGAGAGTCGTATATCGATCATTTTTGTAATAGCTCTTTCGGTTAAGTGGTCACTTGAATTACTAGTATTCGGCGTATCTGAAAGTCCACACATTAAAGACCAACTTAAGTTATTACGCCTCTTTTGTTTGTAACTTCACTGGCAAAGCCTCCCCTTATGGAAGGGGTTCGCAGAACGATCTTATTTGGTGCTAAGATATTTGTCGTTTCTAATACCATACTAAATTTTCATAAGGTTTTTTATTACATTTTTTATTACATTACTTTCTAAAATATAGTTTGTACATATCACCCATATTTTTGATTACTTTATAGTTTATTAAATATATTAAATATATTTAAAACACCTTCCTTTAATTCGAAAATGTTTACTTTTATTAGAAAATTTAAATAAATTGCGAAAATAATATTTTTTTAATCGAAAACATCATTTAAAGGATATTTTTTGTAGTCTGTTGTTATATATAATCAAAATGAAAAATATTCTTACTTAGGAATTTACATACTTTTTGAATATCAAACAAATGAATCTACCGTGGTTTAGGAAAAGTTAAACCTCAGACTTATCGTTGTCTTAGATTTTCGCGATTATTATTCATTGAAATAAAACTATTTTAAACCTCAGATTTAATAAATATTTACAACGATGCATATTCGTTTTACATTCAGTGAAGAGATAATACATCTTCTATTTTCTTTTTCTATAAATAAAAATCAAGTGCTTCAATTGAAATTGAATCTATGTAATGTATGTACGCGTCACCTCAGAGTGGCTGCATTTTTGGACTATTTTTTCTTGTGTTTGTAATTGTTAAAAGAAAAGTGCAAAATTTGGGTTTGAAAATATACATATATACGACAGTCATGCAAAGTTACTACTTATACATAAAACATTAAATCCAATTGAGTTCTTTTAATAAGTCGATCAAATCTGTCTAAAGAATAAACCAGATAATTTCAATTTATTTATAACAAATGTAGCAAATTACCTTGCGCGGTCGCCCAGCGTCGAGAGCTTCTAACGGTTCGTGCTCTGCTCTCTCCGGCTCCGTGCTCACTTCGTGCTCGTGCTCATGCTCATGCTCGTGCTCCACTTCATGTTCAGAGTCTGAATGAGCACCTTCGCTTTTCAATTCACCGCATCTTTCTACTCCATCTGTTAACAAAAATATTATTTTTATCAATCAAAACCAATATAAAAAAATACTTTATTCAAGTAGGCTCTTATGAGCACTTTTGAATCGTCATACATGAAAAAAAAAATACATAAATAATGAAGCTACCACCGGTTCGGAACGCAGATTCTATCGAGAAGAACCGGCAAGAAACTCGATAGTTACTCGATACTTTAGTTAAGCATATAATAACTACAAATAGGATGGTAATGCATGATTTTGAAGATGGCTAATATGGTGGATTAATCTTTGCCTGGAAAAGCTAAGAAGTTTACAGATAAAACACAGCAACTTATCGATATTAATATTGTAAGTGATAAAGTTTGTTTATATGTAGGGGGTAATCTCTCAAAGTAATGATCTGATTTGAAAATTTATTTTAGCGTTAGTTAGTAAGTTTATTGAGGAAGGTTAAAGGCTATATTACATCACGCTACGTCTTATAGGAGCGAAGCAGTAACAATAAACGCGACTGATAAATCAATGTAACTATAGTAATAATGGCCGAACATAAAAATTATATTAGCTTCTAAACAATTCAAATTGGTTAAAATATATAGAAATTACAAAAAATGACTGCGCGCTTAACAAAATAATTTATTATAAATAATACAAGGTGGAGGAAAGATTGTGGGTGTGTAAATACAATCCAGAATGCTGGCCAGGTTATTCACACTTTCCATTTTTTTTAAATAACTGGCGCGTGTGCAGGCGTGACACATGATATTAGATGATCACCGGCGCCGCCCATTGACATTACCAACACCAAAGGACCCATGAATGCATCATCAGCATAAAACGGAAGAGGGTAAAAAAGAGCATACAATCAAGGAAACAGAAGAAACTAAGGAAGAGGGCTAGGCCTCCAGCTCACTTATCGTACGAAACCCAACTATAGGTATAAGCCACTTCACATCGATCTTCTTTGAGAGTGAGGTGCTGCCCCGGTTGAGCCATCCTACAGCTAGGCTCTAGCTAACATCGCGGTAGGCGCAGAAAATTGACTTGATTTTCTCTGCCCAGTAAACAGAATTGTATTTCAAAACGCACCCTATATTTATCATCGAACAATTTTTCAACTTTAAACTTGTTTAACATTCATAAAAGTATTGGAACTGTATAGTTGTAGTGTTCCCATCGCATCAGTGACATCGATCTTTTAATCCGAGCACACCAGCCCTCGATAATACCGAATTACTACCCTTCTGCACTTTAAACTCACTAATTACGTTTCGCTTCAGACCAATCCCAACCTTATTTTATGGGGAATAAAGTGTATAATGTAATGGGGATTTGTGGACGATTTATGTATCATCCGGGGTCGACTCGCAACGGCAAACAAAATACTTTTTTGTTGAACACTTAACGTCACTCGATGTTAGTCGCACTATTTACTTGTAATACAATTTCGCTGTAATGTTGTTGGAACAGACAATGCGGGATTATAACTAAATGCTTATTACTTTGTAACATATGAACTGTATTGTGTGTTACAATTAAATTCCATTTCAATTGAATTGAATTGTGAAGATTTAAGCTGTATTTTTTTTTACGATTTGTATTTGATTAATGTTTTTATTAGTTTTTATTCTTCTACCCTATGATGTTCTTTTTGAATTTATTTTTTTAATAGATTTAAATTCTGAACTTACAATTTTGTTTTATCCTTGTGTACAGAGATTAAGAAATATATTAACATAAGTATTTAATTCTCTTTTTCCAGCTAACTCAAGTGATGTAGTATTTCACAATTTTATTAATAACAAGATTATAATTATCATACATGCTAATATTATAAAGAGGTAAAATTTGTTTGTAAGATTAATAAGGTTAGTGTTAGTTATTGAGTTAGGTTAAAGGCTATAAAATCACGATATAACTCACAGAGGCATATTTGTATTTACGAGTGAAATCGCGAGGAACGGCTAGTCAAATAAACCAATCTACAATATTGGCAGAAAAACATAGTCCTAAAATTTATCTTTACGAATGCATGATTTCCTCTTGAAGTTTTCTATTACTGCTTAGTTTAATTAATTAAAACTTCAAATACTTAATGATCCCAAATCCTTAAAGATAGCTGAAAATTACAAATTCCCATTCTAAATTTAACGAAAACTAAAAATCCTGCTAAAAATCATATCGCTCTAATATAAATAGGTATTTTAATACACCATAACTATAGTGTATAACATACTATTTGACGTTAAAAATCTGTATCCATTTCCAAATTTGTCAAGCTCGTTAATTGTCTCATTGGCTTAAAGATATTCTCGCTTGTCACACTCGACTTATCTCTAGGCACGTGATCCAATGTGGTCGACATTCTGGTTCATATAATATCACTGATCATAACATAATATATATAGTACAGTATTTGTCGTAAATTTCAGTAATCCTGTCAAATTGCCGCTTCAAGTGTTGCTTGTTATGTCGCTAGAGCACTTCAAAAAACCTTTATTTAAAGGGGATAAGGTCGAAATTGGTTTGACACGACGGTATAGATAAAGTTGTAAAGAATATAAAATGTATCAAGGATGATGTAGTAATGGTATTGAGAAGAGAGCATTTTGATAAGCGGATTGTAAATGGAAATAATATGTTTGAATGTACTTTTGTGAAGACGAGACGATTTTGAATTGTCATCAGAATAAGACATTTTTAGCCGACTTCAAAAAAAGGAGGAAGTTCTATGATTGGCTATATGTTTTTTTTTTTATATTTGTTCTCTGATTCTAAATGTTGTAAAAAATATTTTTTTTCTTTGCTACTATTGAATTCGTTTTTGAAGTCAATTTTTTTAGATTCTATTTTAGCCAAATATTTATAGAATTATTCATTAACATATAATCACGATATAAGTGACATATTTATGTATAATTATGAATATATAAAGGGCAACTGTTACTGACTGATCAACACAGTTCAAACCATTAAACGAATTGAGCTGTAATCGTTATTAAAATGTTGGCATCCGGTAAGAAATGACTTGCCCGATTCACTCCCTAAAGGCATGAAACGGGATTTAAAAGTTAGTATAGAGAAATCTAGTTTGACGCGGGCGTAGCCGTGAGCGAAGGCTAGTAATCAATAAAATTAAACATCATTTATAGTCACCGAAGTATATACGGTATATATTTTTATATAAGTATACGACAGGGTAAGGCAAAAGTAGCAATTTTAAGGCGAAAATTACTTTTGTAAGTTTTACTCTCGTAATGACCATGAAACAACTCTGTAACCTGGTAACAATTACCCAGATCACCTTACGAAAGATATGTCATAAATTATATATTTTAAACCTTCGCGATTTTTACTATTCATATTTAATATAACGGGTCTTATCGCGATAACTAATGGTAGTAATACCTTTTTATTGCCCGACGTTTCGACGGAGTTACATTCGTCGTGGTCACGAGCTGACTGAATCAGCAGAGTGCAGTCAGTTATATTAAATATGAATATGTCATAAATAATGGCATGAGAGAAATTTGCTGAAAGGAACCATATGACTGATTTTAATGTTAAGAAAAACTGCATTCAAAGCTTTGCAGATAAAATCAATTTGGAAGTCGAACTTGATACTTCTTGTTTTAATAAGAAATATTTGTTGTGTCAATCAGGTATACGTGTACGAGATTTTATGAAGACGCGTATCCTTTATTAAAAATGGCCTATTAAGAAAATCAGCGAGAGACAGTTCGCCTACTAAACCAACCACTAATGTAAGTGGTCTTAATTTTCTATAACATAATTTTCAAGCAGTATACATTGACTAGCCGTGTCTCTAGCGACATTCTCGCTAGACGCAGCTTGTCCTTGTATATAAGATTATTCAAAAATTACCCATCGAGAATCACGTTATCGAAAACCATGAAAAACTAGTACTAGTACTGGTGTAAAGTGATCAGCGATGCTTATGTACCTGTACAGCACTAGAAGAGCTACATATGCATTTTCTGATAAAAAAGGAACAAGGAATGAAGATAACGATGTAAGAGAAAAAATGAAGCGAAAGGTTGGTGACTAAGTTGAGCTTAATTTTATAGGACTGTTAACATAATTACATTGTTTTTGAAAATCAAAAGTATTTTATAATTAGGTACTTATACGTTTTATTTTATTTTAATTAATCAAATCATATTGCTTTTACTCGTATTTATAACGTAATCTTTACGAATAAATAGTGATAAAAAATTAAAAGCAACTTATGTCAATACCTCTCAAGCTTAACGTATTTTTTTATTGGCAGCTCATTTTTAATTGATTTTTTAATTCGTGATATCTTCGTTATTTATAAGATCGATCTTCAAGCAAGTGGAGCTAAAAATAAACAATTTAGTCAAGGCAGGTACGCGCGCTGCCCCGCCCTCTGCCTCAGCATTCTTTGATCTCGTTTTATTAACTGCCGGTTATTTGAGCTTCACCGGAAAGTAAACAGCCTTCGGGCTGACAATTATTTGTATTAATAACAACGTTTTTATAAGAAAAATAACAATTTATTTAAATACATATGGTATATATTATTATTTTATACGAATATATAAATACTTTGTGATGTTTATTATTTAAGCAATTTACTGTTTTTTAATTGATTTATTGTTATTAACTATACATAAATAAAATAGGCAGTAACTATTTAAAAGTAAATAAAACAGTTGTATATTTAAATAAGCATCTTTACAATAGCTAAGACAAATTAATATCAACATATTCTAGTAAAGTCATTCATTCATGTCACTTATGAATTAACTAGACTATAAAATATACTGATTTTCTAATGTATCTATTGAAACTGTAAGTTTTTTTCACACACTAAGTTTAAGCGTGTCACTTGATGTTATAATCACCGCCGCCCATGAAAATTTCAGCACCAGGAGAGACACAAATACGTCGCTAACTTAAAAAGGAATAGCCGATGGAAGAAGAATAAAAATTAAGTAAGGAATTGGAGAAGGTTTTAAACGTTAATGAAACTAAGATATGCTAAAATTCTGATACAGTCGCAGTCTGGTTACAATACTCAAAATCGAGAAATTAACTATCGCGACTTAACGAGATGTAAGATCATAATTAAGAGTTTTTATTTTAATCAACCGACTACAAAAGCAAAATACGTAATTTCGTTCACTTGGATGACATACTTATACTAAAACTAAATTACTAAACCGATTTTGATAATAATTATTATGGAATGTACACATTTTCAAATAAAAAATAATTTTAAAAAATGTGTGGAGAACCTCCTCATTTAAGAAATTGATTTATTTTACATAATGTCAAAGATTACAAAGTCTGTAACGTATTTTACGCGCATATCAAGCACTTTACAAAACATACATAATAAGCACATAAAAAACGTCATGTGCATTTTTAAGTACATTAATAAAACTCTTACCACTTTTCAATACCAATATATTTTGGCTGTTATTAACCACGCTTTACCCTCAAGTAATAACATTTTTGTAGCAACCTTTCATAACCGCTCAACCGCAATAACGATCATAATACAAAATCACAACTCACAATGCTTTAACAAAAAAAAATGCACACAATTATAGGTCTTAACTAGGCATATTATCGGTCAGTGTAGCGTGAATTATTTTCATATTCCTTACTTGTTTATTAAACTATAATATCCCAGCCAATATTAGTCCCTAAGTCAATGTATTATTGATTATTTTGGCGTGAAATATTTTAGTGCTTATGTTGACTGTTGCTCGGTAAATACGGAATGATGAGACCCCGGGGGTCCGATGGGGGACTTTTATTAGAGGCTTATTAGTTTGATGTGTGCTCTTAATAGGATACATTAATATCAAATACGGTTGGAATGAATAATAACGATACGAGAATTTTTGAATAAATAAAATCGATTAAGTACAAATTGTAACTGTAAAACCAATTCTTAAAAAACCCAGTCTCACGGCTGGGCAAAGGCCTCATCTCCTATTAAAGAGAAGGTTTAAAGCTAGAATAAATTTCTTCCGGCATATCCAGGTTCCTCAGGATGTTTTCTTTCACCGCCGAGCTCAAGATGAATTCAAACAGAAATTTAGCACTTGAAAAGTCAATGGTACTTGTCGGGGTTTGAACCGGTGATCATCAGTTGAGATCAACTTATTTTAACCGCCAGGCCAACTCTGCTCAAATTTATTCTTACTATATACTATTAATATAATAAAAATAATATTACAATAATATATACAAAAAAGAGAGACTTAACTATTTACAAATCGTTATAATTAATATAAAAATCATGTCCGCGCGGAATGGTGGCGAAATGGAAAAATGCGCCAGCTCTACTGTCACCAGTGGAGTCAATAAGACGAGAAAAGATACATATGTTAATTCTGTTACATTTTATATAACACATACCTTCGCTACACTTCGCTACAAATCGTCTTTTAGATTTTGGTCAGAAATATCGCATAATAAAGTTTAAAATATTTTAGATGATTTGAAAAATGATAATAGTGAACAATTTGCGATTATTACATTAACAGGGAATGTCCTTTAAAACATTTCTATTTTTTCAAGGCAAACTCAAACATTTCATTTATAAAAATTTTAATTACCTATGTTAGTAACTTACGTATAACTTTAACTGAAGCTAAAACAAATCGATGCGTTATAACCTATCAAAATCAAAAAATAACTTTATTTAAGTAGGCTCTCACGAGCACTTTTAAATTGTTAATACATGAAAAAAAAATACATCAATAATGAAGCTATCACCGGTTCGGAACGAGAAGAACTGGCAAGAAACTCGATACTTACTCTTTTAAATTTTTTTCAATAAAATGTCTTATATCTAAAGCAAATAATACATCTATATCGTCCTAAATACACCACGTTGCTCTACTACGGGCTAGTAGATTACGACACCCAACATTTTTTTTTTCAATGTATAGCTTTTTCCCAAAGATATTTTGTTTTCATCAAACACACGATAAATACTTATCCAAAAGCTCTTCTCTTGTATTATCTCAAAAAGAAGCCCAATATGCCCACACTAAAGTATTTTAATTATAAAAAATTCACTGTCTTAAATTAACACAATTACTTATTATTATATTATAACTCTATAATGGACCAATGTAAATATTTCAAACACTTACTCCGAAATATATTGTATTAAAATAGCTTAAGCACATTCAAATCCCTATTCTACAAATTTTTCTATGTTTTTATATATTAAGCTGTCGCATTGAGGACTTTATTTAGGGTCATTGTAAACCTATGTATGAAAATCGATACACGATTTTTTGTTTCATCGTATTCTCCGATCATATCGTTCATCCGATAACGAAAAAACTTTGTTAACTTATAGTTTACACTCCCGGGAAGAATAAAGGCATAGTACAATTAACTTCCAGTAGATGGCGCACGGCAAGTGGCAAATGTATTTACAGTTACAGCAATACGTGGTCGACTATCATTGACATTATCTATATATTGTATTAATACGTAAAGCTAAAACATCGTATCCTTTTTTACGAAAATAACGCGAAGTGTGAAATTTTGTACACATATAGAATATACAGAGAAAGACAGAGGAATGCTATTTTTTATTATGCATACAAAATATATTAATTAAAAAAAAGCATTACACACACTGTATGTACTTTTTTGTTTAATATTTAAGTCTATTGTCAAATTGAGATTGGATTATGGTCAATCTTGAAATCGGTTGAAAATTTAATAAACTCATTTGATTTTTGACCCTTACCCGACCACTAGGACAATTAATTACACTGAAACCTTCAAAACGTCTATTTTATAGTTAAACACTGAATCATACTTAATAAATACATGTAGATTTATTTGAACAAACAGATATAACGAATCAAAGTCTCATGTTCGCAACTTTCATTTGTGGCGTCTGATCCCATTGAAGTCTTTTTCAGGCCGCGTGCGTGTGTCACCCCTACACTGTAGCTTAAACATTTTATTTATGCTTCGCTCATAAAGAATTTGAACTTTAAATTGTATTATTATTTTTGACAAAATCCTTAAGAATATTGTAGATATTTAATTGATTATTATAATTTGTAAGTGGAATATTTAAATGTAATTTCGATTAAAAGAAAATATTTTCTACAATAAACTCATAATTTAATTAAAACTCAAATGCCAAAATTTCATCTTAATCAAATATAGACGCTGATGAGCAATACTATGTTAACCCACACGGAATTCATTTTGAGAAAATGGCGTCTAAAGATGTCAAATCTATTCTTAAAAAATCTATTTAAAGACGTATCCACCTTTTCAGCAGAATGGTATAATGAAAATTATATCTAGTAATAAGTTTTTCAAACGTTTGAGATTACTGTAACTACAAAATATGGAATACATTTCAATATTTGTAACATTAAATTAAAACTTTTTTCCTTACTTTTTAATTAATGTAAAGAACTTTTTTAATAACATTAAATACGTGTCGTATTATCAAAATATATCATTTTTTCCGAATTTAGCTTTTGTGGGTTGACACATTATTGCTTATCAGCATCCATATTACGTCAATAAAAAAATAACATTTCCATGTATTATTAGCCTACAACAAACTGGGATATCATTAATTTGTTTAATGTTCTCAATTAAAAACTAATATCTAAGTACGTTGTACGTTAATTATCAATTACTTGATAAATTATTTGCATTCCAAAATACGCTTGATTGTATTTTGATATAATTTTAGCTCCCGTTATATTCATTAGTTTAACTTAATTATAAATAAATTACTAATTTAATTAATTGATTTTAATTTTATTACAAAACTCATTATTTAAAATACTGTTTAATTTATTACATTAAACTATAATCGTAATTAATTGATAAATAATTGTATTTAAATACCGTAATTATATAAATCTTACTACTAACATAAATGCGAAATTATGTAAGGCTGGACTAACTAACTCGGAGTTTATCGCTCTTTTATGCAAAAACAACTAAATGGATGATGAAATTTTACAGTAATGTAGCTTATTCGTCAGAAATATTTATAAGCTACTTTTGAAGTACATACATGAAGCCGCAAGCGGATAATTATAATTAACTGAAGACATATTGTGTTGTGTTTGAACTTATTTTATATTAATCTCCACAATATAAATATTTATTTATTATTTATGGTACTGCTATAAATAATGTGCTTTTGAAAGTTTTACTATTTGTAAACCAAATACAATGTAATTTTCTTATCTAATCGGTAAGTTTAATTGGTAATATAAATACATTTATTGTTGAAAAAATATATTTTATTTGCCTAAAAATAAGAAACGTAGATATGTCATATAAAACCACGATTTTAAAACTCATACATTTAGAGACTTAACATTCACAATTATAGATATTTCACTACCACAGTGACAACAATGTCATGTGAAATGTTCTGTCGTCAATGAATTCATATTTTTCTATATACTATATAATATGTTATTTATCTATTATTGTATATATATTTAATTTATTTTATATTTGTTTAATTATATTTATGTATGTATAGTTTAATGTAATATATGTATTATATCTTTTTATTTATTTTAAAATTATTTACGTATCTGTTGTTATTTATTTATAATATATTTTACATATATCACTAAATGTGCACGCCAACTAAAAATTTCTCTTGTACATTTCTGGGTTGGCTGGCAGAAAATGCTGTAGTAGCGTTAAGTCCGCCCTTTGTACACTGTTATCTTTGTGCAATAAAGAATAATAATAATAATAATAATAAAGTTGAAATTATTGTTATAGGAAATAATGATTTACCAGAATGCTGCCTGTGTCCTAGGATGCTGTCGATGGTGTACGCAGCGCCTCGCCGCGCGCTGCTCGCCATCACGACCCTTAGCTTCAGACCTCCTACTGTCCTATTACCTCCTGGTACCCACACTACACATATATGCACTAATTACTAAAGTCCAAACACAAATTCAAATAAACACTTATTTATAGTTTATTACACCGCTGTTAAAAATTTATAAAATATCCAAAACACTCGAGTTTTTATTTAATAATAAATATATTAAATTTATCGAATCAAATTAAATCAAAATCAATTTAATAAATTAATCATTAAGTACCAATCAGTGTTAATAAATATTGTAAAGTAATTCGCGTTACGACTTTAGTAGTTCCCAAAGCAACCGACCTCACAAAACTATTACCAAACTTTGACTGAGGTCTCAACGGAGTATCACTTAATATCGTCCCGCCTTTCTATGCAGCCTTCCCGCCTTACCGCTGTCTCTTTCACACTCTATAGCTATTTACGGTTGCGTCTCGCTCGTTGACCACGCCCATTCAACTTGATTGGTAGCAAAATAAGGGTAGGGCTCTAAAAGTAGAGATAAGTCAAAAGCGCGCGTTTCACTGAACAGGCAGCACGTTTTTATTCACAAATTTTAATATTGATACGTAATTGTGTAGTCATTTGTAATATTTATAATAATAACTCCAACGCATATCATTAATATCTTAGTCACTTGAAATTAAAATATTTTAGAGATTTTGCTCTACATATAGACACTGGTAGTATAAAAGTTATCCATGTATAATTTCTTATAATACTACACTTCTAATTATGTAATATTGTAATGTTAAAAGGATTTACGCGTGACTTAGTTGCCTAGCAACGGGCTGTTGATGTCAAGAGAGAAAGAACATGGCGATATATTATTTTAAGAGTTGGAGAACAAAAAGGTTGATTATGAACCGAATGTGTCATTTTTATTCAATTCTGGACTCTTTAAAAGTAATTACAACAAATTAAATATATTTTCCATACGACGCTGAAGAAAATATAGATATGACGTGCTTTGGACTCTACCTAAATCGGAAACCAATATTAAAATTAACGAACGAACCAAATTATCTCAAAACAAACTTCTAAATAGTTAACTATGGCGATAATAAAATCAAAATATTACAACTTCGTTCCACCCTTGTCTTACCTCTCTGGTTAAAATAAAGAATCCATGTATGTAACTTGATATTATAAAATGTTTTTTATGACTAGCAATTGTTATATTTTTATATATATAAAATAGCTGGTAACGAGCAGGTGACCAGGTATTAAGTGATCACCACTGCCCATTGACAGTTGTAGCACCAGAGGAGCCACAAACACTTTGCCAGTTATAAAAAAACAAAAAGGATGAAAGGGAGAAGGAAGTAAAGCATTCAAGCAGTATTCTTTTAATAGGGGAGGGGGTTAGGCTTCCGACTCTCTCACTTGACGTACATAATGCAACTATATTAGCTAATCGTTTGTTAGAGTGAGGTACTGCCCCGTTCGAGCTGATATACGACCTGTAGTTCAGTAGGCTACAGTTAGCCTTCCTCACCATCCCACAATTTACAAAATAAATGTATGCTGATAAGCAATAATGTGTCAACCCACAAAAAGTCAAATTCGGAGATATTGATGTATTTTGATACTGCATCACCTATTTAAAATTATTAAAAAGAAAATGAAATCATATCAAATAAATAAGTACGAAAAAATGTTTCTTAATTAATTGCTTCGAATTTCAAGTGCGTTACATATTTTGAAATTTATACAATAATCTCAAACATTTGGAAAACTTTTTAATAGATAATATATTCAATATATCAGTTTGATTTTAATGTATTATACCTTTAATCTCAAAATAAAAGAAAAAATGGATAAATACTTCTTTAAACATATGTGTTAAGAATAGGTTTGACATCTTTAGACGTCACTTTCTCAAAATGAAGTCCATGTGGGTTGACACGGTATTGCTTATCAGCGTCCAAATAATAACAAGAATTTAAAATACAAGGAAAATTAAAATCCGTATACTTGAGTCGATATTAACCGCGTAAATCGGTTCTTAACAGATTACTCAACTCATTGTGACTTGAGTGTTTAATTCCCACAATGAGTCTTAAGCTTACAACACCTCAAGCGAGGCTGTAAGCTCGTCATGCGGCATCGACAACTCTACCTAAACCTCCAAACTCTATATTTGTAGAGTTTTGACTAGACTTAACTTTTCTTGTGGATAATTTTTTTTATTAGACTTTGTTGTTATGATGACTACTCTGATCTAGTGGTACTGTAACCTTAACGCCGACGGCTGCGGGTTCGATCCCCGCTCGGGGCAGATGTTTGTGTCTGTATAATATCATAATATCGCTTTTTATCACAATCACGTGATAAGTATCGTTACTTTTAATAGGAAGATTGTGCTATTCTAAGTGGTTACTGGCTTGCGGAGGTCAGATGGGAATGGCTCTGTGAAAAAATCAGTAACCTGGACTAGAGTAATAAGCAGACCCTGGTATAATCGGGAAAATGCTGGGTAGATGATGACTAGCTTTTGTTGTTACTACCTCGCAAGTCCAAACAAGGGGCTGACAACGTTTTATCGCAATTGCGCGAAAGATATGAAACCGCATAAGATATAAACTGATAAAGAAACACTAATTTATATACTATACCTACTTAATATACACGGCATGCGTTGCTATGCAACCAAAAGTATATAGAATCTTTGGATTTGTATATGGAAGTTACTGGAACTTCTATGGGAGTCCCCAGAACACCTTACCAAGTTTTATTGTGATAATTAATCCGATTGTGATCGGATCAATGGTTTCCGAACACATAAAGGATAAATATTAAAATATTGATTTTAATTTATTTTGGCTAAATTTCAATTATTTAATAAAGAATCCAAATTATTCTTAATTCTTAGTTATAAAGTCTAAGTTAAATAATTATTCATTTTAATACTCTTTTCATAAATACTGTGTTTTATACAACAAATATAATTAACTTTATAGGTACATTAAAACATTGAATATATTTTATCATTTAACGACAGTCACGTTGGCGCAGTAGTCTGCAACTGACTGTTTATCAATAATCAAAGTATCCAAAATATTAATCCAATCCTTTCTGAGTATCTTGGCACGTTCTTGAGTTTTGTAATAAGATTAAATAAGTAATCCGCGCATTATGTTGGCATTATTGTGTTCGTGGGAACTCATATCTGGTAGACACATAATAACATACTTTCAATAAATAGCTATTGTACTGCTATATAAGTAACACTAAGATTATATTATATACCAATTATCATTTGGGAGAGCCTGGTGACTTAAAGCACAGGGCCTACTGACTTCGAGTCCCATATTATTATTGCTTACTAATTATAATTACTTTAACATATTGCTATACCATGTATATGAATATTGTGGAGACTACACGATTCATTCATTCATTCAATGACAAATTTATCTGTTGCTAGGTTACATAGTTGTTTATATCGTTTTCGAGGGTGTAATTCTTGCCTTTACACAAGCTGCAATTGAGAATACACTTTGGATAAATTGATTTAAAAAAATTTAACTATCGAGTTTCATAACGGTTCTCGATTGAAACCACATTTAAGGCGCTGGTGGCTTTATATGTGAAAAACTATTTCGTAAATTGCCCATAAATTCGATAAGAGTAAAAAAGGTTGCGAGCGTCGTTATCTACTTAAAAATTTATTGTTCAACTGAAGTAGAGCTCAGTTATTGCTCAGTAATTGCAATTCGCATACGGGGGCAGTACCTAACTCTTACAGAAGATCAGCGTGAAGTTGCTAATATAGCTGCCTTTCGTGCGGTGAGTGAGAGAACCGGAAGCCTAACCCCCTCCTCCATTGCTTTCCGTACTTCTTATTCTATTTCGTCCTTATTTTTTTTTAAGTCTAGCAACGCATTTGTGGCTCCTTTGGTGCTACAAATATCTATGAGTGGTGGCAAAAACAAATATATTTTAGAGTATTAAGAAGAATTTATTATTAAACTCCTAATACAAATAACAAACATTGATGTTTTTATTATGCACCTACAAGAAATATATAGCATAATAATATTATTGAAGAAGTTTGCTAATTAATAAATTAAGGTAAAACAACTTGGTCGATACAGATTGTGTTCCAAAACACCATCCACTGCGCTTGCCAGACTTAATGACCTCATAAATTGACATTTCTATACATCTAACGCTTTAATGTAATGTCATTTAGACTGAACATCACACTAGATAAAGCCCCGGTACACTTCTTAGGCGAGAATTACACTTGTAAGTTTTACTTTTGTAATTGATATGAAAAACCTTTGCAACCTAGTACGCATAGTACGTACTTACGGAAACTGTCCATGTTAAAAAGAAGGCATTGACACGCGTTCAAATAATAACACACTCTATATTTTTGGGCGTTAGATAATATCTAATATTTCAAAATAAAAATGTTTGAATTAACTCAAATTGTATTAAGCATTAAGTGACTAAATTATATTCATACCTTAAATGGTAAATTACAATGTGTACTTTTTACCTCATGACTAATTTGGGGCTCTTCTCATAAGTAGCACTTAGCAGTGAAAAAAAACGAGTTAAGTAGAGGATGGTAAAGTATGGCTAATCTGAAATACGCAAACGTATTGTTGTTATGTTTAAATACATTTTTTGTTCATTGTTTTTGTTAACTCTTTTGTCACTATTGTGTCTGAAATTGTTTTTTTTTTTTAACAAAGCAAAGAGGTTTACTCTAATGCAGCTAAGGTATGTAATTATTTGATAATGTACATTGATATTGTTATAATTTTTAATGTATGCGACTATTTATAAATTTAACGAAAAACTTCTTTAAGTCGTGTATTTTGAGGCAAAGTCTACGCGTGGTCATGGTAGTTGGGATGATAAAAATAATGTATGTACGTAATTTAAATACTTTTAAAATAATTTAATTTCATGTGCAGTAATCGCAAGATATATATTGCTTCAAATAAGTTACAGAGAGTCTGTTCTTGAACTTATGTATAAAATAACAGAATTAAATATAATATCATGTAGTACGGTTAGCAGAAAATAAAATATACATTACATTGCCGAGGTAAAGCGCAAGAGTGCAGCGAGAACTATTATTATGTCATTGTTATTTAGCTAACTACGAGGTGCTGAGACAATACAAGCCTCTATATCTATATAACATAGTTGCTAAAGACGCAGTTCCGCCACTCCGATGTCTCTTTGTCGCGAATTAAGGCAATTTTCTGAACGCCGGAAAATAAAATAATAGCCAGCCCATTAGCAAGCCCCCTTCCTGCCCCGCGCCCCTCCGCCGCCCTCCGCCCCTCTGGTGCGAGTCGCCGGCGCTCGCTAATCGTCGGAAATGAATTTGACGTTTCTCTCTACGCGCGCTTTGACTCGAACGGATTCTCATTCCGCCTCATTTAACGTCGCCGCTCGCTGCTCGATGATCGTAACTGGCTGGTACCCGCTACGCGCCGAAGCTTTGGTTTCTTAGAATGACGTTGACTGTCATTTCACGGCCGGTTTATGTCTATTGGCGAAATATTATGAGTCTTATTGGCACAACTAAAAGCCATAAACCAAAGAATTAAATTGAATCTTTAGGTGTCGTCACTCAAACCTTTCGAATAGAAACGGTATGGAACGTTTTGCTAGATATCGTTTTGTGACAACATAATATCAAAGATGAGCTGCATTGACCCAGTGGTTAGAACACGTCGATCTCAACCGTTGATCACGCGTTCAAACACTGCTGAGTTTTCAAGTGCTAAATTTGTGTTTAAATTCATCTCTTGCTCGGCGGTGAACCAAAACATCTTGAGGAAACCTGAAATTCTAAGTCATGTATATCCGCCAACCCGCAGTAGGTGGTGAATAAAGCTCTAAAGTTTCTTCTACTTAATAAAAAAGAGGCCTTTGCCCTGCAGTGAGTCATTTACAGGCTGTATTTTACTATACTAATGTCAAAGAGAAATTTTGATATCTATAAAATTGATCCCATAATTTGACAGTCCGGAATCCCGGGAAACGAAAGCATGACTAATGCTCGATTTTCGCTTTCAACTAAATTTATATTTTTTTACAGGCTACAAGCAGAAAGGCAAATACCATTGTGAATGGTGAAAAAAAATTGATCCATTGAATATCATTAAATTTATTCTAAATGATTTAAATTTCAACGTATTTTCAATTACAGGCAAAACTGTTAACAATGTCATTATTCAGTTTTGATATTTTTCATACATTTTTAATATCGATTATTTCTCATAATGTCTCTATTACCTACTTAAAAAAAAATCATCACTCTTTTTAAGGGCAGGCAACACTTCCGTCGAGAAGGGTAATAAGGCGAACTAATGGCACCGTTCTGAGGGTATAGTAAAATGTGTGTCGCGGGAAGCCGTGAACAGTGATTCCTAACGGCACAAAGCTAAGCGAGTCGCGATACAATTATCTGTTTAAAGGCGCGTCATTACCCGCGCTACGGAACAACGTGATTATTTCCCCGCGTGACACTCTTGTCTGATACCAGCATAATAGACTTCAGGAATTTTATTACGCTGTATTCGTAAATCTATGTTAATAATTCTATAGTATCTATCTAATTATATCCAACTTCCAGGTATTGTTAATTATTACCGTATTAATAGTAATGGACAAAAAACAAAATCAATCAGGGTCAGTCACACTATTTATTAATAAATATAATGAATAATTATTATATTGTACAAAATGTTAGAATTTCAGTTCAATAAGCTTATAAAAGCAATGTACCGCCACGAACATATTGCCAAGACAAAATGAACAGGCGCTAGAATGTAGAGTCGCTTGTTCAATTACTTTTGTCTTTACAAAAGATATATAACTTTTAATTTAAATCACATGCATAATTTGAAGAGTGAAAAAAAATAAAATGTTTAAAAAAATATATCATTAAATGACATTGATAATAAAATGACGATCTACAAAAATTCTTATAAAATCACAACGATTGCTCTCCAATCAAATAAGCAAACCCTCTTAAAGTAGATTTAGTTAAAAGTATTTTAGAACATCTAATTGAAGAGATCTAAAGTGTGTCGGAAGTTCGCGATTAGATTGAGCCGCGGCGGCAGGAAGGAAGGAACCGCCAAATTAACTCCCTCTCGTGGTACCTCCCCCACCCCCTGCCTCCCTCCTCAGCGATTGTTTGCTCCCATTAGTGATCGCTTTGATCAGTTCACTCTATGAACCTTAACACTTGGTCAAATGTATCGTGAAAAGACTTTATCTTATAAATTTTTACTCGTTTTATATGAATATTTTATATAAAATTTCGATTGGTAAATAATTTAAAAGTATATAATTAAGCTATGTTCTATATCAACATTATGGCCTGGAATTGATTTAAAATTATTTTTTATATAGTTTAATCTATTTTCATTTGAAATTATGAAATTTTAAACTGATAATATGAAAACATAGAAAGATTGGGCGTTGAGTGTGATGCGTTTATTGGCGAACACGCTTTGTATGATCAAAAAAATCAAAGATATTAGTCTCTTATGAGTCACTAACTTTTACTCTCGTAGTAATTAATATAAAACAATTCACAAGTCTTGTAACAGTTACCTACGTAAGTTCTGAATGTAACAGACAGTAAGTCATTTCAAGCTTGGTAAAGTGTGTAAATGTTATGTAATACTACAAATAAAAATTACAAGTGTAAATAAATGTAATATAATCATGTAAAATTTAGGGCATATAGCCAATCTTTTCTAAAACTTGCCATATTCGTCATATCGGCCGAGTATCATAAATCCTAAATGTGGTCCCGTTAATGCATGTTTTATGGCATTTCTTGGCGTCATTGTTTAAAATAGAACCTCGAGAACAGCGCCCTCCGGCCTGAGTGGTTTTGCATTACCTCCTCGATCACTCCTCACGGCTCGACACGCTATACTGTGCCTCACTCGATAATGTACTGTGTTTTACAACTTACTCATTTAACTAACTGTATTATTGATACAACTAATCATCGATTTATAATACGTTACACATTTTATCTCCTTTATAAAATATTAGGGTAATTTTATTTATTACTATGAATAATATATTACAATTTATACACGAAATTAAACTAGTTAAATTGAAATAAAATTCGCTTATATTTGAACTTAACGTAAAAATCATTCATCATCTTATCTTTTACTTACCTTATTGGTAAACTCAAATTCATCACTGTTAGAGCATATTGTGCTATCACTAAAATCTCCAATGAATTTCCAACACAGTTTCCTATATAAATTCGAACACGGTGTAAACAACGGTGTAGCTGGAAAACCGCGTAGCAGGCGAGTGTAGCGGTAATGGAACGGCCCATTAACCACTCAGCGTTCAATGCTCATGTTATCCGCTTATCGGAGCATTGTTCACGGTGTAGCGCCGATACCTGCACGAGTAGACCTCTCCTCTTCTGAGGGCCTTTGCACACTACTGTCTATATACAGCCTTTTTTGTTGCTCATTCCACATACACGTGATACCTGCTCTACTAATGCTATGATCTCTATATAATGCATTAAGTTAGATTCCTTTAGAAGTAATTTAGGATTTTGGACGTTTAACGTCCATTTCGATATTGAATATTTTTCCTATAAATAAGCTTACTGTGCTTAGAAATGCTTATTTATTTACTTGTAATTGAGATTAATGGTAGTTTATTGATACATATTTTTTCAATTATTAGTTTTAATTAAAAAAAAAAAACAGAGTAATTTTTTTAATTTACAAAAACAGAATTTTCCATGAATACAACTCTGTTTCAAGCTCTATTCTATTACTTCTTTAGGGGTTCTTCTTAAGAAGACACTATAGGATTCCTTAAATCAGAGACTCCGCTCGAATTTAAAAACGAGTAGTCTTAGTCGGTTTGTTGTGCACTACTTAACCCAAAAACTACCCTCCCATTAAGGCAAGATAGCAGAACCAACGTAAATCCAACATCCAATGTGCAGTGAACCTTACATGAAACTTAAGAATTTAAAAGCGATTCCGAAACTGCTTGTAATACTCGATAGCCTAATGATAATTGATTTCCATTGTTCTCTACATTGTTGAATTTTTATACATTTTACCATTTAAAACCGTTTCGAACAATACGCCGTATGTCAAGCGTTTTTACCGAACAACCCTCAATCGTTCTTCGTATTTTTTTTGTTTTGCCTGTATTAATTACACGCGTACTTGGAAATCCTTTCATCATTTCCATACTTAAAACGTAAGAATTTGGCTATGAAATACGGTTTATCAATATTATGCTGCGTTTTTTATATCCAATATTATTTTAATGTTTATTACTTCCTTTACTTCTTAAGCGATTTTGAGAATTACTTTTTGTTGACAAGGAGGTGCTTTCAAATCGATTTCATATAAATTTGATTAAAATCGGATCAGTATTTTGGTCTTAAAATCAAATTATCTGGTTAAGGTGCGTCATCTAAGTAAAGTAAATTAAATATACTGCCCGTGTAGAGCCAGCCCGGATCCAAGTCAAAAGGCTCATGTATGCTTTACCTCAGTCTTAGTTACTAAAATTATTCGCCACTTACTGTAAGTTAACTGTACTACGCCTACAACATTAACTTGTCAGAGAAAGTAATTAGCATTAGATTACAGTACCGAAATTAATATGTAGTAAATATACCTATTTTAAAAAATGTGGTAGAGTTTGGGTTGTTCTTAACGGTCCTCTTAATAAAATTAAAATGTAAGAACAGCAAAAAGCCAACGTCACGCGGTGTTCCCAGGCGGTCACCCATCCAAGTACTGACCGCGCCCGACGTTGCTTAACTTCGGTGATCGGACGAGAACCGGTGTGTTCAACGTGGTATGGACGTTGGCGATTATCTAGGGAAAGATAACGATCACATTTTTGTCAAATGAACTAGCTGTTGCCGACGACTTCGACCGCGTGGCTGTAAAGATTTAATTAGTTTCAAAGTTATGAAGTTTTTCTTTATATTCGAAAGAACGAATAGCAAATAAATGTAGAGTAATACATTATTAGTAGATTGGCTGTGAATGGGTAAAATACTGTTTGCGATTCATTGAATTGTATACTTTTATATGTATATTATATGAAAATATAAAATAGCAAAAAGCCAACGTCACGCGGTGTTCCCAGGCGGTCACCCATCCAAGTACTGACCGCGCCCGACGTTGTTTAACTTCGGTGATCGGACGAGAACCAGTGTGTTCAACGTGGTATGGACGTTGGCGATTGTCTAGAAAAAAATAATGTGTAATAATGTTCTCTTACATATGTACTTAAATATTAGTTAGCTAATTAAACATACAAAATCTTATCAAATGTCGAAACTGTCAAAAAGTTCCGGTGAAATAACCACATAAAAAATGACTAATTACAATAAAAGAAAAAAATCGTTTTAATCTATTACATCAGAAAAATAATGTAGAGCCATATGACAGTAGCAATAGATCGGTTGGAGCGTGAAAACGGGCAAAATGATCGGTTGTCGCAATAGAGATACTAATATATTCCTGTGTATGTTATATGATTGCTATTAAGTACATCTGTAATTAACAATAATAAAATTTAATTAATTTTAAATAATATGATAGAGTCTATTTGGGGAGGTATTCTATTACAGCTATGCAATTTTTTTTCACTTTGCATTGTTAGTACAATATAAATAAAAATTATCGCTTCTTATAATTTAAGTAATAAGACAAGAATCAGTCTATTCAACTAGCCATAGAGATTGTAAATGTTAAGTTCACATTATTCGTTAATAGATGGTGCTGTATGTTAAATCGCGCTAACGTTGTTCATTCTCAGCTAGTACAAAGAGGTGGTTTGGGTTTTGCTGTTTTTATATTTATGCGCTTATTTTGTAAATCGATCTTTATATGTATCTACCACTGATATTTCTTTCCTAAACAATTTTATGCTAATATGAATCTGTACGTTGTTTGAAACGGTTTTTTCAAACAAATCTTAAACATCTCCTCAATTAATTTTAATTAATTTATTGTTAGAAAATAATATTATATTACAAAAAATAACGTTATTTCTTTGTGTACGATATTCGAATTTATTAGTGGACTGTATATTTTATGATATGACTTTATCCAGTGACAAATAGATAATTGGAAATCATGTAACCAACTCACCAGCGTCTCCGATTGTCAACTATTGGAGTCGGCGCCGAGACTGTCCCGGATTAACGAGGAATAAAACACTTCGCAGGATCACTACGAGTTTATAATTTGTATGATGAATAAAAGGACAGTGCGGTAGGATTATTAATCCTTTTGTTTATCTTATTATTATGATAAAAAATAGCTATTTTATAAGTTTGTTATCAATTTTTTCTACAAGCAGCATTGCCAACGTCCATACCACGTTGAACACACCGGTTCTCGTCCGATCACCGAAGTTAAGCAACGTCGGGCGCGGTCAGTACTTGTATGGGTGACCGCCTGGGAACACCGCGTGACGTTGGCTTTTTGCTATTTTATATTTTCATATAATATACATAAAAATGTATACAATACAAGTGAGAGAAACAATCTTTTCTTATATCTACATCACCTATTTTTAACGTTCGGCAGGTAGAGTTTTTATATGAAGTATAGAATTAAGCGTCTTATATACCCATAGTGACTATTATAAGTGCGTAATATTATGATGGAATGGTTATAATAAAAAATAAATATATGTATTCTGGCTTACGAAAATTTAATCAATAGTTTTACAGAAAGCGAGAGTAATTGTATAAACATACGTGTGTAAAATATATTGCCTAAAATTTAGATTTTTCTCATGGTTGTGTGTAAATGTTCAACGTAACTTCTATCAGATACATTTGGCCACGTACTGCGGCTGTGCTTTATTGCAATTTACTTTGTGACGCCAGCGGTATATAAAAAAAATATACGAGCAATAAATGTAGTTTCTAGGATTTCGTGATGAGTGAGTGAGTGCCCTTTCTTATTCGGATACAAATGCTAGTTCATTTTATACAAGCATGTTTATTAACTATGATGTACACCAGACTAGAATATAATCTTAACTAGACGTTTAATAGTTGATTTATATAATTTTATTGGGGGGACGGCGCGTACGCAGTCCCCACTACCAAAAATAACGCGTCCGAGTTATCCGCATTAGGGATAATCGCAGAGGTCAACCCCGCCGCAGTGCAATGACAGGGCCTCGCTCTGGGGGAACCGCCTTCCTGATCACGGTGTCCCCTACGCCAGGTAAGTATGCTCTCCTCGCCGCGAGCCGCCGCTTTATACTCCCGAAGAGTGAACAACGTTAGCGCGATTCAACGAACGACTACCGCCACCTACTAACAGATCTTGTAAACTTAATATGTACATAGTTAATATCTAGTTAAATGTACTGATTATTTTGTAAAAAGTTCTAATTTATATGTTTATTTGTACTAATAGCGCACTAAAAATGAAATTATAATTATAATAGAATAAAATTGTAATAATTACATTTTCAAATAACCTCTACTACTTAAACTTTATCGAATTGTCTCATATTTTATTACACATGTTATAGGTAGTGTAAGGTTGCGTAAATATTTGTTAATAGAAAATGTAATTTTATGTTAAAAACTATTTTGATATATAGATTTCTAAAAACAATACTGGTACTTTAGTTAACTCGAAAATTTTTTTTTTTTTAAAAAGGGAAATTTAGAAGGACATAACGGTTGGAAGAAAAAGGACGGTTTCAGGAAAAAAATAAGATAATTAAAGTGTGAGTAAATGAAGATTCAAGCGAAAATTGCAAAAGTAACGGTGAAATTCAATGTAAAAGAAGTTAATGGAAAATATACTGAAGTGTACTGAAAGAGTCTGACTATTTATTTATTCCCCGGTGTTGATGTCGTTTTTACTAATAATAGCAATTAAACTATATGCATATAAATATATTAGAATCTCTGTAACGACAAACGATCGTTCCGAAATTTTCCAACGTTTCAACCGATCAATCCATGGCTGTTATCACATGGCTCTACATTACTTTCCTTGTGCAAGTCATTAATAGGATTTTTGTTATTATAGGTAGGCATTTTTTGTGATTTCGGCCTAGTTTTTTGGACAGTTTGAGCATTTGACAAGATTTTGCATGTTAGAAAATTATTATTTTACTAGGCAAGAAAAATATAACAAAGATATTGTTATTTTTAATAAAATAAAGAATATTTAATCTGAAAATATAGTTTTATTAAGACAGATTTTAAACATTGACATGGAACAAAATTAAATAATAAAAATGACAGTTTATGGTCAGTATCTATAAACTACCGATAAAATAAGGTTCAATTTTCTATTTACAACAGAAATGATCGCCTTTTTCTTCTAAGTGATCGCCAACGTCCATACCACGTTGAACACACCGGTTCTCGTCCGATCACCGAAGTTAAGCAACGTCGGGCGCGGTCAGTACTTGGATGGGTGACCGCCTGGGAACACCGCGTGACGTTGGCTTTTTGCTGTTCTTTTCTGCTTTCGTATATTTTACAAATATTTCGTTTCATTGTCATCATTACACTAGATAAACTCTACATTATTTTGTTAATATCAACTTAACATAAAAGTTAGACTTTGTGACTTTTGTGTGATTAATTGCGACATATTTAAGCATACAAATATTTTAATTATGATGATAAAGTGTTTGAGGCAATTATTTCAATGACAACGTTTTCCTGACACATTGCTTGCATCGCATTAGCAGCATACTTTTATTCAGTTGAATAAACGCCCGTCTCTACATTTAAAGAGATCACGTGCCAATTTTAGAAATCTATATTACTACTAAGATATAAATAAAAAAGACATCAAAGCATCAAACAATTACAAGCTTGTGATTCATTTTTATGCGAATTAAATCGCATACGTCCATACCACGTTGAACACACCGGTTCTGGCAGGTGATTGTTTGAATGAAATTGACAAAGATATGATCGTCTTCTTTCCTAGATGAAATCGATATTTTATAATTTCATTATTCATTTTTTTACAAGCAGCATTGCCAACGTCCATACCACGTTGAACACACCGGTTCTCGTCCGATCACCGAAGTTAAGCAAAGTCGGGCGCGGTCAGTACTTGGATGGGTGACCGCCTGGGAACACCGCGTGACGTTGGCTTTTTGCTCCTTATATTTTTATAAACGCATCATACATTAAAATTTGAACCACAGCAATTTAACCTACATATTTACAACCCACTTACTAATTATGTTCTTTGACTGTTTAAAGTACTAATATATTGCTCTACATTATTGTTGTGGTTATGTTGACTATTATTTTCATAAAAAAAGGATAACAAACTTATGAAATATAAGATTTGAGTCTTTGTAATAATTAATTTTTATTATCTTAATAACAAGTGTGGTAACTAAAACTGGCAGGTGATTGTTTGAATGAAATTGTAGAGACGGGCGTCCATTGAACTAAACACGTGTGTAGTACTAATGTGGTGCAAGCGAAGTGACAGGAAAACGTTATCGTTAATATAATGATATTAAAGAGTTTATCATCATTACAATCCACCACAAAAAGTCGCATTGATTTACGATAAGCTTTATTGTATGGTTAAAATATTAATGATATTATATTATGTAGAGTTTTTCCTGTACACGGATAAACGAAGATGATATCAAATTTACAAAAACGGATAAAGAAATGCAAAAAGCCAACGTCACGCGGTGTTCCCAGGCGGTCACCCATCCAAGTACTGACCGCGCCCGACGTTGCTTAACTTCGGTGATCGGACGAGAACCGGTGTGTTCAACGTGGTATGGACGTTGGCGATTGTCTAGAAAAAAATATTGTGTAATAGTGTTTTCTTACATATGTACTTAAATATAACTTACTAATTATGTTCTTTGACTGTTTAAAGTACAAATATATTGCTCTACATTATTGTTGTGGTTATGTTGACGATTCTTTTCATAAAAAAAGGATAACAAACTTATGAAATAAAAGGTTTGAGTCTTTGTTTTAATTATTATTTTTTATCTTAATAACAAATGAGGTAACTAAAACTGGCAGGTGATTGTTTGAATGAAATTGTAGGGACGGGTGTCCATTGAACTGAACACGTGTGTAGTACTAATGTGCACCACATTATCATCATTACAATCCACCACAGTAAAGTCGCATTGATTTACGATCAGCTTTATTGTATGGTTAAAATATAAATGAAATTGAAGATTATGTAGAGTTTTTCCTGTACTATGAACACGGATAAACGAAGATGATATCAAATTTACAAAAACGGATAAAGAAATGCAAAAAGCCAACGTCACGCGGTGTTCCCAGGCGGTCACCCATCCAAGTACTGACCGCGCCCGACGTTGCTTAACTTCGGTGATCGGACGAGAACCGGTGTGTTCAACGTGGTATGGACGTTGGCAATGCAGTTTTTAAAACAATTGATAACAAACTTATAAATTAGCTATTTTTATATAAGACTAGCTGTGCCCGCGACTTCGTTCGCGTGGTTTACAGAATGCTTAGTATGTCTCATGCAAAGCAAGGCTGCAGTTTGCGGTGCTTCTCAAGAAAGGAGTTTTTTATTTTGGATTTGGGAACTTTCTGGTTGTAACTTTAAGCAGATACTAAATGTATTAGGGAATTCTTCCGCGGTTTAACAATAAATAAAGAAGAAAAGTGCTTTGTGTCAGTCTTTTATATATCGACTGTGAAGCAGTGCTTTTCCGCCGCCCTTCTCCTTGTATAATATAGAAGGTGAATTTTTAACATGGCTGGTAGGTAAAATATGAAATTATAAGAAATTGCGAAATATACTTAAAGAGTCTCGTGGTCCATTTATAAGTATATACGGTACTTACATCAAAAAATCATTTTTTCATTTTTTGTATGTTTGCTCCGACTAATTTCTTAAACGGTTAGACCGATTTTGATCGGGACGGGTTATAAGGAGTAACTTAAGCTACGTTTAATAATAAACATACAACTTTTTAATTCTATTTATCGTAAGGCACTGACTCAGGTAGGGAATTCCTTATTGGTTTTTTAACAACAAATGTTGAAACGTGCTTTGTGCCAGTTTTAAATTTCATCTGTAAAACAGTATTTTCCGCCGCGGTTCTCTTGTATATTATATAGGTATAGGGTGATTTTTTTTTTTTTAACCGGGCTTAGAAACTAAAACTGCATTATTCATTTTTTTATATTTTTCTAGGCAAAAATCGAACCCGCAAATTTTCAATAAAATAACACATCCTGTATGATTGCACACCCCGATAGTGTCAATTGTATTAATCAACTTCTGGGAAGTAATAGTAAAAAACAAATTAAAGTAAAAGTATTGTTTTAGAAAATGATACAAATTAAATCCTTACATTAAATTAAATTAAGTAATCGATTCTACAGAGACATAATCAACATTCAAAAGTGAAAATTTGAAATTAGAATATGATGTAGCCCTAAATGGCAGTAATGTGTTCTATCTAACAGAATCCAAAATATTTTCAAGTCATTTAAACTAAAAAATATATATATAACCTGCTTTGATTTCATCAAACCCTGTATCAAAATAGAACAGGACAGATGGTTATATACTTCTTAAAAAATATATATTAGAAAAGATTTGACATTTTGTACGCCATTTTCTCAAAATAATGTCGGTGTGGCTTGACTTAATACTGCTTATCACCAAATGTAAGTAGAAGAGGTTAGGGTACAATCATCGAGTCCCGTTATGTCTAGGAAATATCTACATTACTTCGAACAATTCGTTTATAGGCTGCATCAAAATGCTAGTCACCTCCTAAAGTAACGAAGCAGGGCGATGTGGTACAATACAATCTGAAGTCTATAAAATGAACAACTTAAAGTTACTTCTTTTGCGTTTGTTAATTTCACGTCACCTACTCCGTTACCTATAGTAGATAGGTTTAGACAATTGAATTGAAAATCTACATTTTTTTTTAACATTTAGACTCTGTGATTGTACCCCCTATTAGCGTTACAACATTACGTCTGAAAGGATGACTGCAAAATACTATTTAAATAATCTTAATACTTAATTATTTACTGAAAGTAACAACATTTTAGTAGTATAACATATTCTCAATGCTTTCTTATAATATTGAATGCCCGTTCCACGAATTCTCATCCGTTACTCCTTATAGTTTCGAATTCGGTCTGTCATGTTCAATTAAGAATTTACCCTAAATATAATATTATTTGTATAATTATTATATTTTTATGATATACATATATCATTCCCATAGAAATCAGATATTGTTCACTGTTTCATTGGTTTTAATTTTGTTTTGGCGTAACGCTTTCTTTATTTATTTATAAAAAAAAAAACTAAAATAGAAGTAAGTCTAAGTTAATCCTTATAACATTAGCTAACTTTGAGTGAAAGTATCATCAAAATCGGTTCAGCCGTTTCAGAGATTAGTCGGAACAAACAGACAGACAGACTGACAGAAAAAAAAATTAAAAATGGACTTTTTGATTTTTTTGATTTTTTGTATGTAATATATTTTTTATCATATATACTTTAATGCATTTAGTGAAAAGCACAAAAAATTTTCGACGTGATTCCTTAAATTGACACAACTTTTTTATTTATGAACCGATTGACATGAAACAAACACTATGTTAAGTGAAGCTTACTACAATATATTAGTGAAAACCGCATCTAAATCGGATAAGCTGTTTCTGAGATTAGCGTGCACAAACCCACAGATAAACAGACAAACAGACAAACAGATAAGAATTCTAAAAATCATTGTTTTGGCTTCTGTTGCGTTGGTTATGAAAAAAAATTATTATATTATGAAAAAAAAATATTATTTATAAAATATCATTATTTTTTTTCATATATCTTCCATGTACAGACAGCGACCCGCTAGAATTTTATTATTAGTATAGATATAGATATAGAAGATATAGATAAGATTACTTCAATTGGCACGTGGTGGCTTGAAATGTAGAGACGGGCGCTTGTTCAACGGAACACGTGTGACGTGTGTAGTACTAAAGAGATGCAAGCAAAGTGACAGGAAAACGTTATTAATAAAATAATAATGTCAAACAGCGCTGTCGGATGTACAAAATATTGCTGTAAATATATTGATATGGAACTGTAAGTATGCCTATCTGTTTCAAAATATTTCTAAGGGACTCCCTCACTCTGAGATTATAAGTAGTTTGAAAATACTATTTTTTGAATAATAAAG
This sequence comes from Hypolimnas misippus, assembly GCA_037950945.1. Taxonomy (NCBI): domain Eukaryota; kingdom Metazoa; phylum Arthropoda; class Insecta; order Lepidoptera; family Nymphalidae; genus Hypolimnas; species Hypolimnas misippus. The sequence continues at coordinate 375,830 of JBBEEQ010000026.1, forward strand.
ATGTTTTCAATGTCGGCGGCTTTACCCCAAAGTTAAATACCGTAAGACATGATGCTATGAAAATAGTTAAAATGTACTAGTTGAGCTGTATCACTGTCAGTTAACTGTCTAACTTTTCTGACCGCATATATTGCGGAGCTAGGTCTTCCCGCAAGGGATGCCAAGTGAGTTTTCCACTTAACCCAGAATCTACTGCTATTCCTAAGCAAACGGTACAATAATCATTGACAACATGATGCTAATAGTTTTATGATTTAATATTTGACTAAGATTTTGTTTGTTTACATTTAGTAACGAAAATTATATAACGAAAGTTATATTACCAGAGACAATGCATTGTTTACATCGTCATAATTATTCTTTTTCTTGTCTACTTTAAAAATTAATGAAGTATCGTCAGCAAACAATACAATATTACAAATACCGTTCATGTGAAAAAGAAAGGTCATTAATGTATATTAAGAATAGAAAAGGACCCAAAATTTACCTCTGTAGAACACCCATTTAGACACCCTAATGTTGATCCCGAAGATCCTTTTCCGTTAACAATCACTTGATGAACTCCTCCACTCAGGTATGAAGCGATTAATTTCAAAGCCTCATCTTTCACACAATAATGATTAAGCTTTTTTAAAAGCGTTTTATGTACGACATAATCAAATGCTTTAGATAAGTCATAAAAAATCGACAAGAATATATTTAATACACTTTTAATTTAATTAAATTTTAAATTATTTGCTCCCTTTGTATCCGTTTAATTACACCAGCAACATTAGCGATATTTACATTGTAGGTAGTTACATGTCATTTTCGATTTAAAATCAAATCCAGTGAGGGTAGATATTGGTGACCGTGTGCCGCTCGCTGGATTGTCAAAGCTGAAGAAATGTACACACCGAGTTGTCGTTATCTAACTCGAATCTATGAACAAAAGGATTAGTAAACCTATCGCACTGTCGTTTTATTCATCATACAAATCACAAACTCGTAGTGATCCTGCAAAGTGTTTCATTCCTTGTTAATACGGGACAGTGTCGGCGCCGACTCCAACAGTTGACAAGCGGAGACGCTGGTGAGTGAAGCGAAACGTCGGGATGATAAGAATAATTAATATACGCGATTTAAATCCGTTTAAAATAGTTTTATTTCAATGAGTAATAATCGCGAAAATCTAAAATAATTAAGGAGATGTTTAAGATCCGTTTGAAAAAACCATTTAAAACAATGTAGAGTTTCATTACCGCATTAAATTGTTTAGAAAAGAGATATCAGTGGTTGATACATATAAAGAACGATTTACAAAATGAGTGCATAATTATTAAAACAGCAAAAAAAGCCAACGTCACGCGGTGTTCCCAGGCGGTCACCCATCCAAGTACTGACCGCGCCCGACGTTGCTTAACTTCGGTGATCGGACGAGAACCGGTGTGTTCAACGTGGTATGGACGTTGGCGATTTAATTCGCATAAAAATGAATCACAAGCTTGTAATTGTTTGATGCTTTGATGTCTTTTTTATTTATATCTTAGTAGAAATATAGATTTCTGAAATTGGCACGTGTTCTCTTTAAATGTAGAGACGGCCTTTTATTCAACTGAACAAAAGTATGCTACTAATGCGATGCAAGCAATGTGTCAGGAAAACGTTATCATTGAAATTATTGCCTCAAACACTTTATCATTATAATTAAAATATTTGTATGCTTAAATATGTCGCAATTAATCACAGAAAAGTCACAAAGTCCAACTTTTATGTAAAGTTGATATTAACAAAATAATGTAGAGTTTATCTAGTGTAATGATAACAATGAAACGAAATATTTGTAAAATATACGAAAGCAGAAAAGAACAGCAAAAAGCCAACGTCACGCGGTGTTCCCAGGCGGTCACCCATCCAAGTACTGACCGCGCCCGATGTTGCTTAACTTCGGTGATCGGACGAGAACCGGTGTGTTCAACGTGGTATGGACGTTGGCGATCATTTATAAGAAAAAAGCGATCATATCTGTTGTAAATAGAAAATTGAACCTTATTTTATCGGTAGTTTATAGATACCGACATTAAACTGTCATTTTTAGGGTTCCGTACCTTAAAAGGAAAAACGGAACCCTTATAGGATCACTTTGTTGTCCGTCTGTCTGTCTGTCTGTCTGTCTGTCTGTCTGTCTGTCTGTCTGTCTGTCTGTCTGTCTGTCTGTCTGTCTGTCTGTCGGGATGTCAACCCTTTTTTCTCAGAAATGCATAGACGTATCATGTTGAAATTAATATCATATACTCAAGTCTACGACGACATGCGGCCGTGAAAATGTTAAAGTTCTAAGTCAACGCAATCAAAAGATAATGGAAAATATGTCGTATATTTTGACCATTTTAGCGTTTTCGCAAGGGAATCAAAACCTATAGGGTACTTCCCATTGACCTAGCACGATGAAATTTGGCAAGAAGTAAGATCTTATGGTACAAATAAAGGAAAAAATCTGAAAACTGTAAATTTTTGTATGTATGTTTGTCTGTTTGTAAGTTTGTCTTTCAACCTTTTTCTCAGAAACGCGTGAAGGTAACAAATTTTTATCAACGTCAAGTACTCAGAGTTGTAATTACTAAGAGCTGTGAAAAAATCAAACTTCTAAGTTAACGCAATCAAAAGATACGGTCATTTATATCACATATTTTAAGTATGATAGCGTTTTTAACGTTTTGGCAAGGGAATCAAAACCTATAGGGTACTTCCCATTGACCAAGCATAATGAAATTTGGCCAGGAGCAAGGTCCTTTAGTATACATAAAGGAAAAAATCCGAAAACTGTAAATTTCTGTTCGTGTGTCTGTCAGTCTGTACGTCTGTCTTTCAACCTTTTTCTCAGGAACGCGTAAATGTATCAAGTTGTAAATTGATCAAGCGGAAAATATATTAATCTTAGAATTAAAATTATATGTACTTGTAACAAATTAACATAGAAGTTGACCATGGTCAAAAAAACAATTTTACAAACACTGAGAAGAAATTTGTATCAATACGAAAACATTAAAAAGCAGCAAACCTTTATAAACAACGCAATGCAATCTATATATCGCAGCTAACAAAATGATAGCGCGATGCAGCGTACAGCTAATGCCATCTATTACAACATTATGACATTAACTGTGATATAATTCTGCTCGATTAATAAAATTTTTTATTTTAATTATTATTTAAACGCGCTAAAAATTATAAAATAAACTTTTCATTTAAAAGTTTTATCGTCGATTTATAACGTCATTACTTAATTAACATTCAATATAAGAGCTTCACGCGATTTGATTTAAGTACTCGTATTGACTTAGTACGAAAATTTTAAAATTAAATTCAAACAGATCGAGTTATTTAATTTACTTATTTATCTACACATATAAGTCTTCTGGTTATTAGTAATATAATTAGTTATTTATAAATAAACAATTAGTTTTGTTCGAATTAAGGACTAATTATTTTCGTCTTGGCAACACTAATATATATTTCGATATTTTGATTGATAATGTAAATATAAATATTTTACGAACGTAGTGCAGGGGTAGTGGAGTGTAGTAGAATAAAAATAAAAATAAAACGAGAATAAAATATAATATAATTATGTTGTTAATGTCAAAGTCAACAAGTTAGTTCATTGAAATTGTCAAGAGATGGCGCTAGGTGTATCCTGAATCACGCTATAACTTTTTTTTTTGAAAGTATAAGATGTATTAGTACTTAAAATAAAATTTTGTGTTTCCATGGATTGCATCCATGATCGTGTTTTAAATTAAAGTGCTCCTAAGTAGTTTCAAAATAGTTTTTGGGACGTGATCCATATTTACATAATATTTGATTATATTTAAGCGACTTCTAAAAAGGAGTGTTTTCAATTCGACCTTGTATTTAATTTTTTTTTTGTTTGTTCGCCGATTACGCCGCCATTTGGGTACCGATTTTCAAAAATTTTTTTTTGTTTGAAAAGGTATACTTCCAAGGTGGTCCCATTGTCTTTAGGTCAGGATCAGATGATGGGATCCTGGAGAAATTGAGGGAACTCCTCAAATATTATAGGCAAGCGTATACCGATTTAGGTATTTTTGATAGTAACTTATGTTGGAACTGATGATGAAAACCACAAATAGCGTAGATGGGTTAGTCTATAAGTTTGTACGGAACCCTCGGTGCGCGAGTCCTACTCGCACTTGACCAGTTATTTTTTTTATTATTTAATTTTGTTCCGTGTCAATGTTTAAAATCTGTCTTAATAAAACTATATTTTCAGATTAAATATTCTTTATTTTATTAAAAATAACAATATCTTTGTTATATTTTTCTTGCCTAGTAAAATAATAATTTTCTAACATGCAAAATCTTGTCAAATGCTCGAACTGTCCAAGAAACTAGGCTGAAATCACAAAAAATGCCTATTTATAATAACAAAAATCCTATTAATGACTTGCACAAGGAAAGTAATGTAGAGCCATGTGATAACAGGCATGGATTGATCGGTTGAAACGTTGGAAAAGTTCGGAACGATCGTTTGTCGTTATAGAGATTCTAATATATTTATATACATATAGTTTAATTGCTATTATTAGTAAAAACGACATCAACACCGGGGAATAAATAAATAGTCAGACTCTTTCAATACGACACTTCAGTATATTTTCCATTAACTTCTTTTACATTGAATATCACCGTTACTTTTACAATTTTCGCTTGAATCTTCATTTACTCACACTTTAATTATCTTATTTTTTTCCCGAAACCGTCCTTTTTCTTCCATCCGTCATGTCCATCTAAATTTCCCTTTTTTAAAAAAAAAAAACCTTTTCGAGTTAACTAAAGTGCCAGTATTGTTTTTAGAAATCTATATATCAAAATAGTTTTTAACATAAAATTACATCTTCTATTAACAAATATTTACGCAACCTTACACTACCTATAACATGTGTAATAAATTATGAGACAATTCGATAAAGTTTAAGTAGTAGAGGTTATTTGAAAATGTAATTATTACAATGTTATTCTATTATAATTATAATTTCATTTTTATTGCGCTATTAGTACAAATAAACATATAAATTAGAACTTTTTATTAAATAATTAGTAAGGGGTTAATCAGTACATTTAACTAGATATTAACTATGTACATATTAAGTTTACAGGATCTGTTAGTAGGTGGCGGTAGTCGTTCGTTGAATCGCGCTAACGTTGTTCACTCTCCGGGAGTATAAAGCGGCGGCTCGCGGCGAGGAGACCATACTTACCTGGCGTAGGGGACACCGTGATCAGGAAGGCGGTTCCCCCAGAGCGAGGCCCCGTCATTGCACTGCGGCGGGGTTGACCTCTGCGATTATCCCTAATGCGGATAACTCGGACGCGTTATTTTTGGTAGTGGGGACTGCGTACGCGCCGTACCCCCAATAAAATTATATAAATCAACTATTAAACGTCTAGTTAAGATTATATTATAGTCTGGTGTACCTCATAGTTACTATTCACACATGTATAAAAAAAGAGGTTGCAGTTGTATCGGGTCAAGCAATCTCTCTAACTGTTCCGTCTCATTTGATAAGATTTTAGATGTAATATGTATTAATTAGTAAACTATAATGTCATTATTTATACTAATATTATAAAGCTGAACAGTTTGTTTGTTTGAACGCGGTAATCTTACGAACTATAAAATAAAATAAACTACTAGTTCCAATCGATACATTATTCTTGTGTTTGATAATTTATTTATTGCGGTAGGCTATAGGCTATATTACATCACGCTACGACTCATAGGAGCGAAGCAGTAAACATAAATGCGAGTGAAACCGCAAGGGACAAGTAGTGTAAAATAAAAAGATTTAATTTTATCGACGTATATACATATACATATATTACGATATTAGAATAAGTTCGACTGAAAGTTTCTATATACCTGATGTCTGAAAAAAAACTTTGGTGTATAGAGAGATAAAAATATATTTTTTTCTAATTGACTGAAATACAAAAATAGTTGGCTTAAGGCAACTGAATGCTTATCTTTATAACGAACGCGGACGAAGTCGTGGGCAACAGCTAATACATAATGTGTTTGACTGAGATGTTATCGTCTTCTTTTCCTCAATATTCGCCAACGTCCATACCACGTTGAACACACCGGTTCTCGTCCGATCACCGAAGTTAAGCAACGTCGGGCGCGGTCAGTACTTGGATGGGTGACCGCCTGGGAACACCGCGTGACGTTGGCTTTTTGCATTTCTTTATCCGTTTTTGTAAATTTGATATCATCTTCGTTTATCCGTGTTCGTAGTACAGGAAAAACTCTACATAATCTCTTATTTCATTTATATTTTAACCATACAATAAACCTTATCGTAAATCAATGCGACTTTACTGCGGTAGATTGTAATGACGATAAACTCTTTGATATCATTATATTAACGATAACGTTTTCCTGTCACTTCGCTTGCACACATTAGTACTACACATGTGTTCACATCAATGGACGCCCGTCTCTACAATTTCATTCAAACAATCACCTGCCAGTTTTAGTTACCTCACTTGTTATTAAGATAAAAAATAATAGCAAAAACAAAGACTTAAACCTTATATTTCATAAGTTTGTTATCCTTTTTTATGAAAAAAAATCGTCAACATAACCACAACAATAATGTAGAGCAATATATTAGTACTCCAAACAGTCAAAGAACATAATTAGTAAGTGGGTTGTAAATAGGTTATATTGTTGTGGTTCAAATTTTAATGTATGATGCGTATATAAAAATATAAGGAGCAAAAAGCCAATTCCATTATCTAGGGAAAGATAACGATCACATCTTTGTCAAATAAACTAGCTGTTGCCCTCGACTTCGACCGCGAGTTTATAAAGATTTAATTAGTTTCAAAGTTAAAAAGTTTTTTTTACGTTTGAAAGAACGAATAGTAAATAAATGTAGAGCAATACATTATTAGTAGATCGGCTGTGAATGGGTAAAATACTGTTTACGATTCATTGAATTGTATACTTTTGTATGCTAAAATAGCAAAAAGCCAACGTCACGCGGTGTTCCCAGGCGGTCACCCATCCAAGTACTGACCGCGCCCGACGTTGCTTAACTTCGGTGATCGGACGAGAACCGGTGTGTTCAACGTGGTATGGACGTTGGCAATGCTGTTTGAAAAAAAATTGATAACAAACTTATAAATTAGCTATTTTTTATATAAAATAAGATTACTTCAATTGGCACGTGGTCGCTTGAAATGTAGAGACGGGCGTTTGTTCAACTGAACACGTGTGACGTGTGTAGTACTAAAGAGATGCAAGCAAAGTGACAGGAAAACGTCATTAATAAAATAATAATGTCAAACAGCGCTGTCGGATGTACAAAATATTGCTGTAAAGATATTGATATGGAACTGTAAGTATGCCTATCTGTTTCAAAATATTTCTAAGGGACTCCCTCACTCTGAGATTATAAGTAGTTTGAAAATACTATTTTTTGAATAATAAAGATGTTTTCAATGTCGGCGGCGTTACCCCAAAGTTAAATGCCGTAAGACATGATGCTATGAAAATAGTTAAAATGTACTAGTCGAGCTGTATCAATGTCAGTTAACTGTCTAACTTTTCTGACCGCATATACTGCTTAGCTAAGTCTTCCCACAAGGGATGCCAAGTAAGTTTTCCTCTAAACCTAGAATCTAATGCTATTCCTAAGAATACGGTATAATAGTCATTGACAACATTATGCTAATAGTTTTATTATTTAATATTAGATTAAGATTTTGTTTGTTTATTTATTTATTTATTTATTTATTTATAGGTTCGCTAGCGATTTTTACACAAATTATAATTAAATAATGTTACATACAAAATTAAAAACATGCATAAACTGTGTAAAATCTGTTAAAAGCAAACACTGCATGCAAACATAATTCTTTCTTCTAAATATTGTTTGATAAATATAAATCTAAAATATCATTAATAGTAATTTACATTATATATTAATTAAAAATAAAGTTAAAATAAGATCATAAATATTCTAAAAAATGGATACAATCATAATCATAATGCGGTTTCAGGTGCAAAACAGTTATGACAAAAGTTATATAATATCAGATTAATGAATTAAAAACAAAGTGACATTAATAAATAATAATTTGAAATAATCAAAATGAGAAAAATTAAAATACAGACAAAACCTTTGCAAAAAAATTAGACGATTAAAATAATTAAATTAACAAACCTAAATTCATTGTAATTGGCTGATTAGGTTATTTATAATTAACTTCCTAAAGGTATTAGGCGAATTCAAGTTAATATCAATTAAATTACTCAAACTATTATAGAGTTTACATAAACGGGGAAGGCTGGAATTAGCGCCGAAAACTGTTCTGGTGCGCGGAGGCACAAGAGGAGTAATAGTGTGTCGCGGATATCTATTAGGCACTCTGAAATTTATTTTACTGAGTAAACTAGGGCAGTCCAAATGATTTCTTAATAGTTTATATAAGAACAAAAGATCGAGTAAGTCTCTTCTTTTGTAAAGGCTCATCATTTTAAAATAGTGTAATCGATCCTGATATGAGTTTATCGTTTTATGAATTTTACCGGAATATGATAAATGCCATAAGAAGCGTTTTTGAACGCGCTCCAGTCTTAAGTAATGGGCAGCATAATGAGGACGCCAGACAACACTGCAATACTCCAGGTGACTACGAACAAGACTGTTGTAAAGCGTTATTTTTGTTTTAGCTTCTTTAAAATTTCGACCTTGTCTCATGATAAACCCCAACATTTTTAAAGCTTTTTGTATTACATTATCCAAATGGTTAGTATAAGTCAATTTTTTATCTAATACAATGCCCAAATCTCTTATAAGATCAACTTCCTTAAGTGTAATACCCTGCAAGTTATATTGTGTTGAAATGATGTTAATCTTACGAGTAAACTTGATGTGTACACATTTCTCATGATTAAGCTGCATGCCATTAGATTCACACCAGTTTATAAGCTTATTCAAATCACTCTGAAGTAAAATCGCATCACTTGGTGTAGATATTGTTCGAGTGATTTTTAAATCATCGGCATATAAGTACGGCGTGGAGTTTTCAAAACAGAATACAATGTCGTTGATAAAAATATTAAACAAAATTGGACCAATATGTGATCCTTGAGGGATACCTGAAGTGATCAAATTTGATGTGGAGCAAAAACCATTTACAACAACATAAAAAGACCGGTCGCTCAAGTACGATAAAATCCAGTGCAGCACTGATCCTGCATATCCATATAGAAACAACTTGTCAGTTAGAATTCTATGTGGTACCTTGTCAAATGCCTTCCTAAAATCGGTGTAAATAGTGTCTACTTGCCTCTGAGAGTCAATAGCTTCTGATAATGATGAAGTAAAACTCATTAAGTTAGTGGCGGTAGATCTGCCTGGTGAAAAACCGTGTTGGTGTTCGGAGATGAATTGATTGAAGTGTGATTGAATTAATGGGCAAACTAAAGATTCGAAGATTTTTGGGAAAATTAAAAGAATTGATATAGGCCTATAATTACGTATATCTTTTTCATCTCCACTTTTAAAATTTGTTTACATTTAGCAACGAAATTTCTATGCACTTTGTTTTTTTTTGGCATTTAATGGTGAGTTATTTGTAAACCAATTTTGGACCAGAGATAATGCATTGTTTACATCGTCATAATTATTCTTTTTCTTGTCTACTTCAAAAATTAATGAAGTATCGTTAGCAAACAATACAATATTACAAATACCATTCATGTAAAAAAGGAAGGTCATTAATGTATATTAAGAATAGAAAAGGACCCAAAAATTGACCTCTGTAGAACACCCATTTAGACACCCTAATGTTGATCCCGAAGATCCTTTTCCGTTAACAATCACTTGATGAACTCCTTCACTCAGGTATGAAGCGATTAATTTCAAAGCCTCATCTTTCACACAATAATGATTAAGCTTTTTTAAAAGCGTTTTATGTACGACACAATCAAATGCTTTAGATAAGTCATAAAAAATCGACAAGAATATATTTAATACACTTTTAATTTAATTAAATTTTAAATTATTTGCTCCATTTGTATCCATTTAATTACACTAGAAACATTAGCTACGTTTACATTGTACGTAGTTACATGTCATTTTCGATTTAAAATTAAATCCAGTGAGGGTAGATATTGGTGACCGTGTGCCGCTCGCTGGATTGTCAAAGCTGAAGAAATGTACACACCGAGTTGTCGTTATCGAACTCGAATCTATGAACAAAAGGATTAGTAATCCTATCGCACTGTCGTTTTATTCATCATACAAATCATAAACTCGTAGTGTTTTATCCTGCAAAGTGTTTTATTCCTGGTTAATACGGGACAGTGTCGGCGCCGACTCCAACAGTTGACAAGCGGAGACGCTGGTGAGTGAAGCGAAACGTCGGGATGATAAGAATAATTAATATACGCGATTTAAATCCGTTTAAAATAGTTTTATTTCAATGAGTAATAATCGCGAAAATCTAAGATAATTTAGGAGATGTTTAAGATCCGTTTGAAAAAACCATTTCAAACAATGTAGAGTTTCATTACCGCATTAAATTGTTTAGAAAAGAGATATCAGTGGTTGATATATATAAAGAACGATTTACAAAATGAGTGCATAATTATTAAAACAGCAAAAAAAGCTAACGTCACGCGGTGTTCCCAGGCGGTCACCCATCCAAGTACTGACCGCGCCCGACGTTGCTTAACTTCGGTGATCGGACGAGAACCGGTGTGTTCAACGTGGTATGGACGTTGGCGATTTAATTCGCATAAAAATGAATCACAAGCTGTAATTGTTTGATGCTTTGATGTCTTTTTTATTTATATCTTAGTAGTAATATAGATTTCTGAAATTGGCACGTGTTCTCTTTAAATGTAGAGAAGGCCGTTTATTCAACTGAACAAAAGTATGCTACTAATGCGATGCAAGCAATGTGTCAGGAAAACGTTATCATTGAAATTATTGCCTCAAACACTTTATCATCATAATTAAAATATTTGTATGCTTAAATATGTCGCAATTAATCACAGAAAAGTCACAAAGTCCAACTTTTATGTAAAGTTGATATTAATAAAATAATGTAGAGTTTATCTAGTGTAATGATAACAATGAAACGAAATATTTGTAAAATATACGAAAGCAGAAAAGAACAGCAAAAAGCCAACGTCACGCGGTGTTCCCAGGCGGTCACCCATCCAAGTACTGACCGCGCCCGACGTTGCTTAACTTCGGTGATCGGACGAGAACCGGTGTGTTCAACGTGGTATGGACGTTGGCGATCATTTAGAAGAAAAAGGCGATCATATCTGTTGTAAATAGAAAATTGAACCTTATTTTATCGGTAGTTTTTAGATACTGACCATAAACTGTCATTTTTATTATTTAATTTTGTTTCGTGTCAATGTTTAAAATCTGTCTTAATAAAACTATATTTTCAGATTAAATATTCTTTATTTTATTAAAAATAACAATATCTTTGTTATATTTTTCTTGCCTAGTAAAATAACATTTTTCTAACATGCAAAATCTTTTCAAATGCTCAAACTGTCCAAAAAACTAGGCTGAAATCACAAAAAATGCCTATTTATAGTAACAAAAATCCTATTAATGACTTGCACAAGGAAAGTAATGTAGAGCCATGTGATAACAGCCATGGATTGATCGGTTGAAACGTTGGAAAGGTCGGAACGATCGTTTGTCGTTACAGAGATTCTAATATATTTATATACATATAGTTTAATTGCTATTATTAGTAAAAACGACATCAACACCGGGGAATAAATAAATAGTCAGACTCTTTCAATACGACACTTCAGTATATTTTCCATTAACTTCTTTTACATTGAATATCACCGTTACTTTTACAATTTTCGCTTGAATCTTCATTTACTCACACTTTAATTATCTTATTTTTTTCCCGAAACCGTCCTTTTTCTTCCATCCGTCATGTCCATCTACTTTTCCCTTTAAAAAAAAAAAAAACTTTTTCGAGTTAATAACTAAAGTGCCAGTATTGTTTTTAGAAATCTATATATCAAAATAGTTTTTAACATAAAATTACATCGTCTATTAACAAATATTTACGCAACCTTACACTACCTATAACATGTGTAATAAATTATGAGACAATTCGATAAAGTTTAAGTAATAGAGGTTATTTGAAAATGTAATTATTACAATGTTATTCTATTATAATTATAATTTCATTTTTATTGCGCTATTAGTACAAATAAACATATAAATTAGAACTTTTTATAAAATAATTAGTAAGGGGTTAATCAGTACATTTAACTAGATATTAACTATGTACATATTAAGTTTACAGGATCTGTTAGTAGGTGGCGGTAGTCGTTCGTTGAATCGCGCTAACGTTGTTCACTATCCGGGAGTATAAAGCGGCGGCTCGCGGCGAGGAGACCATACTTACCTGGCGTAGGGGACACCGTGATCAGGAAGGCGGTTCCCCCAGAGCGAGGCCCCGTCATTGCACTGCGGCGGGGTTGACCTCTGCGATTATCCCTAATGCGGATAACTCGGACGCGTTATTTTTGGTAGTGGGGACTGCGTACGCGCCGTACCCCCAATAAAATTATATAAATCAACTATTAAACGTCTAGTTAAGATTATATTATAGACTGGTGTACCTCATAGTTACTATTCACACATGTATAAAAAAAGAGGTTGCAGTTGTATCGGGTCAAGCAATCTCTCTAACTGTTCCGTCTCATTTGATAAGATTTTAGATGTAATATGTATTAATTAGTAAGCTATAATGTCATTATTTATACTAATATTATAAAGCTGAACAGTTTGTTTGTTTGAACGCGGTAATCTTACGAACTATAAAATAAAATAAACTACTAGTTCCAATCGATACATTATTCTTGTGTTTGATAATTTATTTATTGCGGTAGGCTATAGGCTATATTACATCACGCTACGACTCATAGGAGCGAAGCAGTAAACATAAATGCGAGTGAAACCGCAAGGGACAAGTAGTGTAAGATAAAAAGATTTAATTTTATCGACGTATATACATATACATATATTACGATATTAGAATAAGTTCGACTGAAAGTTTCTATATACCTGATGTCTGAAAAGAAACTTTGGTGTATAGAGAGATAAAAATATTTTTTTTCTAATTGACTGAAATACAAAAATAGTTGGCTTAAGGCAACTGAATGCTTATCTTTATAACGAACGCGGACAAAGTCGTGGGCAACAGCTAATACATAATGTGTTTGACTGAGATGTTATCGTCTTCTTTTCCTCGATATTCGCCAACGTCCATACCACGTTGAACACACCGGTTCTCGTCCGATCACCGAAGTTAAGCAACGTCGGGCGCGGTCAGTACTTGGATGGGTGACCGCCTGGGAACACCGCGTGACGTTGGCTTTTTGCATTTCTTTATCCGTTTTTGTAAATTTGATATCATCTTCGTTTATCCGTGTTCGTAGTACAGGAAAAACTCTACATAATCTCTTATTTCATTTATATTTTAACCATACAATAAACCTTATCGTAAATCAATGCGACTTTACTGCGGTAGATTGTAATGACGATAAACTCTTTGATATCATTATATTAACGATAACGTTTTCGTGTCACTTCGCTTGCACACATTAGTACTACACATGTGTTCACATCAATGGACGCCCGTCTCTACAATTTCATTCAAACAATCACCTGCCAGTTTTAGTTACCTCACTTGTTATTAAGATAAAAAATAATAACAAAAACAAAGACTCAAACCTTATATTTCATAAGTTTGTTATCCTTTTTTATGAAAAAAATCGTCAACATAACCACAACAATAATGTAGAGCAATATATTAGTACTCCAAACAGTCAAAGAACATAATTAGTAAGTGGGTTGTAAATAGGTTATATTGTTGTGGTTCAAATTTTAATGTATGATGCGTATACAAGGAGCAAAAAGCCAATTCCATTATCTAGGGAAAGATAACGATCACATCTTTGTCAAATAAACTAGCTGTTGCCCTCGACTTCGACCGCGAGTTTATAAAGATTTAATTAGTTTCAAAGTTAAAAAGTTTTTTTTACATTTGAAAGAACGAATAGTAAATAAATGTAGAGCAATACATTAAATGGTTAAAATACTGTTTACGATTCATTGAATAGTATACTTTTATATATAAAATAGCAAAAAGCCAACGTCACGCGGTGTTCCCAGGCGGTCACCCATCCAAGTACTGACCGCGCCCGACGTTGCTTAACTTCGGTGATCGGACGAGAACCGGTGTGTTCAACGTGGTATGGACGTTGGCAATGCTGTTTGTAAAAAAATTGATAACAAACTTATAAATTAGCTATTTTTTATATAAAATAAGATTACTTCAATTGGCACGTGGTCGCTTGAAATGTAGAGACGGGCGTTTGTTCAACTGAACACGTGTGACTAAAGAGATGAAAGCAAAGTGACAGGAAAACGTCATTAATAAAATAATAATGTCAAACAGCGCTGTCGGATGTACAAAATATTGCTGTAAAGATATTGATATGGAACTGTAAGTATGCCTATCTGTCTCAAAATATTTCTAAGAGACTCCCTCACTCTGAGATTATAAGTAGTTTGAAAATACTATTTTTTGAATAATAAAGATGTTTTCAATGTCGGCGGCGTTACCCCAAAGTTAAATGCCGTAAGACATGATGCTATGAAAATAGTTAAAATGTACTAATCGAGCTGTATCACTGTCAGTTAACTGTCTAACTTTTCTGACCGCATATACTGCTTAGCTAAGTCTTCCCGCAAGGGATGCTAAGTAAGTTTTCCTCTAAACCTAGAATCTAATGCTATTCCTAAGAATACGGTATAATAGTCATTGACAACATTATGCTAATAGTTTTATTATTTAATATTAGATTAAGATTTTGTTTGTTTACATTGAGCAACGAAATTTCTATGCACTTTGTTTTTTTGGCATTTAATGGTTAGTTATTTGTTGTAAACCAATTTTGAACAAGGGATAATGCATTGTTTACATCGTCATAATTATTCTTCCTTCTGTCAACTTTAAAAATTAATGAAGTATCGTCAGCAAACAATAAAAAATTACAAATACCGTTCATGTAAAAAATGAAGGTCATTAATGTATATTAAGAATAGAAAAGGACCCAAGATTGACCCCTGTGGAACACCTTGATGAACTCTTCCACTCAGGTATGAAGCAATTAATTTCAAAGCCTCATCTTTCACACCGTAATTATTAAGCTTTTTAAAAAGCGTTTTATGTACAACACAATCAAATGCTTTAGATAAGACACAAAAAATCAACATGAATAAATTTAATACACTTTTAATTTAATTAAATTTTAAATTATTTGCTCCATTTGTATCCATTTAATTACACTAGCAACATTAGCTACGTTTACATTGTAGGTAGTTACATGTCATTTTCAGTGTCACATGTCAGTTCAGCCATCTAACTAAGCAAATAAAATGCGTTAACAAATATTTTTAAATGTAAATAAAAAAAAAACTTTCAATCTAAGCTATAACTTATCTATGCAGCTGAACGTACGTACATAAAGTAGTACGTCTACATTTAGTGAATTATATATTTAAAATTTTAATACAATTTATATAAAAACTGTAACGACGTGTTCTTAGCCAATTCATGAAAAAAAATATAACTCTTTGCTATTTTTACCTATACTCTACATAATTTTTTAAAAGTAACATATAATTTCTAATAATATTAATTAATTAAATCGTACATATTATTAGATAGTACCTGGATGACCGCGCTTTGATCCGTATTTTTTAAGATTGAGTAGTAAATTTAAAAAAATGTTAAAGTTTTTCCTTGCCTGAAAACTTGGATAGAACGACGGTTTCTAAACATAAAACCCAAATAGATCGATTAGCCGCGAAAATACCGTCATATTAAATTTCATGAAAATCGTTGGAAACATTTCTGAGATTCAGATTATATACATATGTATTTATACAAAT
The DNA here is from genome assembly GCA_037950945.1 of Hypolimnas misippus. Taxonomy (NCBI): domain Eukaryota; kingdom Metazoa; phylum Arthropoda; class Insecta; order Lepidoptera; family Nymphalidae; genus Hypolimnas; species Hypolimnas misippus. Next base: position 391,861 of record JBBEEQ010000026.1, read on the forward strand.
ACACAAGAACTGTTTGCTTAAAGGTATAAGGTTTGCTTGTTTAAAAGATTTAAGTTACTTCTCAGTCATATTTTTTTATATATCAAAATCGGTAATTGATTGCGGACTTTGGATTGTTGCGTTAATTTTTTGTTATAAAATCGTTTTGTTAATATCATTTAGATTCATTTTTATAACGATGACCACCATACTATATTCGTTCATATTACAGCTAAAAGATTAAAAAAAATTAAGACAGACGGACACACAGAGTTTAAATACTATTGCTCTTAAACTTTTACGAAGATTTACATGAGTTCCTTATCATTGCCTAACACCTGAAGAAATTTTCCGTCAGAGCCTTTATTTTTGACAGCCACCGCTTTCGTAAGGTCACCTAGGTAACTGTTACCTGGTTACAGAGTTGGTTTATGTCAATTACGAGGGTAAAACTTAAAAATTTAATACTCACCTTCTAATAAAGTACTGCTGGGAGCTTTGGATAAACAACCCTAAAATGTATTATTAAAGAATTACATCAACTAGCCGATAGATGTCGCTAGTAGTAGATTGAATCGCGCTAACGTTGTTCACTCTCCGGGAGTATAAAGCGGCGGCTCGCGGCGAAGAGAGCATACTTACCTGGCGTAGGGGACACCGTGATCAGGAAGGCGGTTCCCCCAGAGCGAGGCCCCGTCATTGCACTGCGGCGGGGTTGACCTCTGCGATTATCCCTAATGCGGATAACTCGGACGCGTAATTTTTGGTAGTGGGGACTGCGTACGCGCCGTCCCCCCAACGAAATGATAAATGATTAAATTTCGACTTAAGGTGATATTAAGATAGTCCGATGTATCATCTATTCATATAATATTACTTATTCTGACTGACTGATTCATTAACGTAGACTCTAAACTGAAATTTTGGCAGTTGATACCTTTTATGTCGTAAACCTCCACTAAAAAACTTCTGAGATGTTAGATGAATGAATATTATAAGCAGTTTAATATCGATGTTTTAACGATAACGTTTTCCTGTCATTCGCTTGCATCGCATTAGTACTACACACTTGTTTAGTTGAATAAACACCAATCTCTACATTTCAAATGAACTCGTGTCAGTTTTTGTAATCTATAATATTATATATGATCATAAGAAAGTAGCATCAATCCAACTTTTATGTGTAGTTAAAATTAACAAAACTTATAAAGAGTTCGTATTGTATTATAATTAAGTGGACGAAGTTGATGTAATATACATAAACGCCTGATATTTTTATAGTAAAAACACCAAATTTTATACGTCTACTTCCGATTAAACAATACATACCCATGGGTATAGACGTTGTTTTTTTTTAATTACGTCTTGTATTATTTATGGGTTTCAAGTCTACATGTAACTCCGTCGAAGCCACATGTATCAAACGGTAACTAATATTCTATTATGTAAGTTCAAAAAAATATGTACAAAACATATATGTGTGTTTGACAAAGATGTGATCGTTATCTTTCCTTAGTTAGTCGCCAACGTCCATACCACGTTGAACACACCGGTTCTCGTCCGATCACCGAAGTTAAGCAACGTCGGGCGCGGTCAGTACTTGGATGGGTGACCGCCTGGGAACACCGCGTGACGTTGGCTTTTTGCTGTTTTTTATAATTATGCACTTATTTTATGAATCGGTCATTATATGTATGAACCACTGATATCTCTTTTCTAACCAATTTTGTGCTCATATGAAACTCTACATCGTTGGAACTGGTTGTTTCAAACGGATCTTAAACATATTCGAAATTAATTTCAATAAAATAATCGTAGGAAAATAAAATTATATTGGAAAACATAATGCAGTGTGTGAGTAATTATAATATAGAGTTCCATATTAGCAACGAATTGGTTGTGCGGGGGATCGTTAGTAATGTAGATCAATGATAATAACCTTTTAGTTATTTACAAGATATATTTACAAATTTTACATAAATTAATTAATTATTTTACAGAAATGAAATTAAGAAAATTTTAGATGTAGAATCAGCTTGTCGCGATAAAAAAATATATTACAATTTGAAAAAACATATTTTTTTGTGAACTGATGCACAAAATGTGTCCGCGCTGTCTTATGTACGTTTAGCTTTTATGTAATGGATAAGTTCATACAAGACATATACTCTGTCAATTAAGTCATTGCCAAAAATATAACTCGATGCAATTAGTACCCATACTCTACATTATTATTTAAGCATATAAAACTTACGAAACTAATAATTAAATGAATTGTATATATAATTACATAGTGTCTGTATGACCGCGCTTTGCTCGGTATCTTCTGGATTTAATAGTAAATAAAAAAAAAAGAATGACAGGTTTTCATTGTCCGGCAACACGGATAAAATGACGTTTTCTCAAAATGATCTCTTATCCTCGAAATCCCCTGCATATTAAATTTCATGAATATCATTGGAATCCTTATAAGTACATATATCTATATTGCTCGTATAATGGCATTTGATTTGTTATTTGGCACACTTAAATTACTTCTCAATTATATTTTTTTATATATCAAAGACATAAGTAACTGTTTGCGGACTCTGGATTGTTGCGTTACTCAAGTCATTTAAATTCATTTTGATAATGATGATAACCATACTATACTCGTACATATTACAGCTAAAAAGATTAAGAAAAAGTAGAATAGACAAACGGACATAGCGGTTAAGCTTAAAGCGAGAATTACACTAAAACGTTTCGCTCTGAAACTTTCACAAAAATTTACATGAGTTATTTGTTATTGCTTTACACCTGAAAGAATTTTCCGTCAATGCCTTTATTTTTGACAGCCACTGCTTTCGTAAGGTTACGTAGATAATTGTTACCAGCTTACAGAGTTGTTTTATGGCAATTAAGAGAGTAAAACTTAAAAATTTAAAACTCACCTTCTAATAAAGTAGTGCTGGTAGCTTTAGATAAACAACCCTAAAGTGTATTATTTATATTAAAGAATTACATCAATTAGCCGATAGATGTCGCTAGTAGTGGATTGAATCGCGCTAACGTTGTTCATTCTCCGGGAGTATAAAGCGGCGGCTCGCGCCGAGGAGAGCATACTTACCTGGCGTAGGGGACACCGTGATCAGTGTGATGTGTTAGCCTACGGCATTCGCCTGTTATGCCTAACTTGTATTCAGTATTAAACAGAACCTGGAACCGAACAGCCGTATTATTAATCCCGACATTACATGGCGACCCTGCCAGTCGGTGTGCGCGCGCTAGCCTGCGACGCGTGCACCGGCTGGCCACGGATAAAATAATAAATAATAATGAAAATATATATATTATGGAAATTAAATCGCAAAAAAAAAAAAAAAATAAAAACTCGGATTGACAAAGAATGAATAACGTGCAAAGAAAAAAGGTAATAATTATGAAGTATTGAAAATCAATAATTTTCTATACACATTCTAAAATATGAAAAAAAAGAATTTGAAAATTAATTATTTTGCACGCATAAAATAATAAAAAAGTCGCAGCCAAGGAAGACACAAGAACTGAAAATGCAAGAGGTATCTACTATTCGACTGACAATATTTTTTTTAAAGAAGATGCAAAAAGAAGTAAGGAAATTGAAAAAAGAAAATATTATCGAGGCATATTTTCAAGACAGCAAGTACGTTTTCTAAGGAATACGCCGCGTGTAACGTGAAGAAAATGAAGCAAAAAAAAAAAAAAGAAAAACAATAACTTCAGCAAGTGGCCAGTTTTGAAGTAATGAAAAAGTGAATAATTGTTTCTATGAAGAGAATTAAGAAAAATTTAAAGGACAATAATGGTATACAACAATCAATTTAATCAACGTAATTGTGTGTTATTTTAAAATAAAGGTGAGTAAATTGTGGATTATATTAAAAAAAAATCAATTTAAATTATTATTCTTGTTAAAAAAAAACATGTAAGTAATAAAAACAAATCAAATTAAGACTTAATTTTTTTGATGTAGAGACAGATTCTGATATTTTAGTGCAATGTTTAAATAAATTTCTCAATTAAAGTTACATACACATACATATTTGTCATAATATATCAATTTTCATCTGATTTTATTTCTATTATATGTATGTTTAAAATATTATTTCAATATGATTAAAAGCTAGAATGTTCACTATGTTCATTTTAATAAGAAAAAAGAAATGATATTATTAATTAAACGCACTTGTCAAATATAAAGCGTAACATAAATATTTTCCTACAATAGAGAAATGTTTTCTAAAATAGAAAAAAAATAATTTTAAACATTATCTATGTAACAAAAAATATCTTTTATATGTTACTTTATCAAAAATTAATGTTAAATAACCAAATTGTTATAATATTCTTTTTATATTGGATAAATACTTATAGATTATACTCAATTTATTTTTAATTTTATGTCATAATATTCGCACTATAAAACATTTGTCGTTATTTGATTCAAAATGTCTGAGAATATGGTAAATTGTTTTGATTTAAAAAGAATTTTCACTTTTATCACTTTATGTTACATTCGAATTTTCACATTCAATAAAACGATTTTTCGTATGTTATTTTAAAATATATTGATAATTTAATTGTGTTTCTATATATAATTGTAAACGTGTAAATATTTGCGATGCCAAACTTTAGATAACAAGCACGTGAAGCAGCCAACATGCTGAAATTTTGGGTATGTCATTTTAACTTTCATAATTTGTACTCAATAATTATTTTTTTTTAACTGATAAAGTTTATAATTTTATATGTATATGTTTCAAACTGTAAGTCAATTGTTGAATTGTCGGTTAATTAAGTTAAATTTTATCATTCATGAATTTGTATTTTCTCTTAAAAATCGAAAAATAAGTTGAGTTAAATAAGTTTTAATTACTATAAATTCGTTTTACACGACTATTATTCACTTCAATAAACAAAAAAATGTTCACGAAACTTGTAGTATAAATAAATTATCATAAAAATCTTAATATATATGAATCTCGTGTCACAATGTTGTCCTCAATGGACTCCTAAACCACTTAACCGATTATAATAAAATTCGCACACCATGTGCAGTTCGATCCAACTTGAGAGATAGGATAGTTTAAATCTCAAATTATAGTCGCAATTTTAATAATAAAACCTTATTGCCATTAAGGCGGAACAAAGTTCACCGGATCAGCTGGTACCTATATAAAATAAGTGAAAACAAAAACCATCGTTTGAAAAACCTTAATTATATGTCAATATCTAATATTTAGTCAAAATTAAAAGATTTAAACATGATGTGTCTAAGTTGTAATTAAAAACTTAAAAAATATATTTATAAAAAAATACAGCGTTTTGTTCTAATTGGTTTAAAATTAACTTTAATAATATTATCAATATGCTGTAAGCGATGAATTAAAAAAAAAAAAAAAAAAAAACAAAACATTAATTAATAATTAAAAAAAAAAATCAAATGAGAACTAATTCTTCAAAAGGTCCGTCAAAGTAAAGTGTGTCCATAATCAATTAAATTAAAATACTATATGTAGTAAATGCATTACTGGCATTCTTGTGATATCAATATAACTACATTATACAATAAAAATGTAAGACGATCCAATGAGATTCCATAAAAAAAGCATCATGATAAGATGATAAACACTCAATATTTAAAACTGTCTCTTTGTCTTGAGTATAATAAGAAATATTATAATTTGTGTGTAATTTTGTTTTCAACACGCTGTATATTGAATTTCGCTTTCCATTTTTACATTAATTGAATATAGAGTAGAAACAGAGTATAGGTGGAATATAAAACTCAATATAACTTCTTTAAAAACTAATTAAGACGTAAATTAAAAAAAAAATAATTTATAAACTGTAAACATAAACAGTACTATTTAGATAGAAAATTAGATACCTAATGTTTAAAAATGTATTTGTAATAAAACCCGTGTATAAAACATAAAAACTCAAATAAATTAGCATAAATGCACAATAAAAATATATCTATCGAAAACTAAATACAAAATTTCGCGTATATTAAATGTTGAAATAATTGTAAACAAGGTAACTTTATTCTCAAAATGATGACATAGCACGGTTCACATTTACATATTCTTCGAAACGTAACTCTTGGTTCTCATACATGGTGCAGCTCAAATTTTATAAAAACGTTGATGCGAAGTTTTACGAATAAGGCGTGGAATTTGTAAACTAATATGATATTGAGAAGAATAAGATTCAGGTTAAACGCTGATGCAATCATTCTTAGATACCATTGTTGTCTCCTGGCTTGCCTTTGTCATTATTTTTTAATTTATATTGTTTTGATATTTTTAAATAACACTTTATTAGTGTCGTAATTTAGACTAAAAATAACTTATTTTTTCTTAAAATAATCGAATACTACATTTTAATAATTTTCTTTTTTCTTTTTTTTTAAAGACAAGGAGTCTTAAATAAATAAATAAAAAAAAACACGGATAATTAAAAGAAAACGATAATGGAATAAAAACTAAATGGTGTCAATATTATGACATTGAAGGAAATATATTATGTCGGATATAAAAGGACAGTATAAAATTAAGAGATTTATTAATATGGATTAAGATAAAAATGTAAAATGAAAGGCATGATAAAGTATAGATTGATGGCGTATATTTATGTTAGTGTGTGAGAGTGGTACGATTATGTAGATGGTATGGTTTGACGTTGTTTTTTTTTTGGAAAATGTGCCTTTGAAGCTTAGCTTGACTATTTGTAGTCGGATAGATCAACCGATGAATAATCGTGGACAAGTTAAATTTCCTTGGCACATATAGAATGTTGGGTATGAAAATTAATTGAAATAAAATATATTTTTTATTGTAGCTTAATGCTACAATAATTGTATATCAATAGGTACTGGTTGTATGACTTATCACATTGTGCGCGAGACGCCAATGTGAGGTAGATGACACTGCAGTCCTAAAAAATAAATAAATAAATAGAGTTATAGAAAAGCTCTAAAGTAAAGGAGTAAGTTTTTGGCAGGGTTATAAAATGAAAGATTTTTAATAGATCTAAGGAAAGAAAGGGTTATATGAGTATGATTATAGAAAGTTTCAAATGTAAGATAAGGAGTGTAAATATACATATATGTAAGGATTAATTAACTATGTCGATCTAATTCGCAGGTTATCTTGGTATGATTGAATGAAATTGGCTATCGGATATTAGCTTAACTATGTTTTGGCGCCATAACGTTAGTTATTCTAATATATCGATATGCTAAATTGAAAGGTGATGGAAAAAGGAATGATATGGTTATTTATTGTTTTGGTAGAGGATAAAAATGAAAATAAAGTACTAGCACATGTCTTGATCATGCTGTACGCGAGTTCGTCTGCGTGAAAGATTGTGACAATGAGTACAAATAAATAAATAAGTGGTTTACCAAATAAATAAAATAAAATATATTGGGAGTGGTCCGGGCCACCCAATCAAATATAAATAAATAATAATTAATAAAATAATAATTTAAAAAGGCCTATGGGCGCGCCTGAAATGAGAAGTTATATCTTAGAGATAAAAGAGAAATTAATTAAGATCGCGATGGTACAAACTCGAGGATTAAAAAAATAATAATAAGACGTCTTAAGGCCCAAAGTGTATACATTAATTGTGACAAAGGCTAAGAAACGAAAATAGCTCGTTTCTATTACATGGATATAGACATATAACGTATAACGACAATAAATATGACAAAACTGGAATGAGACAAAAAAAAAATATTTCAACTAACATTTATAGATTAGAATAAGGATATAGTTTATAAGATATATTAATATTACTTTAGATTTTAAACGTCATATTTTATCATATTTTTTCAAGGTCATATTTGTTTTTCTCTTCTTTTTAGATTAAGATATCTAGGTTCTTTTCTTTTATTATTTTGTCATCTTTTTTTAAAATAAAATAAAACCCTTTTGTAATAAAATAAGAAAAAGTCTATTTAGATTATAATAAAACTGATAAAATTGTTTTAAAAAAAAAAAAAAAATATATATATGTACATTTTTTTTTCTTAAAATGCCGTGGGAGGTGTGATGTGGTAGCCTACGGCATTCGCCTGTTATGCCTAACTTGTATTCAGTATTAAACAGAACCTGGAACCGAACAGCCGTATTATTAATCCCGACATTACACAGGAAGGCGGTTTTCCCAGAGCGAGGCCTCGTCATTGCACTGCGACAGGGTTGACCTCTGCGATTATCCCTAATGCGGATAACTCGGACGCGTTATTTTTGGTAGTGGGGACTGCGTACGCGCCGTCCCCCCAACGAAATGATAAATGATTAAATTTCGACTTATGGTGATATTAAGATAATCCGATGTATCATCTATTCATATAAAATTACTTGTCCTGACGGACTGATTCATCAACGTAGACTCTAAACTGAAATTTTGGCAGTTTATACCTTTTATGTTGTAAGCACTCACTCAAAATAAAAGACTTTAGAAAATGTTACACCTTAGAAGGTAAAACAAGGGATAAATGCTTTTCAGAACGACCAGTATTTTCATAGTAAAAGACTTACTTACGATTGCTTGATTAAAATTATTTTGGAAGATGTTTAAGATCCATATAAAGGAGCGGTTCTAAGAATGTAGATTTTCATATTAGAACAAAATAATTTGGAAGAGATATCAGTTGTTCATACTTCATACGTATGAAAATATATTAACAAAATGAGCACATAATTATTAGAACAAGTTTTGTTAATTTTAACTACACATAAAAGTTGGATGATGCTAATTTCTTATGATCATAATATTATAGATTACAAAAACTGACACGAGTTCATTTGAAATGTAGAGATTGGTGTTTATTCAACTAAACAAGTGTGTAGTACTAATGCGATGCAAGCGAATGACAGGAAAACGTTATCGTTAAAACATCGATATTAAACTGCTTATAATATTCATTCATCTAACATCTCAAAAGTTTTTTAGTGGATGTTTACAACATAAAAGGTATAAACTGCCAAACATTCAGTTCTACGTTGATGAATCAGTCAGTCAGGATAAGAAATTTATATGAATAGATGATACATCGGACTATCCTAATATCACCCTAAGTCGAAAATTAATCATTTATCATTCAGTCGGGGGGACGGCGCGTACGCAGTCCCCACTACCAAAAATAACGCGTCCGAGTTATCCGCATTAGGGATAATCGCAGAGGTCAACCCCGCCGCAGTGCAATGACGGGGCCTCGCTCTGGGGGAACCGCCTTCCTGATCACGGTGTCCCCTACGCCAGGTAAGTATGCCTTTCTCTTCCATAACCGCCTCTTTGTACTAGCGGAGAGTGAACAACGTTAGCGCGATTCAATCTACTACTAGCGACATCTATCGGCTAGTTGATGTGATTATTTAATAGTACACTTTAGGGTTGTTTATCTAAAGCTCCCAGCAGTACTTTATTAGAAGGTGAGTATTACATTTTTAAGTTTTTCTCTCGAAATTGACATAAAACAACTCTGTAACCAGGTAACAGTTACCTAGGTGACGTTACGAAAGCGGTGGCTGTCAAAAATAAAGGCTGACAAGCAATGACAAGCAACTCATGAAAATCTTTGTAAATATTTAAGAGCAAAGGGTTGCCTTAATATGAGCAATATATATATATATATATATATATATATATATATTCTTATCTAACACGGCTCTAACAATTTTCTTGAAATTAAATATAAAAGGAAAGGAAGGGAATTTCGGGGCTTCTTGTTCATTTTTAGAATACGTCGTTTTACCCCTGTTTTCAGGCAAATAAAAACTTTCACTCATTTGTTTTATTCACTATTAAATCTAAAAGATACCGAGTAAAGCGCAGTCATACAGACAGTTGTGAAAATGTAATATGTTTAAATAATAATGTAGAGTATGTGTACTCATAGCATAGAGTTATATTTTTGGCAATGACTTGATTGGCGGCTTGCTTGTCGAATTATATTAAATTTTTAAAATATAATATATACAATATATACTTGTATATTAATTCACTAAATGTGTCCGCACAAATTTATGTACGCTTAACCTTATATGTAACTTGTAGTTAAGAAAGTTTCTTTAAACTGAAATAAAAAATAACTGGGCAAGTGCGAGTAGGACTCGCGCACCGAGGGTTCCGTACAAACTTATAGAAATCTATATAAGACTAACCCATCTACGCCATTTGTGGTCTTCATCATCAGTTCCAACATAAGTTACTATCAAAAATACCTAAATCGGTATACGCTTGCCTATAATATTTGAGGAGTTCCCTCAATTTCTCCAGGATCCCATCATCTGATCCTGACCTGAAGACAATGGGACCACCTTGGAAGTATACCTTTTCAAACAAAAAAAAAATTTTGAAAATCGGTACCCAAATGGCGGCGTAATCGACGAACAAACATAAAAAAAATTAAATACAAGGTCGAATTGAAAACACTTTTTAGAAGTCGCTTAAATATAATCAAATATTATGTAAATTAAATTTAAACTAATTGTTTATTTATAAATATCTAATTATATTACTAATAACCAGAAGACTTATATGTGTATATATAAATAAGTAAATTAAATAACTCGATCTGTTTGAATTTAATTTTAAAATTTTCGTACTAAATCAATACGAGTACTTACATCAAATCGCGTGAAGCTCTTATATTGAATGTTAATTACGTAATGACGTTATAAATCGACGATAAAATTTTTGAATGAAAAGTTTATTTTATAATTTTTAGCGCGTTTAAATAATAATTAAAATAAAAAATTTTATTAATCGAGCAGAATTATGTCACAGTTAATGTCATAATGTTGTAATAGATGGCATTAGCTGTACGCTGCATCGCTCTATCATTTTGTTAGCTGCGATATATACATTGCATTGCGTTGTTTATATAGATTTGCTGCTTTTTAATGTTTTCGTATTGATACAAATTTCTTCTCAGTGTTTGTAAAATTGTTTTTTTGACCATGGTCAACTTCTATGTTAAATTGTTACAAGTACATATAATTTTAATTCTAAGATTAATATATTTTCCGCTTGATCAATTTACAACTTGATACATTTACGCGTTCCTGAGAAAAAGGTTGAAAGACAGACGTATAGACTGACAGACACACGAACAGAAATTTACAGTTTTCGGATTTTTTCCTTTATGTATACTAAAGGACCTTGCTCCTGGCCAAATTTCATAATGCTTGGTCAATGGGAAGTACCCTATAGGTTTTGATTCCCTTGCCAAAACGTTAAAAACGCTATCATACTTAAAATATGTGATATATATGACCGTATCTTTTGATTGCGTTAACTTAGAAGTTTGATTTTTTCACAGCTCTTAGTAATTACAACTCTGAGTACTTGACGTTGATAAAAATTTGTTACCTTCACGCGTTTCTGAGAAACAGGTTGAAAGACAAACTTACAAACAGACAAACATACATACAAAAATTTACAGTTTTCAGATTTTTTCCTTTATTTGTACCATAAGATCTTACTTCTTGCCAAATTTCATCGTGCTAGGTCAATGGGAAGTACCCTATAGGTTTTGATTCCCTTGCGAAAACGCTAAAATGGTCAAAATATACGACATATTTTCCATTATCTTTTGATTGCGTTGACTTAGAACTTTAATATTTTCACGGCCGCATGTCATCGTAGACTTGAGTATATGATATTAATTTCAACATGATACGTCTATGCATTTCTGAGAAAAAAGGGTTGACATCCCGACAGACAGACAGACAGACAGACAGACAGACAGACAGACAGACAGACAGACAGACAGACAGACAGACAGACAGACAGACAGACAGACGGACAACAAAGTGATCCTATAAGGGTTCCGTTTTTCCTTTTAAGGTACGGAACCCTAAAAACAATTTAAACACACTTTAACTTAGTTTTAAAGTCAGTAAAATATTTTACTATATTTGAAAGAATATATAATTAAAGTAACGTAGAACAATACAGTCGTGGTTGACTAGTTATAAATGGGTAGAGTCGCATATTGGGATTCAAATAGTATTGAATTCATATAAAAAGCCAACTACATGTTGGCGCTTGTATTCGTAAAAACAATGAGTAACAAACTCATAAAATATGACACATGCTTCTACGTGATACGAAAATCTAAAACGACGATTTATGTAATGTTACTATTAACTAAATTATGTTCGTCTTGTGTAGTGATTACAGTTTAACGAAGTTGATGTGAAACATACAAAAGCAAAATTTTAAGTTCAAAATATTTACGTTGTATTGCGTTTTTTTAAACGTATAAGCAGCAAAACGCCAACGTCACGCGGTGTTCCCAGGCGGTCCCCCATCCAAGTACTGACCGCGCCCGACGTTGCTTAACTTCGGTGATCGGACGAGAACCGGTGTGTTCAACGTGGTATGGACGTTGGCGATTGTCCAGGAAAATAAGACGATCACGTCTTTGTCAAACATATATTTTACATTTATTCATAAATAATCGATGTAAATAAATTCATGCTTCACTATTGAGTGGCTGTATTTATTTGGCGATTTATTGTGTTTGTATTTTACAAGACAAGGTTGGGTTGGCTTTTTGCGTCATTTTCTTCTTTTGTATATTTTATACCAACTTCGTTAACTTAATTATCATACAAGATGAACTCTACATAATTTTAAAAACACATAAAAGTTGGGCGATGCTACTTTCTTGTAATTATATTTAATCTATTGAAACATATGAACATTTCAATGGTGTTGATAATGGGTTTGATATCAATATTTTAACGACAAAGTTTTCCTGTCACTTTGCTTGCGTCATCGTAGTACTACACAGTTGTTCAGTTGAATAAACGCCCGTCTCTACATTTCAAGCGAACACGTGCCAGTTTTAAGAATCTATATTATTACTAAGATAAAAATAAAATAAAATAAACTGCTTACAGCATGCCGAATGCATCATCCATGTTCATCTGTGATGAGATTATGCATCCCACGAAACTGTGGTGGTCGTGGTTTTTTTAAATGCTAAGAATCTCCACAATCGTGGGGTGTATAATCTCAGGAATTATTCCATAGGTGTCAATAGTGATATGCATAAGGATGTTGTAGTAGTTGACAAAGGTTTTACTCCGCTATCCTTAGGCAAAAAGAACTGGCGCAGGCCTATAGTATTGGATACACTTGATCGCGAGGCCGTATGGAAGAGCAAGAAGCTACATGAACGGTTCTATAAAGCCCTAACGAGTTCGGATGCAGACCAGACTAGTTCTGTATCCTGGCTACAATACGGGAATCGTTTTGGAGAAACTGAAGGTTTTGTCTGTGCAATTATGGACGAAGTTATTAAGACGAATAACTACCGGAAATACATCATGAAAGACGGTCCTCCGGATATATGTCGTGCTTGTCACCGACCTGGAGAATCACTCAGGCATGTAATTTCCGATTTTTGTCATCTTGCTAACGGTGAGTATTTGCACAGACATAACCAAGTAGCCAGGATAATTCATCAACAACTTGCTCTTCGATACGGTCTTGTGGATATCGTGGTGCTTTACTTTAGATATAACCCTACACCGGTTCTCGAAAAAGGTAATGCTCTGCTTTACTGGGATCGGTCAATTATCACTGACAGGCACATACCAGCCAATAAACCTGATATAGTGATAGTAGACCGGTCAGCGCGCCGAGCAATTATTGTTGATGTCACTATTCCACATGATGACAATCTTGATGAGACGGGCGTCCATTGAACTGAACAAGTGTGTAGTGCTAATGTGGTGCAAGCGAAGTGACAGGAAAACGTTATTGTTAAAATAATGATATCAAAGAGTTTATCATCATTACAATCAACCACAGGAAAGTTTAGCTTTATTGTATGGTTAAAATATAAATGAAATTAAAGATTATGTAAAGTTTTTCCTGTACAATGAACACCGGTAAACGAAGATGATATCAAATTTACAAAAACGGACAAAGAAATGCAAAAAGCCAACGTCACGCGGTGTTCCCAGGCGGTCACCCATCCAAGTACTGACCGCGCCCGACGTTGCTTAACTTCGGTGATCGGACGAGAACCGGTGTGTTCAACGTGGTATGGACGTTGGCGATTGACTGCGAAAAATTGACGATCACATATTTGTCTAACACACATATTACGTTTTGTACATTTTTTTTATTATCTTACATAATAGAATATTAGTTACCATTTGATACAAATGACTTCAACGAAGTTACATATAGATTTTGAAAAACTTATTTTACCAAAACGTTCGAGAGCTCATTACGAAAATTAATGACTTATATTCTAATGTTCTTCACGCAGACTATGATATAATTTTTTTTGACTTAAGCCTGGTTATTTAGTTAAAAATGGGTGTTCCACAGGAATCAATTCTGGGTCTATTTCTAATTTTAATATACATCTATGATCTATCTTTTTATGTAAAAAGTATTTGTGACATTGTATTGTTTGCTGATGATACTTCACTTATTTTCAAAGTTAATAGAAATAAAGTTGATTATGACGATGTAAGCAATACATTATCACGGATACATACGGTTTACCACTAAAAAAACGTGATCGTCTTATTTTCCTAGGCATTCGCCAACGTCCATACCACGTTGAACACACCGGTTCTCGTCCGATCACCGAAGTTAAGCAACGTCGGGCGCGGTCAGTACTTGGATGGGTGACCGCCTGGGAACACCGCGTGACGTTGGCTTTTTGCTGCTTATACGTTTAAAAAAACGCAATACAACGTAAATATTTTGAACTTAAAATTTTGCTTTTGTATGTTTCACATCAACTTCGTTTAACTGTAATCACTACACAAGACGAACATAATTTAGTTAATAGTAACATTACATAAATCGTCGTCTTAGATTTTCGTATCACGTAGTAGCATGTGTCATATTTTATAAGTTTGTTACTCATTATTTTTACGAACACAAGCGCCAACGTGTAGTTGGTTTTTTATATGAATTCAATACTGTTTGAATCCCAATATGCGACTCTACCCATTTACAACTAGTCAACTATGACTGTATTGTTTATTCTTTGTTTCTGTATATTCTTTCAAATACAATAAAATATTTTAATGACTTTAACACTAAGTAAATAACTTGTGTTTAAAAGTCTTTTTAAATTTCCGTTTAAAGAAAGTTTCTTAACTACAAGTTACATAGAAAGCTAAGCGTACATAAATTCGTGTGGACACATTTAGTGAATAAATATACAAATAACGTTGTATTTAAATTTTTAATATAATTCGACGAGCAAGCTGTCAACCAAGTCATTGCCAAAAATATAAGTCTATGCTATGAGTACACATACTCTACATTATTATTTAAACATATTACATTTTCACAACTATTAATAAAAAGAATCGTGCATATAAGTAGATAGTGTCTGTATGACTGCGCTTTGTTCGGTATCTTTTAGATTTAATAGTGAATAAAACAAATGAGTGAAAGTTTTTCTTTTCCTGAAAACAGGGGTAAAACGACGTATTCTGAAACTGATCAAGTAGCCCCGAAATTCCCTTCATATTAAATTTCATGAAAATCGTTAGAGCCGTAGAGATTGGTGCGTAATTTTTTCGTTATAAAATCGTTTTGTTAATATTATTTAGATTTATTTTTATAACGATGACTACCATACTATACTCGTACATATTACAGCTTAAATATTAAAAAAAATTAAGACAGACGGACGTGCAGAGTTTAAAACCTTTTGCTCTTAAACTTTTACAAAGATTTACATGAGTTGTTTGTCAATGCTTTACAATTGGAAGAATTTTCCGACAGAGCCTTTATTTTTGACAACCACCGCATTCGTAAGGTTACCTAGGTAACTGTTACCAGGATACAGACTTGTTTTATGTCAATTACGAGAATAAAACTTAAAAATGTAATACTCACCTTCTAATAAAGTACTGCTGCGTGCTTTAGATAAACAACCCTAAAGTGTATTATTAAAGATACACATCAACTAACCGATAGATGTCGCTAGTAGTAGATTGAATCGCGCTAACGTTGTTCACACTCCGGGAGTATAAAGCGGCGGCTCGCGCCGAGAAGAGCATACTTACCTGGCGTAGGGGACACCGTGATCAGGAAGGCGGTTCCCCCAGAGCGAGGCCCCGTCATTGCACTGCGGCGGGGTTGACCTCTGCGATTATCCCTAATGCGGATAACTCGGACGCGTTATTTTTGGTAGTGGGGACTGCGTACGCGCCGTCCCCCCAACGAAATGATAAATGATTAAATTTCGACTTATGGTGATATTAAGATAATCCGATGTATCATCTATTCATATAAAATTACTTGTCCTGACTGACTGATTCATCAACGTAAACTCTAACTGAAATTTTGGCAGTTTATACCTTTTATGTTGTAAGCACTCACTCAAAATAAAAGACTTTAGAAAATGTTACACCTCAGAAGGTAAAACAAGGGATAAATGCTTTTCAGGACGACCACTATTTTCATAGTAAAAGACTTACTTACGATTGCTTGATTAAAATTATTTTGGAAGATGTTTAAGATCAATAAAAAGGAGCGGTTCTAAGAATGTAGATTTTCATATTAGAACAAAATTATTTGGAAGAGATATCAGTTGTTCATACTTCATACGTATGAAAATATATTAACAAAATGAGCATATAATTATTAGAACAGCAAAAAGCCAACGTCACGCGGTGTTCCCAGGCGGTCACCCATCCAAGTACTGACCGCGCCCGACGTTGCTTAACTTCGGTGATCGGACGAGAACCGGTGTGTTCAACGTGGTATGGACGTTGGCGATTGTCTAGGGAAAGATAACGATCAGATCTTTATCAAACACACATATTATGAATTGTAGATATTTTTTTTAACTTACATAATAGAATATTAGTTACCGTTTGATATATGTGGCTTCGACGGAGTTACATGTAGACTTGAAACCCATAAATAATACAAGACGTAATTAAAAAAAAAAAACGTCTATAGCCATAGGTATGTATTGTTTAATCGGAAGTAGACGTATAAAATTTGGTGTTTTTACTATACAAATATCAGGCGTTTATGTATATTACATCAACTTCATCAATTTCTTTATAATACAATACGAACTCTTTATAAGTTTTGTTAATTTTAACTACACATAAAAGTTGGATGATGCTAATTTCTTATGATCATAATATTATAGATTACAAAAACTGACACGAGTTCATTTGAAATGTAGAGATTGGTGTTTATTCAACTAAACAAGTGTGTAGTACTAATGCGATGCAAGCGAATGACAGGAAAACGTTATCGTTAAAACGTCGATATTAAACAGCTTATAATATTCATTCATCTAACATCTCAAAAGTTTTTTAGTGGATGTTTACAACATAAAAGGTATAAACTGCCAAACATTCAGCTTAGAGTCTACGTTGATGAATCAGTCAGTCAGGATAAGAAATTTATATGAATAGATGATACATCCGACTATCTTAATATCACCTTAAGTCGAAAATTAATCATTTATCATTTAGTCGGGGGGACGGCGCGTACGCAGTCCCCACTACCAAAAATAACGCGTCCGAGTTATCCGCATTAGGGATAATCGCAGAGGTCAACCCCGCCGCAGTGCAATGACGGGGCCTCGCTCTGGGGGAACCGCTTTCCTGATCACGGTGTCCCCTACGCCAGGTAAGTATGCCTTTCTCTTCCATAACCGATTCTTTATACTAGCGGAGAGTGAACAACGTTAGCGCGATTCAATCTACTACTAGCGACATCTATCGGCTAGTTGATGTGATTCTTTAATAGTACACTTTAGGGTTGTTTATCTAAAGCTCCCAGCAGTACTTAATTAGAAGATGAGTATTAAATTTTTTAGTTTTTCTCTCGAAATTGACATAAAACAACTCTGTAACCAGGTAACAGTTACCTGGGTGACCTTACGAAAGCGGTGGCTGTCAAAAATAAAGGCTCTGACGGAAAATTGTTTCAGGTGTAAAGCAATGACAAGCAACTCATGAAAATCGTTGTAAATATTTAAGAACAAAAGGTTTTAAACTCAGTCCGTGCGTCTGTTTCAATATTTCTTAATATTTTAGCTGTAATATGTGCGAGTATATTATGGTAATCATCATTATAAAAATAAATCTAAATGATATTAACAAAACGATTTTATAACGAAAAAATTACGCGACAATCTAAAATTCACAAAAATATCCCAGGTTTTTGATAAAAAAATTATAACTGAGAAGTAACTTAAGTCTGCAAACAAACAAATCAAATGTCTTAATATGAGCAATATATAAATATATATATATATATATATATATATATATATATATATATATATATATATATATATATATATATATATATATATATATATATTAATATCTACACGGCTCTAATAATTTTCTTGAAATTAAATATAAAAGGAATTTCGGGGCTTCTTGTTCATTTTTTTTTTAATAAGTCGTTTTACGCGTGTAAAAATTAATGTAATATGTTTAAATAATTATGTAGAGTATGTGTACTAATAGCATACAGTTATATTTTTGGCAAAGACTTGATTGGCGGCTTGCTTGTCGAATTATATTAAATATTTAAAATACAATACATACTTGTATATTAATTCACTAAATGTGTCCGCACAAATTTATGTACGCTTAACCTTATATGTAACTTGTAGTTAAGAAAGTTTCATTAAACGGAAATTTAAAAAAACTATTTAAACACACTTTAACTTAGTTTTAAAGTCATTAAAATATTTTACTATATTTGAAAGAATTTATTATTAAAATAACGTAGAACAATACAGTCATAGTTGACTAGTTATAAATGGGTAGAGTCGCATATTGGGATGCAAATAGTATTGAATTCATATAAAAAACCAACTACATGTTGGCGCTTGTGTTCGTAAAAATAATGAGTAACAAACTTATAAAATATGACACGTGCTACTACGTGATCGCTTGAAATATAGAGACGCACTTTTTCCCAATTAAACAAGTAGGTAAAATTAAGGCGATGCAAGCAAAGTGACAGGAAAACGTTATGTCGATGTCGAACAGCTTGTCATCATGATTCAATGTTTAATGCTTTAATATATTACAATTAATCACAGGAAAGTCGCATCGTCCAGCTTTTATGTAATGTTACTATTAACTAAATTATATGAGTTCGTCTCGTGTAGTGATTACAGTTAAACGAAGTTGATGTAAAATATACAAAAGAAGAATTTTAAGTTTAAAATATTTACGTTGTATTGTGTACTTTTAAATGTATATCATATAAAACGTATAAGCAGCAAAAAGCCAACGTCACGCGGTGTTCCCAGGCGGTCACCCATCCAAGTACTGACCGCGCCCGACGTTGCTTAACTTCGGTGATCGGACGAGAACCGGTGTGTTCAACGTGGTATGGACGTTGGTGATTGTCTAGGAAAATAAGACGATCAGGTCTTTGTCAAACATATATTTTACATTTATTCATAAATAATCGATGTAAATAAATTCATGCTTCACTATTGAGTGGCTGTATTTATTTGGCGATTTATTGTGTTTGTATTGTACAAGACAAGGTTGGGTTGGCTTTTTGCGTCATTTTCTTCTTTTGTATATTTTATACCAACTTCGTTAACTTAATTATCTTACAAGATGAACTCTACATAATTTTAAAAACACATAAAAGTTGGGCGATGCTACTTTCTTGTAATTATATTTAATCTATTGAAACATATGAACATTTCAATGGTGTTGATAATGGGTTTGATATGAATATTTTAACGACAAAGTTTTCCTGTCACTTTGCTTGCGTCACCGTAGTACTACACAGTTGTTCAGTTGAATAAACGCCCGGCTTTACATTTCAAGCGAACACGTGCCAGTTTCAGAAATCTATATTATTAATATAAGATAAAAATAAAATAAAATAAACTGCTTACAGCATGCCGAATGCATCATCCCTGTTCATCTGTGATGAGATTATACATTCCACGAAACTGTGGTGGTCGTGGTTTTTTCAAATGCTAAGAATCTCCTCAATCGTGGGGTGTATAATCTCAAATCAAATCAAATCAAATCAAAATCAAAAATATCTTTATTTGGACACACATATTACATGTAAAAAAGAGAAAAATATATATAAAAAAAATAATAACAAAATAAAAACAAAAACTAAATACAAAATAAATATAAAAAAAGAATAATAATAATAACAAAAAAACAAAACAATATGTGATGCCCAAATTGGCAAGCCACTCAGCATATATGTTGAAAATCATTGTTGTAATGAGTTTCAACGCTGGTATTCTGTGGCCGCCAAGAATTGCGTACGTCACGTCGCAGGTAGTGAGAAATGTAATATAATTATTAAAATTAAAATAGTGAAGATATATGAGTTCATAATAAAAACATAAATATAAGTGTAAGAATGTATAATGATTTAATTAAATAATGAAGAATAAAAGAAAAAAAAAAAAACAACTGTAAGAAGTAGGTACCTTCATCAAATACTGGACGCTCGCTTGATCGAACGTTTCAATAGTGGGTAGATACGTCACGGGTCTTACCGCGATAAAGTGGGTGCTTATAAGTGACAAAATTAACTAGATTATCACTCATCATCCCGCGCGACACTGGCCAAATATCATGTACCCAGATTGGCAACTACTATAAGTCAAGATTTGTAGGGTTGAATTGACTTCAATAACGACGTATGAAATATTAAGGAATTTAAATTGTATTTTAACTATATTTTAAGCCATCAATAAAAAGTATAAAAATGAAATAATGTGAAGCAATACTGCAGGGGGTAAGCTGAAATTAATTTTGCTAATTTATTATTATTAGTTAGTTTCTCCTACTTTTTCATTTTAAATATATGTAAAATATAAATAATTAGTACGTTTCAATCGCTTTCATGAGTACGTATAAACAGATGCAGTGTTATTTTATATTACATTATTATTATTATTATTTTATATGCAATATTTTTCTAACTCATTTTTTTTGTATAGATTGGAGGGTTTTAAGTAAAGATAAAACGAAACCTCTATATGATCAAACCTTACATCGTAATCCACAACCATGGCGATTAAATAAATGAAAATTGTCCAAGCATTGTCAGCCTGCCTTCGAGCCATAACAGTCCGGTAAGCACTGTGCACGACGAAGTGCTATACAACATATTATCTGAATATATAAGTTTATTGAGATTGTAATTGTAGATCCATTAAAAACAGCTTAAATTTGTTTCTAAAATTATTAATTGTTTTTAGGTTACGAAGAGGTGGCGGCAAGTTATTCCAGCACTTCGTCGCAGCATAGATAAAGCTACCTCGAAAGGCAGCGGTCTTATGTGCAGGCATAAGGCAGGCACGTTGTGTAGGACGAGGCTCGTGTTTCGTGTGTTAGCCTTTGTTCACATGCCCATTTTAATTTATGATAAAGGTACGGGGGCATTTTGTATTTTACTATACCAAACAATAAAGTGGCAAAATGTAACTGCCTGCGATAGTCCATCTTTAATATTTTTGCAGTATTTAGAAATGGGGTAACATGTGAGCGTGGCGGAACGTTAAAGCAATATCGAGCACACGCATTTTGAACCTTTTGAATAAGGTTCTTAGTACGGACAAGTAACCTCGGGCCTATTACTATGTCGGCATAGTTTAATTTTGACAGAACTAGTGCCTCACATAGATCTACTCTCACCTTTGGTTTTAAATATTTTCGGATCCGATATAACAATTTTAATCGATAAAAACAATTACGAACAGTGTGCATAATATATTTCTCAAATCGTAAATTTTCATCCATTATGATTCCCAGATTTCGTGTCTCGGTAACTCGTTCAACATCAATATTTTGCAGTTTAATATTAGGATTTAAAGCTGTAATTTTACGTACTTGAGTTGGAGTAATCTCAGGAATTATTCCATAGGTGTCAATAGTGATATGCATAAGGATGTTGTAGTAGTTGACAAAGGTTTTACTCCGCTATCCTTAGGCAAAAAGAACTGGCGCAGGCCTATAGTATTGGATACACTTGATCGCGAGGCCGTATGGAAGAGCAAGAAGCTACATGAACGGTTCTATAAAGCCCTAACGAGTTCGGATGCAGACCAGACTAGTTCTGTATCCTGGCTACAATACGGGAATCGTTTTGGAGAAACTGAAGGTTTTGTCTGTGCAATTATGGACGAAGTTATTAAGACGAATAACTACCGGAAATACATCATGAAAGACGGTCCTCCGGATATATGTCGTGCTTGTCACCGACCTGGAGAATCACTCAGGCATGTAATTTCCGATTTTTGTCATCTTGCTAACGGTGAGTATTTGCACAGACATAACCAAGTAGCCAGGATAATTCATCAACAACTTGCTCTTCGATACGGTCTTGTGGATATCGAGGTGCTTTACTTTAGATATAACCCTACACCGGTTCTCGAAAAGGGTAATGCTCTGCTTTACTGGGATCGGTTAATTATCACTGACAGGCACATACCAGTCAATAAACCTGATATAGTGATAGTAGACCGGTCAGCCCGCCGAGCAATTATTGTTGATGTCACTATTCCACATGATGACAATCTTGATGAGACGGGCGTCCATTGACTGAACACGTGTGTAGTACTAATGTGGTGCAAGCGAAGTGACAGGAAAACGTTATCGTTAAAATAATGATATCAAAGAGTTTATCATCATTACAATCAACCACAGGAAAGTTGCATTGATTAACGATCAGCTTTATTGTATGGTTAAAATATAAATGAAATTAAAGATTATGTAGAGTTTTTCCTGTACAATGAACGCGGATAAACGAAGATGATATCAAATTTACAAAAACGGACAAAGAAATGCAAAAAGCCAACGTCACGCGGTGTTCCCAGGCGGTCACCCATCCAAGTACTGACCGCGCCCGACGTTGCTTAACTTCGGTGATCGGACGAGAACCGGTGTGTTCAACGTGGTATGGACGTTGGCGATTGACTGCGAAAAATTGACGATCACATATTTGTCTAACACACATATTACGTTTTGTACATTTTTTTTATTATCTTACATAATAGAATATTAGTTACCATTTGATACAAATGACTTCAACGAAGTTACATATAGATTTTGAAAAACTTATTTTACCAAAACGTTCGAGAGCTCATTACGAAAATTAATGACTTATATTCTAATGTTCTTCACGCAGACTATGATATAATTTTTTTTGACTTAAGCCTGGTTATTTAGTTAAAAATGGGTGTTCCACAGGAATCAATTCTGGGTCTATTTCTAATTTTAATATACATCTATGATCTATCTTTTTATGTAAAAAGTATTTGTGACATTGTATTGTTTGCTGATGATACTTCACTTATTTTCAAAGTTAATAGAAATAAAGTTGATTATGACGATGTAAGCAATACATTATCACGGATACATACGGTTTACCACTAAAAAAACGTGATCGTCTTATTTTCCTAGGCATTCGCCAACGTCCATACCACGTTGAACACACCGGTTCTCGTCCGATCACCGAAGTTAAGCAACGTCGGGCGCGGTCAGTACTTGGATGGGTGACCGCCTGGGAACACCGCGTGACGTTGGCTTTTTGCTGCTTATACGTTTAAAAAAACGCAATACAACGTAAATATTTTGAACTTAAAATTTTGCTTTTGTATGTTTCACATCAACTTCGTTTAACTGTAATCACTACACAAGACGAACATAATTTAGTTAATAGTAACATTACAAAAATCGTCGTCTTAGATTTTCGTATCACGTAGTAGCATGTGTCATATTTTATAAGTTTGTTATTTATTGTTTTTACGAATACAAGCGCCAACATGTAGTTGGTTTTTTATATGAATTCAATACTATTTGCATCACAATATGCGACTACCCATTTACAACTAGTCAACTATGACTGTATTGTTTATTCTTTGTTGCTGTATATTCTTTCAAATATAATAATGTTAGCAGACAAAAGAAATTTTTATGACGGTAGCTTGCTATCGCTATAAAAAGAAGACGTCAGCCATTCGAGCATCATTTTGCTGTTGAACTTCAGACTGCGCGGAAGCTCTGCCTGGCTTTCATTTTGCTAATTTCTTTATTTTTGTAATTAAAATTAGTCTAGAACGTATTTTGGTTGTAAATTCGTTAACTCATGAAATTAAATGTTTACTTTTGTTTTATAATCTTTTTTTTAAGTCTACCTACATCTTATTTCTAACAATAAAATATTTTAATGACTTTAGAACTAAGTAAATAACTTGTGCTTAAAAGTCTTTTTAAATTTCCGTTTAAAGAAACTTTCTTAACTACAAGTTACATAGAAAGCTAAGCGTACATAAATTTGTGTGGACACATTTAATGAATAAATATACAAATAACGTTGGGTTTTAAATATTTAATATAATTCGACGAGCAAGCTGTCAACCAAGTCATTGCCAAAAATATAAGTCTATGCTATTAGTACACATACTCTACATTATTATTTAAGCATATAAAATTTTAGCAACTATTGATAAAAAGAATCGTGCATATAAGTAGATAGTGTCTGTGTGACTGCGCTTTGCTCGGTATCTTTTAGATTTAATAGTGAATAAAACAAATGAGTGAAAGTTTTTCTTTGCCTGAAAAAAGGGGTAAAACGACGTTTTCTGAAACTGATCAAGTAGCCCCGAAATTCCCTTCATATTAAATTTCATGAAAATCGTTAGAGCCGTAGAGATTGTTGCGTAATTTTTTCGTTATAAAATCGTTTTGTTAATATTATTTAGATTTATTTTTATAACGATGACTACCATACTATACTCGTACATATTACAGCTTAAATATTTAAAAAAAATTAAGACAGACGGACCCACAGAGTTTAAAACCTTTTGTTCTTAAAGTTTTACAAAGATTTACATGAGTTGTTTGTCATTGCTTTACAATTGGAAGGATTTTCTGGCAGAGCCTTTATTTTTGACAACCACCGCATTTGTAAGGTCACCTAGGTAACTGTTACCAGGATATAGACTTATGTCAATTACGGGAACACCGTGATCAGGAAGGCGGTTCCCCCAGAGCGAGGCCCCGTCATTGCACTGCGGCGGGGTTGACCTCTGCGATTATCCCTAATGCGGATAACTCGGACGCGTTATTTTTGGTAGTGGGGACTGCGTACGCGCCGTCCCCCCAACGAAATGATAAATGATTAAATTTCGAATGAAGGTGATATTAAGATAATCCGATGTATCATCTATTCATATAAAATTACTTGTCCTGACTGACTGATTCATCAACGTAGACTCTAAACTGAAATTTTGGCAGTTTATACCTTTTATGTTGTAAGCACCCACTCAAAATAAAAGACTTTAGAAAATGTTACTCCTATGGAGGTAAAACAAGGGATAAATGCTTTTCAGGACGACCAGTATTTTCATAGTAAAAGACTTACGATTGCTTGATTAAAATTATTTTGGAAGATGTTTAAGATCCATATAAAGGAGCGGTTCTAAGAATGTAGATTTTCATATTAGAACAAAATTATTTGGAAGAGATATCAGTTGTTCATACTTCATACGTATGAAAATATATTAACAAAATGAGCACATAATTATTAGAACAGCAAAAAGCCAACGTCACGCGGTGTTCCCAGGCGGTCACCCATCCAAGTACTGACCGCGCCCGACGTTGCTTAACTTCGGTGATCGGACGAGAACCGGTGTGTTCAACGTGGTATGGACGTTGGCGACTAACTAAGGAAAGATAACGATCACATCTTTGTCAAACACACATATATGATGCCTTAATATGAGCAATATATATATATATATATATATATATATATATATATATATATATATATATATATATATATATATATATATATATATATATATATATATATATATATATATATATATATATATATATTCTTATCTAACACGGCTCTAACAATTTTCTTGAAGTTAAATATAAAAGGAAAGGAAGGGATTTTGAGGCTTCTTGTTCATTTTTAGAATACGTCGTTTTACCCCTGTTTTCAGGCAAATAAAAACTTTCACTCATTTGTTTTATTCACTATTAAATCTAAAAGATACCGAGTAAAGCGCAGTCATACAGACAGTTGTGAAAATGTAATATGTTTAAATAATAATGTAGAGTATGTGTACTCATAGCATAGAGTTATATTTTTGGCAATGACTTGATTGACGGCTTGCTTGTCGAATTATATTAAACTTTTAAAAAATAATATATACAATATATACTTGTATATTAATTCACTAAATGTGTCCGCACAAATTTATGTACCTTATTTGTAACTCGTAGTTAAGAAAGTTTCTTTAAACTGAAATTAAAAAAAACAATTTAAAACACACTTTAACTTAGTTTTAAAGTCAGTAAAATATTTTACTATATTTGAAAGAATATATAATTAAAGTAACATAGAACAATATAGTCATGGTTGACTTGTTATAAATGGGTAGAGTCGCATATTGGGATTCAAACAGTATTGAATTCATATAAAAAACCAACTACACGTTGGCGCTTGTGTTCGTAAAAATAATGAGTAACAAACTTATAAAATATGACACATGCTACTACGTGATCGCTTGAAATATAGAGACGCACTTTTTCCCAATTAAACAAGTAGGTAAAATTAAGGCGATGCAAGCAAAGTGACAGGAAAACGTTATGTCGATGTCGAACAGCTTGTCATCATCATTCAAATGTTTAATGCTTTAATATATTACAATTAATCAAAGGAAAGTCGCATCGTCCAGCTTTTATGTATGTGATGTTACTATTAACTAAATTATATGAATTCGTCTCTTGTAGTGATTATAGTTATACGAAGTTGATGTAAAATATACAAAAGAAGAATTTTAAGTTAAAAATATTTACGTTGTATTGCGTACTTTTAAATGTATATTATATAAAAAGTATAAGCAGCAAAAAGCCAACGGCACGCGGTGTTCCCAGGCGGTCACCCATCCAAGTACTGACCGCGCCCGACGTTGCTTAACTTCGGTGATCGGACGAGAACCGGTGTGTTCAACGTGGTATGGACGTTGGCGAATGTCTAGGAAAATAAGACGATCACGTCTTTGTCAAACATGTATTTTACATTTATTCATAAATAATCGATGTAAATAAATTCATGCTTCACTATTGAGTGGCTGTATTTATTTGGCGATTTTTTGTGTTTGTATTTTACAAGACAAGGTTGGGTTGGCTTTTTGCGTCATTTTCTTCTTTTGTATATTTTATACCAACTTCGTTAACTTAATTATCATATAAGATGAACTCTACATAATTTTAAAAACACATAAAAGTTGGGCGATGCTACTTTCTTGTAATTATATTTAATCTATTGAAACATATGAACATTTCAATGGTGTTGATAATGGGTTTGATATCAATATTTTAACGACAAAGTTTTCCTGTCACTTTGCTTGCGTCATCGTAGTACTACACAGTTGTTCAGTTGAATAAACGCCCGTCTCTACATTTCAAGCGAACAGGTGCCAGTTTCAAGAATCTATATTATTACTAAGATAAAAATAAAATAAAATAAACTGCTTACAGCATGCCGAATGCATCATCCATGTTCATCTGTGATGAGATTATGCATCCCACGAAACTGTGGTGGTCGTGGTTTTTTTAAATGCTAAGAATCTCCACAATCGTGGGGTGTATAATCTCAGGAATTATTCCACAGGTGTCAATAGTGATATGCATAAGGATGTTGTAGTAGTTGACAAAGGTTTTACTCCGCTATCCTTAGGCAAAAAGAACTGGCGCAGGCCTATAGTATTGGATACACTTGATCGCGAGGCCGTATGGAAGAGCAAGAAGCTACATGAACGGTTCTATAAAGCCCTAACGAGTTCGGATGCAGACCAGACTAGTTCTGTATCCTGGCTACAATACGGGAATCGTTTTGGAGAAACTGAAGGTTTTGTCTGTGCAATTATGGACGAAGTTATTAAGACGAATAACTACCGGAAATACATCATGAAAGACGGTCCTCCGGATATATGTCGTGCTTGTCACCGACCTGGAGAATCACTCAGGCATGTAATTTCCGATTTTTGTCATCTTGCTAACGGTGAGTATTTGCACAGACATAACCAAGTAGCCAGTATAATTCATCAACAACTTGCTCTTTGATACGGTCTTGTGGATATCGAGGTGCTTTACTTTAGATATAACCCTACACCGGTTCTCGAAAAGGGTAATGCTCTGCTTTACTGGGATCGGTCAATTATCACTGACAGGCACATACCAGCCGAGCAATTATTGTTGATGTCACTATTCCACATGATGACAATCTTGATGAGACGGGCGTCCATTGACTGAACACGTGTGTAGTACTAATGTGGTGCAAGCGAAGTGACAGGAAAACGTTATTGTTAAAATAATGATATCAAAGAGTTTATCATCATTACAATCAACCACAGGAAAGTTGCATTGATTAACGATCAGCTTTATTGTATGGTTAAAATATAAATGAAATTAAAGATTATGTAGAGTTTTTCCTGTACAATGAACACGGATAAACGAAGATGATATCAAATTTACAAAAACGGACAAAGAAATGCAAAAAACCAACGTCACGCGATGTTCCCAGGCGGTCACCCATCCAAGTACTGACCGCGCCCGACGTTGCTTAACTTCGGTGATCGGACGTGAACCGGTGTGTTCAACGTGGTATGGACGTTGGCGATTGACTACGAAAAATTGACGAATTTGTCTAACACACATATTACGTTTTGTACATTTTTTTTATTATCTTACATAATAGAATATTAGTTACCATTTGATACAAATGACTTCAACGAAGTTACATATAGATTTTGAAAAACTTATTTTACCAAAACGTTCGAGAGCTCATTACGAAAATTAATGACTTATATTCTAATGTTCTTCACGCAGACTATGATATAATTTTTTTTGACTTAAGCCTGGTTATTTAGTTAAAAATGGGTGTTCCACAGGAATCAATTCTGGGTCTATTTCTAATTTTAATATACATCAATGATCTACCTTTTTATGTAAAAAGTATTTGTGACATTGTATTGTTTGCTGATGATACTTCACTTATTTTCAAAGTTAATAGAAATAAAGTTGATTATGATGATGTAAGCAATACATTATCACGGATACATGGTTGGTTTACCACTAAAAAAACGTGATCGTCTTATTTTCCTAGACATTCGCCAACGTCCATACCACGTTGAACACACCGGTTCTCGTCCGATCACCGAAGTTAAGCAACGTCGGGCGCGGTCAGTACTTGGATGGGTGACCGCCTGGGAACACCGCGTGACGTTGGCTTTTTGGTGCTTATACGTTTAAAAAAACGCAATACAACGTAAATATTTTGAACTTAAAATTTTGCTTTTGTATGTTTCACATCAACTTCGTTTAACTGTAATCACTACACAAGACGAACATAATTTAGTTAATAGTAACATTACATTAATCGTCGTCTTAGATTTTCGTATCACGTAGAAGCATGTGTCATATTTTATAAGAATTCAATACTGTTTGAATCCCAATATGCGACTCTACCCATTTACAACTATTGATATTGTATGACTGTATTGTTTATTCTTTGTTTCTGTATATTCTTTCAAATACAATAAAATATTTTAATGACTTTAAAACTAAGTAAATAACTTGTGTTTAAAAGTCTTTTTAAATTTCCGTTTAAAGAAACTTTCTTAACAACAAGTTACATAGAAAGCTAAGCGTACATAAATTTGTGTGGACACATTAAATGAATAAATATACAAATAACGTTGGGTTTTAAATATTTAATATAATTCGACGAGCAAGCTGTCGACCAAGTCATTGCCAAAAATATAAGTCTATGCTATGAGTACACATACTCTACATTATTATTTAAACATATTACATTTTCACAACTATTAATAAAAAGAATCGTGCATATAAGTAGATAGTGTCTGTGTGACTGCGCTTTGCTCGGTATCTTTTAGATTTAATAGTGAATAAAACAAATGAGTGAAAGTTTTTCTTCGCCTGAAAACAGGGGTAAAACGACGTTTTCTGAAACTGATCAAGTAGCCCCGAAATTCCCTTCATATTAAATTTCATGAAAATCGTTAGAGCCGTAGAGATTGGTGCGTAATTTTTTCGTTATAAAATCGTTTTGTTAATATTATTTAGATTTATTGTACATATTACAGCTTAAATATTTAAAAAAATTAAGACAGACGGACGTGCAGAGTTTAAAACCTTTTGCTCTTAAACTTTTACAAAGATTTACATGAGTTGTTTGTCATTTCTTTACAATTGGAAGAATTTTCCGGCAGAGCCTTTATTTTTGACAACCACCGCATTCGTAAGGTCACCTAGGTAACTGTTACCAGGATACAGACTTGTTTTATGTCAATTACGAGAATAAAACTTAAAAATGTAATACTCACCTTCTAATAAAGTACTGCTGCGTGCTTTAGATAAACAACCCTAAAGTGTATTATTAAAGATACACATCAACTAACCGATAGATGTCGCTAGTAGTAAATTGAATCGCGCTAACGTTGTTCACTCTCCGGGAGTATAAAGCGGCGGCTCGCGGCGAGGAGAGCATACTTACCTGGCGTAGGGGACACCGTGATCAGGAAGGCGGTTCCCCCAGAGCGAGGCCCCGTCATTGCACTGCTCTAAACTGAAATTTTGGCAGTTTATACCTTTTATGTTGTAAGCACCCACTCAAAATAAAAGACTTTAGAAAATGTTACACCTAAGGAGGTAAAACAAGGGATAAATGCTTTTCAGGACGACCACTATTTTCATAGTAAAAGACTAAGACTTACTTACGATTGCTTGATTAAAATTATTTTGGAAGATGTTTAAGATCCATATAAAGGAGCGGTTCTAAGAATGTAGATTTTCATATTAGAACAAAATTATTTGGAAGAGATATCAGTTGTTCATACTTCATACGTATGAAAATATATTAACAAAATGAGCACATAATTAATAGAACAGCAAAAAGGCAACGTCACGCGGTGTTCCCAGGCGGTCACCCATCCAAGTACTGACCGCGCCCGACGTTGCTTAACTTCGGTGATCGGACGAGAACCGGTGTGTTCAACGTGGTATGGACGTTGGCGACTAACTAAGGAAAGATAACGATCACATCTTTGTCAAACACACATATATGTTTTGTACATATTTTTTTGAACTTACATAATAGAATATTAGTTACCGTTTGATACATGTGGCTTCGCCGGAGTTACATGTATACCTGAAACCCATAAATAATACAAGACGTAATTAAAAAAAACAATGTCTATACCCATGGGTATGTATTGTTTAATCGGAAGTAGACGTATAAAATTTGGTGTTTTTACTATAAAAATATCAGGCGTTTATGTATATTACATCAACTTCGTCCACTTAATTATACAATACGAACTCTTTATAAGTTTTGTTAATTTTAACTACACATAAAAGTTGGATGATGCTACTTTCTTATGATCATATATAATATTATAGATTACAAAAACTGACACGAGTTCATTTGAAATGTAGAGATTGGTGTTTATTCAACTAAACAAGTGTGTAGTACTAATGCGATGCAAGCGAATGACAGGAAAACGTTATCGTTAAAACATCGATATTAAACTGCTTATAATATTCATTCATCTAACATCTCAGAAGTTTTTTAGTGGAGGTTTACGACATAAAAGGTATCAACTGCCAAAATTTCAGTTTAGAGTCTACGTTCATGAATCAGTCAGTCAGGATAAGAAATTTATATGTATAGATGATACATCGGGCTATCTTAATATCACCTTAAGTCGAAAATTAATCATTTATCATTTAGTCGGGGGGACGGCGCGTACGCAGTCCCCACTACCAAAAATAACGCGTCCGAGTTATCCGCATTAGGGATAATCGCAGAGGTCAACCCCGCCGCAGTGCAATGACGGGGCCTCGCTCTGGGGGAACCGCCTTCCTGATCACGGTGTCCCCTACGCCAGGTAAGTATGCTCACCTCGCCGCGAGCCGCCGCTTTATACTCCCGGAGAGTGAACAACGTTAGCGCGATTCAATCTACTACTAGCGACATCTATCGGCTAGTTGATGTGATTCTTTAATAGTACACTTTAGGGTTGTTTATCTAAAGCTCCCAGCAGTACTTAATTAGAAGATGAGTATTAAATTTTTTAGTTTTTCTCTCGAAATTGACATAAAACAACTCTGTAACCAGGTAACAGTTACCTGGGTGACCTTACGAAAGCGGTGGCTGTCAAAAATAAAGGCTCTGACAGAAAATTCTTTCAGGTGTAAAGCAATGACAAGCAACTCATGAAAATCGTTGTAAATATTTAAGAACAAAAGGTTTTAAACTCTGTCCGTGCGTCTGTTTCAATATTTCTTAATATTTTAGCTGTAATATGTGCGAGTATAGTATGGTAATCATCATTATAAAAATAAATCTAAATGATATTAACAAAACGATTTTATAACGAAAAAATTACGCGACAATCTAAAATTCACAAAAATATCCCAAGTTTTTGATAAAAAAATTATAACTGAGAAGTAATTTAAGTCTGCAAACAAACAACTACATTTATTTTATATTCGTTCTTTCAAATGTAAAAAAAAAACTTCATAACTTTGAAACTAATTATAAAATCTAATATTAAATCTTTATAACCACGCGGTCGAAGTCGTCGGCAAAAGCTAGTTCATTTGACAAAGACGAGATCGTCTTATTTTCCTAGACATTCGCCAACGTCCATACCACGTTGAACACACCGGTTCTCGTCCGATCACCGAAGTTAAGCAACGTCGGGCGCGGTCAGTACTTGGATGGGTGACCGCCTGGGAACACCGCGTGACGTTGGCTTTTTGCCGTTTTTATATTTATGCGCTTAGTTTGTAAATTGTTCTTTATATGTATCAACCACTCTACATTGTTTGAAACGGTTTTTTCAAACGGATCTTCTCCTAATCATCATTCATCATCAAACATCTCCTAAATTAATTTTAATTAAATTATTGTTAGAAAATAATATCATATTACAAAAAATAACGTGGTTTGTTTGTGTACGATTATCGAATTTATTAGTGGACTGTATATTTTATGAAAAGACTTTATCCAGTGACAAATAGATAGAAACCATGCAACCAACTCACCAGCGTCTCCGCTTGTTAACTGTTGGAGTCGGCGCCGACACTGTCCCGTATTAATGAGGAATAAAACACTTCGCAGGATCACTACGAGTTTATGATATCTATGATTTCAATGTTCTTTGACTGTTTAGGTTACTAATATATTGCTCTACATTATTGTTGTGGTTATGTTGACGATTTTTTTCATAAAAAAGGATAACAAACTTATGAAATATAAGGTTTGAGTCTTTGTTTTTGTTATTATTTTTTATCTTAATAACAAGTGAGGTAACTAAAACTGGCAGGTGATTGTTTGAATGATATTGTAGCGACGGGCGTCCATTGATGTGAACACATGTGTAGTACTAATGTGTGCAAGCGAAGTGACACGAAAACGTTATCGTTAATATAATGATATCAAAGAGTTTATTATCATTACAATCAACCACAGGGAAGTCGCACTGATTTACAATCAGCTTTATTGTATGGTTAAAATATAAATGAAATTAAAGATTATGTAGAGTTTTTCCTGTACCATGAACACGGATAAACGAAGACGATATCAAATTTACAAAAACGGATAAAGAAATGCAAAAAGCCAACGTCACGCGGTGTTCCCAGGCGGTCACCCATCCAAGTACTGACCGCGCCCGACGTTGCTTAACTTCGGTGATCGGACGAGAACCGGTGTGTTCAACGTGGTATGGACGTTGGCGATTACTTTTGTAAAGAAATGGATCACAAACTTATCAAATATCTGTTCGATGCTTTATTTTTTCCTTTTAGTCTATCTGAGTAATAAAATAGATTACAAAAACTGGCACAAGTTCATTTGATTTTTTTTTTCTGATATGTGTATTGCTGTTGGCCCTACTGGCCTTGACAGCGTCACCGGGGGGGGGGGGGGGGGGGTGGCTGAGTACTGAGACTCGGCCTTGAAATTGGGAGCCCCCGTTGGGGCTCAGAATGGACGTCCGTGTGTAAGGGTGTCTCCTAGTGAGATCGCACCTCGGCTTAGAACGTCGTCGGAGTGGAGGATGGCGCTGGTCGGAGCGGAGATAACGAGGACCTCGTCTCCGCCGGCGGAGACGGTGTGTGAAGTTCATTTGAAATGTAGAGATAATTTACCATAAAGCGTTTAATTAAAATAGTTCAACATTCCGTTTTCAGTGACGACATTAGAAATATTTCAAAGGGTCAAATCATTTCTAATCAATTAAAACGTCTATACCCG
The DNA here is from genome assembly GCA_037950945.1 of Hypolimnas misippus. Classification (NCBI taxonomy): domain Eukaryota; kingdom Metazoa; phylum Arthropoda; class Insecta; order Lepidoptera; family Nymphalidae; genus Hypolimnas; species Hypolimnas misippus. The sequence continues at coordinate 426,217 of JBBEEQ010000026.1, forward strand.
TTTTTAGATAATGATAATTTACAATTCAAAACATCAATTAATCTTACAAAAGAAACACGAATTAACGAATTTAATAATAGACGACGCTCATTGTACGTTTTTATAACTATGCACTTTTTTTTGTATGAACCACTGATATCTCTTTTCTAACCAATTTTGTGCTCATATGAAACTCTACATCGTCGGAACTGGTTGTTTCAAACGGATCTTAAACATATCCGAAACTAATTTCAATTAAATAATCGTAGGAAAATAATATTATTGTAAGCCTACCTACTCATGTAAATAACATTGAGATATATTTTCTGAAGTATCACTAGGTAAACTGTGAGTAATGCAAAGAAAATACTGAGTAATACTTGATTGTGAATTTTCATTATTTGAAATAATACTTATTTCAAATAATGAAAATTCACAATCTAGTATAATTTTAAATCATTTAAAATAAATATTTTAATAATAGTAATACTTTAGATATAAGCTAATTATAAATTATGATATCGTCAATAATGTGGGTAGAGAAAAATATATACCGTGGTTGATAAGTCGTACGAGCAGCTCATTTTTGAAAAAGGAAAATAAAAGAATTATTAAAAGTGTAAACTAGTGTGTTTAAATTATTAAAGTTCCTGTCGATTTGAAGGGGAGACAACATTATATTATAAAAAAAATAATGTAGTGTGAGTTATAAAAATGTAGAGTTACATACAAGCAACGAATTAGTTGAGATTAGGTGTAGGAATGGCTTGTCGCGATAAAAAAATATAATTTTGAAAACTTTAAATAATATATATTTTTTTAAATTTAAGCACAAAATGTGTCCGCACTATCTTATGCACGTATAGCTATAGTGTAATGGATAAGTCGATACAAGACTTAGACTGGTAAAAAATTGATGGCTTATAAAATATCTGTTTATTGCTTTGTTTTTATTTTATTTTTATCTTAGTAATAATATAGATTTCTAATAGTGGCACGGGTTCGCTTGAAATGTTGAGACGGGCGTTTATTCAAACTCAAAATATACTTTATTCAAATGGGCTTTTAAAGCACTTTCGAATCGTCAAGTTACTTGTCAAATTTTCATTTTAGATTTTTATAAAGCTACCACCGGTTCGGAATTTAGTCTGTACCGAGAAGAACCGGCAAAAGACTCGATAGTAACTAAAAATCATTAATACATTTACATATATATTACATTTATATATAGTATTTTTATTTCATTTTAATTATGTTATCCGGATAGAAAATCAACGCTTGTCAAATCCACGCCTCTTTGTCCACAAAATATTCTTATATGGTATTATATGCTTTATTTATTAAAGATTTTTTAACGTAGGCTTTAAACTTATTAAGTGGCAAATGTAATACTGTTTGCGGGATTTTATTATAGATGCGAATACCAAACCCCAGAAACGATGAACTGACTTTATGAAGACGAAAGTTTGGTATAAAAAGTTAATTTTTTCTTCTAGTGTTTACACAATGCCTGTCACTGTTCTTAAGAAACCCATCACTATTTTGAAAGATATATAAAATATTAACGTAAATGTATTGTGACGCAACCGGTGGAATATCTATCATCTTAAATACATCCCTAAGGGAGTCTCGAGTTCCTAGATTATATATTGCTCGAATAGCTCTTTTGTTGTAGGACAAATACAGTCTCAATATCTGTGGCATTACCCCAAAGTAATTTACCATAAAACATGACACTGTGAAAGTAATTAAGTATACTAGACGAGCAGTATCAATATCAGTTACATTTTTAATTATTCTAACAGCATAAGCTGCGGAGCTGAGTCTTCCTGCAAGGGATGACAAATGGGGCTTCCACTGGAGTTTTGAATCTAAAGTAATGCCCAAGAATACTGTATAAATACAAACACAAAAAAATCGTCAAATAAATACAGCCACTCAATAGTGAAGCATGAATTTATTTACATCGATTATTTAAGAATAAATGTAAAATATATGTTTGACAAAGACGTGATCGTCTTATTTTCCCAGACATTCGCCAACGTCCATACCACGTTGAACACACCGGTTCTCGTCCGATCACCGAAGTTAAGCAACGTCGGGCGGTTAGTACTTGGATGGGTGACCGCCTGGGAACACCGCGTGACGTTGGCTTTTTGCTGCTTTTACTTTATATATATATACATTTAAAAGTACGCAATACAACGTAAATATTTTTAACTTAAAATTCGTCTTTTGTATATTTTACATCAACTTCGTTTAACTGTAATCACTACACAAGACGAACTCTACATAATTTAATTAATAGTAACATTACATAAATCGTTGTCTTAGATTTTCACGATTATTATTCATTGAAATAAAACTATTTTAAACGGATTTAAATCGCGTATTTTAACTATTTTTATCATCCCGACGTTTCGTTCGTGGTCACGGGTTGAGTCTACCCGTTAAGCAACGTAAAATAGTTTTATTTCAAAATGACATAAAAGCTGGACGATGCGATTTTCCTGTGATTAATTGTAATATATTAAAGCATTAAACATTTGAATGATGATGACAAGCTGTTCGACATCGACATAACGTTATCCTGTCACTTTGCTTGCATCGCATTAGTTTTACCCACTTGTTCAATTGGAAAAAAGTGCGTCTCTATATTTCAAGCGATCACGTAGTAGCATGTGTCATATTTTAAATCAATTCAATTCTTTGGTTAATGGCTTGTGTCATCTATACTAATAATAAAAATTTCTAACGGGTCGCTGTCTATACATGGAAGATATATGAAAAAAAATATTACCAACGCAATAAAACCCAAAATAATCATCGTTAGAATTTTTGTCTGTTTATCTGTGCGTTTGTATCCGCTTATCTCAGAAACGGCTTATCCGATTTAGATGTGTGGTCATTAATATATTGCAGTAAGCTTCACTTAACATTTAGTGTTTGTTTCATTTCAATCGGTTCATAAATAAAAAAGTTATGTCAATTTAAGGGCTCACGTCGAACATTATTTTGTACTTTTCACTAAATGCATGAAACAGTACTTACATCAAAAAATCCATATTTTATTTTTTTTATATCAGTCAGTTTCTTAGGACTAATCTCTGAAACAGCTGAATCAAATTTGATGGGACTTTCACTCGCAGTTAGGGGATGTCTATTAATCCCATATTAATGAGGTCCGGAGGAGGGAGAGAGGATGGAAGAATAAAATCACGAAATATCAAAAAGTCTAAAAAGTTATTAAAAACATAACGTGATTAATGGACAGCCCCTACAGCGAATATTATAAGGATTGACGTGGGCTACTTTTATTAAAAACTATATATATATTTTAATAAATAAGTAAAAGAGAGAATTACGCGATAAAAAAGTATTGTAGAAACCAATAAAATAGTAAAAAGTTTCCGATTTAAGAAGGGAAGGTATACATCTGTACAAATAAAACTGATGTGTCTGTTTGTAATTTTAAATAAATGCATATGAAAGTATACTGTACTGACAACAAAATTACCAATTTTAAATTTTTGTCTGTCTATTTGTCATATAGTTTGTTTCGGCTAATCTGAAACAGCTGGACCGATTTTGACGAAACGTTCACTAGCAGAAAGCTAATGTAATAAGGACAAAAATTGAAACCAATGAAATAGTGAACAACATCTGATTCAAATAGGGATGATATTAACATTAAAAACATAAATGATTCCCAATAAGCGACTCTACCCATTTACAAGTAATCAAATATTAATGTATTGCTCTACGTTGTTTTTATTATACGTTTGAACAAATATAATAAAATATCTTAATAATTTTATAACTAAGTAAATAAATTGGGTGCAGACTCGTGATCACACCAGTTTGTCAAACCAGTGTGACTATATACAAATTTAATACTCACCTTGTAATGAAGTACTACTTCTAATAATATACTACTTTCTATAAACAACCCTAAAGTGTATTATTAAAGAATTACATCAACTACCCGCTAGATGTCGCTAGTAGTAGATTGAATCGCGCTAGCGTTGTTCACTCTCCGGGAGTATAAAGCGGCGGCTCGCGGCGAGGAGAGCATACTTACCTGGCGTAGGGGACACCGTGATCAGGAAGGCGGTTCCCCCAGAGCGAGGCCCCGTCATTGCACTGCGGCGGGGTTGACCTCTGCGATTATCCCTAATGCGGATAACTCGGACGCGTTATTTTTGGTAGTGGGGACTGCGTACGCGCCGTCCCCCCAATTAAATGATATAAGACATTCATAAAATCATATTGAATACGATTATATTGTAAACTAGCTGTGCCTGCGACTTCGTTGTCTGTGATTGTGGCATGTCTCCTGCAAAGCGAGGCTGTTGTCTACGGTACCTTTCAGGAAAGGAGTTTTTACTTTGGATTTGGGAACTTTCTGGTTTTATTTATGTATAAGAAGACACTACTTCCGATACGGAATTCCTCCGCGGTTTTCACTATAAATGTTGAAGAAAAGTGCTTTGCACTAGTTTTTAAAATTTCGACTGGAAAACAGGACGTTCTCGCTGAGGTTCTCCTTGTATTATATATCGACTTTTTTAACTGGGCTTGGTAGGCCAAATCCGGAACTTAAAGGAGTCTCGTGTCCGCTTTTGATAAATCTAAAACTGCAACATAAGTTTTTTTTGATTCAATGATTCTCCTAGCCCGGAAAAGAACCCACTATATTTGGAAAAAAATAATACATTATTTAATTGAATCAGGGGTTACTTTGCGGAATTCCACGAAAAGCAAAGAAGTTTTGTGATTAATAATACATTCTGTATTATTGCACCACCTGATAGTGTCGCTTTTAAGGATCAACTTTTGAGAAGTAATAGTAAGCTACAAATTAAAGGAAACGATTTATTTTTTTACAAAATAACATTAAATCTATACATAAATTAGAAGTTAAGTAATCGACTCTACACAAACATGATCAAATATGTGGGTTAAATCATGAGTCCCGGTAAGTTTAGAAAAAGTCTGCATTGCCTTGAACGATTTTTTTATAGGTTGCATCAAAATGCTTTATAATCGAAAATATATAAAACTAGCTGCGATAATGTAAAATAGACTACAACCTACCTAAATAATTAGGATAAATAACGCAAAAAGAATTATTCAAATCAGCACGAGCATAGCTGAAGCTTTCATATAGAGGTCCATACAAGGAAAGGGTCCAAAAGAGAAGAATATAAGTCTAAAATGTACAAAGAATAAATGTTGATGATGATGATTCCAAATACGAATATCAGTTATTTAGAAATTATATCAACCATATTAATTCAATGTACTTTTATATTTTACGTCAATTCTTTCGAAGATAAAAAACCCTAGCTTCAGTTAAAACTGAAATGACAAACTTATAAATTAACGAAAAAGGTATTTGAATAATGTATATTTTGTTAAAACTTTGTTCTCTAAACAATAGCCAACGTCCGTAAAAATCTTAATAAATAATTATATGTATTAAGAGCGTATACTTCATCTCGTTTATATATGTACGTATAAATTATAAAAATTAATTTGAAAATCAATAATTACATCTTAATTATTCAGTGTCATATGTAGTAATAAGCATTAAATTACAGCAAATATTAATATACTAGCTATAACTTACAGTTTCACTCGCGTTTATAATTACTGATTCGCTCCTATAAGTCGTAACGTGATGTAATAAAGCCTAGTGTTTTAAGTCTTCCTCGATAAATAAACTATCTAACACAAAAAGAATTTTTCAATTCGAACCAGTAGTTCTTGAGATTAGAGCGATCAAACAAATAAACAATTTCTTCAGCTTTATAATATTAGTATAGATTTTTATAGATACATATTTAAGCAATTTTGCTAAAATAGGAAAAAAATACTTTTGTTTAAATAATTTTATTACAACATCATCTAGTGTGAAGTAGTTAAATTGCGAGTAGGTTTTGACATTCATAGTTTCATCACTTTCACATAGATGGCACTAACCGAACTAATTAAATTAAATATTTAATCACAGAAATAAGATTTATTAAAATATTTTTTCTAATTCAAGTTTTTTTGACTTGAAACTACATCGAAAAACAACACTAAACTTATAAGGTGAAATATTTCATTTATTAAAAAAAAGGTTTACGCAATACGGAACTAGATGGCGTAACGATCAAATGTTGTTTGTAATATTAACCAGGCTGATTGCCTGAAACGTGATCGCGACATTTTCATAGTTAAAGGGGCGTTTGAGTACAAAAACTAGAAAACAGCTTTCAGATTTTCAATGTTTTCAAAAATAAGCCTTAACACGATTTAAAGGTTTTTAAAACTTAATGGATGCTGGATTCTCGACTTCATCAATCTCCAACGTGTTTTCTCCGTTCGACGGAACTTTAGCGAAATAACATTTGATTAATTGGTACAACTAAAAGCCATTAACTAAAGAATTGAATTGAATTGAAAAATAAGGCCTCCTTTATCAAGCTCTGTGCATTATAATGTAACAATTTTTACACTAGGCTAATATTCTAATATAGAATATTTAGACAGATATGGAATAAGTCTTGTTTTGTATTATATAAATATTGTTTTTATATAAAAAAAGTCGCGGGGACTGTAAGTAGAAATAGTTTCATCTTTATAAAGATGAAATTATTGATATAAAAAAAAAATACAAAATTATCCGCAGCCGGTAGGATTCGAACCTACGCTCCCAGAGGGAATCTGATTTCGAGTCAGACGCCTTAACCACTCGGCCACGACTGCTACGCCATGAATTTCCAAAATAGTAATTTGTAACTTGTCGCTGTTATATTTTACTCACTAATAAATTTATATAAATTATTTATCTTTATTTTACAGTTAAACCCGAATCAGTTTACTGTCAATGTCTTCTTTAAACAGTAATAACTTTCGTAACGTTACTTAAGTAACTGATAATTAGTTACAGAGTTTAATTCAATAACGAGATGAAAACTTACTAATGTGATTCTCGCCTAATACCTATGTGATAAAGGTCAAGGTCTGCATTTATATATAAAGGCAAAGTCCTTTCAGTTAGGTTAGTGACCTCTCAAAGCGTATCGTTGTCTTAGATTTTCGCGATTATTATTCAATAGACAAATGTCACCTTAGTCTACCCGTGACCACGAACGCTGCAAAGTGCTCGAAACGTCGGGATGATAAAAATAATTAATATACGCGATTTAAATCTCTCAAAAATTCAAAAGTCGTTTTAAAGTATGAACTTAAATAAGAATAAGTAAGAAGAACTTATATTATACAGTAATACCAAAGATATTTGAGAATTGTATTTAGCAAACAATTATAATTATTACACTTCAAATTTTAAGTACAAAATTGCGTTTACAACAGGGATAAATAATACGAAATAATTTTATATAACACACGTTCTTGAAAAAACAGGATAACATTAATTAAAGTAAAATTAAAATACTTCAATGATTATGTATGATTATTTAAAATAAAAAGTAATATAAGTAAAGTAAAATGTCAAAAAAAGTATAAAACACGAAAAAAGAAATTAGGGGACACCCGGGTTTGAACCGGGGACCTCTCGATCTGCAGTCGAATGCTCTACCACTGAGCTATATCCCCGATGGTACAAGTGGTTAAATTATCAAACTGTTACGTACAAGCATTCTATAAATAACATTGTATGATTATATTTTTATCTCTTTTCTTCTATATAGATAATATGAGTGTAAAAGAAATAGATGATAATTCACTGTTTATACCTATTAATATATAAAGTAAAATTCGTGACTCATTGAACAGATATGTGACTTTAAGTCTTTTTTAAACTGATACGGTACTGCTGACTGCAGATGGTCTTGTTACGCAGTCGGGTTTTTGATTATTTTTAATGAATTGCTTGTTTTAATGCAAGATAATACATTTATGCGGACCGCCCAAGGTATTTAGGAGGGAATGTAAGACTCGGGGAATGGTATACTAGACTACCCACTAAAACTCCGAGGCACCCTCGTTATAACTAGTCGCCATAAGATCGCTTACACATAATACTGTGAGGTCCTAACGCTTCGCTCCTCTCTACAGACCTCCTTAGAGGGCGCTCATGTGCAGAGAGAGAACTTTCCAACCTCAATGGTAAACAAAATTTCTACTGTAACTCCTCTACGGTGAAGGAGAAAGTAAATGACATATCGAATGTGTTTAGAAAAAAAAATTATAAAAAAAATTAAATGCAAAAAGCCAACGTCACGCGGTGTTCCCAGGCGGTCACCCATCCAAGTACTGACCGCGCCCGACGTTGCTTAACTTCGGTGATCGGACGAGAACCGGTGTGTTCAACGTGGTATGGACGTTGGCGGTTTTTAGTTATAAATTTATATACATATGTATATGTTTAAAATTAAGTAAACAATTATTACAATTCCAAAGTATTTTTAAAATTTTCTACTTAAAAATAAACAAACACCTTCTGGCAATGTTCCTAAAATAGAAAAAAATTACTTCTGCTTAAATAATTTTAGTCCAATGTCATTCAATTTGAAGTAATTTAAATGATAAGCATATGACATTCATAGTTTTAAATTAACTTTACATAGATTTAAAAAAATTTAACTTAAATATAGAATATATATATTTTTTAGACCTGAAACCCTCTTAACTTATAAAATATATTGTTATTAATAACAAAATTTGTATAAATTATGATTAATTAGTACATACAAGGTTTACACTTTTAGTAAATCAAAAACGAAAAATCATAATTTTATTATAGTAGTTTAAACTTAAAACCATTTGGCCAAAACGTTTTAATGTTTGTTTCTGTCACCGCCATCTCTCGTGGAACTGATGTACTAGCTAAACTGAAATGTAATTTTGTTTACAATACTAAAACTAGATGGCAGCACTATTTTATTTGTATTTTTAAGGCGTATCTAAACTTAATTATATGTTAAAGTTATATTAGTTGACTCATTTAAAAATATATATGGGTACTTAATAATAGATATATTATATCACTTTTGAATATATAATTCATATAATGTATATTATAGGTACCTGCCTCAACAAAATTCAAGTACCTGCTTCAATAAAATTACTAAGAAAATTATGTTCGTCACAACTCACAATGCGTACCGTATTTGAAAAGTGCTAATGCATATGGTAAAAAGCTATGATGAAACACCAGGAGAACTCCTCAATAATTACTTTTTTGAAGTTCGTTTTTCTTCCCTTAAAGGTTTGTTTTGTTTCACTAGTTCGCATTGTCCATATAACATTAATTCAGTTCAGTTGAAAAAACGTCCGTCTCAATAATTTCATTAATATATACACGCGCAAGTTTTAGTAACCTATTTTATTACTAAGATAAACAAAGTATATAAATAATGGTTTATTAGTTTGATTTAAATTTTTTTACAAATATGATCGCCAACGTCCATACCACGTTGAACACACCGGTTCTCGTCCGATCACCGAAGTTAAGCAACGTCGGGCGCGGTCAGTACTTGGATGGGTGACCGCCTGGGAACACCGCGTGACGTTGGCTTTTTGCTTCGAAATTTACTGTCTAAAGTTGATATATGATAAACAAATTAATAATATACTTTATTTGGAAATCGCATATTTAGAGCTCTACCAAATATGTTATTAAAAATAATTTTTACTATTAATCATAAATCGTAATCAATAATTATCATATTATTTTAATATTTCCGTTTAAATTACGATTAACACGGCGGGAGTGTGATGGGGTGTTAAATACCCCATCGATTGTTTTTATATATTATTATTACTACCATTTACGTCTAAGCGGCTTCGTGTACTTGGAGTTGAGTAAGTCCAGGATAGTGGTACGATCTTACGCGCCGGCCGACATGAGATATTCGCGCCTACTCGTACGCGGGTTGTGATACCCCACATAACTAACGTTGGAGTTTTGTCATTGACTTTTAATGTTCATTTTGATATTTTTAGTATGTTTAAGATTTTTAACAAACATGAAACAGGGCATGGTCAAACACATGGTATGTAATTTAACGTTTTAGAAAATTCTTCCAATGCATCTATCTTGACAGATGTGTCTGATCATTGCAGTGATCATTGTGAATATGATACGGAACAAGAGCTAACTGACTTTTTAGAAATAAGTAGTGATCAGGATTTTGAAAATAATATACCTACCTCTTTCAACCCAGCCTATGCCTTATCTGTTTAAGCTTCTTACAAGTACAGACATGGTTTAATACGATATAAGCAGGCACTACGTACAAATATACGAACTTGAATTTTCCTGCAAAAACTGTGCTAAGTTTGAATGTAGTTCTTAAGTATTCTGGAATAACTTTTATTTTCTTATATTTTCATGTTTTCTTTCGTTTCAGGTTATATATACGTTATGTAGATGCTCCTTTGAATGCGAAAATAATATTGAAATAAATATATAAAATTTGTTTTTCTATTCATAACCATCTTGGGATATTACGGAATAATAAATAAAATAATAATTTGACTTATGTTGATACAATAATCTACGGGAATTTCGTGTTTGGTCATATTATACCCCGCCACAGTATGTATGTATTTTTTCACCACACACTCGCCGGGTTAAACGATTACTCCACGCGCATAAAAACAGACCTTGAATAAAAAAAAAACACGCACAATTAATGTTAAAGTAAATATAATAAAGTTTCACCGATATAATTTATTGATATAAAAATTAGTACTCCCGTTATTTTAATTGAAGGTGCAATCATATTTCATATCTACACACATGTTAAGTTCACACTATTCAACCTTAAAAATGTACCCATTTCAAACTTTGACAAGCTCGTCAATAGTATTTGCTTTGTTGTTGGTAAACACGATGATTTTCAGGAACTGTTGTTGTTTATAGTGGGCGCGCATCGGAGTCACGTAGCAGAGTGAGGGCTGGAAACCGGATCCCAATAGTAATGTCACAGAGTATCACCGTCACGAATGTCACAGACTATACAGTCACTTGACAGCCCATAAACCTTACGCCGATTGAGCGCAAATATATGATAAAGAAGCTCTAGATCTAATCAACGATTATGGAACAGTATTGATGGCCCAAAGATACCGGCCTATTACTTTCTTTAATAAACAGAGTATCTAACGCAAAAATAATTTTACAAATTGGATCAGTAGTTTTTGAGATTTGACGATGAGGACGCCGCTGGGTTTTAATGGGTGTGGGACATTCGGCACCAGGAGTCCCACATACCCACCTGTATTATCGAGCGGGATGCATATATGTATTCCCCGGTGAGAAAATAAAATGTTTAGGGGTTACAACTGCATATAAACAAACATTACAAACAAATTTACCCCTTTGTAACATTGCTATAGATGATTGTGAAGGCGTCCATAGAGATAACGAAGAGTACAAATAAATGCTGATAAACAGTACCGTATCAAGCCACACGGACTTTATTTTGAGAAAATGGCGTCTAAACATGTCAAATCTATTCTTAATCAATTTGTTTTAAGACGTTTATATTCTTTTCTTCTCTATTTTGATAAAAGATAACGTATATTAAAAACAGATTGATATAATGAAAAGATTTATCTAATAATATGTTTTTCAAATACATGAGATTATTTTATATTGAAAAATATAGCACACAATAAAAAAATTCGAAACATTTTTATTAAAGAACTTTTTTCCGTATTTATTTACTTAAGGTGACTTGAAATTTACTTGAATAATGTTTAATACAAGATGCATTATCAGAATAAACCAATATCTGCGAAATTGATTTTTTGTGGGTTAACACATTATTGCTTATCAGCATCCAAAACACTTATTTTTACTCACCCGCATACAAACATGGAAATGAAGATAATAAAAGTACTTGTTAGCGTATCCTTCATAGATTTTTCCTATAATTACGAAATTCTTAGGATAGGTAATTCTACTTTAATTCAATTTTAAACTTTATAATACAAAATAATGTTTTATATCGTTACCTGTTTCAAGATTAAAATATTAACGTGTTTTTCGGAGGACAAGGACTGATGGCTAGACACGTATATTTGTACACTAATAAACATTTTCCCCGAGCGAGGTCACACCTTCAACGATAATGACACATTCTTACTTCTATTTAAAAAAAAAATTATCACTACTTGAAACTGGTTTGAATAGTTTACGTAATAATCGTAGTTTTTGGCTTAAAAAAGACTATACTACTTCCCAGAAGTTGACCCGTATTAGTGACACTATCGGATGGTGTAGAAGTAGACGGACATTTGCAGGACCAGAGGAGCCACAAATAAGTTGGCAGATAAAAAAGTCATAATGAATAAATTGAATATTCAGTATAGGAAGTAAGTAAAGGAAGGGGGGAGGGGGTTAGGATGCCGGCTCTCTCACTCACTGTACCAATCGCAGCTACAAATATTAGCTTCACGCCGATCCTCAGTACGACTTGTAGTCAGTGGTATACAGCTAGGGTTGCCATCCGCCTGGAATTCCCCGGATTTGTCCTAGTTTCGAGAGCATCCGGGGAGCGTTCGGGCGAGACCTCATTTTTAGTCCGTGTTTGTTAGGTACATTTAAAATTATAATAAAAGATGACTACATTTTAAGGTCTGAAAACAAATAAAAAGTTGATTTATAAACTGTTTTTGATTACACTGATTGTGTTTAAAAAAACTGTTTACGTGTCCGCGTTCTGAGCCTAAAATCCGAGGTTTTCACGCGTCATGTCATCTAGAGTTGCCATCTCTAAAACCAAATTTTAAATATACCCAATCCTACAGGAAATATTATTGTTTTACTTTCATTATTACATTTTCTTTTAAAACATACATACATTAATATTTCTTACCCGTTACAATGGATCGCTTGTCGGAAACGAAGGATTATTGTTATCGGATCCCTTAAATGAGGATGCGGTTCGTTTGTTTGCATAGTTTACAATTATACGCTGTTACAACCGTACGTATATTATATTTTTTATTAATATTTTGCCGGTATTTTTTTTTTAATTTTCTTAGAAATTGAAAGATACATATGTTTCGTAATCCAGCATGCTGGCCAGTCTTAATGACACCTCGCATCAAAGTAGAAACGCACTACTCGACGTAAAATAAGGTAAACTAGAGGTCAACTCGCGACCGGTATTCGACAGACTGATAATCTATTCTCAATTTGACCACAGACATTAACAATAAAAATAGAGTATGCATGTGTGTGTCAAATACGTGGTAGTGTATGTAATGTTTTTTTTTTATTGAGTTCATGTATTTTGTATTCATAATTTAAAAAAATAGCATTCTTATCTCTTCTGCGCAATTTTGGTAAATATACACAGTTTTTGCCTCAATAATATATAGAATTGAGACGTCTTTAGCAGTGTGCTGGATTATATATTTCAGAAAACTTCTACTATTAAACTATAGTATAAAGTTGCATCGCGCCGTCTGTACGCTTAAATCTTTTACACTAGAATAATTAAATTTAATACGGTTTTTATAAATAAACAGTGATTTAAGAGAAAGGTTTATATTGCATAATACGTGCGTATTATAGTATTAAAACGCTAAGAATTCCAAAGATTTGTAATATGTGATGTAAAAAATTGCTTTGTACTCGTGCGACGTCGCTAGGGCTAGTTATGTTTACTTGAATGTTTTTAAATAATTCATTAAAGATACTTTTAAGGGGGACGGCGCGTACGCAGTCCCCACTACCAAAAATAACGCGTCCGAGTTATCCGCATTAGGGATAATCGCAGAGGTCAACCCCGCCGCAGTGCAATGACGGGGCCTCGCTCTGGGGGAACCGCCTTCCTGATCACGGTGTCCCCTACGCCAGGTAAGTATGCTCTCCTCGCCGCGAGCCGCCGCTTTATACTCCCGGAGAGTGAACAACGTTAGCGCGATTCAATCTACTACTAGCGACATCTATCGGCAGACACATAGAAGTGAACTTCTGATGTGGCTTTGTCTCTGAACTAGTTTGCTGTGTTCACTGGATAAATAAATAAGACACTATTTGGACGCTGATAAGCAATATACATATATAGAATAAAAAGTTTTATCTAATAATAAGGTTTTCAAATATATTAGATTGTTACATATTGTAAAATTCAATATTTTAATTAACGTACACTTTAATATTCGAAACATTAAATGAAGAAACATTTTTCCGTATTTATTTAGTTTAAATGAGTTGAATTTTGTTTTAATAATCTTATATACGTGACGCATTATCAGAATACATCAATATCTCCCGTTTTGACTTTTTGTGGGTTGACACATTCTTGCTTATCAGCATCCATTTAATTTTTCCATCTTCAAATATAATAAAGTTCGATTTTTCGACCCATTAATACTGGCCAGCGTCCTGCATTATAATTTAGAACAATAGCTATTATACTAAATTCTATTTGTAAATTATGGGAAAAAAACAATTTAAAAAAAGTTACGTACGGTTCGAAATGCAATACAAGATCCACTTAGGAACTATTTGTAAATAAAATTGAATGAGAAAAAAAGCGGGATGAGTCCTGTATCTGCTACCAAATATTTAAAAAATTGACAATCTATAAAAATATAATAAACTACGGGATCACTGAACTTATTTTAAAAATTATCATACCATGTAAAGAATACATCATTTTAGATACTAGACGATATTTTATGGATAAATTCCCATTATTTCAAAACAAAATGTACATTAATGCGAGTGCAGCCGCAAAAAATAGCGCCTTAAATATATATGTGTTCCAGGATAGCTGTAGGGTTACTGCCATGTTAAATCGCAAATATTAATTTTTAAATATAACCAAAAGAATCCAACACATTTAGCCAAGTTTAATTGTTGTTTCAGGTAGAAAATGATTTGGCAGCCTTTAAATCTTACCGACGTATGTCCCATCTACACACCGCTTGCTGCCTGTACTCCTTTCGGATACATTTACCTGAACCTATTGGTACAATTATATGGTGGTTCCCGCGACAAGAGGACACAGCACGCCCATCAAGAACCACATGATACCAGAGATGAGTACGACTTCATAGTGGTCGGAGCTGGGTCTGCGGGTTGCGTAGTCGCTAACAGGTTGACTGAAAACCCTAATTGGAAGGTGAGTTACTTAAATACTAATATGTAACCAAGCTTGATTACAGAACCTCTAGAATGTTTTAATTTGATAAAAGAACATCGGCGTTGCTATAAAATAAAATTATGGGATTTTATTTTTATAGACTTTACAAGAGTGAAAAATTCTCGAATAATATGACTTCTTTGTGTATGTTACCCGATATTTCGCTGATTGTGAATGTTATTTTTAACCGCCGATTCAAAAAAGTATGTCCCACGCATCGTAGTTGCCTGGTCGAATGGACCAATTTTAATGCGGTGTTTTGTATTTAAGCTGATGTTATCGGGATGAATTTCAGCTATAATTTATGAAGATCTCTTCCGCCACTTAATGGTTTTTAGTTCTTTTCAGTCGTTGAAAGGATCTAACACAACTTCTACTGTTGTTATCTACGTTAAATTTACTATCGTTATATTATTAGTTTACAGTAGTAAATATTATCAAAATAACAGTTTCATAACATAGACCTATTAACTGGATACAAAAATCCTCACCAACTTACAGCTGCAATCTGTATTTAGGGCTCGTTGTAATGGTCTTAACTTCGTAATAACCGGGTGTTTTTTTTTATTTTCAATTTTATATCATTCTTATTGTATTATTTAGAAATCTGATAGAAAACATACGAGTTGGAAAACTAAACTTGTCAACAGACGATAGCGTCGCGAATGCAGTTATAGTATATATACACATACATATATACACATATTTTCTTTTCATTCAATTGCACCCAAATCGGGCCCTATTGAAATTTAGAATCCTACTACTGAACGATTTCATACATTTCTTCTCAGTATATTCTGCATTCCGAACCGATAAATTCATCAATTTAATTATTTTTTGTTTACATAATGACGATTCGCAAATGCTTGTAAAAGCCTATTCGAATAAGTATATTTTGATTTTATTTAAGTCAGTTTTTTGTTTTTATATGAAATATTTAAAGCAATTACGAAAGTAATGTTAATGTGAAAAATTCCTTTCAAATATAATTAAACAAAATTAACAGACATTATAATAACACCGCATCAAAGCGTCTTCCTCTATGCGTGTTATACCTTTACACATGTTTGCTTAACCACCGAAAAATAAATTAATACTGTATGTGCTAATACACACTCAAGGACAAGCAGTTTGAAAATTCTAAGCGGAAATTATTTATATTGTGTTATACAGTTTTGCCAATTACAATTTCCTATAACTACAGCGATTGATGCGAATATTAGAAATAGTATCTAGTTTTCTTTGTTGTCTTTATTTGGTAACTATACCCCGAAACAATTCATTTTTATTTCGAACAATTTTTTTTTACGAAAAATGATCCAGTTCAAACATTCAATCGATAATTAGGGTTCCGTAGTAAAAAACGGAACCCTTATAGTTTGGCCATGTCCGTCTGTCTCTCTGTCTGTCTGTCTGTCCGCGGCTTTGCTCCGAAACCCTTAATACCAGAAAGCTGTAATTCGGTATGAGTATAAATATGAATTACGCCGAGAAAGTCGTACAATAAAATCTTAAAAATATTTTTTTTTCAGGGTGTCTTCCCTATGTGTTAAGTGAGACCAAAAATTTTTTTTCTCATTTATTTTTTATCTAACTCTTATGTGTGATATGACAAGTAAAGAAAAACAGACTATACATAAGAATTTTTCGTAATATTTTTTTTTCATATGGGGAATGAGATGGAAGTTTAACCCAATATCTTATTATCTATCTCTCTTGTCTGTCCGTCGTCCTTCATTTTTTTTAAGTTGGCAACTCTTATGGATTCTCTGGAGCTGCAAATTTTAATGGCGGTGATGAATTAAAATCAGCTGCTTCCTCAGTTATCTGATATTTTAACAATAATGATAATAGCAATGGGCACATTTTTCTATATTATTCGCTTATCCAAAACAAACATTGCTATCAATATTTAGCGTTTCTTAAACGGTCGTACTTGACTTAATAAATTAATTACTCGTAATTACATCCACATTTTTTATGTCTGAATGTATTAACATTATTTTACATACGAACGTTATATTCCGTCTGGCTTGTACGACGCGCGCGCCACCTAATAGAAGTTACACAGTTGTCAAAGTTTTAATGCAATTGGATGAACGGTATAGCATACGATGCAAACAAACAAACGAACAGTCATTTTTGAATATCAGAATTAGAAAGACTCCTTTTTTAACCGACTTCCAAAGAGGAGGAGGTTCTTAATTAATCGATAACACGATTTTTTTTTTTGAATACTACATATTATACCCTATATATGTAGTATGGTATACTTTCAGATTGGTCTCCAGAATTTCCATCAAAATCGGTTCTATAGTTTAATTTTAAAATGAAAATAACTCAAATATGTATTTTATGTCATTAAAGTTAACGAAATCAAGTGTTTAGCTTTAAATGTCGGTTTCCTTTTTTTATTTTAAATTTGTAGTTATTAGGAATTCTGTCTTTAAATCTCTGATTGCTTAAGATAGAGTCCTTAACTACTAAAGTCCTAACTTTCCAGGTGCTCCTTTTGGAAGCTGGTCCAGAACAACCAGACGTGACCCTTGTACCAGGTCTTTCGACAGCGCTGCTCGGATCCAACATAGACTGGGCTTACACCACTGAGCCCAATGGAAAGAGCTGCCTCGCTCATCCTGGAGGAAGATGTCCTTGGCCAAGGTAACAGCGATTTGCCTTAACGACCCTATTGTACAGTGCAACCTTAATACAACGTACCTCAATATATCGACTTTCTCGATTTAACAAATTTTTCGTAATCCCCTAGAATAGTCCATAATTTTATTATTTTTTTTTTATTTTATTTTATTCTAGGATCTCCAACAATAGATACACACCAAATAAAATAAAAAAGAACAATGTCACTCTAGCACAATATGTGTGCTCCTTCAGTTATAGAAGACCAATAATAAATTGCTAACCGAAAACAAAAAACAAAAATGAAAGAACTGTTAATTATATTATATTATATTATATACATAAGAATAATATAAACCAAATAATGTACATCTGTCAATATAAAATAAGATATAGGACTCCATATAAAATATACATCTATAATGCGAACATTTTTTGCGCACAACTTCTTTATAACGAATTTTCAACTATTAAGAAAAAGTATTTATACTTCTAATAAACGACTTTTGTCAACCCACAACCTTAATATAAAGTTCCCACCAATATCAACTCTTAATCTTATAGTACGTAATTCATGTCGCGACATGTTTCGACTCGCTTTTTTTCATAAAACAATCATTGTTGTTTTTTAGAAAGTAATGTACATTTCTGCTCGTCACTATTGTTAAAGATTTAGGTTAAAATGGCTCAGAAACGTAAAGGTGTACCTCTTTATAACGAATTTTAGACCAACCTAACCTCAGCATAACAAACCTCAGTTCAACGAATTATTTGATAAAACTAGGGTTGCCATCTCTAAAATTTGGCAACCAGGACAAGACGCGTAAAAACCCCGCATTTTAGAGCCTAGAACCCGGACATGTCAGGTTTTTTTTAATAGTCAGTTAAATCAAAAACAGTTGAAAATTATATAAATTCATTTTATTTATTTTCAGACTATAAAATTATCCAAAAAATCAGAATCTTATTACAGTTTGTTTGTTTTAATAATCATTTACATTTTTTTTAAACCCGGTCTACAAATGAAATTTTCCCCGGACGGTCCCCGGATGCCCTATAAACTAGGACAAATCCGGGGAAACCCGGACGGATGGCAACACTTGATATAACGTTAACACTAATATATTTGTGTTCCCCTCCGATTTGTTAAATCGAGATTGCCCTGTACCATCATATTTAACTTATATAAAATTATATGTATTTAACATATATAAAAAGAAACCATAACTAACTGACGGGCTTATCAACGAACAGCTCCAATCACTGCCGAGCTGTGTGACATTTACAGGCTCTTATTTTTTTACTATCTGATATATCATACAGTAACAACTTCTCGTGCATCCACCTTTCTATAAATTAAACTATTGGCTGACCTGTCTTTTTAATTATAAAATTACCGATGTGATTGTGAATGTTTCAGAGGAAAAATGATGGGAGGATCCAGCTCAATCAATTCCTTAGCGTATATTAGAGGGAATAGAGTGGATTACGACGGTTGGGCTGCCCTGGGCAACGAGGGTTGGAGCTACAGAGATGTACGTTTATAGTAAACCTAGTTTTATTATTACTTTTTGAGTCTTTTAAAGGATGTACATATACTACAATGCATATACTACAATACATACAATCGTTATAAACATAAAAAAGCAACAAAAATAAAAATATTTCTATTTTATGATACAATTATGCGTATTGAGTATACAATGTATTAAAATCGTTTTATTTATTTTAAACAGGTACTACCGTTCTTCAGAAAATCAGAAAGAAATGTCAACATTGAGGCTTTAGATCCTATATATCATGGTGTCAAAGGGGAGCAATACGTTTCTAGATATCCGTATATAGATACACCATCCTTGATGCTGACGGAGGCTTTTAATCAGAGAGGACTTCCTCTAACTGATTTTAATGGAGCTCAACAAGTAGGAACAATGCAAGCTCAAGCTTTTTCTCTATCTGGCGAAAGAGTTTCAACGAATACAGCTTTCATACAACCCATCAGAAATAAAAGAAGAAATCTAACTGTCAAAACAAATTCCGAAGCCCTTAAAATACTTATCGATGAAAACAAAAGAGCATATGGAGTTATTTATACGCAAAGTGATGTTATTTTTACCGCTTATGCAAGAAAGGAAGTAATAGTAAGTGCTGGATCTATAAACACACCGAAATTATTAATGTTATCTGGTATTGGACCTAGAGACCATTTGGCAAGTTTGGGAATACCAGTGGTACAAGATTTGGCAGTAGGAGAAAATCTACACGATCATGTAACCTTTAATGGTGTAATCGTAGCTTTGCCTAACAAAACAGCAACAACAGTCAGCGAGGACGAAATTTTAGAATCAGTTCAAGAATACGCCGAAATGAAAATCAAACGCGGTCCATTATCTGGCAATGGTCCGGTCAATTCAATATCTTTCATAAAAACCGATCCAGATCTAATCGCTCCCGACGTACAATACCAGGTCGACCACGTTCCTAATTGGAGAGAATTTATTGAAGATCCAATAACAGCAGAATCGGTAGCAATTTTTCCAACGGCATTTTACGATGCCCTTTTACCAAGAACGATGAACTTAGTACCTAAAAGTAGAGGTGTACTTCTATTAAATGAAACTGACCCTAATGGTCCTCCCGCGTTATATGCAAATTATTTCGACGATGAAAGCGATTTTGTTCCATTATTAAAAGGAATTAAGTTCCTCTTGTCGTTAGAAGACACAGAGTCATTTAGATCGCACGGGGCATATTTTGTCCGTGAACCAATGCCAGCTTGCAGAGATTATGTATGGGGTACTGATGAATATTACATATGTTTAGCCAAAGCGTATACATCTACTACATATCATCCTGTAGGAACTTGCAAGATGGGTCCTAAATGGGATGAAAAGGCGGTAGTAGATAATGAATTAAGAGTGTATGGTGTTTGCGGATTGAGAGTCATTGATGCATCTATAATGCCTTTTATTATCAGAGGTAACACTAACGCTCCAACTATCATGATTGGAGAGAGAGGTGTCGATTTCCTTATTAAGTACTGGCAGCTAAGTAATGATATTTATTGTACATATCGATAAGTTTATTGTTATTAAAAAGCCTATATTTTTTTTGTTACATCATTTGAAGTTAGTTTACAATTTGAAAGCGCAAATGTGTCTAGTGTTTTAATTTAAAATTGCTTTTCTGTGATACAATGTACTTATTTGACTGTAGTTATTATGTGGTAGAATTGTTAATTTTTGTCTTCGTGAAGTGGGAATTAAACGTAAGTTTTACTGTCAAAACTGTAACTAGGTTACAATGGGTAATCTGGTAATAATTGCCTAGGTAACATAAACAGATTCAACAACTACATCGGTGACTGTTAATGCTTTCAGATTTAAAAGCAATGTTAAACAATTTATGTAAATCTTATTATTAAAGAAAATAATGTTATTCTAATTTAGCATTATTTGAGAGTGGTTTTTGATCATAAGTTTTTTTTGAAGTATTAATTACTTATATTTGTATACTTTCCTTTCGCGATCATCTAGAAAAGAAGTCAAACGATAAGTTAGTATTTTGGAAAAAATTGCTCAGAAATTAACATTTATTTTTAAGCATTGTTACTTTTTACACGACTGTGCGACACAAAAATCGACGAACTATGTCAAGTGGGGTATCGTTGAATAGGTATTTAAAAACATTTTTTGTCTTCTTATATCTTAGTCTGTTTTATTGATTTTATTAATTGTCATCATTTATGTTGCAAATAAAAAGTTTTTGAAATGCAAGTTATCGTGTCTTCAATTACATATCCACGTATAAAATAAAACTATAACTAATCTGTTTGTTTTTACATCAGACAATAGCTATAGAACTTTTTTAATAAAACGTTTTGTGTTTAAAACATTATCACTAAATAGTTATTTTTTAACTGGTGTTTAGCTGTAGCTTACTGAGTAGTGAGTAATGACTACAGTGACTACATACATATAGGCTAGCTCGACCTGGTCAGTACCTCATTTTCACAGAAAATCAGCGTCGCTGATAAAGCGTTTCGTTTTCCGGAGGTAGCTTCACGTAGAACATGACAAATTTGTAAATTTATAATACGAAAGGGCTTAATATGCCTATTTAGATAAAGTAAACACATCACACTTAACCTACCATTAAAATTGCGTGACCTTGTGTCGGGGGTCCGGAAACACTCACAACACTAACACAAACACCCAGACCACGACAAACATCCGTATGGCCAATACAGACATTTACATCAGCGGGGATCGAACCCGCGACCGTTAGCGCTTGAGTCAGTTGCAGTGACATCTTGTTTTTCCATTAATGTTTTGTCTAAAGTAAGCTTTTAATTTAATTAAAAGTAATCGTGTTATCAGGATTTTATTATAGAAGAATATATACTCTGCCCTATAAAAGACATAGATTAGTCAATATGAGTATCATTGAAGATAAAAATGCTCAGTAACTAGAAAGTTTTATGTGAGTATTTGTTTAAAAGATAATAGAGGCCACACGCTCGATTCGCGTAAAAAATAATGTTATGTTAATCTTACAAGTAATCACGCAGTGTTTGAACGTATATTTTTAAGTAACACGTAATTTAAAATAGTAGTTTATGAATAGTACTTGTCGATTAAAATATATTTACGAAAAAAATAATGAACATTTTAAAAGTTTCTGCTTAGCAAGTTGACAGCGGTAAAGCTCGTTGAAAGAAAAATAAAATAGAAGGTACTGTAAAATCTGTATTTGCTTTATTTTTATTTAAATAAATATTTTGTTGAAACGAGGCCGACTTGGATGTTTTTTACAAGCTTTTATTTAATTTGCAATGTATGTGTGTATATTTGTTCGGGTGAAATCTTGCCACTAAATTTTAATATTTTCAACCGACTAAGATGAAATTTTGTAACAAGATTAGTTTAGGTTATGAAACAAACAACGCGTCATTTGTCAAAATGAGCCATACACACATACATAGGCTGATAAATTATTACCCATTACCCTTCTTTGCGTCGCGCAGTAGGATAAAAAGGCACAGACATTACGACATCAAATCGATATATAGATATTATTTCGCTAACGTCACGTTGAGTAGAGAAAACACGATGTATAGGTAGATTTATTTAGATTTACACCACAAAAGTGACAGATGTTACATTAACATACACCTAAAAAAGGAAAAAAAAATATGACAGTTAAAACTACAATGCGGGTTCGATCCCTGCTTACGGCAAATGTCTGTATTGGCCATACAGATGTTTGCCGTGGTCTGGGTGTTTGTGTTGGTGTTGTGAGTGTTTCCGGACCCCCGACACAAGGTCACGCGGTCTTAATGGAGGCCGTTGAGTGTGATGCGTTTATTTATTTAACATTTCCAGATTCAAAATGAGTTGGCAACCAGTAAATCTTACCGAAGTCTGCCCAGCCAACTCCTCACTCAGCGCCTGCTCGCCCTTCGGCTTCATATATCTCAACCTATTAGTACAATTATATAGCGGGTCAAAAGATGAGAGAATACAGAAATACTATAACGTGCCAGATGATACCAGACATGAGTACGACTTCATAGTGGTCGGTGCTGGTTCTGCGGGTTGCGTGGTCGCTAATAGGTTGTCCGAAAACCCTAATTGGAAGGTGAGTCGTAATTTAGACTTGTGTAAGGCATCTTACGCTACGCTTTGGTTGTTGGATGTTGATATGAGTTAGCACTCTGTGTATCCCAGAAGTAATCGGCATTCGGAAGGCCAAAATAGTAAAAATCATGGGAAGGTCAGATCCATTGTCACAATGGACAAATGATGGATGAGCAGCGAATAGTTAATAGACTCCCGTTGGTACCCTCCGAATAGGGTACCTTAAAAGTAAGTAGATTCTTTCACAATGAAAGTTTTACAAATCAAAAAAATCAAAATATACTTTATTCAAATATGTTTTCACAAGCACTTTTGAATCGTCAAAATAGAAAATATTTAAGTTAAGCTACTAAGGGTTTAGCTTGTAGATTTTATCGAGAAGAATCGGCAAAATAATCGATAGCTACTAACTCGATATAATTAACTATATATTTTATCAATGGCGAAAAGCAATTGATATTAGGTCATTGTAACTTAGGTATTAAGTTACTGCTTCATCATCGACATAGACTGCTTGTAACATTCCCCACAAACACGATTTATAGCGTCCTAGGGCAACCCTGTTATTTTACTTTTTAAGAATTATAAGTCATAGATGTACTATTTTATACTAGTAATATTATAGTAATAATATATTGTGGTACAATTTATTGTTGTATTGTCTGTAAGTAGTTCCGAATAATCAAAATCAAAATATTTTTAATCAAAATTAGGAATTTACATTCTCTTTTTGAACGTCAAGAAAATCAATCTAGCACGGTTTCGGAAAAGTTAAAACTCAGACCTGAAAATAAACCGCGAAAGGAACTCAGCGGGATTTTATTTTCCTGTATTGAGTTTTTTTTTTCGACGTCAAAATTTATTACGAATTATAAAATTTATTGAGACAGCTTGGATGTGATCGCCTTATTCCCATGGTGTGTCATCATCTACAAAATCTTTAATATCGTAATATCGTCTAGCACACATACGTTTCTGTACAATCGTTTTGAACTTTGTTATAGAAGAATTTTAAACGTTATCTGGGATCCTGTTGTAGAGTCTTACACATCTCCCAACAAAAGAATTACTAACTCGACATAGTCGGGTAGCGGGTATAGCTAGTTTATTCCTATTTCTCGTATTAATTTTATGGATATCCATTTTTTTTACAAATATGACTATGTTTTATGTAATAAAATACTTCATTATAATTATTATAATAAATAAGTTAATTCGTTAAGTACTAATCGTTGTGTCTACATTAAAATCACCGCACATGGTTTTATATTTGCTATATTTACACAACTTAAAAATATATATAATTTAAATAGTGTGTTATAAACTAAACAATAGATGATAAAGATAAATTCTCAGCGATGTAGAAGACAAATATTGAGATAGGGAAAAACTATGCGTTAAATTAGATAAGAGATAATTAAAAGTAAAATAATATTAAAAATCTTTATTCGTGTTTGAAACAAGGTCACTGACTTTAAGATTTAAGGAAAAATTAACACAAAATTAGAGATATTGCATTTTATACTTTATGTTATTATGTTATTAAAGATTTCATAGATGACACACCTTGGGAATAATGCGATCGCTTCCAGGCTGTCTCAATACATTTTACGTATTGTAACCAATCTTGACGTTGTTAAAAAAAATTACAGAAACAAATGTTCTTCTGAGTTTCTTCTCCGGTCTAAAATTATACTTTTCCGAAACCGTGGTAGATTCATTTTCTTGATGTTCAAAAAAGGAATGTAAATTTCTATTTTGAATAAAAATATTTTGATTTTGATGTGATACCTAGTTGAACTTTTTCTTTTTTCAATTTTAATCTTTTAACTGATATAAAACAATTCTGTAACCCTGTATAGTTAGCCATACGTAACTTCTAACTGCCTTACTACAAAAGATTTAAACAGACGTTAAACGCGTTTTTAAAAAAATCCGTACTACAAATCCGCGTCTCAGCACAGTCTTACAACATGCTTTAGATATAGATTAACATACGTTTAAGTGAATTCAATAGATGTTTAAAACCTATTTCAGCTGTCAAATGTAACGTATAACATTTTATCAATAAGTTTTTTTATGAGTTTATTCGCTGTTAAGCAATTTAGATAATATTTTAAGCAATGTTTAATTTCTAAACACTGTTTAGCTAGACACGTGTTGAACATGGTTTTAATGCGTCTTTTGTAGTATAACAGATAATGTTTAAAAATATACAACTGACACGATGTAAATTCTTTCAGGTGGCAAAAGAAATGTTAAACAATATATAATCTATTTATGTTTGCTTGTCTTATTTAGCACACAAATGGATATTGATACGCAATAATGTCTCAACCCACAAAAAGTCAAATTAAGAGATGTTGACGTATTTTGATACTGCATCACCTATTTAACATTTAAAAAAATGAAGTACGGAAAAAAGTTTCTTAATTAATTGTTTCGACTATCAATTGTGTTCCATATTTTGCAATTTATAAAATAATCTCAAATATTTGAAAAAGTTTTTATTATATAATATATTAAATATATGAATCTGCTTTTAATTATTTATAACTTTTATCAAAAAATAAAAGAAAACGTAAATATAATACTGCTTCAAACAATTTATTTAGAATAAGTATGACATCTTTACACGCCATTTTCTCAAAATGAAGTCCGTGTGGCTTGACACAGTATTGCTTATCATCGTCCAAACATGGCGTACTTCCAACGCGTAAGAATTAAAGATGCGAAATTATCGATCGAATTATTGCACTCAATCATTTTTGTAACTAAAAATTATAATGAAAAATAATGTTCGAAAATTCGTGATTTTCGTTCCGTGTATTGTTATCAAATGAGAAAAAAGTAAACAGAAGTATACTATATGTAATTTTTGTAAGTGTAATTTTTTCCTTATCACAGTTACTGTAAACCTGTAAATATCCTTTACATCATATGTATAAGGTTATCTCGAAGACGTCGTTATTTAGCGAAAACCATGTAGTACATATTTTTTTCTGAATTTTGAAAATTTTTCGTATCTTCTTTTTTCTTGTTATGTATAAAGTATTTGTCAATAAAAATCTTTAATAGATAAAGCATATTATAACATACAAGAATATTTTGACGACAAATGGGCGTGGATTTGAGACGCGTTGATTTTGTATCCGGATAACATAATAAAAATGTAATGAAAATACATTATGTATAAATGATTTTAAAAGAGTTACTATTGAGTTTCTCGACGGTTCTTCGCGGTAGAGACTACATTCCCAACCGGTGGTAGCTTTATAAAAATCTAAGCCCATTTGAATAAAGTATATTTTGAGTTTGAGTTTGTCCTACTGCTGGGAACGTAACTTTAGCAGTTTAATTCACCACGCTGCTCGCTGTCAGAAATTCTCCCCTTACGATGTTTCCTAGACCGCCGATCACGAGATGTATTTAAGACAAAATTACTTATGAACTCATCGGTGCTAACAGGTATTTGAACCCGCGATCATCTGTCGATACCCACATGTTTTAATCACTAGGCCATCTTAGTGGTTAAATGCGTTGTTATATCGATTTAAATTATACAGATTTAATTTCACAATATCTTTTGATATAATAATGCAACAGTACAACGTGAAATGATAATATTTTTGCATAAATTACAAGCTCTAATTAATCATTTGTCTTGTAATTATTTTCATAATTCGTCTGTGTTATGTTAATTTGTATAATTATTTTATTTGTTTAATTTACTTCGTCAATTTTGTAATAGATAAACACAATACATTGTACATAAATAAATAATTCTATTTGAAATAAAAAGAAGAAAGATAAAATAAAAATAAACATTAAACAATTACTTCTAAAATCAAAAAGACAGAATTTTGTAACAAATAATCCTAAACTTATTGAAATTGAAGACTACGGAAAAACAATGAATGTTAAAAATTGATTACTATAAAGGAAAGGCAATTTTTATGGTTTAAAACTTCTGCAAATATTTCAACACCAAAATTTTTCAAAACGATGATACTTAATTTTTATATGTAAGTATGGATTGTTTTGAAAATTATATCCAGCGGCCAGCTACTTCATGTCCATTGTTGGGTATACAGTTAGTTTTATATTGTAAAATAAATATTGGAGCTATGTTTTATATTATATTTTGTGGTATCCTAGTAAATTAGATAATTCATTTCATACCGGACCATTTGCACTTTCCAGGTTCTTCTTTTGGAGGCAGGTCCGGAACAACCAGACGTGACCCTTGTTCCAAGTCTTTCGACTGTGCTACTAAGTTCCAGCCTTGCCTGGTCCTACACAGCTGAACCTAATGGAAAAAGTTGCCTTACTCGTCCAGGCGGAAGGTGTTTCATGGGAAGGTACAAAAGAATTAGAATGTCTACATAGCATCCAAAACTTACTTTTTAGTAGTGATTTAATTTAGAATTTCTTCCGAAGTCTTCATACAACTTTACGATCCTAATCTTTGAAATTCAATTCACTAATGACACAATTCCTATACAAACTTTAATTCTTTATTTGAGATCCTTGGGAGAAGAATTTTCAAAATATTTTATTTGCTTAATGTATCAATCAAATCAATATATACTTTATTCTAGTAGTCTCTCTCGAGCTCTTATGAATCGTCAAAACAAAAAAATAATTATTATATGAATAAGGTAGAAGTTACCACAGGTTCGAAATGTAGATTCTACGTAAGTATCGGAAAGAAACTCGATATTAAACATCCTATAGGTGATATAAGAATCTGCCACCCAAGAATTCATGCTCCTAAATCCACTTAATCAAGCAGTCAGTCGTATGTATAATTTTTAAAAAGTGAATGCATAATGTTTAATCTTTTATTGTTTATTATTATTGTAGCGGGAAAACGATGGGAGGTTCGAGCTCAATCAATTCTATGGCATACGTTAGGGGAAACAAAGCGGACTATGACGGGTGGGCTGCGCTGGGCAATGTGGGGTGGAGTTACGAAGATGTAAGTATTTTTATAAAAAACAATTAACTTCTACCGTCCGCCTAAAATAAAATCTACATCACACAAAAGCTACTAAGCCCAAATGTACCCAAAAGATTAACTGCTTAACATAACGTTTGTTAAAAACACTGATACAACGAGAATATTGCTTAACTATAAATTTTTCTAAATTGGAAATAAAATTACGTCGCCTATCATTTTTATCTATTCAACAAAAGCACTCTTACATAATTTTATTATTAACATTAACATAAAAGACGCCTCCTTCAAGACGCCGTCTCAAGTCCTTACCTAAAGCGTTAAAGATCGTCGTTAAAATTAACAGGAACTTATGAATGTTATTTTGTTTTTCTTTCGACAGGTACTACCATACTTCAAGAAATCAGAAAATAACAAAAATATAGAATACTTAGACAGAAAGTACCACGGTGTCTCAGGGGAGCAATATGTATCTAGATTTTCTTATACTGATAAGCCTTCTTTGATGATGACTGATGCTTTTAACGAAAGGGGGCTCCCTATAATAGACTTCAATGGCGCCCAACAAGTAGGTACTATGCAGAGTCAGGTAACCGCATTTGCAGGTGAGAGGGTTTCTACAAATACTGCCTTCATACAACCCATCAGATACAAAAGAAGAAATCTAACCGTTAAAACGAATTCTGAGGTATTTCAGATACTCATCGATGAACATAAAAGGGCATATGGGATAGTTTATAAGCAAAACGAACAGAAACGAACTGCATTTGCCAAAAAGGAGGTCATTGTTAGTGCTGGAGCATTCCATTCACCGAAATTATTAATGCTATCAGGCATCGGACCGAAAGAACATTTAGAAAAATTAGGAATACCTGTGATACAAGATTTAGCGGTTGGAGAAAATTTACATGATCATGTGACCTTCGGTGGCGTAGCTGTAGCTTTGTCGAATAAAACAGCAACAACAGTCAGCGAATACGAAATCTTAGAAGCAGTTCAAGATTACGCTGAAATGGATGTGAAACGCGGTCCTTTATCTGGACATGGAGCGTCAAGTTCAATAGCGTTTATAAAATCTGATCCAGATTTAATTGCTCCAGACATAGGATTCCACTGCCGCGATATTTATAATTGGAGAGAGTATTTCGACGATCCCTTAACAGCTGGGAGTATACCGATTTTTCCAAAAGCATTTTACGACTCCGTAACGCCTAGGATAGGTAACGTGGCACCTAAAAGTAGAGGTGTACTTTTATTAAACGAATCAAATCCATACGGTCCTCCTTTAATTAATCCTAATTACTTCGGTGATGAAAGTGATCTTATTCCCATAATAAAAGCCATGCGATTTCTCCTATCCTTAGAAAATACTGAATCATTTAGATCAAATGGTGCATATTTTGTTCGAGAACCAATGCCTGCTTGTAGAGACTACGAATGGGGAAGCGACGAATACCATGTATGCTTAGCTAAAGCATATACATCAACTGGACTCCATCCTGTAGGTACTTGCAAGATGGGTCCGAAATGGGATGAAAAGGCAGTAGTAGATAATGAATTAAGAGTATATGGAATTTCCGGATTGAGAGTAATCGATGCGTCAATTATGCCTTTTATTGTTCGAGGTAACACCAACGCGCCATCTATTATGATAGGTGAAAGAGGGGTCGATTTCGTTATTAAGTATTGGCAAAATTATTACAAAGGTTAAAGTTATAAGTTGATCGTCATCGAAAACTACCGCTATTAAAGAATATGCCACATTATGACAGTTAATTCCTTAAACTGTGTTTATGAATAAAACCCGGTCATAATGTGATATTTTGCGATAGTTTTCAATGAATAGGCTTCTGATTATAAAAGTGACGATGAATGGTATTATCGTAAATTATTATTGTAATAAAATAAATTTTTAATAATTTTTTTTCTTGTTAAATGTATTATATAAAGAGTACTATTAGTTGGCAAAGTATTTTCGAATCCAATAAGCATTATTTAGAAGTGCCTGTGATCGCAATCCACTCCATCTCCCTCTTTAATATACCTTAGGACGAATGGCAACTATGATTAAAATTTAGAATCATAACATCTTATTGCGTGTTGCCCGGATACATTTTGACCTTACCAAATCTCGCTCCCCTCTCACCCCTTAGGACCATTACCTTGGACTAACCCCCCCCCCACTAGAACAAGACAGCACGTCAAAACCCATTGTGTTACCCTTCACTTTAGTATTAGAAATCAATCGCAACCAACAACAACGCTACACGGAACAAAAGCGATTCCTGGAACCCGCAGCACGTGCATGACGACGGACACAAGCTGAACGCCGCCCAGATGGCCGTGCTAACCATCGACTCGACGCCTCGCCAGATGTTAACAGTTACCAGTCGGTGTCAAATCTAGTTCTGACGTAATTCAACAATTTGGCGCTACGAATAGATATATTGTTAATTATGTTTATGCCTATATTTAATCAAACTCCATATTATTCATTGTTTTTAAGTTAAGTGTTAAAAATAAAAAAGCAATTTGTATGTACATTTATTTTTTTTCCTTTTATCACTCAAATATAAAAACATATGTTAATTGTTTTAATTTGGGGATATTAAAAACCTAAGAGAACATTTAACTGACTTAAAAAACTAATTGAATGCGGGTAAACTAAAAAGCAAAAAATAAGTATTTCCTACAACATTTTGAAGCCGGTGCTAAATAAAAGATTTGAACTCGGTGCCAAGTAAAACTTTTTACATGTGAGTAGCATCGACCTTAAAATGTTATAGAAAATATTAATGTTTTGCTTTTTAGTTTTTTTTTTTTTTTGAGTTACGGCATTCTTATGTAAACTGCTTATCATCATTTCAAAAATATTACTTTCCCCGATGCAGGTTTTTTAATTATTGCAGAGTTTTTTGTTTGTATTCATTTTGCGATCTAAAGCATTTAACATTTTAACTTTGAAAATAATGTGAAAAATAGAACTTGTGATCTGTGAAAGTTTTTCAGGTGTTGTGTGTGTATAGAAAATAAAATGTGTTGAGTCTTAAAAACTGTCATTCAGTGATGATAAAAGTGATCGAGGCCAAGTGATTGATTTGCAATTAATACGAACTTAAGGTCGTCGTAAATCGTACATTCAATAAAAAATATTATGATTCATATTTTTCTTACTGACATATAGGCGTGTAGATTTAATTTACAAATCAAGAAAAAGTCTAAAAATTTCTGTATAGTTCCGTACACTACAACTAACGACCACTTTTGCTGTAAAAATTATTAATTTTGCAATTACCTAAACAACATGCAGTGAATATTTTTGATAAGTATGCTTTCAAAATATTCTGCTTAAAAACTCTGTGCACGCCACTGATATCAAGTATATATTAAAAAGTGGTTATATTATAATAGATGACATAACTTTTGTGATGGCACTCCGAATAGGCTATCATAATTAAAACCGTATGCACGAATTCTTGTCTCTACTGTTGCCCATTGAGGTATCCTGTTCTCGAGAGACGAAGCAACCAGTACTGGACGAAATAGCCGTGTCAGGGTGCCATTTCGGAAGGGCTATAACAATAAAACTTGTATACTAAATTTCATGACTGCATTCTTGCCTATTGAGAAGTTGCCTTGTTAGGAACCAATCCTGGATGCAGCAGCCGTGTCAAGGTGCCATTTCGGAAGAACTATTACAATAAAAATTGTTTACTAAATTTCATGACTGCACTGTTGCCTATTGAGAAGTCGCTTTGTAAGGAGCTAACCCTGGACGAAGCAGCCGTACCATGGTGACATTTCGGGAAGGTCTATTACAACACAACATGAATACAAAATTTAATATCTGTACTGTTGCCCGTTGAGAAGTTGCAACCCTGGGTGAAGCAGCCGTGTTAAAGTGACATTTCAAAATGGTTATCATAATTAAAGGCATATACAAAATTTTATATCTGTACTATTATTCGTTAGAGACTTACCTCGACTGGAGTTACGTCTGAATGTAGAATAAGCTTATATTTACCATAAAATTGTAGTGGAAAATGATCTAGCTAATAAAATTTTAACTCCCTAGGATAGAGAAGATGGTTTTAATTAAGCTTGCAAGATTTAACCGGAACAAACATACAAGCAAAACAAAAGCTTGTAAATGACTACTTAACAATAATGGTTCAGCGTTCTGACGTTTCGAAGGTTAAATTTAGGTCAAATCTTATATATTTAATTGCAATGGATATCACACCAAATAATCTTATCACTAAAACATCCTCTTTATAGTATAAGCGGCAAACGTAAGAAAAAGGTTCAACGCGTTTAATTTTGTTAAATTATATAAATATAAATAAAACCT
Organism: Hypolimnas misippus; assembly: GCA_037950945.1. Taxonomy (NCBI): domain Eukaryota; kingdom Metazoa; phylum Arthropoda; class Insecta; order Lepidoptera; family Nymphalidae; genus Hypolimnas; species Hypolimnas misippus. Next base: position 458,908 of record JBBEEQ010000026.1, read on the forward strand.
CTTTAATTATAATTATGTACATATATGAGATGATTTTGAGTTGTAAAAAATATTTGAATTTATTATTATTGTAAGTTTTGTTTAAGTAAAATTACAGTAAATACACCTAAGAACTTTAACTTGCCACAGATTTCGAATTTTTCACTTGACACCGACTACAAAATGTTGCAGAAAATATTCATTTTTTGCCATTTAGTTTATTTGTACCTATTAAATTCGTTTTTGAAGTCGGTTCATTATTATTTAAAAAAAAAATACAATAATATTGTTACGATTTCGCAATAATGATTTAAACATTTCATAAACTAATGAACTAAAATATAAAAGTAATAAAGTATTTAATATCTTTTCCTTATCCTGGATAACCATTCTTTTCAAAATATCACCGCTCAGACTACATAATTTGATAAGTAAGTGTCATTCCAAAACAAATATGCATGCATATACATTGTTTAATTACAGTGAGTAATATTCAAATAAATGAATTATTTTTTTTACAGGCTATTTAATTTCTCTACTTTCTATTACAAAGTCCACGCTGTTTGTCCGTCCGTCCTTTGTATAAATATTTCAATTTCTAAAACCTCGACCAAAAAGCGAGGGTTTTTTTTAACTCAACGCGTGTATCTTTTTTTCTGCGTACCTTTGTATATTTGAAACTGTATGTCTGTCTGTGGCATCGTAGCTCCCTAACGAATGGACCAATTTTGATGCGTTTTTTTGTTTTAAAGATCATGTAATCGTAATAATTGATTTATTTATGAAGATCTGTTCAGACGTTTCAAATTTATCAGCGCTTTTCTAGCAGTTTAGAGATTTAAGCAATTTCTCTGGTCTAATCGACTCGAAATTTAATTTATTATATATGGACGCTGATAAGCAATATTATGTCAAACCACACGAACCTTATTTTGAGAAAATGGCGTCTAAAGATATAAAACCTATTCTTAACAAATTTGCTTAAAAAAGTATATATCCATCTTTTCTTTTCTATTTTGATAAAGATTATAATGGATTGAAAGCAGACTGAATAATTAAAAGTTTCATCTAATAACAAGTTTTTTCAAATATATGACATTGTCGTATAAATTACAAAATATGGAACGCACTTAAAATTTTAAACATTAAATTAAGAAATGTTTTTCCGTGCTTATTTAGTTTTGATTACTTGAAAACTTTTTGAACAATGTGAAATAGGAGACGCAGTATTAAAATACATCAATAGCACCGAATTTGACTTTTTGAGGGTTGACACATTATTGCTTATCAGTATCCATATTTATAACAAAATAGTTTCGTAACTCTGACCAGATACATCAGTGTCAATTAGAATCAGTAGGAAACACAACTCGCCTACTTACAGCAAAGGTAGAATTTTGAAAGCCGCATAAATTTTGAAAATGTAAAGGATATAGCGAAAAACCATAAAGGTATTCTTTTTTTAATTTAGACAAAAGAATGCCATAAACTTATTAATTTTAAAACATTATGCTAAGATTAAAACTACAGAAAAACGCGCAGTCGGGCCAGGTTGCTAGTTTAAAAGTAAACATTATTTATATATAAAAGTGATTCTGAGTGATGCATTTCATTCTTTGGCGTCAATTATTTTAGTTTGAGGAATGTCAATTAATGTAGTTACAAGGAAAAGACATCATATATAATATCGGAAGACATAGCACAGAAAGGTATCATCGTAATCATTTTATTAAATCTGACTTACTGACTACCGATCTGATTTTAAAAATTCTTTTTGCATTGACTGGCCCGTTTGTTGAAGAAGGTTATAGGATATAGGATAGGACGCTATGACTCAGTAACCATAAACGTAAGTGAAATCGCGAGGGGCAGTTAGTATCCAATAAAGATGCATCTTATGGCCCTTAAAACATTAGGTATGCAAAGAATATTCACACTAGCCAATTAAATTTCTTTTTCAGATTAACAATGATTTGGCAACCATTAAATCTAACCAATCTTTGTCCTGTCAACTCAACGATCCAAGCCTGTTCCCCTTTCGGATTGGTTTATTTGAACCTGTTAGTACAATTATTTGGTGGTTCTATTGATAGTGGATATCAAGAGCCAGATAACAGAGATGAGTACGACTTCATCGTGGTTGGAGCTGGGTCTGCGGGCTGTGTGGTCGCTAACAGGTTGTCTGCAAACCCAAAATGGAAGGTGAGTTGTGTTGTGTTAGATGATTCTTATGTTATTTTTTTCTGAGGTTAAAGAAAAACTCATAAAAACATATAAAAATATGAAGCTAATGCTCTGAATTTTGTACTTTATTTGTACTTGAGTTAAGGGTTTATACAAAAAAAAAAAACTAAGAGGAAAACTATGAAGACGTTCAAGCATAATGGATATAATATTTCTTTCAGGTACTTTTACTAGAAGCAGGTCCAGAACAACCAGACGTGTCCCGTGTTCCAGCCTTGGTTAGCGCCTTATTCAATTCCAATATTGACTGGAACTACTTAACTGAGCCCAATGGAAAGAGTTGTCTTGCTTCCGGAGGCAGATGTTCTTGGATGAGGTATTAATCACTATTCAGATTTAAGTGATCATATACTTTCGAACCTACAGGGGTTACTCTAAATAGTATATCTTATTTATAAACATCGAATATATAATTAAAGGTTATATGCGTAAAGTGACCGAGACGCCAAGGCCTTTTGTCTTTCGCCCTTGTATCCTGTTTTTTACACTAAAACATGTAAAGGGTCATTAATTTGTTTTAGTGGTAAAATGATGGGAGGTTCGAGCTCAATCAACGCCATAGCGTACATCAGAGGAAACAAAGTTGACTATGACGGCTGGGCCGCGCTAGGAAATGAAGGATGGAGCTATGAAGACGTAAGTTCATTAATTTGTAGTTATAAATAAATAAAGTTTCTAACTATACACAAGTATATTTCCTCAAACAGGTGTTACCATTTTTCAAAAAATCTGAAAGAAATATGAACATTGAGTTTTGGAACAAGTATCACGGTGTTACTGGAGAGCAATACGTGTCTTCTTATTCTTATGTCGATAAACCTTCTTTAATGGTGACTGAAGCTTTCAATGAAAGAGGACTGCCTTTTACGGATTTTAATGGAGCCCAGCAATTAGGCACTGCGCAAGCTCAAGCTACCGCTTTCGCAGGCCAAAGAGTTTCGACAAACACAGCCTTCATCAGACCAATCAGATACATTAGAAAAAACTTAACCGTTAAAACGAATTCTGAAGCTCTCCAGATACTCATCGATGAAAATAAAAAAGCATATGGAATAATTTATTCTCAAAATGGAAAACAGTTTACTGCATATGCTAAAAAGGAAGTGATTGTTAGTGCTGGAGCTATGCACTCACCAAAGTTATTAATGTTATCTGGCATCGGACCGAAAGACCATTTAGAAAAAATGGAAATACCAGTAGTACAAGATTTGGCTGTTGGAGAAAACCTGCACGATCATGTGTCTTTTGAAGGTGTAATTATAGCTTTGTCTAATAAGACAGCGACAACAGTCAGTGAAGACGAAATGTTACAAGCAGTTAATGATTACGCTGATGCGAAAATTAAAAGTGGTCCTTTATCAGCCACTGGAGCGCTCAGTTCAATGGCATTTATAAAAACTGAACCAGACTTAATCGCTCCAGATATACATTATCACTTAAACTCTGTTTATAACGTAAAAGAATACATGAACGATGTAGGTGACTCATCACTTACAATTTTTCCAGCAGCTTTTTATAACGGTCTTGTTCCAAAAGCAATGAACGTAGTACCTAAAAGTAGAGGCGTACTTTTATTAAATGAATCTGATCCAACTGGTACTCCTATACTTCATCCAAATTACTTTGGTGATGAAAGTGATCTTATCCCTTTGTTAAAAGGTGTGCGATTTCTCCTATCCTTGGAAGACACAAAAGCGTTTAAGTCAAATGGTGCATATTTTGTTCGGGAACCGTTGCCCGCTTGCCGAGATCATGTATGGGGTACCGACGAATACTACATTTGTTTAGCTAAATCGTACACAGCGACTACTTTTCATCCTGTGGGAACTTGCAAGATGGGACCAAAGTCGGATGGAAAAGCCGTTGTAGATAATGAATTAAGAGTGTATGGAGTTAGCGGGCTGAGAGTCATCGACGCATCAATAATGCCTGTTGTCGTTCGAGGAAACACGAATGCTCCATCTATCATGATAGGAGAGAGAGGTGTCGATTTCGTTATTAAATATTGGAAAAAGAACAAGGAAGCTTATTGTCCTGCAAAATGATTTATTATCTATATTTTAGTAATTAATTTTTGTCTATATCTTTAGACAAATTTAAAATATTAAGTATATTAAATGCAAATTAATTTTATATATAGTAACATAAACGTGATCGCAAGTCAATTGTTATTTGTTACATATAAAAATCAGAGATTTAATATTTCACATCATATAATGGCCTTGTTAATATTATTATCACGAATTAATACCACTACTATGTTTTTATCAAAAATAAATATTTTATTCAATTTTTTCTTTATTATTTACACATTCTTAGAATATACTTACTTCATTTTCACACTTTTACAATTTCATATTTTGTACATCAATTAAGATAGAAAAATCTATGTATAAAGACTGTATAAGATTCGTAACAATGAACTCTACTAATATAATATTTTCATATTTTCACATTATACTTGGACGCTGATAAGCAATACTTAACCTGTTGTAATTATATTACTAGATAATAGGATATATTATGCATGCTGATAAGCAATAGTGTGTCAACCCACAAAAAGTTAAATTCGGAGATATTGATGTATTTTGATACTGCATCACCTATTTAACATTATTAAAATAAAATAAAGTCATATAAACTAAATAAGTACGTAAAAAAAGTATCTTAATTAATTGTTTCGAATTTCAAGTGCGTTCCATATTTTGCAATTTAAACAATATTCTCAAAAATATGAAAAAACTTTTTTTAGATAATATATTGAATATATCAATCTGCTTTTAATTCATCATAACTTTTATAAAAAAATAACAGAAAAGATATATACACCTTCAAACATATTTATTAAGAATAAGTTCGACATTTTTAGACGTCATTTTCTCAAAATGAAGTCCGTGTGGCTTGACACAGTATTGCTTATCAGCGTCCATATAGTTTGAACAGTTTATTTAATACGACAGATGGGAAAGGAATGACAATACAATAAATATCAAATATAGAACAACGGTACAAAGAAGGTTTGATAACATATAAAAATAGCCAGTGTCACAAGTGGATCATGTACTGAATAATTATGTTTACTTTCTTTCAACATCCTTATGTCAAGCCACACGGACTTCATTAAAAAAAAAAAAGTATCTGAAGATGTCAAACCATAAGAATACTTAATAAATTTGTTTGAAGACGTATATCTTTTTTATCTATTTTGATAATATGCACTATGAATTGAAAGCAAATTGGTATAATAAAGACTTCTATCTAATAAGTTTTTCAAATATGACAAAAAACGTAACACACTTTAATATTCTAAACATTAAATTAAGACACTTTTTTCATACTTATTTAGGTTAAATGAGTTATTTTTTTAATCAATTGAAATATGTAACGCATAATACATCAATATCACCGATTTTGACTTTTTGTGGGTTGACAGATTATCGCTTATCAGCATGCATTTGTTACCTCAGAACTCCGTCATTTTCTTTAATTTGATTCTATTGAATATATATTTTGAAGTAAATTGAAGTGATTATTTTGTTACATTACACAATTTTATATAATGTTAAAATTCGACGCGAGATTTTTCCGTGTATTTTTTTCGTATTCAAAATAGCACATCAATTTCAATTTGAATAACTTGTGACTATCTTGGGTTAAGTTATCTCCCGACAAGCATGAAAAATCTCGAAAGGGCCTTGAAAAAAAAATTTTTTAGGCTCAACATTAAAGATTACGAAATCCGCTATTTTGATTTTTAAAAATGTTTTCAAATGTACATAGTGACACTCGCGCAATCAAGAAAAATGTAAATAAACATATCATGTTTTCAACAAAATCGGTTAAGCTCTTGAGTACTTATGAACAGGTCAAGTACATAATTCTCATCTTAGGCCTCGCCGCAGTCGGGAAAAAAATGAGTTATCATTACTAAATCACAACAAAATAATATTTTTCTTATAAATTATGTGTTTTTATTTCCTGCCATAATTTAAGAAGTTGTAGTTTCTAAAGCAGTGGCTCTTAAACTTTTAGTGATAAGGGATCTTTTGAGACAATTATGTATGTAGTTACACCCGGGCAGATATGTATGTATGTCCTGTTTGGTTCCCTTGGTTAATAATATGCTATTTCTCCATACAAATTTTATTCCATTAACCCCAATGGATTGGTAAATGGATGACGATATTGGTAATTTCCTAATTTTACATTTCATTATTACTATTAAGAAGTACGTATGATAAGTAAATTAGTTTTAAGTAAATATGACCACGGAATAAGATTATACATACGAAGGCATTTACGCTTTTTCTACCTTTTAGATGTTAAATTTTTTAAGAAAAACCTTTATCGGAGGTCTATAATATAAGAGGGTGGTCCGATAAGTATTAAGCCTCGCCGCCCTATAACATCACTATCGCAAAAAAAAATTACTATCGTATAGAATATTCTTTTAGACAGCTACTGTTAAAATTTTAGCTAAATCGGACGCGTAGTTTAGTTTTGACCGCGTGTAAGACCCAGCATTTCGTCGGATTTTAGAAAAATGGAAAATGAGCAACATCGCTCAGTGATACGATTCTTGCTTTTGGATGGGAAATAGCGCAGAAAACTCAAAGAGCGCTTGGATACTTTGTACAGTGACTCTTATACTTAGATGACGACCATCTAAATTAGTTTACAAATTTTAATGTGGTCGTAAGTCGGTTTTTCATGAGTCACGCCCATGTGCCTCGAAAAAAGGTTACTACGGAGGATAAATTGATAAAGCTCCACGATCTCATATTGGCTGACCGCCGATTGAAAGTGCTAGAGATAGCTGAGATAGTAGGCATCTCAAAAGACCACGTGGGTCATATCCTGCATGAAATTTTGGGCATAAGAAAGCTATCGGCGAGATGGATGCCGCGTTTGATCACAACAAGTGCAACCGTGAGACCAATTCACAGTTTTGCTTGACGCTATTTAAGCGAAATCCGAAGGAGTTTCTGCAACGTATCGTGACTGTTGACAAAACATGGATCCACTTGTAAACGCTGGAGACCAAAAAGTAGTCGAAACAGTGGAATTATCCGGCGAACGTGCTCCTAAGAAGGCAAACACTGACCAATCGGCCGGAAGGTTGATGGCCACCCTTTTCTGGCATTCTCAAGCTGTGATCCACATTGACTACCTGCAGAAGGGTAATACAGTTATATTATACCGAATTATTGGCACTATTGGACACCGAATTGCAAAAAAAATGACCTCATTTGACAAAGAAAAAGTTCTTTTTCATTATGATAACGCGCCGGCACACGCCTCCGTCATCACCGTGGTCGGATTGGGCTACGAATTGTTGCCCTTTCCACCGTATTAGACCCCGTGTGACTTCTTTTTGTATCCAAATATGAAAAAGTAAATCGCTGGGCAGAAATTTGAGTCGAATGAGGTTATCGCTACCACGGAGACTTATTTTTCAGACCTCGAAAAAACGTTTTGTTCAGACGGGTTAAAGAAGTTGAAGGATCGCTGGGTTGAGCGTTAACTTAAAGGAGACTATGTTGAAAAATTAATAGCCTCTTTTCCAAAATTTTCGTTTTCCTTTTGTAGTCTAAGTACTTATCGGACCACCCTCGTATGTATAAGAAATACGTCCTGCTAATTTTAAGTTTGTGCGGTCAGAGGTTTAACCTGTGCGATCTGTCTGTCAATGAGGAAAAAGCATTTTATATACATAATACCTGGTACCCGCGACTTTGTCTGCAAATAACTGCTAGTGAAAGTCCCGTCGAAATAAATTCAGCCGTTTGATGGTTAGACAAACAGAAAGACAAAAATTCCAAAAATTGTTTTTTTTTTTTTTATGTCAGTACCGTATATACTTTCATACGCATTTAGTGAAAAGCTGTTAATTTGAAATAACAAACAGACACTTCAATTCTATTTATCACTATGTAACTATGTAATAATAAAGTTTTCCTCCTCCATATGATACTATCAAGGTATTATTCGCCAAAAAATATACAAATACGTTAAATTGTTTAAATTGCTGTAAATAATATTTAAATAAATGCGTTATCTTTTTATTGACGATCTATTTTATCTTTTCTCTACTATTAAGCCTACACCGTCTGTCCGTCTCTATGTATAAAAAGAATGGTTATTACAGTGAGCTACCGCTATCGCAATCGTGATATATCTTGACACCTGATTCATTTCGTTTTAATACACAAATCAGAAGTAAACTGTGTCCGTGATAGCGATAGCGAACTCATTATTGGGTAGAGATTTTAAAATAGATTAAGAAATATTGTAGTCTAACATTAAAAAAAACAAGCGCTACGAAACAAAAGTACTCAACCTCCTTTTTGAAGTCGGTTAAAAAATCTAAAAGATATTATTTCTCGTTCTATTGCTGCTCTGGTGACAACATGACTAGCGTATTTCGTTCAGAGAATCGGAATTCAAATAAAAATATAAATGTGAAATGAGCGCCAAGTTCAATATTATGATGGATGCCTTGGTTGTTGACTTCAACGACAAAAGACGTGAGATCTAAATGGGTGCCAACTTCAATGGTCAATCCTGAAATTTATTTATAAGTAACAGTATTACATATCATATCTTCTTATAACATAAGATAATGTTTTCTAGCCTCATTATTACGTTCGATCGCTAGTTTCTACCAACAATTCTAATTTTCGGAATTATAAAATAAGAACCGAAAAATACTTGTAGGTTTAGAACTTGCGAAGGCTATAATTCATATATGAATCTTTTGTCTTTGAAGTCAGCAACCAAGGCATTTATCATAATATTGAACTTGGCTCTCATTTCACATTTATGTTTTTGATTGGATATCATTATTTTTTGTAGGTTAATACATATCCTCGTCACGCCGTCGGTCCTTTTAAAATAGCAAATTCAAAACTAAAGGTAGACTTAATAAATATAAAACTTTTGAATAAGTTACTGTATTTTCCTACGTTTACGGGGTATAATTTACTCCTCAGTGCTATTTTCTAAATTTCCTTGTACCTTTGAAATTTTGAGTGAATTTACCATTCGGTATTCGGTATTTCGGTACCTAAATTAATGAAAAAAAAATTCGGTGGTAGGTATTAAACTCGTTTAAGATTCACGTTAAGTAAAAAAAAAATAAAAAGCAGTAAAATTGATGACAGTTGTGTTGTATGTTGGATGAAAAGCTGACAACCTATCACCGCTAAACACATGTTCCAACTTGCTTACCTACCCTCACAGTACTTGTCGAATGTGGCATCAAGTGGTTCTATGATCACTTAGTGCACTGCCTACCCTGATAGGGCGATAAATGCGTGATTAAATGGCCGATGATAAGCAATACTGTGTCAAGCCACACGGACTTTATTTTGAGAAAATGGCGTCTAAAGATGTCAAACCTATTTTTAACAAATTTATTTGAAAAAGTGTATATCCATCTTTTCTTTTATTTTTTGATAAAAGGTATAATTAATTAAATTCAGACTAATATATTTAATATATTATCTTACAAAAAGTTTTTCAAATATTTGAGGTTAGTGTATAAATTGCACTTGAAATTTTTTCCGTACTTATTTAGTTTGTATGACTTCAATTTTGTTTAATAATGTTAAATAGGTGATGCAACATCCAAATACATCAATATCTCCGAATTTCACTTTTCACACATTATTGCATATCAGCATCTATATGTTATTTTATTTGTTAAGTTAATCCACTTACCTACCACATAAAGGCCGGTTGTCATGAGTTTTGTTTACTCACTGATTCTTACATCTATAGTAGTTAGGTACAGGCTCTAATAAGGTATTTATGTTAAACGTTCATAATAGAATCTAATTATTTAAAAATTGCCAGTTTCTTATTTTTTACTTTGTATTCATCTAGTTATCTATCTGCATACCAAATTTTAACTCTCAGTCAGTCAGTCAGTTAATGATAATAATGAGGATTTTTGGGCATTCATATCTAAAGAACCCTTTGAGATAAGGCTATAAAATTTAGAACACAAATGTATGTCGCAAGTCTCAATACATGAGTCAAATTTGATACGTTTATGTGAAATAGTTTTTGATTTATGAGGGCGTCAAAAGTGGCAAATGGTTCTGTTTCTTGAACTTGGCTAGACACGCTACCGCGTGTCTAGATTACGATTACGAGGAAAGATACTGCTACTCTTATCACCATTTCGCGGGGTGTGATTTGTACAGTAATTAAAGAATTGTAAATATTTAACTTTCTCTTTAAGAGTACTGTTATATGAAAATATTGTCTGTATAAAAGGAATTATATGAAGTAATCGCATATCATTATCGTTCGCCAATGATTCTAACTTCGAAGGAATATTTAGTGTAATAAGAAGATAAAGTTATATAGAAAACCGAAGAGTGGCGTAACTGAAGAGGTAAGACTAGAGGTACAGTAAAATTAATCTATACTCATACTACAAAGAGGTAAAATTTGTTTGTATATAGGGTGCACTCTCTAAAACTACTAATCCGATTTTAAAAACTTCGACATTAGTTAGAACGTTTATTCAGGAAGATTATAGGCTGTATAACATGACGTCTCAGGACGCGAGTGGCAACAAGTCATATTATTTCGTGATATGACATAATACATGGATACTTCCGATGATTATTTTGGTTTAAATCTTCCTTAGCAAGTTCTTTGATGCTAAAAGTATTTTAAAAAGTATCTTTAATTCAACGATAAGATAAAACATATTGACAAAACCTGCATATTCCAATAAAAATTCTGAAACATTATATAATTTTAATCCTTCTTTTAATATTTTTATTGTATTTATTTTCTCGTTAATATCTGTGTGAATTTTGTTTTATTATGCGCCAATTCATATCTTATATGAAGCGCTGTTGATTTGTATTCATTGAATTGAAAAATAAACCAACATAGTACCGTAGTAGTAGTAATAAGTTTGATTTGGCTGCAATAAAATACAAACAACTAACTGAAGACACGATATCTCTGTTGCATCTTGTGTTTTTCTTTCAATTCGGTACGTACAAAGATTCATATTACCCAATAAAATTCATTTTTCAGATTTACAATGATTTGGCAACCACAAAATCTAAACGATGTTTGCCCCATCAACTCAACACTTCACGCCTGCTCTCCCGTCGGATTCGTTTATCTGAACCTGCTAGTGCAATTATATGGCGGTTCGATCGATAAGGGACCTAATAAGCAGCCAGACGATAACGGATATGAGTACGACTTCATAGTGGTTGGAGCTGGTTCTGCGGGTTGCGTCGTCGCTAATAGGTTGTCTGAAAACCCTGAGTGGAAGGTTAGTTGTGTGGCGTGTGTTGATTTCGTATTGACTATAATATATAATGATTTAATTGGAGGTGAAATATACAAGAAATTCAGAAACAAAAAAAAATAAACTATAAAAATGTGTAAATTTTCACCAGAGATAACCTTTAAGCTAGCCATAACGGATAAAATAATTTTTCAGGTGCTTCTATTGGAAGCAGGTCCCGAACAGCCAGACTTGAGCCGTGTTCCAGGTCTAGGACTCCCGGTGTTAAATTCTAACGCTGCCTGGACCTACGAAACTCAGCCTAATGGAAAGAGCTGTCTTGCTTTCCCAGGAGGAAAATGTTTTTGGGCAAGGTATTTACAATTGACGTAGATTTGAGATATTGTAATAAAACCTTATGATGTCATAGCTATTTTTTATATTTGTTCAGAATTATTACATCAAATTACATGCCAATGAGAGAGGCGTTGAGACGCTGTAATCGAGTTAGTAACAGATAATGAGGAAAAAATATATATATTTTATTTTAGCGGTAAAATGATGGGAGGTTCGAGCTCAATCAACGGCATAGCGTACATCAGAGGTAACAAAGCAGACTATGACGGCTGGGCCGCGCTAGGAAATGAAGGATGGAGCTATGAAGACGTAAGTATTTATACTATGTATTATTAGTCAAAATTTTAAAGTAAAATATATTTTTTTACTATACACAATTATATTTCTTTTAACAGGTATTGCCGTTCTTTATAAAATCGGAACAAAATATCAACATTGAGGATTTAGATAGTGCATATCACGGTGTTACAGGAGAGCAATACGTGTCTTCTTATTCTTATGTTGATAAACCTTCCTTGATGGTGACTGAAGCTTTCATTGAGAGAGGACTTCCGTTAACAGATTATAATGGAGCCCAACAAGAAGGCACTGCGCAGGCTCAGGCTACTGCTTTTGCAGGCGAAAGAGTTTCAACAAACACAGCCTTTATTCGACCCATTAGATACGTTAGAAAAAACTTAACCGTTAAAACGAATTCCGAGGCCCTCCAGATACTCTTCGATGAAAATAAAAAGGCAAATGGAATAATTTATTCCCAAAATGGAAATCAATTCACTGCATATGCTAAAAAAGAGGTGATTGTTAGTGCTGGAGCTATGCATTCACCAAAATTATTAATGTTATCTGGCATCGGACCAAAAGACCATTTGCAAAAAATGGAAATACCAGTGGTACAAGACTTGGCTGTTGGAGAAAACCTGCACGATCATGTATCATTTGATGGTTTAATTATAGCTTTGTCTAATGAGACAGCGACAAGAGTCAGTGATGACGAAATGTTAAAAGCAGTTCAAGATTACGCTGACATGAAAATTAAACGTGGTCCTATATCATCAACTGGAGTCATGAGTTCAATGGCGTTTATAAAAACTGAACCCAACATTATCGCTCCAGATATACAATATCACTTTGGCCCTGTGTATAAAGTAAAAGAATACATTGACGACATATTAACTGCTGGATCAGTTTTAATGTTCCCGCTTGGTTTTTATGACGGCCTTATGCCAAAAACAATGAACGTAGCGCCTAAAAGTAGAGGCTTTCTATTGCTCAATGAATCTGATCCAACTGGTACTCCTATACTTCATCCAAATTACTTTGGTGATGAAAGTGATCTTATCCCTTTGTTAAAAGGTGTGCGATTTCTCCTATCCTTGGAAGACACAAAAGCGTTTAAGTCAAATGGTGCATATTTTGTTCGGGAACCGTTGCCCGCTTGCCGAGATCATGTATGGGGTACCGACGAATACTACATTTGTTTAGCTAGATCGTACACAGCGACTACTTTTCATCCTGTGGGAACTTGCAAGATGGGACCGAAGTCGGATGAGAAAGCCGTTGTAGATAATGAATTAAGAGTGTATGGTGTTTGCGGGCTGAGAGTCATCGACGCATCAATAATGCCTGATGTCGTTCGAGGAAACACGAATGCTCCATCTATCATGATAGGAGAGAGAGGTGTCAATTTTATTATAAAGTATTGGCGAAAGAATAATGAAGCTTATTGCGGTTCTAAATGATTTTTTATCAGCACACTGTCCGGTGATTAATATATTAGTATTAATTTTTATGTATATTTTATTTTTGTAATATTAAATTACCTATATATTATTTGCTTGAAAACTTGTATCTCGATTTAATTTTTTGTTCATTATTATAAATGTTATTCTTCAAAGGGAAAACGAAATTTGGGAAGGGATTAGGCTTCCGGCTTCCGCCGATCTTCTGTGAGAGTGGAGTATCGCCAGGCCAGACCAGAGCTATATACATATTAATAATATTTCATTCAAATTAGCGTTTTTAGTTATTGATCCAGCAATCCTTAAATTTTCGTTATTTATTTTTGTAATAAGATTAAATGAAATCATGTCTATTTTATAAGTTTTATAATATTCAACATTACTTATGCCTATATACCTTAAGTTCTTAACCTCTTTGATGGTAACTTAAGCTTAATGAGGGAGGACCCTCTAACAAAATATAATGAAGTATATGCAAATATGGTACAAACTGTGATATTTTCTGAAAATGAGTGCCGGCAAATATTCTTACGTTTAACCTAAATTGATGGAGTTTTGTTTTGTTGAGATCTTCAATACAATTTTTTTTTATCTTCAAGGCAATTTGACTTGCCGCTTTTAATTCTCCTTAGACACATGTCATTTTACCAATGTCGTATAGACTGATCAGTGGGGTCGAGAATATAACAATAATTAAATTTTGAATACAGCTTTAAATACTGTGAGTCTTACTATCAGTCCTTAATCTTAAACAACACACAAATAAGTATATGTACATAGATATTATACATTTTATTAAAGAAATGCAAATAATGTTATTAGGACGTTCACGTTTTATTTACATTTAATATATTTGTTATAAAACGAACACAGTTGACGAAACAAAAACATAAATAAACAATCAACATAAAGGCTAGAACAATTAAATAGGATAGGATGAAGAACCTTCTGTCATGTACCCTAGCATAACAAGTTATTAAGTCAGTCAGTATATCATTTTTTGTAATAGATAATAGATAAGACCCGAGACGGCCTAGTGATTAGAACAAGTCGATCTCAACCTATGAGCGGGGATTCAAATCCCGGCTAGCACCGCTGAATTTTCAACTGCTAAATTTGTGTTTTAATTTATCTCGAGCTCGGCGGTGAAGGAAAACATTGTGAGCAAACCAGACATATGCGGCCGGGGGAAATTCTGACACAATCTATACCCACAGTGGAGCAGGGTTGTACATTAAGCTTCGAAACCTTCTCCTTAATAGGAGAGGAGGAGTTTGCCCAGCAGTGGGATATTTACAGGCTGATACTTAACATTTTAATTTAATAAGTACTTAACTACAATCTCATCTGGTGTAAGGTGTAGATGTAGTGGAGGATTTATTTACCTATTAAGGATATGAAGATAAGATATAAAGTATTGGCATAAGATTTAATGTTTATGTTTGAACAAGGACAAAAAAAAAACAAGAACAAAAAATTTTATCGCTCCTCTATAGGTGAAAGACTGGGAACAGAACGACTAGTACATTCTTTGTCCAAGGCATCGGAATAGTCATTCAAAGAGACAATGTGTTTTCTGTTCCACGCGAATATGATTTGCAGAGGAATTACCCTTCAACGCCGGTTCAAAATTAATGCAATACTTGCAATGATATTTTCTTCATTCAAGGAATGATTAGGAAGCTAAAAATTTGTATATCTTAGTATATTTTTAGATCTTCGCACTCGTCTCATATGAAAGCTATAAGTACGCTCATGGGCCTCTTTAGAATCTCATGATCCAGTGTCGGGAGTTCGGAATCACGCAGAATACAAACACAAACACCCAGTCTACGACAAACATCTGCAAGCATCTTTATACACGTTTACCATGGGCTGTGACCGTCAGCACTTCGGTCAGTTGAAGTCAACGCTGCGCCAATCTTTCGTCAACTATTAAAAACAACTAAGTAATTTAAGGAACCTAAAGTACAATATAAAATAGTTTTGTTATTTTCATTTTATGAAATACAATAAATATAACCTTCCATACATTTTCAGACAACCTATTAGCAATCACGCAACCCGTAACACCAGTTTAGACAACTATGAAATCTTACTCGTCCCTGATATTATCTAGTTTCTTTTGATATATCTGCTTTCTGTTATTTAACGAACCAATACAATAAAAACTCAAAATCAAAATATACTTTATTCAAATGGGCTATCACGAGCACTTTTGAATTGTGAATGCACAAAAATTTACATTATATATTGATAAGGAACCACAGGTTCGGAATTTAGATTCTACCAAGAACTGGACCAATAGATAACTAAAAGATTCGAGAGCAGACTGTAACCAATATGTTTATGGGACATACTGCGGTAAGATTCAAGGGTTACCAAATTATTTAATATCTTGAAAAATAATTAAGCAGTTTGTGAAACAGAGTCAAAGTAATTTGTAGATTTGATTACCTGTTCTTTATTTAAGTATTTAGCTGTTAGTACAATAAAGCTAATGATCCACTTGTCTATGTAAATATATACAACTCGAAGGTGATTGACTGACTGACTCACATAGTGATCTATCAACGTACAACCCAAACCACTGGACGGATCGGGCTGAAATTTGGCATACAGGTAGATGTTATGACGTAAGAAAGGATTTTGATTAATTCTACCCCCCAAGGGAATAAAATAGGAGATGAATGTTTGTATGAAACTTTGTCAATTTTAAACCGATCGAGATAAGACTTTGCACGCATTAAGCTACTATGACGTAGCCATCACAGACATAGTCGCGAGCACCAGCTAGTTAAATATATTTTACTTCATTATTGCTACTACGCTTTTTCTTTCAATTCAACTTTTTATTATATGTTTAATTACCAATCTTAATCAAAGATCTTTTCTAACTCATAAATGGACGCTGATAAGCAATACTGTGTCACACGGACCACACGGACTTCATTTTGAGAAAATGGCGTCTAAACATGTCAAACCTATTCTTAACAAATATGTTTGAAGAAGTATATATCCATCCTTTATTTTATTTTTTGATAAAAGTTATAATGAATTTAAATCAGAGTGATATATTTAATTTATTATCTAATAAAAAGTTATTTAAATATTTGAGATTTTTGTAGAAATTGCAAAAAATGAAACGCACTTGAAATTCGAACCAATTAATTAAGAAACTTTTTTCCTTACTTATTTAATTTAAATGACTACATTTTTTTTCATAATGTTAAATAGATGATGCAGTATCAAAATACATAAATATCTCCGAATTTGACTTTTTGTGGGTTGACACATTATTGCTTATCAGCATCCAAATATGTTGTGAACATTCATACTATATGCCGTTAAAAATTTGTACCCATTTCTGACTTTAACAAGCTCGTCAATTGACTAGCCCAAAGATATTCTCACATGTAAATGGTTAGTAGGTAACATTCTGTACGCCAAATCTATGAGCTTAATAACATGTATAAGTTTGCGTAAATATTTATTAAAAGAAGGTGTAATATTATGTCAAAAACTATGTATATATATATATATATATATATATATATATATATATATATATATATATTTGTAAAAACAATACTGGTACTTTAGTTATCAACTCGATGGGGTTTTTAAAAAATAGGAATTCAGATGGACGTGACAGAGAGAATAAGAAAAGGACGGTTTGAAAAATATGTTAATTTAGGAGTGAGTAAAGGAAAATTGTAAAAATAACAGTGATGATCAATGTAAAAGAAGTTAATGGAAAATATACTGAAGTGTTGTATTAAAAGAGTCTCACTATTTATTTATTCCCCGGTTTTGATGTCGTTCTTTTAATACATATTTATGGTCATATAACATCATTGGCTCAATTATTATTTTCAAAATGAAGCTAATTATATTCAAGATAAGGAATTTCCTGTCAAAACTAAAATGTTTTGTGAATAACAATTGCTTATATTGAATTTACATTACTTAGCAGTATTATTAAAATACAAGAACAATATACAATAATTAAAAGTGATACATAAATTATTATGATATTAAGACAATCGCATGGTCTTTGCAAATTATTTTGAACCGACTTCCAAAAAAGGGGTTCTGTATTCGACCTGTATGTACTTATGCAATAGCTCATTTGCCATGTGATATTCTTATGTATAAGTGATATTACTGTATGGTTCATCACAACATGTTCAGTACTTTTTGCGTGAAACATCAAACATAAATCCATCTGTTCTCAAAAACAATAGCGTTTATATTAGTAGTAGGAAAGGTTTAGGACTCTTTTAGGACTCGCGTTTATGGTCACTGCATTGCTCCTACGAGTCGTAGCGTGACGTAATATAACCTATAATCAAAAAACAAACTATCCAATGCAAAAAATATTTTTCCAAATAACAAAAGTACAAACAAACAAATTTTACCTCTTAATCATATGAATAAAGTCTAGTACAGATAATTTGCCTTACTACAAAAGATTTAAACAGACGTTAAACGCATGTTTAAAAAAAAAAACATACTACAAATCCGCGTCTAAAAACAGTTTTGAGTTAAACATGCTTTAGATATAGATTGACATACGTTTAAGTGAGTTTAATAGATGTTTAACACCTATTTTAGCTGTGAAATGTAACGTATAACATTTTATCAATAAGTTTTTTTTATGATTTTATTCGCTGTTAAGCAATTTATGTAGTATTTTATGCAATGTTTAATTTTTAAACACTGTTTAGCTAGACACGCGTTCAACATGGTTTTAATGCGTCTTTTGTAGTATGACAGTCAATGTTTAAAAAAAAATTATAAAAAAATGTCTACTTATATATAAATCACCAGGCAGAGTGCTGATAATAAATTATTTAAAAGGACAATAAACTTCATTGTTCTTTTGCCAATATTTAATAATGAAATCGACGCCTCTCTCTCCTATCATGATAGATGGAGCATTCGTGTTTCCTCGAACTACAACAGGCATTATTGATGCGTCGATGACTCTCAACCCGCAAACTCCATACACTCTTAACTCATTATCTACGACGGCTTTTTGGTCCGACTTCGGTCCCATCTTGCAAGTGCCTACAGCATGAAAAGTAGTCGCTGTGTACGATCTAGCTAAGCAAATGTAGTATTCGTCGGTACCCCATACATGATCTCGGCAAGCCGGCAACGGTTCCCGAACAAAATATGCACCATTTGACTTAAACGCTTTTGTATCTTCCAAGGATAAAAGAAAACGCATTCCTTTTATTAAAGGTATAAGATCTCTTTCATCACCAAAGTAATTTGGATAAACTATAGGAGTACTATTCGGATCAGATTCATTTAATAAGAGTACACCTCTGCTTTTAGGCACTATGTTCATTGTTCTTGGTAATAGGGCGTCGTAAAAAGATGTTGGCAAAATGGGAACTTTTTCAGCCGTTAATATATCAATTACAAATTCTTTCCAGTTAGGGACATGGCCAAAGTGATATTGTATGTCTGGAGCGATTAAGTTTGGTTCAGTTTTTATAAACGCCATTGTACTCACCGGTCCATTGCCTGATAAAGGACCACGTTTAATTTTCATGTCTGCGTATTCTTCAAGTGCTTCTAATATTTCGTCTTTACTGACTGTTGTAGCTGTCTTATTAGATAAAGCTATTGGAACACCATCAAAAGACACATGATCGTGCAGGTTTTCTCCAACGGCCAAGTCTTGTACTAATGGTATTTTGAATTTTTCCAAATGATATTTCGGTCCAATGCCAGATAACATTAATAATTTCGGTGAATGTATAACTCCAGCACTAATAATTACCTCTTTTTTAGCATATGCAATGAATTTGTTTCCTTTTTGAGAATAAATTATTCCATATGCCTTCTTATTTTCATCGATGAGTATCTGAAGAGCCTCGGAATTCGTTTTAACTGTTAAGTTTTTTCTAATGTATCTGATGGGTCGAATGAAGGCTGTGTTTGTTGAAACTCTTTTGCCTGCGAAAGCGGTAGCCTGAGCCTGCGCAGTACCTAATTGTTGGGCTCCATTGTAATCCGTTAGTGGTAGTCCTCTTTCTTTAAAAGCTTCAGTCACCATCAAGGAAGGTTTATCGACATAAGGATAAGCAGATACGTATTGCTCTCCTTTAACTCCGTGATACTTCCTGTCTAAATAACCAATGTTTATATTATTTTCTGATTTAATGAAGAACGGTAAAACCTGTTTAAAAAAATATACACATATGAATAATAATTTCGAATACTTTAAAACAAATTCAACAGACAGCTGCAAATATTTATAACAAATAAACCAAAATATTAATACTCACTTCATCGTAACTCCATCCTTTATTTCCCATCGCGGCCCAACCGTCAAAGTCTACTTTATTTCCTCTAATATACGATATGGAGTTTATCGAACTAGAACCTCCCATCATTTTACCACTAAAATAATAAAATCTTTGTAATTGTCTGCAGTATATATGACAGAAAGAGGCACACCTTTTTGTTATCGGCATACCTTGTCCACGTGCATGGTCGAGCGAGACAGCTCTTTCCATTGGGCGCAGTTTCGTAAGGCCAAGCAATGTTGGAACCAAATAACGCGGTTGATAGAGCTGGAACAAGGGTCACATCTGGTTGTTCTGGACCTGCTTCTAGAAGAAGCACCTGGAAATTTTTTGTATCCATTATATATAATTTGCTTAAAGGTTACGTGCGGTCGAAATGTAAGCTACTATATAGTTTATATTTTTATATGATCACTAGATTTAACTGCTAACAAATAGTATAAAACTCAAAAGTTATGAATGTAAAGGACATTCCTCTCAGAATCAGTCTTTTTGTAACCTTGACTAAAATCAACCTAATATAATTATAACAAAACACAACTCACGTTCCAATTGGGGTTTTCAGACAACCTATTAGCGACCACGCAACCTGCAGAACCAGCTCCAACTACTATAAAATCATACACATTTTTGGGATCATCTGACTCCTTATAGTTTTTTTGTATTTTCTTTTCACGAGAACCACCATACAATTGTACTAATAGATTCAGATAAACGTAACCGAAGGGTGAGCAGGCTGTGAGCGATGTATCAATGGGGCAAACATCGCTTAGATTCAATGGTTGCCAAATCATTGTAAGTCTGAAAAAACTGTCTAATCTTAGAGGTTGTTAAAATCTTTTAATACTTGAGATTTCAATGATGAATGCCAAAAAAGTCAATGAACAGGTTAAATGTACGGAATTTATCTATACTAATTATTAAAGAAAAGCATGACTCACTGACTGTCTGATCTAGCACTGAATTCTAATCGCTTAATGAATTTAGTTTGAAACTCGGCACTCAGATAATTATTATGACTTAGGCATCTACTAAGAACGAATGTTTAAATTTTCGAACCTTACAGTGATGAAGCGGAAATTCAAAATTTGTATAGAGGTAAGAAGGTAATTGGTATAGAATTCGAAAATTCGCAAGACTACTCCTGTCAACAAATAATTAATTATTTATATGGTTGTCTAGCGTAACAAAGTCTACGAAGAGCCACACACAAAAGTTAATTATATATCATAAAGCAATAAAATAATTATTAAGTACTGTACCTTGAATTTTGCTATAACTTAAGATATTCTTTATCTCCTCTATATTCTGAACAATTTTTTCTTTCCATCACACATTTTATTTGAGTATATTTTTATTCAATCGTCAAGTTAAAATAAAGGTAATAGTCTTTCGAATGACATCGAATAACGATAAGAATTACTTAAATGTAACAAGTACTTATTATCAATTTTGTACAGAAAAGTTCTTATTTATAAACTAGCTATCGATTCCAACTTTGCACGACCTTAAAGTTATAATCTCTTGAAATACATTTATGTACCATAATGTAGCTTCACAACATTAAACAAATGAACATGACACAATTGTATATAAACGATTCGAAAAACCTTGTAAAAATGTAGATGAATTAAGTATATGTACATATATTGAGTTTGAGTTTATGAAACATTTTGAATTATGCGAAGTAATTTGCCAGAACTCAGCCAGCCGATTTCGTAGATGTTCCATACTTATTACTTTATTGTTTTCTCGTGTATGTGGATGATATCGTTCTAAAGACTCGGAAAGATTGATTACTTGGCATCCGTACCTCCTTGGATTTAGATATGGAATACAACATCATATGGTGAAATGACGTGAGTTGACAGGACTTATTTGTGCCCCTAAATGGACGCTGATAAGCAATACTGTGTCAAGCCACACGGACTTTGTTTTGAGAAAATGGCGTCTAAAGATGTCAAACCTATTCTTAATAAATTAGTTTGAAGACGTATATATTCATCTTTTTTTTCTATTTTGATAAAATGTATATTGAATCAAAAGCAGATAGATTTATTTAATATGTTATATAATAATAAGTTTTTAAGTATTTGAGATTATTTTATAAATTGCAAAATATGGAACGCACCTGAAATACGAATTTAGTTTAGATGACTTGAAATTGTTTGGATAATGTTAAATAGGTGACGTAGTATCAAAATACATCAATATCTTAAAATTTGACTTTTTGTGGGTTGACACATTATTGCTTATCAGCATCCAAATATCGGTTAAAGTTAAGGGACAGATCACTATAATTGAAAGCAGCATAAAACAAGAGCTATGAATCACGGAGTTGAGCTTGCTGTGTTGAATGGACAGAGTTACGCGTAAGGACCGCATTAGTAACTCACACAACTTTGCTTTTATTCGTTATTCGCGTCTGTAATTTTTAGAATTCCGCTTACGCTGGCATGAAAATGTTTTGTGCAAAGTACATTAGGGACAAGTATCTAGAACTCGGCCGGGAATTACAACAAGAAGAGAGCCAAAGAATATTAGCTAGATGTTGCGATTTTAGATATGTATGCTCACAGTTTCGCAGTTGGAGATGCAAAAGACGCAACTAAAAGTGAAGAAGTAAATGTGGAGAATAGGAAAACAAATGTTGTTGATGGATGAAATCGTTAAACGTAAGCCAAGCTCAATATTTAATTAAGAGAACATATGTTTGTCGAAACTCTTTTTCCAGGCACGACTTTTTAATCAACTTTAAAAGCGATATACCTAACTTCGTTATTCTTATTTTAGTTATTCTGATTATAAAAACCAAACAACTCAACTAATTTTGATAAATACTTTATGGAACTGACTGAGAAGGTACTTCTCCTTACTTTTCAGTCAGTTCCATAGATTATTATGACAAAAAGAATGCCCAAATCTTTTAAGCCGTCTTCAAATAGTTGGTGAACATGCATAAACAGAAAAAGTCAACGAAATGAGAATTACTTGAGAAATGAGACTTTTAAAAAAGGACGAAGAGCCTCCTATTTAACAAGTCTATTAAAACGCATTAGACCCCATTAAAGAATATTAAAGGTTAGGTATTTTTAATATTTTTAAACAGATTTAAAAGCTAAAATATAAATTTATATAGACATAATTCATGTTTCATAAATTTTTCGTCCAAAATTAAATGTATTTTGGACATAATAAGAACTTTTTAAAGATTAAGGATGCTTAAATCAATAATTAAAATCACTAATATGCTTAAAATTTTTATTTATGACAAAAATATCATACAGAATTAAAATAACTATTATTTCATAATAACAATATTAAATGATTAGATGATTTGAAATATTTCTTGTTATCATAATTAATTTTTCATTTTAATATTTTAAAATAGAAATATAAAAAATACTGCTGAAATATACATTGCCAGGAAGGAAACTGATAAATCATTTAGACGGACAATAAGCTTCATTATTCTCTTGCCAGTACTTTATAATAAAATCGACACCTCTCTCTCCTATCATGATAGATGGAGCATTTGTGTTCCCTCGAACGACAACAGGCATTATTGATGCGTCGATGACTCTCAACCCGCGAACACCATAGACTCTTAACTCATTATCTACGACGGCTTTTTGGTCCCACTTCGGTCCCATCTTGCAAGTGCCTACAGGATGAAAAGTAGTCGCTGTGTACGATCTAGCTAAGCAAATGTAGTATTCGTCGGTACCCCATGCGTGATCTCGGCAAGCCGGCAACGGTTCCCGAACAAAATATGCACCATTTGACCTAAACGCTTCTGTATCTTCCAAGGATAAAAGAAATCGCACACCTTTTAATAAGGGGATAAGATCTCTTTCATCACCCAAATAATTTGGATAAAGTATAGGAGTACCAGTTGGATCAGATTCATTTAACAATAGAAAGCCTCTACTTTTAGGCGCTACATTCATTGTTTTTGGTAATAGACCGTCGTAATAAGCCGTTGGAAATATTTGAACCGGTCCAGATGTTAAAATATCATCCACATATTCCTTTACGTTATAAGCGGATATGAAGTGATACTGTATGTCTGGAGCGATTAAGTTTGGTTCAGTTTTTATGAACCCCATCGAACTCAATATTCCATTGCCTGATAACGGACCACGTTTTATTTTCGAATCAGCATAATTTTGAATTTCATCTAACATTTCATCTTCACTGACTGTGGTTGCTGTCTTATTTGATAAAGCTATAAATACACCATCAAAAGACACATGATCGTGCAGGTTTTCTCCAACAGCCAAGTCTTGTACCACTGGTATTTGCATTTTTTCTAAGTGGTCTTTCGGCCCGATACCAGATAACATTAATAATTTTGGTGAATGCATAGACCCAGCACTCACAATCACTTCCTTTTTAGCGTATGCAGTAAATTTGTTTCCCTTTTCGGAATAAATTATTCCATATGCTTTTTTATTTTCATCGATAAGTATCTGCAGGGCCTCGGAATTTGTTCTAACGGTTAAGTTTTTCCTTTTGTATCTGATGGGTCGAATGAAGGCTGAGTTTGTCGAAACTCTTCTGCCCGCAAAAGCGGTAGCCTGAGCCTGCGCAGTGCCTTCTTGTTGGGCTCCATTATAATCTGTTAAGGGTAGTCCTCTTTCATTGAAAGCTTCAGTCACCATTAAGGAAGGTTTATCGACATAAGAGTAAGAGGACACGTATTGCTCTCCTGTTACCCCATGATATTTGTTGTCTAAGTTCTCAATGTTCATATTTTTTTCTGATTTTTTGAAGAACGGTAACACCTGTTTGAGGATATATATTCGTGTATAGTTATGAATATTAAGAAAAAAAACTTAATAACATAAATACGTACGTTTTTATAACTCCATCCCTTATTACCTAGCGCAGCCCAGCCGTCATAATCTTCTTTGTTTCCTCTGATATAGGCAATTCCGTTGACTGAGCTCGAGCCTCCCATCACTTTACCACTAAAATAAAATAACTACTTTAATGTTTTCTGATTACGTCAATAAAATAGTGCATCTCGACCCATCCGAACGAATCCTGTATATAAAGATAGATGGCTCGTAAGGTTTTATTAAGTTATTATGTTTTAAATATTTATGTTTATTTATTTTTTATTATGTTTTAAATATTTCAGTGTTTCTATACCTTGCCCAAGAACATTTTCCTTCTGGAAAAGCGAGGCAGCTCTTTCCATTAGGCTCAGTTTGGTATGCCCAAGCAAGGTTGGAGCCAAATAACGCGCTCACTAGAGAAGGAACACGGGAGATCTCTGGTTGTTCTGGACCTGCTTCCAGTAAGAGCACCTGAAAATTCATCCATTATGTTTTCTCTGAATTTATTTTTTAATTATAAAATAATAAGCTAACTCCTGTTTTTAATCAGTTTTACTATACCTTTAATAAAATTGCTGTGAAATTCATATAACACATCTTAACTCACCTTCCACTTAGGGTTTTCAGACAACCTGTTAGCGACTACGCAACCCGCAGAACCAGCTCCGACCACTATGAAGTCGTACTCATATCCGTTATCTTCTGGCTCATTATGAGATCCCTTATCAAGAGAATCACCAAATAATTGTACTATCAGGTTCAGATACACGAATCCGAAAGGAGTGCAGGCGTGGAGCGTAGAGTTGGCGGGACAAAAATTGGCAAGATTTAATGGTTGGTAAATCATTGTAAATCTGAAAAACCAACCAAAATGAATAATCTATGCACAGACTTAAATTTCAAATTGCTACAAGATGCAACATGGGTATAGTGTTTTCAGATAATTTTTTTTGCAGTTTTTGAAATACTTATTGTAAATGCCAATTAGTTTGTGTGCAATTGAAATTGTAACCTTTGTCTGCCTAATGCGTTAAAGCCTTAATTGCCAAATGAATGAAAGCAAGAATAGTAATATAAATCATATCTGCTTTACTACAATCGGCGCATACCAAACGTCTAAGAATTATTCTGGAAAAACTTTAACTTTGAATTAAATATACAAATTTTAACGTTATAGTTGATTTGATTCTTGAAATTTTATTGTCAAAATAAACATGAACTTTAAATAGTTAAGCACGAAATAAATTAATGGTGCTATCCCAAAAACCTTAGGCACCATAAAAACGATCCAAGAAGTCTCGCATATTATAAAGCAATCAAATAAGTATAACTGTACCTTGAATTTTTCAATTTCTTCAGCTATTATGTATTCTATATTCGAGCAAACTTTTCCTTTCAATTACATAATTTTTTTTTCATATTTACATGAAATTAACAAAACAATTACTTCCATACGACATCTTATTGTCACTTTTATACAAAATTGTGTTTATTTTTTATCTAGCAGTCTGTCCCGACTTTACCTTGAATTTTAATTACGTTTCTTTATATAGTCATACTATTAGCTAGAAAAACAAGATAAATTTTAAAATTAAAAAATAACCTACAATCTTTGACACCATTACAATGAGCCACAGTGTTGTGTTTGCTGGTGATTCCAGATGATGCTGCAGCATTAGATCCAGGTTACACAACTATGTTATTAGAATGTAATTCCCGTCACAGAATAGTAAGTTTCGAATCTATCAGGAAAGTACAAATTGATGAGATACTTTCAACAAGTATAAAAACTGATGACCTAGTATCTGTGTGTTTATCATCGTAACTACCTAATAAATAAATAAATAACGCATCACACTCAACGGCCCCCATTAAGATCTCATGCCCTTGTGTCGGGGGTCCGGAAACACTCACAACACTACCACAAACACTCAGACCACGACAAACATCTGTATGGCCAATACATACGTTTGCCGTGAGCGACACACGTGCCGGGGATCGAACCCGCGACCGTTAGCGCTCTAGTCAGTTGCAGTGACCATTGCGCCAATGCGTCTGTCAACCTAACGAATAGAAACGTTTTGGTGTGGTTATTTAAAAGTTGATGCTGATGTGTTCGTGATAGTTGTTAGGTATAATTTATAAAGATCTGTTCAAGCGTTTGAACGTTATCGGCTCTTTTCTTGTTGTTGAAGCAATGTTTTGGGGCTCGTTGAAATATTCTTAATGATATAAGAGCACTTATGTCAGGGGTTGTTTAAATGTTCCATTTTATTTAACTCACTTTGTTAGTGTGGGTTGAAACTTGTAAATTCTAATTATCTTATTAATAAATAATCATAAAAATTAAAAACAAGCTATTATTCAAATGCTCTAAAAAGTAAGAATTCAACTTTGAAGTAAATTAGTCACCATTGAGTTAGATTATACAATTTTATATGATATAATTGTGGTCGCAAAAATATATCTTGACATAAGATGGACAAAAGTAATTCGAAGAAGAAGATCTAGTGTATTTTTCATTAAAAAATAACGATATTATTTGAAAAATTAGGAACTCTGATAAGATTCCATTAAAGACTACGTTTCATAAAATCAAATTGTACGAAATAAAAATTCAGCCATGTATATACGAGTAAGAGACGGACAGACAGACGGTGTATGACGGTGGCTTAGTAATAGGAAAACAGGAAAAAAGTACGACGGTAAAATGATAGCGCATTTATTTAAATACTTTATTGTAACATAAACAATTTTATATCTTTGCATACTTTGAAGGCTATTATCATATTATAAAGAGGATTTTTTACGGACGATAAGATTATATCGCGTTATCTTAATTGCATTAACAATACTTATTTAAACCTTTAAAATCAACCGGCTAAGTGCATGTCGGTCGTGTTTTTATATAAAGTAGCTGGCAAACGAGCAGGCGGGACACCAGGTTTTATGTAATCACCGCCGCCCATGGTCAACCGTAGCACCAGAAAAGCCAAAAATGTGTTCCAACTTAAACCTACAATACTATATTTTACAAACGTACTAATAATCATAAGTAATTAATTTATATAAAGATAATACCAAAAATGAAAAATCTTCTTTTTTAGTTAATCATAATAAAATAATAACTAATCAATGACTAAATAGAGAATTCATCCTAATTTGGCACATTTATGACATATTTCTGTCTTGTTTCCCCGCCTAGGTTTTTTTGGTACGACATACATCTGACTTCTGTCACTTGGTTCTTTTTGTGCCAGCAAACTGGACATCTATTTTTTTTTGCATCAGTTTCATCTTCTTGTGGGTTGGTACATTGGTACAACTGTCCCTACATTTTTAGCTATCCAAATCCTCAATATTATCTCTCAGTCTATATGATAGGGTTGGAAAGAAAGCCCTTTCCCCAGGAATGGATTCACAAGCACACGATATGGATTCACATTATTATACGATGACATTGAGAAGACCTCGTGAAAATATTAGAACTAGGAGTTCTCAATGATTGCCGTCTTTTCGTCGACTAAATCTGTTTTTCTCGTGCAAGACCGTATGCGCCAAATGAATACATGTATCAGATGAAATGTCTGTGTTCTGGATAATCGTAGGATTTTTGACAATAACAGTAGACCCTATGATTGGTGAATTTGCTGATATCACTAACATTTACTTATCTTTCATTGGTCTGTTCACGATACATGACCTGCAAGTGGTCCTCAATTTCAGTACCAGTAGGTTTTCCATCACTGTCACTAGTAACACCGTCATTATTTAGATATCAATTTTGCGTCCATTAAGTTTCGCCAGTGATGATACAAGTAATTAATTGAATAAATAAAAAACCCGACTGCGTAACAACACCATCTGCAGTCAGCAGTACCGTATCAGTTCTGTCTAAAAGCCTATAAGTGAGAATCGTTGCTAACAAACTTTAAATTGTTATCTTAAACGGTAATTCTGACTGAATGACCATATGAGAAACGTAAAAATGATTTTTAAATGCCTATTCAACGATTTCCCACTTGATATAGTTTGTCGATTTTCATTTTTTTTTTATTTTTTTACATTATGGTGTCTAAAATTGGACATTTTAATTTTTCCAAATTCTTGTGCTTTCCATGATATTTGCGCCGTTAAATAGCCACTAATAAAACGACGCATCATTTATTAAAATCGGCTTACGCGTTTAGTCTAAATAGAGCCACAAAGGTACCATACATACATACATAAGCTGATAAACACATTACCCTTCTTTACGTCGCGCAATCGGGAAAAAGGATTAAAAATAGGCAATAAACTCAAACTCAAACTCAAAATATACTTTATTCAAATACGCCTTTACAAGCTCTTTTGAATCGTCAATTTACAAATTTGTGATCGGCTCGGAGTGTGGACTCTACTGAGAAGAGCCGACGAGAAACTCGATAGTTACTCTTTTAAAAATATTTTTCTATAATATTGTTTGATACAATAAGCTACAGTTCCTGCGAAAATATCAACGCCCTATTATTCCACACGGTTTTATCATTAATGTAATCATATACTGAATAGTATGTATTTTCTATTAATGATTTTTTATATAAACTTTAAATTTGTGAAGTGGCAAATATTGTTTCCGGGATTTTATTGTAGAAGCGTATACTTTGCCCCATAAAGGACATGCGTAGTCTAAAACTAGGAATTCTTAGCTTATCTTTACTTCGCGTGTGTATGCAATGTTAGTCACTGTTCCTTTCAAAAGTATTAATATTTTGGTGGATGTACAAAATATTGCTGTAAATATATTGAGATGTATGATTATATATATTAAGTATGCCGATCTTTTTAAAAACATTTCATTGTCATTAATGTATATTAAGAATAGAAAAGGACCCAAGATTGACCCCTGTGGAACATACATCTGTAATGTAGATCCCGAAGATCCTTTTCCGTTAACAATCACCTGTTGAACTCTTCCACTCAGGTATGAAACGATTAATTTCAAAGCCTCATCTTTCACACCATAATGATGAAGCATTCTTAAAAGCGTTTCATGTATTACACATTCAAATGCTTTAGATAAGTCACTAAAAACGCCAATAGCATTTCGTGACTTTTCCCAAGCACTATAAATATGCTTGTGTAGAGCGATACCCGCATCTGTTATGGAACGACCTTTGGTAAAACTATATTGTTCACTGTGGAAAATATGGTTTGCGTTAAAATACGCGAGAAGTTGATTTAAAATATTTTTTTTTAAATAGAAATTGGACGGTAATTGCTCGGATCGCTCTTACTTCCAGTTTTAAAAAGGGGCAACACTTTACTGTGCTTCATTAGGTCTGGGAATTAACCTACATCTATACATTTATTAAACATAAAAGCTAAATAAGTATATTCTGCTGTTAATTAATTTCACCGAGATGCCCCACATGCCAACAATAAGCCAACATGCTGCACTAACCTAAAATCAAAAACTTACACGAAGACAATCATCAGTCACTTTGACCCTGAAGTTCTTCGTGTTTACAATATGGGATCATTTACCTGCACCCTGCACCGACTTGACACAATCGTGACGATCCATACATTGTTTAGAAAAATATAACAAAAAATGTGTGCAGTGCGAGTCAAAGTGACTCAGATTAGTATTATAAGGTTTAAAAAGAAATAAGGGATAAAAGGGAACAAGAAGTAAGGAAAGGAATTGGGGAAGGGTTTAGGCTTCCGTCTGACTCACTTACCGTAAAAAAAGGAGCTACATATATTAATTATTTCACGTTACTGGCGTATATAAGGGGGTTGGGTTTAGAGGGTCTGGATCCCCCTTAGTACATTGGACGAATACCAATGACGATGGTTTATATAATGTATAAATATATTTTATGTATAATAGAATTTAGAATCATACCATTTTACTACATGATTCCCGGATAAAATAACTTTATTCATAATGGACAACCCACGTTCCCCGTCAGACCCTTCTTTTGGACGGACCCCTTCCATGTGTGAGGTAAACATACCCCCTACCCCCTTCCATGTGTGAGACATACTACGAGCTGAAGTCAGTAGGCTACAGCTACACTACCACAGTTCCAATCGGCGAAGTATTTTATAATACAATAAATTAAATACCAGTAATTGCTAAAGAAATTATTATAGGCGCCTTTTCTTAGACATTTGATAGAATAGACCAATTGGCCGGATATTTCTTCAGCTAACAGTTATTCAGAGATTGAGGCTACTTCGAGAAAGCCTTCTCTTGTAGCCTGCTGACCGCTCCTAGCATACTGGCTCTAGCTAGCTCGAACGGGCCACCTCGCTCCCACAAAAGATTAGCGTGTAGTATTTAACGTAGCTGAGTTTCATACGGTGAGTGAGAGTTCTGGATGCCTCCCTTCTCAATTCTTTTCCTCACTTTATCCCCTTACATCCCGCATTCCTTTTTAAGCTGGTCATGTATTTGTAGAATAAATGCATCTATAGCTAAATAAAATACGTTTAACCTATATGCTTGTTATAAATCCAAGCTTTTGTTATTATGCAAATAAATAATAAACTAAAATTACACACTAATCTTTTTCTTACAACAGAATTTTACAGCAATTATAAAACTTCCTGTATTTCGTACCAACCAATAATAAAGAAATAAGGGAAGGAATTATCATGTGAGGATGTTGAGTCATTATTATAATTATGTAATGTGTTAATTGGTTTAGTATTTAAAACTTCTTTAACATACTTGATACCAGTTTCTGTATAAACGCTAACATTAGGCAACAAACGTAATAACAGAAAAACTCATATATTAAGATAATAAAATAAACGGAAATAATTGTAATTTTATAAAAAATATATGGTTTGAAATTGAAATCAAAAAAGTCGCGCAGAAAATGTCTGTTTTTCCATGTGACCTCCATTAAAAATTAATTGGATTTTTGATAAACATTGTTGTGCCACAAATTAATAATGAAGAACAAATGAATAATGATCGTTAACCATCCACAGCTTCAGTTCACATCAGTGTGAGAGGATATAAAAGCAAACATTAAATTCAAATATTCATGAGCTATAGAAAAAGTTCAGGTAAATTATGTATTTAATTTAGTTGATTATAACATGAATCAATAGGGTACATGCATGTGATTCAAAAAAGGCCAAATATTTTTTTGATAAACTTCTTTAGAATCCTACCTACATCAATATTTTTGATTATAATTTCTTTCTGAGGAAGAAATTATTTTTTTAAAAACTGTAAAAAAGTTGTGAGAAATGTAATTATTTGAAACGTGACGCTATTGGTCAGAGCGAATGTCGTAGACTTTGACGTCACATCATCCTCATAAGGAGCATACTTGACAGCTGGAGTGTTTGTCATTTAGTTAGTTTCATGCCAAAAATCAAAGAAATGACTAGAATAAATCACATGTACAAAAAATAAAAAAAAAACACTGTAAAATTGTAGCACAACACAATACTTCTTTAACCTAACCTCTAACCATATTTGTTTGTTGTTATAGACTTTGACGTCACACCAAGCGCGCTAAAATTGTGGGCGTTTGAAATGTCCGCGTTGGTTGCATATTTTTATCTTTTATTTAAAAATACTATTAGATACTTTTTTTTCGTGAATTTTTTTTTACTATTATATAGCGATATTAACTATTGAATAAAAATATTTAAAAAAAATCATATTCCCTGTTGGAATTCTAGATTCTATTCAACATTGAAATGTATGCAACATATTTTAGTGATTGGGAATTAACATCAATTCCTTCTCTAGGTAACTACTGCTCAAGTGTTCTTATTATTTAATTCAATTACTTTTACAGATTAAGAATGATTTGGCACCCAATAAATCTAACCGATGCTTGTCCCATCAATTCATCTCTCACAGCCTGCTCTCCTTTCGGATACATTTATCTGAACCTATTGGTGAAATTATTCGGTGGTTCTCTTGATAAAAGAATACAGAGATACTACAAGAAGCCGGTGGATGGTATCAGAGATGAGTACGACTTCATCGTGGTTGGAGCTGGTTCTGCGGGTTGCGTGGTCGCTAATAGGTTGTCTGAAAACCCTAATTGGAAGGTAAATATATAATAAATTAGTTAGCATTATATTCACGACATGTAACATTAAGTTACATGTCGTGAATATAATGCTAATTTATTTATGCTGGTAATTCCAATTCTTTTGCAAGCACTTTCGAATCGTCAAGTTACTAATGCGCATTTTAGATAATGATATGATACTTATACGTTTTAAATTATCATACGGGTGCTTTGGTTGAGACATGTAAATGATTATGACTTCAAACATACCATTCTTGGGAATCTAAAAAGATTTATAAACATTGTTTAAAGATTTTTTCATCGTGAAAATATTAGTGATGAATTGATATTTTCAGGTGCTTCTTCTGGAAGCTGGTTCAGAACAGCCGGATGTTACTCTTGTTCCTGGTCTATCAGGTATGCTACGGACTACTGACATTGTCCAGGGCTTTACAACTGAGCCTAATGGAAAGAGCTGCCTCGCTGCGCCCGGAGGAAGGTGTAATTGGGTTATGTACGTCACCAACTTTGATTAATATAAAATTAAATTAAAGTAAAGTAACAGCCTGTATATGTCCCACTGCTGGGCAAAGGCCTCCTCTCCTAATTAGAAGAAAGTTTAGAGCTTATTCCACTACGCTGCTCCACTGTGGGTTGGCGGATATACATGTGTCAGAATTTCTCCCGACACATGCAGGTTTATTCACGATGTTTTTCTTCACCGCCGAGCTTGAGATGAATTTAAACACAAATTTAGCACTTGAAAAATCAGCGGTGCTAGTCGGGGTTTGAACCCGCGTTCGTCGGTAAAGATCGACGTGTTCTAAGCACTAGGCCATCTCGGCTCGATAAAATTAAAACATTGACTGAAATAAATTGGATAAAGTTTTTTTAATAATTAATAACGTGCTTCAAGCGGGACTGGTCACCTGATTTTAAGTATTACCGCCGCTTATAGACATTTGCAGCACCAGAGAAAACACAAATGTGTTTCCAGCTTAAATTAAAAAATAAGAAAAGGAATGTGGGAGAAGATAAGCTATTTTAAATCAATTTTCTATATTAATGGAATAACTCCCAACATCTATGAAGTTAAAAACAAACATTAAAATCATTAACATAATATTATACAATTAATATCACTTAATGTCTTGTTATTTAAGATTATTGTAATTTTAAAGGTCGTGATCCGTTTTTTTTAACGATTCTAAACGTCATTATAGATTGTGATGACTCGTATAATTTTATCCTAGAACCGGCATTAGTATATGTAATATATCGTGGAAGAATCTTCTTTTGTTGAAGCCTTAGGCAAGAGTTACTTTTGCGTAAAGATTTACATAAGTATTTTGTCATTGCTTTACACATCAAAGGATTTACTATCAAAGCCTTATTTTTGTCATTCACAGCTATCATATCATTACACAATAAAATGAGAACAAATGAGATTAATTTATTATTTTAGTGGTAAAACTATGGGAGGTTCAAGCTCAACCAATAACTTAGCATATCTTAGAGGAAACAGAGCAGACTATGATGGTTGGGCCGCGCTGGGTAACGAAGGGTGGAGCTATGAAGATGTAAATATTTATAAACGTGTATTTTTTTATTTCAAACTTATAGACATTTTCATAAATGGTTATTTTTATTTATTTTAAACAGGTTCTACCGTTTTTCAAAAAATCGGAGGCAAATTTAGACATTGAAGCTTTAGATAGCTTACACCATGGCACCACAGGAGAGCAGTACGTGTCTAGATATTCTTATATTGATAAACCTTCCTTGATAATGACTGAAGCTTTCAATGAGCAAGAACTTCCTCTAACGGATTTTAATGGTGCCCAACAAGTAGGTACTATGCAGGCTCAGGCTATTCAATTATTAGGTGAAAGAGTATCGACTAACACAGCCTTCATACAACCTATCCGATATAAAAGAAAAAATTTAACAATTAAAACAAATTCCGAAGCCCTTCGTATACTGATCGGTGAAAATAAAAAGGCATACGGGATCATTTATTCTGAAAATAAAAAGAAATTTACGGCATATGCTAAAAAGGAAGTAATAGTTAGTGCTGGAACTCTTCATTCACCAAAATTATTAATGCTCTCTGGCATCGGACCGAGAGACCATTTAGAACAATTAGGAATACCCGTGATCCAAGATCTGGCTGTTGGAGAAAACCTACACGATCATGTAACATTTAACGGTATATATGTAGCTTTATCTAATAAAACAGCAACGGCAGTCAATAAAGATGAAATGTTAAAAGAAATTCAAGAATACGCTGACATGAACTTCAAACACGGTCCTCTAGCTGGTAATGGACCATCGAGTACGATAGCCTTTATAAAAACTGAGCCAGATTTAATCGCTCCAGACGTGCAATACCACTGCCGACCTATATATAATTGGAGAGAATTTATTAACGACCCTTTAACTTCTGACAGAGTATCAATTTTTCCAACGTCATTTTACGACTCTATCTTACCAAGAATAATCAATGTTGTACCTAAAAGTAGAGGTGTACTTTTATTAAATGAAACTAATCCATACGGTCCTCCCGTGCTTTATGCAAATTACTTTGGTGATGAAAGGGATCTCATCCCTTTATTAAAAGGCATTAGATTTCTTCTATCTTTAGAAGATACAGTAGCACTCAGATCGACTGGATCGTATTTTGTTCGTGAACCAATGCCAGCTTGCAGACAATATATATGGGGTACCGATGATTACTTTACTTGCATAATTAGATCGTATACCCTGACAATTTATCATTACGTCGGTACTTGCAAGATGGGGCCAAAAGAAGATGAAAAAGCCGTTGTAGATAATGAGTTAAGAGTGTATGGTGTTAGCGGATTAAGAGTCATCGATGCATCAATGATGCCTGTTGTCGTTCGAGGGAACACAAATGCTCCATCTATCATGATAGGAGAGAGAGGTGTCGATTTCGTTATAAAGCACTGGCAGAGCCAAGTCTATAATAAACCTTAA
Organism: Hypolimnas misippus; assembly: GCA_037950945.1. NCBI lineage: Eukaryota > Metazoa > Arthropoda > Insecta > Lepidoptera > Nymphalidae > Hypolimnas > Hypolimnas misippus. Next base: position 494,692 of record JBBEEQ010000026.1, read on the forward strand.
TGTTCCTGTTGGTGTATTATTTTGTGTGACTTCAAGATTAGAATAAAAATATTTAAACTGAGTACTTATAACCGAATCATTAGTTTTACATTGTTCACCTATAGATGTTTCATAACCGGATTAGAATTAGGTTATCTAGTCTGAGATCGTTGTTAACCTTTTTTTTCTTCATTTTCCACTTAGAAAAAATATAATAAAACTTATTTTTCTAGGATTTTAGACAGAGGCTACTACCTAAATTTACAAATTCTATATATTTTATAGATTTTACTAAATCAAACTTTCGCTTAATGAATATCACAGTATCTCTTATTTATATATAAGCTCAAAATATCTTTTTCATAATATCGACGCACCATCGTGTTGAATACGTCGTCGTTTAACCAGTTGTACTAATTAATTAATTATAACAAATTAAAAGATATATTTTGAAGTGAACAACTATTTTAAAGTGTATTAGATACTCAAGTTTAAGTGTGCTTGATAAAAAACTAAAATAATAAACATTAAAACTTAATATTAACGAAAATATCGAAATAATTGATGTAAAATAGTGGAGTGGCCAGTGTGTTGTATAACATTACATGTAAATTAAACAATTAAAATTATCATCAACAAACCACTTAAATCGAAAATAACACGAGCTTTTGTCCACGTGGGTTTTTTACATCAAAATCTAAATCAAAATATTTTCGTCAAATTAGGAATTTTCATTATCTTTAGAAAGTCAAGCAAATGCATTGAAAAAGACTGGAAGGGGTCGCCTTCTCGTGGTGTTTTATCTATATTATATATATATATATATATATATATATATATATATATATATATATATATATATATATATATATATATCAATGATATTATATATATATATATATATATATATATATATATATATATATATATATATATATATATATATATATATATATATATATATAATATCATTGAGACAAAAATATATACAATATCATTCAACGAGACCCAATGCGTTACCTCTGCTGTTGGAGGAGTTGTACATCCTGCTGATTCCAGTTGTTGCTGCAGCATCTGGTCCAAGTTACGCAACTATTTTGATATTTTTATTTTTGATATTTACAATATAGTGAACTTCGAGTCGATTAGATCAGTAAAATTTGCTCAGATCCTTTCAACAACTAGGAAAGAGCTGATGACATTCAAATGAATTTACAGAATGTCATGAAGTATAACCTATATTACATCAGCAAAATTAGTCCATTCACACACACACACACACACAGAGACGAAACATAGATATAATTATTTTGAACACATGTTAATTGATTGTGTAATTCTATTTCGAAATTTTTGTTGTATATAAAATTCTCGTGTCACAATTTTACCTTGCTCGTCCGAGACGACTTTAGTGATTTTAACCAAATTTTATATGCATATTCAGTAGGTCTGAAAATCGGCTACTATCTATTTTTCGTACCCCTAAGTGATAAGGGTTGTTCACTCTTAATATTTATTTTTTTAATTTTTGGACAAAATGTTTTGTTTTTTATTTTTTTGTAATGTGGTATTAAAAACATACAACCCTAAATTTTTACCTTTGTATCACCAACCCCAATTTTTCAAAAGCCATTTTAGTAATTTAATCATTTTTCATCCCGCTCGATAACTGATCAACGGGTCAGCTTGTATCTGTATAATGGGTCGACTTTGTGTGAATTATGTGGTTTAAACCAATGCTAAATTACGTTTACGTGGGATCTGTAGCAGAAACGAATGAATGAGATAGAGAATACTCTTTAAAGGCTCGCGCAGACCAGGGATAATTATCGAGGTAATATTCTGGCCGTCGAAATAGGTCTTTTAGAATCACTTAATGCACATGGGGGACTAAAAACACCGCCTACAAAAAGTCTTCCAACCAACCATTATATTTTGTCACGGTTCGGGAATTTACAATGCTGTATATTGAAGACAGATAATGACATCTTCAATTGTCACGCAACGATAACGTGAAATATAAAAAAATAATAATGTTTAGCATCGCACTCAAAGCCGGATGGAGCGACTAGGGTGCTAAGGCTTACGGGGCGCCGGACGCGTCGACTTAACTTCACTACTTTATTTAATTTTAATAACTATCTGTTTCAATCTAATGAATACAAATCATATATTTATAAACAATAATATTACAACTTTAAATAATTAGTTATTTTTCGAGTAATCAGAGAACATACATAAGAAATACCCAACGAATTGAGACCTTTTTGAAAGTCGGTTGAAAGGGCGCCGAGGAAATCACTTACCCACGGCGCCAAAGAAATCACTTGCCCAGGGCGCTGATATAGTTAGGCCGGCCCTGATCTTACTGTGCTCACGCCGAATCGCACTTGAAAGTGTAATATGGCGTGGAATCAGGATGTTATTAAAACTGATTGGCATGCTTGATTCTTTTAACAAGTTTCGAAAACAACATAACTTGATTTATCATTTACGATTATTATATATATAGATATCTCATGTAAACGTACGAGACACTTTAAGATGTACACGTGGGGTTGGCGTGATTACTTTTTCAGACTTAAAATGATTTGGCAACCTTTGAATCTAAGTGATGCCTGTCCAACCCACTCGTCGCTTACAGCCTGCTCTAGCTTCGGATATGTTTATTTGAATTTATTAGTACAATTATTCGGTGATAAAATAAAACAAGATGACTATTATGAGGAAGACGACATCAAAGAAGAGTACGACTTCATAGTGGTCGGAGCTGGGTCTGCGGGTTGCGTAATCGCTAACAGGTTGTCTGCAAACCCTGACTGGAAGGTGAGTGGTTACTTGTGATTTTGATACTGATTTATTTAATGTTACACTAAATCTGGCGAAAGGTGATGGTGCTGATGTCAATGTAAGATAAACGTTTCTATTATTAAAAATAGTTTTATAAAGATATAATATTCTTTAGACTCATTTACACAACGGTTAATATGAAATTCAGATATAGAATGAGCCGAGATGACCTAGTTTTTAAAACACGTCGATCACAGCTGATGATCGCGGGTTCAAACCGCTGCTAGCACCGCTGAGTTTTCAAGTGCTAAATTTGTGTTTAAATACATCTCGAACTCAGCGGTGAAGAAAAACATCGTGAGAAAACCTGCATGTGCCGAGAGAAATTCTGACACATGTATATCCGCCAACCCGCTGTGCTGCAGCGGTGTGGATTAAGCTCTAAACCTTCTCCTTAAAAGGAGAGGCCTTAGTCCAGCAGTGGGACATTTACAGGCTGTTACGTAACTTTTAATTTAGCTATAGAACTATAATAAAACAGAAAATTCAGACCTATGGCAGACTAGAACCGCTCGTTTAAAAAAATCTTCATAAGAATATAAGGTGTAATGTAAACATTGCGTTCATTTTATTGGTATTATAGACAATTTGTGAACTATATTATTATTTTTAACAGTCATAGAACCCTTTATGAATGCCGAGGGTTACATAATGAGTAAAATAACTGCATATATTCGAGTCACAGCCATACAAACCGTTAAGGAAGATAATATTTCCAGGTGCTTCTTCTAGAAGCAGGTCCAGAACAACCAAACGTGACCCTTGTTCCAAGTCTATGGACTACGATGATGGGCTCTAACATCGATTGGGGGTACACAACTGAGCCCAATGGAAAGAGTTGCCTCGCTCAGCCTAAAGGGAGATGCTCTTGGTCATGGTATAAACAGTTAATTTTAATATTCTATATTATAAACGTAAATAAGAAGTAAGGCTCATAAGCTATTTAATACAATACGGACCAGGTATACTCAATTATAGGAACCGAGATGATCCAACTGACAAAAACTTAAAAAGTAAAATAAACTTCAAATCTTCCATACAAAGTAAACTCAAAAGCAAATAAATTAAAGCAAGAAGCATTTTTAAAAACAAGCTTTTATTTAAAAATTTATATTATTTGGTATTTTTAATACTAACTCTTGCATTTGTTCTCGAAAAGCCACATTTGGTGAAGTGGAACTGATGATGAAGACCACAGATCACCGGAACTATTCCATAACAAGTGTTTCGATTCGATTCGATTACTTTAATTTGAACACTAAGCACTTTTTGCTCGTCGCAATGTATATGTGTAGTTGGGCTAATGGTGCAATGTCAGGAGAACTCCTCAACAATTAACAGCCCTGCACCGGGAAAAGCAGTATTTTGTTAATAGCGATAAGCAGTCGACTTCAGGCTATTGTAACCTTGGTAGTTAGGTACTGCCTTACAGTATTTGTAAATTAAAAGTGTAATTTTTTTTTTAATAAAAATGAACCGACTTCGAAAACGAGTTTAATAGGTAATACGAATTTTATAGGTAGACTTGCTAAGTAAAACATTCGAATTCGTTGACAAGTAAAGCCATTCTACATTTACGTGCACTGACTTTAAAATGTTGTATAATTTTTTTTTTGCCTTCTAGTTTATTTTCTATCTATTGAATTCATTTTTGAAGTCGGTTCTTTTTTATTTAAAAAAAATTATGTAATTGTTTTGGGAAATGGACGGAACTTTTCACTAAGCCTCAGGGCGGCTTAGGGTTAATCCGGCTCTGGTTCCAATACGGTATATTAAATTATTATTTCAGCGGTAAAACTATGGGAGGCACGAGCTCAATCAATGCGATGGCATACGTAAGAGGCAACAAAGTAGACTACGACGATTGGGCCGCAAAGGGCAACGAGGGTTGGAGCTACGACCATGTTAGTGTCAAACATCTGTACATATGTATATGGACGCTGATAAGCAATACTAAGTCAAGCCACACGGACTTCATTTTGAGAAAATGGCGTCTACATATGTCAAACCTATTCTTAATAAATTTTTATCCTAATTTGTCTAATAAATAGTTGATCTAATAATAAGTTAGTTAGTAAATATTAAGCATATGTATATTCGAAGCGTTAAATTAGGTAACTTTTTACCGTACTTATTTAGTTTAGGTGGCTTGAAAAATATTTTAATAATGTCAAATACTTGTCGCATTATCAGAATACATCAATATCTCCGAATTCCACTTTTTGGGTTGACACATTATTGCTTATCAGCGTCCATATATACAACTAGTGGCAAGAACACGTCGATCTCAACCGACGATCGCGGGTTCAATTGCGGCTAGCACCGCTGAGTTTTCAAGTGCTTTATTTATATGTACTTATAGAGAATATCAACGTTTAATGATAGTTTAAGAATATTTTCAATAGCTCATTGAATTTAGATACTGTGGTCACAAAAACGAAATTCAAAGATTATGAAAAGTTCAATCTTTAAAAAAAATATTGAGTAATATTAATAATGTATTTTTTTTCTTTGATATATAATTTTTTATTAGTATTTTTCAAGGTTTAAGCATTTTATTTATCATTTTTTCTATACTAATCCATATTTTTAAAATAAACATTGCAGACGAAGTTGGGAACTAATTTATGTTTTATATATTTCTATATCGTTTGTAGCCAAATAATTGATAATTATAGACCATTTTAAATCTCAAATCTGGTAATAAATTAATTTGCTATATTTCTTTATACAGGTCCTACCATTTTTCAAGAAATCAGAAAAAAACTTAGACATAAAAGATCCGTTAATAGAGAGAAAGTATCACGGCGTCTCGGGAGAACAATACGTGTCTAGATTTTCATATATTGATAAGCCTTCTTTGACGAGTGCTATAGCTTTTTATGAAAGAGGACTCCCTATGACAGATTTTAATGGAGCTAAACAAGAAGGTTTTATGCTACGCCAGCATACTGTATTTTCAGGCCAAAGGGTTTCTACTAATACAGCATTTATACAACCCATCAGATATACAAGAAAAAATCTGACCATCAAAACAAACTCCGAAGCTGTTCAGATACTTATCGATAAAAATAAAAAAGCTTATGGGGTAATCTATATCCAAAACAAAAAGACTTTCACCGCGTATGCCAAAAAGGAAGTTATTGTTAGCGCTGGAGCTCTTAACTCACCAAAGTTATTAATGCTATCTGGCATCGGACCAAAAGATCATTTAGATAAATTAAGAATACCCGTGATACAAGATTTGGCTGTTGGTGAAAATCTACACGATCATGTCACTTATAACGGCATAGTTATAGCTTTGTCTAATAAGACAGCAACAATAATCAGTGAAGAAAAAATTTTAGAAGAACTTAAAGAATACTCCGAAATGAAAATCAAGGATGGTCCAGTGTCGGCCAATGGACCAGCAACTACGTCAGCGTTTCATAAAACTGATCCACATTTAATCGCTCCCAACGTGCAATACATCGGCCGCAGTATTTATAGTCTAAAAGAATACATGAAGGATCCAGTGGCGTTTGATAGAGTACATATTTTTCCGACAGCATTTTACGATTCTGTATCACCGAGCCCAGTTAATTGCAAACCTAAAAGTAGAGGCGTACTTTTACTAAATGAAAGTAATCCGAAGGGTCCGCCTGTACTTTACCCGAATTATTTCGGTGATGAAAGTGACATTTGGCCTTTATTAGAAGGGACGAAATATCTTCTATCATTAGAAAACACAGAAGCATTTAAATCAGCCCAAGCATATTTCGTTCGAGAATCGTTGCCACCTTGTAAAGATTATGTTTGGGGTACTGAAGATTACTTCATTTGCTTAGCTAAAGCCTATACATCGCCTCTTTATCATTATGTAGGTACTTGCAAGATGGGTACGAAGGAAGATAGAAAGGCAGTTGTAGATAATGAATTAAGAGTGTATGGTGTTTGCGGATTGAGAGTCATGGACGCGTCAATAATGCCTGATATAGTTAGAGGAAATACGAACGCCCCGACTATTATGATAGGAGAGAGGGGTGTTGATTTTGTTATCCAGTACTGGAAGAAGTATAACGAAGCTTATTGTTCCTTTCGATGATTTTACATTTCTGCCTTGCAAATACAATACAATACCATTTTAAGTCAACTTCAAAGAAAGAAGGAGGTCCTATGTTCGGATGTTTATATTTTTTAAGTTGTTTCGAATTTACCAGTAAATAACAGGCATGACTTTAAAATGTTGTGGAAAATATGTATTTTCGCTTTTTAGGTTACTTGCGTTAAATTCGTTTTTGATGTCTGTTTATTAATATTTTAAGATTTTATTTTATGTTATTGTATATGCAAATTTGCCAATAAAAAAATTATTACTATTCGTATGAAGTTCTTATTAACAGTTCAACATCAATATCAAACTCTTGAAAGAAATGTTATATTGATTCTTTAAATTGTCATAACTTTTTTATTTATGAACCGATTGACATAAAATAAACACTAAATGTCAAGTGAAGCTTACCACAATATATTAGTGATAGTGGATTAGCCATTTCTGAGAATAGCGATTAGATAAACAGACAAACAGAAACAGATAAAGAAACAAACAAAAACAGATAATCAGACAAACAGACAAAAATTCTAACAAACATTGTATTACGTACTATTGCGTTGGTAATAATATTTTTTCTCATATATCTTCCACGTACAGAGAGCAATCCGTTACAATTTTATTATATGTATATATATACCTTCCCTATTTATTTTCCCGCCTACGTGCAGGCTGTGGAATAACCTTCCTCCTGAGGTTTTCAAGCATCGAATGTATAAATCCTTACCGTCAAAGGCCGGCAACGCACTCGCAACGCACCTGGTGTTGCAGAACCCAGTAACCCCTTAACATCAGGTACTATTTGCTCGTTTGCCCCCCTTTATTATATAAAAAAATCGGATATTGTTCACTATTTCCTTGGTTTTTAATTTTGTTTACGCGTAACGCGTTTTAGTTATTAATTCATAAAAAATAAAATAAAATAGAAGTAAGCCTAAGTTACACCTTATAACATTAGCTACCTGCGAATGAAAGTACCATCAAAATCGGTGCAGTTGTTTCAGAGATTAGTCGGAACAAATAGCTATTAAATCAAATTAAAAATATCATTTGCCTAATCTAACCTTCAGTAATATAGTCCAGAAATTTTGCTAATATAAATTAAAAAACATACTCTGTTATTCCTAATTTCATCCTAATACAGCCTGCTATCCTCAATGAATAAATTCACTAATTTCTCCAATAACTCTTTTTATCCGAATGATACGTCCATACGTCCATTTTTAAAAACATTGACCATTCATAAATATCAACAATATATTAAAATTATTAACTTCGATGGTACATTATATCTCCAAAACGATGTTTTATGAACGTTTTACAGCGCCATCTACATAACTACTAACACGTTCTGAATTCATTCTAGTAAATTGATGGTGGTCAAAATAAAAGTGTCTCCAGGGGGGGTGCTCTTTTGACCTTCCTCTCCCCACTTTCCCGCCTGTATATGGACGATAAAAATGCCGGGAGAAAATGCGTGTTGATGTTCTATCAGAATATCAAAGTAAGCTGTAATTTAAAACTTTTACTTTTAAAAGAATAATCATCGAGTTGTCTTAGATTTTCGCGATTATTATTCATTGAAATAAAACTATTTTAAACGGATTTAAATCGCGTATATTATTTATTTTTATCATCCCGACGTTTCGAGCACTTTGCAGCGTTCGTGGTCACTGTCTACCCGTGAAATTACAGTGGCAGAATGCATTTTCGTTGTTTGTTTGTTTGTTTGTTGCACGTCAGGATGATAAAAATAATTAATATACGCGATATAAATCCGTTTAAAATAGTTTTATTTCAATCATCGAGTTTCTTGCCGGTTCTATTCGTTACAGGCTACATACCAAACCGGTGATGTGTTGCCTATATCTAAAAGTCTGATTTGTAAATAATGGATTCAAACTGTTTTAAAAGGCTACTAAATAAGGTGTATATTGAATTTGTATTTTAATTAATAAAAAACACACATGTAAATAAATAATTCATTATATTTGAAGGTGAACCATAAATAACTTTTAAAGGGTTGAATTTATCAAGAAATGATAAGATACCTTTTTTCCGTTGAATAAATTGAAATTGTTATCAACAAATGTACATGATTTGCATTTTTTATATAACGAAACCTTATTTTACGAGAAATTGATGACGAAAAATGGTTATTTTATATCGACGCTTTAATATGAAGACTGCATGAAAAGTCAGTAAATATAATATTTAATTTACTTATTTTAAGTACATAAATTATCTACCTGAATGTTATCGTTCATCTAAGGTATGGTTAAAATTATTTTGCTTAGTAAACAAAATAATAATTGGATGATAAGCAATACTGTGTCAAGCCACTCGGACTTCATTTTGAGAAAATGGCGTTTAAATATGTCGAAACTATTCTTATTCTTAATAAATTTGTTTGAAGACGTATAAAGCCTTATTTTCTTTTCAATTTTGATAAAAGGTATATTGAATTAATATTTTATAAAATCCTAAATGTTGGACGCACTTGAAATTCGAAATATTAAACTAAGAAACTTTTTTCCGTACTTATTTAGCTTATCAAAACACATCAATATCTCCAAATATTTTTTTTGTGGGTTAACACATTATTGCTTATCATCATCCAATTTAACTATCGTAGAGCCCAGCTGTACCCAAACGGCTACACCTCGATCGCGGTAGTGCCACACGCTCACAGAAAATCGACTTCTAAAATAGCAGGCGAACAAGAAACCACCTAATTTTAGGTGGTCACCGCCATGAACCTTTCCTACTACATACGTAAGTTAACTCAAAGTTTAATAATTCTTAAACGGTACGAAATTCGGCAGATAAGCTAGTAAGTAATAAAGCTTTATTAAAATCTCATTAGTTTTACTTGCTTATTAAAACGGATGATAATTAATGGAATTCGAAGATAATATTCTCAATCGTGGATGGAAACTCTGTATTCTGGGAGATGAGCAAGTATTCGATTTTTATGAACCTGGCGAAAATCAGCGTCCATGGACATTTCCAGCACCAGAGGAGCCACAAATGCGTTGCCAACTTACACAGAAATAAGGAAGAATGAGGAATAATAAGTATTTAAAGGTATGGTGGAAAAGACTTCCGGCTTTCACACCGCAGCAAACTCAGCTATGTTAACTATTTCAAGTCTATTTTCTGTGAAACTATGGTTCCATACAGAGGCTATACCATCTGGAGCCCGTGGCAAATTCTTTGGATGGGGCCTCCTAGTAAAAATCGTCACATTACAACTTAATTTTAATGAACCACTTAAGTAGTTACACAAAACTATTTATAATTTTATGTGAATTTTAGTTATATATCTAATAAGTTTTTTTTTCAAGAGCATAGGTTTATACATGTTAAAATAAAATAACAATTTATTTTAAAACACTTTAGCTTCACTTGTAACTATGTAAGAAAATCTTGGAATCTTTTTTGACCCACTCCCTGGTCTTTGATTAGGATGAAATTTTTTTAATTAGATTTGTATGAATAAAATTTTTTTAGAGCGGGGTCTTCTCGGGTCCGGGGCCTGTGGCTTTTGCCAGCCCTGCCACCTTATAGTTACGCCGCTGGTTCCATATTTTGATCAAGATCTAATTTCTATATGTACAAGAAAATAACTCAACTACGGACAGCGAATCGGAAATTAGCCCATTCCCTCATCCTTTCCTTTCCTTACTTCTTCTTTCATCCATCATTCCTTGTTAACTGGCAACACATTCGTAGTTCCTCTGTTGCTGCAAATATTCATAGATGCTGATCACTTACCAAGTGATGATCCGCCGTTTTCATAAAAAAAAGAATACTTGCTCTTCTACCAGAATACATAGTTTCCATTCACGATTAAGAATATTATCTTCAAAACATTAAATATCATCCTTTTTGATAAGTAAAACTAATGAGATTTGAAAAGGTTTATTACTTACTAGCTGATCCGTGGAATAACGTACCGTTTAAGAATTATTATATTTTGAGTTAACTTATAATTAGTCGTTCCGTACAAAACGAATAAATGATTTTTGTATAACTATTGTTTAATAAGGGTTATAAATCGCGCTATAAGAGCCAGATGAACGTATCTACGTTTTAAAAATTTTACTTCTTCCTAATTTAGCAGTACTCATAATATTTTTTTTTGGTTCTATAGAAAAGTTCTAATAATAAATATAACTTTTTTTTGGAATTAGTGGAATCTCAAATTACGTTGTTTTGCCATTTCATACAAAACATTTTCAACGGTTATAGTTAAAAAAAAGATTTTCGATATTTTGTAGATACGTTCATCTGGTAGTTATACCGCGAAATTAAGTAAAGATCAGTGATGTGATGGATATCCGTATCCGTATGTGTGGATTCTCGAGGAAGAACAAAGATCCGTATCCATATACGGATTAATAAATAGATGAAATTTTACATATAAAACAAAAGAAAGACCCACGCAATGCAAGTCGTAACATGTCTTGCCTATCACGCAGTATCAAGTAGCATCAACTATTGTTTCGTTTTAATTAAGAAATCTGTATCCGTTTCCGCAAATATACATATTTCATGATCCGGCACATCACTAATAAAGATATGTGTAAAAATATAGATATATATATCTAGATATAAATATACAGATGACACTATTCATGCTCTATAAGACACAAATTGCATATATGTAAAGGCATCAGTAATACTCTGCGATATTTAAAACTTTGTAGTTACAAGATGTTATGGCAACCAATAAATTTAGCCGATGTGTGCCCAAGCAACTCTGGAATCACGGAGTGCTCTCCCTTTGGATACGTTTATCTGAACCTATTGGTACAATTGTATGGTGGTACCAGCGATAAAATATGTACCCAAGAATCGGATGATATTAAAGATGAGTACGACTTCATAGTGGTCGGTGCTGGTTCTGCGGGTTGCGTGGTCGCTAATAGGTTGTCTGAAAACCCTAACTGGAAGGTAAGTTGTTTTCTGTAACAATAATGGTATGGGAGAGTGTTGGTTATAAGATTAGGAACAATTGGTTCTGCGGGTTGCGTGGTCGCTAACAGGTTGTCTGAAAACCCTAACTGGAAGGTAAGTTGTTTTCTGTAACAATAATGGTATGGGAGAGTGGTTATAAAATTAGGAACGATTTTAAGAAAAATGGTAAATCCGGTAATAAAACTTTTTGAATCGTGTTAAATAGACACTTAAGTAGGCGTTTATACAAGTATTTGCATAAAATCAAAAAATCAAAATCAAAATATACTTTATTCAAACAGGCTTTACAAGTACTTTTGAATTATCAATACGGAAACAAAATATATTGAATTTATGAATTTCGCCACCAGTTCGGGATGTAGATTCTACCCCAATTGAGCCAGCTCGTATATGAGCTGTAGTCAGTAGGCTACATATAAGCCAACGTCAATTAAACTACAGCGTGTAACCTTCTTTCGTTCTTATACTAAGGATGCTATCACAAGATAGATAATATTTTCAGGTACTCCTTCTAGAAGCAGGTTCGGAACAACCAGACGTGACCCTTGTCCCCGGTTTGTCGAATGTGCTACGGGGTTCTTACATTAGCTGGACGTACACATCTAAGCCTAATGAAAAGAGTTGCCTTGCTCGACCGGGAAGAAGTTGTTCTATTATAAGGTATAATCCAAAATAATACAAATGTAATTTATTTCCGACTACGCGGCAAGAGAGGATAATGTGGTTATCAGTCTATGTTTATATGTACATATGGGTTTGTACCTTTGTGTGACTATTTAGACCAAACCCGTAGGCCGATTTTGAAAACCGACAAGTCGTTTCATTTTTTATACCGGCGCAAATGTCATAGAAATTATAAACACTTGGAAAAATCAAAATGGCCGACTTTAGGCGACACAATGTGGAAAAGAAAAAAATGAAAATCGACTAACCGTGTTAAGTGGGGCATCATTGATAAGCATTTAAAAATCATTTCTTGGTTTCTTAAAACATTCTCAGTCAGAATTACCGTTAAGAATCTATAACGATTTAAATTTGGTTAGTAGAGACTCTATGGTCTTGTTACGCTTGTTAGTCCGGTTTTTAATTGTTTCAATTAATTAATAAATACTAGTTTTTGTAATTAATGAGCACTAAATGTAGCTTAAATATTTATTTATTATTACTGATTATAATGATTCTGTAGCGATTTTGAGCTCATACAGTGCCTTTATATAAGCTAGTAAGTTTAACTTTTTCATTAAATTTTGGCACTAAATATGCACTAAATTATTGCTACATTACTAAACATTACTGTTTAAAAGATTAGCCATAATATAACTGATTCTGTTCATATGACCTTTAGATTTATATTAAGATATGTGCATATAGGAAATGTTTCCTTGTTAAGTGGTAAAACGATGGGAGGTTCGAGCTCTATCAACGCCATGTTATACATCAGAGGAAACAAAGCAGATTACGACGGCTGGGCCGCACTGGGCAACCAGGGGTGGAGCTACAAAGATGTAATTTTGTTTCTTACTAACTGCGTCTGCATATCTTATGCAAAGCAAGGCAATTTTTTTATTAATTAAAATTTAAAAAAAAATCTATAATAAAAGTAGTCTAAGTTATTTCTTAGAATATAAGCTATTTGCGAGTGAAGATCTCGTCAAAATCGGTGCAGCCGTTTCAGACACGACGGACAGACAGACAAACAAATATTTTAAAAAATAATGTTTTCATATGCATTAAGTGAAAAGATGTTAAATTAGACTTACAAACATATTTGTATAGATTTTTTTATAATTTAAAATATGTACATCAAATCCATTATAAATTTTACAATTTATATCCATTACTATTTTAAAAAATGATTTTTCATATTACTTTAAACAGGTACTACCGTTCTTCAAAAAGTCAGAAAAAAACATGAACATAAAATACATTAACAGAAAATATCATGGTTATTCTGGGGAACAATTTGTGTCTAGGTTTCCTTATGCCGACAAGCCTTCCTTGATGCTGACTGCTGCTTTTCACGAGAAAGGACTCCCTCTAACAGATTTCAATGGACCCCAACAGGAAGGCACTATGCAGGGTCAGACTACATCATTATCTGGTGAACGAGTTTCAACTAACACAGCCTTCATTCAACCCATCAGGTTTAAAAGAGAAAATCTAACTGTCAAAACCAATTCCACGGCTGTTCAGATACTCATTGATAAAAATAAGAAGGCATATGGCATAATTTATTCTCAAAACGGCAAAACTTTAACCGCTTATGCCAAAAAAGAAGTCATTGTTAGCGCTGGAGCTCTTCATTCGCCACAGGTATTGATGCTATCTGGCATCGGACCGAAGGAGCATTTAGAACATTTAGGTATACCCGTGATACAAGATTTAGCTGTTGGAGAAAATCTACATGAACATGTTACGTTTGATGGTATAATTGTAGCTCTTTCTAATAAAACAGCAACAATGGTCAGCGAAGACAAAATGTTAGAAGCGGTTAAAGATTACGCTGAAATGAAAATAAAATATGGTCCGTTATCTGGTAATGGACCGACGGGTACGGTAGCGTTTCTCAAAACCGATCCAAATCTTATCGCCCCAGATGTAGAATACACCTTCCGCAATATTTACAATTGGAGAGATTTTTTCGATAATCCAATATTAACTCAAAGAGCATTAATTTTTCCAACAGCTTTTTACGACTCAATAACACCAAGGGTGGCCAATATGGTACCTAAGAGTATTGGCGTGCTTTTATTAAACGAATCTGATCCAATAGGCCCTTCGATAATTCGCATGAATCACTTAAGTGATGAAAGTGATCTTATTCCTTTATTGAAAGGACTAAAGTTTTTCCTATCCTTAGAAAATACAAAAGCATTTAAATCATCCGGGGCATATATTGTTCGTGAACGTATGCCTGCTTGCAAAGATTTTGTATGGGGTACTGACGATTATTTTATTTGTATCATAAAAGCGTATACATCGACTACATTTCATCCTGTTGGAACTTGCAAGATGGGACCGAAGTCGGACCACAAAGCCGTCGTAGATAACGAATTAAGAGTGTACGGTGTCTGCGGGTTGAGAGTCATCGATGCGTCAATAATGCCTAAGATTATCCGAGGAAATACGAATGCTCCATCTATCATGATAGGAGAGAGAGGTGTGGATTTTATCGTCAAGTACTGGCAGAGTTATAATAAAGCATTTTGTGCCTAGTAAAACATAAACTTCCTTACTATAAAAGTGTGGAATAAAACCACGTTCAACAGTTGTCTAGCTAAACAGTGTTTAAAAATTAAGCATTAGCTCACTTAAGCGTATGTTAGGCTTCGTCTAAAGCATATTTAAGTCAAAACCGTCCTTAGATGCGAATTTTTACTACAGATTGTTTTTTTTTTCAACACGCGATTAAAGTTAATTTAAATCTTTTGTAGTGAGGCAGTAAAAGTCTAACTGTCATGGTTTTAAAAGTTTGTAAAAATATTTGTATTAGAATTCGATTCTATTTTTTATATGTTACTTAATTAAAGTAATACATACATAAATTAATATATTATTATATAAATTGATAAATATATAAATCGTATCGTTTCTGTAATGTTTCCCTAAAAATGAATTAAATAACTTTCTTCTAGGATAAATCTAATCCATTTTAATATAAATTAACAAACGAATATTAAAAATGAATATATTTATGCATAGAACGTAGTACTTTTCATTTTGAATAATTGTTATATTTATGAGTAATAATGAAATAAAACAATGAACTTATGGCACACCATTTACTGCTTCAACGTCGACTGACCCCCCTCTCACAAACATTCTTTAACTACCTACTATGTGTATTTGTTACAAACACTATAATAATATTTATATTTTGAATATAAATAATACTTATTTTTGCACAGAGACATGGTAATAACGTTTTTATAAACCGTTTTTATTTTAAAACTTACCATAGACTTTCGGGTAAACCTTCTTTTTTAAAAAATATCTTTTCATTTAGTTATGTTCCTCAAAATGACTACATACTTAAGTATTTTAAATTTCCATTCAAATTTTCAATGAAACAACAAATTTCAAGTACAAGTTTTCATTTTTATTTCAAATAACAAGATACAAATACTTTAACGATACATTTTTTTTTTTCAATTCAATTATTTCTAGATGTTCTATCATTATCCATATACAAGTATAAAAATACAAGCCTTTAAATGGCGAACTCCGATAAAAAAGTACAATTTTCGTACAAATAAACTCCACACATGACGTCTTAACAATAATCTAGTGTTTTATTGCAATTATAAAAACAAGTTTATACAACATTATAAAGTCCTCTGGACGAAGTACACTAGATGGCGCTTATCGCCGAAGCAACGCAATGGCCGACTTACGACCAAATAAATTATCAATTATCAATTATTCTCAATTATTTTCAAGTTTATATGTTCACTTTTCTGGCAATTTAATCACTGGCATCTGTGATCCCCAGTTGGCCTCGCAGTGGTCGATCAAGTCTTTCTCAGATTCCGACAGGATCGAAAGATCAATTTCTTGGCTGTCGCTAAAAGGGTCGGCGTATGGGTAGTGGACGAGGATGCAACTGAAGTCCATGGGGGTCTTGCAGAAGCCGAGCAATCTCTTCAACTTACTCTCAGAATCGACCTGCAAAGAAGAGAAATTTTATTAATATTTGTGATTTAAAAACCAGTTCTCGTTACTGAAAATCACGAAAAAATATGATCTATGTATGTATGATTTTAATTGAATTGCACACTAAATTGGTATATTTGCACTGTAAAATTACTAATATTGGTTTAAAATTAGATAATTTTAATTAGATTGATTTAAATAATACGTAAATATTACAAACAAGCTGCATAATACAAAAGGTTTAACTTTTCGGCTATTTTAATAAGTCGTATAATACAAGATTGTAGTTTTACCTTAATGACATAGATGTCGTTCTCGTCGCAAAACGCCTGTAGTAAGACCTCTTGCATGTGTGTGGCGCTGTCGCCAGGTGGCGCCGCTGCGGTCAAACAGAACAACGCGCCATTTGTACTCTTTGACAGATGTTGTATGGCTGGTAAGAGGCCAATAGTTAACCTCTTTTCCACACAAGCCCTCCTCAACACTGTCCTGATACATTGACTTATTGTGCTGTAAAGAAAAAAAAGAAAATATTTAATTTTTGCTCAAAGTTTTCGCAGTTTTCAAGATTCGACCTAGCATCTTTAAACAGGTATAGTTTTTAAAATAATATGGTGTAATACCAAAATAAAAGGTTACGAAATGTAACAGTGTACTAATTGGAATTAAACTTGTGAAAAGTTAATGGGTTTCCGATTCTTGGAAGACAAGATTCCTTGAAACTCGAACAGTATTCACTTTATTAGCAATTAACACATTTAGGTTAGCATTTGTTCATTATTTACTTTGCGAAAAAGTTTGTTTGGATGTGTTTTGCATCTATTATTTTACATCATTAATAGTGTCTTGTTAACTGATATGATACTATTATTTTATCATATTAGAATTAATATTTCATTCTGTTATTGTATGTAAATTTAATTGCAACGATTACTGAGACTGTATCAAGCTTGCACATGTGAACATTAAAATTGTGCAATCATACTTATCTAAACTAAAAGTGTTCACAATTGATTCCTTACCTCTTAGCAGCAACTCCGCTGAAAGATTCAGTTTTCACAGGAACAACTGACTCGTCGTACATTTTGCTTGTTAAATGTATACTTTTCAGATCTTCACAAATTTTGGGAAACTGCAACCCGTAGGATGGAATTTTCACCTAAACTTCACACAACAACGCAAAAATCCTTGCAATTTCCACTATTATCAGCACTTGTTATGTTATCACTCGGCAATCCTCTCGAAAATATGTCACAACAATTTCACAACTTCACAAAATCAACTAGCGTGGTTTCACTTTGGTGGCTTGGATCAGAATGTGGCATCTGTGACGTAGATCGCTCTTTTATAATGTGGTCGACGCACGCGCGAACGTTTCCATGTGTGCGTGGCGCCTATTTAAGTGTTGATAAAAATTCTTCGAAATCGGCTTGTCGCGAGCCAGTGTGTTGTATCTTTACACCTGTGTTTTGTAGTGGTAGTAATATTATTTCAAGTGATAGTGCAGTGTGCGTAGTGCTTCGTGCTAGTCTGTGTACTCCTGCAGGTCACAACGTGTTCGGTGAATGTCAATTTTATCACAGATCCTCCCTTCCCCCCTCAGCTCTTGATACGGCAGGCGTCAAAGGGGCAATTTAAGTCTTTCGTCGGTTCGTGTAATGTTAAGGTTATCTTCGTTTACATGTGTGCGTGCGTTTTATCCGTCTACGATAGCCGAATGGTTTTCCCGCTTCTGTTTTGTTAGGGAAAGGAATGTTGGTTTTTTGTTACCAAACTGGGGTATTTAGGCGGATACTGCAATTACCGTTTTTATCAATTCGCGTGGATGTGCAAAGCGATTTCGATTTCATTGATATAGTGCATAGTGCATAGATGTTACAACGCTAGTATGATATGTTACGTAAGAATATTTATGAGAACATGTGATTTTAATCGTAATATAATTTATCTGAATATTTTAATACGATTAAATAATAGCGTTACCATGTTTTGCATTCACGCGTGTAAATCTAACGACGAAAGTGTATCACAGGGTTAAATTTTGGGTCATTAATTTATTTTACTGTTAACTTTCAATTATTTAATTTTTGAATTAATTTAATGTGATGCGTTATCAATACAATTAAAAGCTTAATTACTCAAAACATATTTTAAGTAGAATCTGATGCATATATAAAGGCTGATAAGCAATAATGTGTCAACCCACAAAAACTCAAATTCGGAAATATTGATGTATTTTGATATCCATATATAAATAAGGTTTTATTTAGTATCTCTTCAGAGTCGAGGTCAATTTTGCAGTGGTTTTAACATTTAGATAAAACTTCTTTATGATCACAACAAAGTTTATATTTTAATCTACTTCACAACATATTATTGTAAATACGTGGGAAATTATTCAATAATATTTATGTAAATTACTATTTACATAAATATTATTAGTTACTACTAACGGCACAATACCTAATTAATATGAATTAGGTATTATTGAAAGTTGTAAACACAATTGGTTTTTACGAAGACGGTGTTATAATTAACGTTGCATCTTAATTGGTACAAATTAATTAGCCGCGCAGACTAGCAGGACTTTTGATATTAGACAGGGTTACAAGGAGCCATTAGACGCTTAATTAGTTCACAATTTTTGTATATGTTGACGACTGTTTTTATTAACATTAATATGGAACTTCGTTATACTTTTTTGCCTAGTGGACAGGAGCGTTCTCGTTCTTTAGCAACGATTTTCGTTTTTAATTTTGAACGATTATTTAGATTTTTCTCACCCTAAAAATGCAAATGAGAGTTCATAAGCTTATATCGACAGTCCATCTACCTATCCTACTTTTAAAGGGCTGTATCTTTTGAACCGTTATTGGTATCCGATTATAATTGAAACATTTATTATTAATAATATAAACCGATAATAATAATAAAAAGCGTGAGTTGGATATTAGCGCGTTTCATCTGTTTTTCTTATCATTATCTTTACTATTTGCTTTTGATATACAATAAAGATAAGATGCAAATACAATCGTCAATTCTTTCACGAGCTATCACGGCACCCATGTGGTTATGTAATAACAATGGCTGTCATTAATAAGCGAGGGTCAACGTTCGATGACCAACCAATAACAATCATATTTAATTGCTTTGGTTTCAGATCTATAATATAATTAGTCATTTGTATCGCGTTAATTAACAACTGGATGCTGATAAGCAAATACGTGTCAACCCACAAAAAGTCAAATTCGAAGATATTGATGTATTTTTATACTGTGTCACCTATTTAACATTATTCAAAAAATGTTCAGTTCATCTAAACTAAATATGTACGGAAAAAAGTTTTCACGATGTTTTCTTTCACCGCAGAGCACGAGATGAATTGGACGCTGATAAGCAATACTGTATCAAGCTACTCGTTTTGAGAAAATGGCATCTAAAGATGTCAAACCTATTCTTAATAAATTTGTTTGAGGACGTATATATTCATTTTTCTTTTATATTTTGATAAAATGTATAATGAATCAAAAGCAGTTAAGCTTATTTTATAAATTGCAAAATATGGAACGCACCTGAAACTCGAAGTATTGAATAAAGAAACTTTTTTTCATACTTATTTACTTTAAATTACTTGAGTTTTTTTTAATAATATTAAATAGGTATATAGGACGTAGTATCAAAATACATCAATATCTCTAAATTTGACTTTTTGTGGGTTGACACATTATTGCTTATCAGCATACAATTTAAACACAAAATATAGAAAACTACTGATCGAAATAACGTTATCAAAAATAACGTTATCGAAAACTATCAAAATTTGTAATCGAGGTATTGATTACGAAGAGCTCTTACACAAAATATCGCGTCAGAGACAATGTTTTATCGAGTCATTGAGTTTATTACGTTTTGTATCTCGTTATCTGACGCGATTATATAATTTAATTACTTTTATCATATCGTAAACAATGAGAGTCATTAAAGAGCTATTGGACACCCAATGTTTAGAAAACGTGTTTAAATTTGGGATAGCGAGAAAATCATTAAAATATCTATTAGATTATTATTTTTTTAATAGTTTGCCATATCTCTTACATTCATTGATTAGAAGTCGATTTGGGGAAGACCATCCGACCTCAAGAGAGCCTTCAGCTACCGACTTTCGTTCAGGTGCCAATCGCTCGTTAGATGAAATCTATCTTCTACGTAAATAAAGATACATACATAAATACATATGCATATATCTTCATATGCGGGAGGTTCATGGGTCAGTAGGGAGAAATCTGAAACTTTGAGAGGTAAAAAAAATTCTTGAAAGGAACCCTGTGACCGATTAAAAAAAACTGTATTCAAAGAGTTCCGATAAACTCTATTCGGCTGGAGAATCGACTGTGATATCTACTTTTACAATAAAAATATATATATTTTTATATTTTCTTGTGGATATATATAGATCATTAGAAATAAACGTTACTGCGGAATCGCATGTTTAAAATTAAAAAAAAAAAGTTAAATTATTTTTATATTTTAGTAAGGATCCCTAATCTTTCTAGCATAAAATATAGCCCATGTTACTCAGCCTGAATATAGTTTTTCAATGATGAAAGAATTTTCGAAATCGGCTTAGTAGATTTTGAGTTTATTCATTACAAACATTAGTGTAGATTAGTACTCGTAAATTTATATAGAGACACAGATGTCACAAACACGAATTATATTACAAGTGCAGATCATTACAGTATGAAATATTGTCTAGTTCTACAGAATGCACTGATCTTATCATGTTAGCGTGGAACGAGGCCGTCTGTTTACTCTGAACTACTCGTTTTATATGTAAAAACATTATGTTTCGGAATTAGTTCATATTGATTGTTTTTGAGAATTCAAGTTATGCCCTGGACTAGCAATTATATGATTCGTTGAATAGATGGGGTTATACTGAAAATGAAAATTATAGGGTTCATATTTTATTAATGGTAATATAATTTTGAATTATAAGACTTTTTTTAAAGGGTTTTTAAAACTTCAAAAACATAATACGTAAATTGCTTAAGTTGGTTAGCATGTTTATTTCAGATAGACGGGCGTCTGGAATAAACACGAGTGAAGTCGCGAAAAATAATTAGTTAATGGTATAAGTATAATTTAAATATTGGTTGGATGATTTAAGAACTACTTAAGACTCATTGAATAATCAATGATTCACTGAAAAACCTTAAAACTCTACTCCGTATTACAAACTAATTTGCCGTTTCAATCGCGTTTATGTTTACTGCTTAGCATCTAATCGTCGTGGCGTAATGTAATATAGCCTATAACACTCCTCAATAAACAGGCTATCCAACGCACAAAATATATTTCAAATCATACCAGTAGTTTCATAGATTACATACATACAAAGTTAAAAACAAAATTTACCTCTTCATAATATTAGTATAGATTTTTACTGAAAAACTTAAAACTCGACTTCTTAAAAACCCTAATACGTTTAATAAGAAAACCTCCATTAACACTAAACAGAACTTCAAACATCCATCATTTCAGCTTTCGATTTCACAAAACAGCTTTACACAGAAAGTACTGCATTTTCTAGAAATTGAAAACCAAATGGTGAACTTCATAGAGTTCTTTGAACTGATTACGCGACAAGGCCGACGAGGCCTTGGGGCCGATCGATACTGAAGATTAGTCACGAGATGTTTGTATTTCATGAAACATACGAGTACATACCGTACGGTTAGTATTTAACTGACCGAATTCAAACGTGTGAAACGCAGGGCTGGAATTACGCTATGTGCCCCGGGGCACAATGAAAAATAAAACACCTTTACCTAAATCATTACTTATGGAAAACGTAGTAGTAGAAAGAACACTTTTATTATAAAGAAAAAAAGTTTCATAAAGAATGATAATTTGTTAATAAAAATCTTTAAAACAATCTATCACATCCTAATTTTTCCACCCAGGCCAATGGTACCTAATGCAAATTTAGCGCTGGTTAAACGAGTTAACTAATTTAGTAATTTAAATTTAATATCATATAATTCTATGTTTCATAATCTATGATTATGAATAAAATAAATAATGACTTTTTGTGGGTTGACACATTGTTGCTTATCAACATCCAAATATAAAGTTTAATGGTTTTATCTTTTAAAAATAAGAAATTCCATACAAACTTTCAACCTCTATATTAACCTCTTTATACCTTTTTTCGCAATTAAGAAAGCCTATGTCCTTTCTCAGGGTCTAAAGATTGTCTGTGCCAAATTTTATCAAAATCAGTTGAGAGGTTTAAGCGGGAAAGCGTAAGAGACAGAGTTACTTTCGTAAATATAATATTAGTAGGGAAATAGGGATATAGAAAATCAGTGCAGAGTGCTAATATATTTTTTAAATTATGTATAAAATATATTAAATGTATTTGATACACTGATAAGCATACGGATTTCATTTTGAGGAAATGGCGTTTAAAGGTGTCAAACCCATTCTTAACAAATTTGTTTGAAGACGTATATATTCATCTTTTCTTTTCTATTTGGATAAAAGCTATTATGAATTAAAAGCAGATGATAAATGTCATGAGTTATCTAATAATATTATAGACAATATTTTAAAAGAGTAACTATCGAGTTTCTTGCCGGTTCTTCTCGGTAGAATCTGCGTTTCGAACCGGTGGTAGCTTCATTATTGATATAATTTTTATTTGTTATTTTCATGTATGACGATTCAAAAGTGCTCGTAAGAGACTACTTGAATAAAATATTTTTTTGATTTGATTTAATAAGTTTTTCAAATATTCGAGATTATTGTATAAATTGCAAAATATTGGACGAACTTGAAATTCGAAACATTAAATTAAGAATCTTCGTACTCATTTAGTTTAGATGACTTGAATTTTAATTGAATCATGTTTAATAGTTCATGCAGTATCAAGATGCACCAATATTTCCAAATTTGACATTTTGTGGGTTGACACATTATCGCTTATCAGCGTCCATTTACTCTATTGCCATCGTTAAAGTATGTGATTAAGTGTCGTCTTTGACAATAGAAACTTAATAATGTTCAAACTTATGATATAAATAATTCTGGTCGAATTTGCGCACTGGGCGACTGGGTGTCATATTAATCTGCATCACCTAATTGATAAGACATGTGGACTTCATAAAACTCGCACGTGCGAGCGCGTGCTTTTCGTAACCAATTCAAACTGGTTTATCAGCTGTGGGTTCCAAGCGTGATTCATACATAGACATGAACAACACTGATTTTAATTCGACAAACGCGTTGGCGCAATGGTCACTGCAACTTTCTGAAGCGCTAACGGTCGCGAGTTCGATCCCCGCTCACGGCAAAACGTTTGTATTGGCCATACAGATGTTTGTCGTGGTCTGGGTGTTTGTGTTGGTGTTGTGAGTGTTTCCGGACCCCCAACACAAGGTCATGAGATCTTAATGGGGGCCGTTGAGTGTGATGCGTTATTTATTGTAATACAACTACTTCTAAACAGGAGGTTTCCAATTTGAGCTTTTATTTTTTGTTTTGGTAAATTCTATACTTAAATCATAAAAAAGTAAAATTCGTTTCTAAATTTGTATTATTCTCTGAAACTAGTGATCTGATTTGAAAAATTATTTTTGCGTTGGATAACCTCTTGGTTGGTTATCATGCTACGACTCATAGGAGAAAAGCAGTAACCATAAACGCGAGTAAAACCGCGAAGGGAAGCTAGAAAAAAATTGACAACAAATACCCTGCAAGAAAGTCAACGTACATTGTTTTATTTTTAAAGTAATCGTTATTAAAAATAGAAAACAAAACGGGTAGGTTTTTGGTTTTACTAATACATTTTAATGTTAACTTTAAATTTACGAAATGTCAAAGTTATTATTGGTATATGAGATGTTATTACAGAAGATTAAAATAATAATTTTAATAAGATCTTGTTAAAGCTATGAATATTTACTTCAATTTAGAAATAAATTTGATAACAGGAATATAACAACTTAGTCATGATGAGACTACCAAAAATTATGTCTGTCTAGTAATTATAATAAGGTATAAGTACTTAATTATGATTACTATAGTTCTTATCGTTGGTACATGGTTACATTTTATCTTAAGCTAATTTAATTATTTTAAAAATAACCAATCTTATCACAATATTCATGATTATAATCTATAATGGAATGCGAAATTAAATTTTAATTATAAAAATTTGAAAAATTATATCTATTTTATTAAACATATATTAATACGTGAAGAAATAACTTTGAACTCGTTTTTACGAAATTTGCGTACACGAAGGAGTATGAAATTTCGTACATTTAGTTTATATAGGTACAAGAGAGAGGAATGATAATATTTTTTTTAGTTAAAAAATACATTCCATCAATATAAAAAAATATTTCACACACTATGATGTATTTGTAACACATAAGCATATATGGATGCTGATAATTAATAATGTGTCAACCCACAAAAAATCAAATTCGGAGATATTGATGTATTTTGATATTGCATCACCTATCTTAAATAAATAAAATAATATATATAAATAAAATATATAAATAAAATTTAAGTCATCTGAACTTAATAATTCCGGAAGAAAGACTCTTAATCTAATGTTTCGAATTTCAAGTGCGTCCTATATTTTGTATCTATACAATAATATCAAATATTTGAAAAACTAAATATTAGATAATAATGACTTATATCAATCTGCTTTTAATTCATAATAGCTTTTTACAAAATAGAAAAGACAAGATGGATATATACGTCTTCAAACAAATTGTTTAAGATTTGGTTTGACATATTTAAACGCTATTCTCAAAATGAAGTTCGTGTGGCTTGACACATTATTGCTTATCAGCGTCCATATATATGTTTTGTTTATGGTTAAAGTCTTTGGTCAATTCGATAATTAATTACCCGTGGTCAATCTTGAAATCTGTTGAAAGTTTAATGAACTACGGCCAATCTCCGACCGCTAGGCCACCACTATTTAATATACATAAAGAGAAAACTCATTTTTCTTATTTTTCAGTCCGTATAAAGGCGTAAAATATCAAATATTTCGACGAATTAGTCTTTTTATATATTTGCTTTGTTTGCTTTTTTTAACTTCTCCATTAAAATATTTTGGTAGGCTTTGAACAACTTCTTATACCATATCGAAAAATCTCTTCATCTTACCTGGAATACATGCTTTCCTCCACACTTCTTGTGGTTTAGTGCAAAGTAGGATTAAGCCAGTCAGGTGCCAATGCCGAACCTGCCATGCCATGCCTGAAATGGTTTCAAAGATAATCAGGGGTTTTAGAAATTATTATAATATGAATTATCAAACACAAATAAATCTTTTGTCTAAATATCATGTCGTATGTATTTATTTAAAATCCTCTAGGGATTTTTTTTTTATATTCCCCTTATCTCGATAAACATATATGTATGTACATTATGTACTAATACATACAAGGACGAAAATGTGTTTTTTTTTTTAACAATAGAAGGCTAAACGTATATTTCGATTCAGACGACACAATTCCCCGGTACTAAGAGTATGTATGGGAATATTCCGAACGCAATCCACCTCATCATAATGATACTTTGCATAGGCGTCGAATGCACTTATTAACACCTCATTAAATAAAGATATTATAATGAAGACTTTTTAAAAAAGCAACCGACTTTTTCTTTAATTACCTAAAGACCAAACCACCTAAAGTCAGTAATTGCCACTTCATTCACTCAATCACTATAGTGTCAATTAAAATAAGATATAATAATAAATAAATGCAAACTATGTCTATTCTTCTTTTTTCCTCTTAATTAGCAGACAAATGAACTGAATAATTTTTTATAATGAAAAACCATAATATAAAATAATGCTCGTAACTTTCTTTCCAGATATACCAAACTTGTCTTAAGTTAAGAAAAATAGACTATAAACCTTTGAACATCATTAATGAGGTTGACAACCTCTATCAATAAAAACAATATGACTGTCCCTGCATTATCTGATGCATAAACATATGGCGACATACAATTGTTACTGATAAATATTTCAGTCAAACATGACTAAGAAATAAATGTTTATTATCAACCGAGAGCTAGCCACGTGCTACTAAAATGCATAATTATCAAAAATTACGAATTTTCATACAAACTTCACTCGTAAACTTTTACTGCTTTACTATAAAAGATGAATAAAAACATCAACATAAATAAAACCATGTTCAACACCTGTTTAAGTAAAAACTGCTTTACTACAAAAGATTTAAACAGACGTTAAACGCGTGTTTAAAAAATCCGTACTACAAATCCGCGTCTAAGCACAGTTTTGAGTTAAACATGCTTTAGACATAGATTAACATACGTTTAAGTGAGTTTAATAGATGTCTAAAACCTATTTCAGCTGTCAAATGTAACGTATAACATTTTATCAATAAGTTTTTTTATGAGTTCATTCGCTGATAAGCAATTTAGATAATATTTTAAGCAATGTTTAATTTTTAAACACTGTTTAGCTAGACACGTGTTCAACATGGTTTTAATGCGTCTTTTGTAGTATGACAGAGTGTTTAAAAATTAGACTTTGTTTAAAATGTTGTCAAAATTGCTATACTACGTGAAAAATTATAAAGAAACTTATTAGTAAAATGTCACACGTTACATTTGACAGCTGAAAATGGGTTTTAAGCATATTTTAAAAATACCTAAGCGTATGTTCATACATAATTAAACTATGTCTAAATCATGTTCAACTCTAAACTATCGTTAGATGCGGATTTGTAGTACAGGATTTTATAGACACGCGTTTAACGTATACTTAAACCTTTAAAATAAATTTTCTCATGATTTCTTCCGCTGTTATGTCGAGTTACAAGACTTCTGAGAAAGAAAATTTGATTTAAGTGTGACGCATTAAAAAAAGTAAATGTTAAAAAACCTCTTTATGTACCAAACTAGTATGCAGCGAACTGGCAAGCCTAGCTTAAGATAAAGCGAAGTTTAACGGCAACTTAAAATTAAAACACGTTTAAGTATTTATAGGTAAACAGGTCTAAACAAGTGCATAGAGGTTATTTGATAAGAAATCGCATAGAATACGGATTCAATGCAGACGAGGCCAAGGACCGAAGCAATATTACTAAAGATGTGAAAGTCAATTTGCTCGTTCGTACGGTATTACCCGTGACGTCTGTAAGTTTGCCTTCACCTAGCCTTTTAATAACTACTAGTAATTAAATTACCAATTTCCATACATTTTTTTTAATAAAAAATAGTTGATAAACAATAACGGGTCACTTGATATTAAGTGATTTGCAGCACCAGAATAGCCACAAATTGCCAGCATAAAAAGAGTCAAGGATGAAAGGGGATTAAAGGAATGATGCCGGTGTTAGGTCTCCAGCTCTCCTACTTACCGTACGAAACGAAAACCTTTTGTGAAATTTATGTACTGTCCCGGTCGAGCCCACCCGTTTACCAGCTATAGTCATTGGGTTACAGTTGGATATTGATAATGTGTCAATAATGTGTCAACCCAAGTAAGTCAAATTCGGAGATATTGATGTATTCTGATAATGCGACACGTATTTAACATTATTTCAAACCTTTTAAGGTATATTTATAAAGCAAAAAAGTACAGAAAAATTCCTTAATTAAATGTTTCGAATATTGAAGTGTGTGCCAAATTTTGCAATATACAATAATCCTGTATATTAGAAAAAAACATTATTAGATAAAACTATTGATTATACCAATTTGATTTTAACTCATTTAACCTTTTATCAAAATAGAAAGGAAATATAGATGTATACGTCTTCCAACAAATTTGTTAAGAATAGTTTTGACATCTTTAGACGCTATTATCTCAAAATGAAGTCCGTGTGGCTTCACACAGTCTTGTTTATCAGCGTCCAGTTAGACTGTATCATAGCTCTTTATTTCAATCTGCAACTTGTAGTCCTTAGTTAAGGAGTTCTCTTCTCATACTTATAGCTAATCAGATCTTGATTAAATTATGGAAACACACAAAAAAGCGACATTAAATAGCTAACGGATCTAGCATTTCGTTCAGTGAAATTCATTGAAAGCCCTTCCAAAACTTTCAATTTCAAATGTTCATAGGCGGCGGAGCTCACTTAATATAAGGTAACCTGCTCCTGAGTTTGCCTGTTATTTTTATTAACAAAGTTCTAAATAACGAGTCCGCCATCTTGGATAATCCGCCATATTGGATTTAATGTAACGTAGTATTATTGTGTTCTGCTTAGCAAGTCCTTTTATTTAATGTCCATATTGTGGTAGTGCAGAAAAAATAACGAGTCCGCCATTACGATTTAGAATTACATCACATAATGCATGATCATCTAAATTAAGTGTGTATAAAATTTCAGCTCAATAAGTTCAAGATAACTGGTTCAAATTTAAGTGGCAAGTATCCACCCGGATGTACATACATACATTGCGAGTTAAAAAACTTGTAACAAAGAGGAGTTTTTCAATTCGTTAGGATTATGTATGTTCATTGTTCATCAATTACTCGAAGATGCCTTAAGCTATTTGGTTTATTCCTATTTTGTACGAGATGATACACACTACTATTAGTTCCATAATTTTCATCAGATTTTAAAATCGACATAACTGGAATAAATATATCATTCGAATAAACTAAATTACTTATTTCGTTATTGAAATTCAAATTTTTTTAATAAGTTTAGAAAAAAATACATAATACAATTGTAGTAAGGATGACATTTTAATAAGAAGCTATTATAAAACATCTGTAGCGGGTTATTTCTCTGAAGTTTTTTTTTTTATCTTGACACGGTTATCGATATCTCATGGAACGAAAAATAAGTTTAAAACGGCATATTTGTGTTGCACAAGACTATTTTTACATTACGCAATATTTTGTGCAAAATATCCATCCAGGTGTTAAATCAGTTACAAATAATTTCTATAAATATTATGAAAGTTTGTAAGCAAAAAATTCAAGTGTAACTGACGCCGTGGCTGCCATAAAATGTAATGTAACAACACCTTAAAGTATTAGTCGAAATCCATATATTCCTTTTTATTTCGACTATAACGCTTCTCTTTGTGCTAAGTTTGACCATCCCCAGGCGTTTTAGTGGGTATAAATCCACACATAAGATGTTCGAAGATTTCCCCTGCGAAAAAAAAAAAAATTAAACGTTTCGCTTACTTCTTACAAGGAAGTAATACTGTTACAACGAACTCCATCGACTTTCTTTCCCAGAAGTATTGCAAAGGCTTCACACTTGAAACTTAAGAATACACTACAGATTACAGCAGTCCTCAAGCAAGCGTTATATTAAATTACCAACATTCTAAAATTTGTAATAATCATAATAAATTGTGTAACACATAATATGTTTATTATAGTATTTATGTAGGTTAACAAGATTATTGAATATTAAAAATACTAATTCTAAATAACAATTCAATATATTTCATAACAGTAGATAGTAGATATGTTCAGTTCAATTTTTAGGTTATTGGCATTAGATATATTATAAACGAATGGATTTTGGCAGCCAGAATGAAAAATATTTTGGATTTCGTAGCCTAACAACCACTTAGCGACTGAGTATGCATGGCGAATGTTCCTTTGAGCCAACAATGCCTTCAAAATGTTGTAGAAAACATTTATTTTATACTCTTTAGTTTACTTCTTTCGTTTTCTAAGACGGTTTTTTTTTACACTTTAATGTTGTGCGGAAATGTTTGTGATTTACCTAAGTTACAACAGCCCAATGTCAAACGCTTATTACCATTTACAAAATATTGCTTTTCCCGATGCAAAACTGTTACTTATTGAGGAGTTCTCCGGTTGTTGCAACATCAGCTCCAATTGACCATATGCATTGTGACGAGCACAAATTGCTTGGTAATCATATTGAAGTAATCGAACCGCAACCCGTGAAATACTTGTTATTGATTAGTTTCGGTGGCCATCTTTGGTCTTCATCATCAGTTCGGTGGAGAAATCAGTGAACAAACATAAAAAGGTGAAGATAGAACCTTCTCATTTTTCGAAGTAGGTTAAAAACATGTTTTGCAACTCTATTATAGTAAGTACCCTTCGCACTAACCTCAATTATAGAATAAAACGGTTAAAAACCTCCGAGGTATTCCCCGACAGGATCTCAGCAAGGAAGTCGCTGAGGGACTTTACTGATTCTGTATATGATACGTTTAATTCACTTGTAAACATTTCATTGTAATTAACTACACAATTTGATTGAACTTTGTTTTAATAACCTTCTATCAAAAAAGAAGGATGTTGGACATTGGACCGATTTCGAAGGATTTGATACCGAGATGGATCATAGCTATAATTTATGAAGATGTATTCAGACCTTTGAACGTTATCAGCCCTTTTATTGTTGTTGAAAGTATCTGAGCAATTTCTACTAGTCTGAAATCGAAATTAACTATACCGTGACTTCAATGATACTAAAATAACTTTGTTACGTACCCTTGACCTGATGCTGTAGTATCCATAACTGACTTACAGCAGTATCGTGTTGGGATCGTTGAAATCGTCTCAATGAATAGATTATCGATTTTTTCGATGATGTCGATTGAAGAATTTTCTTCGAAATCGGTTTAGTTCTTTGATTTGAAAAATCAAAATAACTGGAATAAATACGTCATCTAAGTAAACGAAATTACGCATACCTTTTTTTAAAAACGGTTGCTTTTTTTAAGCCTTACTCGTAATTACAATCCCTCACATTCCTAGCCACTTCGTCTGCGTAAAATTATTATTTTAAATCGCCGACTTCTTTGAGAAATAACGGGTTTCCCACAATCTTTCATCCCCTACTTAATAAAGTCCCTTATTTAAATAATATTAGTATGAGTTAAACCTTATTTTTAAAGGAATAAGGTTTATATTCGATTGACATTTTAATACATGCGTTTTCATGATGAATGAGAGTGAACGACCTTCACGTCATCTCTCACGACGGATTTGAAACGGAATCAGACATTTGTTATGAAATTTAAATTTAGAATGAGTATTCTGTGAACTTGAACGTTTAGAAATGATTTGTAACAGATTATAAATGGCGGGAGAAACCACTGATAAGTGCTTATGAAATTTTTTTTTGGTGCAAATTACATATTGATTTTAAAAAAAATGTTTAATATAAAAATATAACTTTCTTTTATGTTTAAGCGGATATATTTTTAAAAAGCGATTGTAGGTGCTTTCTAAAACAATAATATTTAAGTAGAAAATTGTTGCATTAAATGTAGGATTACAACGTAAGATGTAAGATAAAATAACATTTATTTGTTTTAATAATAGAAATTTCACAATCTAAAAAAAACATAAGTTCGCACGTGACAAACCAACCACACAACTAATTATCATATTATCTGTGGTAATACAAAAAGCGCGCGAAAATATCTAAACGAGACGCCTGCCAGAGCTCACATAGGCCAAATTAAAAACCCATTAGTATGCACCATGTATCTCACGTTTATTTCGGCCATAGAAACGAAAAGATCCTAAATGACAATAAGTAATTGTAATGGAGGCAAAAATGAACTCGTTTATGAAATAACTAGCTGGTGTTCGCGACTTCGTCTGCGATGTCTGTGATGCCAACATCATAATAGCTTTATGCAAAGTCTCAGCCCGATCGGTTTAAAATTGACAAAGTATTATACAAACTTTCATCCCCTATTTTATCCCCTGAGGATTAGAATTAATCAAAATCCTTTTTAGCGGATGTCTATGTCATAACATCAAGCTGCATCCCAAATTTCAAGTCCAGTGGTTTGGGCTGTGCGTTGATAGATCACTATGTCAGTCAGTCACCTTTGAGTTATATATATTTAGATACTTTAAAAAAAGAAACCCTTTTAAACAAAAAAAAACGTAAGTTCGTTAACTTGAATGGCAAACTTTTTCCAGTTATTTTGATTTCAAAACCAATCTACTTAATCGATTTTGAAAAAAAAAATTCTTACGACCAATCTGAGATGTGTTTAAAACAAAAATAGTAGGTATTAAGCAAATCACTCTAGTCGTTTTCGCGTGATCGGTCAATATATATTAAAAAGTTTTCCTTTTTTTGACATTCAGTAATTATATATTTTAAACTTTCGCGATTTATACCATTCATATTTAATATAACGGGTCTTATCGTAAATTATAAATATTAATATTGTGAGGGTAGGCAAGAAAACTCGCGCACTCGCCACGACGAATGTAACTTCGTCGAACCGTCGTGCAATAAAATAGGTATTACTACCATTAGTTATCGCGATAAGACCCGTTATATTAAATATGGACATTCGGTAATCTAGCGGACCCGATATATTGTCATGCCCTATAACAGCGCCACCTACTAAACTAAAACACACACAGAATTGGACTTTCGTTGGCACTATGGATCCAAAATTCTGACGCGTAGTTAAGCCCTAATCCTTCTCCAAGGAGAGCATTTGTCCAACAGTGAAACTTCTACAGGCTGTTACTTTTTTACCACTATTGTATTAAAAATGAAATTGAAAAGAATGAAAAATTATCTTTAACAGATATTGTTAAATTACCCACATGTCGCTTAAGATCTTTCTCTCCGAAGGTCGGTTGTAGGTCACTACGTGTTCGAATACATGTAGTTACCTAAATCGTTTGGAAATTGATGTGTACCCGGATCTTAAAGTTACGCAATGAAGAATGTTTTTATTATAAAAGTGGCACAAAAAGAACCTCAAATGTATTGCCAGTTTAAAAAAGAATAAAGAATAA
Source organism: Hypolimnas misippus (assembly GCA_037950945.1). NCBI lineage: Eukaryota > Metazoa > Arthropoda > Insecta > Lepidoptera > Nymphalidae > Hypolimnas > Hypolimnas misippus. Next base: position 528,051 of record JBBEEQ010000026.1, read on the forward strand.
GGGGGAACTTATGTATTTTGATTATTTTTATCCCCCGATCAAAAAAAGGGGTGTTATAACTTTCACGAGTGCATCTGCGTGGCATCGTAACTCAACGAATGACTCGTAACGGATGGACCAATTTGATTTAGTTTTTTTTTCGTTAGAAAGCTGATGTAATGCGCGATGGCTTTTTGCTATAATTTATGATGTTCCGAAGCTCTTTTAAGGTTGTTGAAAGGATCTGAGCAACTTCTTCTGGTCTGATCGTATCGAAATTTACTATCTTATGACTACAATGAAATTAAAATAACATAGTTGCGTAACCTTGACCTGATGGTGCAGCTGAATCAGCAGATTGCACAACTCCTCACCAACAGCAGAAGCATTGTGGAAATAGTCCAATGAATATATTGTCTAGAGTTTCTGTAAATTTTCAATTTTAGATACATCTATTATTCCATATATGGATGCTAATATGCAAAAATGTGTCAACCCACAAAAAGTAAAATTCGTAGATATTGATGTATTTTGATACTCCATAACCTATTTAACATTATTAAAAAAAATCAATTCATAGACATACAATAAATAAGTACAGAAAAAAAGTTTCTTAATTAATTGTTTCGAATTTCTAGTGCGTCCATTATTTTGCAATTTAAACAATAATCCAAAAATATTAAAAAAAAAAACCTTTTAATAAGATAACACATTCAATATATCGATCTGCTTTTAATTAATTATACCCTATATTAAAAAAAGAAAAGAAAAGTTGGATATATACGTATATATACTCCAAACAGATTTATAAAGAATAGGTTTGTCATCTTTAGACACCATTTTCTCAAAATGACTCCGTGTGGCTTGACATAGTATTGCTTATCGGCGACCATATATCCATATCCATTTGACAGGTATATAAGGAAGTCACATAGTGTCCCATTATGTACGTAAAAACAAATTACATATTGCAAGGAAACGCGCGTTACATTATTGTTACCAGTTATTGTATAGTAAAATGTTTTAATAAATCATTGAACGCTGCCCACGGGGCATACCTTTCACTTCTAATCGAAGTGTTCCTGTATTCATATATTGCTTATTATTAAATCAGTGTCAATTAATAATGAAATATAACATACCGTTTATTTTGTTGGATAAATAATATTTCAACTTAAATCATTTCTGATAAGAATATAAAACTTTACAAGATTTAAAAAAAAAAAGAATATACATCAAAAGAAAAATGCGTAATTCCGTTTACTCAAAATCAAAAATGAAAATCAAAATATGCTTTATTCAAGTAGGCTTTTACAAGCACTTTTGAAACGTCAATACAAAAACAAAAGAAAGCTAAACACTAATTAATTAATTAATTTTCCACCGGTTCGGAATGTAGATTCTACCGAGAAGAACTGGTAAGAAACTCGATAAATACTTGAAAGACATACTTATTCTAGTTATTTTGATTTTAAAACAACGCTACTGAACCGATGTTTAAACATCAAAAATCAAACGAACCCTTTGAAACATAAAAATAATTAGTCGGTTCATAAGTACAAGTTATTTTAAAAATGCTTAAAATGATGATGTTACATAACATCAACTTGACTTAGAAGTATTCTGATGAGAAATTTTTAACAAAAATGTACAGTCTGACTTCTAAATATGAGGCCTAATTGTTGAAAACAATTACTATCAAAAATGCAACATTTGGACAGTTAATTTCCGATTATAACACTAAAACACCTCTTTTAACGTCACAGCGTGGCACGTTTTGATATCGTTAGGCGAAAATTACACTTGTAAGTTCTAATCTCGAGAGCGACAAAAACAACTCTGTAACCTAGTAACAGATACGTCGTAAGTAGTTACGAAAGCTGGGAATGTCAAAAAAAAATGTGGACCCACAAACAGTCAAATTCAGAAATATTGACGTAAATATTGATGTATTTTAATTCTGCGTCACCTATTTAACAAATAAAAAAAATCAAGTCATCTAAACTAAATAAATACGGAAAGAAGTTCCTTAATTAAATGTTTCGAATTACAAGTGCGTTCCATATTTTGCAATTTATACAATTTTCTCAAATATTTGAAAAACTTATTATTAGATAACACATTACCTATATCGATCTGCTTTTAATTCGTTATAACTTTTATCAAAATAAAAAGAAAAGATGGATGTATACATTTTCCACATTTTCTGGGAATGTAAATCCTTGTAAAAGCCTGAGAGCAAAACTTATGAGTGTATTTCTCGCCTTAGTTCATCATAATCAGCCTCCAGAACAAAGATAAACAGGAACCAGTATTACTGCGTAGTTCGTCACACGGTTCATTAACATACAGTATTAAATGCTAACGACCTACCTCAGTGCAATATACTGAGAACTGTATCGGAAAATTATGTTGGCTCGGATTTTTCCTTCGATATTTGAATCAATATTAATACGAGAAAATAACATAAGATTTTATAGTCGTCACTAATATTATAAATGCTTTTTGTGCGATATCTGGATCCAACTGGAGATCTTAATTTTAATTAAAGATCGGAAAAACACCAGCCTCGAGTTCAGATCTGGACTAGATGATTGTTTGCGAAACGTTTCACGTATATTTACTTTACGATATTACTTATTTACTTACATAAGAAACCACATGATATATAACTGATAACGAAGTATTTACGAATAACTAAGAATAAAAAAAGGCAAACGCAATTTCGTTGTCTAAGAGGATATTGTTATTTATTTCCATAGTTATTTCCATTTTGAAACCGAAATATTAAATAAATTTCGATACAATTTCTATACGATCAATCTGAAAGTATATATGAATGCTGATAAGCAATAGTGTGTCAACCCACATAGAGTTAAATTCGGATGTATTCATGTATTATGATACTGCGTCAGCTATATGGATGCTGATAAGCAATAATGTGTCAACCCGCAAAAAGTAAAATTTGGAGATATTGGTGTATTTTGATTCTGCATCACCTATTTAACATTATTAAAAAGAAATTGAAGTGATATAAACTAAAACGTTTCTTAATTAATTGGTTCGAATTTCAAGTGCGTCACACATTTTGTAATTTATACAATAATCTCAAACATTTGGAAAACTTTTTATTAGATAATATATTCAATATATCAGTCTGATTTTAATGTATTATACCTTTTATCAAAAAATAAATGAAAAAATGGATATATACTTCTTCAAAGATATTTGTTAAGAATAGCTTTGACATCTTTAGACGCCATTTTCTCAAAATGAATTCCGTGTGGCTTAACACAGTATTGCTTATCAGCGTCCATATAACATTATTCACGTTGTTTCACGTTTCTGTGTCCGCGATGTTCTCAAAAACTATTGATTAGATTAGGTTGCGGATTTTGTTATTATCTCATGAAAATATTTGGAGATAAAGAAAACTAATTCTTCACTAACTAACAGCACATGAGCCGCAATTGCTCCAATCGTTTGTCCGTGTATACATCAACAGATCTGTTTAAAATCGGTTATATTTTTCTACGAAAACAACGATATTTGGAAAGACTCTTAATCTATACGAAAATTATAAAGCTGAAGAGTTTCGTTTAAACGGACTAATCTCAGGAACTGCTGGTTCGAATTGAAAAATTATTTTTGTGTTAGATAGTTTATTTATTGAGGAAGGCTTTAGGCTATATTACATCACGCTACGACTCATAGAAGCGAAGCAGTAACCATAAACGCGAGTGAAACCGCAAGGGACAGCTAGTATCAAAAAAAAAAATAAGAATGTTTTGTTCGTGTTAACTTAAAAAGGCCAAAATTCGGACAATTTTACTTGGAAAGTTTTACATTCCAATCGGCAATATATCGTAAACTAAATCAGTTATTTATCCGTATAAGATGTACGTACATGATGCGTAACACGATTTCTTTCTTCAATATTTGCACGTCATTAAATTTGAGACTATAATTAGAATAATTCTCATAAATCAGTTTCAAGGCTACGCGTCATATCAAAGAGCAAAGACACGATACGCATAAAGTGCTCTGATTGGTTAATTTTAAAGGCGTGGAAAGATACGCCAGTATTTTCATCGATTATAATGAAAATGTTGGTGAAATTATTTTATTTTTCCAGTCTTAAATGGACTATACATTTTAATGTTTATGTCCTTTGTTGATCCCTTATTTTACCCCTTTAAAGGTACAAACTTTACAAATAATTTCTTAGTGGATGCATACAACACATAATGTTTTTAATTAAATATGAACCGATTTCAAAAACGATTTTGATAGGTACAAATAATTTATTTTAAAAGGCAAAAGATAAATATTTTCTCAATTTTGAAGTCGGTGCAAATCATCAAAAAGGTATCAATAGAAATTTCCAGTTTGTAGTCCCAGTTGCTTAGGTTCTGCGTTGACGCAAATTATAAAAAAGGTTTCAATAGAAATTTCCAGTTTGTAGCCCTAGGTTGCTTAGGTTCTGCGTTGAATAATCATTTAAGTAGTTGGACGCTGATAAGCAATACTGTGTCAAGCCACACGAACTTCATTTTGAGAAAATGGCGTCTAAAGATGTTAACCTATTCTTAATCAATTTGTTTTAATAAGCCATTTGTCCATATTTTCTTTCTTTTTTTGATAAAAGGTATAATGTATTAAACGCAGGTTGATATATTTAATATATTATCTAAGAAAAAGTCTTTTAAATATATGAGATAATTGTATAAATCTTCTTCTATACTTATAATAAATCTGTAGAGAGGTCAATTCTGTACATGAAATATATTTTCAAAATAACTATCAAGAGGTGATTAGTGATCGATAGTGATGCCAAAAATGCAATCAGTAAAATTTTTGTCTGTCTGCCTATCTGTGTGTATGTTCCTTATAGAAACAAAAACTACTAGACGGATTTTAACGAAACTTAGCACAATTATTCTTTATACTCCTGGGCAGGTTATAGTATACTTTTCATCATGTTACAATCAATAGGAGCAGAGTAGTGAAGGGAAACTTTGGGAAAACGGGAGACGTTACTCCAATTTTTAAGCTTCCGTCGCGTAAGTAGCCTTAATGGTTAAAGTTACATAGAAATCATGTATGACAGAAATATTCTACATAAAATTTTCTAAAAAATATCCCGCAACAGCATATGTCTATCTTTTATGGTTGACTCACAATAACACGTGTAACTCCTGATAACTTAGCAGTTCGGAGCATTCTGATTATATTTGTTTACTCTTACGTTTTTAAGACTCTCATCTCTAATTTGAAAAAGTTAACATTATTACCTATTCAATAAAAAAATCATAGAAATCAAGTATTGTGGATTGACATATTATATTTCCCTAAGAAAATACGATCTGTCTGTCACATCAAAACCACTGAACCCTGAGGAAGGGCATACGCTACTTTTTTACGAAAAACGACGAAACCGCGGACGAAGTCGCAGGCAAAAGCTAGTTACAAATTAATTAATAAATTAATTAAGAAACTTTTTTCGTACTTATTTAGTTTAAATAACTTTATTATTTATTGAATAATGTTAAATAGGCAGTATCTAAATACATCAATATCTCTGAATTTCACTTTTTGTGTGACACATTATTGCTTATCAGCATCCAGTTAATCAGTCAGTCAGGATAAGTGACTATACATATGTATCGATAACACACAATGGGAATAGGGTCCTTGGTGGGTACGTTGGGGATGCGAGCCTTAATCATTTGGATACAGCTAGGCTCTACCTAAGTGTAAAAATGTAGCTAAAAGTGGAAAAAAACTGATAAAATAATAAGTCCATCCATCCATCATCCATCTTCAGATAGTGTGCGTCGTAGAATCTAATTCGTGCGGATGTCTTGTACTCGGAAATCTAGATTAAAGTGACATTTATATCATTTGCAAGCGTTACTCGCAATTTTCATTGAAATTATTATTATAAAAAACTTTAAATTTAAAAATGAATTGTATTCCTACAAATATATCGCTTTGAGAAATCTATACCTCTTAATATATATAACTTAAAGGTGACTGACTGACATAGTGATCTATCAACGCACAGCCCAAACCACTGGACGGATCGGGCTGAAATTTGGCGAGCAGGTAGATGTTATGACGTAGGCATCCGCTAAGAGGATTTTGGTTAACTCTTCCCCCAAGGGGATAAAATAGGTAATTAAGTTTGTATGAAACTTTGTCAATTTTAACCCTTAAATGTATACTGTGGTTTTTAAACCACGTAAAAAATAGTGTTACCAAATACAATATACTTAATACGTATTATATTATTCAGGAACACTTTTTTATTTTCTAAATAATCCTATGATATTAACAATAAGTAATAATTTATATAAGTCAATTACAGATACTAGTGTCACTTTTTTTTTTTTGACCAATTAAAGATTACTTATGTACATTTTTTGAAAGAAAAGTAAATCGTGCATTTAAGGGTTAAACCGATCGGGTTTAGACTTTGCATGCAAAAAGCTACTATGACGTTGGCATCACAGACATCGCAGACGAAGTCGCGAGCACTAGTATATTATAATGAGGCTAAGTTTGTTAGTTTGTATTAATTTGAATTTTCTCGACCGAGTGAAAAGTTGGGTTGGATTGCTTACTTATTGAGGACGGTTTTAGGATATGTTACATCACCCGAAAACTCGCGAGAGCTTCGCTTTTCTTTGCCAAAAGAGCTTTTGGTCATTAAGAACAAAAAGTCAAATTCGGAGACATTGATGATTCTGATAATGCGTCATCATATAAACTACATAAGTCCAAATAAAAGATACTTAAGTTAATGTTTAGAACATTGAAGCGTCCTTAATTTGAAACACCAATCTGATTTTAATGAATTATATTTTTTTAACAAATGTATTAAGAATAGATGTAACATCTTTGGACTCCATTTTCTAAAACGAAATCGGTGTTGCTTGACTCAGTATTGCTTATCAGCGTCTATGTATACAAATTATCGAAAGATTCCACGACTGACGTTTCAAAAAAAAAGTTTATATACAAATATGCCTACAATTTATATATAGATCTCTGAAGAATCTTAGCCTACAAACATATCTTTATTTAGTTACACGCTGCGTAGTACCGTGAATCATATGACGTGTCGTCACTCGTCAGACAAGCGACTTACGAGTATCTTACGGGAAATTTGGATTCCTTATCAGTTATCAAGCATCCAATACTGAAACTACGCAAAAAACTAATGACTGACACTAATATTTGTAAAAAGAAAATTGTAAAACGATTGGAAGTCCTTTCATCAATCGATTTATTTTTTAAATAAAAATGAAACAACTAACTAAACGGGTAGACTAAGGTGACATTTGTCTATTTGAGGATTTAGAAAATATTATTTACAATGCCAATGCCGCCAACGGTTTCTTAGATGGTATCTTGAATAACGTTCCGGTTGCACGCAGAAGGCACTAACTGTATCTTTGGGTCTTGCAGTCTGTTGGACTTGGGATTTTAAATTTTTTATAAGTGGATCCCAGGTGTTCGAAAGTCTCCAACCATCTTCTCTATTAAAGTTCGGATGTTTTTAAATTTCAATAGCCTCGCGTATCATTCTAGGAATGAATCTGTATTATGAATCTTAGTCTACCCGTGACCACGTGATAAAAATAGTTAATATACGCGATTTAAATCCGTTTAAAATAGTTTTATTTCAACTTTTTAAATCGTTTCAACTAAATAAGTCCGACAAAAACTTTATTTGATATTTGTAATATTGAAATGTTTTTCGTATTTTGCAATATACAACAATATCATTTATTTTAAAGTCTTATTATTAGATAAAATTGATTTTATATCCTGTGTATTAAACACAGCTGTTTAGAATACCTCCATGGTACTTAATGAAAGTATTAATTATCACCGCACTTGAATCTTGTTTGTCTATCAGTCAGCACGCGTGGTCAACGTGGGAATAGTCGAGTGGATTTAAACGAAACTTGACTTATTTATAGCTTATATTAATTCTAGGTAAACTCATATCAAGACAATATAATGATATTATAATGAAATAAATAAACGCATCACATTCCCCCCACCTTCCCCCTATTAGGCCCTCATTAAGATATCATAATCTTGTATCGGGGGTCCGGACATACACAACGCAAACGCCCAGATCACGGTAAACCATCCGGCTGGCTTATACAACTATTTCGCCGTGAGCGGGAATCGAACCCGCTGCCGTTAGCGCTTCAGTCAGTTGCAGTGCGCCAGTCCATCGATCTTTACTTACATTATTAACGACAGAAAGGTATTTAATTATTATTGAAAAGATAATAGGTAAATACTTATTTGTTAAGATTAAAAAAGTTAGAACACACTTCAAAAGCAACTTAAATAAAATACGCAATTTCGTTACGGAATGACATGCTAACTCCATTTTTTATTTAAAAACCAAAGTACTGAACCAATTCTAACAAAAATTCTATGAGAGTAATGGGAGAGTATTACCGTTCAAACAAAAAATTATTAACCGAATCAAGTCGGAGAACATACATAAAAAAGCCCCTGACGAATAGAAAACCTCCTTTTTATGTTGTCAAGAACATTTGGATGTTGATAAGCAATAATGTGTCAACCCACAAAAAGTCCAATTTGGAGATATTGATGTGTTCTGACAATGTATGGCGTATATTATATTAGTCAGATGAGAATGGGTGAGTATGCCTACGTGCAACCAAATATACCGCCCCCAACCCTGAACACTATTACCTTAATCAAATTGACCGACCAAAGTAGCCAAAAGAGCTTTACCTTGTAAATAGATTCGTATAGCATGCAATTAATTGAAACAATCAAAACCTCGACTGACTAACAAGATCATCAGCAGTACCGTGTCAATGTGAGAAGTAAGAATGGTTACTAACCAGCTTTTAATCGTCATAGATCCTAAACGGTAGTTCTGATTCAAAAAAGATATGAGAAACCTAAAAATGACTTTTAAATACCTATTCAACCATACCCCGTTCTAAACAGTTCTTCGATTTTCATTTTTTCTTAGGTCAGCGCTGATAAACACATTACTTTCCTTTGCATCGCGCAGTAGGATAAAAAAATCAATCAAATCCAAAAATACTTAATTCAATCAACCTCTCACGAGCACTTTTAAATCGTCAATACATGAAAAAAACAAAAAAAAATTAACATCAATAATGAAGCTTCCACCGGTTCGGAACGTAGATTCTACCGAGAAGAACCGGCAAGAAACTCGATAGTTAAAAATACAAGATAATAATGTTTTGATGGATGGAAACGCCCTTCGGTACCAATTCCCGATGTCGCTGATTGTAATAATTTACGTTGTTTTAACAGATTAAAAAACATGCGTCTAAAGTAATATGATTAGGTATTATTGTTTTAATTTGAGTTTAGTTTTACAAACACGTGGTTTAATTGCGTCAATACAAGTACGGTATTCATTACAATTTGTTGCGTACGGTTGTTAATTCGTTTTTAAATGGACGCTGATAAACAATACTATGTCAAACCAAACGGACTTCATTTTGAGAAAATGGCGTCGAAACATTCAAACTCAAACTCAAACTCAAAATATACTTTATTCAAATGGGCTTTAACAGCACTTTCGAATCGTCAAGTTACATGTCATATTTTCATTTTTGATTTTTATAAAGCTACCACCGGTTCGGAATGTAGTCTCTACCGAGAAGAACCGGCAAGAAACTCGATAGTAACTCTTTTAAAATCATTTATACATAATGTATTTTTATTACATTTTAATTATGTTATCCGGATAGAAAATCAACGCTTATCAAATCCACGCCTCTTTGTCGTCAAAATATTCTTGTATGGTATAATATGCTTTATTTATTAAAGATTTTTTAACGTAGGCTTTAAACTTATTAAGTGGCAAATGTAAAACATTTCAAACCTATTCTTAATCAATTTATTTGAAGAAGTACATATCCATCTTTTCTTTGGTATTTTGATTTCTAATTATATGTTTTTCAAATATATGACATTATTATATTTCAATTCAATCACAAAACTCTTTTCTGTACTTATTTACTTTGACTAGTATTCAAGAACGTTTAATACGTGACGCATTTTTAGAATACATCAATATTACTGAATTTGACTTTTTTACGTTAACATATTATTGCTATTAGCATAAATATTTTTAAACAAGTTCAATTTAAACTATACGTTTATTTTTTATATAAATAAAAACTCTTAAAGACATTTTATCTTAAGCGTCGTTAAAATGCTTAATAAATTATACGATACATTAAAAAATGCTATGTTAATTCATACGCAGAAGTTTTGCGTAGAGGCTGAGCAACGCGTAACAATTTACGTCACATGACGTGTCTAGGATTTAATAATAACAGTTTGCATCACATGGAGACTTGTTAAATAAAATAATACAGAAATATCGTCAATCCAATTCATTTAAACGATCTTAATTGTTAATAAACGAATACTAATAATGTTATAAAAATAGCTGTCACCTGCGGATTCACTTGTTTTTATGGTTACTGCTATTCTCCTATGAGTCGTAGCGTGATGTAATATAGCCTTCCTCAATATACAATATACTATCTAACACAAAAATAATTTTTAATTCGAATCTTTCCTGAGATTAGAGCGTTGGAACAAACAAACAAACTTCAGTTTTATAATATTAGGTTAGATTAGAATCTATATATTTATACTGCCTACTAATAATAGGTATCTACGAGATTACAACCATATAAAAGTAGCAGCCTGTAATAAATAAACGCATCACACTCAACGGCCCCTATTAAGATCTCATGACCTTGTGTTGAGGGTCCGGAAACACACACAACACTAACACAAACACCCAGACCACGAAAAACATCTGTATGGTCAATACACACGTTTGCCGTGAGCGGGGATCGAACCCACGACCATTAGCGCTTTAGTCAGTTGCAGTGACCATTGCGCCAACGTGTCTGTCAAATAATAATAATAATATCCACAGCTGGGCTAAGGCCTCCTCTCCTATTAAAGAGAAGGTTTATAGCTTAATCCACCACGCTGCTCCATTGCGGGTTGGCGAATGTGCATGTGTCAGAATATCTCCTGGAAAATGTAGGTTTTCTCACAATGTTGTCCTTCACCGCTTTCTAGAGATGAATTTAAACACAAATTTAGCATTTGAATACTCAGCGGTGCTAGCGCGGCTTGAATCCGCGATCATCGGATGAGATCGACGTGTTCTATTCACTACGCCATCACGGCTCCTCGGATTACCACCATGTGAAGTCTGAACTCAATAATAATTGTTCCTGTTGTCGTATCAGTCAATGGCGTCTTATAAAAGAGTTTCGATCAACATCTTAAGAAACTCTCACTAGGCAGTTGGATCAAGACTAGGATACAGAAGGCTTGTTTGCTTGCTTAAGACGTCACTCATAGCGACGAGGTTTCTCAGCCTGGAGCCCTAGCTACTGCTGGATTGGGACATACTCTGCTACCCGTGGAAAATATTTTTTAAATATTTTTATCGTAAATATATAATTAAAACATTTGTAAAATAAGAAAATAAACAAAAATTTAAGTACTTATAATTTTTTAAATATTTGAATGTTTAAATTTATAAATCCGGTTTTACATTACAAAATGAGTGACGTAATTGATAAAAAAATTATTTAATAAAATATGGTACTTGGTGTCGCTGTTGTTATGGCTCCGTCAACATCGGTATCTTACAAGAAAACCTTTAGCAAATTCAAGTTGCTTTAACTTATTTCCTTGATTTTGCGTCGTGTAATAGTATATTGGCTTCACCGAACTCAGCTGAGGCTAAGATGCTATACAATATGGTTAAAATAGGAGCGATATTAAGATAGACGATAATATTAAGCGCAAAATGTAAATACTGTTGCTACTATGGGGGTGAAAAAAAAGAAAACTTTAGCGATACTTTAGTAGTAAAGATTTTACGCGCGATGAAACACCTTGGATGACAAGAATTGAAGTTTCAACAAAATATTGTGCATGCAACTCATGTGCATTGCGTGCATATCAACAACTGTTTCAGTGTTATGAATTTAATGCATGCATTATAAATTTCGATATTTACACGTAACATTATTGGTAATATCAACGTAATGAATTAGTTTTTAATATCCCTAATTATATAATGTAATTTCGGTTTCAATATATTGATGAGTACAAATTAGATCAATACTCAGAGAAGAAGAAAATTGAAACATAACTCATTCAGCTAAATCTATCTACTCTATCCGTGTGGTGCTTTACACAGTAACGATATTTCATATAGAGTTAGTAAATTAGAATTTTTTCAGACAATATAGCTTAAATTAATTGTATTTAAACCTCTGTAATTTAAGTTTAACTCTTAAATGCATGATTTTTTTATTTCATTAAAACTTGTGAATCGTCAATATGTATTCAAAAATACATTAATAAGGAATACCGCCGGTTCGAAATATAGATTCTAGCGAGAAGAACCGTCAAGAAACTCGATAGTTATAATAAATCTCTGAATCCTTTATTCCTTTTTAACCATTAAATGCATAATTTTCATTTATTTCTTCAAAAAATAAACCAATTTATATAAACAGACTCAATAGTTACTCTTTTAAAATATTGTCAATACATCACAACACAGTTTATGATTACAAATTGATTATTTATCCTGTACGAAATTCAGCATATACTAAGCCCACGCATCTTTATCGTCAACGGAATCTTGTATAGAGTAATATGCTTTAGCTATTAGAGACTTTTTAACATATGATTTAAATCTATTCATGGAAAACTGCAAACATGTCTGGGGGATTTTATTATAAAAACGAATACCTTGCCCCAGAAAGAAACATTTACTTTGTGAAGTCGAAAACAAGGTGTTGTAAGTTTATCTTTCTTTCTCGCGTTAATATTATGTTTATCTCTATTTCTTTCAAAATAATGAATATTTTTGTGAATGTAGACTATTTTGTTATAAATGTACTGTGACGCAACAGTTAGTATACCTACTTTACTAAATATATCCCGAAGGGAGTCTCGAGCTCCTAGATTATAAATACCACGTACAGCTCTTTTTTGTAAGATAAATACAGTATTAATATCTGTAGCACTACCCCAACCTGCTAAAGGAACATTGTTTTTTTTTTTTTTGGTGTGTATCTTTTGTTGGAGATCCTAAAATAAAATAAAATAAAATAGATGCATTAAAATTAACTCATATAAATCATTTTCATTTCAGATAATGCTCAAAGAATTCACGTCACAGTTTCTCAAACACACGGCACCGAGTCGTCGTCACTTGACACCAGAGCTCGTTTTACGTCTCGTGACCCCTTCGTGTCCTCTTTGGTCAGCTCCTGCTGAGGAGTCACCTTTTACTGATCCTTTTTGGGGGTTCTACTGGCCAGGGGGTCAGGCTACAGCGAGGTAATATTGAATTAGTTATTAAGGATACATTATTCTTTAATTTTAATTTTATTTCAAAATATGCTAAATGATAATAAAAATCGAATATTATCGATTTTTCCGTAGCAGAGCATATTGTCTCCTTCTCGCTTTCAAGATGTGCTATAACGTATATAATAAGGTACATGTAGAAAACTGTTATACAGACGTCCTTGGTTAATATTTATTTCATTTAAATATATCATTTCCGTTGGCGCAGTGGTCACTGCAAATGACTGAAGCGCTAACGGTCGCGGGTTCTATCCCCGCTCACGGCAAACGTCTGTATTGGCCATACGGATGTTTGTCGTGGTCTGGGTGTTTGTGTGAGTGTTTCCGGACTCCCGACACAAGGTCACGCGATCTTAATGGGGGCCGTTGAGTGTGATGCGTTTATTATTATTTATTTATTTAAAGATTATTTTACTTTTTTATTATCAATAAGAAAGCGAAAAATATAGTTTTTTTTTAAATGTCATCATTGGAAAGTACGATTGTGCGATATGTGCATATAATGTTCAATCTTCTACCAACAATGCGAGAACTTCGAGAGAATAATTTTTTCTTTAACTGAATAAAAAAAACCTTTTCCTAGTTTAAGATATATGTACATACATTAATATATATAAGTACAACCTGTAGCATTACATAATGTTATAAAGAATGATTAAGCTAACTTGTATTGATCAAAACATATGGGTACCTGAAATGTTCTTTGTAACTAACATTGTGACACGAGATTTTAATGAGACTTTTTTTTATATTATCTACATAAAGCGAGAATTACGCTTATGAGTTTTTCTCTAATTCATAAAGATTTACAGAAGTTGTTCGCAATTGCTTTGACAAGCACAATTTTTGTAGGGCTCCCTAGGCAACCTTACGAACGCTATAGCTGACAAAATTGTGTTCCTTTCAATCCGTGTGTTTTGAACTTGTATTTTTATTTTAATTTCACCTTAAAATTAATTAAACTATTGAGCTGAATTATTCTTTAGATTTGATTGATTATTAACTGATTTTAAATAATTATTTTAAAATCTTCGTGTACTAAATATTTGACTTATTGCTTAACAAATATATAGTCTGATATCTTAATTATTTTCTACATTTGAAACTTAATATTCTAAAAAAAATGATTTAGTAGAATAACATTTTAAAAACTATAACCATACCAGGCTGTGTCACGTGATGTGAAGTTTTATTCACAAGGTCATATATTCAAGTATATAAACCATTCAAGGTCATCATTAATTGTGCTTCAACATTATGCATACATTTCAATATGCATTCATCGTCCGATACCTTGTGCCACCTCGGATCGGACTTGTAAATGAAGCAAACAGGTAAATACTTCGAATTTCGCAAGTATTAAGAAATCGTAAAACTTTCCCGCGCGTTCGTGGACCGGTTGAACACATTTAATTCAATAATTATATGTATATATGTATATGTTATCAAAACAACGATTATGCGTCAAGGAAAATATAGTTTTTAGGGTTCCGTACCTTAAAAGGAAAAACGGAACCCTTATAGGATCACTTTTTTGTCCGTCTTTCTGTCTGTCTGTCTGTCTGTCGGGATGTCAACCCTTTTTTCTCAGAAATGCATAGACGTATCATGTTGAAATTAATATCATATACTCAAGTCTACGATGACATGCGGCCGTGAAAATATTAAAGTTCTAAGTCAACGCAATCAAAAGATAATGGAAAATATGTCGTATATTTTGACCATTTTAGCGTTTTCGCAAGGGAATCAAAACCTATAGGGTACTTCCCATTGACCTAGCACGATGAAATTTGGCAAGAAGTAAGATCTTATGGTACAAATAAAGGAAAAAATCTGAAAACTGTAAATTTTTGTATGTATGTTTGTCTGTTCGTAAGTTTGTCTTTCAACCTTTTTCTCAGAAACGCGTGAAGGTAACAAATTTTTATCAACGTCAAGTACTCAGAGTTGTAATTACTAATAGCTGTGAAAAAATCAAACTTCTAAGTTAACGCAATCAAAAGATACGGTCATTTATATCACATATTTTAAGGATGATAGCGGTTTTAACGTTTTCGCAAGGGAATCAAAACCTATAGGGTACTTCCCATTGACCAAGCATTATGAAATTTGGCCAGGAGCAAGGTCCTTTAGTATACATAAAGGAAAAAATCCGAAAACTGTAAATTTCTGTTCGTGTGTCTGTCAGTCTGTACGTCTGTCTTTCAACCTTTTTCTCAGGAACGCGTAAATGTATCAAGTTGTAAATTGATCAAGCGGAAAATATATTAATCTTAGAATTAAAATTATATGTACTTGTAACAAATTAACATAGAAGTTGACCATGGTCAAAAAAACAATTTTACAAACACTGAGAAGAAATTTGTATCAATACGAAAACATTAAAAAGCAGCAAACCTTTATAAACAACGCAATGCAATCTATATATCGCAGCTAACAAAATGATAGCGCGATGCAGCGTACAGCTAACGTTATGACATTAACTGTGATATAATTCTGCTCGATTAATGTATATATATATTTTTAATTATTATTTAAACGCGCTAAAAATTATAAAATAAACTTTTCATTTAAAAGTTTTATCGTCGATTTATAACGTCATTACGTAATTAACATTCAATATAAGAGCTTCACGCGATTTGATTTAAGTACTCGTATTGACTTAGTACGAAAATTTTAAAATTAAATTCAAACAGATCGAGTTATTTAATTTACTTATTTATCTACACATATAAGTCTTCTGGTTATTAGTAATATAATTAGTTATTTATAAATAAACAATTAGTTTTGTTCGAATTAAGGACTAATTATTTTCGTCCTGGCAACACTAATATATGTTTCGATATTTTGATTGATAATGTAAAACTAAATATTTTACGAACGTAGTGCAGGGGTAGTGGAGTGTAGTAGAATATAAATAAAAATAAAACGAGAATAAAATATAATATAATTATGTTGTTAATGTCAAAGTCAACAAGTTAGTTCATTGAAATTGTCAAGAGATGACGCTAGGTGTATCCTGAATCGCGCTATAACTTTTTTTTTGAAAGTATAAGGTGTATTAGTACTTAAAATAAAATTTTGTGTTTCCATGGATTGCATCCATGATCGTGTTTTAAATTAAAGTGCTCCTAAGTAGTTTCAAAATAGTCTTTGGGACGTGATCCATATTTAAATAATATTTGATTATATTTAAGCGACTTCTTAAAAGGAGTGTTTTCAATTCGACCTTGTATTTAATTTTTTTTTATGTTTGTTCGCCGATTACGCCGCCATTTGGGTACCGATTTTCAAATTTTTTTTTTGTTTGAAAAGGTATACTTCCAAGGTGGTCCCATTGTCTTCAGGTCAGGATCAGATGATGGGATCCTGGAAAAAATTGAGGGAACTCCTCAAATATTATAGGCAAGCGTATACCGATTTAGGTATTTTTGATAGTAACTTATGTTGGAACTGATGATGAAGACCACAAATGGCGTAGATGGGTTAGTCTTATATAGATTTCTATAAGTTTGTACGGAACCCTCGGTGCGCGAGTCCTACTCGCACTTGACCAGTTATTTTTGGTCATCTCATTTTATAAATTACGTCAAACTAAATCTGGCTTTTTTGGTCATCTCATAGAAATAGAAAAAAATAGAAAATTGGTGTTATAAGTTTTGACATGTTCTTTCCGAATTTCTACTTTTTCTAATCCATTGGTGTAATGGTACCATTTGAAAACTACACTATTCTATATTGATACATACTATACGCGTATTATATTGAAACAACAAATCTACATTTACGCGAGCGATACCGCGAACAGAAGCTACCTAAGCAGAACATTAAAAAAAGATTCTGAGGAAGTAAGAATAATTAAATACTTAAGGAAACCCGATCAAAAACTGTGCGTATAAACAATATCATAGTTAATTATTCTAAAGGCGTAGTGGGTATTTCTAATCTTCACATAAAAAAGGTCAACTTCCGTATGTTCGGACGTAAAACTTAAACAGCCTCTGAGGCTCTAGTGCAGGGATTCCCCACCTTTTATACCATGCGCCTCAACGAACGTTAAACTAAAACACACGTCCCTAGAAGTCAAAATAAGAAAATTAAACAAACATTGAAACATAAATTAACGTGCGTTTTTTTTATTCACATGTCAAGTCATTAAGTAACAGAAAAAAAATATAATTAGGAGCTCTGTTACTGCACCTGATTAATCAATCGGTAAAGAAAAATCAAAATATACTTTATTCAAGTAGGTATTACAAGCACTTTGGAATTGTCAGTACAAAAAAAAAAGAAAAAGTATTCACATTAATGGGATGCTTCCATCAACCAGTGTTGGGTTGCATCGCTAACCGTTCCAGCGCCGTGCTAAACTCTGACTGTCATACTACAAAAGACGCATTAAAACCAATGTTGAACACGTGTCTAGCTAAACAGTGTTTAAGATTTAAACATCGCTTAAAATATTATCTAAATTGCTTAACAGCGAATAAACTCATAAAAAAACTTATTGATAAAATGTCATATGTTACATTTGACAACAAAAATAGGTTTTAAAAAACTATTAAACTCACTTAAACGTCTATTAAACTCACTTAAAAATCTATGTCTAAAACATGTTTAACTCAAAACTGTCTTAGACGCGCGTTTAACGTCTGTTTAAATCTTTTGTAGTAAGGCAGTGAAAGTCTTAAAAAAATACTTCCTTAACCGAAGACCGTCCCTTAGACTTAAAATGTACAACGCGTAATATTTAAAGGATCTTGGAACGATCTAGATAAAAACTAAAAGTGCATTAGTTTATTGAAAATTCATTCAGGAATCAAACCCTCTGGTTTAAAAAAAAAACTACTCTATATTATTGCACCATCTGATAGTGTTACTTAAGAATTAACATCTGGAAAGTAATAGTTCAGCAAACGGGAGGAAAAGGCTCATTTTATACAAAAATGCTATTAAATTAATATATTAATTAAACCCTGAGTTAACTCTTCAAGGAAATAATCATCACTGAAAAAAGAAAATATTAAATTAGATTATGATATTGTAACGCTAAATCCAGGTGGATATAATAGTCGAGGACAGTTATGTTAACAATGAAATGACATTATTTTAAACAATGTTCTACAGACGAAGTCGCGTGCGAAACGCTAGTCTACATTACAATATTATAAATAAGTAAAATTTGTTTGTAAATTTATACGTAATGTAATCTCTAAAACTAGTGATCCTGATTGAAAAATTCTTTGTGTTAGATAGTCCATTTATTGAGAAAGGCGATAGGCTATATTACATCACGCTACGGAGTTAAGAAGTAACTATAAACGCGAGTGAAGCCGCGAGGGGCAGCTAGTTATTATAAGTTCATACATATTAATGACTTACGTGCGTCTGTCACAGGTGCGGGCTTGGGGAAAAAACATTGCACTATGAAGTACATTGTAGTTACTGCGAAACTTGCGTTTCATTTTACGTCATTGTTGCTAAGAGGAATTTTATATGGGAAAAATTGTGTGCAAAAAAATGGGGCAGAAACCGGATGGACTGGGACTGATAGAGGCTAAAGTATTTAGTATATGACGTAGTGCTCCGCCATTTTGATACGTTATTATTAACTTGACCTATTTGGTGAGTGAATATAACGGAATTTTGTTTTTTTTTAAACGTCCGAATAATTTATATTTTTCACGCGTGTTCAGAAGTAATTCTAGTCTATTTTTCTTTATTTGTCCTCATTTGCCAACAATAACCCGAAGAAAAATTACGAATTTTCGACTTTTTTTTAATGTAATTTTGCATTAGTTCAAATTATTCATTTCAATCATTAAATCGATAATTTCCTATCTAACTCTTATATAGATGCTGATAAGCAATAATGTGTCAACCCACAAAAAGTGAAATTCGGAGATATTAATGTATTTTGATACTGCATCACCTATTTAATATTATTCAATAATATACACAGTCATATAAACTAAATAAGGACGGAAAAGTTTCTTAATTAATTGTTTCGAATTTCAAGGTAGTTCCATATTTTGTACTTAATACAATAATCTCATATATTTAATCAACTTTTTATTCGATACTATATTAAACATATCAGCCTGCGTTTAATTCATTACACCTTCTATCAAAAAAGAAAAGAAAATATGGATAAAAACTTATTTAAACGAACTTATTAAGAATAAGTTAGACATCTTTAGACGACATTTTCTCAAAATGAAGTTCGTGTGGCTTGACACAGTATTGCTTATCAGCGTCCATATGTGGCTGGAAGTACGTATATTTGTCTGCTAAATAAGAGAAGTGAAGAAAAAAAAACTATAATATTCTAAAGTTAGAAATGAATTAATGCACGTATATAGTTAATAAAAGAAACACTTTCTAGAGATTGGACGATATCATTTATTCCGGTTATTTTGTTTTATAACCACATTACTGAACTGATTTTGATGAAAATTACAATTCGACCCATAACAAGGACGTATAGAATCCTGCTATAGAACAATAAAAAAACAAATCGATCCACGTCTGAGAAATCGGACTTAATGCCGACATATTTTTTTTTTAAATATACATGTCACCTGGGCCTGTGCTCATTTTACCAGAGTTAGCAGAATCGATATTTAAAAATAAAAAACTTAATATTTTTTTGTAATTCTTTTTTATAAATGATGCCTATTCGTACATATATCAAAATCAAAATCAAAATATTTTTATTCAAAATAGGAATTTACATTCTCTTTTTGAACGTCAAGAAAATGAATCTACCACGGTTTTGGAAAGTATACCCTCAGGCCTGAGAAGAAACCGCGAAAGAAACTCAGGGGGATTTTTTTTTTGATAATTTTTTTTTAACATCGGCAAGATTGGTTACATTACGTAAAAATCTATACAAAACTACAAGATGCTACAAACAAAAAAAATTGTTCAGTTTTTTAATTTTTAATTATGGATTCTGCTAACGCTGGTAATGCCCAACACAGGCCCAGTTGACATCCTGTATGTAAACAAAAATAATTTGGTTTGTGTTGTATTTAAACAAAACTAAATACAAAACACGTAAAAACCAATAAGGAAAATCACATTATCAAGACATCAAGAGTTAATTGGACAGGAAATTATTGTTGTTTCTAAGCAGAATTTCATGTCATTATCCTCCTTCATGTATGGATATTTTGGATTAATCTTAACATAACATAACATATTACAGTACGACAATAACATTACTAAGTTTTACTCTCGTAATTAATGTATAAACAACTCTGTATCTTAGTAACAGTACCTAGGTAACCTTTTGAAAACTGTTGCCGTCAAAAAAGCCACAGGCAGTAAATTCTTTCAGGTGTAAAACAATGATGAAAAACTTATGTAAATCTTCATGAAAATCTGAGAGAAAATTTATATTATATGTAATTCTCACCTTATACATAGATAGACTTCGCTAACACTTAATTTTCAAAATATAAAAAACCCAAGATTACCTTGTATTTTGCAAACACTCAATGGCAACTGTAGTAATTTATTTATCAATGAAATATCAAAGGTTACGCCAAAAAGACCTAAGTCGATGAGTCCATTTTTAATAATCAACTGTAATCCCTTACAATATGACTCATTTTTCTACAATCAAATAATTCACGTAGACTCTAATAGACTTATAGCTCATGTACGTTTGTTTTCATTCTATTGTAATTCAAAAATAGTCTCTATTACTACAGTAATAAGAGTTACAAGGAATTTCGTAGTATGACTCATACTTTTAGCGGGTTTTACGGTCTCAGTTATAGTATGGTCACGTTTTTATTTGTATTATTTTTAACATTGCTAATATTTTCGTGTTAAATTAAATGTTGTAAAAATTGAATTGAAAACTTTAACTATTAAGTTTATTATGTAAACAAAATTTATATTATTTTTTTATGAAATTATTTATTACAATCAAATATAAAATAGTATTAAAATCAGTTCAACCGTACCCGACAATTAACTCTTTAATGCATGATTTTTTTTTAATTTTTTAATTTATCAGAATAAAAAACAATTTATGTAAACAGATAAACCTGAAGATTTATGGAATAGTAAAAAATAGTAAAGAAAATCTTTATCTATTATTGTATTGTATGTAAAATATAAACACAGCTAAGTTATACGTTTAGTAAAGTTATTAGTTGACAGTATGGCTTTGAATAAGCGTTACATTTTTGGTACACTATGCATTAAAGGGTTAAGTTTATTTTAGACTTTAAATTACAATTCTTAAAAATACATCAAATTATGTTATTCAGAATAAATAAATTTAATAGCAATTAATGGTAATTTAGTAGTCCATTCGAAAACTTAAGTTACTTTTGTGATCGTTGTATACTAAAATGTTTTTTTCGTGTTATGCATGTAATGCTAGATATAATAATAATAATAATAACGCATCGCACTCAACGGCCCCCATTAAGATCTCATGACCTTGTGTCGGGGACCGGAAACACTCATAACACTACCACAAACACTTAGACCACGACAAACATCTGTATGGCCAATACACACGTTTGCCGTGAGTAGGGATCGAACCCGCGATCGTTAGCGCTTTAGTCAGTTGCAGTGACCATTGCGCCAACGCGTCTGTCAATGTGATATAATTATATGTATAATATAATTGTCGCTTAAAAGATCGCCATTCCTTGTGTTGTAATAATAATAATAATGCAGTTTACATTTTTCCTTTGACATTTACAATTTTTTTTACACTATTTTGCGTACAATTCATTTGCATTAAACATTAGCTTTGTAGTAAGGAAAAATCGCTAACAGAATATTTATATTTCCTCAAATACTTAAAATGTGTATTCCTAAATCTTCTTAGAATCGCGCATATTTATCCGTTCAACAGTTTGATGACGTCAATAAAACGCTGTTTGTGTTCTTTAGAAAAGCTTATATTTAGCTTAACTTTCGTTTATTTGTTTACTTTAAATCTTGCCACATCTGATCCAAATGTTTACGTACGGCGGATCACTTAACATCAGGCGACTCGCTGTGCGTTTGTAGGATTATCATAAAAACGTCTGATTACCAAATCCTACACGTACTACAAATACTACACGTACTATCTATACATCGTTAGATTTGGTGGTTCGTAGATTTTAAAACAAATTTTGAAAAGTTTACTAGGAAGAAGGCCAAGAGATGAAACGTCTGGTAATGTACAAGCGGCCAAGTTGTACAAAGGGTTGTAGCATCGAGGAAGTAAATTGAGATGCTGAAACAGTCTTCGTCACTGGTTTTCGGATCTAGTTCTTTATTCTATGCTGCATGGGTTGACTGCTGATCTATATTTGTGTTTTTTAGGGTTCCGTACCTTAAAAGGAAAAACGGAACTCTTATAGGATCACTTTGTTGTCCGTCTGTCTGTCTGTCTATCTGTCTGTCCGGCTGCCAAGATTTTTTTCTCATAAATGCATGAACGTATCATGTTGAAATTAATATCATATACTCAAGTCTACAATGACTTGCGGCTGTGAAAAAATTAAAGTTCTAAGTCAACGCAATAAAAAGATAATGGCAAATATGTCGCATATTTTGACCATTTTAGCGTTTTCAAGGGAATCAAAACCTATGGGATACTTCCCATTGACCTAGGTAGATGAAATTTGGCAAGAAGTAAGATCTTATGGTACAAATAAAGGAAAAAATCTGAAAACTGTAAATTTCTGTGTGTATGTTTCTCTGTTTGTAAGTTTGTCTTTCAACTTTTTTCTTAGGAACGCGTGAAGGTAAAAAAAAAAAATATTTTTATTTTCCATAGTTTCCAATAATTAATTACAGTCAAAATGCAGTGACCACAATGCAAATTAGTCAGATAATAATAAACAAACATGTTTGCAATTGTATGTATTTATACCGATATGTTGTGTAAAATATTACTAAAAATATGTTTTTATGTGCCTATATTTAAAATGAATGTAAATTAAACACTCCGAGGGTTATCAGAATTTAGTGGGATTTCCGTTTAAATGTAACTAATTAATTGTCGTTGAATTTTATGTATAATTTTAATATCTTGTTATTGTAGCTAGGGAAATATGTTTTCGACAGATTAACAATAATATTTACAGGAATTATTTACTTTAAATGTAGTGTATGTAAAATGTGCACAAACATTAATAAATTAAAAAATAAGTTTTTAGTAATAAACATGGCATGTTAAAAACACTACGTAATCATTATTTACTGCTAAAAGAATAACGTAAATATTTACAATTTAATTGTATCAAAACTAATACTTTTAATCCCTTTTTTCTGCATTTATGTTGTTATTGCTATGCTCTTAAAAATAGCTTATAGCATGATATTACATAACCTACTAGATTGAGTTTTAAAAATGTATATTTTGTTTTAAAAATAATACGCATATTTACATACAATATAGCATATGACCATCTAGAATAACGTATCTTTCAATTGGTGGTATAAAATAGGTTCTGTTTCACTTTATTGAATGAATAATTAAGAAGATCATCAATAAACGATCTATTTAAGCAAAAAATTGTTAAAATTTAACAATCTGTGATTAGTGCGATTAAACAAACAAATAAATCCTTCGTTTATACTTAAATGGAAAAATAGACAAAATTATCAATACTCTGTTAGACTGTAACAGACTGTAAATATCCCACTGCTGGGCAAAGGCCTCCTCTCTTATTTAAAAGGTTACGAGCTAAATCCATCACGCTGATTGGCGGATGGCAAACCGTTAAAAGGAATAATGTACACGTGACCTGGATATTATGTATTTAGATATTGAAATAACGATAGGTTATAACAAGAGTTGAGAGAAAAGAGCTGAGATGGCCTAATGGTTAGAACACGTTGATCTTAACCGAAGCACTGCTGAGTTTTGAAATGATAAAATTGTGTTTAAATTCATCTCGATCTTGACGGTGAAGGAAAACATCGTGAGAAAAGCTGCATGTGCCAAGAGAAATTAAGATATGTAGTGGAATCCACCAAGACGCTGTGGAGCAGCGTGGTGAATCCAGCTCTAAACCTTTTTCTTAATGTTAAATTTACTTTTTACAGTTAATTTAACATCTTATTATAACTCTGATTATTTTTTTTAAACTTATTTTAATTTATTTATTAACCACTGATCTCTTTAAAATACTCAGGAAAATTTAATAAAATTCAATTCCTTTTAAAAAGTTGCTCATACTATAAATACAGTTTAAGGCCTTAAAGGTAAGAAGAAAGGTAATCAAGCATAAGAAAGAGAAGAAAGATATTACGTCTATGTTAGAGCAAGATAGATTATCAGAACGAGACGGATCAGTTTCCTTCGGGTTAGACAGGGATAGATGATCGTGAGTCACCAAGGATTACTCGAAGAGTATTCTGAGATGAGTCACAGCTTTAGTATTCACGATGAGTTTAATTTTTGATAACGTATTTTTTACCCGACTGACCCTAAAAGAGGGTAATGGTCGCGTTTTTGTGTAGGTAGTCGAGATTTTAAAATTTTGAATTACTTATATGTTGTTTTAAGAGTATTAATGTATTAAACAAAACATATTTATATATACTAAAATTAATATAACTTAAATACAATACATTCTAATACAAACAAATAATTCTATTTAAAACAAAAAAGAAAGAGAAATTAATAATAACTATATTAAGCCTAAATAACTATCGATGTCACGGTGAGGCAAGGTGTCCAAAACAATGGCATAATTACCTCTTTGTATGGCCCGACTGATGTGCTGGACAAGGTAGCCTCCAGCCCTTCGGTCACCTGTAGTTTCGACGAGGCGGGAAGACAGCTCTTTGAAAAACTTTTTTGATTCCTACACCATGGTTTCAACGGCAAACGGCCGATCTAAATATTTTGGCATATTTTTTCTCAATTATCGAATAATTGCGTTACTTTTTTGAGTATAAAATAAACGCATTACATTTAACGGCTCCATTAGGATCTCATGATTCTGTGCCGGATAGCCGGAAACACACAACACAAACACCCAGACCACGACAAATAGCCGTATGGCCAATACAGACGTTTGAACGAGGTTCAAACCCGTCGAGGGTTTGATTTTTTTTTTTATTTAAGTGCTTCTTTCAGTTGCTGTGACCACAGACCTGTGGTCGTATTATTCGGAAATTTAGATACTAAATATCGTTAAAAATATATAAAAAATTTAAAGCTTAATAAAATTTTATTCGATGCATTTTACAATATGCTTAGGAATTAGGTTAACAAAATATAATTCAATATTAAAAGTTAAAGGTCATAAAAATAATAAGCAAAGTAATTTATTTATGTGATTACTGAGAAAGTGTATCTTATATTATTATTCATATTATCTTAGAATACAGTTCTACAATAACAATTTAAGAAACAAAATATTAGCCAGCAAATAGGACCAATGAGACGGAAAAATTAGGTCAAATACTAGACTATACAGCGTGACTCATCGGGATGTTTCACTAGAAATCTGCAAACGGGGCTTCATAAAAACATTTATATTCCCAAAACCTACACTATAAATTTCCATTTTATTTTCTGGTAAAACATTAACGTTAAGCCGTCTCGAGTTGTCTTGGAAATTCTTGAATGCGGTTTTTACTGGCTTCACAGGACTTTTAAAAGAAGGCAACAAAGACTTTAAAAGAACAAGACATGATTTCGTTTTAGTAAAAAACTATTTACTTAAGTGACATACTTATTCTATTAATTTTCATTTTAAAATTAAACTACCGAACCGATTTTGATGTTAATTCGAGACCAACGCGCAACGGGAGAAAATACTCTTTTAAACAAAAAAGATTAAAACCAAGTCAGTGAAGCCGTTTTTGAATAATCGGGGAACATACATTTATTTTTGCTTTAGTGATCTATCTTTATAGATAACCTTATCTATGTATAATATATAAAAGCAAAGCTCATTCGAATCGAAATCTCAGAAACTACAACAGCTGAAAAGTTAAAACTTTTCATCAAGGTTCTTTAAAGGAAGTAGGTGCTCACTAAGACGGGATTTTGCAAACTTCGACCCATAACGGGTTTAAACGGGGGTTGGACGTTTGTATGAAAATACTATGTTAAGCGTGAAACCGCGATGAGCCGCTAGTTATATATAAATTCATTATAACTAATGTTAACACAACTAAATCACTTTATATCATATAAATCGGTAATAAATAAAACACATTGTATAACCTGGTAAGGTCACGTCGGCCTCGAACTTGACCTCGCGGCCTCGTCAGCTGATCACGCATTCGATAAGAGCTCGTCACCGCGAATGATACATAGAAAATATGTATGTAATATTTGTATATAATATACATTACCCTATTATACAGCCAAGTATATGACATAATATAAATAAACCTGTATTTATATACATATGGATGCTGATAAGCAATAATGTGTCAACCCACAAAAAGTCAAATTTGGAGATATTGATTTATTTTGATACTACGTCACCTATTTAACATTATTAAAAAAAAATCAAGTCATCTAAACTAAATAAGTATAACAAAAAGTTTCTTAACTCAATGCTTATAATTTCAGGTGCGTTCCATATTTTGTAATTTATAAAACAATCCTAAATATTTAAAAACCTTCTTATTAGATATATTAAATAAATCTATCTGCTTTTGATTCATTGTACTTTTATCAAAAAAGTAAAAAAAAAGACGAGTATATACGTCTACAAACAAATTTATTAAGAATAGGTTTGACATCTTTAGACGCCATTTTCTCAAAACGAAGTTCGTGTGGCTTGACACAGTATTGCTTATTAGCGTCCATATATACAAAATAAAATATAGTTTATGACCTTCTAGAATAATGTACCTTTCAAATGGTACCATAATATTTAAATTAAAAAAGGCTTAGTGATTTTAAAGTGTATTTAGCACATACAAAACTGGCTTTCTGTTTAATATTAGTATACATAGGTACATTAAAATAATACACATTATACATATCTATAATTAATTATAAGAATAAATGATATATTGTTTTTAAAGCGGAATAGTTTATTTTGAACGCATTAATGTCAGGAACTGAAGCTTTGATTGGACAAAATTGGTTTGCAAGAATATTGTAGTAATCCAAAATTCTAACAAGTAGAACTAAGTCTGTCGAAAGACCATAAATCTTTGATGTTTTATCACGAAAACTGTTGCGATGATTTAAAGAAAACTCTTTAAATCAATAAAGTTATAACACCAAGGGATCGTTTAAATTTCGCAGCTATGCACCAACACATTAATAAAGAAATTTAAAAACCCCATCCCCTTAAATTCATCATTTTTAGTTGCATCGATATTCTTGAAAAGCAGCGATATGTCGCAGGCAACTAAACTGCCGTACGCACCAGCGAGGGGTGCGGGGCAAGACCACACTTTGCCCTCCTGAGACGAGCTCCGCCAGCCACGAACGGAGCGTCGCACGGGAGGGGCAGCGGATGCGCATGCGCAAGCGATCCCGACCCCTCTCCATTTCCGTGCTGAGGAAGGCCATCGCAGGGGTTTTAGTGGGTATAAATTGCCACATAGCCCGATCTTCTCGAGAGATCGGGTACCCGATTGGGTATCTTTTTGAAGATTAATTATCTAACCTCTTTACTGTACGGCGCCGTTCAACTAGCTTCCTGAATCATATGCAGCCGTAGAGTTTATTACAATATTTAATGAACGAACCAGTTGATGCATAGGTCATCTTTTTTTTACTTATTTAACGAGCCTTTGCAGCTTAGAGCATAAATACAATAGGGTTATCATGTGACAAAAAGAAAAAGCGAGATACTCAGGTGGTTTTTTGAGGAGTGTTATACTTTATTTTTATATTTACTATTAATTATGAAATATTATCGATATTACCTAGTTTATGAAAGTTTTAATAATTTATTGGTCTGATAATAATTGAAACGATTTTTAATTTAATTGTAACTAGCAACCCTATTAATTAAATTATATTTACGTCGTTTTTACATAATACTTAAGACGTATTTACTGATTTTGTATAGAAAATTTTCAACCCAAGAAAATCAGTTTTTTGTGTGATTTTTCAAAGATTTTATTTCCTACAGCTCCTTTCCTGTTAATTACCTGCAAACATAACAAAAAATAATTAGACACATACTGCCTTACAACAAAAAATTTAAACACACGTTAAACGCGTGTCTATAAAATCCTATACTACAAATCCGCATCTAACGATAATTTTGAGTTAAACATGGTTTAGACATAGTTTAATTATGTATGAACATACGCTTAGGTATTTTTAATATATGCTTAAAACCTATTTTAGCTGTCAAATATAACGTGTGACATTTTATCAAAAAGTTTTTTTTATAATTTTACACGCAGTATAGTAATTTTGACAAAATTTTAAACAATGTCTAGGCACGTGTTGAACATGGTTTTAATGTGTCTTTTGTAGTATGACAGATAGATTTTGAAGTGACGCGTACACATTCCGCAATAGATTTTTATTTACATAGATTAATATATAAGTGATATCTCATTGAATCAACAAGATGATAGTCTGTATCACGTAACTAACATTTGCTATAAGGCACGAGTTACACTTATAGGTTTTGCTTTCAGATTTTCATTAATATTTACATAAGTTGTTCGACATTGCTTTACACCTGAAAGAATTTACTGTCTGTGCCTTATTTTTGTCAGGTACTGCTTTTGTAAAATCATCTTGATAACTAATATCAGGTTACAGATTTATTTTATATTACTTATGAGATTAAAACTTATTAATATTGCTTTATTGTTGGTAAACACGATGATTTTCAGGAACTGTTGTTGTTTATAGTGTGCGCGCATCGGAGTCTCGTAGAGAGGGCTGGAAACCGGATCCCAATAGTAATGTCACAGAGCATCCCCGTTACGAATGTCACAGACTATACAGTCACTTGACAGCCTATAAACCTTACGCCGATTGAGCGCAAATATATGATAAAGAAACTATCTAATCAACGATTATAGAACAAATATAATTCTCGCATAAATAAGGAGCGTAATGCGGAACTATCGCTATAGTAATGCAATACATTTTCACAGTCGATTTGTTTCGTTTTAGTACAAAAATTAGAAATCAACTATCAAAATGTATAGCGTTGTGATAGCGGTAGCTCACAGTAACAAGGCTCCTTAACCAAATAAATAAATTTCATTATTGATAAAAATAAGCCTATACTATCAATGACGATGTTAGTAAATAAGTTCTCACGCAAAGAATGCGGGATTTTTTGTATATCAGCGTTTGATTATGACTTCGTATGTAATTTTCATTTGTTTGTCTTTATGACTGTTCCTCTGCATCCTGTCATTGTAACGAGATAACATACACACACTTTTTACTTTAATAATTATTTAAACACAAAACACGAGTTTTGATAATTTTTTTTTAGTAGTAAGACTGAAAAGATTCGTCACATTCTAACGCGCTAAGGCTATGTTCTGCTATCGCCTAAAAAGAAAGTTGCTGACTTGGATATTATCGTCAAACAAAATTATTTCTTACAGTTCAATATCCATAAAAATCACAATAAAATTATCTTTTTAGCTACATGATGAAATGACTACCGAATTATATAAAAATAGTTTTTAACCTATTATTTACGTTGTTGTATAAAAAGCGTTTTAATTGGTAAATTATGTGAATTTCAAAGACCCCCTGTAAACAGTATAACTTTTGAAATACCCCGTTTCTTAACTTAATTTTTTGTATTCCTTTTTTATACAAAGTTTATTTTATAACATGAAGTAGGATATGTAGAGTCGAACTATATTTGAAATTATAATCCCAGACTTTTTAATCGATTTGAATAAAGCAGGAAATTCGCAGTTCGTAGATTTTTCATGCTCGTTACTTCAGAACTCTGTCATTTGTTATCCGATTTCGAAACAAAAAATATTTTAAAGAGAATACTTTCAGTCTGGTCCGATACATTTTTGTAGAAATCGGTTAAATTATTTAGTTTTTAAAATAAAAATAACTGAAATAAGTGTGTCATCAAGTAAACAAAGTTACGAATTTTACATTTAAAGTCGATTCCTATTTTAAAAAGTCTTAATTATATTAAGAATTGTAATCAAAGTGTCTCAGAATCTAATTATATGATTCATCAGTCATAACTAAATCTAACGCAGGTCAATAGCCTTGCCGAATGGAGATAAAGTGACGTCATCATTACAAAATGGCGGATTCCGCGTAGTCGTGAACACTCGCTTGTTTCAGCGCAAGGGTGGAGGGATGTTTCCGAGAACTATATCCCGGGGGTGTGTGACTCATTTCATAGCGACATACTAGTGAATTACTCTGACTGGCGCGATATTTAATTTTCGTGTTATAAAGTATTTGTATTCCAAATTTTATTTTACATGCAAAAATAATTATTTTTAATATCTTTTTTAACAGCATATATAGAAAGTAAGAAGGTTAATTTCGATTTTTTTTTTGTACGTTACGCAATATTTTGTCAATTGTAAATTGATTTTTTTTTAATTAATTTATTATTTGGTCAAAGCCAAAGCGTCCGATGCAATATTTTTATCAGACTGAATTAGAAGACGGGTAATGCTGTCCCACTCATGTAGGTTTATATTTAAATGAGTGCGTTCCATTGTGACCTCCTGTAGCCTAAACGGCTTGACCGACTTTCAAGTATAAGGTGTCATTAAATTGATATTTATAGAGTGTCGTAGATTGTGTGAAGTCACCCAAAAATCACTATAATTAACAGTCTTTGAATATCCCACTGCTGGGCAAAGGCATTCTCTCCTGTTAAGGACTAGGTTTAGATCTTAATCCACCACGTTGCTCCACTGATGGCGGGTATACACTGGTTACAATCAATGGCTCACGCAGGTTTCCTTACGATGTTTTCCTTCACCAAACACGAGATGAATTTAAATGCAAAATTTTGTTATTAGGCAGTCGGGTTTCTCTTAATTATTTCTATTTACGTTGCTCACTTAACAGCTGTAAATGTTTTATTTTGGTTGCCTGCACCATTTATATTCTGTGCGTTACTATTTTGTTTATATTATTATGTTTAAATGTTTGTAAATGAACCATTACTTGTCCGAACTTCCTCTGGATTTACCCGACCACGTCCAAACATTACGTGCAATGAACAGACAATAATAATAATATTGAGTAAGCAAGTATATTAATAACAACTATTATTAATAATAGATCCCGTAACAATAATAGACAATTGTGTAATTGTTTCAACTTGCCGAAACAAAGAAAGGTTAGAAGGTGAACATGTTTTATATTTATTAACCGACTTTAAAAAAGGAGGAGTTTTTTTTTTAAGACAGAAATTTCAATAAAAGCCGTTCTTTTAATTATTTAAAAGGCACCACAAATAGAGCCAAACATCGATACATTTTATCAATTATTGGTGAATACTTTATGACCGATTTCCAAATAAATGACACTAAGAATGATAACACGACAAAAACTGATGAATGAATAAACACAATTCGACTTATTTTAAGTAGGTTTTAATATTTTTATATTATATTAATCGAACCAATTTTAACGAGCTTTTTCGTTTTGTATAAAATACGAGTTAAATAATATATGACTGTGTGTAGTGCCTACCTTATTATGGCTAATAAATAATTAACCAAACAATAAAACCTACAAAATTTGATATCAAATCTTCAATTCATATTACAATTGCGTTTGTATACAAATCATGAAACTAAACCATGTAACCATCTTCAAAACTCTAAAATAAAATAAAAATCTATAAAACGCGATCTCCCTTGCGTTACCTGTATTTTGTTATCTGTATTTAAAAAGATAGCGAACGGTTACACACATCCACGTCATATAAGCCACGCGAAACGACAAAACGTGGCGCATGGTGCAATCTTCGTATTTATTTAGACATAGTATTATCTTAACAATAACTTAGTAATATGATTTTGTTAACAAGTTTCTCTATCTCAAACATTTTCACGTCCAACTTTCAGGACTATGTTGATGAATCACGGACGGGCAGACGAACAATGGAGGCTTAGTAATAGGGTCTCGATCAGAGGCATTACTATAGTACAGTATAGTATAGTACAGGCCTCAGATCACAGATGGTATACCATCTGTGATCTGAGGCCTGTAGCAAATTCTTTGGATAGGGAGGCCCCTGTAAAAATCGTCACGTTATATGTTAACCTAATTTTAATGAACCACTTAAATAGTTACCCAAAACTATTAATAATATTGTGTGCATTTTATTTAAATACCTGATAAATGTTTTATTTTCAAGAGCCTTATACGTATACAAGGTTTATACGTATTTATAATAAAATAACAATTTACATATTAATATGAATTTTATTTATAAAAATTATTTTAGGCCGGGGCCCTCTCGTATCAGGGGACCGTGGCTTTTTGCTAGCCGTGTCACCATATAGTTATGCCTTTGGTCCCGATAGCACCCTTAGGATACGGAATCCTGAAAACAGTCTAAAAGGTAACCCACGTCAAATACGCCACAGGTAACGACAAAACGTGGCGCATGGTGCAATCTTCGTAATTATATAGACACACTCGAAGTAGTATCTATTATTTGAACTCAAACATGTAATCTATGCACATAATTGTATATTATTCCTAAATGTGTTTTTTTTTTTTGTGAAATATATCTCTTAAACAATACTAAAATTATTTTTTGCATTTTCGCTTTTGTGTCAATATCTAAAAAATAACATTATCATTAAAAAATAGAATTTAAAATTGTAACGTACTACTAATTACTAAGAGCGCGAAGTATTCCTAACGGCTATCTAGTATTTATTTTACTATTATTTCAAATATAAAATTATTCATACTCTATACTAATATAATATACACAATTGTTCAACAACGTGAATGGTGCCGCGATTTCGTCTGAGCACTATTATTTAACCTCCATTTATTATTATTATCTATACATTTTTCGCATTAAAAATTAACCTATGTCCTTTTTAAACTCTAGACTATCTATGTCCAAATTTTATTTAAATCGATTCTGTAGTTTAGGCGTGAGGACAGAGTTACTTTCGCATTTCGATGATGATAAGCAATAATGTTTCAACCCACAAAAGTCAAATTCGGAGATATTGATGTATTTTGATACTGTGTCACTTATTTAACAATGTTAAATATAATTTTACGTCATATAAACTAAATAAATACGGAAAAAGTGTCTTAATTTAATGTCTCGAATTTCAAGAGCGTTCCATGTTTTTCAATGTATACAATAATCTCAAATATATTATTAGAAAAACTTATTATTAGATAACACATTAAGTGTATCAAAAAAGAAAAGAAAAGATGGATATATACGTCTTCAAACAAATTGATTAAGAATAAGTTTGACATCTTTAGACGCCATTTTCTCAAAATAAAGTCCATGTGGCTTGACACAGTATTGCATATCATCCATTTATAATATTAGCAGCTAGTAACAATAGGAGAATATATAATTCATATATGTATGTGAATTCAAATTACCTTATGTCTGTATAATTACGAAGATTGCACCACGTGCCACGTTGTGTTGTTTCGCGTGGCGTTTTCGACGCGGAAGTTAACTGGTCTTTAGAGCATGTGACAACACAAATAATGTTTTCAGTTTCCAAATGGAAAGCAATATTATTAGTAACTAATTTGATTTTTTTTTCTTTAAAATAGAAATAAAATTAATTTCGTTTTTAAAACTAAACTACTAAATCGATTTTGTTAAAAATTCTATAGGACTAATCTGAAAGTGTACTCCTTTAAATAAAATAACTGGTCAAGTGCGAGTAGGACTCGCGCACCGAGGGTTCCGTACAATAGAAATCTATATAAGACTAACCCATCTACGCCATTTGTGGTCTTCATCATCAGTTCCAACATAAGTTACTATCAAAAATACCTAAATCGGTATACGCTTGCCAATAATATTTGAGGAGTTCCCTCAATTTCTCCAGGATCCCATCATCTGATCCTGACCTGAAGACAATGGGACCACCTTAGAAGTATACCTTTTCAAACAAAAAAAAAATTTTGAAAATCAGTACCCAAACGGCGGCGTAATCGGCGAACAAACATAAAAAAAAATTAAATACAAGGTCGAATTGAAAACACTCCTTTTTAGAAGTCGCTTAAATATAATCAAATATTATGTAAATATGGATCACGTCCCAAAAACTATTTTGAAACTACTTAGGAGCACTTTAATTTAAAACACGATCATGGATGCAATCCATGGAAACACAAAATATCATTTTAAGTACTAATACACCTTATACTTTCAAAAAAAAAAAGTTATAGCGCGATTCAGGATACACCTAGCGCCATCTCTTGACAATTTCAATGAACTAACTTGTTAACTTTGACATTAACAACATAATTATATTATATTTTATTCTCGTTTTATTTTTATTTATATTCTACTACACTCCACTACCCCTGCACTACGTTCGTAAAATATTTAGATTTACATTATCAATCAAAATATCGAAATATATATTAGTGTTGCCAAGACGAAAATAATTAGTCCTTAATTCGAACAAAACTAATTGTTTATTTATAAATAACTAATTATATTACTAATAACCAGAAGACTTATATGTGTAGATAAACAAGAAAATTAAATAACTCGATCTGTTTGAATTTAATTTTAAAATTTTCTTACTAAGTCAATACGAGTACTTAAATCGCGTGAAGCTCTTATATTGAATGTTAATTACGTAATGACGTTATAAATCGACGATAAAACTTTTAAATTAAAAGTTTATTTTATAATTTTTAGTGCGTTTAAATAATAATTAAAACAAAAAATTTTATTAATCGAGCAGAATTATATCACAGATAATGTCATAATGTTCTAATAGATGGCATTAGCTGTACGCTGCATCGCGCTATCATTTTGTTAGCTGCGATATATATATTGCATTGCGTTGTTTATAAAGGTTTGCTGCTTTTTAATGTTTTCGTATTGATACAAATTTCTTCTCAGTGTTTTTTTGACCATGGTCAACTTCTATGTTAATTTGTTACAAGTACATATAATTTTAATTTTAAGATTAATATATTTTCCGCTTGATCAATTTACAACTTGATACATTTACGCGTTCCTGAGAAAAAGGTTGAAAGACAGACGTACAGACTGACAGACACACGAACAGAAATTTACAGTTTTCGGATTTTTTCCTTTATGTATACTAAAGGACCTTGCTCCTGGCCAAATTTCATAATGCTTGGTCAATGGGAAGTACCCTATAGGTTTTGATTCCCTTACGAAAACGTTAAAAACGCTATCATACTTAAAATATGTGATATAAATGACCGTATCTTTTGATTGCGTTAACTTAGAAGTTTGATTTTTTCACAGCTCTTAGTAATTACAATTCTGAGTACTTGACGTTGATAAAAAATTGTTACCTTCACGCGTTTCTGAGAAAAAGGTTGAAAGACAAACTTACAAACAGACAAACATACATACAAAAATTTACAGTTTTCAGATTTTTTCCTTTATTTGTACCATAAGATCTTACTTCTTGCCAAATTTCATCGTGCTAGGTCAATAAGAAGGACCCCATAGGTTTTGATTCCCTTGCGAAAACGCTAAAATGGTCAAAATATACGACATATTTTCCATTATCTTTTGATTGCGTTGACTTAGAACTTTAATATTTTCACGGCCGCATGTCATCGTAGACTTGAGTAAATGATATTAATTTCAACATTATACGTCTATGCATTTCTGAGAAAAAAGGGTTGACATCCCGACAGACAGACAGACAGACAGACAGACAGACAGACGGACAACAAAGTGATCCTATAAGGGTTCCGTTTTTCCTTTTAAGGTACGGAACCCTAAAAAGAATTATCAAAATCAGTTAAGAAATGGCGGAGTTATGAAGTATAAAAATTAAACAAAAATTCTCGTTTTTGAAATCGATTGATTAAAATAATTTTATTTAGTCGTGCCATATCTCTCAGTTATAGGTGGAAAGCCCTCTGGAATTTGTCAAGGCTTTTCCATCATCCATCAATTACATATTTCTTCGAAATCATCCATATATTGGAAGAAAATTTTTCAAAGAAATCATGCGAGTCAAACTGCATGAGTAGTCACAAGCTAATATTTTAAAAACATGTAAAATTCAACTGTATTATTATTACGATAAGGTTTATTTTAGTCTACATATTTCTTCCATAAAACATTATGTATGCAAAATTTTATCTCAAGAGTTTCCAAGAATGACAGATAAAATATTTTTAATAGATTAGGTTAGATTGAAATCATACTGATCACACAACGTTTATTTAGTATTAATTAACAGGAAATTTATATATAAATTATATAAGCTACCTCTTGCGGTTACACTCGTATTAATTGTTACTGCTTCGGTACTATGCAGGCCCCTTTTCCCACAGGGCACTTGGCCAGGTCCCCGCGATCAATGGTTGCCCCATTATTCCTATTATGGAGAAGTGATTGATAATTTTGCTAATACTAAATCTTAAAACGCAAACCGTACAACCCAGGGGGTTTAGTGGGTCCGAATCCCCCCCCCCCCCCCCCGCCCCTTAATATCCGACTAAGTAGTAGTAATTAAGACTTTAATTCGGAACATATCCATAATAGGTACTTAAAATTAAGTACCGTTTAATTTAACAGCTAACTCTAGCTCACAGATTTTCTTACAATGTTTTCCTTTATAACACAGTACCAAATGATTAGCTAACAGAAATCAAGCATTTGAAAAACACATGTTTACCCGGACCTGATCCCACGGCCTCTGTTTAATATTAACCCTTAGGTTATGTCAGCTTACAAAGTGTGTCACATTGTGTTTTTAAATTAACCGTGTAAATAAAATTTTCATAACAAGTGCGTTGTATTCGTTATAATGTAAACAATTGGCGTCTTGTACGTCGTACATAGTTTTACAAGATCTACTTAGCATTTGCATTTTCCTTGTGATGCCAAGGTCTGTTGTTGGAGACCCATTGGAGACCCTGGGCACGTTAGGAAGGAAGGAGTAAATAAGCAAACTTTAACTGCTATGTTATTTCTGTTTATAAACATATAATATTTATAAAAAATCTACATTGATAGAAGAGATATCCTTCAAATTTTAAGAGAGGCGAAATCAATAATCACTACTCCATAATCTGATAGGAACTATAGGGCCCCCATTGAGCTTGAGGCCCTGGCCAAGTGCCCGGCATGCCTAGTAAGAAAGAGGTTATTCTAGTCTAGATATTAACAAAAGCGATTGCCATCTGACCTCCACAACTGCAAGCCAATAATATTTGGACTAGAATATCGAATTTGATCTCTTTGTAATATTAATATAGAGTTGGAAAAATCTTTCCTTATTTGAATATAGATTTGTCACACACAATTTTGGGATAAGTATATCATCCAAGTAAACTTATAGCGCCCCATGTAAATGTCGACCTGTGTGTGCCCCGCTTTATGGGACTAGACGAGCACCTCAACCAAGTGCGCCGCCTACCGGCACGATGTGATATAGTTAGTTTAACTCCCGCGCGAAGTTACGAATACGCTCTCGAGAATAAGTGGTTGCTGATAAGCAATAATGTGTCAACCCACAAAAGTTTCTTAATTTAATGTCTCGAATTTCAAGTTCGTTTAATATTATGCAATAATCTCAAATATTTGAAAAACTTTTATTACAAAATACATTACATATAGCGATCTACTTTTAATTCATTATAAATTTAATCAAAATAAAAAAGATACGATAGATATATAATTATACTCTTTCAAACACATTTATTAAGAGTAGGTTTAACATTTTTAGACGCCATTTACTCAAAATAAAGTCCGTTTAAGACACAGTATTCCTTATCAACGTCCAAGTATGAAAAAGCCTCTGCGTAGGCCTTGTGCAAAAATAAGCATAATTGTTATGGGATCATATAAAGAACTTGAAAATAAAAGCTATCGATTAATTAATAAGAATTATATTATCCAAAAAAATGGGTAGTAGTAGCTATAAACTGAATTTTATGTGTTTTCGGAAGTTGGTTCTTTTATTTATTTTTTATTTCAGATACATATTGGACAATCCAGCGACGGTAAATAAACATCGTGTTTTGGACATCGGCTGCGGATGCGGGGCGGGCGCCATTGCTGCCGCTAAAATGAAGGCTAGGCTTGTTGTAGCCAATGACATCGATCCTTGTAAGTTTGTATTATCTAATCTAAGCACTAATTTATCTGTATACCGTTATCCGTTATATCGTTTATATATAAATAGTTATTTTTGCGGGCTTTTAACTGTCTAAACGCCTCCAAAATGCGTCCAGAGGTCCATACAGGGCTCGAAAAATTGCTAAATATGTGTATGACTTTCTAAAACAATTGTAATATACAATTGTATTAGAAAGTCATTCACATTAATTTTACAAATTACTTAAAACACTCGTGTAAATAATTTTGTTATTTATTCACATTGATCAAACTTGTGCAATAATGACAAATGTACTTACAAAAAACAACTATTATAATATTATTAATAAAAATAAGTAATTGGAAAAATATTTTTAAATACATAAAAAGCAATCAAAAAAATAAAAGTACAAAAAAAACATGGAGATGCCGGGGATCGAACCCGGGGCCTTTCACATGCAAAGCGAACGCTCTACCACTGAGCTACATCCCCTGTTATTATAACCGTTCAAAATTACAGTACAGATAATAAGAATGAAAAAATATACTAATGTCATTGAACTGATATGCCGTAATACAAGAAACGTGAATTCTAATTACAGGTCAGTGTCGATTTCAAATTAACCTAATTGTCTATTTCAGTCACGATATCTTTTCAGTTTCTTTTTACTAATATTTTATTAAAGAAATAGCGAGTATTTGCGGTCACATGAAGTTAAGTGATCATATATTAATAATATAAAACAAGCAAATAAAAAATACTTAATAATATTTTTTAACACATTCACCGCCACTACGTATTAAAAATGGACACACAGGTTGTGTCGGAAGTAGGCTTTTACTACTTAAATCTATATTAATATAATAAACAGGTAAATTTCGTACGTAAGTTTGTATATAGCGGCTAATTTCTGAAACTACTGATCCAAATAAAAAAAATCTTTTCCTTTGGACAGCCTGTTTGTTGAGGAAATATATATAATATATAAGACATTTGATAGGCTATATTACATCACGGTAGGTCTTATAAGACCGAAACAGTAATTATAAACGCAAGTGAAACCACGAGGGGTAGCTAGTAAAGTAATTTTGGAATTGAAATTTTTATATAAGATATCCTGAATCCCCGTCACACAAATGACGGATTCGCATCTCGCTAGACCGCTACAAATATCCCTATGACCCATTCTATCGTTTTGTCATACGTGAAATTCGAAACCATGACCATTAGTCAGTTGCAGCGACCTCTGCATCAATTAGTCATCACACCTGTTTACAAACAAGATTATTTACTAACACAAGGGAGCAGCGTGGCGTGATGAGCTTTGCAAATATTTTTAATCTGTTACTGTTTAAATTTCGTTTAATAATGATAACAATATGAACACATTTTTAATAAATATTTTTTATCAAAATATAAATCGTTTTTCAATGGATTTTGTGTATCAAATATATGGAAAATAGTAACAATTGTGAAAAAAATTGAAAAAAATCTTTATTTGATAAACATATACATAAACAACAGGGAGCCTTTTAGCTCTTTCAAGTTCTTTAAATAATATTAATCATGTAATATTTGCACAGATGCAGTGATAGCAACAAATATAAATGCAGAAATGAATAACGTTAAAATTAAAACAGATACAAATAACTTTATTGGATCGGGCTGTAAGGATTTTGATGTGATTCTGATTGGAGATATGTTCTACGATGAGGATTTTGGGAACTTGTTGTTTAATTGGTTGAGTACATTAGCTAAAGATGATAAAATGGTGAGGATGTATATAATTAATTTATAAATAAAAATTTCAATCTGATTTCTTTTGAAGTTTTAAATATATTAATTAGTTTTTTGCAAATTCTAAATTATGATGTATTCTGAATACTATTTTTGTTATTTGGTTTGTAATTTTACAAATATTTTAAAATTTAACTTAAACAGTAATAAATAATGTACGTATTGCATGCAATAATCAACTAATACGTTATATTGTTGTATTGTCATTTTAATCTTATTTATCACTAAACATTTACAGATACTAATAGGCGATCCAGGACGTCATGGATTAACAGAGAGCAGGCGAAGTCGTATGAGTTTACTAGCTAAATATAATTTACCCAAAGAGACTCGTGAAGAGAATCATGGATATACAGACACTTCAGTTTGGAGATTAAATAAATCTTGACATATACTTTTTTTTTAAATAATTTTAACAAGCAACCATAGTGGTTACTTAATTTTTGTGTTAAATATTTGAACCAATTATATGCTAAAGTTA
The DNA here is from genome assembly GCA_037950945.1 of Hypolimnas misippus. Classification (NCBI taxonomy): domain Eukaryota; kingdom Metazoa; phylum Arthropoda; class Insecta; order Lepidoptera; family Nymphalidae; genus Hypolimnas; species Hypolimnas misippus. Next base: position 568,993 of record JBBEEQ010000026.1, read on the forward strand.
TAATATGATTGAAATTATATAATAAACGTACATTTTTTATAACCCGGCACAAAGCTATATATTATAGGCCGGCAACGCACCCGCAACATCCCTGGGGTTGCAGATGTCCGGGCGATAGTGACCACTTAACATCAGGTGGTACTATCTGCTCGTTTGCCCCCCTATTATATATAAAAAAAAAGCTGGAATAGATCAAAGGATAAAAGAGAATTTTTAAGATTGACTAATTCAACAGGAAAACTTGTTGAAAAACATTTATCGATATTTAAATATAATCAATTTTAGCCAGAAATACAAATTAAAATAAGGAAATTCAAATGAATTGTCAAGAATAATTAAGAGGAAAATAAACAGACAACTAAAATAAACTATACTTTATTAAACATCTTTATCAAAATTCAATAAATTCAAGGCACAAGTAACATCGTTGTACATCAGTTGTTTTATCTTAAACTACTAAATATTACTAATAAAAAAAAAATCTGAAATCTATTTACATTACATAAAGTATAATACAATTTAAATATTAAAGGTACTAAACTCGAATTAATATCTTATAAAAGTAATTAGAATTTTACAATAATACTTAATTAATTAGATCTGCTTTTTACTTCTTGAGCATAATACGTTAAGTCACACAAATTGGCGCCATCTCTTGGCAAGATACTATTCTTTTGAAACTAACGCCATCTAGTACAAGTTTTGAGTTATTGCAAAATTAAATTTTTTGTTGATCATCGCCATCTATCAAAAAGTGTCAGTACTATTTAGTTAAAGTTGGTAGTTGTGCATGGTGTTAGCGTAAATGCCGTGTTTGGAACGCGCAGTTCTCCCTGAATAATGCGAATAGGTGTCGATGTCGAGTGGTGCATGTGGATGCATTAAGAGTACAGGTTGCAGTGCAAGAGACTTCCTAGATCCAGATACTGATGTCGCATCTGTTACGTACGCGTTGTTCACTTCACCTGGAACAGATAAAAATATAGAATTAATGAGATTTCCTAGTTTTTTTTATTATTCTTAAACGGGAAGATTAGTAACATTTAGTTCAATCACATCGACTTTAGATTGTTTTTTTTTCTTTAGAATTAAGTTACGCTTATTAAATTGAAACAAATAAACGAACAACAATTATTATTTATGCACACAACAGAAGGAATATATTATTGTTACTAACAAAAAAAATCTCATTTTATATACAATTTAATTTAATATTATTTTGGAGTTATATTTAAATAACATTTTTATTTACAGCGCCATCTTTCGACAACGATTTTAACTAATACGTTTGCACATGTATAATAAAAATGTTATTCTAAATTAGTTCTTATTTCAATAGAAATAATGATCTTTATAAATTAAAAAAAAAAAAAACAATACTGTATTCTCACGGAAAACCCAAAGAATCACAAAAAATATGAACGTAAGATGATCCTTTGCGGTATTTGACACCAAACACGAGGGGGACTTTGTTTTAAAAACGATTTTTTGATATAGCATTTATAACAAGGGGGAATAAAGTCGAAAATACAATAGATTTTGTCACAGAACGCAAAGTGCAAGCGGTCATAGACGTCGTTCTTGACACAGTTCGTAAGTTCCTTTTTCTTTTAATGCACTGTCTTGCATCTTAATGTTTTATCTTTAACACCTGTACATGTGGTGTGAATACAAATAGCCTTACAAGTTACATACTTAGTCATTGTAATCTTTGTATCTAAGTTTAGCATATAAAAGCAAAAGATCACTCATTTACTCATTAATTAAACACAAAATCTTGAAAAATATTTCATCTTTTAAGTTGAAATTTGGCAGATAGTTTGTAGATGGAAGACGTTAGTTTGAAAACGGAGATCTAAAACTTGTATCAACTTAGTATATAATATAATTTGGCTCAAAGCAACTAAATAACTTTAATATTCTTACAATGTGGAATAAATTAATTTCTTACGGAGATAATTATAAAAAATTAAAACGTAACTTTATAAAAATATAAGTTTCATATAATTATATAAATCAAATTATAAATTTGAGTGCTTAAATTAAAAAAAAACATTTTTAAGGAAACCTTCTTTATAAAATATATTTTTTAAATTATTCTTAGACTACTATCGAAAGTTCACTGACACTGTGCCCACAATATACCTACTTTAAATTACAAAATATCACATAACACTTGATAATTAGATTAAGAGGTAGTTCCGGCCTGATTCGCTCACGGCACGACACGCTTTACAGTGATGAAAACGACCGTGATAATGTGTAAAGTGTTTAATTTAATCATATGTTTTAAGGCCAAATGATTTAATGATTTGTATGAGACTTATCCGACAATTTTAAAAGGGGAAATGTTTTTAGGGATACCATGGGTTAGGGAGATCGTAATATTTTTGATACCTTTTTTTTTTAAATATAATTTTAGATCTTGTGTGAAATTTGATCAAGAATCAGTTGTGAGCGTATTAAAAAATTAATAACATGACACTAATAACACAATTTTATTTAGGTAAAATAAGTGTTAAAATAATGATTTAATAAATAATCCATAGAATTATGAAAACCGTGAGCAACGAGGTGGGTCACCCGATATTAAATGATGATCGTCGCTATCACCACTCGAAACACCAGAGAAGCCAGAAATGCGTTTCCGACCTAACCCTTGAATTCATTGTGTATTGAAAATGAAACGCAAATTTTTATTAATTTATCTAAACGTCTAATTTGGGTGTATGTTTATATTTTATAACCTGTAATTACATAGTGACTTTTTTACAATTTTTCCATGAATGTACTAGTTAGTCTGTTTATATAAATTGATTTATATTTTGAAGAAATAAAAGAAAATGATGCGTCTAATGGTTAAAAGGAAATAAAAATCGAAAAGTACTTTATTCAAGTAGGCTCTCACGAGCACTTTTGAATCGTCAAAACATGAAAAAACAGAAAAAAAATTACATCAATAATGAAGCTACCATAAAGGATTCAGAGAGTTAGAGTAACTCTCGAGGTTCTTGCTGGTTCTTCTCGGAATCTTCATTCCGAACCAGTAGTAGTTTCCTTATGTATTTTTGAATGCATATTAACGATTCACACTCTTTAGAGATTACTTGATTAGTTTAGTTTTGATTGTGATAACGTAAAGAAACAAAATGGGGCGACATAAACGTTTTATGATACGAAAAATATTAAGTTACCTTTATAAAGCGAAGATGTAGGATAAGCAGTATCGGGCTGCAGCTTCACGTGGCGCGTGGCGAGGATGAAGGCGAGCGCGGCGAGCACCACGCCGTCCAGGCAGCCAATCACCGCGAGCAGGTAGGCCCAGCGGATGTGACAGCGGCCTGGAGATATTGGGATAGAGAAATTCATATACAGAATTGGGCACGTGTTGAATGTTTTACCAGCGTTTGCAGAATCGATATTTAAAACTATTTATTTTTTTTGTATTATTTTTTTTATTGAAACCTTGGATCTTGTAGGCTCGTACCGTAAAGACATCATTGCCGGATTGTGAAATATGTATATCCGCAGATACGGATCCGAATACAGATATTTGGTGTCAAATTACGTGAATACGGATAGGGATCTTAACTTTCTTACTTAAAAACTTAATGACTTAACGCTGTTACTTGACACGATAGTCGACGCCACTTGACACCGCGTGATAGGCAAAACGTGTTACGACTTGCATTGCGTGGATCTTTCTTTTAAATGAATAAGGCAAAAGATCCGTAAAATTTACGCCAAAAAGTATCGGATCTTTCTTTTCACTGAACCATCGGGTTGCGGATACGGATACGAATATCCGGCACATCACTAATTATAAATAGTAAAAGCATTACCAATATTATACTGGTCGGCAGTTGGCCCGCACGTCTCCTGCACCGCAGTCTCGCTCCAGCCCGCCGGGTACACCGCCACGCCTCCGATCATGCATAATGCTGAAACAATACAGTCTTAGTATTAACTTCTCGATTTCGATCGAAATGTCTTTAGATTTGTTTTATTGCTGGAAGTTTATAAATGTATAATATTCTTACATATCTAAATATATATAACTCAAAGGTGACTGACTGGCATAGTGAACTAACAACGTACAGCCCAAACCAACTGACGGATCGAGCTGAAATTTGGCAGGCAGGTTGATGTTATGACGCAGGCATCCGCTAAAAAAGGAATTTGATTAATTCTACCCCCAAGGGAAAAAATAGCGAATGAAAGTTTCTATGAATCTTTGTCAATTTTAAATTCCTGCCATTCCTGCGCAGACGAAGTCGCGAGCTAGTTACAAAAATAAAGTTATTTTAAAAGAGTACCTATCGAGGTTTTTGCCGGTTCTTCTCGGTAGAATCTATTTTCCGAACTTGACGATTCAAATGTACATTAAAAGTCTACTTGTATAATGTACGTTTTGAATTTGTATATTAAGTTTTTTTTTAATATTTTATATATTAATCTAATTTAAACGACATAGTTTTATAGGTAAATTATATGATATCAAAAGCCTTAGCAATATACGTTAATCAGATTAATGCATTTTTACTTTTTAGGGCAGATATGTTACCTAAGTACAAAATTAATAATGGTTCATGAAACAGGTTACTTAAGCTTATTTCCTCGTTATAATTGGATGGAATTTCATAACTTACTGTTAATATAGTTGGAGATATACGTTATCTATATTTATAATAAAATAAATAGAGTTTGTTCGTTAGTACGTGCTAATTATAAGATAATTTATGACGTTGCTAGTTGAAAATTACATTTTCAAGTTTTACTCACGTAATTGATTTAAACACCTAGTTACAGATATGTAGTAAGTAATTACGAAAACTGTAAATGTCAAAAAAGACGCTGAAAGTAAACTTTTTCATGTAGAAGACAATCAATGACTAAAAACGTATGTAAATGTTTAGACAAGTCTGAGACCAAAAGTTCTATGTGTAATTCGCCTTAAAAGAATTTACTGATAGTGTCTTTATTTTGTTATTTACGGCAGTAATATCTAAAAAATGTAGTTCCCGCCTTAGACATAAAAATCTGCATTTGGAGATGTCATTAGCTGGAATTCACTGTATTCCAGAAAATACCCATTATAACGACAGTAAAATCTACAAATGTAATTCCCGCCTTAGACATAAAAATCTGAATTTGGAGATGTCATTAGCTGGAATTCACTATATTCCAGAAAATACCCATTATAACGACAGTAAAATCTACAAATGTAATTCCCGCCTTAGACATAGAAATCTGCATTTAGAGATGTCATAAGCTGGTATTCACTGTATTTCAGAAAATACCCATTATAATTTCTTCCTGTCCAGACCACATCTTTACCAGTAATGAAGAAATAGTTTACCGAATAAGTAGACACGAAAAACCAAGGGTCTAAATTTTATGGTTGAAACAAGTATCAATATACTTTGGTGTAGAATGGTTCTTTAATTTATCTTTAATAAAACTATGAGTTATATTAAAACGCCTTACATTTTGGGGTAATGGTGATTGACTTCGTTATTTTCTTCATAAAAACTACCACAGACGTAGTTATGACTTTCATATGGGAGGAGTCCGTCCCAAGAAAGGGTCCGAAGGGTTGTAAGTTGTACAAAGATAAACTAATTTTTATCCGGGTATCAGACAGTAAGATGGTATGATTCTAAATGCTAATCTCAGTTATTTAGAAATTACATAAACCATTGTTATTGCCATTCGTTCAATGCACTAAGTATATGTAAGTCGTATACTAAGATCTGGACCCCCTAAACCCCCAACCCCCATATTTACGTCCATGTCTACTACCTACTACGCACGTCATTATATCTAAGAAGTATCACTCTTCTTAACCGCAACATAATTTGTTATTTCAGTAAACAAACTAACTCAAATTGCAGTAAAAAGTGAAACTCCATTAGATAAATTACGTAAAAGTTCAGATGATATTTTACGCCAATTTCGAATGAAAGTGATACGAACGAATCATTCGTCCACGCTCCGATGGAAGTTTTCTCCGAGTGAAATAACGAAGGGAAAAATGATTCAAAATAATCATCATTATGTAGGGAAAGTAGACGAATGAACGATATGAATGAATCGTGTTTGTAGCGTAAAAGATTCAGCGGTAGAGCAATTATTTCTTAAAATGATTAAGCAATTAAATCGATTACTGCAATGATAGAGAAATATGAATTATTTTGAATAACAATATCGCCTGGTTAGCTAACTTTTGAGATTATTGATATAAAACAGCCAGAAAACGAAACAGCAGATCATCTGATGTAAAGTGATCACCATCGTCTATAAACATTTGTAGCACAAATCCATTGGCAGGCAGTGGCGAAATTACACATTTGCCGCCAGTAGGCTACTCAAATTTTGCCGCACCTACCGACCCCTATAATCCGATCCAAGTTCACAATCATATTCCGATAAGTGACAATTCCTGTAAGACTTAAAGTGGATCCCTAAGGTGTCCTAGGCTCCAGCCTACTCAGCCAACTACGTAAATCCGCCACAGTTGCCAGATTAGAAGGTAATAATGGCTGAAGGCTTAATGCGCGCCCTCAGACCGTGGATGTGTAAGATCGGCGTCCCGCGCATTTATTCTCATACGCCCTCGTGTAGGACGGCAGTCGGGATGGCCTCGAACTGCCGTACGCACCAGTGAGGGATGCGGGGAGGGGGAGACCACACTTTGCCCTCCTGAGACGGCCCGCCAGCCATGAGCGGAGCATCGCACGGGAGGAGCAGCGGATGCGCATGCGCAAGAGATCCCGCGGCCTCTCCATTTCCGTGCGTCCGTGAGGATGGCCATTGAAGGGGTTTTAGTGGGTATGAATCTCCACATAATCCGGTATCTTTTTGAAGATTTCCCCTGCGATAACAAGAAAGGGCTAAAGGGTATTAGAAGGCAATGGCTTTCCATGACAGGCGAATGAAGGTATTATATGTGTGTCAAGTATCATTTATGTTTGTATGTATATTAGGTAGTATTTGTTAGGAAATTACGTTATCAACTATCAGTTAATCTCACTAACTTTGTATCCTGGCGTTATCTCCGAACAATACACGGCATCTGCTAATGATTTAAGAAACAATAAAGTTTAGTTCTCAGGTATTTTTGTTTTATTCAAATGGTATTTGCGAAGGTCGTTTATAATTTAACTTGTAACGACTTTACTTGAAGCTATAAGTTTTAAAGTTTAAATTTTACTACCTTTTCTCAGTCTAAACAGCTTAACCATAGGCTTCTTATGATTCAGCTGCCGATTACATCAGATTATAGAACTAAATCCAAAATTCGCGCAAATGACGCTTATTCGGCACAAAACTTGAATTTTCGAACGAAAAAAATTGGATGATACTGATATGAAGAAATATTTATTTTAACGTTATGTTGTTATCAGATGACCAACATTACGATATCAAGTTGCACATTTGACAATTTCAACATAGCCTTCTCGGGTCATGACAAACGGCGGAATCGTATTTGTACTCCTTATATAAAATTTTAATAACGTCGACAATGACTGATTCATTGAGACCCAACCAGGCCATTGAGATGATGAGCCCTAACATGATACTTCTGCTGTAAGCTGATGAGGAGTTGTGTATCCTGCTGAGTCCAGATGATGCTGCCAACAACACATCATTTTTACACAATTCTATTTTTATAATATTATTCATAGTACCTATAGTAAATTTCGATTCGAACAGACAGAAGTTTTTCAGATCCTTTCAACAACTAGAAAAGAGCGGAAAGTCTTTAATCGTTTAAAAGGATATCCGTAAACAATAGCCAAGAAACATCTCGATAATCGATTCATTCGTTCTGGAGTTACGATGCCAAAAAAAGTACGAAAATGTCCTAATTAATTGTGTCGGGGGTTTATTTTTAACGAGCCTGAACGTGACTACTTCGATCCTATATGTGATGTAATATAGCCTATAGCCTTCCTCAATAAACAAACTATCTAACACAATTTTTCAATTAAAACCAGTACTTCCTGAGATTAGCGCGTTCAAACAAACTCTTCCGCTTTATAATATTAGTATAGATTAAAAATGGTATATTATTACACAGAACGATTGTCATCTGACCTCCGCAACTCTTAAGGGCAACCTAGTAGCACTTTAGATTTCTGTCCTACCAAGAGTAACGATTATTATCATGTGCTTGTGATAACAATCGTCAGCTTTCAGTTTCCAAACCTACCTGTTTACAACACTAGTTTATATGTTCATAATTTTATAAGACTTATAACTCAACGTAGTAAAAGTAATTGCTCCATATGAAATAGTAACGAATGCTTAACGAGATAAATTAATGACGTTCTGACCTGGAGAGATCTTTATAAATTATGTCTAAAAACCACCTCAATCACATTAGCTTTCAAATAAAGAGATCGCAATTTGTTTGCGAGCTTTGCTCCATGTTACAGACAGATACACTGAGAGACAGATACACAAGTGAAATTTATAGCAGCCTTGCTTTTCCCGCCAGGAATTAAATAACTATAACAATGTAGCCATACACAATACCTGAAACTTAGAAGACTTTAAAACCATGAGTCTTTAGTCCGTACACTGAGATCTTTTAAACGAGGCAACTGATTATAATGCGGTTCTCATCAATAAACAGATTGATTCAAGATGATGGTTTCTATGTATAATACATGCATATTTTTATAGAGAAAAGCCGAATATTTCAATTTGTAATGTGATATGGTAAAAACCTATATAAAACTCTTGCGAGGCCGTGGCGGATCACTAGTTTACATTATAAGCCCAAAATATTAACTCTATATAAACTGTATAAAAATTGTCTGCAAAAACCCGTTAATTACAAGCAAACACACGTCCATGTCTTCTCGTATGTAGTATATGTATTATAGACTAGCTGCCCCTCGCGGTTTCACTCGCGTTTATGGTTACTGCTTCGCTCCTATGAGTCGTAGCGTGATGTAATATAGCCTTCCTCAATAAGTAAACTATTTGACACAAAAATAATTTTTCAATTCGAACCAGTAGTTCTTGAGATTAGCGCGTTCAAACAAACTCTTCAGCTTTGTAATGTTAGTATAGATAACCTCTAAAAAAGGCCTGCTTAGTATTCATTACCACATGTTGCGTTAATTAAAATATTGTAATGAGAAGTTAAAGAAATAATTCACACAAGATTTTCTCACAGAAACGCTCAGAGCGTAAAACGTCTTTATTACTTTTACTGTTAACTGAAGTAGAAGTGTTGGTGACGTTAGAACACATAAATTGTGCAAGACTCATTTTAACCGACTTCAAAAATGAAGGAGGTTGTAAATCAGGAACTTTTACGGGGAGGGGGTGGTAGGATGATTTATCTTTTGTTTTAAATAACTAAATGTCTCCTTCGTTGTGTAGAATTTTAGGTTTTAATATGCAAAAGTAATTAATTTTATGTAAAAAAGTTTTAGTAAAATAATAACAAAATTTACCGCGAAAAACGTGTTCAGTTGTAAAACGCATATTTTCTCGTATAAATGTATATTTTGAGGTTCTATGAGTGCACCTCCCATTATACAGAATCGCCTGTAAATACCACAACATCTGTAACATACCAGATCAGCATTTTTATTATAATAAAGAAGAAAATTTAAAAATAGTTAGTTAGTAATATAAATACGTAATAAAAACGACGCCGGCTCTCACACTAATAATTCTCTTAAACAAAGTGTTGCTAATAGATTTTTTTTTTCTTTTGTAAAGTAAAATTTCGATGTCGAAACCATTACGCAAAAAGAGAACGGATCACAGGATATTTTTTATTTCAGCACTTACGATCGAGAGGCTAATCGTATAACTTATATTCTATCAGCTGTCAAAGTTAATTAACATTTAATTTCGATTGCAAAAGCGTTTAACGTATTATTTCATCTTTCAACCGATTTTTAATAAAGAAGGAGATTCAATTCGTCGAGGACTTTTTAATACATGTTCGACAATTATTCAAAAAGAAGTGAGCGAGAGTGAGAAAGAAGTTGAGCGATTTAGTTAATTCTTTTATAGAAATGTTTTTTGAAGAGGCTCTCTGATTGTTTCCTTAAAATTTTCATTTAAATCGGTTCAGTAGTTTAGTTTTAAAATCAAAATAACTGGAATAAGTATCATCCAAGACACAATTATATATTTAGACATTTGGACGCTGACAAACAATAATATGTCAACCCACAAAAAGTCAATTTCGAAGATATTGAAGTATTCTGAAAATGCGTCACGTATTTAACATTATTATATTTTATACCTACAATAATCACGTAATTCTAACACTATTAATAAATCTTCTTATTATACCAATCTGTTATTAATTATACCTTTCATCAAAATAGAAAAGAAAAGATGGATATATAGTTATATACTTTTTTTAAACAAATTTATTATGAATAGATTTGACATCTTTTGACGCCATTTTCTCAAAACGAGTCCGTGTGGCTTGACATATGTATTACTTATCAGCGTCCATTTCGTTTCAAACTATACACACAAACCCGGCATGAAAACAAACGTAAGACATAAGTACCGTATCGGATGTACGGTACTCATTACGTGACGTTAAAATCAATTTCAACTCGCAATCGTTACTCCATTGATATTAAGAGTTTACTTTCGTTTACACGAATATCACGTAACGGTACGTGCGTGGTGAATCTGTTATACGAATTATTTCTCGATCACGATTTTTATATTTAGTTGTGGTGGATTAACTAATGTAACTGATTTTCGTACGGTGAATGACCCTTATTTCCTTTACTTCCTATTTCCCTTCATCAGTCATTCCATTTTTAACTGACAATGAAGATCAGTAGGCAATGGTAGACGCTCCGTCTGCCCAAAATTTTTATAAAAGAAAATTCTTGTCTTGACTGATTCATTTTCGCTCAGCAAAAACCACTGAACCTAAAAAATTAATGTTTCTAAAGCGTATTTCTATATATTACTGCTTAAATATCTCATTATAAGACGGAATAACAAAAATATTCCCTCTTATAATGAGATAAACACTAAAGATTTTTTTGAGATTGAGAATCCTATCCCTAAAGGGGTGAAACGAGGATTCAAAGTTTGTATGGAAAAATTGACTAATTGCCTAATTGTAACCTACTAACTATAACGTATATGAACTAGCTTAACTGGGTCAGTACCCTCAATATCACTGAAGATCGGCGTGAAGTAGCTAATATCGCGGAGATTTCGTACACTGAGAGAACCGCAGCCTAAACCCCTCCTCCATTCCTTTCTACGACCAAAATTCCAAATCATATAGCTAAACTATTGTAACTTTTTTTGGAGAAAATAAAAATATTTTATTGCGTTTACATCAAACATTTATGTGTATTTCAAAATCGCTCAACGCTCCTAAACAAGTTTTTACTTCACAAAGGGCGAGACATTCGTTTGTCGGCGAAATATTTCAAAAACAACGATGCTTTGTTGATGTAATTTTGGAGAAAGTCTTCATTAAAGTTCAAGAGTTGTTGCGAAATCGTCTCCGTAACTGCACCCAATAAACGTTAAATACGCCATCTTTAAGAAGACGTTAAGATGCGTATGATATGAAGGTCGACCATATATCACTTATAATTCAGGGCTCGAATTAGGTAGCGCCTTTGGGGTTGTGGATTTTCAATTGAGTTAACCCCACAAAAGAGATTTTTAAATAATTTAATCTTTTTTACTATCGATATATTACAAAGACCTGATGAAAAGTTTATTTACTACATATTAAAATTGTTGATTTTATTCGGAATATAATAACTGACCTTTCCTTGAAGGAATTCGACTCTCGACAGTCAGGATCACATTAAGATTTGGTAAAAAGGCTTATTAGCATGCAAATTTCAACGCAAAAAAAAAAAATTTCACCATCGCCATAAATATATAGAAAAAAAAATACATATAAAGATGATATTTGAATTTATCACGAACAACAACAAAAAAATAGACTGTAATAATATGGCAAATTATTTCAAATGTCATAAAAACATAAATCTCGCACGAATATGCATGGCTTTTGAAGTGGATAATGACACGTCGTCACGTAGAGAGATTGGTTACACTCCAGTTTGAGAATTAAGACATATTCAAGTGTTACGCAGCTCTTTGTAACTGACATTAATACCGAATAACCGCCATTTTGGAAAGTACAATCGTCTTCAAAAATTGTATCTACAATGTTATGTGCGCTATTTTTTAGTCTTTTACTTATCTATCGATCACAATAATTCTAGACAGTTTTTTTCCTTCAAAACGACCGCACGCTGAATAGTCAAAATGGATATTTTTCTTAATATTGTAATACTTCGCAGTTAAGGACAAGATAGCCATTAAATACCTCTATTTTCGAAAAGTAGTTGCTTCTATAAATAACTTTTTAATAAATTAAGAAGACATGTAAGTTATTTTTTTTTATTAAATTACAACAAAAGAATTCGAAAATATCTTTGAAATAATTCTTCTTCTGTCTTTAACTTTTGGCTTAGTAAATAAGTTATAAGTAACAAATAGGGATCAATATGAAAAGAAAAAACCTTCGAAGTTAAATTCACTTCATTCATTCCACACAAAACCTGGGTTCCTTCGTGTCATAATTAACGATCTCACTCACACAAACTAGTTACATATTTACAATGTGTGTTACATCCGGTAACAGGCATTTAAGTAACACTTAGAAATAACATAGCTCATAAATTAGGTAATTCCGATGAATTACATAAACTATTAACACTGGTGAATCTTTTCTTAGTTTAAAAACGTTTTAGACGATACGATATTATATGGATGCTGATAAGCAATAATGCGTCGACCCACAAAAATTCGAATTTGGAGATATTGATGTATTTTGATTAAGCGACACCTATTTAATATTATGAAAAATGAATTCAAGTTATTTAAACTAAATAAATACAGAAAAAAGTTTCTTAATTTAATGTTCCAAATTTCAAGTGCGTATTTGCAATTTATACAATAATCTTATATATTATAATTAATTTTTAAAAAACCTTTTATTGGATAACACATTACACATATTAATCTGCTTTTAATTCATTATGTATTTTATCAAAATAAAAAACAAAAGATGTATAAATCCGTCTTTAAACAAATTGATTAAGAATAGGTTTGACATCTTTAGACGCCATTTTCTCAAAATAAACTCCGTGTGGGTTGACACAGTACTGCTTATCAGCGTCCATATAATAACTGCCCCTTGTGGTTCCACTCGCGATTATAGTTTTTTTTAAGCTACCACCGGATCGTAATGTAATCTTCTCTACCGAGAAGAACCGGCAAGAAACTCGATAGGTTCTATTTTAAAATCTTTCATACATAATGGATTTTTATTACAATTTATTTTTGATATCCGGTTAGAAAAATAACGCACATTAGATCCACGTCTCTTTATCGTCCAAATAATCTTGTATAGTATAATATGCTTTATCTATTAAGGATTTTAATACAGCTTTTAAACTTATTAAGTGGCAAATGTAATTTGGTTGTGGGGTTTTATTATAGATGCGAATAAAATAAAATTATATATTTATTTGGATACATTAAAAATAGCCTATGACTATCTAGAATAATGTAACTTTCAAGTGGTATAATCTTTAAAATAGGTTCAATGGTACAGGAGTTTACTTCTCATACAAAAATATCTCTTTTTATAACATTATTATAGCCATTTAAACATCGCATAACATTTTACGTAAATATCTCGTAAAATATATTGTAAATATTCTCGTTATTATTTAGCTTTAATGAGAGTTTTGTAATATAAACAGCATTTATGGAAGATGTTAAATACAGAATATATTGTGTACATTTACTTTCTATTTTATATGTTTAAGTTACGACTGTAATAAATAATTAATAATATAATTAAAAATTTGACACTGGCGAAGCTTGTGATATGGTTTCCAAAATTGAGTTTAAACCTTAATATTACAATACGATAATGAAAATAAATAACAAAACATATAATGTCATGTGGGCTGTCAAATCCTTACTTAGTGAGACGTCTACGTCAAACTTTGCAATTCGCTAAGTTATATACAACAAATTATTTCAAAAAAAATCTTGAATTTCGCTCATGGTTAGTGACCCTATTGTCATGAACATCTTATCTTACTTCTTATTATTATTATAATTCTAGAAGTCTGTGAGGGTGGATGAAAGATTGCCCGCAAAAACTACTGAACGTACAGTAATATAGCTTATACATCAAAACAACATAGACTTCTTTTAATCAACCTACAACGTGAACGAAGCAAGCGGAATCTAGTAGTCTATTTAATATTCGGCAAAAATTATCTGATCGTACGATTACAAAATCGTATCGTACAGTATAAATAGCCTCACATTCGACCGAATGGTCAAATACAGATGTTCTCATCACCTACCGTTATCGCCCACATCTATATTGTCTAGCAAATAATACGTATACGACCCAGTTTTTATTTGGAATGTTGCAATGTTAATTCTATTATAAGGTAACATTACAAACACTTTAACAGTTACGTATAGCATTATATATATCTATCATTAGTCACTTACATAAAGCAGTTTGAAATATGGACGCTGATAAGCAATACTGTGTCAAGCCACACGAACTTCATTTTGAGAAAATGGCGTCTAAAGATGTGAAACCTATTCTTATTAAGTTTTTTTGAATAAGTATTTATTCATATTTTTTTTCCTTTTTTGATAAAAGGTGTAATGATTCAAAAGCAGGTTGATATATTTAATATATTATCTAATTTAAAGTTTTTTTTTTAAATATATCAGATTATTGTATAAATTACAATATATGTAGCGACCTTGAAATTCGAAACAATTAATTAAGAAAAATTTTTCCGTACTTATTTAATTTATATGACTTTATTTTTTATTGAATAATGTTAAATAGGTGATGCAGTATCAAAATACATCAATATCTCCGAATTCCACTTTTTGTGGGTTGACACATTATTGCTTATCAGCGTCCATATATACTTGCATATTTCAAAATACTTTGAGCGTATAAATAAAACGAATAAAGTGATCTATGTTGTTGAATACAATTGTTTGGACAGAAAAGAGAAATAACACTACACACTAATTTTTTTATTATAATTTGACAGACACGTTGGCGCAGTGGTCAATGCAACTGACTGTAGCGCTAACACTCGCGGGTTCAATCCCCGCTCGAGACAAATGTCTGTATTGGCCATACTGATGTTTTTCGTGGTTTGTGTTAGTGTTGTGAGTGTTTCACGCGATCTTCATGGGGGCTCCCGTTGAGTGTGATACGTTTATATGTATACTTTAACAAATTAAAAAAAAAAACAGGGCAAATTGAATAAAATCTTCGATTCAATTCCTTGGTTAATGGATTTTAATTGTGCCAATTAGACACATGTTATTTCGTCAATATCACGTAAAAATAAAATATTTAAAAATTAGGCGAATATATTTGTTTGTTTAGGGGCGATAATTTTAGGATGCATAGGCCTGATTTGTTTTGTTTTTGCATTAGATTATAATATTATATAGTGCCATTCCTGAAGATCATAGATTATAAGGTATAGAAGCGGAGTGTATTTAGTACCTTAAAATGTCAACCGATTATGCAAATACTGGAAGGTGAACCAGTGATGCGTAGAGGCACAAATCGAGTTATATTTTATCACTAGAGTGTATCCTTTTTTTTATATTCGCAGGGGAAATCTTCGAAAAGATATCCAATTATTAGCAAAGTTAAGTGTTGTATCTACAACTAGCTGTTTTTGGGGGCTTCGTTCATGTTCACGTAGATTTTGCTTTAAATTTATACGTATACATAAATAACATTTTCCCTGCAATATTTAAAAGCAAAACTTTATTTAAATAAAAGAGACAAAACGTCTTAGCTGCCGAAGTAGACGTTTATTAATAGCAGAAAAGATTGACATTTCACGTTTTAATCTTGAAGGTTGAACATCTAATAACAAAGCAATTTAGACAAAATGAAATGTATGTATTTAATCGGAAATTGAGTGTCGTTCACCCAGCTGCAAATTCCTCAGGAGTCGGCATGTGTGCTCGAACCCTAGCGCATCTGTCTTTGTCTATGTTGAGGCTTTTACGCTTGCACGCTATGTCCTTTTCCAAATCGCCTCGATATTTCATTAATTCTGATCTGACAGCCTCTGATTCTCTCAGTTTATTATGAAGAGATTCTGTAGTTTCCTTTATAGATTTTGCTTCTGCTATTAAAGCGTATTGGGCTTCATCCCTACAGTTTTCAACGCTCGGGCGTTCGTAATTTCTAGCGTATAACCTTGTCATGACGCATTTATTCTTTTCGTCTACTTTTCGCATAGATTCTTTTAAATAATCTATTAGGTTTTCTATATCAGCAATTTTTTGTAGATTTTCCTTTAAATTCTCTTCTAATTTTTCGCATAGTGCCTCAGTAGCTTCAACTGTTTCAGCTAACGCTGTATCTGTTCTTTCTGCTTGTAATTTCATGTCTTGGCTCCCTTTAGTTATGACAGTCATTAGATCACCTCGCAACTTTTCGGATTCTTGTCTTACCTCTTCGCAATTTTTTATACTTTCTGAACAATAGTGCTCCCAATATTCTAGAGTTGTCGCGTTTTCAGGCCATCTGGCAACGCCGGGGTGGTACAATATTAAATTAGATTCAGGGGAAATAGTAGCATTTTTCCTGTCCACTTTTAAAGTGACCATTTTATCGCTCCAATCGAATTCAATGGATGATTTCGCCGCTTTATTTTTTGCCATTTGTTGTTCAACTTTCGCTAAGGTATTCATAAAAACTCTTCTTATTTCACCAACTATAGCTACTTCTTTGATTAATTCTTGTTCAGCGTCATCCCTGACTAAATCTGGTTCGTATCGGTTTGTACGCAGTTCTAGACATTCCCTCGATATCGCTTCTGGCATCATTAATATCCTACACGCACCTTTCAAACGCGCTCTATCTTGATCTAAAGTGTCGATTTCATCAGTAATAGCCTGAAGAGTCGTTTCAACTTGCTTTTTCCAGTGAGATAAATCTTTGATTCTTTTGTCTAACTTCTTATTAGAATCGCCTAGTTTATTGTCTATATTCGTGAAAGCGTTTTCAATATCCTTTTTTGTTTGGGTTTCTAAAGCTTTGGCCTTATCAGTCGCGCGAGGAGTGAGAATGTACTCATTATTCTTACGCCATTCGCCAGTGGAGTATTTTGTTATAGAATATTTGTCAACCACTGGTCTTACTCCTGTTGTTCCAGCTTGCGGTGTCCAGTCTAAGTGACCGGCTGCCCATGGGCCGATGGGACCCATTCCTAAAATATCTCCGCTGGTACTGTCTGTGGGTTGAGGCAGATACTTTGGGGGTGCTCCTGGAGGATAAAACTTTGGTTCTAGTGGTGTAATCATACCAGGTACATAGGGCGCGGCATGGACATTTTCGTGTTTACGAGCCTTCGCAACATCTTGGGTCTTATTTTCTGTATCCTGTCGATCTAGCATTGGACATATGTTAGGACAAGAAAGAGGATCCGTTTTTGTAGTCATTTCTCCGTTAATTTAGTATACGTTAATAAAAAATGATATATAAATTATAATACATATAAAAAGCTTTTTATAAGCTGACATTCAAATGTCATTTACATAAGACATAAAATATATGTTTATGCATATAGCCAGTGTCAGTTATAAGATCCTTCCTTTTGATTAATTTTATATTGCAGATCCCCAATACTTAATAAATTTTCTAACGTCTATAATTTTATAATTAATATTACTTTATTTCGCAATTTCGCATCTTTGATTGGCAAATTATTCCAATCAATATTGTTTACATAACATATTGTGCATAATAAATAGTATTCGACTAATTAAACTACCGGAATTAAATAATTGATTTATTCACAATTTCTAAATGTTTATATTGAATTTTAAATGCACTACTTCGTTGCCCAGACATTATATGCACTGCTTTTGGGCATTAAGCCCGCTTTTGTACACAATTTGTACATACAGAAAATATAAACAAATAAATACAACTGAACTTTGATTTCCTAGGCTAAAGTTACCTGGCATGTAGCGGCCGTTTTATCACGTCCAATGACGTCACGAAAATGGAAATAATTTCTATAAAAATGACACGATTTCCTAGAAAGAATTTATATATAAGCGTTTTTTTTTGACACTCACAGCTTTCGTAAGGTAAACTAGGTAAATGTTATCGGGTTTCAGAATTGTTTCAATACCAATTACGAGAGTAAAGCGTACAAGTGGAATTCTCATTCAAATTTAATTTTTTTTGTCATCATATTACGATTCTAGGAAACCGAAGCATGAGATAATGCCTGCTTATATCTCATAAACAAAGCATATTTAACACCATATCAATTTAGCAAGTATTTCATCCCATGAAAAGGTCACTGTAATCACCGTTCTCATTAGTTCCCACTCTCGTGGGATGTTAGATAGCGATGCTATTGTTTTTTAGTTGAAAGTAATTTTTGCTCGAGTGTAATGATTCCGTGTTCCGTAATTATTCAACGGTTCATCTGTTGCACGTTATCTTAATTGTTACACGAACAGTAACTAAATACGTATCAAAGAAAAAGTATAAGGATAATAATGTCAATCAAATGACAATATAATTGGTAGATTTTTAAAGATAGATTATACTTACTTTGAGATTAAACGAGATTTAAACTCATTTCATAGGGCTTGTGCATCAAAAGTACTGCAAAAACTTTATTTTTAATAATTATCTTATTAGCACGTAAATACTTTAATATCCAAATAATAAGACCATTATCCGAAATTCTTAGGATACAAATCAATAATTAAAATATCGCAGAATGTGCATTTATATTGTAAAACAAAATAATATAGGCACGTTGTACTTTACTGTAATATGATAATGACTTTTTAATTGTTATTTGCAAAAAATGTGACTCAAAATCGCAACTAAACTTTGGTATACTGACTGAGTTAAACATCTCATCAAAAATCGTCCATATATATCGATTTGTATATGTATATACATTGTTGTAAGAGGTAAGTATAAAGTCAGAAAGCATTCGAAAAGTCCCTGACATTCGTCATGCGCAGCGTACCTTGAAACCTTTATCAAATGTACTAGTAGCTTGTATGTATTTGCACTAAACCACTGGCCCTAAACATCAAACATAATATTATTCTCTTGCCCGCATTTGCCAACGACTGGTACGTACTATATACCTATAAACATATGTGGATTCTCCCCTTATTCATGACGGATATACCGGACGCTTAAAGTGACCAAAATAAAAATGTCTCTGAAATAAGTTACCTAAACGACTATCTGCTTTACTACAAAAGATTTAAACAGACGTTAAACGCGCGTCTAAGACAGTTTTGAGTTAAACATGTTTTAGACATAGATTAATATACGTTTAAGTGAGTTTAATAGATGTTTAAAACCTTTTTGCTGTCAAATGTAATGTATAACATTTTATCAATAAGTTTTTTTATGAGTTTATTCGCTGTTAAGCAATTTAGATAATATTTTAAGCAATGTTTAAATATTAAACACTGTTTAGCTAGACACGTGTTCAACATAGTTTTAATGCGTCTTTTGTAGTATGACAGTATAAGTCTAGTATAGTTTAACGTAACTCTGTGGTATTTAAGATATTATTTTGAAATAAAACAATAACGATTCTATCAACATCTTATGAAATTCCAAGTGCAAAACGTTTTTGCGATTTCCAAAAAATGCGAATGTTTTAATTCGGTCACTTCAATATCCGGGATATGTTTAGGTTAACCAGTTATTTATGGTGGTTCGTTTGTACTTGAATAATGCGTTTCCAAGTCTTCTATGACATAGGATCTCATCAAACAGCGAGTGAATAAATGTAAACAATTTTAGGTTTATAGACTATGATGTTTATAGTAAGAAGACCATTAATTAAAAGTGTCAATTTAATTTAACATCTCATATTCAATTGTAGTATGAAAATAAATATACTAGTATACTAAAATTTATAGGGATAAATCGCAAAACCATCTTAGCAATGATTTTCCACCGTACTTACGCAATCGGCACTTGTTTACAAGACAATAAATAGTGAAAGGTGATTACAGTAACGAGTAAGTTTCACTGAGACGTAGATAATAGTTTTATAGTTAAGACATCTACATCGTGACAAATTTCACAAATTTAAATAATTTGAATTTATTAATAATATATGAAACATAGTATAAATGATACTTATTAATTTAGTATCCAGCTAATTCTGATGCAGATGGATAGTGAGAACGCACCATACCGCATCTGTCTCGATCGATATTCAAAGTCTTCCTCTTAGAAGCGATATCTTTTTCTAAAACTATTCTCTTCTCCAAGAGATTCTGCCTCACCCTTTCTGCATTTTTCAATTGACCGAGCAGAGACGTTACGGTCTCATGAATCTTTTTAACTTCCTCAATCAAACCTAAATGAGGCTGATCTCTAACGCTTTCGCCATGAGGTCTCCAATTATTCCTATTGTCGAGCCTCGTTTGAGCTAATTTCATAGCTGCATCCATTTTCCTAACGGAATCTTGTAAGTTAGCTATCAAGGATTCCATATCTGCAATTCGTTGTAGAGTATCTCGCAGCGTCTCTTCTAATTTCGTGCAAAGTTCCTGAGTTATTGCGACGGTTTCAGCCAAGGCTATATCGGTCCTGTCAGCTTGATTGCGTAATTTTCGGCCACCATTCACTAAAATAGCGTTAAGACTTCCACGCAAATCAGCAGATTTCTGTCGAGCTGCTTCACAGTTTTGAACGGTTTCTCTACAAAAATATTCCCAATATTCTAAAGGTGCTGTATATTCACCGAAGCGAGTTGATCCCGGTTTGAACATAATTGTATTAGATTTGGTGTTTAGACTTAAGTTTATACTTTCTGTATTATAAGCCATGGTTTTGTCACACCAATCAAACTCTATTCTATGCTTTGCTGCTTTGTTTATAGCCATTTGTTCTTCGATTTGATTTAGTGTGTTCTTTAGCGTTGAGCGAATTTCACTAACAAGGTTCATTTCTTTGATTAGCTCTTGCTCTGCTAAGTCTGCTACTAGGTCTGGTTGAAATCTGTTAGAACGAAGATCTAAGCATTCTTTAGATATAGATTCCGGCAACATAAGTACTCTAGAAGCGCCTTTTAACCGTTGTCGCTCTATTTCAAGTAGCTCGACTTCTTCTGTAATCGCTTTACAAGCTCGTTCAACTTCAACTTTCCATCTAAATATATCTTTTGCCTTCTGTCTTAAACGCTTAAAGTTTTCATTCTGTTGTTTATCGATATTACCAAACGCTTGCATCATAGATGTTTTAGCATTGTATTCTACTATATTCGATTCCGTAATAATTTCAGGATCAAGAACGTTTTCATTATGTTTCCTCCATTCACTTAAAGAATATCGGCTAATGCTATACTTATTCACTGCTGGTCTGGTACCAGTCATTTTTCCAAGTGGAGTCCAATCAACTTTACCATCGGGTCCAGGTTTTAGATTAGGAAGATAGTCTTCAGTTGAAACAGGTTGGGCAATGGGTTTTGTTTCTTCAGGGACATGAGTATCGGGTCTTTCAGGCTCTTTTGTTTTAATTTCTTCTAGCGCTTTAATTTCTTCTTTTGCTTGCTCTGGGGTTATGGCTGCTTTTTTGAAGGCACCGATGTCGGTGCACACTTTAGGGCATTTGTCTTTTTCGGGAAAGGAACTCATATCGTTTATTTATTGAATTATAAAATAGTTTAAATATTAAATATATTTTAAATGACTTTTTAAAAAAATGTCTGTAAATATAGCAAAATAATAAATGTCATATTACACGTCATCTTCATCTCATGACGTGTATCTGTATCAAGGAGTACTTAATGTATATCAAAATTAAATATACGAAATTTTCTAAATAATCCATTAAGGGCGCTGCACGCTGTACATATTTTACCTTTAATCGTAAACTTTGTTATCAATTTCTATTTATTATATTTATTCTACGCTAGTTTTAGAGTCACTCATTAATATTCTCCTTCCCGGCAACAGTGAAAACTTGTAATTTGCAATATCCGACGTTTATGCAGTTATATTTATTTACTTCGCCGTAGTTTATTCAATCGCTTGACTACTTTCTATGTGATTTCAATTTTCTGCTCTCGTTTTCACTTCTCGCTTATTTATTGTAGAAATTATATTAATAATGCGATATTTTTCATATTAAAATTCTTATTTTTGAATCATTGATATGGAAATACAGTTTTTGAATACCTCTTGAGTAACATTTTATTTTCTTGAATGCGACGCCATGTCTGTTTTATTTACAAAATTTACAAATTTTCGTTTTGTGTAGATATAGAGAGGCAATTTTATATTTAGATTTTTACTTTAAATCTTAATCGATACTATTGCCACGATCGACTTTTAAACAAATCTATTCAACAACTTCAGTTCTAAGATGTGTATATATTAACATTACTAGTTACTGATTACGTTTTGAGAAAAGCGTTGTATAATGGATTTGAATAATGAAACGATCGTTAATTCTCATTTATTAAACATTAAATTAAAAAAAATGTTATCGTTAATTCCGCAAATGGTTTAAAAATGAAAGTAAATTTACGTAACTTCTGATGATTAGTTTTTAACGGTAATGAAGTTTCAGTCATCAATAAGCTATTAAGGCTAAGAAGTTTAATTTGAATAACAAAAATTTTTAGTTTCCGAATTTCTAAATCCTACCTAATTTAATTCGAGTAAATTCTAAGAGATGGCTCTGTGTGTCCTAAATCATGTAGGTGATCTTATTTTAAAGTATTATCTATTATTTAAATAAATTATCATAGTGGTTATGTAAATTCATTTTTAATAGGCAATTATTATTTAATTAAAACTGTGTTTTTTCATTGTACTTATTCCACGGACACACGCGTTTAAGAACAATTCTAAGAAGACAATATTATGTTACTCAGCAACAGGGATATAAAATTACCGACGTGTAATATTACCAGCAAGGTAAATGTTACAATTACGATAAAATTAAAAAGTCTTAAGCTTGTAGTAATGTACAAAGAATGAAAGGAATGATACATATTAAACAAATTAAAAAATAGGTACGGATTTTATTCGTAATTTAATTTTAGCCGTATAAGGTTTGATAAAAAGTTGATAGATTTTTCATGTAAATATTTATCAAACGAACTAGCAATGCCTCGTCATTTATGGTTAAAACTCTGTGGGTTGTAGTTACTATAGTTTGTAGAGTGATTTTATATAGCCTATAAACCTCAATAAACAGGCTATCTAAAGCAAAGATAATCAAGTGTTGATTCTAATAGAAAACGTCCAAAGAAAAAAACCTATAATTATAGGAACTTTTGATAGTATAGATTTCGAAATCTTTACCAAAACTTTAACAGCTTTACTACAAAAAATGAAATAAAACCATGTTCAACACGTGTCTAGCTAAACTGTGTTTAAAAATTAGACATTGTTCAAAATGTTGTCAAATTGCTATACTGCATGTCAAATTATAAAGAAACTTATTAATAAAATGTCACACGTTTTATTTGACAGCTAAAATAGGTTTTATGCTTATATTAAAAATACCTAAGCGTATGTTTTTAAATAATTAAACTATGTCTAAACCATGTTTAACTCAAAACTATCGTTGGATGCGAATTTGTAGTACAAGATTTTATACACACGCGTTTAACGTGTGTTTAAATTTTTTGTAGTAAGGCAGTAACTGGTGGAAATAGTACCCTATTTCGTCTCCTATCTGGATTTACATTCCTAACAAGATGTCGCCGCATTAGTTTATCATTCATCATTTTTTCTTATTAATATTTTTGTGTCAGGAACTCTCCTGGGCGTCCACAGAACACCCTACCAAAGATTAATCACAATCCGATAATTATTTTCGGAGCACATCGAGGACAAACTTAAATTAAGAACACACTAGGTGACTCGTGCGAATACTTTGTACTTAACATTTTAAACTGAAATTTTTTAATGAAAGTATTAATTTTGAGACATTGCATTTATCTTCGTCATTACTACGCAAAATGGTCTTCAACCTTTTAGAATTCATAAACATATATTTTGACTTAAAACCCTAGAACATAAGGAAGTTAGTTAGATATCTCACAATAATAGTAAAAAACAAATCTACATTTATTGCATTTATTACTCGCGTAGAAGAAAAGTACTTAATGTATTATTCAGATTTCCGACTTTCACAATCCGGAAACACATTGAAATTGTCACCACCTGACGACAATCGCCTTTCATGATTGCATATATTATAAAAAGGTAAAATTTGTTTGTGTGTATCTCCGAAAGTACTGATCCGATTTGAAATTATTTGATAGCCCATTTATAACAAAGGTTGTAGGCTATATTACATCACGTTACGACACACAGGCGCGAAGCAGTAACCATAAAGTGAAACTAAGAGGAGCTAGTTTTATGTACATATATTTATTAATTATTAATTGGTAAGAATGGATTTCATTTGTGTACTCAGCATATCGCTGCTTTTCAAGAATGTCGATGCAACTAAAATGATGAGGGACTGGAGTTTTTTAAACTTTTTTATTAAGGTGTTGGTGCATAGCTGCAAAATTTAAACGATCACTTTTTTCACTCTTTTCGTGATAAAACATCAAAGATTTAATCCTTTGACATAGTTATCAAAATCAAAATCAAAATATGCTTTATTCAAGTAGGCTTTTACAAGCACTTTTGAATCGTCAATACAAAAACAAAAGAAAACTAAACACTAATTAATTAATTAATTTACCACCGGTTCGGAATGTAGATTCTATTTGTTAGAATTTTGAATTACTACGAAACAAATTCTTGAAAATCAGTGATATGTAAAATTACAACCCTTTAAGTATCCGTTAAGAAACCTCTTGACGTTTCAATATGCAAGCAAATTTTATTTACATGTATCGATATCATATAAATGGCGATTCGTGCAAATTCTTCACAAACTTAGCTTTGTAACTAATTTAACTTGCCCCTAGGGCAGCTTGTTAGGGACTAGGTTTGGTAAAAAATCACTAAATATCACAAAGGGGATAGGTTTTCTAAGATATAACGTGTGTTTATTTTCGAGACTTTTGTAAGCTATGTATTGTACCTAAAAATATACACGAGATCTTAGGTGGAGGTAGGAGTAGTACAAAACCTCACCACGCATCACCAAGGAGAGGTGGCTAAAAAATGTTAAAAAACATCA
Organism: Hypolimnas misippus; assembly: GCA_037950945.1. Lineage (NCBI taxonomy): Eukaryota > Metazoa > Arthropoda > Insecta > Lepidoptera > Nymphalidae > Hypolimnas > Hypolimnas misippus. The sequence goes on from JBBEEQ010000026.1 coordinate 594,287, forward strand.
CGTGATTAATGGATATCCCCTTATCAATATACCACGCGGGCGAAACTGCGGGCGGACGCTCCTACACTAGTCACTGTTTACTCTATCGTATGTGGGTTACTTGCGTGTGAATATTTTTTCCGGTCGCGTAGCGGTCCGAGTGAACGATGAGGTCACACAACCGGCTGCAACCAGACTATTAATGTCAATAATACTGGTTCCAATCTGTAAAGTTGCCTTTTAATTCTACTACTAAATCTGATACTAGTTTATAAAAATAAAGCAATAATCTAGTGAGTTGTATTATGGAAAGCTAAAGAGTATGTTTGTTTGAAAGCGATAAGGATCCAATTAGATTTTAAGACTATAAACAACGTTTAAAAAAAACTTTTTACAAAAAAATAAACCTCAAAATCTAATCTAATTAAGAAAAATCATTTTCTACGACAATTTAAAGTCGGTGTCAAGTAAAACATTCGAAATCGGTGCAAAGTAAATCCTTTTACGAGTTATTTACTGGCACCGACTTAAAAAGGACCACTGAAATATTTATATAATAGCGTTTGGATCCGATGGCCACATATTATTGAATAGTCATGGTGACTAGACTAGATTTAGAATCTCTTTATGTTACAAAACTATCCTATTTTAACAGAACATTTTTTAAACGTCTAAGTTTTTAAAGTGCCATATTAATTTCACATTAAAAAAAAAATCTGCAAACACTAGCAGCGTCATGGCGGTCGGTTCAGACGTAACAGATTTTTGTCAACAGTAAACATTAGGTATGAGGAATATTTCAAAATTGTTGGGCTTCAAAATTTTCAAAATAAAATTCTGAATATACATTTTTTTTAATAAACGCTTTTTTAAAACACTTTAGAATTGTTCAGTTACAGGTCAATTGATTTTAGAATTTTTAAGTTACCAAAATGTAAATTCTAAAGTTTCTGAACGTATACCAAGGTAATATATATGTAAGTATTTTAATATATAATCCTGATTTGAGGATTTTGCATATATTATATACTTTTATTATGCGAATTTTATTACTGATAATTGCTTTTTACACGCAGTGCCGGTTGAATAGTTTAGTGTTTACAAGTTGCAGTAATTGACAGTTTTGTTACAAATTAACTATTTAATTGTTAAATGAAATCTAGTTTAAATGTTATAAAGCGTGTAAATTGAAAATCAGCAATAACAGGTTTTTATCCACGTCATACAACCGGGCCGGACAATCTCTTGTATACCTGATATGAATCAGAGGAAATATTGTTTTGTTTGCGATGACCTGCGAAAGTGTTTGAACAGAACATTTTTTATTTCCCTGTAAAGTTTAATGTAGATATTAAATTTACGATTTTGATTGATTTTTTTCTAGGTAATGTCTATTAAACTTATGTACACTTGTACATACATGATTCAAAAATTCACATTGGAATAGAATATGAATTTTTATCTTATTTAATAAATATAATAATTATTACATTTTTATTAAACGATGGTCAAAAACAAATTCGTTAGTCTACTGAATGTTCTCAGTATACGCAATAAAATATATAATTACTGAAGAGAACCCTCTAAACATAAACAGTAAATCTATAATTAATTCTATTTAAACTTAGTCATGACGTAACGCAGAGCAATACCACTCAAGCACGAGCAGTTAAATTTAATCTGTTAATTCATATCTCACATTAATCGCCTCATCTAATAACATATCTTTACAATAATTACGAAATTATTCACAGAAGCATTTGTAATGTATTAACATTCTAATGTGATATTACATATTGGAATGGTCTCTCTCTTTGACCGATTTTTGATATGAAATGAAGATAAATATATGGAAAGGGAAAGTTTGAAAAGATTACCCCTTAAATTTCAAACGTGTGTGATTTGTGAGTTTTTTATATTTTGGGGTTTAATGGTAATATTCTTATTTCTTCTATATTTTCTTCTGTGTGAAGAAACTAAAGTGAAGTCGCGGACGAAAGGCGAGCAAACATTACAAAATACGATAAGATGTTTATGTAACATACATAACGAAAACCTTTTTAATCGTAAGATCAGTTTCGAAAGCTTTTTCTTTATTATGACTAATCTATGATGTCAAACTCATTCGTTCCAATCACTACAGATAATTAATACGTACAATTAAATGTCAAAGTCAATTTTAATACCTGATTTGTAATCAAAAACCTATGCAACTTTTTTTTCGATTTATTGACTTGTATGAGTTTTTGTAAACTTAAATAGAACACAAACGTATTGGACAAAACTGCTATAAAATATAAATTAATTTTAGTAACTAAGTACTGAAAAAAAAATGTTTTTTTTAATTAATAAAAATATGCATCGCCTAGCAACCGGCTGTTGATATCAAGAGAACTTGGCGATATATTATTACAGAAGTAGGAAAATAAAGTCGTGGACTATGTATGACTTTAATGTCATGTTATTATTTACTTCTGGAATCCTTAATTATACATTGTGTACTTATTTCTTTGATGAAAGAGCCGAAGGTTTAAATAGTTTAATTACGATATTCAATATCCAATTAAATTTTCGATTACCTTATTTTCACTCAGTTTTGACAATGTTACATCTGCCGCGGTCACGCTGATTCTAGGCCATGTCAGTCATAAAGTAATCAAAAAATGTATTATCTACTCTTATATCGAATTATTAATTAAATCGTTAAGTACTAGTAAATAAGCGAATGTTCACTGCTTCGTCGGCGCGATTTTGGATTATTTAATTTCACTACTTTAGTGGTAAATTTTTTAGGTAGAATTTAAAAATTCATCCTTATTGTCTTCATAATAAATCATTATTAAAATAAGATCAAAATCATAATATACTTCATTTAAGTCGTGTCAAGACATAAAAAAATTACATCAATAATTAAGCTACCACCGGTTCGGAATAAAGATTGTACCATTAAGAACCGGCAAGAACCTCGATAGTAAGTCCAATGCTTTTAAAATAAACCAAACTTAAAATATAATGTATACAGAAACGAGTAATTTACATATTTAAAATGTTAGTTTGTAGAAGTTCCAGGAGTTTGTAGCAGGAAATAATGTTTGCTATTAAATACATGCACATATCGCGAAGTTACTACATAATGACTCCTCACAATTTCCTTTTCATCCAAATGCTTACCATTATTATAATGAGTGCAAGAATACATAACGATTCTTCGAATCGCCGAATTCCAAAGCCATTACTCATTGAACGTGAACGGTTTGAAACGCTGACATTTTGTACGTTAGTATCGGAATTCTTTCGCAAGCTGTCGGCTACATGACCGCACCTGGCTAGCTAGGGTTGTCAGACGTAAAAAATATATTTTACTATCTATATTATATACTCTACATTTGGACCAACAATATTGTAAAACTATAGATATCTTATAAGCTCACAATCACTTTGGTTTACGATGCCTGGCAACCAGCTATTGAGTTTTACAGGCGAGAGTATCGTTGAGTCGACAAGTGAATTGATGCGCTTGTCAAAGTTTCAAACTCAAAATATACTTTTTTCAAATAGGCTATTTTTCACTTTTCAATCTTGCACTTTTCAATCTTGTTGGATATGGATATAGATTTTTAATGTCAATTATTATGAACGTAACATATCTATATTTATAAAATACCATTGCTATCTATATTAAATTATTGAATCATCTCTATATCAGGGCTCATTAATTATATTAATCTGGGTACTAAGTACTTTCAGTTTGTAGTAATACAATAATATTTTAAAGAAGTAAGTTTTGATTGTTTGTTTGTTTGCATTGAATTGGCTCCGAAACTACTAGACCGGTTTTGGTACATTTTGTACTTAACTGACGCATAAAAAAGCGATCAGTGGTTTGGTAGTGGTTGGTGACCCCTGCTTTAAACTAATACATAAAAGTTAGATAAGAATTGCGTTTATAACTTTTGCTCTCCGACTTTCATAAAAATTTACTTAAGTTGTTTATCATTATTTTCCACCTGAAAGATTTTAATATCGGTACCTTATTTTTGAGACTCGATTTCATATGGTAACTGTTACCATATAAATAGTTTATTTATATCAATTACAAGAGTAAAACTAATAGCAGTAATTCTCCCCTGTGAGTTTATTTGAAGGAGCTAGTCTCCGGATCTGATGATTCGATTACAATATTATAGAACACTCTTACCTTTATAGAAAAAAAGTAAAAGTGCGAAAGAGATTATTTACTTCATAGAGGACGCTAATCAGCAAGTCAGGCTCATATGACTTTATTATAAAAGATATAAATAAAAATTACTAAAAACTTTGACACTAGTAGTGGAAGGATGATACCTATTTTGAACACGGGAATTATGCATGCGTTACCGTTTTCGCAACGGAATACATTTTTACAGTTGATATCTGATTTTGGACTAAAATGCAATAAATCGACTGTCAAAATTTTACGCAATGTGTTTGCGGTAGTATACCGTAATAACCCTCTTATGAATCTGAGTAGACATAGTCCTTAAAATTTTGTTATATATATACTCATGTAGGATATTTTATGTCGATTGCGCTTAACCTTAAAACAGTTTCCCCTTAATAACTTTTACTTTTTTTATGCGAGCATCCCTATAAGCCGGATGTTCGCAATACCTGTCTAGCGCAGGAGTAACTACCGGTTACATTGCTTCATTTCTTGACTAGAAACCAATACTAATGTTACGTATTGGCTGTGTGAAGTTGTGAAGACAGGCAAATCGTGAAATCTTATTGTATATCTTTGACGCGCTCTGTGACATAGGGTACAACTACGTCAATCTTTGCTTCAACATTGGTTCAAATCAATCGATTCAATGATTTGAATTGTGCTGATAGATCAGTCGTGGTTTTGTTTAAGTATTATTCCTGGTAACGCTAGACGTTATCACTGTCATGCACCTCTTTACTAATATTATAAACGCGAAAATACTGTAATTCATGATCATGAAATGTTGTATATAACGTATATGGCCAGGGTAAACAACGGAGGACAGGTACAGAACATTTCACCCACAGAGTATACTGCTCCTAAAAGATCGAAAATAACTGTCAAGATGGTCGACAGGCATAACAGACCTTTAACGCGAAAAAAGTCACGTCCAAAATTGTAGTACACTAATAACGAAATCATAAAAGCATTGTACCAAAACCCATGACTGAAACAAAACGTATGAAAATGAAAGTTTGCTGGTTTTTTCGCAAAACCTGTTCAATTAAAAAAACGATATAGATATGCAAATAACCATCGTCATAAATGTGGAACGGAGTGGTGTAATGTTTTGTCTCTTTCGAATTTATGTTAATAACACTAATTGGTTATTTGGATAAGAATAACAATTAATATTATTAGATGTAACATTTTAAAGTTATTATCAATAAAGAAATAATTCGTTTATTATAGATTTAACAAAAACAAGAGATACTCAATTTGGATTAATTTTTAAAGACTGAAAACGGAATAATTTACGATTTTTTTTATACCTAACTACTTGATATTTTGGCTATTTGTGAACTGGTTTGAATATTTCCTTTATTAATTTTATATAAAGGTCAATATCTGACTAAATTCTAAGTCTCTGAACCACATTTGTATGAATATTGCAATGTATAGTGCAAAATGTATTGAATAAAAAATATGCAGGACGTTGCCATATCAAAAAATCTCTAAGCGCTTGTCAATTTCCTATTACAAACGAGTTTTGTTTTTTTCTTTATAAATAACTTTACTGTAAATATGTTTATCGATAATTATATATTAAGTCGTGAGCATGGTTGTCGATTTAACAATCAGTTTATTAGAAATCAAGGTCATCTTAGCCGTTTTGCGGGATTTTGTTTTTTTTTTACGATATAATATCTACGATATTTTTTTATTCTTTTTAATAAATAGACAAAGGGACCATGTTAAATTTAAAAATAATAAAAAGAGATATATTGACATGAAATCAACAATACAAGGCCGATATGGTATTCAACTTTTACTTTTGTCGTTAAAATGTATCGATACTTGCTGATATTAAAAAGCTTATTTCTTTCTCATAACAAAGAAACACTGTCGTAATATTATTACGGTAACATATAAGTCACGACTCACGGAGATATGAAAAACAGGTAGAATATGCTGATGAAACCGTACCTACTAGGTGACGGTACATTAACACTTAAGTTATAGTAAACTTAGTTACAACTTACCAGACAGAAGTTGCAGCCATCCGCATATATGAAACACTGTCGTTGACTGACAGAAGAAGAACAAGAGCATTGAGCATATAGTAAACAGGGCCAAAGCGACCGCCGCACCAACTAACACTGTCGCAACTTTAAACACAAAACCGTTTATTGACATAAAATCATCCAGACGCCCTTTACAGTCCTCCACAGAATCATCCGCCCTGCAGATCTGCCACAAACCGAACTTCCTCGGATACTCGGTTTCCAAATCACCAATCCATTCCGGTGTCACGAACGCCACAACGCTTATAATCGCATAGCAAATCGTGAATATGGCCCAAAGTACACCAATCGCTTTCGAATTACGGACGTAGTTTGTCGCGTATAAATGTGATGAATCCACGTATTCGATTTTGGAACCCATTTTTATAAATCAATAAAACTAACTATTGGCACATTTTTTAATGAAAATATTATATAGTATGTTTTTTTTAGTACACTCACGAATAAACACAGAACTATGTGCTGTTCGAGGACGCGAGACACACTATTAAAAGCGAACACAAAGTCGTACAACCTCTCGCTGCGCCATTCAACTAAGTGAAGTAAAGTGGGGATAAGTAAAGTAATCGAGCTTGTAAGTTGTTCGTGCTTACCTGGACTTTGTAAATTGAAAGAAATTATGACAATGCTTTTATGAAAAGTATATTTAAATTAATTGTACATTTAATTTGGGTATATAAGCACTTTTTGCAAGGTGTCTCCCAAAAGTCATGGTCTTTTTCGATTGGATGTAAATATTTATATACAAAAGTTTTGAAGTATGATGGCGACATCTATTGTCAATGTCTGTAAGTTTTTACGAAGTTAAGTTAAAACAATTAATAAATTTAATTAATTTGTTTTAGCCATGATAAACAATAAGTACTTGTTTTATTATTTTAATAATAATCATCTTTGTAACGTTTACATTAAATACTTAAAAGTAAACTATTATTTTATGAAATTGCACCATATGCGTTTATAGAAACGATATAAGCCGAATCAGTTACGATGGTATCTTGCACCTAATAACTCTTCGGATTATTATACCATCTTAACGTTGATGTATATCCAAGTCATATGTGTCGCTGTCAATGTCATGCAAAAATTTAATGCATTATTGCACTTTGCTTGTGTACAAAATACATACGATAGCATTTATAATATATTTTAAGTATATGATTATCTTACATTCGATTGTGGCCCTATAGGCTGATCGTGAACAATGTATAGGTATTAAACGTTCTAGTTAAAGTAATTTTTATCATTTATTATTGTTTTAAGTAAATAAATATGTCGGTGAGAGATAAGTGGGTTCGCCGGTTTTCCATCGACGAAACGGCAAAACATAAGAATGGTTTTACTATTTACAAGATTACATCTGTTGTGAGTACTTCTATAAATATTATTTTTATTATAATAAGCCCATTAACTAAATTTACTATCTAATTCTGGCCTTAATTTAAGTAGGTGAAGGAAAGGTATTGATTGGTTGCAACTGTAACTGAATATCTTAAAACTAAATTTGTAGTATAAATGTATAAAATTTAATGACTCATTTGTCATAAGTAATAATATAAACATACATGAATTGTGAAGTATTTTTATTAAGATTTTTATTGCACAATTTTACAATTAATCATTGCAATAAAGGTATTTTAAAAGAAACAGTTCCTGATTTTAAGTAACAGACCAATACAATATTTTATTGTTATAAGTGGAGGAGGAGAAATGTGGCTTACTTTTCCGAATTATAGTCATAACCCTATCGCAAAACATTTTAATTGTGATTTTAAATATATTATAGAATTTTGAAATATTTTACTTATTACTCAGTTTACTTGGCAACTACTAAAATAGTAAAAATAAACACAGATTATAAATGCAAGGGGATGTTGGCAAATTTTATAAGGAAAACAAATATAATACATGTAACATTTCCTAATTCAAATAAAAAACAATAATTACAATATTTTTCCTCTGTGACCAAATTCTCACAAGTTATTTTTAAAGATTCCAGAAATGAATAATAATTAGACATTAAATTCATAGTCCAGGTCTATATTTTCCAACTCTTTAAGTAATATGGGATCATGTTCTCTCTCTTGACATTATAAGATCGTTGCTAGGTGACTATCATATATACATCAGTCCATTAAAAATAGTTCCTTGTAAGTTGCCATTACATATTCCCCTTTATTTATAGACTTAGACTTTAAGAATTTAATCCATCAAGAAAGTAAAAATTTTAAACTTATTTAATAACTAGCTCATGGTTTGCATTTGCATTTATGATTATGGCTTCAATCCTGTGAGTAGTAACATGATGTAATATAGCCTATGACTTTATCAAATTTTTCTAATGGGATCAGTAATAGCTTCAGAGATTATCGCCTTCATACAAACTTACAAACAAATTTTACATCTATAGTATAGATCACATAAGTGAAATTATAACAATTATTTCTTTTTCCCAGTTATTTCCACTAGAATCACCAGAAGCGGTGACGGTAGTATCTGTATGGAAAAGGTATAGTGATGTCCAACAATTGCACAAATCCATGAAGTCTTTACACACTGGATTACATCTTAAAGGAACATTTCCTCAATTAGCTAAGAGTAGTTTCTTTAAGAGATTTTCTCAAGAGGTGAGATTTTTTCAAATATATTATAAAATCAATTAACTTTTAATGTACTAGTAAATAATATGGATATAAATATTATTAAATAAACATGTTCTTAAAAAACTTATATGACACATATTTTGGAACATAATTGATTATTATCAACAGTTTGCAGTAGAGATTATTTTAACTTTATGCCTTAAGGGTGGGCGGTCCTTGTTACCACCATTTATTATAAATTTACATAAAAATAAATAAAAAACTTTTCACAGAAATTCTTTCCTACAATTTGTAATTGCGCTTGACCTGTTCCCTTTTCATAGCTTCTGCCTAGTTAATACAGCAATTTGGCAAATCTACATATATATTTCAACCGAATTTGTACACTGGCCAATGGTATATTGATTTTAACACTAATCACAAAAAATTTTGTAACTGGAAATTTCTGTAACTTTGTAAACAAAATATGAAGAGCTTAACATTATATGGATGCTGATAAGCAATAATGTGTTAACCCACAGAAAGTCAAATTCGTGTTCTAATAATGCATTACCTATTTAGAATTATTCAAAAATTTTTCAAATCATCTAAACGAAATAAGTACGAAAAAAGTTTCTTAATTTAATGTTACGAATTATCAAGGGCGTTCTATATTTTGCAGTTTATAATTATAATAATCTCATACGATTGAAAAAAATATAATTAGACAAAACTTAATTACACCAACCTGTTTTTGATTCAATATACATTTTATCAGAAAAGAAAAGAAAAGATGGGTATATACTACTTCAAACAGATTTAGTAAGAATAAGATTGAGATCTTTAGACGCCATTTTCTCGAAATGGAGTCCGTTTGGCTTGACACAGTATTGCTTATTAGCGTCCATATTTACAAATTGTTATATTCAATCTAAACAAAATAGTTCTGTGAAATTAACTTATAAACAATTGTATATAAGTTAATTTTACACAACTATTATGCTATATTAGCAAATTTGCTAGTTTATGAAATTATGAATTGATGTACATTTAAAACTAGACATAAGAAATTATACATAAATATCTATTTATGTATATAACCATAATTTTATAATTTTCTGTACTTCCAGGTGATAGATGAGAGGGCAAAGACAATAAAGGCACTGCTAGAGTTTGTTGCGGAGCATAGACTATTGTTTACGAGTACGGATTTTGTGAATTTCTTACAGGTAAATTTATTTTTTATAAAATAATAATTTGGTACAAACTAAAATTTATTTTTGTAATCATTAGTAGAGATAAATATGTATCAAACAAATGGTGTTGTTTGGTATGTGCAATGTTTTGTTTTTATTTATTTAATATATTTTTTATATGTAATAAAAAAAGCATTCTTTTCTGCTTTCCTACATAAATTATCAGTGTATGAAAATTAGGTTTTTGTCAGTACGAAATATCCCCATTGTAATAATTTAGCAAAATTAATATTAGATACGCCATTAAAAAAATTGCTCTAATAAGGACATTAAGCTAATATTCAACATATTAACTAAATTTATATTTTAAATACAAAATTATAGTTTAAAAATATTACATTACATATAAAATAGATGGATTTAAATAAATCTGGCATGAATATTGATGTTTAAAAGACAAAAGGTTTCTTAAGCGATACTTGAAATTTCATATGCAAAATGTACAAAAATAAAATCATGTCCACAATTATCAATTATTGATCAATAAATATAATATAGGAAACTAGCTACTCTTCGCAGTTTCGTTCACGTTTATGGCTACTTCTTCTATCATGTGAATCATAGCGTGATGTAATATAGCCTATAACTTTCCTCAACAAATTGGCTATCTAACTCTGGCTAACTTTAAAAGTATTTTTCTTGTCTGATCAGTCGTTTCAGAGATTACCCCCTACATATATACTTACAAACAAATTTTATCTGTTTATTATATAAGTATAATTATATTTTTCTGTTTTCACAGACAGGTTATCCAGAACCTGAACCAAAACCATCAGGTGTAATCAATACAATACGATCATCTCTACACTTGCCTATAGAAGAGACGCCTCCACTGGAATATCAGACGTCTGACGACGAAGCCAAGAGTCCTACTGGTAAAACTATTCATACTAATCTATACTTAATATTATGAATGGGTAAAATTTGTTTGTAGGTTTGTATTTAGCAAAGCCTGTTAATGGACGTAGATAATCTACGTGGACGTAGATAAGGCTATATTACATCACCCTGCGACTCACAAAAGGGAAACAGTAACCATAAATGGATGCTGATAAGCAATAATGTGTCAACCCACAAAAAGTTAAATACACAGATATTGATGTATTTTAATACTGCATCACCTATTTAACATTATTAAAAAGAAATTGAAATCATATAAACAAAATAAGTATGGTAAAAAGTTTTTTAATTAATTGAATCGAGTTTCAAGTTTGGTACATATTTTTCAATTAATACAATAATCTCAAGCATTTGAAGAACTTTTTATTTGATAATATATTAAATATATCAGTCTGATTTTAATTCATTATACCATTAATCAGAAAATAAAAGAAAAAATAGATAAATACTTCTTTAAACATATGTGTTAAGAATAGGTTTGACATCTTTAGACGCCATATTCTCATAATGAAGTCCGTGTGGCTTGACACAGTATTGCTTATCAGCGTCCAAATGTGAGTGAAATCGTGAGGGGTAGCTAGTATATTATTGAAGAAAATGTAAGTTTGATAGGCTGTCATGGCTCATTTACTTAATCGATGATCCTGATATTTTGTAACGGGTAAAAAAAAAATCTCAAATGAATTGGTGCAGTTGGTATTTAAAAAAAATACTAATAAATGGTATATTTTAATTGTTAAAAACGATTATTATTTTTTTTATATATTGTAATAATAAAAATATTATTTTGGCTGTCCCTGATGACATTTTGAATAGTGTTATTAACATAATTCTATAAAACACGTAATTCAAAAACCAGCCAGAGATAACAATTACGTAGATAATTAAAAATTAACGACTCAATTAATTTATCGATTTCTATAAGAAAATATTTAAGCATTAAATCATTAGGGGCAGCCAGATTAGTGCTAATTGTTTCTGTTAATAGATAACCGGATAATTAAGATTACCATTTATAAATTGAATATCTAAATCAACTATTTAACAAATTACTATTATTAATTTCAGCTCAAAATCAAACTTCAAACACAAACACAAACATGCCAACAGACATAGACATATCACAGATACCAATATACGAACCAACTGACGTAGAAATACGTGAATCGCCCAAAACTAGTACAAAAATATCAGAGTCAGACAGCTTCGAATCTATAAATTCCATAGACAGCCTAGACAGCGACCTCTATGAGGAATTAAGCAAAGTGACCATAGAGAAAACCATTCCGAGCGTGAAGAGGAATGTGTTGCCAGATTTAATTAATTTTGACGTACCATCGACATCGAAATTCGAAGATTACCACACTATGCCCAAAAATAGGGACGTCGAAAGTTTATCAGTCACGTCTACTGTTTATGGTACGGAGAGTGAAAGACAAAGCGATTCAAGAACTTCAATATACAGCAAGATGAGTGTTCCATCTCTTTCTATACCCGAAAGTGCGAGCGGGATGGAAGATAATAAGAGGAATGTTCCATCTCTCTCTAATCTAGAAAGTGCGAGTGAGACAGAAGACAGTTATGTGTCTAAAATGAGTGTTCCGTCTCTTCCAATTGCGGAAAGTGCGAGTGAGACAGAAGATAGCTATATATTCGAAGCAGGTTATGCTCTGAACTTAGCTAAAAGCTGTGAACAGCGGGGAGACTATAGAGGAGCTTTTGATTGTTACAAGTCTGCTATTGAGAAGATGTTGATTGGAGTTCGGAGTAAGTATTTGTGTGCTTAATTCACTTTTTTTTTTCTTTTTTAGGGTTCCGTACCTTAAAAGGAAAAACGGAACCCTTATAGGATCACTTTGTTGTCCGTCTGTCTGTCTGTCTGTCTGTCTGTCTGTCTGTCTGTCTGTCTGTCTGTCTGTCTGTCTGTCGGGATGTCAACCCGTTTTTCTCAGAAATGCATAGACGTATCATGTTGAAATTAATATCATATACTCAAGTCTACGATGACATGCGGCCGTGAAAATATTAAAGTTCTAAGTCAACGCAATCAAAAGATAATGGAAAATATGTCGTATATTTTGACCATTTTAGCGTTTTCGCAAGGGAACCAAAACCTATAGGGTACTTCCCATTGACCTAGCACGATGAAATTTGGCAAGAAGATCTTATGATTAAGATCTTATGGTACAAATAAAGGAAAAAATCTGAAAACTGTAAATTTTTGTATGTATGTTTGTCTGTTTGTAAGTTTGTCTTTCAACCTTTTTCTCAGAAACGCGTGAAGGTAACAAATTTTTATCAACGTCAAGTACTCAGAGTTGTAATTACTAAGAGCTGTGAAAAAATCAAACTTCTAAGTTAACGCAATCAAAAGATACGGTCATTTATATCACATATTTTAAGTATGATAGCGTTTTTAACGTTTTCGCAAGGGAATCAAAACCTATAGGGTACTTCCCATTGACCAAGCATTATGAAATTTGGCCAGGAGCAAGGTCCTTTAGTATACATAAAGGAAAAAATCCGAAAACTGTAAATTTCTGTTCGTGTGTCTGTCAGTCTGTACGTCTGTCTTTCAACCTTTTTCTCAGGAACGCGTAAATGTATCAAGTTGTAAATTGATCAAGCGGAAAATATATTAATCTTAGAATTAAAATTATATGTACTTGTAACAAATTAACATAGAAGTTGACCATGGTCAAACAACAATTTTACAATCACCGAGAAGAAATTTGTATCAATACGAAAACATTAAAAAGCAGCAAACCTTTATAAACAACGCAATGCAATCTATATATCGCAGCTAACAAAATGATAGCGCGATGCAGCGTAGAGCTAATGCCATCTATTACAACATTATGACATTAACTGTGATATAATTCTGCTCGATTAATAAAAATTTTTATTTTAATTATTATTTAAACGCGCTAAAAATTATAAAATAAACTTTTCCTTTAAAAGTTTTATCTTCGATTTATAACGTCATTACGTAATTAACATTCAATATAAGAGCTTCACGCGATTTGATTTAAGTACTCGTATTGTTTAGTTTTGTTCGAATTAAGGACTAATTATTTTCGTCTTGGCAACACTAATATATATTTCGATATTTTGATTGATAATGTAAATCTAAATATTTTACGAACGTAGTGCAGGGATAGTGGAGTATAGTAGAATATAAATAAAAATAAAACGAGAATAAAATATACTATAATTATGTTGTTAATGTCAAAGTCAACAAGTTAGTTCATTGAAATTGTCCAGAGATGGCGCTAGGTGTATCCTGAATCGCGCTATAACTTTTTTTTGTTGAAAGTATAAGGTGTATTAGTACTTTAAATAAAATTTTTGTGTTTCCATGGATTGCAACGATGATCGTGTTTTAAATTAAAGTGCTCCTAAGTAGTTTCAAAATAGTTTTTGGGGCGTGATCCATATTTACATAATATGTGATTATATTTAAGCGACTTCTAAAAAGGAGTGTTTTCAATGCGACCTTGTATTTAATTTTTTTTTTATGTTTGTTCGCCGATTACGCCGCCATTTGGGTACCGATTTTCAAATTTTTTTTTTGTTTGAAAACGTATATTTCCAAGGTGGTCCCATTGTCTTCAGGTCAGGATCAGATGATGGGATCCTGGAGAAATTGAGGGAACTCCTCAATTATTATAGGCAAGCGTATACCGATTTAGGTATTTTTGATAGTAACTTATGTTGGAACTGATGATGAAGACCACAAATGGCGTAGATGGGTTAGTCTTATATAGATTTCTATAAGTTTGTACGGAACCCTCGGTGCGCGAGTCCTACTCGCACTTGACCAGTTATTTTTATTGTGTTTATGGATGTAGGAAAAGAGATAATGATATAAATTACAAAAAAATATAATAATAATATAAAATTTTCCAATTTGTATTATTACTTAGTTACATTTAGGTAAAAGATAATTCTGATCAAGAAATAAAATTATAAAACAAAATTGTTCCACCCAAGCCATATAAAAAGCTTATTCTCTAACACTAAAATTATTTTCATAACAAAAACATTACATATAACAGTAACTTTGTAATTAAACGCAGTAGCTTAAGAATAAAATTGTCGGAACCTTAAATCAGATACTGTTTGACTGGCTCATTGCCGCAGTGGTCACTGACCTGACTGAAGCTAACCGTCGCGGGTTCGATCCCCGCTCACGACAAACGTTTGTATTGGCCATACGGATGCTCCCCAATAATTAACAGCTCTGCATCGGGAAAAGCAACACTTTGTAAATGGTGATAAGCAGTTAACATTAGGCTATTGTAAATTAGGTGAATCACAAACGGTCCATTACTACACCTTATTATATTCCTCACTTAAAAGTTTAAAATAAAACTTTTTTTTAAAAAAAAAACAAACCGACATCGACACCGAAACAAGTAAGCTAAAAAGTAAAAAATAAATATTTTCTACCACATTTTGAAGTCTCCTCCCTTTTTTTGAATTGTTTGCACTCTGTTTAAAAACTACACTAAAATCTGTTGCGTAATTTAAATTAAGCGTACAGATGACAGAAAGCGACTTTGTTTTATATATATTTTTTTCTATGCTTTATTTTTTCATTTATTAAAAACGTGTTTAATTTAATGAATCATTAGATTAGATAAACATGACCTAATAAGCTAATTACTAATATTTGTTTAATGCCTAGTGATTCATCTTGACTTTGTCCGCAAATAGTAATAATATCCTCTAGCTATGGAGTCTATGTCTGTATGTTTGTTAACTATGTTCCACCTTAGTGCCTCAACTATTAAACACCTGCTTACCGTCAGACAGACAACCAGACAGAGGTTTAGTAATAGGGTACCTTTTTTTAGAAATCCTTAAAACCGTTTTTAAAATCATACAATAATCTTATATATTTTTATATATGTATATGTTTATTAACTTCGTCCGACCCACTCTACTATTAAAGATAATGTTATCAAATTGCTTTATCTTGTAGGAATTACATTATTAATCAGTGCTTCGTTGAAATTGATCGTGTATTAAAGATTAATATGGATTTTTTATACATATTCGGTTATTTACAAGAATATAATAGTAGTATTTGTGAGTATATAATTATATTTGTAGTTATATATTTATTTTGAAATGTATCTAACTACAAGACTATTGATTTCATTTCCTTATAATGTCTATCCAATTAAAAACATTGGATTGGATTATTTAACAAATAAAAAGAGGTTTTACTAACAATTAAATTTAACTAATATTGTCATTAGTTGCAACCTTAAATTCTGTTATCACTTTCTTCTATCAATAATTATATTAGTATTACTATTTCGGAATATAGTTTTTATCGAAAATTGGTGTAAAAAGACTAAGTTACCTATATTTTTCAGTTTTCCATTATATTTTTAAGAAAAATATTTTCTTTTTAAACAAACCGTCTACTTTCTGAACATTTAAAGAAAACATGAAATCTTATGACATTTTTTTGTTATTCAGGAAATGGGAACTTATCAATGCATTGCTTTATCAAACTTCCTAATTATCATATAGCATTATCCATAACCTTTGTGCTGTGAAAAATAATGCAGTTAAAATTATAATCACTTTGCCCTATTCGACTTGTTATTATTCATATTGCCCGGGCATTATACTATATAACTTTCTCCTTAATGGAAGATGACGCATTTATACAGCAGTGGGACAGGCTGTTTAATTAATCACTGTGCATATACGTATCGCAAATCAGCAAAATTTAAACGATACCTTGATGTTAAAACTTTATCGATTTATAGAAAATTCATCATCGCAACTCATTTCATGATAAAACATCAAAGATTTATGGTCTTTTGTCATAGTTCTATTTGTTAGAATTTCGAGTTACTACGATATTCGAACCAGCGATATATATTAATAAATATAACAATATCATTATATTTCACAGCGGACACGAATCAAGAGAGACGAGTGTTAATAAAGGAGAAAACGAACAAGTATCTGTCATACGCAGAAACGATATACAAGAATCATCTCTGCAATGTCGATCAATCGAGTGTGAGTATACTCTTTATGTATTCATATGTTATATAATCGCGATTACTAATCGTAATAATACCTTTTTTACCGATGTTTCGACGAAGTTGCATACGTGTTGGTCATGAACTGACTCCGCCGTTGTATAAAATACTAGCAGTTGCTCGCGGGTTCGCGCGTATATTTTGAAATTTCAGCTAAATAAATATACCAGCGAAATTGTTTCCGTTCCAGAATTTATTACCCCCTAGCGTCACTATAAGGGTTGATTTTGAAATTCTTGGATACATATATTTGTTTATTCTCCCTAATTAATGTTTGGACTGAATTTAAGGATAATCGGCCAAAAAATACATTTTCTCCATAAAAATTTTATAACCGCCTTGCTACCCAATGTGGAATAATAGTGCCCCGTTTTCTATTTTTAATTTCATTATTATCACCCAGAAGTATGTGTATTGAGTTTTAAGTTAATACGACCACGGTATAAGATTTTGCATACCAACGTTTTTACCCCTTTTCACCCTCTTAGGGGTGAATAATCAAAAAACCGTTTCATAGTGGATGCCTATAACCTAAAAGCCACCTACTGAAAAAAATTCAAGTTCGTAGCCCCAGCGGTTTAGGCTCTGCGTTGATGAATCAGTCAGGACGAGTGATTTTATATGTATAGATGAATCGCGAAAACTTAAAATATATAATTACTGTTTATGTATTTTTTATTCATGAATAATTCGATTTTTTGTGGTTTATTGTTCATAATTAATATTTTTTACAATCACATTATATACACGGAATTGTTTTTGATAATTGGTATATAATGTCGGAAGCCGTCAGTTAGTTTCTTAATCGGTATTTGATGTGAAAAATCAATTAGGATTATCGATTATCTAAAATCGATAATAGTGTTGTTTTATTTCTAACGATTCTTTATTTGTAATGGTCTTATCGATATTTACATTATCATTTAAGTATCGATAATCTATCACAAATATCGATCGAGAATTAAGAGAACCAAAAAGTTCTATAATTATATAAGATGTCCTTAAATTCAAGAATAAAATTTAAGGAGTCTTATTAAAATTAGTAGTATTTTAGTAGCTTTTACAAAACATTTCATCTGATACTTATGTCATAGTAGAAGACATTTGTGTCCACCGTATTAAGTATAATACATATTACTTATTATATTCTTCTCAGCAAACCTAATATATAATACCCATTTTTGGGTGTTCGCCATATTGGATTTAAAATGTCACTCAGCAAGCAATACATGTCGTCCAAACTGAAATACATTAATTTTAGTTCAATCGGTTGAGGACAACTGTCTAGAAATTCAGTTGTGTGCTTTGACCCAAACTATTATAGTTACTCAAAAGCTTGAAAATCAAATTCAATGATATTGTATAAAAATTGATATGTTACGTATATGTGACTTTATAAATTTGTACCCATTTCCAACTTGACAAGATAATCTCGTCTGACATAGTCACACTAGCTGATTGCTAGGCAACGTCGTCCAAAGTTGTTGGTATTCTGGGTGGCAAAATCCATGAGCGTTTAACACATATATAGCTATATGATACATGATATATTAATAAATAAATATAATTACCCTCCCCCCACAGCCAACAACACAGCCAGCTCGTACTCTAGCACTACCACTACGGCTATTGCGACGATCATCCTCCGAGCTGGCCAACTACCGCGTGCTGGCGCTGCGACACCACAGCCTGCTGGTCCTGCATGAGCCCGACCGCGCTTGCCGCGCTATGAAGGTAGGGGTCAAGTGTGTTGGTTGTGGGTAGAACGAGAGCTGGTCCTGCATGAGCCCGACCGCGCCTGCCGCGCTATGAAGGTAGGGGTCAAGCATCCCTGGTGAACCCCAGTTATTAAATAAATTCTGAATATAAAATAATAATAATATACTCTAATTATACAATTATATCTCTACTTTTCAGAATTATAATTTTTCAGTTTTTTAATTTTAACTTTCAAACCATGAATTCGAATACGTTAGTTTGGTAACTACATAAATAAGTTTTATAATGGGTTTATTTATTTAATTACAGGTTATTCAAAAAATACCGAGTAATCTAACCGAATTTGACGATTACTTCCACCAAAGGGCAGACGAAACCCGCCAACCAATATTACCTACAGTAATACCTTACATGGTGCCTCTACACGCATACGTAGAGACAGAAGATCTCATATTCCTCATACTAGGCTACGCACCAGGGGAAAGACTGTTCGACTACATAAAAAACTACAAAAAAACTACCCCAGACACAAGAGAAGTCAACTTAGAAAACGTTTTCACGGAACCAATGAAAAATACCGATATACAAAACGATAACATAGAATCGGTAATCGATAACAGAATCGATTCTTCAGTCGATAATAAAAACGATGTTTTCGATGATGAAAACGAGAATTTGAAAGGAGTTGATGTTTTGGATAATGTGGATGTATCGGTTAACGAATTGGTGATTAATTCTCAGAAGTTATTGTTGAATGTTGATAGAGTTTTGACACAAGTGCCGAAGACTTGTAACGTGAGTGAGGAAGAGAGAATAGAAGCGGGAGAAGAGAGGAGAGGGAAAATGGAAAGAGAGAGTGAGATAATTAATACACGGAGCAATACGGTAAGTAAAATTCAGTTTAGGTTATATAGTCTATTTTTCTTTACTTGTTTTA
Organism: Hypolimnas misippus; assembly: GCA_037950945.1. NCBI lineage: Eukaryota > Metazoa > Arthropoda > Insecta > Lepidoptera > Nymphalidae > Hypolimnas > Hypolimnas misippus. Next base: position 614,001 of record JBBEEQ010000026.1, read on the forward strand.
TTTAATTTATTATAACAATTATTATCGGAACAAATGCATTAAGAATAAGTTTGACATCTTTAGACGGCATTTTCTCTTGTGTGGCTCGACATAGTATTGCTGGTCAAAAGGTAATAAAGTTTTAACACACTTTTCCCTAGAAGAGATTTCCAATATAGCCACACAAATAAAAAAAAATCACAACCATACATTATGATAATCATTCTACCAATAAATAACGCATTTAAATAATGATATAATAATATCTTTTCAGCCACAACCAAAGGCAGAATTGCCTCCGTCAGCGATTTGTCGCTGGGGAGCTGAAATACTGACAGCGTTGGAAAGCTTACACAATTGCGGGGTTATATGGAGGTACACAACATGTTATGTATTATTCTGTATATATTTATTTATTTTATAAAATTAGCTGACTAATAAGAAGGCAGGTTACTTCATGTTAAATATAGTGTTAGAAATAAGATGTAGGTAGACTTAAAAAAAAAGATTATAAAACAAAAGTAAACATTTAATTTTATGAGTTAACGAATTTACAACCAAAATACGTTCTAGATTAATTTTAATTACAAAAATAATGAAATTAGCAAAATGAAAGCCAGGCAGAGCTTCCGCGCAGTCTGCAGTTCAACAGCAAAGTGATGCTCGAATGGCTGACGTCTTCCTTTTATAGCGATAGCAAGCTACCGTCATAAAAATTTCTTCTGTCTGCTAACAATAGATATTGCACCAGAGGAGCTCTAAATGTGTTACTAGTTTTAAATTTTATAAGGAATGAAAGGGAATAGGAAATGAGGAAAGGAATGGGGGGATTAGGTTAGGTCAGGCTCACCGTAAGCTATATTGGCTACTTTATGTTGAATTTTTAGGAGAGTGTGATACTGCCCCGGTTTTCTCTCTTTCACTTCCGATTAGAAGAATTTTAATTGTTTGTAATGGTTGCTTCGTCTGGGTCAAAACTTGTTTTAAATTCTTGCAAAAAATCAACAAAAGCGTTTAGAATAGTGCGTAATAGATTAATTCGTTTGACGTTTAAAAAGGTATGTACTTACTTAATTACTAATTGGAATCCCCAGGGATCTACATCCTCGTAATATACTACTGGGAGGGAGAGGACAAGTCTTGCTGACATATTGTGTAGCGTATTATGGCTCAGATGTTACTCTCGCTAAGCTGGAGAGGACGGGGGAAAAGGTATGTACATATGTATACATCACCTGGGCATGTATTGAACACTTTAAGTAAAAAACAATTACCAGCGTAAAAGAAGTAAACAAAATTAAACAAAAAACTAGGCTTAAAAAGAAAAAGAATGAAAATTAATTCAGTTTTATATCTTTTAATTATCGATTCTGTTAATGCTGGTAAAATGTCCAACACGTGCCCAGTTGACATGTATATACTCTTTTATTAAAAAAAAGTAAAGTAACAGCCTGCGATGTCCTATCGCTGGACCAAGATTAATGCACCACGCTGGTCCTTCGAGCCTGATAACATGTGTCAATGTCTCCCGACACGTGCAGGTTTCCTCACGATGTTTTCTTTTATATAATAATCTCAAATATTTGAACAGTTTTTTTAAGTCAATTTATTAAATATATCAATCTGCTTTTAGTTTATTATACCTTTTATCAAAAAAAAAGTAAAGATGGATATATACTTCTTCAAACATATTTAGTAAGAATAGGCTTGACATCTTTAGACGCCATATTCTCAAAATCAAGTCCGTGTGGCTTGACACAGTATTGCTTATTAGCGTCCATTTATTTTTCCATATTCCAGGGTTCTCTATACGTGGCTCCGGAACTGATGCAGTTAGGCCACGACCAGCTGGACTGCGCGTGCGACTTCTGGAGCTTCGGAGCCATCATGTACGAGCTGATATGTGGCTTTGTAAGTTTATTTTGAACGTAATAACAAAAACAATGAAATATATATAAATGATTGTATATGTACATAATTTTTTTTTGCCATTAATTAGGCCTATACGTATATATACGAGTCAGCAAGGTCCAAAATTTAAACTTTTTTTTTATTTAAAAATTTTATTCTGGTAACGCTGGTAAAATTTGAAACACACGTCTAGTTAACGCCCTGTATAATTATATAAAAAAAGTCAGGCTAGTTTCACAATTTATAATTCAAGAAGAGCTGGAATGACTTGTATGATCTCTGATTTGTTGGATTTATCTCCGCTTTGAATAGCAGAATAATTATTCAAAAATAGAAAAAATTTCGAAAAATAATGAAGAAAATTAATTTCCTAAAGTTAACAAAACATTTATTGATTGTGTAACATAGTACATGTCAAAAATATTTTATACCATCGATTCAAAAAAGTTTAATACTATTTTCCCATCATCAACCAATTCCAGAGGGTGATTAAAATGAGGTATTTGAGATATAACCGGAAATTAGGTCGAATAGTACCTATTTGATTTAATTCGATTCAAGTGCATGCACAATGTAAATAGTACATAAAAGTAGCCGACTATCATAATAACAATTACCATCAAAGCATTCTACCATGGTGTCCGAAAAGTATAACCTCAGGCCTGAGAAGAAACCGCGAAATTCAGACTTTTTTTTGTTAATTTTTAGGCTTCCGCACTTTAAAAGGAAAAACTGAACCCTAATAGGATCACTTTGTTGTCCGTCTGTCTGTGTGTTCGTCTGTCTGTCTGGCTGTCAAGACTTTTTCCTCAGAAATGCATGGACGTATCATGTTGAAATTAATATCATATACTCAAGTCTACAATGACTCGCGTTTGTGAAAAAATTAAAGTTCTAAGTCAACGCAATAAAAGATAATGTTCACATTTAATATAACGGGTCTTATCGCGATAACTAATGGTAGTAATACATTTTTATTGCCCGACGTTTCGACGAAGTTACATTCGCCGTGGTCACGAGCTGACTGGTGTACCGCGCGCCCTCCGGCGGCGAGTGCGCGAGTTTTCTTCGCCTACCCTCACAATATTAATATTGTCTTTACGGTTATTATAATGCTGGGAGCACACTACACTAACACAATCGGTTTGCGCGAACATTGTTCGAGGTCCTTCACTTTTGTTAAATTTATATATCACCGGGTTCCAGGCGGCCGACAATTTAAATCCGTCACCGTGATTTGTGTTTTTTAATTTTAATTGCTTCCCGTACTAAGCGGCAATAATAATTTTTATCCATCGACCTATTTTCCCATTGACCTAGCACGATGAAATTTGGCAAGAAGTAAGATCTCATGGTACAAATAAAGGAAAAAAATCTGAAAACTGTAAATTTCTGTATGTATGTTTGTCTTTTTGTAAGTTTATCTTTCAACATTTTTCTCAGGAACGCGTGAAGGTAACCCCCATTGACCTAGGATCATGAAATTTGCCCAGAAGGAAGGTCTTATAGTATAAATAAAGGGAAAAATTCGAAAATTGTAAATTTTTGTCGTGCGTCTGTCAGTCTGTACGTCTGTCTTTCAACCTTTTTCTTAGAAACACGTTAATGTATCAAGTTATAAATTATATCAAATATTCAGAGCTGCATTCACTTGAAGCTGTTAAAAAAACCTAAATTATAAAATAATAAGTATCCAATTAATTAGAAACACATTTTTTTTTCGAAAATAAACCAAGCTTGTGTGTAAGATCTTACAAGATTATAGCATATCAAGCGGAAAATAATTTCATCTTAGAATTAAAATTATATGTATTTATAACAAATGAACATAGAAGTTAACTACGGTCAAAAAAAAATTACAATAACTGAGGAGAAATTTGTATCAAAACGAAAACATGGGGGCAGCACATCTTTATAAACAACGCAATGCAATCAATATGTCGCAGCTAACAAAATGATAGCGCGATGTAGCGTACAGCCAGCGCCATCTCTCACAATATTGTGACATCAACTAAGATAAAGATAATTTTATCATAGTTAAGCAGAAGCTCGATTATCGAGAATTAAAACTGTCCAAATATTTTAAGTACATATAACAATTAATTTGGCAATAAGGAAACAGTCTAATAACAAACAAATAGTTAACCTTATTGTTTCCATTAAAAAGTTAGCATAAAATTATTCTAAATATGAAAATAAAGAAATAATAAATTTAAAATATTATTTAAACGCGCTAAAAATAATAAAATAAACTTTTACTTTAAAAATTTTATCATCGAAATGATTTCAGTACTAGTATTAATTTGGTTCAAAATATTTTAAAATTAAATTCATCAGATATCTTTATCTTTATATATAAGTCTTTGGTTATTAGTAATATAATTATTTATTTATTAATAAACAATTCGTTTTGTTCGAATTAGGGACTACTTATTTTTGTCTTGGCAACACTAATATATATTATGATTGATAATGTAAATCTAAATATGTTACTAACGTAGTATAGTGGAAGTGGAGTGTAGTGGAATATAAATAAAAATAAAACAAGAATAAAATATAATGTAATTATGTATATAATAATTGATTATTTTTATGTGATATATTTGACCTTTAAAAACAATATTATTTGTATTTCTGCATATTCACAATTTCTATTTTATTGTTTAAAAAATTAAATTGCATACAGCTTTCTTCAACAAAATAAGAATTAATTAATCAAGATTTAATTTCCGTAATTGACCAAGTTATTATATTATATTATGATATATATATATTGCACGGACCCCTCGGTGCGCGAGTCGTACTCGCACTTGACCAGCTTGTATAACGTCAAGAGTGTTGGCTCGTTGCAGCCGCTGTCGCGCCTGCACGCGCAGTTCCGCGCGCACTCGCAGCTGCTGCTGCCGGCCGGCGTGCCGCTGGACGCCAGCTCGTTGCTCAGCCAGGTGCGCGCCCTCACTATGGGCTGCTGATAAGCAATCCTGTGCCAACCCACACTAAGTCTCATTCGGAGACATTTCGCTGCCTCTCAAGAATATCGATGCAACTAAAAATGATGAATAATAGGAAGTTGGTGTTGCATAGCTGCAAAATTTAAACGATCCCTTGATGTTATAACTTTATTGATTTAAAGGAAATTCATCATCGCAACTCTTTTCATGACAAAACATCAAAGATTTATGGTCTTTTGACATACTTAGTTCTATTTGTTAGAATTTTGAATTACTACGATACTCTAAAATAATAAAACCAGAAATTTATATATTTTGATATTTGGTTATCTTTTTAACATTATTAAAAAAATCAAGTTACGTAAACTACATAAGTATGCGGAAGTTCCTAATTTAATGCTTAGAGTTTCAAGTGCGTTCCATATTTTAGAATCTATACAATAATCTCATATATTTGAAAAATTTATTTTTAGATAAAACTTTTCAGTACATCAATCTGCTTCAATTAATTATACCTTTTATCAAAAAATAATAGAAAATATATTCAATATACGTTTGAAGACGTTAAAAAATTCATATAACTTTTTATTAGATAATACATTAAATGTATCAGTTTGATTTAAATTCATTACATTTTTTATCAAAAAATAAAATAAAAGATGGATATATACTTCCCGAAACATATTTATTAAAAATAGGTTTGACATCTTTAGACGCCATTTTCTCAAAATAAAGTCGGAGTTGACACATTATTGCTTATCAGCGTCCATATTACAATGGCCGATTTACACTAGTGATGTGCAGGATCGTTGAATACGTATAACCGCGGGTGTGGATTCGAATACGGATATTTGGTTTCAAGATCTGTGGATACGAATATTTGATATTAAAGTCCTCGGATCTTAACTTGCTTACTTAACAACTTACTATTAACTTTGTTACTTGAAACGACAGTTCAGACCAATGTCTATTGTGGCATTGTGTGATAAGCAGAACATATTATGATTGGCATTACATGGGGTTTTTCTTTTGTTTTGTTGATAATTTTGTATGATACTGCATATATATAAAATTTTATCTATATTTTGAAAATTTATAAGATAAAAGATCCGCCAAAAAGTAACGGATCTTTCTTCTCACTCTGATATCCACGGATACGGATACAAATTTTCTTCTTCTTCACCCTACCACCACTTCTTCCACCTCTACCCTAGCCAAGTCTTAGTAATACAAAACTACAAAAGACACAAGGCCCAATTTCAACTAATATTTTACGGATTTTTTGTTTTTATCTATTATTACTTATATTTTATATTCCAGCTTCTAACGTACGAGCCATCAGAAAGGCTCGGTTCGGGTAAGAATGGCATCAACGAGATAAAAGAACATCCCTATTTCAGACATATCGACTGGCGAGAGGTCTATGAAAGCTGGATTGTACCTGATTGACAAATTAAACTATAATTTAACGTTTTTAGGAGCATTTTATATTGTGATATCGATGTAACCTCGTATTTCTGTTGATCTTGTAAACAAATAAAATTAGGAATAAATATTAGGCCAGATTTACACTTGTAAGTTTTATTCTATTAACTTTAATAAACAACTCTATAACATGGTAACGGTTACCTAGGTAACATTATGTAAGTTATGAATATGTTTCTGGCTATAAATACTTTCAGATATAGTAATGATAAATAATTTATGCAAATATTATAATAGTCTGCGAGTAAAACTTACAAGTGTAGATCTCGATTTAGCTTTGTTTTTCTTGTAATATGGCGGTGCCGTCATTTAGCGGTGCTTTATTCCGTTGAATATGGAATGTTGTCTATGGTTTATTAAAGAACGTTTTTGATATTCTAAATTTGAATATTTATTTATGTCTGTCATATTGCATCTGCTATGTGAAAACACAGCCTTTCCAGAAAAAGATTTATTAATAAATTTGTACGCAAGACCTATGATAAGTCTAGGTGATACATTTTAATTAAAGTATATAGCAAGAATTAGCTATTATCATTTATCTAAGTTTAATTTAAATGAAAATGCAGTTCCAAAAATACTTAAAATTAAGTTATATAAAAGTAAATGAAAGGACTTCTTTTACATACGTCGTAGAAATTATTATTAGTAATATAATATATTTGTATGATTTCTAGCATTTTATATTGATAAGGAAATGCTAATTTAATTTTAAGTTATTATTTTAAAGAGAACACTTACTACACTTATACTATTAAGCTATTTTAATTCTATTTAAAATTTAATTATTAATACTTTAAATTATAAAATTGTGCTTTTTAATTACTCACCTTCGGCTGCTTAAAAGAACTATTTTTGATTTAAGAATGAATAGGTATAATCTCATTTTATCCTACTTTTTTGTACATATTTTTTTGAAGTCGCATTTATATCTTTTTCTTTAAGATTCGCTCATCGGTTTGCTAGAATAACGTTGGCTTCACTATTAATTATCAAAACAGAATATTTTACGTTGAACGCTCTCTATGAATCGACTCCGAATTGTTTTCATAGACTTTGTTTTTATTATAAAGCGCCCGCTAAATGACGGCGCCGTCATACTAAGAAACCAAAGCTTATCTGTTCAATTACCTGTAAGTCATAATTATAACGGACACTTAAAAAACTACTTTTATTAAACAAAGCAAGTTTGATAAATGTTCAAGAATAAAATTTAGTGTTAAATATTTTCCAAAAAAACATATTAGGACATACATTCCTATAGAAAATTCTAGTCTTATACGTTTTTAACGAAATCGAATCAAATAATATACATATAATTTTGTAGATAAAAAATGTTTTATGCTATGGTATACAGTCACTATTTTTAGAGTAGCTTAATAGGAGTTAGGGTGCTGGAATTTAGTATCGGTTATTTTATTTATAACTGTTTATTTCTGCAAGGATATTTAAATACAAATGGACGATGATAAGCAATACTGTGTCAAGCCACACAGACTTCATTTGGAGAAAATGACATCTAAAGATGTCAAACTTTAAAAAAAACTTTCAAAAAAATTATTTCATATTGCTAAATATGGCACAGACTTCAATATTTGAAACATTTAATTAAAGAATTTTTTTACCCGTATTTATTTACTTTTGATGACTTGATTTTTTTTAATAAGTTAAATACATGATGAACTATCAAAATACATCAATATCTCTGAATTCGATTCTTTCTGTGTGTTGACACGTTATTGCTTATCACCATCCAAATAGTATTTAAATCATTGAAACTACTCGCACGTTTATTTTATTATGTTTTTTTTTTAATTAAATACTTCTACGGACTTTTATTTTAATAATATTTTGTTATCGTTAAATTTTAAAAAGTGATTAATTTTTCTTTGGCTGCTATGTCTTTAATATTTGCATTTTTTTACAATAAAGATTTTTTTACATACTTAATTTTTTTGTGTCAAATAGCTTATCAATTATTGAGGATGAGAAGTGCTTAAATAGGAAAAATTTTATAGTGATCTGATAGTATTAATGAATGTACAATTTATTGTTAGTATTATTTATTTCGAAATGCAATAGACATGGAGTTTTTAGATTTACTGTGAAGATATAGCTGTAAGGTGAATAAATATAGTATTTTTATATATTGTAAATGATACTATATGATGTATTTGGTGATTATTATTAAAGATTTTTGCAATATATTGTCTTTTATTGTTTATTTTTTTTAATAACTTTTTCATATATATGGCATTATTGTATATAATTTATGTAAATTGCAAAATATGGATCATATTTGAAATTCGAAACATTAAACTAAGAAATATAAATTAGGTGACTTGATTTTTTTAATAATGTTAAAGTCATGACGCCTTTTTAGAATATATCTTATATATCTCCAAATTTGACTTTTTGTGGGTTGACACATTATTGCTTATCAGCATCCATATTACATAACGCTACGACTCACAGGAGGGAAACAGTAGTCATAAATGCGATTGAAACCGCGAGGGACAGCTAATTTAAACGTAAGAGTGAAAATATTCACATTTTCAATATTTAAGGGTGGTCAGATTTTTAGGATTTAGTATTAAGAGACGTCCTTAAATAGAAAGAAAACTAATTACAATAACTATCGAGATTTCTAGACTAATAAACAAAATCAAACATTACCGACTTTCGTTGCGCCGTAATTAGGCAATAATTTATATAATATGTAATAAAATTGAGGTATAGGATTCATAAGTCTTACATCAGTCTTTCATAAATCGTACATAAAGTTACCAAGTATAAAGCATTTTACATACCATCCGAGGCCATAGCATTTCTTCTAAGGTGATCAACTTAATACCATCGCAATTAAGATGAACCCTATTACAATTAAATAAAGCATATTTTACCTGTATCATATAACTCATTCATGACATAAATTGCTAAACGAAAACACGCTTTACGTCTCGCGCAGTGAACTTAAATTTCTTTCGCAATTCTGAGTGATAGCTTTCAAGCAATAAATGTCTTTATTTCTCTGATATAAAGCAAAAAATCGTTTAAGAATTCGAAAACGTACCTGCATAACACGGCTAAAAAAGAAAGGCGCTGTAATAGGTAGCGTTATCAAGTTATATATGACGTTTCAATTTAGTCGCATTATACTACGACTTTAAGAGAATGTAAGTCGGCGATTGGTTCTGAAGACAGTCGATCATTCGCAAAGGAAAGGTTTTGTTGTGTCGCGCATGCGCCGTGAGTGTTAATAAGAATTAAATTTTTATTTCCCGCGTAAAACAAAGTATACATCGTAAAGAACCTTTTAAAAGGTTGTGTCAAACGAGTTTTCATACAGATTGCTGGAATTTTCGTGTGTGGAATTCTTTGAGGCTTGTACTTAAAACTGAATGTTTTAAATATTTTATTCATAGATTCTGTAATAGAATCTTCTGTTTATGACGATTGAAGTTTTATTGGATTCCAATTGGAGAGGTGAGTCGCGTTTATAAAGTTTTTTTATTGTTATTTTGCTGCCTTTGCATTCAAATTGATTGTTTTTTTTTATTAAATTGTTGCGATAGTATGGCCATATACCTTATTTGGATTTTTTTTAAAGCTTCAAGTTGTGTTAAGTTTTTATTCATTTTCATTGACTAAGATATTACGGAAATTATTATTTTGAAATATAAATGTATTTTATTATTAAGCAATCTGCTACACATTATAAAATTTTGATAAACAAATCCGGATTCACTTGTGATCTCATTATTGTAAATATTTTTATAACGTATTCGCATATTTGTACAGATTAAATAAAAAATATGTTTTGTGTAAATAAAACATCAAGGTTAAAAAGTTCGAAACCGAAGGTCGCAGGTTCGGTCCCACACAATGATTAATTTTAACAGACAATGTGTCGCTTGCGGCTATTCCATAAGACGTATTTAGACTAGTTTTTTATTATATTAATTGGACATAGTCATAATAGATTGTAATTTGAAACTTTAAAAAGTGAAATAGACAAACGAAAGAGGTAAAGAAATACAAAAAAAAATTTCTTTTTATTTTTAACTGTAAACTAAAGATTTTATGATGAATTATACAAACGTTCAAATATAGATTAGTGTATATTATACATGTGTTTCGAAATGCCATTGCATGCCATGCTACGCCATGCCAACGTACTGAGTAGACCTAATGCCACTTGACATTTTTCTACATCTCATCATTTTTCTGCATTTCGATGTCGATGCATTAAAACTGACTAGCGTGCTGGATTGTATTTTGGAACATACGTTGTGTGATCTACAATACTGATAGTAAAAACTAAGGAACTTGGAACTTTAGACTGGCTAAATTATTTAATTTTAAGTACTCCAAAAATTAGCCGCTATTGTTAACCGAATCATTTGTTTTTATATAACAGAATTATCATAAGTTTTTATAAAACTTTTAAATATTGTATCATATTTTGTATCATTATTTAGCGCTCGTATTAAAATAATATGTGACAATAAAATAGAGAATATGTATTCGCGAACGGAGTTACAAAAAGTTCAAAGCTGATACGATAGGCGCAGTTGTTACTCCAGTTGGCTTTTTTTACTAAGTCGCTTCGAACCAAAGAACTCAATATTAGTATGTTTACTTAAACTTAGTCTATCCAAGTGTTTGTCATAGTGACGATGTTTAAGTAGATGTGTATATGTTTACATTTGTTTGTTGCATTTAAAAATCTAGATGGGTTGATTGATAATAACAAAATTAGTCAGACATCTTGAATCCTGCGGTAATATAAAATACTTTAGAAAATATCAACACCAACATAAATAAAACATTAATTATATTAAAAATTCATTTTTTGTTATGTAACATTCTTCTTGAGTTTCTCCACACTCCGCAGACAACAGATTAAAAAAACTAAATAAAATAAATAGTATTGGTAAAGACAAAGTCAATAATATTTTGTAAAAGAATTTTTGGTGTATACCTATATGTGATCACCACACCTTCTTAGTATATGACTTAATAGTTACGAAATTAACATTTACAATAATACCATCTGACTGCGTAATGCCCGGATAAAAACTAGTTTAATACATATTTTGGACATATAACCCTCCCCTTCGTACCCTTCTCTTGGAAGAACCCCTCCATATATAATATGGCCTATAGCCTTGTGTGTGCTCGTAAGACACGAAAACTAATTTAATAGATTTAAATGAAACTGCTCGCTTATAGCTTATATCGAATCGATCGAATAACTTTCAATTCCTTAAACGGAATGATAGTCAAAAGGGCTTATGACCTATTTGCATCAATTAAGCTGCACTCAGGACAGATTACTTTCTAGCCTAAACTGGTACCCAAGGTCACATTTAGTAGTAACCTGTTATATTATTTACATTATGCCCCGTCCAAAACTTGAATCTAGAAGGGGAAGGCGGTGGGCGCATGATGACAAGCATAATATGGAACAATTGTTAATCAAGGCATGTTTAAACCGCACATATAGGCTTAGGCTTCGAGACGATTTATTGCTCATTAAGAACAAAGTCCACTTACACAGGAAACTTAATCGAGTGGCATAATTATAAACACTTAAATTAGTATACGGTGACACTATACAACATAAAGGTAAAACTATAGATTTTGGCAATAGTTTGAATAAGATCGAGTTTAAGTTTGGCACACAGTCTTACGGGAGCATACGATAAGGGATATTTAAAAATTCAATCCCTAAGGTTCGATGCTTGTATAGAAAAACTAATTTCAAAATCTAGTACGAAATGCGCTGAAGTTAAAGTTCCGAAAATCTTGAAAAAAGGTACAATGTTTTTGGCTTCTTCACGTTATTCCGTGAACAGTGTAAAGAGATGTTACGAAAATCTTTATTAATCGTTCTGCACTTGTTATTAACGAGGGTACGATTGAGTCCATTGTTTGTTTGTTTTCATATTAATGGAAATATAGCTTAGTTTTTAAGCAATTACATATAAATGTTACTTTTGCATCTTTTAAAATATTTACTAATTTTTAATTTATGTTCATATCTGTATAAGACTACCAAAAAAGTTTGTATTATCTATGAAAACTTATTTTCTACATAATTTATTTAAAACATACATACATATATGAAAATATAACACTTTTTTTCGGACGTAGTCGTGCCAATAAATATCTGTTTTCATGATACACGAATGCTTTACGCGCGTTGATATCTTTACTAACAGTTGATTTAACGACGGTAATTTTCATTAATTTGATTCTATGTAATTAAGTTATAAAAAGAAGAGAACTATTCACGATAAAAAAGCGTCAAATATGTAACATGTAACTTGAAATAGTAAAGATATATCTTGAAATGAATGTGTACAATCTACGAGTATACAAAAGCTAAAGGTCACTCACTCACTCATCACGAAATCTCAGAAACTACAAGAGCATAGTACGCTAGGAGTTTCATTTTTTGCATGGGGGTTCTTTTTAGGACGTACTCGTAGGTGCTCACTAAGACAGCATTATGCATAAATTCGATCTCTAAGGGGGTACAACGGGGGTTTGAAAACTTGTATAAAAGTTATATCTTAAGCGCGAGTGGGCAAGGGGCCGCTTGTTATACGTATAAGTGAAGTGCATACGTCAATTCTACGTAAAACATATGGTAGTAAAATCTTGTAGATTAAGATAAGCTATCAAGATGACGGACGAATGATGAATGGCGGTATACGACGAAAAAATGAAAGCTGAAATTGTTCACTTTAATTGTTACCTGCCCCTATGTTAGCTGCCCCTCGCGGTTTCCCTCGCGTTTATGGTTACTGTTTTTCTCCTATGAGTACGTAGCGTGATGTAATATAGCCTATAATCTTTATCAATGAATAAATTCTCTAACACAAATATAAATTTTTCAATTCGAAACAATAGTTTCGGAGATAAGCGCGTTCAAACAAACAAACAAACAGTTCAGCTTTATAATATTAGTATAGATTTATTTCGATTTTAAAAAATTGTTTTACTAGTTACCATAACGCGGATAAGCTATCTTAAAGTTAATAAACAATTGAATAATATGTTAAAATTATATTTTTTTTAAAGTGGGAATTACCACACTATAATAGAATGGATGATCAAATTAATCACATGTCATAGAAAACTGAAATAAAAAAAAAATAATACTAAAACTATGAGAAATGTTTGTATAAAAATAAACTCTCCAATGTTTTATGTGAACTTTCTCTTACATAAGCGACTTTATATGTAAATTATGAACCACGCCTCGTGACGTCACGTCGTAAATTGTCACCGAATACGATAAAGCATTAAACACATTATCGGACGTGACACAACACGGCCAATGTCGAAAACGATACTCAATTTTAACTCGGAAGATGTTAATCACTTTAAAGGGAATGTCGATCCAAAATAGCACAAATTTATAACAATTAACTTAAGTAGCGTGTAAAAATTAGGTATTTACAGCTGAGTATGTTCGTGTAATGTTACTTACATTACACGAACATACGCAAATTGTCAGTTATAAGTCGCTACGTGACTCGCGAACGCCCGTCGATAATCCGTTTCCGAGAGTGACACGTCCGTATCTTGACGCCACATGAACTGTAGTTTATTATTATTAGACGGTTGTTAAATCATTTAAATACTGTCTTTAATCCATGACTTTATTAACAATGAAACTAATACTGATTAATGGGTGGAATAAGAAAATTAAAATATTTTAAAATCCGTCAGTCCGGAATACTTTACACGATCAATCTAACGTCATATCACCCGAATGAAATTTTATCAGAATTAAGGAGTCTGCGTTATCTACGCAATAATCGGGGTATATTGTCTTTCGAATTCGATTTTTAAACGAGGAATTAAAACTACCGCATACAAAAGAGCAAAGATCAGCAAAGATTTTTATATGTGACGAAAAAAAATTCCACGGACAAAAGCCACTCATATGCTCAGACCTTTACATGCTAATAGACGGCATGGCAAAGTACTTATTCTTTGTTCAACGAAAATTTATACATTAGTAGTGGTCATAAGATACAGATTTCAATGTTTAGAAAACGAACCTAACGACATCAAGCATTTAAATATGAACCTTGTTATACGCGTATGAATTTAGCTTGGATGAAGAAAATTATACTCCACCGACTGGAATGCGCAGAGGATAAAAGTGATTATTTTAAGTCACGTGCATCTGTCATGACTATTAATTGCGTCCTATAATATGTTTCATGCTTTATCACCGAATGCGATTTATGTGTTATACCTGTTACGACCGTGGCGTTGTATAATAATAAATTTGATAAACTCGTTTAATAAATTCATTGATACGTCTTTAAAAGAAACTATTTATTATGGATATTCTTCGTGCATATTAATCGTTTGTTGCATTTACGTATGGGCGTTAAGTTTCTCGACTATTCCGTGGGAACACTCGTTTCCTGACTTAAAAATATCCTATTTTATGCGCCAGGGGTTATAAAGCTTTTTAGTTCTACTCTACTTTTGAAATGGTAACATCAATTCAATTATTTGGTTAATGGCTGTATAACATTTAAAGCAAGTTATTTTTAATTTAATTCAAAATACCTATATTTTTAACCGATTTGCAATAAGGAGGAGGTTCTAAATTCGTCGAGGGCATGTTCACTGATTACTGGAGAAAGACTGGACCGATTTGGTTTATTCTCCCATTGATCCTATAGAATTTCATCGTAATCGGTTCAGTAGTTTGGTTTAAAATCAAAATACATGAAATGAGTTTGTCATTCAATTAAACGGAATTAGGTATTTTGATTTTGAATTCGGTTCCCCTTTTTTGTCTTGTATTATTTGAAATATTTTTAGCGAATGATTTATTTAATAGCTTGCATCAATTTATATGTTTGCATAAAATCAAAAATCGAAAATCAAAATCAAAAAATACTATATATTTAGTCTTTCACGAGCACTTTTTTGAACGTCAAAAAAAAATTACATCAATAATGAAGCTACGGCAAGAAACTCGATAGTTAGTACATATGTGTGTGAATTTAATTTATTAATTTTTATATCTATTTAAAGGATTATTTTATCGTATTTCATAGAATCATAGTTTGTATACCCTGCTATCCACAGGCACATTACACAGCACGCCAACACTACGCTATAGTGCATATCATTAATTTACATAAGTTATTTCTTATTGCTTTACACTTGGAAGAATTTACTCTCAGCGTCTTATCGTTGACATTTTTCGTAACTGCTTCTGACTTATATATTACTAAGTTACAGAGTTTTTTATATCGCTCTCGAAAGTAAAACTTACACATGTCATTCTCGCCTCAAAAAGTCAGAAGTACAGAGCTTGGAGCTGCTTTAGGGCGAGACTTAGATTGTAAGTTTTACTCTCGTAACTGATACTAAACAACTCTGTAACAGATACGTCGTACGTCGTTACGAGGGCTGAGAATGTCAAAAATAAGGCACTGACAGTAAATTCCTTCAGGTGTAAATGAATGACAAACAACTTATGTATGTAAATCATTACTCATGAAAAAATGAGAACTAAACTAAAGTGTAATTCTTGCCTAATAAGACATGCCTATTCGTATAAAACGTATAGAGTTTTCCGATTAAAGAGATCCTCGTTAATAAATCTAATTTTAAGTGCAGCAAAAGTATATATACCGTTTTAAAATAATTGCTATATTATAGTATTAATTAATTATGATGTGTATTTCAAAATGCAGTTTTCACTCTCCTGTACCGTTGATAACTTAACTTCTTTATTGCACACAATCAATGACATACGTTGTATTACTTAAACGACGTAATAATACTTCGAACTAAGTAAAAAATTATTTCAAAATCAGACAGACATAATAATTTATATGTAAAGTTTATACTTAATTCTGTTTTCCCACGTTACCAACTATATAATATGTTGTGTTCCGTCAGTGTTTTTGTTGAAACTGAAACAGTATTTACAATCGCCTCGTATTCTCACGCATCTATTCTGGCACTCATTAGTAAGCGTCAAGCGTTTTTAGCATTCTTTTAGGGCCTATTTCACCGTTTACGACTAAAGATCACGGTAGGTTAATCGGAAGTTATCCACCTAATAAACAATTTTAGGTTTCAAAGGTCTCGATTAAAAATATAACATGGATACATTAGAATCGTGTTTAAAGGCGACGGTGCCTTTCCGTCAAATTATAAATATCAAATTATTTATTTATAGCTTAAACAAACCTTAATTGTTGGTTATCGTTAAATGTCATTTAACTATTTAAAAATTTAACAGGAACCGGTGACATAAGCTCTTAATGTATTTTAAGACAACATCAACGACAAACATCCGTATGACTAATACAGACGTTTACCGTGAGCAAGGATTGAACCCGCGACTGTCAACGCTTCAGTCAGTTACAGTGACCACTGCGCCAACGTATCTGTCATAATATATATAACGCCTACGTTACTTTTCATCAACACCATGCAGGAAAAGCCGTGAACGGTGGCTAGTAATGTGTTCTCGAATTTAAGTGACGGGTCTAATCATAATGTTAAAGATGCATCTATATTTTATTTTTACGTTTCGACAAATTTGTATCACTTAAAATATGAATGACTAGTTGCTCCATGCGGTATCGCTTTTAGAGTTAATGCTTCGTTTCTGTTGGGGATAGCGTGATGTAATATAGTCTATAATATCTCATCTCTTTATCCCATCGTAAAAATACTTTTTCAAAACGGAATAGTAGTGTCAAAGATTACCCCTTACATACAAACAAATTTTACCTTTATTAGCGCCTTTATTATAATTTCTTGTAATCAGCTAATTTTTTCTACAAATGGATGCTGATAAGCAATAATGTGTCAACCCACAAAAAGTCAAATTCTGAGATATTGATGTATTTTGATACTACATCACCTATTAAACATTATTCAAAAAAAATTAAGGTCATATAAAGTACGGAAAAAGTTTCCTAATTAATTGTTTCGAATTTCAAGTGCCTTCCATATTTTGCAATTTATACAATAATCTTAAATATATGAAAAACTTTTTATAAGATAATATATTAAATATATCAATCTGCCTTTAATTCATTATTTCTTTATGAAAACAGAAAAGAAAAGGTGGATATATACTTCTTCAAACATATTTGTTAAGAATAGGTTTGTCATCTTTAGACGCCATTTTCTCAAAATGAAATCTGTGTGGCTTGACACAGTATTGCATATCAGCGTCCAAATATGAGTTACCGTATTCCTTGAGTGTAAATTAAAAAACAAAATAAAAAGACATAGTTAATATTGAAATTTATAGAATACTTAAAGAAGACAGTAAACTATAATTTATGAATCTTTAAATTATGTTAATATATCGTCAAAGCTATTGACATAAGTTATGATAAGGTTTAGGTACAGCTTTAAACGGAGTTTGATCCAAGAAGAGAAAAAAATATAAGCTGTCTTTATGTGTCTTTTTAAATCTCTTTATAAATTTGAAATGCCGGATTTTCTGGTTTAATATGGAGTTATGATTAATAATTATAATAAATTAACTTTTAAATCACGACCCAAAAAAACTGTTTTACATTCATTCACTAAGGAATAAAACAAAAACATGGGTGCACATCATGGATAGATTAATTTATTCAATAAGTACTAAAACACCTTATACTTTCAAAAAAACAAAGTTATAGCGCGATTCAGGATACACCCAGCGCCATCTCTTGACAGTTTCAAACTAACTTGTTGACTTTGACATTAACATTTTTATTATTTATAAAAAAGTAAAGTATAATATTATAGACAAATTTATTTTTATAATACTGTCAATTGCAAGTACTATTGATTTCTTACGTTATTTAACAATCAGTACACTTAATTTTTTGTTGACTAGATATTTTTATAACTACTGGCGCATGTGTGCAATTACGCACATGTGTGAGTGAGACAGTTATAACGAACGAATATATTTATTTCATAAATAACTGGTAAACAAAACTGCGAAACTAACTTTAAAATGAATTTCGTTTCTGTAACTCTCCGCAATACCGCAAAAGTTTAAAAAAAATTGGTTAATTATTTTTGACATATCGTACGGGTTACTGTAAAACCGCGTATCTAGCTTTCCCTATTAAATCTAAATTTTAACCAAAAATTAAATGACATTACACAACAGATAAAACTAAGGCATACGGGAATTTTCTATTACGCAGTGTATTGTTCTTGTAGTGTCATCGGCGATATCTCAACATTTATTTATTTTAAGTATTAATTTTACAAATACCGATTACATAAGTTTAAGCTAGCTCGTTTTTTATCAATAGTGAAATTTAACATTTGATTCAAAGATGGACCTTATTGCAAAATCTAGTTATGCGATTTTGCACTATCTCTGACGATATGATAATTATGCTTGTTGAATTTTTTCTATTTGTTACATTATTAGGAATATTGTTAGGGGACTCCACTTATTTTTGCCCCAACCTCCAGAGTCCTAAATCCGGTCCTGACTCGCCATGCCCCACTATGATATTCATATTTAATATAACGGGTCTTATCGCGATAACTCATGGTAGTAATACCTTTTTATTGCCCGACGTTTCGACGAAGTTGCATTCGTCTTGGTTACTGCTGCAGCGGAGTCAGCTCGTAAGCGATAAAACCCGTTATATTAAATATGTATAGTATAAATCGCGATAGTTAAAAATATATAATTCCCCACTATGTTACTTCGCAAGATAACTATGTAGTAGGTATTTTACAATTCGTTCAGCTCAATTATAAAATGACATAATAGGTGAAATTCGTACATATATACGTAGCTATGTACTCGGCTCGGCTGGTATGACAATAGTGCAACTGTTAGGAAACAGCAGATCACGTACCGAGATAATATGCGTGAGAGAACGCAGTTTCCCAACTAATGACTGCGCTGATGTTATTTATTACGGAATTCACATTAAAATTATTATATACTTGTACGTGAAATTTAACGAAATACTTAAAAATTACAGATTATGATACTTACAGTATTAATTTTGATACGATTTATAGACTAAAGAGCCTAAATTTAGTATTTTATTAGATAATAATTTCGCCTCGCGGTTTGTAGTTACTGCTTCGCTATTATGAGTAGTAGCGTGATGTAATATAGCCTATAACTTTCTTCAATAAACGGGCTGTCCAACGCCGAAAGAAATATTCAATTCATTAAAAAATCGGATCAGTTACTTACTAATAAAAATATGTCCCTTTAAAGGATATTAACTACATCCCTGTAAAATGTTATAACAATCGATATAGTAGTTTCATTAATTAACTAATATCAGTATAGATTAACGATGACTATATAGCCTAAACTTTAGAAGTTAGCGCGAGATAAAAAAAAAAAACAGTTTTCTTGGATAAACTTCGCTATAAACTGGTTACGTGCGTTTAAAACCGCAAGCGCGTATTATATAATTACAATAATGTATGATGTACTGATGTAATTACAGAAAACTGGACCCAAGGTTAGTTGTGTAATTTTATAAGAATATAATGGGGCAGGTTGATCGATGCTCCCTGTTTGAATGTGAAATCTATACGTTCCCCATGATACTCCCTTATAATAATAACGCATCACACTCAACGGCCCCCATTAAGATCTCATGACCTTGTGTCGGGGATCCGGAAACACTCACAACACTAACACAAACACCCAGACCACGATAAACGTCTGTATGGCCAAGATACACGTTTGCCGTGAGCGGGGATCGAACCCGCGACCGTTAGCGCTCCAGTCAGTTCCAGTGACCATTGCGCCAACGCGTCTGTCAACTCCCTTATATACTTACTATGTGAATAGTAATGACAACTTTGCTCCTGTATCGCCGGTACTGTTTTCATATACTTTTTATCACTTTGACAATTGAATCGCTATTCTACAAACGCTACAGTCCCCAATTCCTCAAGTATAGTCTATTTTTCTTTACTTATTTAGCAGAAAAATATGGCGTATTTCTAGCCACACATAAGAATTAGATAGGAAATTATCGATTCAATGATTGAACTAAATCGTTTTTTATAATGAATTAACAATTTTATTTAATTCTGAATTATAATAATTAATACTATTGATACAAATAATTCTATTAAAAATAAAAAGAAAGAGAAATTAAAAATAACTATATTAAACCTAAGTTACTATCGATGTCACAGTGAAGGTGCCCAAAACACTGCCAGCATTACCTCTTTGTATGGCCAGACTGATGTGCTGGCCGATGCAGCCGCCAGCCCTTCGGTCACCTGTAGTTTCAACCTGTTTTTATAATTAAATATTATAATGAAAAGAAATTGTTCGAAAATTCGTCATTATCGTTTGAGGTTTTGTTACCAACTAAACACAAATAAAGAAAAATAGAGTATAATGTAATTTATTATATCGATACCTCCCACGTAAGTTGTTGTAACCCCAAAATTACAATTTTACAGTAGAGCACTTTTACTCCGTTTTAGTTTGAAAGTTACAACAAAATACGCCTTTTTTCAGGCGTATTTTGTTGTAACTTTCCTTTCCTTGAAAAAAAAAAAGATTTTTTGTATTTTTTCACTTTGAATGCATTAAGCAATGCAAGTTCGTGTAGTATTCAGTAAAAACGCTAACGGCAATTTTGTGGCTTACAATAACTTACGTGGGAGGTATCGATATGGCAAAGTTAATAATATTACTTTGGCGTTTAAAGCCACGCCCGATTATAAAATAATAAATAAATAAACGCATCACACTCAACGGCCCCCATTAAGATCGCGTGACCTTGTGTCGGGGGTCCGGAAACACTTACAACACTAACACAAACACCCAGACCACGACAAACATCCGTATGGTCAATACAGACGTTTGCCATGAGCGGCGATCGAACCCGCGACCGTTAGCGCTTGAGTCAGTTGCAGTGACCACTGCGCCAACGAGTCTGTCTATAGATTGATTATAGGTTCTATATAGTTATATTCTCTATTCCCGATATAGTTACTAAAACAAATCTCTCCGAATTTATTATAAAGGAGTAAAATTAGTCTGTAACTTTTTATACTGTGTTACGACCAGTAATCACTGAAACTACTGATCCGAATTGAAAAAATCTTTTTGAGTTGGATAGATCGTTTATTGATGTCGGTTATAGGCTATATTACATCACGCTAAGAGTCACGTTGCGATGTGGTAACAATAAACGCGAGAGAAACCGCGAGGGTCAGCTAGTGTGAAATATGTATATATTGATCCCCATGATACTCTACAATTATTCGATTAGTGTAATTTACTGTTACGGAAAGGTATTTGCTATTGTTTTGGTTAATTAAAGCCACGCCTGGTCATAGCTCCATTATATTAATACTAATCTATACAATATACTAATATTGTAAAGTGGTCAAGTTTATTTGTATGTTTGGGTAGAGGTAATCTCCGAAACTACTGATGCGATTTTAAAAATTCTTTTTGCGTTAGATATCCCGTTTATTGAGGATGGTTATAGGCTATATTACATCACGCTAAGAGTCACAGGTGCGATGTAGTAACAACAAACGCGAGTGAAGCCGAGCGTTGGCTAGTTAATAATAAATAGTATTGATAACAATACGATCACAAATTCGCGGATACAATACAACGGAAATCTAACGATTAATCTCATCCGTTCATCTGACTTCAGTTCTTGTACACCTGTCCAATGTACGGTTAGCAGAAAAAAAAAATAAAAATATTATTGCATTTTTTTTTGGCCTACGAGAAATAAAAATATGGACAACTGATATGTAATCAAACAAGAATTTAAAAATTAAATTGCGATTAAAATAAATACGTATATTTTTATTAATGGAATAAAACAGTATTGCCATATGGCGTTAATAATACGGTTTTACGTAAAAGTATTGTTATATTATATGCGTAAAACATTAATAATTAAATCTTAATGAAAATAGACTTCACGATCAAAATACGTAATTCCGTGCGCGAATGGTATAATATTAAGTCATTTGATTTAAAAACCAAACTACTAAACAAATTTTGAAAAACATTCTTTTAGACCAATCTGAAAGGATAACCTATTAAATAAAGAAAGTATTTTCAAAATCCGTCATGAAATGACGGAGTTTTGAGGTAACAAAAAAATTAAGCACCTTCTTTTTTTAAGCCGGTTCAACAGTATATATTTTATGCTGACTGTACTAATCAAATTTATATTGCCTGGTATACCGTAAACAATGGTCAAAATGTACAATGGGATATGAATAAGTGCGAAATACTTATCGTACTGTATTACAAAAAGACCATTGAAAATATTTTTTGCTGTACATTGACCGCATGATGATTTTTATATATTAAAAAAAATTGTTGCCTTATCTTTTGTTAAATACTCAATTGTCGACATTGGTGACATTTTACAAAAATCTGGTCAAGTGGGGACTTGCTCAACCCTTTCGAACCTGAATTTATAAATAAACACAAAAAAAAATATTTGGGTTGATTTTTTTATTATTATTATAGTAATGAATTATATATTTTAAACTTTCGCGATTTATACTATTCATATTTAATATAACGGGCTCCTGAGTCAGCTCGTGACCACGGCGAATGTAACTTCGTCGAAACGTCGGGCAATAAAAAGGTATTACTACTATTAGTTATCGCGATAAGACCCGTTATATTAAATATGTATAGTAATGAATGTATGGTAGTAAAGAAATATGTTTTTTTTTATTTAACTTTTTTGGAAATCGTTTGTCCATTCACACGGACACCCGGTATTTAATGTTGTTGACCATACAAATTTCAGTTACCTCCAAGTACTTATATTTTACATAAAGATAGTTACAAGAATTATAAAAGTAGGTCCATTAAGATGGACGCCAGGAACGAAGGGGTTAAAGTCGCTCTATATGTCCTATATACCTTGTCTGTATACCTCGTAATTAACAATTTTGGTAACAGCGGATTTTACTTAGTGAAAACATTATTCATATAATTTGCTTGTATTATAATAATATTTCTTAAAGTAAATATTTAGACCTTGCCCACGAGATGACCGCCATGTGGAGTCTGAACTCAACAATAATTGGACGCTGATATGCAATACTGTGTCAAGCCACACAGACTTCATTTTGAGAAAATTGGGTCTAAAGATGTCAAACCTATACTTAACAAATATGTTTGAAGAAGTATATATCCACCTTTTCTTTTCTGTTTTGATAAAAGGTATAATGAATTAAAGGCAGATTGATATATTTAATATATTATCTTATAAAAAGTTTTTCATATATTTAAGATTATTGTATAAATTGCAAAATATGGAAGGCACTTGAAATTCGAAACAATTAATTAGGAAACTTTTTTACTTTATATGACCTTAAATTTTTTTGAATAATGTTTAATAGGTGATGTAGTATCAAAATACATCAATATCTCAGAATTTGACTTTTTGTGGGTTGACACATTATTGCTTATCAGCATCCAATTGTTCCTGTTGTCGTATCGGTCAGTGGCCTCTTAGCGAAGAGTTTCGATCAACACCTTAAGAAAGTCTCACTAAGCAGTTGGATCAAGGGTCGGATACGAAAGGCAGTATTGCTGGAGACAGCACGCATCGTGAGGAGGTTTCTCAGCCTGGAGCCCTACCTGCTGGTGGCCTGGGACTTACTCTGCTGCCAGTGGATTTCTATTTTTTATATTTTTAAATGTTTTTATATTTTATTTGTAAATATATGTAATTAATAAGTAAAAAAATAAATAATAGAAAATAAAAAATATTTCTTACAACATCAGAAAATTCGCGCACGCGCACCGGAGGGCGCACGGCACCAGTCAACTCGTGACCACGACGGATGCAACTTCGTCAGGGAATAAAAAGGATTTTTTGTCTCTCCTGTAAAGTTCGGCATTTAGCACGTACGATCACATCTAGACGATATGCGATATGATGATATGACTTTTTATTTATATGACGTAGATTATCACGACGCGACTTCTTGATGTATTTACGTGTTTTAGATTAAATAGAGTTAAGGTATAGTTACTAGTGGCCCCTCGCGGTTTCACTCGTGTTTATAGTTTTTTTTTTTTTTTAACGCATCACACTCAACGGCCCCCATTAAGATCTCATGAACTTGTGTCGGGGGTCCGGAAACAATCACAACACTAACACAAACACCCAGACCACGACAAACATCCGTATGGTCAATACAGACGATTGCCGTGAGCGGGGATCGAACCCGCGACCGTTAGCGCTTTAGTCAGTTGTAGTGACCACTGCGCCAATGTGTCTGTCGATTAGTAGTTATTGCTGCACTCCTATGAGTCGTGAAGTAATATAGCCTATAATCATCTTCGATCAACAGGCTATCTATTTCCTCCCTCCTTCTTATAATATTAATATCAGTTGCGAGTAAAACTCAATAGTTTAATAACATCCTTATAAAGAGCTAATAATTAACGTCTCTCATGATAGTCGTTATGAAGCTACTAGCGGTTCGGAATGCGGATTAAATGGAAAGAAATAAATGATCTTACTTCTCAGCATTAATTTGCTACTGATTAATTAAAATACTCGCAAATAAAGTAGCTGGTTTCAGCGCCTTTGATTGAGTCACGTAGACTGATTCCTTTTATTGGCCTGCCAACAATAAACTTTTGTTGGCAATGAAAAAAGTCACCAAAAAAAGCAGGGTAACTTAAATAATAATTACGATTTAAAAATCTTAAAAAAAACTTATTCCATGATTGGTTCGTAGTTTTTACTTTCTTGTATGAAAAATATTGAAAATATGATATGAAATTTTAATTGAAATTTCAATGTAGATGTTCCTTAAATTCAATTTTATCTAGCAGTTTCCGGCTTAAACTATTGCGTTTAAAGGATTATTCTTTATACAAATGTAAGGGTTGCTTTAAATATTAACAATACAATTTTTTTTATTCAATTAGCTACCCCTCGTGGTACCACTCGCGTTTATAGTTACTGCTTCGCGTCTTTGAGTCGGAATGTAATATAGCCTTCCTCAATAAACAAAATAAATCAAATCGGATGACTAGTTTCAGAGATTACCCCCTACATACAAACTTACAAACAAATTTAATAAATTAGCTAATATTAAGATAGGTTGGAATATTTTCGCTATAATTTCAACTTCATTATTTTTCCTTGTGTTTCTAACGAAATTAATCATAAACAATAATATTTAAATCGAGATCATATTTTGAATCATACCATTGTATCCCGAGCTATAGATGTTCAAGTTACGATTACATCGACCCTATTTATAACGTAACTTTGAATTAATACTGTTAAATTAAACCGCTTAAGTAGTGTATACTTGGTGCTTGACAGCTCTTATCGAGTCTCACGAATGACCAATCAGGATGCAGCGTCAGAACGTCAAAATATTTCGTAATTTCCGTAAAGTGCGAACGGATGTAGACATCAATTAAGAAGTGCTTGAAATATGAAAAGTGATTTTAGTATAAAAAGTAGATTAAACTCAACGATGATAACCATTGTGGTCACGCAATGTGTAAATGTATTCACGGGGAGCAATCTAAATCTAAGAACATTGGAACTAAATGGGTTATGGAGATTACTTTTCTCCCTCTCTAACTCAAGCATAAATAAAAAAATCTAAGAAAAAGTATATTATTAAACTTTCTTATTCATCTATCAAATTGTCTTTTAAATTGGACATCATGAACATTAACAATAAACCCTTATCAAAATCCAGGATCCGCCTCCGTGTATATGTAATAAATAAATCATCTTATAAAACATTATTTCCTTACAAATTAATGCAATATAAAATAATTTATTAATGTAACAAATAACTCGGTCAAAGTCAGTCAGACCTCAATACATTAACAGTAGTACTCAATCTGCGGCCCGCAGAACACTGATACTTCGTGAATTATAAGTATTCCATCAAAAATATGAGTCTAAATAAAACTGAAAGTAGATCTTTAATCTCTTATTAAGGACTAGCTATCCCGTGCGGTTTCTTTCGCATTTATGATTACTACTTCGCTCCTATGAGTCGTGGCGTGATGTAATAGCTTATAGCCTTCCTCAATAAATAAACTATCTAACACAAAAATAATTTTTCAAGTCGAACTAGTAGTTCTTAGATAATCGCGTTGAAACAAATAAATTCTTCAGCTTTATAATATTAGCAGAGGCGTAACTATACAATCTGAGGCCCGTGTTCAATTCTTTGGATGGGGCTTCCCAGTAAACATCGTCACGTTACAACTTAATTTTAATAAATCACTTAAATAGCCCAATACCAAACTAGTTAAATATGTGATAAGTTTTATTTTTAAAAGCATAGGTTTATACATATTTATAATTAAATAAAAATTTACATATAACATTTTGATTAATAAAATTCTTTTAGGCCGGGGCCCTTTCGGATCAGGGGCCCGTGGCTTTTTGCCAGCCGTGCCACCCATAGTTACGCCCCTGAATATTAGTACAGATTTAGAAGGTTAATCCACGGCTTAAAAAAAGTATGGGGCAAGCATTTATTTATTTACACTTGTAGGTTTTAACTGATCCATTTAAAAAAAAGAGCCTGTCGAGTTTCTTGCCGGTTTTTCTTGGTATATACATTCCGAACAGATGGTAGTTTCTCGTTAATGTAAATACTTTTTTCCTTTTTTAACTTTTTGACAATTCAAAAGTGCTCGTGAGAGCCTACTTGATTAAAGTATGTTTTGATTTTGAAATATCAAAGTTTAGTGTGTCCATACTTAAAAAAATTGAGAACCGCTGCTAGTTATTACTCAGCGATTTCCTCAATATGAGTATATTTTGTAAAATAAACTGGTCTCGTTTTGTAATTTTACGTAATTAAATCGTATATAAGTCAGATTTGAAGTTCATTTCTTACCACATATATATTTGGATCGATTTTATTGCTATCCGTTTACCCATTTCCGTTACAAATGTTATAAAATAAATTCGATGTTGTGTATAAACAATTTATTATATACTTTAATAATATTATAACTTTAATAATAAAATAGTCAATAGATCAGTGTTGTAACGTGATAAAATAAACTTATTTAAAACGATTAATAATCTTGAATGATAAAATTAAAAAAACAGCCGCCATTTTGATTTTATAAAAACAATAGCTTCCCCTCGTAGTTCATGGTTACAGATTCGCTACTATGAGTCGTAGCATGATGTAATATAGATTATAAACTTCCCCAATAAACATGTTTCGCAAAAAAAAAAAAAAATTCAAATCGGTCTATAAGTTGCTGAGACTATTTAACGCAAACAAACAAACAAATAATCACATCTTTCGTCTTTGTAATATAAGTATAGAAAACCTAGCCTTTTTTTATAAGTTCGCACGATTTAGACATAGACTACGAGTACTAATCTAAAAAGACACTGTTCCCGAGGAATATAGGTAACTTTAAAACATGGACTAAGTCTACATTAGCGCGAGCGGAGTCGTGTGCAAAACTGAGTCTTAATATAAAATACTGCGTTGTTCTCGTGCGTTCATCACACGATTCCGAAGGAACGGTTAGTCATGTGAAGTCAAAATTTAGCACAAGGATATTTATAGACATGATCAACATAAGGAGATATCCTGTGTTGCTAATAATGATGCGATATTAGGTAATGTATTTTTTTAATTTTTCAATATTTAATTTATTTTTAGGTACATAATAATGTCACTGTACTTGTAAAATTTAAATTCTTATTTCCACCACGCTAAATCTAATTTCGTAAGATTTTTGAAATAACATTATATATTAATACATACAATTTTTTGAGTACGGAACACTTTATTAGCTATCTCAAATATTAACCAAAAATACAAATAACAAAATAAACACAGCAATAGTACTTACATTTTTTTAAACATTAGGAAATCCGTATAGAACGTTTATATTTTTTGTATGAGCACATATGTCAACCTTATATAATTAAGACATAATTTTTTTTTTATTTCATGATATGCTAATGTACTGTCATACTACAAAAGACGCATTAAAACCATGTTGAACGCCTGTCTAGCTAAACAGTGTTTAAAAATTAAACATTGCTTAAAATCTATACTCTATACTAATAATAAAATTCTAGCGGGTCGCTGTCTGTACATGGAAGATATATGAAAAAAAATATTATAGGGGGCCTTTATCAACGCAATAGAACCCAAAACAATGATTTTTAGAATTCTTATCTGTTTGTCTGTTTGTCTGTTTATCTGTGCGTTTGTGCCCGCTAATCTCAGAACGGCTTATTCGATTTAGATGAGATTTTTATTAATATATTGCAGTAAGTTTCACTAAACATTTACTGCCTTACTACAAAAGATTTAAACAGACGTTAAACGAGCGTCTAAGACAGTTTTAAGTTAAACATGCTTTAGAAATAGATTAATATACGTTTAAGTGAGTGTAATAGATGTTTAAAACCTATTTTTGCTGTCAAATGTAACGTATAACATTTTATCAATAAGTTTTTTTATGAGTTTATTCGCTGTTAAGCAATTTAGATAATATTTTAAGCAATGTTTAAATCTTAAACACTGTTTAGCTAGACACGTGTTCAACATGGTTTTAATGCGTCTTTAGTAGTATGACAGTTAGGGTTTGTTTCATTTCAATCGGTTCATAAATAAAAAAGTTATGTAAATTTAAGTGTTCACGTCGAACATTATTTTGTGTTTTTCACTAAATGCATGAAAGTATATACAGAACTTACATAAAAAAAACCCATTTTTTAATTTTTTGCCTGTCAGTCTGTTTCTTACGACTAATCTCTGTCACAGCTGAAACATATTTGATAGGACTTTTACTCGCAGTTAGGGGATGTCCGTTAATCACGTGAGGCCCAGAGGAAAGAGGATGGAGATAAAAAGCAGTTCTTAAATTCATTCATTACGTGATTAGGCTACTTTTATTTAAAAGATATATTTATTTTAATTAATTAAAGTAAAAAAGAGAATTACGCTATAACAAAATATTGTAGAAACCAATAAAAATAAATATAACTGGTCAAGTGCGAGTAGGACTCGCGCACCGAGGGTTCCGTACAAACTTATAGAAATCTATATAAGACTAACCCATCTACGCCATTAGTGGTCTTCATCATCAGTTCCAACATAAGTTACTATCAAAAATACCTAAATCGGTATACGCTTGCCTATAATATTTGAAGAGTTCCCTCAATTTCTCCAGGATCCCATCATCTGATCCTGACCTGAAGACAATGGGACCACCTTGGAAGTATACCTTTTCAAACAAAAAAAAAATTTTGAAAATCGGTACCCACATGGCGGCGTAATCGGCGAACAAACATAAAAAAAAAATTAAATACAAGGTCGAATTGAAAACACTCCTTTTTAGAAGTCGCTTAAATATAATCAAATATTATGTAAATATGGATCACGTCCCAAAAACTATTTTGAAACTACTTAGGAGCACTTTAATTTAAAATACGATCATGGATGCAATCCATGGAAATACATAATTTTATTTTAAGTACTAATACACCTTATACTTTCAAAAAAAAAAGTTATAGCGCGATTCAGGATACACCTAGCACCATCTCTTGACAATTTCAATGAACTAACTTGTTGACTTTGACATTAACAACATAATTATATTATATTTTATTCTCGTTTTATTTTTATTTATATTCTACTACACTCCACTACCCCTGCACTACGTTCGCAAAATATTTAGATTTACAATATCAATCAAAATATCGAAATATATATTAGTGTTGCCAAGACGAAAATAATTAGTCCTTAATTCGAACAAAACTAATTGTTTATTTATAAATAACTAATTATATTACTAATAACCAGAAGACTTATATGTGTAGATAAATAAGTAAATTAAATAACTCGATCTGTTTGAATTTAATTTTAAAATTTTCGTACTAAGTCAATACGAGTACTTAAATCAAATCACGTGAAGCTCTTATATTGAATGTTAATTACGTAATGACGTTATAAATCGACGATAAAACTTTTAAATGAAAAGTTTATTTTTTAATTTTTAGCGCGTTTAAATAATAATTAAAATAAAAATTTTTATTAATCGAGCAGAATTATATCACAGTTAATGTCATAATGTTGTAATAGATGGCATTAGCTGTACGCTGCATCGCGCTATCATTTTGTTAGCTGCGATATATAGATTGCATTGCGTTGTTTATAAAGGTTTGCTGCTTTTTAATGTTTTCGTATTGATACAAATTTCTTCTCAGTGGTTGTAAAATTGTTTTTTTGACCATGGTCAACTTCTATGTTAATTTGTTACAAGTACATATAATTTTAATTCTAAGATTAATATATTTTCCGCTTGATCAATTTACAACTTGATACATTTACGCGTTCCTGAGAAAAAGGTTGAAAGACAGACGTACAGACTGACAGACACACGAACAGAAATTTACAGTTTTCGGATTTTTTCCTTTATGTATACTAAAGGACCTTGCTCCTGGCCAAATTTCATAATGCTTGGTCAATGGGAAGTACCCTATAGGTTTTGATTCCCTTGCGAAAACGTTAAAAACGCTAAAATACTTAAAATATGTGATATAAATGACCGTATCTTTTGATTGCGTTAACTTAGAAGTTTGATTTTTTCACAGCTCTTAGTAATTACAATTCTGAGTACTTGACGTTGATAAAAATTTGTTACCTTCACGCGTTTCTGAGAAAAAGGTTGAAAGACAAACTTACAAACAGACAAACATACATACAAAAATTTACAGTTTTCAGATTTTTTCCTTTATTTGTACCATAAGATCTTACTTCTTGCCAAATTTCATCGTGCTAGGTCAATGGGAAGTACCCTATAGGTTTTGATTCCCTTGCGAAAACGCTAAAATGGTCAAAATATACGACATATTTTCCATTATCTTTTGATTGCGTTGACTTAGAACTTTAATATTTTCACGGCCGCATGTCATCGTAGACTTGAGTATATGATATTAATTTCAACATGATACGTCTATGCATTTCTGAGAAAAAAGGGTTGACATCCCGACAGACAGACAGACAGACAGACAGACAGACAGACAGACAGACAGACAGACAGACAGACAGACAGACAGACAGACAGACAGACGGACAACAAAGTGATCCTATAAGGGTTCCGTTTTTCCTTTTAAGGTACGGAACCCTAAAAATGAACAATTTCCGATTTAAGAAGGGAAGGTATACATCTATACAAATAAATAAAATTGGTGTGTCGGTTTGTAATTTTAAATAAATGCATAAGAAAGTATATACGGTACTTACAACAAAATTACCAATTTTTAAATTTTTGTCTGTCTATCTGTCACTCAGTTTGTTTTGGCTAATATTTGAAACAGCTGGACCGATTTTGACTAAACATTCACTAGCAGAAAGCCAATGTTATGAGGAACAAAATTATGAAATAATGAACAATATTTGATTCAAATAGGGAAGATATATATTATATAAATATCATAATTTAAAAAATAATATATTTACTGGGTAATTTTTTTACTTGATATGATAGACCAAATCCGAAACTATAAGCAATAGCGAAAAATAATTAAAGGAGTCACAGAGCCGATTTTGATAAAAACTAAAACAGTATCATTACTTTTTTGAAAAATAAATTTTCCTAGCCAGAAACGAACACGTTGATTTAGTAAAAAAATAACATTCTGTATTATTGCACAATCTGATACTGTAACATATTATAAGGATCAACTTCAATCAACAGGGAGGTAATAAGTATACAGTTAACTGCAACAAAAAGAAAAGGCAATTTTTTTACAAAATTCAATCAAATTCATACATTAAAACTTTAGTAATTCTTCAAAAAAACGATCATACCTAAAAGTGAAATTTAAAAATTATAACGGGATGTTGTAACGCTAATAACGGGTGAGTACAATAGCCGAGTGGAGCGAAATGTAGATTTTAATAAATCAATTTTTTTAAGAATTATCTAAACCTACCTAGGTAACGGAGTAGGTGAGGGGGACCAAACCAAACGTCACATTCTATCAACTTTGTATAGCTCACATAGAAAAAATAGACAAACACAAAGGAAGTTACTGTGAGTTATTCATTTTATATATTTTCGATTGTATTGTTCACACTTTTCCTTACTTCAGTAGGTGACTAGCATTTTGATGCAACCTATAAACAAATCGTTCGAAATAATGCAGACTTTCTTTCTAAACTTACCGGGACCCGTGATTTACTCACATGTTTGTTTATGTCTGTGTAGAATCGATTACTTAACTTCTAATTGGACGCTGATAAGCAATAATGTGTTAAGCCACACTGACTTCGTTTTGAGAAAATGGCGTCTAAAGATGTCAAACCCATTCTTAATAAATTTGTTTGAAGACGTATATATTCATCTTTTCTTTTCTAATTTGATAAAATGTATAATGAATCAAAAGCAGATAGATTTGTTTAATATGTCATCTAATAATAGATTTTTAAATATTTAAGATTATTTTATAATTTGCAAAGTATGGAACGCACGTGAAATTCGAAGCATTGAGTTAAGAAACTTTTTTTTATACTTACTTAATTTAGATTACTTGAATTTTTTTTTAATAATGTTAAATAAGTGATGTAGTATCAAAATACATCAATATCTCCAAATTTGACATTTTGTGGGTTGACACATTATTGCTTATCAGCATCCAATTAATGTAAAGATTTAATGTAATTTTGTAAAAAAAATAAATCTTTTCCTTTAATTTGTCGCTTACTATTACTTCCTAAAAGTTGATCCTTACAAGAGACATTATTAGGTGGTGCAATAATACAGAATGAATTTTTTTTTTTTCAAAATTAGTGGGCTCCATTCCTGGCCAGGAGAATCATGAAATCAAAAAAACTTATGATGCAGTTTGAGATTTGTCAAAATCGGACACGAGACTCCTTTAAGTTTCAGTGACGTTTATGGACATACATATGGTTGATGGACAACGTCCAAAAGGCATATTGAGTGTCAAAATCCATGAGCTTTATAAAACATTCCACAGTTGGATGCTGATAAACATAAATATATCAACCAACAAAAAGTCAAATTCCGAAATGTATTCCAATAACGCATCACGTATTTAACACTGTTTAATAAATAATAATTAAACTAAATAAGTACGGAAAAAGATGTTAATTTAATGTTACAATATAATAGTGTGTGATATATTTTGCAATGTATAACAATCTTTATCATATTGAAATACTTATTATTAGATAATATATAGTAGTAAAGTTGTAAAGTAACAGCCTGTAAATGTCCCACTGCTGGGAAAAGGCTCCTATTAAGGAAAAGGTTTAAAGCTTACCACCACGCTGCTCCACTGCGGTTGGCGGATATACATGTATCAGAATTTCTCCCGGCACATACAGGTTTCGTTGTCTTAGATTTTCGCGATTATTATTCATTATTTATATTATTCATTTATTATTATTCGGGTAGACTGACCACGAACCCGTGACCACGAATGCTGCAAAGTGCTCGAAACGTCGGGATGATAAAAATAATTAATATACGCGATTTAAATCCGCTTAAAATAGTTTTATTTCAAAATACAGGTTTCCTCATGATGTCTTCCTTCACCGTCTGTTTTCTTCGGATAATATATATTTATAGCAAAATAAAAAAGAAAAGGCGACATATTCTCAAAATGAACTCCGTGCGGCTTGACACAGTATTGCTTATCAGCGCCCAGTTATAAAATACCGCTCGTAATATCGTAACATACATATGTTTTTAATCAAGCCTCAAGTGTAGAGGCGCGTCATGACGCAACACGTTGGTATGCGAACTGAACAGGTTAGCACGGTACAGTACAAACACGAACCGTATACTTTTATATCAATAGCCTTTTTCACGCTTCCTACATTACCAAAGTTAATAGAGGTCTTAATTGCAATTGCGAATTTGTATAACATTAAAAAAATGTTATGTAAACAATTTTTTTTTCTTTATTTAGCTTAACAACCTGCTAAGGTATAGTGGTTATGTTGCGTAATATGTATTTATATATATTCCAAGTATATAAAACAAAATCGGGCTACTTTCACTATTTATAGTTCCAGATTAGAATTGTTGATTTCATTTATTTGATTAGTTTTCGAATAGTGGAATAACTATTTAAAACATCTGAATAACTCAAGAAAAAGTTCTAAAGATATATATTTTGTATGAAAAGGCTAATAAGTTAACGTTATTGATTCTGAGGACAAAGTTCGTGAGTCAGCTAATATTTAATTTATACTATCTTAATCTATTTTTCTGTACTTTTCTTTATTTGGTAACAATACCCCCAACGAAAAAAACGAATTTTCCAACATATTTTTTTCATTATAATTTTTCTTTATAAAAAACGATTCAGTTCAATCATTCTGTCGATAATTTCTTATCTAACTGTTACGTCTAGCTAGAAATGCGCCATTTTTGTCTGCTAAATAAGAGAAGTAAAGAAAAATAAAATATAACTGTACAGTTATACAATAGTGTCCATTTTATTTGTGCAAAGTAAACTCCAGAATCACTGAACTTATTTTAAAAATTACGGTATCATGTGAAAGATACAGTATTCTAGATTTCCATAGGCTATATTTTACGCGTATAATGTTGAAGCAAAATCTATCTTGTCGTGAACGCAGCGGCGAGTAATAAATAATAAATAAACGCATCACACTCAACGGCCCCCATTACGATCTTGAGACATTGTTTCGGGGGTCCGGAAACATACACAACACCCAGACCACGACAAACATCCGTATGGCCAATACAGACATTTGCCGTGAGCGGGGATCGAACCCGCGACCGTTAGCGCTACAGTCAGTTGCACTGACCACTGCGCCAACGTGTCTGTCAAGTAGTAGCTAGTATAATAAAAATATACATTATATAACGAGTGCGTATACAAAAAAAAACTGAACAAGTAGATATTACAAGAGTCTTAAATACAAAATTTCTAAATTTCACGCCTAATAATTTTTGAGTAATGCGTACTTAGATGCGTAGCGACGTAACACGGAAGTTAGTCAAAAAGACTTAATAATGATCGTAACTAATATTATTTAATCAAGGAACCGGCCTACGAAATAAAACTTCGGTGACATGCTTATTCCAATTGATAAGTCATTAATTAAGAGATTAATTTATAAGCAAACTCTTTGAAGCAAAAAAAGGATTACCAAATCGACCAAGTCGTCTTCAAATTATCGGGGAAGAAACATAAAAGTTTCCGAAGAAATGAGAATCTTGTCCTATTTTTTAAATTTAAAATTACACGTGATTTTTTTTATCCGGGGTAAACGAGCAAATAGTACCACCTGATGTTAAGTGGTTACTATCGCCCGGACATCTGCAACACCAAAGGCGGGGCGGGTGCGTTGCCGGCCTTTGACGGAAAGATGTCTTTATACTCGACGCTTGAAATTCCCCAAATTATCATTTAAATCGAGTATATGCTTCCAAATAAAAAAATCAAATCGATTAATAAACGACAGAGTTCTAAAATAACAATCATAAACAAAATTACATTCTTTAAACCTGAGTCAATGGTTTGCGAATTAAGATACCAATATGTAACAGACACCCAAGAATATTAAACTCAGATAAAAATATTAAAAGACATTTCCTGGAACAATTTTCTCAATTTACCCAACAATGTCGAAATGGAAGAATGTAACACGTTGTCCATTTACTCGGTTGAAAAAAAAAACTCGTCGAACAACTACGAAGTCTGGTTTTTATTGCGATTTAGCAAAGCTATGTAGAATGCTAGCGAAAGGACTCGCTTGTTTAATATGTTGGTTAATCTAATGCTTTATATTTTTACTTTCGATTTATATTTGCGGTGATTTTGTAATGATTTTTATGTAGACCTTATTTATAATCTCGGTTGAGGATTTCGTAAGCTTAGTTAAACTTAAACTGTCTTTTCTTACGTAATTTATAGGGTTGAGTTCGATATTAGTGTTGTTAAAAAGTGGTGACGAGAATGAAGATAGTGAATGAAGGTAATAAGTAAAATTAAAAAAAAAAAGAAGAACCAATTTCAAAGCACAAAAAAAACCGACTTCGAAAACGAAATATTGAAACTAAAAGGCAAAAAATAAACATTTTCAATAACATTTTGGAGTCGGTGCCAAGTAAAACATTTAAAGTCGCCGTCGAAAAGTTTTTATGTGTTATTTACTGGTAAAAAATATCAAAATCGGTCTACACACAGCGGAGGAACAAACTCCTTCCTTTCGAAGTCGGTTAAATACGCAAAATTATTAACATGAAGTTCTAAAGTAACAAACATTAAATGGATGGTCTGGTTTTGAGGCAGATAATCTATACTAATAAAATAAAGGGAGTGACTTTCGTATGTGCGAAATAAACTTCTGATTCACTTAACCTATTTCTAAAATTATGCTACGAGTTATATAAATGAAAACATCGACTAATCGGACAAGTGACTAAGTTTTCTCTATAACGTTAAAGAAAAAATATTTGTATTATTATCAACAGACAAACAGATTCGAAGATCAACTACTTTACAATATAGGTTACATTATTGTTATATATAAAGTTTTTGTATATAATAGGAAGTCATTATCTTGCAATCGTATTCACAATATTGTGATTGTCGTGTTGAAATGATTTTGTAAGAGTTTGCATGTAATGAGTATTGACTATATAAAGAAATTGTAATTAAAAAAAACTCGATTCGAACTACGCCTACGGAGTAAATTACTTATTATACTTAAGTATTTATTATTATGAGGCAAAGCCGCCAGCGTTTTTGGCTCTTGCTTCACTGCAGTACTTTGCCAGTTATTTTCGATTTATATTTTTGGTAATAATACAAATAAATAAACTTATTTTATTTTGCTTTATTTACTTCGTAATCATATGCTACATAAAGAAGTGTCATATTTTACAATGCATTTGGCGCAAAAGGAATGTTATAGTTTGAATTGCACGCAATTTTGACAGATGGCGCCAAATGTCAGTATTCTTTGACATTCATAATGTACATAGATTTACAATAAATTAATAGTTTAGCGCGGATGCACGCCATAATAAAAAAAAATTGTCAATAAGCCATGGACATTGCAAGACTTGGCAATTTCTTTTGCAACGTTAGCTACGTTGAAGAAGAAATCGCCAATTTGGAGCCAAAATTTTTAGCGAGCATCAATTTAAAATGCCGTAAAACGAAAGCGATTGGGCATAAATTCGGAAGGTGGCCATTAGAACGATATATTTTTTTCCAACCAATAATTCACTTTCAAATAATTTTTTGATGAAAACAAAGCTCTTTTTTCACATTTATAACAAAAAAGGAGCCAATTTATTGTGCGTCTTTTGCGCCACCTTGTATAATGTAGTAAGGAATTTTTTTATTAGATCATAATTTCTACGCTCCTTGACCGATTTAGATCCGTCTGAAATCATTAGAACCCTTCCACCACCCTGTATCATATAGGCAAGATTCCTTTACATGTTAATTATATTTTCGTACTGTTGTAGCTGTGCCCTCGTGTATCTTTCCTGCTTGCATCGGATATTGTTCAATAATTCTTGGGTTTCAATTTTGTTTTCGCGTATTTTTTTTATTAATTAAAATATTTAACAAAAATAAAAGTCGTAGTAACAGTTACTCCTTATAACATTAGCTATCTGTAAGTGAAAGTCTCGTCAAAATCGGTCCAGCCGTTTCAGAGATTAGCCGGAACAAACAGACAGACAAACAGCCTATATTTGAAAATTGTGTTGTGTTGTAAGTACTGTGTATACTTTCATATTTCTTTTCAGATCAAAGCTATAAAATTGATATTACAAACAAACACTTAAAACTTTCTATAATTTATTTTATATATTTGCTCACAAACAAATGCAATCTTAGGAAGTGAATTTGAAATTTGTTTATAAATTTTGCCATGAATATAGTTGTTTAACTGATCATAACTGCGCATAATTTGCATTATATATTATGGAATCTAAGAAATACAGATCAAGACAGAATTATTTACCTATAAAAATTCTATTGGATGTTATTTAATGCGCCATTTAGCGAGGAATTATTACTTAGCGACTTATGTTACACAACGACTTGGATTCCGTGATTGGCGAAGATTGGAATTATATTATTCTGTAATCGATACTTTGTTTATTTTTCGATACTATTTTATCTGTTATTATTGTTGTTATTTACAATAATACATTACTCATCTGTATATTAATAAGTGAAGCAAAAAAAGTGACCGGCTTTTACGAAAATTGCGCGGACGGAGAAGTATGAAATTTTCCATACTTATTCTATACTAATATTATAAAGAGTAAACATTTTTTGGAAGTTTGTATGAATGCGGTAAAATTTGAAACTACTAATCCGATTTGAAAAATTCTTTAGCGTTACATAGCCTGTTTATTGAAAAAGGTTATAGGCTATATTACATCACCCTATGACTCACAGGGACGAAGCAGTAACCATAAATGCGAGTGGGAAAGCTAGTGGTTTACATAGACATATTACACACACCACCGTGTATTTTACCCACACGCGTATATATACTTTTTTGTTTATTTTTAATGTCTGTGGTCATAGTCTTTGACACTGTAAACTTAATGTTCAAACTGTTAATTTAAAATTATAAATTTAAACATTATTAAGGTATATAAATATATTTTACGTATACAGTGTATTTTGTTTCATATGATTTATTTTTGTATTTCTTAGTCTACATTAATTCATTCATTGTTATGGGTGTGATCGGAAATGTAACCCAGCATGACCTATGCTAGTAACATTACCGGTATGTTACGAAATACAACATCCTAGTTAGTCTTAATGACAGCTTTTATGTACGCGAAATCACACTAGTTGACGCCTCGTTAGGCGACAATTACACATGTCATTTTTTTCCAATTTTAAGACTAAGACCCCTAATGTAAAAGATACGAACAAGAATATCAGCTATAGATTATTGCAAAACTTATTTTCAAGGACGGATGCGGTATATGATTCGATTAAAGTAGTTTATATAAGTAAAAAGAATATTTACTCATAAGTAATTTTATTTATTAAGTAAAATATTATATAACGTATATAAAGCCTTGAAACGAATGACGTTTCACCTCATATCTTTGCACTAATCGTTGATTTCTACTTGATTTTTATAACATATTCTAGTATCTCTAAATCAAACAGAGTATGAGTGGAGATGGCTTAGTGGTTAGAACACGTTGACCTCAACTGATGAACATTTCAAACCCCGGCTAGCACCGCTAAGTTTTCAACTGCTAATTTTGTATTTAAATTCATCTCGTGCTCTCAGTGAAGGAAAACATCGTGAAGAACCTTCATGTGACAAGAGAAATTCTGACACGTGTATATCCGCCGAACAGCAGTAAAGCATAGTGGATTAAGCTCTAAACCTTCTCCTTAATAGGAGAAAAGGCCTTTGCCCAGCTGAGAAACACTTACAGGATCCCCCCTGGCCGGGGTGGCCAAACGGACACGCGATTCCATTTCATTTTTCCATTCCGTTTCGAGATATCCGAGATGGCCTAGTGTTTAGAACATGTCGATCTCAACCGATGATCGCGGATTATAACCCGGCTAGCACCACTGATTTTTCAAGTGCTAAATTAGTGTTTAAATTAATCTCGTGCTCGGCGCTGAAAGAAAACATCTTGAAGAACCTTCATGTGACAGGAGAAATTCTGACACGTGTATATCCGCCAAACCGCAAAAAAAGCGTGGTGGATTAAGCTCTGAACCTTCTCCTTAATGGGAGAAGGCCTTTGCCCAGCTGAGAAACACAGGATTCCCCTGACCATACGGACATGCGATTCCGATTCTCTCCCTTATGGTGGATACTTTGTACTTTACTAAATAGTATATGTTGATACACGCATCAGCGATTTCTCCTAACTCGATTTTAAATTATTTGCTCCTTGACACGCGGCCTAGATGTTTATGGGTATTACCACATAGCGCTGCTTGGTATGCGTTCGCCATCTCCGATATAAATGGTGACCACACTTTTAAAGTGACTTTTTTGCTCCACCTGATATAAATTTTCATTGCTTTAATACTGCAATAAATGTATATTTAGTTTTAGTTTTTATTAATATTAATTTGTATTATTATTTTGTTTTTGTTTTCAATTTCGTTTTTTATTGTAATAATTGGATGATGATGGAGCAATAATGTGTCAAGCTACATAAAGTCAAATTCGGAGATATTGATGTATTTTGATAATTGTTTAACTATTTTTTAACATTATTAAAAAAAAATGTAAGTCATTTAAACTACATAAGTTTGAAAAAAGTTTCTTAAGCTATAGCTGAGAGTTTCGAGCGCGTTCCCATATTTTGCAATTTATACAATGGTCTCATGTTTGAAAAACTTATTTTTTAGATAAAACTCTTCATTACATCAATCAGCTTCAAGTAATTATACTTTTTATCAAAGAGGAAAAGAAAAGGTGGATATTTCACATTTCTTAAGAATAGCTTTGACATCTTTAGACGCCATTTTCTCAAAATGAATTCTGTGTGGGTCGACACAGTATTGCTTATCAGCGTCCAATTTATGTCTACATTTGTCAGCCGTGTTCTAAATAAACCTATTCTGATTGTAATATACTTAATATATAATATATACTGCAATAATGATAGATACTTTGATACAAACCCCCCTTTAGGGGGTAGAAAACGGTTTAATTTTTGAATATTATTTTGACACAAAAAAAAAAACAGATCTACAATGGACGTACCTAAATATAATAGTTCAAATTATAATGGCTATGGAATAAGTTGATTGTTGAAAAGTAATTACTTATGGAATGTTCGTTATTTTCATTGGAAGGTTGTGGAATTTTCAAATTGGGTAACAAATATACAAATATTTAATTTACTATATTATACCAATTAGGAATTTGTTCTAAATACGCTTAAAATAATGAGACAACCATTAAGCCTAAATATTTTTTTTTCAAATCGATCAAATGTTCTAGTACAGTAGTCACAGTCTATAACTTTTCACTGATTTTAACAGCCGTTAACGTAACCCTCAATACCTTTCCTTATTTCTTATTCCTTTGTCCTCACTCCTATTAAGTATGGTTAGATTGGTCCAGTAGATCCAGTAGTTTCGGAGACCTAACGCAAACAAACGAACAATCAAATCATTTCTTTTTACTATATTAATGTAGAATAGTCAAAAAAACAAGCTTTGCCTTATATATTGTACTAGCTGTCCCACTCGCGGTTTCACTCGCGTTTACGGATACTGCTTTGCTCCGTACCGTGATGTATTATAACCTATAGCCTTCCTCAATAAATAAACTATCTAACACAAAAGTAATTCTTCAATCGAACCAGTAGAACCTAAGATTAGCGCGTTCAAACAAGCAAACTCTTCAGCTTTATAATATTAGTATAGATATTAGTACAAAGGTACCCAGTAAACGTTTGCAATGACCTTGTACGACCTAGGTTTTCATCACAACATTAACCATCATGAGTTCGTGAGTTGAGCAACGCTACGTAAGTTATGTTCAACCATGTATCATACAGAATGGTATAATACATTAGTTTTTGTTTCATGGTTTCTTCTGATGGTGTTTTTATGTAATAGTGATTATATTGTTGATTGTAATAAGACGGATACCGCATGATCGTTGCTCTTAAATGGTATGAAAGCTTAAAAAATATATATAATGTAGGTAACATTATAAAATTATTATTTTCAGCACATACATAATTATACACATAGATAACGTTGTAAAATCAATAAAAAGATAATGTATTATTTAAAAATCTTTATCTAAATATATTCTAAGTCGACTTTAAAAAAGGAGGTTCTGTATTCAACCCGAATTGTTTGAATATAAGTTTGTACGGCTGCGATTTTTTTCATAAACTACTGAGCCTATTTTAATCGGGATTTCACTATAGATGCAAATTTTTCAAGGAAGATTTTGATAAAAGTATAATACATTACTCTCATAAAGATTTTCGAAGATATATAATGAAATCTTCAGCAAATAACAGCAAATGACCCGCAAACAGTTCTGTTTAAAGACGGTTATATATTTCTACAAAAACAATTATAAAATTAGCAGAAGCCTTTGTATCGCTTGGGTTTAAGCATCCCGCCTGTGGGAGACCGAGCGGGTATGTGGGACTCCTGGAACTGAATGCACCAGACTACCCACTAAACCCCAACGGTGGTCTCATCGTTCTAGTTGGACGTCACAGGATCTGTTTGCGCACGCTACCGTAACGCCCCGCGACGCAACGCGACGGCTGGCCCGCTTAGAGAGCCTGTATCACCGGTTCCTGTTACAAATTTAAATGCTTTTTAACACACTTTAACCAAAAATTAAGGTTTGATTATATATTATTTCTGTTTATCGTTCGACCACCCTGCTAAATCAACTTATAAATAAATAATTAGGCATTTATAATTTGACGGTACGGCAACGTCGCCTTTAAACGTTTCGATACATGATTCTAATTCATCTTTGTTTAAAAATGTATCCATATTATACTTTTAATCGAGAACTTTGAAACCAAAAATTGCAGTTTTTTAGGTGGATAAGTTCCAATTAAGCTACCGTGAGCTATAGTTGTAACCCTCGAAACAAGCCCTTAAATCTTTTAGATGCTTATTAAATTTTTGCCATTATTGTAACATTACATATTACGTAGGTCTTCAATATTCTCATAAGACAAGTAGTCAATATAATGCAGAGACTAAATTAGATTGAAACAACATAATTGAACTTTAAGTAATTTGTACTTTGACCTCTTGAAAATTGGTTATTTTGCGTTGTTTGTACTCATATTGTGAAATTGACAGGCAAATTGCAGTGTAGTCAATCACCTGATTAAATAATAATAAAAACGATATCAAAAATTGTTGCGCCCGCTTTATTTATGACTACGCTGCATACAGTTTCACTCGTGTCTATAGTTTCTGTTTCGCTTCTGTGAGTTGTAGCGTAATGTAATATAGCCTATAACCTTCATCAAAAAACAAGCTATCTAAATGAAGAAGAATATTTTTAATCAGATTCGTGGTTTCAGAGATCTCCCACATACAAACTCACACAATTAGATTTTAGCAACGAGCACGAGCAATGTAAACTGTTCGAAACGCGATTGCGATTAAATCCGTTTGTAATTGTTCTATTTTAATCTCCTTTAACCTTACAATGCATGGTGTATCAAAAAATATATATATTAAAATTAAAACTGACTGGCTGGCATAATCATCGATTGATCGGTCAATGCAGAGCTGAAATCGTTAGATCTAGAAACATGAAATTTTCCACAAACATTCCTTAAATGTTGTAAGTGTGCACTAAATAAGAATTTTTGAAAATCAATCCCCTAAGTTCAAAAAAGAGGGTTGAAAGTGTTTAGGCATCAACTTCCTATACGGGAATCGCCAATTATGTACTAC
Source organism: Hypolimnas misippus (assembly GCA_037950945.1). Lineage (NCBI taxonomy): Eukaryota > Metazoa > Arthropoda > Insecta > Lepidoptera > Nymphalidae > Hypolimnas > Hypolimnas misippus. The sequence continues at coordinate 657,826 of JBBEEQ010000026.1, forward strand.
ACGTCTTATATGTCTGTATGTATATATTTTACATGACCTTTGACTTTATGCCTTTTTTACTATTTTTCCATGAATCTACTGATTAGTCTCTTTACATAAATTAATTTTAATTTTGATTCAATAAAAAAATCAAGCATTTAAGGGTTAAGTCTAACAATGTTAGTCTCGGACAACCAGATCAGACCAGTTTACGCTTGTTGATATACGGTCCCTAATTTCGGACCCAAACAGAGCCGTGTGCGGTCGTCCCCTCATTTATATGCAGCCCACAGCACCTCACATCCCGATGACGATTTAATACGAAGTACGCTCTCACAGGAGATGCGATGATCAAACGTAAACTTTAAAGCGCTCAAGGACTCTTATTTTCACGAGTAAGGATCAAAACACGACGGGATGTCGACGAGCTACGACATTGTAAAACGGCTTCGACGTATTGTTAAATCGAAAAACGTGATAAGAAAAAATTGAACATAAAATCACTATATCGTAAATTTTTACGATGCACGTACTATTTTTTCACGACGCGACGTCATAACGTACCACGGCGCGACGTCTCTTCTCTTATTTTCAAGGTCATTTAAAATAACAGTAACGTTGCTGATAAACTAGAAAATGCGCTTCACACAAAAATTACACAAACACGAACTAATTTTCTGTCGATTCATCATATACTTACCTCGTGTAAGCGTATGATGAATCGACAAAAAATTAGATCGTGTATCATGACATTAAAGTGTTCATTAAAACTGCTCGAATTGATTAAATACTATAAGTCATAGTTAATAAAAATAACAAAGAAATAAATCTAAAATTTGCCTATTTATTCTTTATATAAATTTGAACAAAACAGCCGTCTCATAAAGTCATAAGGGCTCCTTTATCTCTCTCTAATAGGTTAAACCTTGACTATGTGGAATCTTCATGACATTGGTGGACTTAGCTCTTATCCTATTTGTCAGATAGGCTAGGAGCTTAGTCCACCATGGTGAATGGCTGACCTATTGAGGATTACAGAATAAACAATTTCTTCGCTTCGCACGATGTAAATACTTAAAAACTCACTTAGCCCAACCCAGCAACCATCAGTTAAGAATGACATTACCGAACAAATTATTCTATTCACTGGATCAACTCTAAGCTCAGATAATTGCACAATCTTGTTAAACGTATCGTCTCATTATCACATATCGTAGTTATTTGTATGTACAACCTTGCGTGCTTCTGAGAGACCTCGTCCGAGTTAGGTAATACTCGGTGACATCGGAGGCTCACCATAAATAGATACAATTAACATATGCGATGCGGTCCTTGTGATTAATGATTTATAATAGAACTAGACCACGAACACTGGTACTCTGATGTTGAATGTCTTTGTCAAAGACGAAATTTTCTTTCTATAAAGCAAAGTAAGTAATGTAACAGCCTGTAAATATCCCGCTGCTGGATTTTCATTTTTTTCTTTATCTCGTTATGGCGTCTTTGGAAAATAGTACCACAAAGGTACAACCACACATACATACATAGACTGATAAACACATTACCCTCTCTTGTGTCACGCAGCCGGGTAAAAACTAGCTGCCAAGTCCAGCTTCGCACGGGGGTAATAATTAAGAAAATGAAGCCATGCCTAGCTGTAAGCCATGCCTAGCTGTCTTGTGAGCTACAACTAGTAAATGGGCTTATTCGACCATGGCAGTACCTCACTCTCATCGTGAATTAGCTAGAATAGTTGAGTTTCGTATAGTGAGTGATGGCATACACAAGGATAGAAGCGATATATCGCTGGTTTGCAAGAATATCGTAGTAATTCAAAATTCTAACAAATAGAACTAAGTCAGTCAAAAGACCATAAATCTTTGATGTTTTATCATGAAAAGAGTTGCGATGATGAATTTTGTTTAAATCAATAAAGTTATAACATCGAGCCAACACCTTAATAAAGAAATTTAAAAACCCGTTTTCCTAAAATTCATCATTTTTAGTTGCATCGATATTCTGGAAAAGCAGCGATATGTAGATAGACAGATAGCGAGCATCGAGAAGCCAGCTATTAAGTGTTTATCACCTTCTGCGAATACATCATCAACATCAAAGCCATAGTGCAGACTTAAAAAGAAATAAGGAGGTATATATGAAGATTGGAGGTAGAGAAGGCTCACATAACATCTTGCGTGTTAGGCGAAAACTACACTTGTAAGTTTTGCTCTCAGACTTTCATAAAGATTTATGTACTTATTTTTTTTATACAGCTTTCATAACTAACAACGTAACTGTAACTAGGTTACAGAGTTGTTTTATATTACTTACGAAAGTAAAAATTACAAATGTAATATCGCCTTAGGCTATCTTTCTTACTTTCCTAAAAGAACGTGTCACGTGATATGACAGGCAATATTTTCACAATCATATGTACATTAATTTGTCTTATAAAATGTGTCTTATTGACACAATTAAAAGTCATTAAATAAAGAATTAAATTAAATCAATTTCTCCGCATCAATAAAAAAGTCTTCAACAGTTTATATTTTTTACTGAAACGTCATTACAAAACACTTTTTATATTAAAATCCGGTATCTCATTGCCAGTCAGCTTTGGTTGGCGATAATTACAAAAAAAAAAACATTTCGCATCATCTTACTAACCCGTGGGCGGTAAACCACTATATAATTGAAATATAATTTTTACTTGCGCACAGACCCACATCATTAGCATTCCGTAAGACTTTTTTGGTGCCCCATAAGAACGAAAACATATAATTATATAAGAACCCAAAAAAAGGAATATTCCTTTATATAATACTTATATAATAACGTGTCTTTAGGATTAAACTATACTTATTTATAAATAAAAACTATATAAAGCTAAAGTGTTTGATTATCACACCATTAACGTGATTTTAATATTGGTAATAGATATCTTAAACACAGTTTACAGTTTTGCGCCCTTCACTCACTCGACCTTTAAATATCACGGCTGTGTTGCCTTAAACGTCTTTTCTACTTAAACTTTACTTAAAACAAGTTACTGGGGTATTGTACAATATAGTTTAAGTTTACGAAACGATAGATGTAAAAATATGATATGGAAATTGTGCATCTCTTTCGGATATGACGTTTACGATAAAATCATGAAGGGATGCACAAAGAGATGTTACAACCGCCTAAAACTACAACTGACTACGACTAAATCAGGATGGTAAAACATGATTGCGTTAAATACCGAATATCTATATATTTAGCTATAATAATAATCTCTTTACGGAAATTATAATGCGAATGTATACTTGACTACTTCTGTTGGTTTTAGTTTGTCTAAAAGATGTCGAAGATAACAATCGAAATCTTTTATTTTACTAACATTCTTTTCACCCACAAACTCCATAGTTTGATTTTTTTTTAAAGTAGATCATGCTTGATTTTTGAAGTCGGTTAATTAGAGCTACAGTTCCCTTGAAAAAGTAGCAATATGTCCTTTAACCGTGACGACCTAACAAGCAGACAGGGTTACTTCTAACTTCCGTATTTCTTAGGCGAGAATTACATTTGTAAGTTTTACATAAACAAACTCTGTAATCTAGTAATAGTAAGCCAGCTAACCTTACGCAAGCTGTTGTCAAAAATATAGGCACTAACAGTAAATTCTTTCAAGCAAAGACAACTTATGTAAATCTTTATGAAAGTCTGAAAGCAAAACTTACTAGTGTAATTCTTGCCTTATATTTATGTATGGATTTTATGGATTAAAGATTACTAAAACAAAGGACGCATTGGAATCTCGACGGCCTTTTTATACTGGTTATTAGAATCTTGATTGTTTTATTTTCATACTCGAATATTTTTTTTTATATCGGAATGGAAACTTGATCGACGGCCTAACTGTATTTCTATATTGGGACAATATTGTTATGTACTAGCGTTGTATATGTAGAAGTGAAATATAGCAATGGAAAATGCAAAAGATGTATTCATAATACATATGCTGTATTAAAAAATAATCTATATATTCATATACTAAGGAAGATCTTTATACGCATTTTTACGAAAATTGCGCGAAGGGAGGAGTACGAAGTTTAATAATATAATACACTTGGACGCTGATAACCAATAATGTGTTAACCCACAAAAAGTCGAATTCGGAGATATTGATATATTTTGATGCTGCATCATCTATTAAACATTATTAAAAAAAATGAAGTCGTATAAACTAAATAAGTACAGAAAAAAGTTTCTTAATTAATTGGTTCGAATTCTAAGTGCGTTCCATATTTTGCAATTTATACAATAATCTCAAACGTTTAAATAACTTTTTATTAGATAATATATTAAATATATCAGTCTGATTTTAATTAATTATACCTTTTATCAAAAAATAAAATAAAATATGGATGTATAATTCTTCAAACATTATTGTTAATAATAGATTTGACATGTTTAGATTTTCTCAAAATGAAGTATGTGTGGCTTGACACAGTATTGCTTATCAGCGTCCACTTATGCATATATATGTATATGTGTGTGTGTGTGTGTGTGTGTATGTATACAGCTTGAGAATCGATTCTATAATTTTTTTTTAATGTAACTTTATATCTTCTTACTTCTTATTGCAGATATTTTTTTTGTGAGGAACGAATGTTTGTAAGGTACCTTCGTATACAATATAATAATACATAGGTAATGTCATTCTATTACATAAGTGCTTTCTTTCGCCCCTTATACCAACACACAATGCGATGGTTACATGGTTGGTATAATTAGGAGAAAGTGATACCATGTGTTCCTTTCTTTATTCTTCCACATACAAACATACATACACATATGTATACGTACATAGATACGCACACATCTACATTAATTTCAAAACAATTACACACATAGTTAAAACTTAACTTACTGTAGATTAACGGGGTTTTTCGATACATGTTTGATTGGTATATGGTAACTAGTTCAATAGATAAGTCACAGTGATATAATATGGAGGCTGATAAGCAATACTGTGTCAAGCCACACGGACTTCATTTTGAGAAAATGGCGTCTGAAGATGTCAAACCTGCATTTGTTTGAAGAAATATATATCCATCTTTTCTATTATGATAAATAGTATAATTAACCCATTAAGCTCCAATATGACTCTAGCAGCATTTTAAACCCAATTTTTTTATTTTTTTTTTATTTATTAGTGACATATTTAAATACAAAAGTAAAAAGTTTTCGTAATATGGATAGTTTTAGAGGGTGTACTCGCACGAGTACAGCGGTTACAAATTTGATTCAGTAGGTCCGTAAATGCTAAGTTACAAAAACTAACTGTACTCAAACGAGTACGACGGCGCTTAATGGGTTAATTAAGAGCAGAATGGTATAATCAAAGGTGTTTCTAATATATGTGATTATTGGATATTGCAGAATTTGGAATACATTGCAATAATCGAAATATTAAATTAAGGAACTTTTCCGTACTTATTTTAGTTTATATGACAGGATAAGTTTTTGAATAACGTTAATTACATGACGCATTATCACAATAAATAATAAATCCGAATTTGACTTTTTGTGGGCTGACATATTATTGCTTATCAGGATCCAAATAGTCTATAACAAAGATCACTCGTCATACTCAGTCGCTAGCTGGTTGCTAGGCAACGTCGTCCTAGGTAATCGGCATTTTAGGTGCCCTGCGCTTTTAACGTATCTATAAGTAAATAATATAATTGCTATAACATTTCATAAATTATATAACACAAAAGTAATTCTCTAAGCCGACTCGTTTCTGAGTTAAAAGCGTTCATACAAACAAAACTTCTTAGCTTTGTGTATTTGTAGATAAAAACGATAAAAATAATGATCGTTATCTATGCATCTCGAATTCTTGATATATTATCTGTGTAGATTATGACATTCCAATATTTTTATCTGTAAATCTTAACTATGGAATGTTTTATCTTACAATAAGTTATTTATTGAAATTAAATTTGAATAAAAAATTTTTAAAAAGTTTTATAGGTATATCGTTACACAGTAATAGATTCAATTTCAATTCAACTACAGTTATAGATAAAAAAACATCACATTATGTACCTATCGATGTCATTTTTTACGGTATAAGGATAAAATTACGCGTGTAAGTTTTATTCTCGTAATATAAAACAACTCTGTAACCTCGTAACGATTACTTACAAAAAGCAATTAATATAAAAAAATAAGTCACTGATAGTCAATTCTATTAGGTGTAAAGCAATCAAAAATACAAAATCAAAAATTTACTTTATTCAAGTAGGCTCTCGCGAGTACTTTTGAATCGTCAATACAAAAAAAAATACATCAATAATGAAGCTACCACCGGTTCGGAACGTAGAATCTACCCACAAGAACCGGCAAGAAACTCTATTAATGATAAACCCCTTATAAGTCTGAAAGCAAAAACTTATAAGTGTACTGCGCGCCTAAGGATTAAATTATTTTATAACGAGTACCAACTTATTGTAAAATATGTAGACAATTTTTTATTAGAATTTTGTTAATAAAAGTCCATTCTGTTAAATAAGTTTAAGTCACATTTTATTTTACATATTTAAATTAATTTTTGGTATAAAAATGTATATTTATAACTTGAGCTATTAACTGTCAAAAAAGCGAATAGGGAACGAATAAATTATTCAAACAATTTAAATTTTAAATATTCAGTGTTTTTATTAAGCTGTGGACAATAGCGCCGAAAGTTGATCTTAAATAACCAGAAAACATGTTAAACAATTTTGATTATAAAAAAACTACCGATGTGTTTTTTTTAATAAAGTTACGTTTTCAATTATTTAGTGTTGTTTTTTTCATAAAGAATATTTGCTTTATTTAAATAACTTAATTCGTTTTAAAATGTAAAAGTCAAATATATTATTTTATATTATATATGAATAGCGTTTATCCGAGTTATATACATCTATTACAATTAGAAATTATATAATTATACTTTACAAAATTAAGAAATAACTTAAAATAAATGTAATGAATTATTTTACTTATGTAATTAGGTTAGTGGAATTTTCAGATTTTGCAAAGTAATATATTTAAAAAAATGTTCGATATTATTCGCCTAAATGTGTATTATGATGGTCGATCGTATACGTTAATTTTCTATCCCACGAGAACAGTATTTTTTTTAATAAAAGATGTTTTGTCGTTTTCGTTACTCCTAACACGTTATAAAAAATTATATTGATCGGTTGAGTTATTAAAGTATGAAAGTGAAATAAACAAACTTACATTTGATAATATTATAAATTAGTTAGGGTTTTGTCCAAATGTGATTCTCTAATTGACGTGTTACATCATCCGCCTCGGTAGCGCAGTAGGCAGCGCGTAAGTCTCATAATCTTAAGGTCGTGAGTTCGATCCTCACCCGGGGCATATCTTTTTAACATTTTATTTTTATCATTAATCAATTGTAATTTATTTTCTCTGTAAATCAGGTCGAAAAACCGGTTAGCCACCTGTATTCAATGTTGCAATAAATTCATTTGTACTACTTGTTTATTTCGACAGCGCATATGCTAATTGTTTAAGTTCTCAACAATGCTAACGTACAATTATAATATTCAAACATCTGTCTTAATATTTGAATATTTAAATCGGAATAAGATATATTTCAATTATTGAATTTAAATATATAATAAAGTATTAATTTTATTGTATAACATTTTTAAAATTTTCTTGGTTAGCGCCATCTATGAGCTCACAGAGTAACTTCTTAGTAATTTTAAAGTTATATTAAAATAATGTTCCTTTGTTTTCAGATATACTGACACGGTTGACTACAAAAGTGGTGTAAGTATGAATGGAAATTAATATTTTGTATCATGAATTGTAATCTCATTATAGTATTCTTCTCATTTCGACATTTAAGCAAAAATTCATGTAGAATACCTTATCGATAGGCCATCTCAAAACGGACGATGTTTTTGGCAATTTCGTAACCGTTTACCAAAATAACCTAGTAACGAAACCAAGAATTATACGTCTTATTTCAAAAGAATAAAGTCGGCTATCGCTTGTATTTTTTTATGTAACTGTAAAAGTATTTTTGCGTTTCATCTCTTACCGAATTTTAAAACTGACGCTACGAAAAATTATATTGTGTTCAGTTGTAAAGAGAATAAGGTTGGATTTTATTTCAATTTAAAATTTTGTAATGATTTTTAAAATTGCTGTCGGTCAAACAATGACGTTATGTAATTTGTAAGGTCAGAATAAGGCCTCAGATGTTGAACAAGTGTATATTTATTACATAAAGGCTCGCTTATACTTGTGAAAACTGACGAATATTAGCGGTATCTCACTAAACCCATTAACACAATAAAAATATTTTTTTTTCTTTTTCTGGATTTGCGTGAAAACTACTAATTCGTTTGACATGGAATATTATGACATCCGTTGAAAATCGTCTAAAAATAACGGTTTTTATGTATCGCTTTTTGTAAGTATATTACGAATATTCTTAGGTGATTTAGCCTCTGTGGTATTTATGAAATATCGCTAATTATGTATTCGGGCAACGTAGTCGGAGTGAAAATCGTCGCCGTAAAAGAGGCATGTCGGTACATAACAGATAGCAGCTCTTAGTAAAATAAAGGAATATTATCAACTTAGAAACCAAAATATCATATTCGAATTCATTAGATTTTTACGATTGTTTAGAATCGAAAAAAGATATTTAAAAAAGAATCAACTTCTAAAATAAAATACGCAATTTCGTTTATTACACGATATATTTTAACCAGTTATTTCGATTTTAATACCGAATTACTGAAACTGGACCAATCTAAAAGGGTGTCCTTTTGAGTAAAGATTTTTTTGAAATTAGTTTAAAATGACAGAGTGATGAGGTAACAAAAAAATTTTCTTTTTCTGTCCTTATCTTCTCTTCTTTTTTAAATTGATTTGAAAAATACCAGCCACCAATTGGAACTACATACATATATGTTATTTGTAATTGAACAACGTTGATTATTAATATTAACATATACTTGATGGTAATATTGTAACAAGTGATGGTATTGATAATTCGTGAATAGAATATAAACGCACAGTTGGATCTAATTGCATTACGTGACACTTAACTTTACTTTAATGTGTTGATATACCTACGTTCTACAAAAATGATTTTGATATATACAAAAAAAAAAAAACATCATTATAATGACCTATTAAAATTAAAGCGTTTAAGACTCTGGTCTTTTGTCGATTGGTAGAAATACAATGTCTTATTGTTAAAATTTGTCTCAATATATTTTAGTCGTTTTAATTACATGAGATGACATAAATTAAACCAGAGAAATTTCCTTATTAACTCCCATTGCTATTACTATGTATACAGACACGATTCCGTTACTAGATTATATACCCAGACTAGCTATTATATCCTTGCTGTTCCACCTTGCTTGCACCTTGTTGGTGTAATTTTATGACTATTGACTATATCTATGAGTGCTTGTATGACTTTTATCTTATAACTCTATATTCTCTAACTTTTCTTAATAAATTCGAAAAAAAATACAAATGAGACAGGTTTCTAAGCTTAACGCATTAAAACAACTCTTGCATCTATAAGTGTACATATATTGTACAAGATTAATCACCGATGACGTCACTACGACGACCTTGATAAGAACGCAAGCGCAGTGTAGGCTGCATAGTACACCCACACTGAATCATTCTTAAATTAAACAATACCTGACATTCTATTGACTTGTAAACTTAGATCGCAAATATGAATGTTACTCTTATTAAGATCTTTAAATTAACAGATAAACTTCCGAAAGCTTAACTAGGATAACCGAATTTCGAACTGAAATATCTTATAAATTATTCAAAAGCGCCAAAAATTCTTTAGAAAGAAGTCTTATAAAATCTTAATGAAAACGCCATTTTATCAAGGCTGATGTTGACGTAAGTATTTCCTATATAGCCAAAAAATATTGTGGACGGTCTGGCTGACTATGTTGTACGTGTAACAGGTAGCTGTAGTCCTACTATAAGAGGTCAAATAAAAAGGATTTTACAATATTACTTGGTACATATACAATTTTTTTTTGTAAAATTCATAGAACGTTACATTTTTTATATTCTACTTGATGACTTGAACCATGGAAAGTGGTGTATAGAGGGCTAAGGAACGTTAATGTAAATGCCAAACCACGAATTTAAAGGGCCATTGGAATAGAATACGAGTAAAAGCTTGCTTAAAAGATGATACCGCGATTCAAATAATAGACAGCGCCATCTATTAGCCAGCGGTGTTATACAAACGACATTTTGCCACAAAAATCTATCGATAATATATAGGTACTGAATTGTAAGGAGACTAACTACTAAAATATATTCAAGTCATAACAATCGTGACCGTAATGTGTGCCGACTCACGCTTAACGGAACGCGTGGAACTGATGCGATATTAAAATTTTAATAGACCACCCGCGCCGCATACTGATGAGTGTTATAATTATTTGATTGATACTGTTCATTGTGACACTTTTAAATGGGATATAAATGTATATTTATAAAAGATCCGTATTCAAATATAACAATTCCTAGAAGTTCTTTTTAAAAGTTTTGAGCCAACCGGCAAAAGTTTTACAAATCACGTACTATTACAATAACTTTTAAAATAGAATTTATCTCATGTAGAAGTGTAAAATTGTATGTTATGGATCTGAATTAAACTTCTATAACAATCTGATTTTATTATTCTATTTTTAATAATTTTTTAAATAATTTTACTAAAAAAATTACTACAATTAATTAATCGGAAATAGATTTTCAGACCAAGTATTTTATGGCGTCGCACGTCGCAAACGAGGAAGTTACAGTTTTTAAAAGTTTTATTGTTATTGCCCAAATACGCAACAGACAAGACAATAAAAATGCCTACAGAATCCATATATGAATCGAAGGTAATCATTTATACCTTGTGATATTATATGCCAAAGTCCATATGTCTACGTTTTCACGGTTAATTCGCTGCACTTAAATATTGTACGCTGAAATTGAAAAATTTAAAACACTGCCTACTTTTAATTTCTTAATGAAATACTTTTACAATTCCTTTTTTAAACACTGAAGTTCAATCTTTCGAAGTTGTGTTCAGAATCTAGTCCGTAATTTTACGTTACCTATGCTTAATGGCAATTAAAAAAATACATTTATTTCTCTTCCTGATAATCACTTCTGAGCATATTTTTTTCGTCTTTAACGATATAGAAGTTCTGTATATATCTTTAACGTGTCAATAAAACAAAAACACTAAAACTAGATATAGCAATATAAGTGAGAGTGAGTTAATTCGGTTAAAACTAGGTTCAATTATCAACGGTCAGGCCGAGACTCTTTCCAACCACTAATTGGCGGTTGCCTTTCACAAAGAATATATGAAAATTGTTTTATAGACTTGCCGTTTTAGTAATGTCCTGTTATAGTTACTATAAAATTGTCTTGTCTAAGGTTTTATTTAATAGATTATTCAAAATAATGTATATAATAATATATATAATAAAATAGTTATATTCGAATGCAAGTATTGAATAGGTTTAGATCACGGATCGGTTTCCTACTTAGTTTCTTTGATTTATTTTTATAAACTTAATATGCTTATGAAAATAACGGACAAACGATCAGGCGGGTCACCTGATGTTAAGTAGTATTTATAAATTGCGTTCCTTCAAGAAGAATGAGGAACGAAGGTTACTAGGAAATACGTAACGGAATAGGACAGGGGGTATTGCTTCCGGAAAAAGCTAATAAATGACAACGTCTCTCTTATCTTGCCTTTAAACAGATTTTTTAATTAAGGGAGTCTAAAGACGGACGTTTTGCAGACGATTACAGTTTATAATATATATATAGCATTATAATTAGTACCTATATAACCTTAATTCATCCCGTGCGAAGTCGAAGAGCTAATAATTAATAAAGGTTATACCAAAGGTAGCCATTACTCAGACAATGTGAGGCTGTGGTTGGTGATCTGTATCTTCGTATTGTTTAGAACAAAGGTAAAATTAAACGATTGATATCACAGAATACGTGAAAGCGAGTGTAAACGCTTACAAGGTGAAAACGATTACAATTTGTATTATATTAATCTTCCATTTTGTATTTCTAATTTATGTGTATATTTACATATTACGATATAAACATGCAGTATTTTATTTAAGTGATAATTTAAGTGGTAAATTTTAATTTAATACTAACGCATTTTAACACTTAAAACTCGTGTTGTCACTGGTAATAATATTCCGATAGTGTGACAGTGCAAGTTTAAGTGTTGCCTAAAATTCAGTAGCGAATAAGTAATAGGCTTCTGGGATTTATATTAAAAAAATATAGCTAGTTATATTTAGGTGTAAACAAAGAAAATAGACTTTCGTTAAAACATTACGTAACAAAACATTCATTTGTTTTTATTGTAAACAATAAATTAAGAAATTCGTTTCTAAACAAACACTTTCTTACGTTCAACTATTTTTAAATCTCAAGAAACTCACGTACGACCGACTTAAACGCGGCTTTCCAATTGATATGAAAAAGTCTAAGGAAATATTTTTTTGCAAACAGCACCATCTATTGTTAAGAATTCAAAATAAGTTATATAATGTTAGGTCATCTGTTGCGAGAAAAGGGAACTTTTAATTTTAACTTACTTTTTTCCTTACTTCATCCCGTACTTTTTTTAAGGTAGCAACGCATTCGTGGCTCCTCTAGTGCTGCAAATGCCCATATGCGGGCGATCTCCGAACATAAGGTGTCCAGGCTCGTTTGGCAAACTATTTTGTTTTTGTAAAAAAATATATATTAAAATTTATAAAAAAATAAAATTATTTTCTTTGTTAATAAAAATGTATACGTTATATAAGACTTAAGTCACACTTCTGACGTTCTATGTACATAATATTTTCTAAAATAAACACATCCTAATGTAAAATGATTTAACTAATTCTATTTGCTCAAGAGTGAAAATTCTCAGTTACGTCAATGAGTGAAAGTATTTGACGTGCTTCTAGTGCTAATCATTCCGAGGAATTCACCGTTCTCATTTGTTTAAGGAATGGAAATTTAGTGATGTGCAATATCGATGGAAAATCAAATAACACATTACTAATTCTTTTAATATTTTTATTGTTTTTATTTTCCTATATTTTGATAAAATGTATAATGAATCAAAAACAGATAGATTTATTTAATAATAGGTTTTTAAATATTTAAGATTATTTTATAAATTGCAAAATATGGAACACACTTGTAATTCGAATAAGCATTGAGTTAAGAAACTTTTTTTCATACTTATTTAGTTAAGATGACTTGATTTTTTAAATAATGTTAAATAGAAAAACATTAAATAACACATCGATACTTTTAGTAACAATAGATTTTTTTTAAATAAACCGACTTCAAAAACTAACTCAAGAGATACAAATTAACTAAAAAAATAAATGTCTTCTACAACATTTTGAAGTCGGTGCCAAGTAAGACCTTTATCGTGTTATTCACTGAGACCTTTTAAAACAAAAAAAATCAAAATCGGTCCACAAACGGCGGAGTAATCGGTAAACATACATAAAAAAAAAACTTGAATTAATAACTCCACCTTTTTTGGAAGTCGGTTAAAAACAAATTGTATATGCCGTAATTTTTGTTTTTACGAGTTGCACAACTTTGCGTCTAATCTTCAATACTTATCGATATAAATTTTAATCAATACAAAATTAGTAATGTGTTATAACGATATAAAATTATTAAAACATCGATACTGTTATTAATAATAATTATACTGTATAATTCAATTTTTTACAAGTTAGACAACTATGTTCATGTCTACACTTGTTTACTGTGATATAAACTAGATGGCGCTAGTAGTAGTTTAAATCACGCTAACGTTTGCTCAATTCGAATGCGTTAAGTACAACTCCATACCCAGAGTCGGCTAGACAAACAGACAAATAAATTCCAATTTTTTCAAAGTAATGTGCTGTGAGCATCATTGCTTAAATTATGGTATCGTATACCTATTATATGTACAAAAGTTCTTATGTGCAACTTTAAGTTGAACTCAGTATTTTATCTATTTACTTAAGAAATAATTTTGATAGCCTGTTTTACATAATTTACAAATTATTAATGTCGTATTAGTAGTTAATAAAAATAATAAATATTTTTATTATAGAATTATTTTAGTCTATACTAATATTATAAAGCTGAAGAGTTTGTTTGAACGCGCTAATCTCAGGACCTACTGGTTCGAATTGAAAAATTATTTTTGAGTTAGATAGTATATTTATTGAAGAAGGCTATAGGGTTTATTACATCACGCTACGACTAGAATTTAAACACAAATTTAGCACTTGAAAAATCAGCGGTGCTAGCCGGGGTTCGAACCCGCGAGCATTGGTAAAGATCGCCGTGTTCTAACCGCTAGGCCATCTCGGCTCTATTACATTAACATTTTTCGAAATCAGTTAAGAGAGTAAAAATTACCTGTGTAATTTTCGCCTAATATTATTTTCATCATAGCATGAACGCCAACACTAAAAGGACGCATAGCTATTCAAGTTCCGATATACACACACGTAGAATGCCTGAACCAATTCCTCAAGACATAAGGTATTTATGCTAATAAGGATACATAGTTTTATTACGGCCAGTATTAGAATTTTCTAACGTAACTTAGTACGCATAAGTTGAAGCTACTTATCATTTTAAATATTTTTTAATGTATTTAAATTATTTAGTATTTTGGTTACAATTTTTTTAGCTATGTTAAAATAAGTATACTATAATAGTAATCGTTTGTATAGATAAACGAAAAAAGAAATCGAATACAACAATGGTTTCTAATATCCGAAATGAGGTAAATTCGTTATATGACGATTTAGCCCCATTTAAAACAGACCCAATTTTGCACTTAACAAATTTCATATAATGAATTAATAAGATCGAAAACTTAATACTCACCTCCATATAAAAAACCTAATAACTATTAGGCTTCAAAAGTGACAAAAAAAAACACGCAATACCATGAAAAACATTGTCCTGCTTCAAGAAAAACACTATTTTTTATATGATATTTTATGTAAAGGTCAAGCCAAGCCAAGCGTGAGTCGATTTTTAATACGGAACACACAATACGTTCTACGTTTTACTAGCTTATAACCATTCTCACCTGCAATATTTAAACATCTGTCGTAATCAAACATTGACCCAAGACGACCGCTGCAACACAAACACGATTACTAGACTTAACGATGCGAGAAATTAAGCGCATCGCGACCAGTGACATCTATACTTCCATACTAATATTATAAAGAGGAAAGATTTGTTTGTTTGTAATGAATAGGCTCCGAAACTATTGGACCAATTTCCAAAATTCCTTCACCTTTGGAAAGCTGTATTATCCCCGAGTAACATAGGCTATATTATATTTTTTTTAAAAATTAGGGATCCTTAATAAAACTCTAATAATGTAACCCACGGTGTAAAAAAATGACCTGAAAAATTCCTTACTTCGCGTGCGCTGCGAAAACTATTGATGATAGAACAAAACCATTTACTACGACTTTGCAGAACTCATCATTATCTACAAAAAGTGTCGCGACAGCATATGTCTAAATATTATAGTTATGTCACACTAAGCGGTTTTTTGTTCTAAAAATGTAATTTATATGCCGCCGCTTTTAAAGGCTCTTTATTTGTACCCTGGTATTAATCCTTATCAAAATAAATAAATTACTTTAAATTTAGGACGGCTTCAATACCTTTTTTATAACTTTTTGAATTATTTAATTCGGGCATTTTATTCGGAAGATATCACGAGTTTAAAAATGCAAGTATTAGAAAAAAGTCACCGCGCTCAGCTAGCCAGCAAGCGATTTAGGCTCCATGTAAGCGTCACTGGGGTACGGGGGGAGTCAATGTAATATTTTATAAGTGCCGCGAATACATTAATAAAAACTATGAATAAAAAAAAATCATTAAAAAAAATTCAAACTTCCTTTATAATTTTACTTTTTTTTTTAAACCCGACGCAAAAAAGAAGGGTGTATGTGTTTGTGTATGTACCCGTGCTAAGCCGGGTCGGGTCGCTAGTAGGAAATAAAGAGGTTGATCGCGAGACAGACGGGCGCACTTAAGTCCGTAGCATTGACACCCGATTCACACTTGGTCTTTTTTTATAACAATACTAGCTGTCCCTTACGGTTTCACTCGCGTTTATGGTTACTGCTTTGCTCCTATGAGTCGTAGCGTGATGTGATATAGAATATAGCCTTCCTCAATAAATAAACTATTTAACAAAAATTCAATTCGAACCAGTAGTTCCTGAGATTAGCGCGTTCGAAAAAACTTTTTCAGTTTTATTCGGTGCTAGCCGGGGTTTGAACCCACGATCATCAGTTGAGATCGATGTGTTCTAATCACTAGGCCATCTCAGTTCTTACTCGGATAATTTAAACGTCTTCACAAATCTCCATAAATTATAGCTAAGAATCATCTCAAATCAAAATTGGTCCATTCGTTGGTTTGCTATAAGACATACACAGATACATAGATAACTTGGTACACGGACACACATTATACACGTCAAACTTATAACATTGACCAAGCGAGCAGACAGATCATCTGATGTTAAGTGATCATCGCCGCCCATGGGTTTAGAGGAGCCACGAATACATGGCAATATTGCAATGAAGGGGGTGAGAATTACATAAAAGACTCGATTAGAGGAGGACTTCTAACAATAAGAAATCGTCCAATAAGGACGATTTAGTTAAATTTTTAAAATTACGAAATTATGAAATAAGATACACGGTCAGACAAACGCATTACTTTAATGGGGTAAATTAAATCCATTCGAAATTGGCCAATTCGATTACGTGTGTCGACGCAAATCGAAAATCGATACAATGTTGTAATCGATATTCGATACGGTCGAATCGAACGATTAATATCGAATCATTAGTGATGTTCCCATTGACTTGCGTAATACATTATTATGTTTTAGGTAACTTTATTAATTCACGCGATATTTTATAGGGATTATATTCGCAATGACAATTTTTATTCGATTTTTACAAATCGTTTGTCATTGCTTATTATGATTATCATTAACAAGACTTCTACAAAATTGACAAACGATTTCAGAAGCTAAATACGTAATTTCAGTTACGCGAATGACGTCCTCATTTGAGTTATTTTGATTTTAAAACTAAACTCTGATGAAAATTCTGTGGAACCAATCTGAAAGTGTCCATATACCAAATCGGTCCAGCTATTTTCGAATAATATTTGAACATACATAAAAAAATTGAAATTTAGAACCTACTCCCTTTTTGGAAGTCGATTAAAAGTCGGTTAAACGCCAGTGTGACTCGTACGCGACGAATTCCGTACCTTGTCTTTTATAAGTTTTCCTTTAAAAATTAAGTACTTCATAGATATAGGTATGCAATTATTGTATCTATTTACCATTTAACGTTTAAGGTGGACGCTATAAAAGTAAATGATAAACTAAATGATTAAATAAGAATTTGTAAAATCCGACTCGCACTTGACTGATTTCTATTAATTGTTGTTTTAACGACAACAGAAACTTTGTGACAGAAACATACATACATATTGAAAATTAACATTCATGAGATATAGTACAACGCGTTGAGAGATGGTCAGATAGACAAACAGACAAACAAACAAACGTTTAAGTTTGTATGTAGAGGAAAATCTCTGAAACTACTAACCCGATTTGATTTTTTTGCGTTGGATAAGCCATTTATTGAAGGTTATAGGCTATATTACATCACGCTACGACTCATAGGAGCGAAGTATTAACCATAAGCGCAGGTCGCAGCTAGTATAAAATAATTTAAATCAACATTTCAAATTGTGTACACAAATCATTAATTATAACAGAAAGTGTCGTTTCAAAAGCGACACCAACCGATATCTGCATACCAAGTTCTCATGCATTCACACTATTAATCAATCAAAGATAATTTCTGGCCACCGTTGAATGCGACCTTGTTAATAATTCAATTCAATTACACATTTATCTTGTCATTGTATTAATCATCTTGTTATCTTACTTTTATTGATTATATTGTTTGTTTTTTATTGAATTTAGTGAGAGTGTTTATTTAGCCGTGATTTTGCTTAAGGGGGGACAAGTTTTTGCGTAAGATAGGGGGCGTATCGATGGCCTCGAACCGTACGCACCAGCAAGGTGCGCGGGAAAGCCAAGATCACATCTTTTCGAAGATCTTCCCTGCATAAACAAAATAATGGGTGACAAGACTTATGTAATAATAACAATGTTCAAGTATTTGTCATCAATGAAAAGATTTTTTTATAATAAATGATAGTTAGATAAAATAATGTTTGACTCGAGAAGATAGCGGACAATTTCTTTAATTTATTTTTTAAATAATAATAAACGATCAGGCGGATCACGTGGTGTAGAGTGATCACCGCCGCCCATGGACATTTGCAGCACTAGAAGAAACACAAAAGCGTTACCTTTAAGTAGAAGGTTTAATTTCTTAGTAAGTTCTTACTTACTAAAACCTATCTAGTTATTTATGCCGATGTTCGGTCGAAGTATGGTACTACCCTAACCAAGTGTTTACTACCTTTAATTAACCAATTAGCTACACCTAGATTTTACTATCTAAACACATTTTTTATAAGAGCAGACAGGTCATGATGATAAGGGATCAGCGCCGCCCTCCATATGCATCATCATAGATGTTACAAAATCGTTGTCAGCTTAAATAGGATTGAGCTAAAAGGGAATGAGGTGGAGGAAAGAAATGGAGGCGGTGTTAGGCTTTTGGCTCTCACACTAACCGTACGAAACGCTATTAAACTACTTCACAAGGAATTCTGTAAAAGTGTGGTACTACTGTCGATTAGGTACAGGCTGTACTAATTGTAAATATTAAAAATATTATAGACAGTGAAAGCGTAGTCTAACATTATAATGTAAAACTGAACTTGGTCTGATTCCCATTGGGATTGTTCGAGCAATAATTAATTTTTCGCACCGGAGCCATCTTCCGCGTTGCGTCACCGTTTCATAACTCATAAACCATCGGTTCGTCTAAATTCTCATCGCGAATCGATTTAACGTCCTAATTTATTACGAATTTCTAATCGAATAGAACATTTTTCTTCATCGTTTCGTTTTATAATTTAATCAAATTTAATTTATACTAATATTATAAGGACGATTCATTTTGTAAGTTTGTTTTCTACACATCTGAAAAAATCAAAATTAAAATATACTTTATTCAATTAGGCTTTAAAAGTACTTAAATCAGAATTTAGATTCTACCGAGAAGAACCTGTGCACTTATTATGTTATACAATTTATAAGAATAGTTTCATATGAAATAATCAGCAGTCACCAGTCCCGCGTCAGTTGTCTAAAAGCCTATAAGTGAGAATCGTTACAAATTTTAATCGTTATAGATCCTAAACGATAATTCTTATTGAAAAACTGTATAAGGAACCTAAAAATGATTTTTAAATACCTATACAATATATAATACGGTACTTCACTTGACTTAGTCGATTTTAATTTTTTTTTTCTTTTTCACTTTATGGCGCCCAAAATTGATATTAGCAGATTTCGTAAGATTATGTATATAAAATTGTTTCATTTCGCTCTCGAGAGTAAAATATACAAATATTTTTCTCGCCTTAGGCATTAGCGTGTATTGAAACATATTATTTTTCGCTCCTACTTTAAATAGCTGTATATATACCGTAGGTACGAATTCGTGGTTTCGTGGTAGACCGAACTCTCGTAACAGTTAGTCACAGAATAGTTTTTCTGTTTTTCTTTTGATTACTTTCTGATTCACTTCCTCAATTGTTACTTTATATCACAAAAACTTTATGAGAAATAGTAAGAGAAATGATGACACTACAACGAGAGCTTATTGCAAGTCTGAATTTATTTACTAATTTGTTAGCAAACCAGAACTTTTTAGCCGACTTCCGAAATAGGAGAAGGTTAATTGTTTAACTCGTTGGGGATATTATATGTTTCGTATGTTTCCATTACTCGGAAAAGAACGCTTTAGTTAATTCTCTTTTTGTTTAAACGAGTATAGTTCCAGATTGGTTCCATAGAATCATCAAAATCGGTTCATTTGTAGGTGATCCAACTGAACAAAGTTTTAAAGACTTCTCTTTGCTTAACAAAATTAAAAAAAAGAGAAACTGACTTTAAAAGCAAAATACTTAATAAAAAACTGAACCGACTTTAATAAAAATTATGGGATCAAAATAAAATTATATCCTTTTAAATAAAAAAAAATAAATATTGTTAATAAGCAGATAACGTAGTTACTGAGTTTTTTTGAAGTCGATTGAAAAAAAAAACACTACACCGTTTTATAATAATATTTTATGGAACAACTCAAACTATAACCACAGACAATTGGTGAATTGGTTTGCACTTTTCGAAGGTCGCGGTTTTGATCTAAATTCGTGACATAATTGTCTACAAGCTAGACCTTTGTGTTGTCTAGCTAGTTTAGACATTTGTGGTTATTTTATTTTATTTTAGGATTTCCAACAAAAGATACACACCAAAGAAATAAAAAAAAGAACAATGTTACTTTAACACAATATGTGTGCTCCTTCAATTACAGGAGACCACAGCTTGCTCATATATGTAAATTATTAACAATTTATAAATAGAAATGAATAAACGTAAAATTAATAAATTGCTAACTTTTAATTATATTATTATTACAGATGTAAAATACAGGTGCCTTAATACAAAGAAAAGTGGATTTTGTTTATAAAAAAATAATTGTTATCACCGTCGCCTTTGGACATTTGAAGCGTCATGAACGTTGCCAGCTTAAGAAGGAATAAGGATGACAGGGAATAGGAAGTAAGGATAAAAACCGGGGAGGTTAGGCTTCTGGCTCTAACTTATACAGCGCCAATCGACTGTAAGAGTGATACTAACTGCCGTATAAGACTTACGAGCTGAAGTCAGTACGCTACAGATAGCTATACCTCAGTATAAGTAAATTATAATATATCTCTGTTTATTAGATGGTCATAACATGCAGGGCCGGATTAACCTTAATGTAGTTTCGGCAGCTACCTTTGGACAACGAAGCGGCTAGGAAAAACACATACAGATTTATGATTTATTATAATATAATTTTAGTTCATATGAGTCATACTTTTAACAGGAGGTAGTTCTCAGTTCGTGGGGGATTTTTTTATTTGTATTTTTCGCGTCTTGACGTTTGATGTTTGAAAGGGTACTCTTCTATTGGCCTCAGTATCAGTGATTCAAAATCTATAAAATCACCAATATTCAAAACTGGAAATACTTTTAAGATAAAACTACGAAATGTACTGTTAAGCGATTGTATTTGATGACTAATAACAATAATATAATTCTAGGCGGAAGGACAAATATTTCCTAGTACAGGCATTTAATAGTGGCTGGTTTGGCTTCGTTCTTGATATACTGACTATTCAAACAAATATCACCCTTAAGCTGATCTAATAAAGATTATTTTTCCAATATAAAGTTTATGCTAAATTTCAAGGTAACTTACCTCGGCCGTTAGATGCGTTTCTTGACTAAATATTTACAAAATAATTATACGCAATTTAACCGATACAGTAATACTTACGCGACAGATGGGACTGAGCGCTATCCGCGTAAGTCGAATTCGCGTAAGTCCGGGGTACAATTTTGCATATAAATACATACAAAGTATATTTAATTGGGACTGGAGACTAAATGAAACAATAATTTAGGAAAGAATTAGTATCTAATTCTAGATAATATGACAATATATACAAACTACGGCGTTCAGACAAAAAACGAATAGACGAAAAATTAAATCGCATAACTACGAATTCGCGTAAGTCGAGGTAGCGTAAGTCGGGGTATTACTGTACACAAGACATATCATATGATAACAATTATAATTTTTATACTAATAATTCAAAAATACTATAATTTTGTAATCATAATCAACATATTATATCGGAATCATCACCGTGTCTATAAAAAAAATTACATATCACAGATAATTTGTGTGTGTATTAAAAGCTTATCGAAAGAAAATTTCAAAATATATTATCTTGTATTTTACTTAACATAAGATATACAGAAAGAAATATTTAAAAATCATAATAATTTTTGTCTAAATTTTCATTTTAATCGGATTTCCGACTCACTGAGCGAAAAATTCGCATCCTGTCCCCAGTGGAGGCGAAAAGAAAAATATTTAAACATACACACATTACGTACACAAAAAAAGTTTCAATTTATTCCGAATTCCATATAGAGAATACTAGAACAAAATGACAGTATGATATAATTTCCAATAAAAAATACGTTATTTATAAGTTATTTGTAAGGCTACAAGCGGCCCCTGGCGGTGTCACTCGCGTTTAACATAGCACTTTCATACAATCTTCTAACCCCCATTTTTATTGTTACGTTCTAAAAAGAATCATGCAAAATTTGAAACTCCTAGCAATTGTAGTTTTTGAGTTTCTGTTATGGGTGAGTGAGTGACCGTTCGCTTTTTTCGCTTTTCACAATAAAAGGTATCCTATGTCCTTTCTCAGGTTCTAAAGATTATTGTCTGTGCCAAATTTCATCAAAATCGGCTGAGAGGTTTAAGGGAAAACGTAACAGACAGACAGAGTTACTTTCGCATTTATAATATTAGTAGGTATTGATGCTTTGATTGCATGTAACTTATTATGTCATAATTATTAATTACCACTTCTACGTAATAAAAACTACTAGTGTAAAACATAGATGATATGATAAATGCAATTGCAGTGCAAAATACCGCTAGTTAACATAAAAACAGTCATTTTTATGTAGGCTCAAGTATAACAATGGTTACACACGGGGCTTAGCATTGCGAAAAGCGGCTTACATTGATAACAACCAGATGTGCTTCCGATAAGAACCGGCAATTTACTGCCGCTACTCGCTAGCAGATGGCGTTATGTAATCACGATAATTAATTGTTTGCTACGAATTGATAGTTCGCGACTTTTGTCTTGTTGTTTAAAAAGAAATCTTTATTTTGTTTAGTGTTTTTATGTTATGTAATGTTATAAATACATTTTAATCGTAAATTCTTAATAATTATTTTAGTGTTTGATGAATATTATAATATTAAATAATGAAATGAGGAATATATTTTTAATAGGTACACTTATAAGTTATTTAAATATTGCATGAAAGTTAAATGATTAGTATTTTTTTAGAATTTAAACACTTTATGAGCAAGTAAGTTACATTACAATATTACAGTAACATAATACATTATTTCCTCGTTTATCTTTATTACTGAACCTCAGACCACAGACCACAAAGACGGCTACATTCTCATTACAAGGGTAAAAATATTAATTTAAAATACGCAAATAAAATATTTACTTACATAATAATTTTTGTTTCTTTTTTTTTCAAGTTTCATTTATAAAAATAGGACTAGCAAAATAATGCTTGTATTTGTTAAAAATAAACAGCCTAAAATTTTTTTTTTCTTTTCCATGGACAGTTTGCGTTCAAATTAGGCAACAATAAAATTGGAGAAATGTTTTTGTTATTATAATTTACTTTTATGTGACTGCAAAGTATTTTTAAATATAATATAAATTTCACAATTTACTACCCGCGCAATGAGGTGTAACAACAGAAAACACGGCGGGAAAACATTCCGCCATTGTTGACAGCGGCCATTTTGAATTGAACAAAATGCTTGGGAATATTTTGCTAACCTTGCTCTTAATAAGAAATCTAATGGTGTTTCTTATGTAATTGAATAGTTAATTTAATGTACGCTTTTACTATTGTTCCCTTGTTCCCTCTGAACAAGTTTTTTTATCTATTTGTAATCCCATTTGGACATAGTATAAGGTCATTGCCCTTTGATGATTGACAAAGAAAAGTTTTGCTATTAATTTTAAACTGTTAAATATAGCATATGACAATATACAGTAAATATACACTTTTCTGTAAAAAAAGTCTTGGTAGTTAACCTAGAGTTTTTTTTATTTCGTCAAGGAGAATATTTTAAATGTTTAGTTAAGGGTACAAGACGAAACATTTTTATACCTACTTAATAATTTAATTTGAGCTTTTTTTCAATTTATACATATAAAGCTCAAGAGTTTTTTTGTTTGTTTGAACGCGCTAATCTCAGAAACTGGTTCGAATTGAAAAATTCTTTTTTTGTTAGATAGTAACATTTTGGTGAAAAACGAAATCGCCTTTTTTGCCATTTGATTTTAATTTTCGGAATAAATTGATAATTCTATCGGGATTACATTACGATGAAACTTCATATCGACAACTTATGCAGTTATTAAAAAAAAACAGAAATGCGTCAAGTTTAATATCTCGAAACTTATAACATGTTTTTTATGTATGTTCCCCGATTACTCGAAAACGGGTCGATTGATTTGGTAATTATTTTTTGTTTGAAAGGCATCCCGAAATGGTACCTTAGAATTTTCATCAAAGTCGATTAAGTAGTTTAGTTTTAAAAACAAAATAACTGGAATAAGTTATTCAAGTAATATTTTTTTTTGCTTTTAAAGTCAGTTTCCCTTTTTACCCGTCACGTTTATATATCTTAAATATTTAACGCAGAGTTGGCGTATGTCAAAATAGTTATGTAAATAGCATTTTAGCAAACAATCCTAACGAGCGCTGCTTTGCTCAACGCTTGCACAACAGAGGGTATGGCGTTTCTATTCATAATGTGAAACCATAGTAAGATGTAATAAAACCATTTCATTGGCTAGTAACTTTACACTGTCCGTGTGATATGCGTTTTGGGTAAGAAGTTATCTGTTTGTTATACTTTTCTAGAAATTCAATGGATCGATTTCGAATTCAAAATACTCGTTTGGCTGGTTTTAATTCGCAAGGTGGCGTTGTAACGTATAAGTTTTACTCAAATTACTTTTTCACTTGTCTTTTTGAAAACTGACTATTTTGTTTGTATGGTTGACCGTTATGCATTTCGAAGCCATTGTGCGTAACGTAATAAAACTTTGGGACGGTGTGTTGAGGATGACCACGAGAGCTCCTGGCCCAAACTAACTATATTATACTTTAAGTGGCATTACAACCCATGCGGGATACAGCTAGTCTGTTATAAAAATAATTTCTACTTAACTCACATTTGGATGCTGATAAGCAATAATGTGTCAACCCACAAAAAGTGAAATTCGAAGATATTGATGTATTTTGATACAGCATCACCTATTTAACATTATTCAAAAAAATCAAGTCATCTAAACTGTATAAGTAAGGAAAAAAGTTTCTTAATTAAATGTATCGAATTTCAAGAGCGTTCAATATTTTGCAAATTATACAATAATCTTAAATATTTGAAAACTTATTATTATACAACACATTAAATATATAAATCTGCTTTTAATTCATTATACCTTTTATCAAAATAAAAAAGAAAATATGTTTATATGTATATGTACGTCGTAAACCAAATTACTAAGAATAGGTTTGACATCTTTAGACGCCATCGTATCTGTAGTTTCAATGATTACCCCCTACATCAAACTTACAAATAAAATTTACCTCTTTATATCATTAGTATATATGAAAAGATCACTGATATATAATTATAATACAGTGGAATATAAAATATTTGTTATCGCAACATATGACAAGGAGTATCTGAAATGATTGAATTTAACTCATTAATAATACAATTTCATAGCTGTATAAATCCCCTTATTCACAGTGACCACCGCGGTCGAGATCATAAACATTCACAGGTGGTCACATTTTACCACTTTCACCGCTACTCAGTAAGAATACATTACTTAATTTACATTGTTTATGGTCCTGGCAACATTCTTTAAATGCTATTTTAAAAAAAAGAAATTATTTTCACCATTTTGTAATCATATCCTCGAATCACGAAGTGAATATTGTTCTTTATAGAAGTTGTATTATTTATCTATGTTGTTTTATAAAGAGGTATTAGTTTTGATAATGTGTTTGCACAGTCGGCTATGCCTTGTTGCCTAAATTCGGGGCCTGGAAGTTTACAGGGCGCACACGAGGATTTAACTTCACTACTTTAATGTTAATAACCCCTACCAGCGTATGTATACTAATTAACTTTATAAAATTTATCTCCTCGGTTCTATCGAAGTGTAACAAACCTCCATCATCATAATCATCACCAAATCCTAACATGTTTTATAAACTTTCACTTTTATAATATTAGTAGAATTGTTTTCGGCGCCCAAAGGGATCACTCGCCCATGGCGATTAGGTGATTCGGGCCGGTTCTATGTGTTTGTTTACTTTGAAACTACCACTATCTAAAGATTTTTTTAATAATAGAAATTACATTATTTTAAATGGATACGGTATGTAATGGTATATATTTTATTAGTAAAAGCTAATTAACATCGCACCAAAAATCAAAATCTTGAAGCAAATAAGGATACAGTCGAAGATTGTCTGTGAATTTAGAAATACAAAATCCTTCTTGAACTTTTTTTAATTAATTAAAATTTAAGATACCATTACCACATAACACTAAACAATTACATAACTATTATGCGACTATTACGCGTAATTAAAAGAAGCGTTTATTTGAATACATATAAATATTAATAAGTACGATATCTCGTCACAGTGAAAGTGGAAACTAGAGAGTGACCGTGGAGTGTGACGGAACAGATGATCGACCTTCATCGGACACTCAATTAATCAAAACTAAACCTTAATTCAATTCGAATAGAGACTATTTTGAACCACATGTCGTCGAAATTGCAAAAAAAATATTTTGGTCATTAATGGGTGTGGTTGATATTTTCAGTAAATGATTACGTAATTATGTATAACCAATTTTATTGCATTGTAAATGCGTCAGCTACGTAATATTAACATTTTTATAATACGTATGATAATTGATACCATAAGATTTTTCTGTACGATTACCAAAGTGGTATGTTGCTCATTCATAGAACTAGACAACTATTTTATATATTACAAGCAATTGCTCGCGGCTACGCCTGCGTATATTTTAGAATTTCAGCTAAATAAATCTACCAGCGAAATTGTGACCTTTCCAGGATTTACCCCCAAGCGTCATTTTAAGAAATGATTTTGAAATTCTGGGATACTATATTTAATTATTCTCTCTAAGTAACGTTTGTGCTGAATTTACGGATAATCGGCCAAAAAAATATGTTTTCTCCATACAAATTTTTACCCCGTTGCACCCCAGTGTGGAATAATAGTAATTTTCTATTTTATATTTCATTACTATCACCCAGAAGTATGTATATTAAATTTTAAGTTAATACGACCACGGACTAAGATTTTATATTAAGATATAATATGTTCTACAATTCAAGCAGGATCTTTATAAATTGTAGTCTATATGTTTTTCTGATTTATAAGCTATAATATTGTAACGTTTCATTTAAATTCATTTAGTAATTTTTGAGTGCAAGAGTAACAAACATCGCCTATATAATTTTTGTATGGATTAACGCATTTTTCAGTCTCAAGCCTTCTTTCAATAACTTGTCAAAACGAACATTTTAAAACAATATTGTGTGAGATTAAAATACTTTCTTCTTACAGAGAAGTTCAAAGTGGTCACTATTTAACATTACTTTCAGATTTTCTGGCGAAATTATTCATAAAAATGTAAATTGCTAACATCATATGTAATGTAGACATTTTTACATACATAATCAGAGAAAGCATATTATTCACAAGATTGTATAGATGACAGAGAAGCGCGGATTAAATGTACGTTAGATTATATAGAATATTATCGCTAAAATTGTATAATATATATATATTACATTTTTTACTTAAAATTGTGACTTACCTCAATCGAACTTCCGATCGCTATCAAAATATGTACTTTACAAGATTGTCTTAGTCCTTCTAAACATAATCAATAGTCATTTTCCGTCAATTATGAAGGAGTTTTTAATCGGTTCTAGATTAAGTTTAAACAGAACAGCTGTCGAGTTACAAAATATTAAATTAAAAAAGTATTATTACAATCAACTGACAATACACAAATATATTAAGTAATGTTAAAAAAAAACAGTCAAATAACGAGATTAATAAAAAAAATATCAAGTTCTTCTCTGTATGCTTGAGGTTTAGTCCGCGAATTGGTAATAAGTCTTAATAAAAGGATGAAGCAATACAGCTGGTGAATACTCGAAAAGAGGTTTAGTGGTAAAAATCTACTTGAGAAAAGTAGCCTCTTATATCTTGTTTCTTCTGGAGACTCGCACTTGACGGTTTTTTATTTTATTGTTAATATCAATCAGACTTATTTCGAAATATAACAGATAATTCTCTTTATTAAAAAAAAATACAACAATTGTAACCTTTTCCAATCGGAAATCTGTGGTAAATATAATAATAGTTAAAAGGAAAAATAAATAAAGATCGTATTCACGCATCAATGATTCTCTTTCAAAACATGATTACTCTTTATTGAGTTCAACAAGTTGAAAAGGTGTAACAGTCATGACACTGGCTATTTTCACGTAACCTTTTACATCTGTATTCATGACAGACTTTATATTATAATTAACTAGCAGTATCTTGAGGTTTTACTTATTTCTTGATTTATTTATTTATTTATAAAGGGTTACCAACAAGACACACAATCGTTACATGTATATAAACAAGATAGCATAACACATTTATAAAAAGGCGCCTTAATTATAGGTAACACTACATTTACCATATCAAATAAAATAACATTATAGTTGGTAAATAATAAAGATCGTAAACATTTTTTTCGTTTAATTTTGTTTATACCAAAATTTAGACGCCTTATATTTTAGGACAGTGTCATTTATGGTTACTAATCTGTACCTTTGAAGCGTGATGTTATATGGCCTCTTACGTTTCTCAATAAATAGGTTATGTAATGAAAGCTAATAACGATTTATCAAAATTATGGTCCCTAAAATTAGCGCAAGTTAATAACTAGTTTAGATATATAATCATTATGTTTATGAATATTTAGGAAGAGTTCAGGACACAGAGACAGAAAGCCAGAATGTAACACTGTACTCTTTCGAATCGGCTGGACTAATTTTAAAGGAATTTTTACGGATGGACGAAGACTTGAAAGACAATGAGGACATAAATAGGGAGCGAAGGGCTCTGTCAGTTCGCTGTAATATGCTGGCTCGCAGATTTGCACGATGTACGGAGGCTGTTAAACTGACATTATTTAAGGCCTTTTGCCAGTCTTTTTACACGTGCAGCCTATGGACCAGTTACAGCTTGCGTGCATATAGCGATCTTCGTGTACAGTATAATAACGCACTCAGGATACTGTTGGGGCTGCCGTGGCGCTACAGTGCTTCAATGATGTTTACAGAAAGACGTGTCGATGGTTTTAAAGCCATCATGCGCAAAAGGTGCGCGTCATTACTAACGCGTGTCCGCGGCAGCAACAACATTATTCTGAGTGTATTTGCAGATAGATGGGAATGTCCAATGCTGCGCCATTGGATGAAACTGCATGTACATTATTGAGTTATTAAAATATATAATAATTGTCTTATCAATTTCTACTAACACTAGCTTTTAAGAATATTGTTACTAACACTATATGGGCTTGGCCTGAAATAAATGATTATTATTATTATTATTATTATTATATTTAATCACTAGCTGTCATACTACAAAAGACGCATTAAAACCATGTTCAACACGTGTCTAGCTAAACAGTGTTTAAAAATTAAACGTTGCTTAAAATATTATCTAAATAGCTTAACAGCGAATAAACTCATAAAAAAAGTTATGGATAAAATCTTATACGTTACATTTGACAGTTGAAATAGGTTTTAGACATCTATTAAACTCACGTAAACGTATGTTAATCTGTATCTAAAGCATGTTTAACTCAAAACTGTGCTTAGACGCGGATTTGTAGTACGGATTTTTTTAAACACGTGTTTAACGTCTGTTTAAATCTTTTGTAGTAAGGCAGTAATTTGGTTTAGAGTTACAATTGGATAGACAAGCTTCGACTTGTCTAATGGTCCCATCTATCGGGAAGCTTGTCTGTCCTGCTGGTAATCCTATAAATTAAACAGGGGCGGAGCAGCAATTACAATAAAGTAAAGAAACAGACTGTAAAGGTCCTACTGCTGGGCAAAGGCCACTTCTTTTTGTAAGGAGACGGTTTAGATTTTAATCCACCACGCTGCTCCACTACGGGTTGGATATGGTGTCAGAATTTCTCCCCGCACATATGTACAGGTTTCCTCCCGATATTCTCCGCAACCGCCGAGCACGAGGTGAATTTAAGCACAAATTTAGCACTTGAAAACTTATTTGTGTCTGTGATCACCGGTAGGGATAGCGGATTAGGAGCCACTAGCCAGAATGGCAAATTTGGGGTGTGAGAGATTTTTTTTTTAAGATTTTCAATTAAAATTTATTATATTCTACTAAACTTATTTCTTTATATTTAAATAGTGAAAATTTTCTACGAATTTTCTGCGGCATTTTTCACTGTGCGCCAGTCGGCACTTATGGTAAATTCGGCCCTGGATACAGATCGATGTGTTCTAATCATTAGGATATTTCAGCCTGAGCAGCAACTATAAACATGAATCAACCTAACTAACCACACTCAAGTCTCATAATTTAACACAATCAAAACAGGCAACCATAGTAATACGCTGATAAGCAATACTGTGTTAAGCTACACGAACTTCATTTTAAGAAAATGGCGTTTAAAGATTTCAAGCCTGTTTCTATTTTGTTAAAAGGTATAATAAATTAAAAGCAGATTGATATAATTCAAGTCTTATCTAAAAATAATATCAAGTACATGAGATTATTGTATAAATTGAAAAATACGGAACGCACTAGAAATTTAAAACGTTTAATTAAGGAACTTTTTTCCGTACTTATTCAGTTTGATGACTTAATTCTTTTTGAATAATGTTAAATGGGTGAAGCTTTACCAAAATGCATTAATATCTCCGAATTTGACTATTTGTGGGTGAAACATTATTGCTTATCAGCATCCAGTTATTAATATATACAATTTGATTGCATATTAATAAATTATTCCTACGGAGAAGGAAGCGAGACGCGTGAAAGTGTTTTACAGCTACCAATCTTTATAGAAAGTAAAAGACAATAAAGAATAGATATTCAATACAGCGTAATGTCCCGCAAACAAGCTGTCATTACCGACGAAGGAAATGAGAATTGTTCCTTATTTATGTTCGAGTAATTGAGGGTTTCGTTAATGTTATAGTTAAGGCACTTCCGTGCTGTTTAGTAATTATTGTATACAGAATATTACATTTTAGATTATCTATTTATTTGCAAATTACGTACAATGTTGGTAATTGGAGTTTCTTGCCGGTTCTACTCGTAATATATTTTAGAGGGTATTTCTTTTAGAATTACATGGTTTGTAAAGATATAAAATTATAAGCTGGTTTAATTAATCTATTTTTTTTTATTTAATAATAAGCCGAAAAGTCCCTTTATGTGTTTAAATTAGTACATTTTTGTGTTTACCTCGTTACAATTTTAAATGTTTCAGCGTAAATTTGAAAATGGTAGTTATATGGTTTATATGTGGTCATTAATTTGCTCCCAAAATTTGGATGTATATTTCTACTGTGTTCAACATTTCTAAGACGTTATTTAATTTTGAAGTACGGATTTGAGTGCTGTTTTTAAGAGATATGAATCACGACACAGCAATTAAATAATCATAGTAGACATTCACTCGTCATCGCAAAGTAAAAATTCTTGTTAATTAGTTTTCATATTCTAAAATGCATTAGTTAGTGGATTTACTTTTACTTTTTTTGTATGAATTTAAAAATTAATTAAATAATTTCTTGTTTCAGGTAATAATACACATCAGCAGATTAAGATAATGAAAATGGCGTAAATATAAAAAGAGTTCTGTCATGCATAGATAATAAATAACGTACAGTGATGTGGTGACGAGTGTAGTGACATTTTAAAAACAGAGATGGCGCTGTTACGTTTGACTTTCGCGTGTGCGTTGAGTGCTGTGTTTGTGTGTGTGGGCGGGCACGTAGCCTTGACCTATCCGCCCGCGAGAAAGTATGACTTAGATTTTTTGGACAATTCTAGAACGAAACCGCCATGTGGGATGCCTAAAGGTCTGTATACATTGATATTATTAGTTTTTAAATGCCTTAATTTACGATTGTTACATAAGATAAACACCATAGCTTCAATTGTTAACTAAATTATTATAAAATATTTAAAAAAAAAACTAATTGTAAACGCGAAGTTTTGTAAATGCGTATATTACTTCTTCACGCCGTAACAGCTTTACGGATTTTAGTAAAATTTAGAACTGAGATGAAATGTTTTCATATTAATTTTCAATTACTTTTTATCCAGGGACTATAACTTAAGAACTCAACAAATATATCCAATAATATACTTATAAGTTTTGCTCTCAGACTTTCATAAAGATTTACATAATTTGCTTTTCATTGCTTTACACCTGAAAGAATATATGGACGCTGATAAGCAATAATGTGTCAAGCCACACGGACTTCGTTTTGAGAAAATAGCGTCTAAAGATGTCAAACCTATTCTTAATATATTTGTTTAAGGTCACACATATTTATTTTTTCTTTTCTATTTTGATAAATTGTATAATCAATCAAAAGTACATAGGTCTATTTAATATATTATTTAATAATACGTTTTTAAATATTTGATATTATTTTATAAATTGCAGAATATGGAACGCACCTGAAATTCGAAACATTGAGTTAAAAAACTTTTTTCCATACTTATTTAGTTAGATGACTTGAATTTTTTTAATAGTGTTATATAGGTAACGTAGTATCAAAATACATCAATATCTACAAAATTGACTTTTTGTGGGTTGACACA
The DNA here is from genome assembly GCA_037950945.1 of Hypolimnas misippus. Lineage (NCBI taxonomy): Eukaryota > Metazoa > Arthropoda > Insecta > Lepidoptera > Nymphalidae > Hypolimnas > Hypolimnas misippus. Next base: position 690,833 of record JBBEEQ010000026.1, read on the forward strand.
TTATTGCTTATCAGCATCCATATAGTCTATGTTTCTTTACTGGTCGTATTTAGCAGACAGATATGCCGTATCTCTAGCTACACACAAGAGCTAGATTATAATGAAAATAAATTGTTCGGAAACTCGTAATTGGACGCTAATAAGCAATACTGTGTCCACACGGACTCCATTTTGAGAAAATGGCGTCTTAAGATGTCAAACCTATTTTTAATAAATTTGTTTAAAGAAGTATCCATATTTTCTTTCCTTTTTTGACGCATTATTGCTTATCAGCATCCAATTATCGTTCGAGATATTGTTACCAGCTAAAGAAAAATAGTTTATACTGTCAGTGCCTTTATTTTTGACAGCAAGAACTTTCGTAAGGTTACAAAGTTGTTTATATTAATTACGAAAATTAAACTTACATATGTAATTCCCAGCCATCTGTAACTCAACAAAATAATATTTAACGCCTCATTCATTCAATTGGCTCGAAAGCTTACTCTATAATCTTGCGCCCAAGTCACAGTCAGGTGTTACGAACTTACAACCAGAATTAGTCCGTGGCGTGACTGTTACGCGATTACATGAGTCAGTCAGATAGCGGGCCGATGACCTAGGCTAAGGTCGTGGAGCGTAAACACTAGGCTGTGAATGCGTTTACAACTAGAAAGATTACAGGTTTCAAGATGGTAATCAATAGCGTTTCTAATTAATCATAAATATTGAGGAGTTTAAAGTATTAAAACTAGTTGGTACCAGCGTCTGCATAGAATATTTTGAATGATGTATTATTCTTTCCTCTTGGTAAAAATAGTTGGCAAACGAGCAAGCGTGACACGTGATGTAAAGTGGACACACATGGACACTTGTAGCACCAGAGGAGACACAAAGGCGTTGTTTAAAAACGAATGATAAGGAAAAAGTATGTAAGGAAAGTAATGGGGGAGGGAGTTAGGCTTCCATCTCTCTTACACATCTTACGAAAAGCCTTCACGCCGATCTTCTATAAGAATCTACTACAATACACTACAGTAAGCTATATCAAGGCTCTACCTCAATGATGGAACCTCAATAAAACTCTCATCCTCTATTTCAACCCCCTTAAACTTTTATGTTCGCGACAAAAATCCGCCTTAAGCTTTGTTCAAGGTTCAATCTATATCTATAACAAAATTTAACAAAATTTATTCTGCGGTTTACGTGTGAAATCGTAACAAATAAACGATAACGTTACTTTCACATTTATAATGCTTATTAGTAGGGTTAAAATATGCATGCGTAAGGGATCTCGTGACGTCCAACAAGAGCGATGAGGGCACTACTGGGTATTAGTGGGTAGTCTGGGTCATTCATTGTCAGGTCCACAAACCCGTCTGAACTACACTAGGCGGGATGCATAAATGCATTTCCTAGCGACAAAAAAAGGGTTAAATATGCACTCAATAGCACAATTCTATTAATATTTGAGTTGTATTTCTATCGAATTGAAGTATATTCTGTCATATTACAAAAGACGCATTAAAACCATGTTGAACACGTGTCTAGCTAAACAGTGTTTAAGATTTAAACATTGCTTAAAATATTATCTAAATTGCTTAACAGCGAATAACTCATAAAAAAACTTATTGATAAAATGTTATACGTTACATTTGACAGCAAAAATAGGTTTTAAACATCTATTAAACTCACTTAAACGTCTATTAATCTATGTCTAAAGCATGTTTAACTCAAAACTGTCTTAGACGCGCGTTTAACGTCTGTTTAAATCTTTTGTAGTAAGGCAGATTGTATTTAAAAGTGAAAAAAAGATTGATTACCGTTCACAATCGACGAAAACATCACGTAGTTTAATGCACTAACAAAAAAAAAGTCTAATCTTGTAGATTATACTATTATTATCTCTTTAGAGATGTAACGGGTAGTGAATTGGCCGGAAACCGGTTTCTGAATATTCGGGAAGGTTCACAACTAGCGTGCCGGATATCCAGTCGTCAGGTACCCGGTGCAAATTGTATGCTGTGAGACACAATTTGTCATATCTTCTTATCAATCAATCAAAATTTACTTTAATCGTGTAACTTAAAATTCAATAATTATTTGTTTAAAATTTTGTCAATACATACATTTATGAATTATTTTATTATTTTCTGTATGAAAGACGAAGTATATTAAAATTCACACATATACTTTAACTGTTATGGACTTTTTAACATTTAAATTAAATATATTAACTGAAAACTGTAAATATATCTGCTGGATATCATCCATTTTATAATTAGCCACTGACTATATTTGGACGCTGATAAGCAATACTGTGTCAAGCCACACGGACTTCATTTTGAGAAGATTGCGACTAAAGATGTCAAACCTATTCTTAACAAATATGTTTGGGGAAGTATATGTATACCCATCTTTTATTTTATTTTTTGATAAAAAATGTAATGAATTTAAATCAGACTAATACATTTAATATATTATCTAATAAAAAGTTATATCAATTTTTGAGATCATTGTATAAATTGCAAAAAATGGAACGCACGTGAAATTCAAACCAATTAATTAAGAAACTTTTTATACATATGAATTATTTTAAAATTATTTCTTTTAAGCGTGTAACTACTAACTACTCCTTAAATCCTTAATAATGGTGTAGGTATTTCACAACCTTGACGCAAGCAGTCGTGGCCGAGTGGTTAAGGCGTCTGACTCGAAATCAGATTCCCTCTGGGAGCGTAGGTTCGAATCCTACCGGCTGCGGATTCTTTTGTTTATAATTTTAATATTTTGACATCACAATATTTGTTAAATTTTTATTTTTCACGTAATAAAAAGTATATGAATGGAAGACGTTTTTTATTCGTAATGTGTTTCTAAATGGTTGTTAACCATGGAACTCCGTCATTTATAAATCGATTAAAAAAACAACTTTTTTTTTTTAAAGAAATCGATTCTATGGTTTGATTTTTAAATCAAAATAAGTAGAATAAATATTGTATCTAACAACAATATTTTAATTTACTTGTAATAAATTATACATTTTTATTTAAAGAAAGTTATTATTAAAATATTTTTGTAGGGTACTCTGTATCAGTAGCCTTACAAAAGCTATTATTATTAAAAATGAAAGCAAAGACAGAAAGTTCTTTCAGGTGTTAAACAATGACAAACGACTTAAGTAAATCTTTATATAATCGTAACACTAATAAATGTAATTCTCGATTTAGGCGGGAATATCTATACCAATATTATAAAGCTAAACTGTCATACTACAAAAGACGCATTAAAACCATGTTGAACACGTGTCTAGCTAAACAGTGTTTAAAAATTAAACATAGCTTAAAATATTATCTAAATTGCTTAACAGCGAATAAACTAATATAAAAACTTATTGATAAAATGTTATACGTTACATTTGACAGTTAAAATACGTTCTAAACATGTATTAAACTCACTTAAACGTATGTTAATCGATATCTAAAGCATGTTAAACTCAAAACTGTGCTGAGACGCGGATTTGTAGTATGGATTTTTTTAAACACGCGTTGAACGTCTGTTTAAATCTTTTGTAGTAAGGCGGAAAGAGTTTGTTTTTTTTGAACACGCTAATGAAGTAGGAAGTAAGGTAAGGCCCATACCTTAGGCTGTGAGTAAAACATATAAGTGACTAGCTGTCCCTTTCGGTTTCACTCGCGTTTACGGTTACTGCTTCGCTCTTAAGAGTCGTAGCGTGATGTAATATAGTCTATATCCTTCCTTGATAAATAAACTATCTAACACAAAAAGAATTTTTCAATTCGAACCAGTAGTGTCTGAGATTAGCGCGTTCAAACAAACAAACTCTTTGGCTTTAAAATGTCAGTATCCTTATTAATATTAGCAATGTGAAAGTCTGTTCATCCTGCTTTCGCCTCGACGGATTTTATCGTATGATCTGTGATAGGGGAATGAACTTATCATCTATTTTATAATTAGCCACTGACTATATTTGGACGCTGATAAGCAATACTGTGTCAAGCCACACGGACTCCATTTTGAGAAAATGGCGTCTAAAGATGTCAAACCTATTCTTAACAAATATGTTTGAAGAAGTGTATATCCATATTATATTTTATTTTTTGATAAAAAATGTAATGAATTTAAATCAGACTGATACATTTAATATATTATCTAATAAAAAGTTATATAAATATTTGAGATCCTTGTATTAATTGCAAAAAATGGAACGCACTTGAAATTCGAAACAATTAATTAAGAAACTTTTTTCCGTACTTATTTCATTTATGACTACAATTTTTGAGTAACGGTTACTAGGTAATGTAGTATCAAAATACATCAATATCTCCAAATTTGACTTTTTGTGGGTTGACACATTATTGCTTATCAGCATCTATTTAATCAAGATTACTGGATTAAATACTTGTAACAAATTGTCTTTAAAAGGAAGTAGGTTACATTGCTTTTTTGGAAGTTTTGACGTGCAAGGTTTTACAACTTTCGTAACTATTTACGACGTGTCTGTTGCTAGGTTACAGAGTTGTTTTGTATCGCTCACGAGCGTAAAATTTACAAATGTAGTTCTCCCCTAATGCTTTTAGTATTTCTCACACAACCTAAGCCTGAAAGCTTTTTATGCGTTGTCAGTTTTAATGTTTGTATTCTATGTATGTATGTACGCGTATGTGGGTTTCCTAGCACTATTTAAACCAAACGCATAGGCCAATTTTGATAAAAAACATGTCGATTAATTTGTCAAAACGGCGCGAATGTCATATAAAGAATAATAATTTAGAAAAATCAAAATGGCCGATTTTGGACGCCATAACGTGACAAAGAAAAAAATGAAAATCTTCGTTGAATAGATATCATAAAATCATTTTTAGGTTTCTTATATCATTTTTAATCAGAATTACCGTTTAGAATCTATAACGATTAAAAGTTGGTTAGTAGAGATTCTCTATGGTCTCGTTACGCAGTCGTTTTTTTTATTTTTTCAATCAATTACTTGTTATTCTATCTGATTAATTTGTGAGTAAAGACGTCGCACTAGCTTGAGACACCTCTCTCAATCTACTAACTGCCCTGATCGCTTTATTTTAATACCAGCTGTATGTAAATTGATAAGAAAGAATTAAAAACATTTTTTCGAAAATTTGTTAAGTATATAAGTTTTAACTTGCATCATTTTAGTTGTAACTCTGTGTAAGTAAAAAATAACAGTTATACAAAGGAGAGAATATACTGAATAATTTTATATACTATTATAAATTTAATATCGCTGTTTTTTTGACTAAGTACTTAAAATTAGATTTATGATTGATTCACAATAATGTCTTTGGAAATTACCCAATTATGTCGTTCTTCTGTATTAGTGCTAAATTTGACATACGTGGTATTAGAACTTTACGATATACACAAATTAATATTAACACATGCGATTTTTTAAAATATAAAATATAATACAGTAGACTAAATATTCAAGGCATAAGACCCCCTCCTAGAATTCTAAGATAATAATAAATGACAAAAATTTAAAAAACCCCGACACAAAAAGGTAGAGATCTTAAAACAACTGGATCGGTTTTGGTAGAACATATTTAAGACCAGTCGCTGAAAACCCTTCTTCAAATAAAAAAAAAAACTGCATCAAAATCGATTTACCGATTTAGGTGCTACGGTGCTACAGACTGACACACATAGCGTCAAACTTATAACATCCTCGGTAAAAAATAGAAGCTTAATTTACGAAGTTACTTAACTGTGGACTGAAAATAATTGTCTTCCTATAAAAATATAACCAACTTCAAACATTTATAGGTACAAATGGACAACGATCGAAGCTATCGCGGGTCATAAGTTAGTTGTTAGTTATTGAAGATATCTTTTGTTTGAAGTATGCACTGAAACTTGCATTGAAAAAATATGCATTTAAATAGCGAAAACTCCATCCAAATCGAAAAAGTAATTTTTGAGAAAATATCTAACATACAATTTTACATAGGTACGGGTCGAATACAGAACGTATTTTTTTAAGTCGGTTGAAGACTTGTTTTTGAATTTCTCTCGATATAACCGGTTTCCTCAAGATGTTTTGAATGAAGCTTGAGATGAATTTAATTTGCTTGATAATAAATTGGTTTTAGCCTAGATTTAAACACGCGACCATCGATTAAAATCGAAAAATGTATCATCAACATGTCTCCAACCAGAATTCTCATAGTTTAATATATTATTTAGATCGTGTATATAATTTTGTTTTCCTAAAAATAATGCGCGCGCAGACCCTAAAATCCAAATGTTGTTTCTAACAAGTTACGTCACATGACCGTGTGGCCTAATGGATAAGGCGTCGGACTTCGGATCCGAAGATTGCAGGTTCGAGTCCTGTCACGGTCGTTACTTTTTGATGCTTTTAATCTTAAACATGTAACCGATTATTTATTTGTATTTTATTTTTGTTAACTTTTTTTAGGAATGTTTTCATATCATATATATATGTATATCAAAATTTTACATTTGTAAGAGTTATAAAAATGTTAATCATATTTATTATAAGGTACAAATAATTGAAGATAAAAAAATAGTTACTTCTTATAATAATAAACAAAAAATAAAAGTAATAATTTATACTATAATTTTAATAATACTTGTCAGAAAAAAAAACATAGCTACTGACATCTATTAGCTAAGCTTCATACTAGCTGAAGAATTTACTTCCTGATATCACAAAATGCTTCTCAAAACTATCAACAGATGTCGCTGACACACGAAACATTAAAGTATAAGTTCTATTCTTTCTATTACATTGATATAAGGTGTATTTTTTATTGTTTCAGGTTCAATACGGACGTCATTCTTAGCGGGATCGACCGTCACAGTTCATTGGCACTTAGCGTACGCACACCGAGTAAGTTATTGAATATTTAAACATATAACTATAAGCCCGGCTAGCTCAGTCGGTAGAGCATGAGACTCTTAATCTCAGGGTCGTGGGTTCGAGCCCCACGTTGGGCGAAACAAATTTTTGATATATTTTTTTCTTTTATAGGGAGGTTTCAGCTTAAGGATTTTGGATTATTTAGATCGGCCGTTATTAGATTTAACGCCTAGAGCCGGTGGGTCGGAGTTTGTACGAGATGATCCAACGTAAGTTTGTGAAATTTTATTTATTAATTATAACATTTTGGATATAAATAATATGAAAACATTATTGTTGCAAAATATAGCTTTGACTTTATTGATTGTTCTATTAAGAAATTATTAAACGTGTACCTAACTTATTACTTAACAAAAAACATAGGTATATAATATTTTAGATTTAATAAAATTAAATGTTTAATATATAAATTTCTTATAAAAATTATTATTTTTCGTTCTTTTTTAAAAGTAAAAATAACAATTTTTAAAAAACTAAACCGACTTAAAGCAAAATTCGCAATTTTATTTCCTTGGATGCCATCCAATTCCAATTTTTTTTTAATTTAAAAACCAAATTCGAATTCGATAGTATTATATACCCTTCCTTATAATAAAATAATTTTCAAAATCGGTCAGAACTTGCGGAGTTTCAAAATTTTGTTAACTGAACTTAACAAAATTTAAAAAAAAAACTTTACATTTTACTTAATGAAATAAAAAATACATATTTTAAAATGATTTATTATAAAATTTTACATTCCAGTGCACAAAAATATGATGTTCATTTACCGAGCGACTTCACTTGTGAGAACTGTACGCTACAGTTACAGAGAGAAGCCGGCGAGTGGGGCGCCAACTATAGGTTTTGGTCCTGCGCTGACATCGATATTGTTACACGTAAGTCGTTTAGTTATTACTAGCTGGTTCACGCGACTACGTCTGCGAAAAATTGAAATAAATTAATTAAAAAAAGTACGCTAATGAGAGTGAAAGTCCAATCAAAATCGGTCTAGCCGTGTAAAAAGATTAGCCGGAACAAAAAAACAGACAGACAGATAAAAAATTAAAACTTCTATAAGCATTTAGTAAAAAGCTGTTAATTTCAAATTACAAACAGACAGTTCAATTTTATTTATTATTATGGATTTTTAAAATCAATGTCATTTTTATTTTAACCAATATAAGATTATTATTACCAATAGAAAATTATAAGACCAATCTAAATGTATACCCTTTTGAACAAAATAAATAACTAAACTCAAACTCAAAATATACTTCATTAAAAGATCCCAGGCAAAGATTACCACGAGAACTCTTCAAATTTGCCAATAGCTTGCTAATTTTCAGCTGTCTCTCCATTTCTGTCGCCTATATATGTATGAAAATAACTAAAATCACATCAAAATCTGTTATCCCAGGCAAAGACTACCACGAGAATTGCTCAGGCAAGGGTTTCCACATCCTCGGTCGGTGCAAATGCCATAAAATGCACAGTGGAAGCCGTTGCCAGTTCTCTGATGAATGTGCTGAGGACAATGACTGCGGGCTGAGGGGGAAGTGTATTGATACAAATTCTACTGAATCTCCGAGCAGGATGTGTTATTGCCCCCTTGGGTTTTACGGGAAAGGGTGTAATAAGAGTAAGTATAATGTATTCTTCTGGAATTTGGTGTATTTCTTGAAAATTGAACGTTGTTTGAATGTTTCCGTTAATTGATCCTAAAGTATCTATATTAAGAAGGATACTTTGGGTTTGATAAACGGAATAAGTACTGTACAGTATAGTAATAGCTTGTAAATGACCCACTGCTGGACAAATGTCTTCTCTCCTATTAAGGAGAAGATTTAAGAGTTTAATTCGCCACGCTGCTCCACTGTGTGCGGATATAAATGTGTCAGAATTTCTCATGACACATGCAGGTTTCCTCACGATGTTTTCCTTTAAGCTCGAGTTAAATTTAAACTGGCTCATAAAATTGTTTTTTTAGCCTTCGGAAAAGCCTTGACTTTCTCTAATTATTTTAAGAATCACTTATTTTTTTTAATTGGAATTTTGTGTATTTCTCAAGAAAAATTGGCATTGTTTGAATGATTCCTTTAATTCTCCCTAAAGTATCTATTCTAAGGGGGATACCCTTAGAATAGATACTTTAGGATAGATTATTTTAGTGAATAAACAGGATCATCTCATTGTTTTTTTGAAAGTTTAATTTTCTCTAATTATTTTGAAAAACATTTTTTTTTCTTTTCTTCCTTGGATGATTTTATACCTTTAATGCTTTAAAGGTAAAATAAATGCTTATCCGGAACCGGCAGATGGCGTTGTCTAATAAATATCTTTTTCAGAGGCTCCTTGGAAGGATAAGAACATTAACCTGTCATTGTATAGTAAAAAGCAATTGTCAAAACAGTTCGCACTGTACTGGCGTGTATTAAAAGAGGATTCAGAGATGGAATTCATTATGATGGTCAATGGGACGTCTTATGCTGGTGAGAATGCTAAAATTTTATTTTTTTTTAATCGACTACGGCATAGCCAAAGGGTTATGATTTTGACAGGCTAAGTATGTACATGTTCAGTGTTCCATCATAGCTCCCAAATTAATTATTAGAACTGGACAGATGAGGTATCATTAGAAGCGTTTTATTCGTTATCGTTATAGGTTGTATGACGTGTCACTAAATCTAATATGGCGCCATCTAAAGGGCATAAATTACTCTGTTGAAAAAAAAAATAGGTAAATGTACCGTGTTTGGTATCATCATTGGAATTGGAATTTATTTGTTTGTCCGTATTTATTCGATAAATGTGACATTTTATTGTGTTTTTGTAATAAGTAAATAATAAAAAACGCACAACACTCAACGGCCCCAATTAGGATCTCATGACCCTATGTCAAACGCAAACACAAACGATCAGTCCACGAAAAACATTCGTATAGTCAATACAGACGTTCGCCGTGAGCGGGGATCGAACCCGCTATTAACAGTCACTTCAGTCAGTTACAGTGTCCACTGCGCCAACCTGACGTCGTAGTTGTGATTTAGTTTTCTACTTTTTCTTGTTTCTTGTAATATCTTAGTGCTTATATTACAGCGGTTCCATAGAAAAGAGTAAAAAATTTATTAGAGATTGTGAAAAAGAAAGTAGAAGATTATTATGACGTTGTTGTTGACATGTAAATTGTTGTTTTCAGCCCTTGGTTGGAGACCAAAAGGTCTGAAGAAAGAATGCAAAAACTTCCCAGTTCTTGGTCCCCCTGTCGACGGTCGTGAGTATTTCTTATTACATCACGTTAAAAGTATTATAATTACGAATTTAGTAACACAGGGTTCTTTAATTTCAGCTAGCACACCAGCACCTGAACCTTTACCAGAGCCTGAACCGAAATCTGAGCCAAAGGCTGAACCAGAACCGGCACCAGAACCTAAATCCGAACCAGAACCATCCCCAGAACCAAAAGCAGAACCTGAACCAACACCCGAACCGAAAGCAGAACCTGAACCATCTCCTGAACCAAAATCTGAACCGAAACCTGAACCGAACACAGAACAAACTTCACAAGAAGTTGTCAACGTGCCTCAAAACGACAATAGAAATAAAAGAGTTGCAATGCATACTTTAGATGGATTTGATTTTAAGAATCTTGGCAATGACGTTACTGTCAAAACCAGTGTGTCTTATAAAGTATCAAGTTCTAAAGGTAAGACTAATTAATAAAGATATTTACTGTCTACTTCGTATATTATGTAATACCTGGATGATCGAGTTTTAAGTTATTTTTTTGGTAAATCGTGGTTTTTGGAAATTATATTTAGATTTAGTAGTAAATATAAAAATAGTAGCAGTTTTTCATCGAAAATACGGATAAAATGACGTTTTCTAAAAATGAAATCTAGCTAGATCGATTTATTGCCCCCGAAATTATGTGCATAAAAATTTTCATGAAAATCATTGAACAGATTATGTATGTACAAGAATTGCTCGTTTAAAGATATTAGATGTTCTAAATTTGGGGTCTTTCCCTATAACTTCCAATTCAATTGACTTTCAGGTCGAAAGAAACGTGCCGCCCAGGAAATAGAGAAGCTAAGTGAGTATTATCGAATAAAAAAAAACGAAAAACAGCACAATTTTTAACACAAGTGCTAAAATGTACACAACGCTAAATGCGACACGACCTAACGTGCAAACTAACTTTGTAAAAACACTTATATATAGATAATTTTGCATGGTTACGTTATTTTTGCAGATGTGGAAACATCGACTACTATTATTGTCAATGAAAACGAAAACCCCCCTCCCCCACCAGAACCTGAATCAAAACCAAAGTTAAAGCCAAAAACTAAAAATAAGCCCTTCCAACCAAAGTCTAAACAGTTAGCAAGTTTAAACGTTAGTTCCACTATTAATCCTAAAACAACACCAGAACCTACGCCTGAACCAGAACCAGAACCAACCTCAGAACCTGAACCCAGTGCAGAACCTAAACCTGAACCTACTGTTGAAACCTTATCTCAATCTGAGCCAATATCCGAACCTTCACCTGAACCTTCTCCAGAACCTAAATCTGAACCTGAACCTTCCCGTGAACCTAAGTCTGTACCTGAATCTTTACCTGAACCAGAACCTACATCTGAACCCAAATCTGAACCAGAGCCTGTTCCTGAACCTAAATCAGAGCCAGAACCTACACCTGAACCTAAGTCAGAACCTGAACCATCTTCTGAACCTAAATCTGAGCCAGAACCATCCCCTGAACCGAAGTCTGAGCCAGAACCTTCCCCTGAACCCAAGTCTGAGCCAGAACCTTCTCCAGAGCCTACATCTGTGCCAGAACCGTCTTCTGAACCTAAGTCTGAGCCAGAACCGTCCCCTGAACCTAAATCTGAATCAGAACCGTCCCCCGAACCTAAATCTGAACCAGAACCGAGCCCTGAACCTAAATCTGAACCAGAACCGAACCCCGAACCTACATCTGAACCAGAACCGACCTCTGAACCTAATCCTGAACCTGAACCTAATGCAGAAGTGGATTCAGAATATCTGCTAGTGAAAGGAATTACCGAAGAAACAGGTAAAGCACTTGCTTCGCAAATGATGTCGTATTATACCAGATAGTGCCATATTTATACAGGGTTTCAATTAAGCACGTGTTGGAAACTTTACCAACGTTATTAGCATCGATATTTAGTAAAAAACGGATTTTTTTATTCTTGTTCGTAAATGATATTTTTTTTTTATAATTTTTTTCCTCTTTTTCCTTTTTTTTTGTAATTATTTTTCAATTATTTTTCATAAATGATTCCTATACTGCACAAGTCTGCAAAATCCATCATTTCAGTATCAAAAAAATATATTAATTCATCTTTTAAAAGGAATAAAAAGTAGTCATTTGTATAAGCAACATTACATACCTATGTATCTATATTAAATAAATGCCTTCTTGTTAAGTAATTACAAAGACAAAACAAATAATCAAACCAAAGTTATAAATAAAATATTTTTTTTCCTCTTTTTCGTTTTTTTTTTAATTATTTTTCATAAATGATTCCTATACTGCACAAGCCTGCAAAATCCATCATTTCAGTATCAAAAAAAAAGTATTAATTCAGTTTTTTACTTTTAAATATTGATTCTGGTGACGCTGGTAAAATGTCCAACACATGCTCAGTTGACACCCTGTAAAGGGATACTGGTATGGTGCAACATATTTTATGCCATATATGTTTAAATTATTAATTAAATTAACTTTTTTATGTAGAACGTTTATCACTAACATATTTACATGAATAATACTTGCTGTTTTTTTTTTAATAATTTTCGGCTAACGATTTTATTTATTATATATTTATTAATAATAGTTTAGATTAAAATATTTAAATATCAATTTCAAATTTTATAATTATTGTATTACATAATAGAATTTAGATTAAAAATATTATTTTTATTTTAGCTTTATATTGATAGCTTATATTGTATTAATTGCTTTTAAAAATTCTTAGCTTTGCATGCTTTTGCGATGTCTCTGTAATCCCTCATACTCCTTCTTTCTCTCTCCTTCTCCTACTCTATCTTCTTTCTTCTGGATGTCTTCTTTCTTATTTTCTCTTTTTCAACATTCACGGAATTATGTTTAACCATTAAACAAGAGTGTATTAAATACATCTAATTTTCATTTTCTTAAATGATTATTAATTTTATTGTGTTACTAAAATTACTTACTTTAGCTGTACAGATTTCACAAACAGGGTTTTATTTAAAACAAATATACTATAATTTTAAGTAAAAATACATCTACTAAATAAAGTAGAAATAACTAAATGTATTTTTCTATTTTCATTCAAATTAATAATTTTTGTTACTAATTTGTTTACTAAACAATCTATGTGATATTTTAAAATTCTTTTTCTTATATAGGTATAGTTACATCACTGTTATATACTACCAGATCTTCTTTCTTTTTATTTTCTATAAACCACTTTTTCTTTCTATCTTCTATCAGGTAAAGTGTATAATAGTGTTAATGTATCATATAAACATGATACTTAATAATGAACATTTCAGGTTATTTCCCATCACACGAATATGTTCCTAAATTCGACTTCAATCCTATGGATTGTACTGACATAGTCATTGGCACTGCCCGGGGAAATTATCATAGAGTTTTGGATTACTATACAAGAGACAGGTAAATAAAATTGTTAATTATTTTATTTTTTATTTGATTATTACTTTACTAAATTCACTGAAAATAATTTTTAAATTATTTCTTCAAAATTACTGATATTATCAAATGCATGAAAAATTGATGAATTCCTAAATACAACTAACATGCTTAAACTCGGAACACTGTCTATATATTTTGATTTTATTTGTTATGTAATAATTATTAACAGAACAAGATTAGTATTATTATATAAGTATGAAAGAAAAATTTTTGGAAATCAACTGGAAATATTAATGGTATTTTGTTTCAAAATTGTATCCATGCAAAGTCGGGGTGAGGCGCTAGTGAATCTAGGAATATCTATAGTAATATCTAATATCTAATACTAGTAATATCTATACTCTGAATACGTCACATATGTTCGTCCGCCTACCGATAGATGTCGCTAGAAGTTACAATCTAGCACGCTGGCCAGCGTTTTGGTATATTATATATTTATCCTGTCATCATTGCAAAATTCTTCTGTCAAACAAAACTACCTCAAGCGTTTAATTCAATGCTGGGTGCATCCGAGAGATGTCGCTAATAATACATTGAATCGCTTTAAATTTGTTAATTTATTAAATAGAAACTGACAAGGTTTTTATCCGGTGCTAATTACTCGAAAAATCGACCTTCAATATAATTGAAGGTCACTAATTGGTTTCTTTCCAATAAACACAGTAAACTACTTCAAAGCCACTCTCAGTTCAATGTGTCTACCAATAGATGTCGCTAGTAGTAGATTGAATCGCGCTAACGTTGTTCACTCTCCGGGAGTATAAAGCGGCGGCTCGCGGCGAGGAGAGCATACTTACCTGGCGTAGGGGACACCGTGATCAGGAAGGCGGTTCCCCCAGAGCGAGGTCCCGTCATTGCACTGCGGCGGGGTTGACCTCTGCGATTATCCCTAATGCGGATAACTCGGACGCGTTATTTTTGGTAGTGGGGACTGCGTACGCGCCGTCCCCCTGGAAACGATTAATACTTCCCAATTCACGAAAGTGTCGGACTGTACATGATGTAAAGCCGAAATCGCGTACGATACAATCGAGTAAACAAAACTTAAAACTTTGAATGTGTATGTATATTATTATAATGTTATTAAATTGAAAATTTTCAGGCGTTTATATGATATTTATAATCTACAATCTCATCGGGCAATAAACACATTCCGGAGCCAAAAATTACGAATTTTCAATAAACAATATATTTCTAACGAGAATTTTCCATATTAAATCAAGTGTTTCTTTATAAATGTCTGAATTCCATATAACCGTTTTTTGCTCATTTTACCAACTTAGGAATGAAATTTCTATGAATCCTTTCATAGTGGATGCTACAACATAAAATATATCAACTGACAAAATTTTAACTTCATCAGCGCTTTAGTCTCTGCGTTGATGAATCAGTCAGTCGGGAGAAGCATATATACATATGTATATAAGTATAACTATACAGGTGTCAACTGGGCATGTGTTGGATATTTTACCAGAGCAAAATCGATATTTAAAAGTAAAAAACGGAAATATACATTTTTTAAATTCTTTTTCATAAATAATGCCTTATACGGATACAACGCTTGAATTCAAAAAAGTTTTTTTTTTTTTATAAAAAAAAATTATTGTCCAACAAATGCCCAGTTGACATCCTGTATATTTATAAATTTATATTTATTGAAAATAAATAAAAATTTGATATATTCAAAGACTATAGGAATCAAAGCACATAATTAAATTAAATTTAAATTAAAAATATAAACTCTTTCGAATCAAATCTGTCTCTTAGTATAACGCTACCACCGCGCACCGATTTGATTGGAAAACATAATTAATATTTATGATTAAAATTATTTTGCACAAAACTTAATTGGTTTTCTATTATAAGTAAAGTTACCTTGGATGTAGTTTACTGAAAAGTGTTATTTTTATTATAGATCAACTCCGAGAGTAGACACGTTTTGGGGTGGACACGATGACATTACAGCGGCTTCAGGGTTTGAAGATAATGGAGTTACAACTATCATGTTCAGAAAAAAAATAAAGGTATTTTCAATATTATTCAAAAGTACCTGATGATATTCATAACATAAAAAATATTTAGTAGACATTTCTTTCTGTTTTTATTTTTTGTTAAAATAATCATTTACTAATGTTACTGTTTACATACTTATTAACTAATACACTATATATAAATACATAATAACATACTCGTTATATGTAAAGCAAAAACCACAAAAATGTTTACAACTTTAAAACAAATTTTCAAAAGTGAGCCAAAATAATAAAAATGTGATCCATTATGATCCAGGCTAAGGAACCAACGGATCATTCATTTGTCGACGACCTGATGCACGTGATATGGGCTCGGGGGCAGGAATATGGTCATTACGTACATTCACCCCCCGCTGGTGTGTCGAAGGGTGATTTCTACCGCCCGGATGAGATAAAATACCATGGACATGGAGGCCAACGGGGTGTCACTACTATGAACTTCTTTGGTATGTATATAGCTTAGTAATACGTTGTTTTGGGTAATTTACAGGGGTAAATATAATATTAAGTTCCATTATAAATTTAAGTTCCATAAATAGAGTGGGTTCGATCTTACGAGAACATGCAAAATAAGAATAACTAAAAGCCATCAAAACAAATTAAACAAAATTTGAATTGAATTTTACAAAATACGAAATCAAAATTTGATAAAAATAAGTAAGTAGTACGTAACTAAAATAGTTAATTTTCTAAGTTTTTAATCCTTTAGATCAAAAATGCTTACGGGACAATGTGTATTTTATTGAGATTTTTAATTTTAGGTACATACTTTTATGTTTTATTTTCAGAAGAAACAAAAACAACAATTTCTGGCGGTATTCAATCATTAGATAACGATAAATGTGGCGCGCAGTGGAAGTTCCCATCCAACTGTGACGTTAACAACAATACTTGTGATTATGTTGCATCTTGGGAGTATTTGGGGCAGAAGAGAGGAAAAGATTCGGTGAAGTTCACGATAACAACTAAACAGACTAAGTTCTGGACTGGTATCGGTTTCAGCAATGACAAGAAAATGGTAAGAATATTTTAAAATTGTGTTTCGTTTGATTACCTAATTTAAAAATATTGTAACTTCTTGAGCCATAAAAAACTATATTTCAAATCAAAGCTTTTTAGTATTTATCTATAATATATCAAAAAAAAATCTTTATCATTTCAAAATGTAATTAAAATCATTTTTAAATTATTTCTTTTGTTATTTATAACAAAAATATAAACAACACTATTCAAAGTATTATTGTAAATTGAAAATAATAAAAAATTACCCAAAATACAAACTTCATATTCAAGGAAGATTTTAGCTCACTTTTTTGGATCATAGTGGAATGTTATTAAAATCAGTATATTATTTCAATTTAATGTAAAAATTTTAATTGCGATGGATAGGATATTGATATAACTTTCATTTTGTTCAATGTCTATATAGTTACACATGTCTTGATCAGGAACTTTCGACTACCCTCGCAATATTAATATTGTTTTAATAGTTTCAACAGTGCTATATACACCATTTACAATTAATAAAAGCAGACGAAGTAAAATACGTCTTGCACGTCGTTGCATTGTAATATTTTGCTGTCGTTTTAAAATTGTTAGTTTTTTATTAGTTATTTTTATAAATTTCTATTGATTAAGCGATTGAATAGTAATCGTCAGTGCTGTGTACATCTATAATTGACCCATGTATCGATTTATGTAGCTTTATATTCGCAAAATAAGTTTTCAAATCGTAAAAATGGTATTGGAGATCATTATATTCTAATCACAACCCCAGAATCGAAAGGAATTTTAAATGAAACTATTTTAAACGGATTTAAATCGCGTATATTAATTATTTTTATCATCCCGACGTTTCGAGCACTTTGCAGCGTTCGTGGTCACGGGTAGACTAAGGTGACATTTGTCTATTTGAGATTTGAGAAAAATATTATTTACAACTACCGCCAACGGTTTCTTAAATGATATCTTGAATAACGTTCCGGTTGCACGCAGAAGGCACTAACTGTATCTTTTGGTCTGGCAGTCTGTTGGACTTGGGATTTTAAATTTTTAATGAGCGGATCCCAGGTGTTTGAAAGTCTCCAACCATCTTCTCTATTGAAGTTCGGATGTTTTTGAATTTCAATAGCCTCGCGTATCATTCTAGGAATGAATCTGTGTTCTCTAGCGAGGATCTGTGGTTTATCAAATCGGATAAAATGGTTAGGTTTATCCAAGGCATGTTCACAAACTGCAGACTTTGAAGAACGCCTATTCTTGACATCTCCTATGTGTTCCTTGACCCTAGTACCGATGCTTCTTTTTGTTTGGCCTATGTAAGATAAACCACCTTAGTCTACCCGTGACCACGAACGCTGCAAAGTGCTCGAAACGTCGGGATGATAAAAATAATTAATATACGCGATTTAAATCCGTTTAAAATAGTTTCATTTCAATGAATAATAATCGCGAAAATCTAAGACAACGAAAGGAATTTGTTTTAACGACACGTAACGTATTCAAGATTTAGGCGGTTTCGACCAAAGAAACATATAAACATACACTCGAAAAACACAACGCTTTTTTAGCAGTCGGGCTTTACACTTAATATATAATCGGTTTGTGCGAATATCATTCGAGGCAATTCACGTACATTCGGTGTATTTGTAGTCGCAAACGGACGCTGTCATCGGCTGGATCGACCCTCGCAACGGCCGAGCCTACCTCACCGACACGTGGGTGAGCGGCTACTCCGCGCCGCGCGCCGACGCGCGCCAGGACGTGTCGCGAGCGAGCGGCGCCCTGGTGGACGGCCGCGCCACGCTCAGCTTCGTGCGCAAGCGAGACACCGGGGACCAGAAGGTGGGTGGACTGTACTAGTAACGGACTCGATTACTGGATAAATTACACAAGTAAACATCTACTAAGACTGATTTTAACACTTTCTATTATATTAAAATAGCTGGCAAACAAGACGGGATACCTGTTCTAAAGTGTGGAATTTTGTTTGGGTTTTTTGAAAATTGTGTTGTTTTTGTTTCTTTTTCATCGTAAAATTAGTAGGAAGGAAGATAATAAAAAAAAAATTCTAGGCGCCAAAGGTGCGAGGTGGCAAATAAGAAATTTGGTAAGAGTATATCAAAAAGTTATAAATAAATCACCTATTTAAATTCTCTTCAGGAAAATTTTCCATTTAAAAGTACCAAATGACTGTACGAATTGGGCAACTCCGATTTTTATCCATTTAGCAAATTATTTTAAGGTTTTTAGTCAATATTTTTAATAAATAATATAGACATGAAATAACTTGTTTCTTCAGGACTTAGCCTTCACGGATAAACAGTGCCTGTACATGATGTTCGTGACTCATGGGGGTGGTTTCGATCCCGTCAACAAGAGAACCAGTAAACATAATGAGATCCCCTATGTGACTGAAGAGCGAGTGTGTATCAAGCCTTGTGGTCCCGGTGAGTTTGAAGTCTAAAATTCTACGTGAATCTGAATAATAACAACATAATTCAATATATCAATTTTGCCTTCGTTTTTTTTGATTATATATTGTTTTTGTTAACATTTTTCGTAAATTGGAAGAGATCGTTCTTTTTGTGATAAGGACGCTGATGTTTGCTGTGATGTTTTGCTATTGTTATTGTCGATGTTCTTGATTTTTATTAAAATATAATTCATTTAAATTTATTTGCTTACTCTGTAGCGTTCTATAAATGTCTTAAAGCTGGGCACTGTGACAGACTGTCTCACAAATTTACCACTTCAAATATCTGTAGAATACAGCTGACTATGCAGAATACTCTGACTAATGTCAGGGTAAAACCGGCAATCATCGGTTGATATCAACGTGTTATAACCACTGGGTCATAATCATGCATCAACACTACAGAAGGCGACAAATGCCAAAAAAAATCGTTCTCTTGACAAAAATATAAATTTTCAGAACCTACAGAAGAAGAAGAAACCACGGAGATCGTAATCCCCGGCACCAAGAGCTACTCGCTGCTGGTCAAGATCACGGGCCTGGCGGACAGCTTCCGGCCGCCCGCGCCCTCCAGCCCGGACTACGGCGAGCTGGCGCAGGCGGTGGCCAGCAGCTTCGCGCAGGAGCTGGGCCGCACCAAGGGCTTCCAGGGGCTCACGGTCAACGGATTCATGCAGTGAGTGCTGGGTTATTGAGTTGACGTTGAATTGGTTGTTTTGTTGTATTCTAATTGGTTTCTATAGCTGGGTAAGTTGACCTGTCGGTTAGTAATAATATT
Source organism: Hypolimnas misippus (assembly GCA_037950945.1). NCBI lineage: Eukaryota > Metazoa > Arthropoda > Insecta > Lepidoptera > Nymphalidae > Hypolimnas > Hypolimnas misippus. The sequence continues at coordinate 710,750 of JBBEEQ010000026.1, forward strand.
GTTATACTCTTGGTTACCCACATTTATGGTTACTGCTTCGTTCCTGTGAATCGAAGCGTGATTTAAAATAGCCTATAACCATCTTCAATTAATAGACTACCCAAATCAAAAAGATTTTTTTAAATCGGTTCAGTAGTTTCAGAGAATATCCAAAAGCCTAGAAATATTTGTAATCTGATTGGTTACTAATTTCTCCTAAAAATTGTCAGATGACAATAGGTCTGTGTAAAGCTTAATAACTCGCAAAAGACTTTGGGAAAGGCTGATAATATACTTGCAGATAGAAAAAGTTACTGTATGAACTATACCAGAAGCCTTTTTCATATATATCATTATTTTACAGGAACGAAACGAAAGCAATCATCGCCGAACTGACTCTGAAGTCGATCGATACAAACTCGATCGAAAACGATAAATCGTTAGACGATGAGATCACAACAAACGTGACTGAGGATGCTGATAAGGAAAAATGGGAAAGAGCGATTCGAGACACATTAGTTATTGGTCGAGTTGGAAATTTGAAAGTGGATCCAGATTTCATGGTCCTTGAAAGTTTAGGTGAGTTACATACTGTTTTGATTTTTGAATAACCTTTGCTAGTGATTTTGTTCGCGCTGAGTTTATTTTCTTCGTACAAATTTTGTATGGACAGGCAAAACGGCCTAGATTCAAAGAAATGCATATATAGGGTGTTCGACTTTTAATTAAGGGCCATTAATGAAGGGATTCTATAAGCTTAACATATTATATTCCGCATATTATGACGCAGTCATCTGTTAAGAACGGATTTTTATCTAATGTGGAGGAACGTAAATAAAAGTTTGTGTTTGACCTATATGTATGTTTCTGTTTTCATTCTTGTTGCGGTGTCTCTGGGTACATATTCTCTTAATGTACATAGGATTTTTATTTTTTAACTTCAAAATTCAACTCTAAAGGCGTAAAACGGATTTTGGACGGAAAAATTTAACATAATAAGTGGAGCCGCGGGAAAAAGCAGTCTACAATACAAATAGGATAATGCGTCCTTTTTAGTGCTGCAAATGTCTTTTAATATTGTGATAACTTAACAGGTTATTCGGTAGATCTAAATGATTGAATAAGAGTTGAAACTCGCGCACGGTACAATCGAGTAAACAAGAATTAAACATTTAGTCTATATGATATTGTTAGAACCTAATTGAATATTCTCAGGTCTTATATTTATATATTTCAGCCCATGTTTCTTTATATCCACAATTGACTTAATATTTAGAATAAAAAAACAGAAGCACAATTTCAAATATTTTGTTTTTAAGATAGAAGTCTATCAAATTAATCTCCTCTTATTTGGATGCTGATTTTTATTAGATAATACATCAAATTGCTTTTAATGAATTATACCTTTTATTAAAATAGAAAAGAGAAGATGGATATACATATACTTTTTCAAACGAAATTGGTAAGAATAGGTTTGCATCTTTAGACGCCATTTTCTCAAAATGAAGTCCGTGTGGCGTGACACAGTATTGCCTATCAACGTCTATTTAATCCTATATTTTTGGTTTGACATAACCATATAAGATTTTTTTTAAATAATAAAATTAAAATTTAAGAAATGTCTTAACGACTATAACATTATGGGCATAGTTTTAGCGCAGAACATTAGATTTAGTTGAATTGAGGTATACTTATAAAAAAAAATTGCATCAGCGCGTGTTCGCTCGACGGAGCCGCCGGAGGGCCCGTCGAAGTCGTCGTTCGGCGCGGGCCGCCTGTGGTTGGTGGTGGGCTGCCTCGCCGCGCTCGTGGCGCTCGCGCTGCTGCAGGCGCTCTGCACGCTCGCGCGCCGCGGGAGAGAGGTACATCCTACACATTACACACACGCGTACACATCACACACACACAAGACAAGATTCAAAAAAATGAAATAAATATTTCAAATGTTACTCGCACTGTCACTTCATCTAATGAAACGACACGAAAATTCCTAGATTTTTCTTTCAAATTGTCGCTACAAACTATTAACAATTCCAGGATCCATTGATCCCGAACACGGCGTGGAAGGACTACACGGCGGCGAACACCAACTACGCGTTCGAGCCGTTCGAGAATGACGACAAGTTCCACAGCGCCTCCACGCGCTCGCCCGCGCGCCCCACCAGCGCGCCGCCGCCGCGCCCCGCCGCGCACACGCTGCCGCACAAGGCGCCGCAGGCTCCCGCGAACGGGCACGGCGGCCGCCACGACACGGCCAGCCGACACGACAAGGCTAATCGCCACGACATGGCCAATCGCGCCGACATCAATCGCCATGACATGACCAGTCGTCACGACATGGCGAGCAGCCGACACGACTTGTCGAACAGTCGACACGATATACCCAGCAGCCGATACGACACGGCCGGCCGGCACGATATGGCTAGTAACGGTCACAAAATGGCTACGAATGGTCACCATGTCTCACCGAATGGCTATTCGACTGGTGGCAGGAGTCGAACCCCGAACGGTTCTAAGAAATTCTCGAACAGTGCCGCTCAGTTTTATCACGACACGAGGTCATTACAGAGGCCGAGGTCGCAGCATAAGTGAGTATTTAAATTATCATTAGTATCATACTTAAAGCTTTTACTTTATAACATTAGGCGAGAATTGCACTAGTAAGTTATATCCTTGTAACTGATGTGAAATCACTCTGTAACTTTGTAACAATTATATAGGTAATATTACGTGAGCTGTGAGTAAGATAAATATAATAAGTTGTTTCTAGTGTAAAACTAACACACACACAAACACACAAATATTTTTTTTAAATCCTATTGGAAGTCTGTAAACCAAACTTACAAGTGTAATTCTCACCTTATTCGTTAATTTTACATAATGTTCAGGAAATATATCCAAAATTAAAATTTAGTTATCTCATGTCAAGGGTTATCCAAGTCACCATATAACATACATATAATTTTAACTAGATAAATTTTTGTTACTTATAATAATTAATTTACACCTATCATCGGTTTCGATTTTTTTGATCGCAAGTTTGCTGTCTGTCATAACTTCTTAGAAATTGATTGTTATAAGTAACACTCGAAATTAGTGCTCAAATACAGAATATTTTATTTTCATTATTAAAATTACAAAAAAAAATCATTATTGGTACAGTTTTAGTTATTATTAAAATCGGCTGCAATATTCGGAGATTTCGGATTTACCATTCATTTCGGATTTAACATACTTGAAAAAATCACCCTATATAGCAAATACTTATTATATATAATAAAAAAAAAGCATATATTATTGAAAATGAATCAAATGTGAGAAATCGGAAAGACATATAATTGCTATTAGTAGATATAAAATGTTTTCATCATATCGTGCCATTCATAAAATACACTCGTTGTGGGGAGGAGGGGTGGACAGGGTGTTTTGAGGGGTGAGGCTCTTGCTGTATGACGTGGCAAAAAACATCTTTTTTATGATGGATGTCGTTCTAGTGTGTTTTTAAGTAGTTGAAATAGATTCAAATAAACTTATCTTATAATAATTATAATAGTTTCAACAAGAGTTCAAAGAGGAATTCTCAAATATTGTCTGATATTTTTCAGTGACGAAAGAGGCATTAGTAGTGGGACTTGTATAGGTTTTTTAATAGGTATATTAATATGTTTTAAATTTTTTCTTAATAAATAATTAGAGGATAATTATAGAAATATTAATTTAATTTTATGACAAATAATATTTTGTATCATAAAAAACTATATTTGTGTTAAATAAATCTATATATAAAAAAAAGTTGACTACAAAATCAATTTTCAATTTATAAAGTCAAAATTCACCCCAATATATAAGGGGTGGCTTAATAGGGGGTGGAGTTTACCCGCTAGGGATGCTGAGTTGCGCGTCTCGATATAGCGACCGTGTGGCCTAATGGACAAGGCGTCGGACTTCGGATCCGAAGATTGCAGGTTCGAGTCCTGTCACGGTCGACGTCTTATTTTTGTATTTTTGGGGTTGTAACATCTCTGTATATAATGATAGGATTGTTTTTATTAGGCGAGGATTACATTCGTAAGTTTTACTCCACAACTCTGTAGCCTAGTAACAGATACGTCGGAAGCAGTTACAAAAGCTGTGAATGTGAAAAATAATACTCTGACAGTAAATTCTTTCAGGTGTAAAATTAGGTCTAATGTAAATCTTTCTTAAAGTCTGAGACCGAAAACTTATGTATGTAATTCTCGTCTTAGGATAAATACCTTGTGAATATAATTTATCATAATACAAATATTGTGAGATTTGTTTGTAAAGGTTTATTCATGGTTCGGTGTTTTCTATATATATTTTAGGATCCTTAAATTGACGAGACAATACAACACACATACGTCCGTCTGAATACGTTACTTTCATAGCTCCAATATAATTGTTTCCAAGATTTCATTTTGCGAATATTAGTAGACTTACGATATTACAAGTGAAAATGTATTAGATTCAATTGTATTTTTCTCCATCATTTTGATCCGTTCCATTAAGAGGTGACTAGCAAATGGATGCAGCCTGCAAACAAAATTGTTGGAAGTTATGCATTTTTTTTTTCTAAATTTCACTGGATTCTACTATTGTATTTAGAGCTCCAACAATTTTAATTTAAAATTGTCGCTTTTGAGTTTTGATTTGTTTTTTTTTAAACTGGCATTAGAAATTAAACACGTCAAATTAAAACGTTAACACTACTCGTATGACTATTCGATTATAAACTCAACATAAAATAGCAATAAGTAAAGGAATACACCGTACACTTTACAGCGCGATTTAGCGAAACCGTCAGCGCCATGTATTGACAAATATAACAACTTATATGATATATTTTACTCACTGACTACTTAAAGTTTAAATTAATGTATGAATTTAATAGCATTTTGTAAAAACTAAGCTTTTTTTTTCTTGTTTGCCGTATACTATTGCTTCCCAGAATTTGATCCTTATAAGTGACACTGGCAGATGGTAAAATAACATATCAGTAATTTTTTCCAAAATTTTTGTAGGTTCGATACCTGGCTAGGAAAATTAATTTTTCATAAGATTAGAGCAATTCATTAAGATTAATGCAATTATTTGTCATTAAATTCTATGCTATTCTCTATAGGATTGTTTGTTCCGTACAGTTCGGATTTGTTAATCGACGCCCTAGTATTTTCCTATTCGCAATGATTTAAAAAAAATGTATTTTTTTGTGATGAACATATATCTGTGCGCCCAGCTACGGCGGCGCGGGCTCGCTGTCGCTGCCGCGGCGCGACGCGCAGCCGGACTTCTACTTCATGCCGTCGCAGCGCAAGCACGAAGGTGAGCGCGTCGCCGTCTACGTGCGCAACCCGCCGCACTCGCCCGACACCCGCTACTGACCGCCTACACCCGGGCCTCCACACAGCGGACACGCACGCTACTGACTGTATCACACTACACCAGGGGCCATCTAATGACGGACTTGGTCCACCCGCCACGTTCACCTGACACACCGTACTAACTGTATTACACTACACCAGGGGCCATCTAATGACGGACTTGGTCCACCCGCCACGTTCACCTGACACACCGTACTAACTGTATTACACTACACCAGGGGCCATCTAATGACGGACTTGGTCCACCCGCCACGTTCACCTGACACACCGTACTAACTGTATCACACTACACCAGGGGCCATCTAATGACGGACTTGGTCCACCCGCCACGTTCACCTGACACACCGTACTAACTGTATTACACTACACCAGGGGCCATCTAATGACGGACTTGGTCCACCCGCCACGTTCACCTGACACACCGTACTAACTGTATTACACTACACCAGGGGCCATCTAATGACGGACTTGGTCCACCCGCCACGTTCACCTGACACACCGTACTAACTGTATTACACTACACCAGGGGCCATCTAATGACGGACTTGGTCCACCCGCCACGTTCACCTGACACACCGTTCTAACTGTATTACACTACACCAGGGGCCATCTAATGACGGACTTGGTCCACCCGCCACGTTCACCTGACACACCGTACTAACTGTATTACACTACACCAGGGGCCATCTAATGACGGACTTGGTCCACCCGCCACATTCACCTGACACACCGTACTAACTGTATTACACTACACCAGGGGCCATCTAATGACGGACTTGGTCCACCCGCCACGTTCACCTGACACACCGTACTAACTGTATTACACTACACCAGGGGCCATCTAATGACGGACTTGGTCCACCCGCCACGTTCACCTGACACACCGTACTAACTGTATTACACTACACCAGGGGCCATCTAATGACGGACTTGGTCCACCCGCCACGTTCACCTGACACACCGTACTAACTGTATTACACTACACCAGGGGCCATCTAATGACGGACTTGGTCCACCCGCCACGTTCACCTGACACACCGTACTAACTGTATTACACTACACCAGGGGCCATCTAATGACGGACTTGGTCCACCCGCCACGTTCACCTGACACACCGTACTAACTGTATTACACTACACCAGGGGCCATCTAATGACGGACTTGGTCCACCCGCCACGTTCACCTGACACACCGTACTAACTGTATTACACTACACCAGGGGCCATCTAATGACGGACTTGGTCCACCCGCCACGTTCACCTGACACACCGTACTAACTGTATTACACTACACCAGAAGTCATTATATAGCAAACAAGTTCCACAACAACGCTCACCTGACAAACCGTACTGACTGTTAAACACTACACTAAGGGTCACCATATAACGGACACGTTTCACATACACCATGCTCACCTGACAAATATAAAATACTGAAATATTAGAGCACTACTTTTCTGCTTAACTAAAAGTCGAACATATGTAATCTACTCATAGCTCATGGTCGCAATACTAAGGACATATGTATACACATTTACACCAAGGTCAACAATAAAAAGATTACATGATTCATATCAAGTTCTACCTACAAATTTTACTAGTACACAATGATCCACGTTCCAAAAAACATATGAACTCCATTTACATTTAATCGTACTGGTTTACTATACAATCTACAATACAAACAATATGTGAACTAAATTTACATTCAATTGTGCTGGTTCACTATGATCCACAATATCAACAATATATGAACTAAATTTTCATCTAATTGCACTAGTTCACTATGATCCACAATATCAACAATATATGAACCAAATTTTCATTTCATTGCGCCGGTTCACTATGATCCACAATATCAACAATATATGAACCAAATTTTCATTTAATTGCGCTGGTTCACTATGATCCACAATATCAACAATATATGAACTAAATTTTCATCTAATTGCACTAGTTCACTATGATCCACAATATCAACAATATATGAACCAAATTTTCATTTCATTGCGCTGATTTCTTATGATCCAAAATACAGACAATATATAAATTTTATTATAAGCCAAAATAACTAAACTTTATGAATTTAGTAGCGTCAATAAATTGTAAAATTATGACCCAATATGTAATTAATGAAAAATCAAAATACTTATACAGTCAACCAACTCACAACATATAAAATAAATCATAACACAAAATTTATTAAATAAAGCCGAGCTTTACAATCACAAACTGCAATTCACGCTAAAAACTAAAATAAGTCATAATAACCAGTGCACGTTCTTTTATATCACTTTGTTTTTCACCTCACCAGTAATTTATTTAATCGCTTTATTTTCAAAAATCTTTCACTTCATTAAAATTTACATTTTTTTATATTATTTCTTCTTTTTGTTAGTTTTCGAAAAACACGTTTTATCATTAAACATTACGTTATCTTATTACACTATAATTCATTACAATTGGAAATATTTCATTTCAGTTACATAACTACATATAACTATATACTATAGTTCTCAATAAAATACTTTTTTTATATGAATGTAACAGTATCAATATTTAAGTACAAGTAACCGCAGTTAATATATTAATTTGAAATACAACCGAGAATATAAATAATGTGCAATAATAGATTAAGTAAGGAGTAGGTTTTGAAGAAAAAGGTTTTTATTACGTTTTACAAGAAATGTATAGGTATTACAGCTTTACAATAGATATAAAAGGATGTAGAGGGTTAAATCTTAGTTTTATTATATTTATCACAATAAAACAATGGTGCAGTTTGTATAATTAATTTCTATATTTAATTTTAATACATAGATAGAAAAACTTATATAAAAATTTTATACACAATATTTTTAATGCTTTTTTATTTTTTTTTAACGAATTTATTGTAGTTTTTTTTTAATTAAAATATATGTATATTCAAGTATGGCTTTTATTATGATTCACAGTTAATAACTGCTATAAAAAGGTAATTATTATTTCTTCAGGGAGTAGGAACTGTGACTAATTTTAACTATCCATACGTGACTAACATTTTTTTCATCTTAATCTTGTGATAAAATTTTTAAATTAACTGACAGACAGACAGAATAAATAGAGCTTAAAGTATAAAATTTACACGGATTTTTTTAAGAAGGTATAATAAGCATTAAGGATTTCTTATTTTTTTATTTTCTAAAGTGGTTAAAAGTAATAATATGCTGAATATTAGGCACAGTGAAGATAGCACATATGTTATTATATTAAAAATATAAAGTTTATGTTTAAATATTTTATTTGCACAAATTCTGTCAATCTAAGTACACTAAGTAAAAGTAGATTAAAAATTTTAAGTCACACAACATTTTTAATAATATTTGATAGTTCACTTTTTTGTCATGTACTTTTTAATCATGTATTATATTGATGTATTTAATATATCTGCGTTAACATAACTTTCTTTACATATTTAACATAATTAATACATATAACATAACATTTTAATGTAAGATTCCGTTCATTTTTATCTTTCCGTCTTTATAAATTGAAATCTATTACATGGTTTCGGTGATGGACATTATTGTTTTAATATGTAAATATTACATATCTAATATTTTTTTACAGATTTCTGAACGAGAATTCGATGAAACCTGACTTAAGTTACCAACAGACACACAGACGTACAACATGGAGTGTTTCTCTAATAAAACAAATTAGCAATGAGACTGTTTTATATGTATAATTTGTAAATAATTGTCTTAAAATTAAATGTATATTCGATAGCAAAAATATATCCAATATTTATTTGTATTTTGTATTCTCTAGAATTCTTTCTTTCTATCGCAAACATTCGTACAACAAAGTTGTGTAAATATTTGTTAGATAAAATTACACACTACCAACAGACAGACAACTCACTCCGTGTTGTATATATGTAAGAATATTAATTTAAGCTCTTGATATAGTACTGTAAGCTCCCCACGCATCTTCACTTGTATCATTAATTCCAAACCATTTCTAGTCTCACGTCACAGTTTTAAATTAAGTTATTTTTCACCTTCCTCATGTTCTCGGTGTTGCCATCAAATAGACGATTATATTATAAATATGGCAACACTGACAAATGTAAATATGATTTTTTTCGCTGTAAATTCGCAACTTGGATAAATATTTTATTTTATTGATACTAAGGCGGTTATGATTTTAAATGTCTTCCAATTTATACTATTGTGTATATTTTTGGTACTTAAAAATATATTGTATGAATTAAAAAGTTTTATGAGTATGAAATCAAATTTGACTAATAATCATCTTGAGATATATGAGATTATTAAAACAAAATTAAATTTAAAACTAACTTAGTTATAATTTAGGAAATTATCTGTAACTTTTTAATGATATTTTTATAACTTGTACCTCAATGTAATATTAAACATTCTTTTATATACTAAATAATGTATTTTAATTATAATTTTATAGAAAGGTGCGTATCATTATAACTTAACAATCTTATCTGTATGTTCTAGTGTAAGTCAGAAACAGTGCTAATACAGCGTGCTATGATTTTTATAAATAATTTACTGTTTGTAAAGAGACAAAGTAATATACGAAATATTGTAATTTAAACATTTAATTAACACGAAAGTATTAATTAATAATAGAATAAGTTATTACCAAATCTAAGATTATAAATAAATATATTGAAATTACTTTTTTTTTATTCATTTACCAAATCCGTTTAAAATAAAATGTTTATAATTATATATTTTAAACTTTCGCGATTTATACTATTCATATTTAATATAACGGGTCTTATCGCGATAACTGGTCGTCGGAGGGCGCGCGGTACACCAGTCAGCTCGTGACCACGGCGAATGTAACTTCGTCGAAACGTCGGGCAATAAAAAGGTATTACTACCATTAGTTATCGCGATAAGACCCGTTATATTAAATGTGAAAGATGTTTATAGTTTTACGTTAGTAAAAAAGTGCTTGCATTATATATATATTGCATATTTTTTGGTATATTTTCAGCTACATATTATTAAAATAAAAAAGGGAAAATAAAACATTTAAGATAACATAAAATATTTATTGTTTATTTTTTTATTTATAACAAAAGTATAAAAAATATCGTAATTTCCATTAACTTATATCTTTAATTCAATAATGTTTTCGAAAACATTTAAGCATTTTCTCACCCTAAAACCAAAATAAATACAACAAACACCAAATATTATTTTCATAGTCCAACACCGTTTTATCACGATTTAATTCATTAAATTAACAGATAACAAAAAAACATTTAAAGACAAAACTTCAAAAAGTTAAAAAAAATAGATTAATATACTTTAAATGGGCGCTGATAAGCAATACTATGTCAAGCCACAGTGACTTCATTTTGAGAAAATGGTATCTAAAGACGTACATCGTCTCTTTTCTGTTTTGATAAAAGGTATAATGAATTGATAGTAGATTGGTCTAATAAAAAGTTTTATATAATAATAAGTTTTTCAAAAATATTGAATTATTGCATATTACAAAATATTGATCACACTTCATTATTCGAAACATTTAATAAAGAAACTTTTATAGCTTAGATGACATGAAAAATTTTTGAAAGAATACATCAATATCTACGAATTTGTCCGTTGACACATTTTTGCTTATCGGCATCTTAATAATCTAAAGGAAATAAATTATCATATTATATAATAGATATGTTATAAACTCATGAAAGTTGGCGTACAAAATGGCGACCACTTTGGACGACGTTGCCTAGCAACCAGCTAGTGACAGAATATGAAAGGCGAGTTTCATTGGACCAATAAGACAAATGACGAGCTTGTCAAAATTTGAAATGGGTACAGGTTTTTAAAGTCAAATAGAATATTTTCAGTGGAATATATGTATCTATAGTGTTAAAATATCATTGAATTAAATGTTTTTTATTAATCAGGTATTAAAATAAAGAAATTTTATTTGTAAATCTTTAACATCTAAAATATTTATTACATAATAACTTTTATTTAAAAATATAATTGTAAGTATACAAACTTACAATTGAAATAACTCTCTTTGTAATACTTCATTATTTTAGACTTTACAAATTATCATTTTACATTTCTTTTGTGATAATAATATGATTTAAACTAAAATACATTTTTTAAAACAAAATTTAACTTGCAATTGTTTCTTTATGTTACAATTTCGATTGAACTGTCACGGGCTTACTCTTCAATTTCCACGTGTCCTGTAATAAATAATATTATTATATAAATTCATTGACATTATTATTATTAATATTATTATTATTTTAAACGCATCACACTCAACGGCCCCCATGAAGATCTCATGACCTTGTGTCGGGGGTCCGGAAACACACGACACAAACACAAACACCCAGACTACGACAAACATCCGTATGGCCAATACTGACATTTGCCGCGAGCGGGGATCGAACCCGCGACTGTTAGCGCTTCAGTCAGTTGCTGTGACCAGTGCGCCAATGTCATTATTAATTACAAAAAACTGATTAAATATAAAGATTTTCATTTCTTCATTCAATCTTCAATTCAATAGATTTGGACATTATTTTTATTTTATTTTTTTTTGGATATTATATTTGGATTCTGATTTTTGAGACACGAACAAGGGACCTCACTCTCACAGAAGATTGATCTAAAGTAGCTAATATAGGTGCTTTTCGTACAGGGAGTGAGAGAGATTGAACCCAACCCCTCCCCCATTCCTATCATTACTTCCTAATCTCTTCGGGATGTATTCCGTTTTAAGATAGAAATGTTATCGTGTCTTTTCTGGGGGATATAATGCCGATGTGCGGTTGATCACTTAACACATTCTTAACCGATTTCTAAAAAGAGGTAGTTCGCACTTTGGGGAACTTTTAAAATTTATTTTCACCTTGTTGACGCCTTGCATGTGCTAGCAAAACGCGAACACATGCAACGGCAACACCGAGCGTTAAAAAAAAAAAAAACAGCGCGTCTTTTCCGGAAGAAACGCTCTGTCACTCGCTCTCTTCATTCAGTCATTAAGCCAACTTATTGTGAATCTAAATTATATCATTAAAATAAAGCAGAAAGTTGTTTTAATAATTGACCACGCCGCCACGAAGCCATTGCCAATACCTGAGTTCAAACATTGGTTCCTTAGAGCCGGATGGTATTCCGCGGCAATTCAAGAACAAAGGACATATTGCGCAACACGAGGCGGCCATTACGCAACGCATTCGACGCATTATATTGAAGAAGAAAATGAAGACGATATCTCATTAATAAAACGCTTCTTTGGAAAACGCTGCATGAGAGATTGAGAACTGACGCAATTGGGTTTGCTTGCTTTATTTGCACTGCACGAGCACACTGGTTTTATGCGCACACTCAGTATACTTATTAAAAAAAAAAAAAAAAAAGTTACGTATAATTTCAATTTAATATTAACTTTCGGTTAACTTGCTTTGCATTAATACTTAATAGTCATAATAGTTTATTTCAGATATCAAAGGGACAATTCAGGGTAATTAATAATGGATTTCAAGTTATTAATTAAAAAACGTGGAAGCTATAAAGCTAAATTAACTCAGTTTAAATCTTATTTAGATATTTTACTAAGTTGTAATTCTTTAAGTACATTACAAATCAACGAATTAAAGATACGATTAGCCAAAATTGAAGAATTATATGCAGAATTTGATAATACTCAAAGTGAAATAGAACATACATGTGAAATTCCAGGTGATCAATATAAGGAACGCGAAACCTTCGAGTGCCAGTACTTCGGTGCGATCGCCGCTGCCCGAGAAATCTTGAGCAAACAAGAGACAAATGCTGACTTCGGATCGGCTGCAGGTTCTAGTACTGTTTCTGTACCTAAAGGTGGGCCAAAACTTAAATTACCTACTATTCACTTACCTTCCTTTTCGGGTCAGTATCATGACTGGTTAGAGTTCCGTGACACATACACTTCGCTTATACACTCAGATATTACAATACCTAAAATAAGTAAGTTTCATTACTTACGTGCTGCATTAAAGGATAGTGCTGCGTTAATTATTAGCTCTCTTGACTTCTCAGCTGACAATTATGACATTGCATGGGAGTTACTAAGTGATCGGTACAATAATGAAAGACTTCTTGTAAATAATCACATACAAGCGATTTTTAAAATTGAAACCATAACAAGAGAATCTCCTAAAGCTTTACGCAACATGATTGACACTGTAAATCGTAATTTAAGAGCCTTAAACTCACTGAACTTACGTACTGATAGTTGGGATGTCCTGATAATACATATAGTTGCCAATAAATTAGATGCAGTAACAAGTCGTGAGTGGGAAACTTACCGTAATACATTAATCGAGTTACCCAAGTTATCTGATTTCAATAAATTTCTTAAAAATCGAGCTGACTTATTGGAGACTATGGTGGAAGTTCATCTTAACACACCACGAAGAAGATATAGTGATACAACACATGTTAAACAAAAATCATTTACTATAAATTCACAACCTCCGCCCTTAAAGGATACATATACTTGTCCGATGTGTAAAAACAATCATGCTATTTACCAGTGTTTAAAGTTCAAATCATTATCTATAGAAGCTCGTATTCAAAAAGCAAAATTCTTAAAGCTTTGTCTGAACTGTTTGCGCCAAGGCCACATGGCAAACAAATGTAAATTAGGTTCATGTAGAATCTGTCATAAATCTCATAATACATTATTACATTTAAATGAGGCTTCCAGCGTATCTCATCCAATTCAATCTGACAGTCCAGATATTTCTGTTGAGGCAACACAAGCTACTCCTGAAACTAACAATGTAGTTCTCTGCACTTCACAGCCTGACATTCATCCACAATGTTTAATTAGTTCAGAGGATATTGTGGTTGCGTCACCATATAATAATCAATGCGTGGTATTGTTGTCAACAGCTCTGATTCAAATAAATGACTGCAATGGCCACAAACAAACGATTCGTGCTTTAATAGATAATGGAAGCTCATCCAGCTTTATCACTCAAACATTATGTGCTAGTCTTAAATTGCCAACCACATCAACCACGGCTTTAGTTGAAGGGTTAAACAAACAATCTTCTTGCATTTCAAAACGTTGTGATGTCATTATATCATCACTAATTAATTCATATTCTGAAAGGATTACTTGTTTTGTTGTTCCTTGCATTACTCAGTGTTTGCCATCCGTGAAAATTGACTATAAAACATTAGACATTCCTCAAAACATTACATTAGCGGATCCTTCATTCCACACACCATCTCAAGTAGATATGCTGCTTGGAGCAGACTTGTTTTGGAGTATACTTTCTTTTAACCATGTCTCGCTGGGTAAAAACAAACCTACATTATGTGAAACTAAATTCGGTTGGCTTATATCTGGGCCAATTCCAATTCAACATAACATTAAGAATACAGTCCATTGCAAGCATACTATGACACATTATGATGATCAACTTCAGGATCAATTGTCAAAATTTTTTGAACTTGAAACTGTCACAATTCACAAACCCATTACACAAGATGAACAAGAATGTGAACGTAATTTTATAGAAACTACAACTCGTGAAGATAATGGTCGATTTGTTGTAGAGATTCCTTTAAAAAAATCACCTCAACTTCTTGGAGACACATATGAACAAGCATTATCAAGATTCATATCATTAGAACGTAGATTTAAACGTGATCCATGTTTTAAAAAACAATACACTGAATTCATTAAAGAATATATTTCATTAGGTCATATGTCAGAAACCACATTACTTAATCAGGATTCATGCACATACATTATGCCACATCATGGAGTTCTAAGGGAATCAAGCTTATCAACTAAGTTACGGGTCGTGTTTGATGCCTCAGCAAAAAGCTCAACAAATATATCCTTTAACGACATTCAAAGAGTCGGACCTATTGTTCAAAATGATCTCATCCATATTCTCATTCGATTTAGACAATACAAGTATGTTGTGACTGCTGATGTTGAAAAAATGTATCGTATGATTAATGTTTCAGAACACCAACGTACTCTACAACAGATACTTTGGCGTTTCGAGCCTCATGAAAAACTTAAACAATATAAACTTAACACAGTTACTTATGGTACAGCATCAGCACCATATTTAGCTACTAGATGTTTAGTTCAACTGGGTAAAGAATGCACCAATAAATTAGTTTCAGATGCTATTATTCAAGGGTTTTATGTTGATGACTTTACATTTGGACATAACTGCGAATATCAGCTTATAGATATTTGTAAAGGTGTAATAAACCAACTAAAAAGCGGTCAATTTTACTTACGAAAGTGGCATTCCAATAACTCACATATAATAAAAAATCTCATCGGTGAAAACAACACAGATGAATTACTTAATTTAAGTAATCATGAATATTCAAAAACATTGGGGTTGCTTTGGTCGTGTAAAGAGGATAAACTGTTATATTCAGTTAATGGTTTTCAACACAAACATACTACCAAACGTACAATTTTATCCACCATGGCACAAATATTTGATCCTCTAGGTTTGATTAATCCCTGTATATTGCAAGCAAAAATTATATTACAGAAATTGTGGTCTTTAAAAATTACATGGGATGAAAATATTCCTGTGGACATTCAGGCTGCCTGGTCCAAGTTTATGAACTCTTTACTTTACATTAATAATATACAGATTCCTAGACATGTCATTTGTGACTGTTCTGTCGTATGTGAAATTCACACATTCAGTGATGCATCAACTCAATCTTACAGTGCATGCACTTATATTCGTTCCATATCCAAAGATAATAAAGTGTCAGTTCATCTAGTGACTGCTAAGAGCCGCGTTGCTCCTATCAAGCCCATTACAGTGCCACGGTTAGAGTTGTGCGGAGCTCTATTAGCAGCCCGTCTGGCTAATAAAGTCATATCTGCATTAGGTATGGAAACAAACAGATGTTTTTACTGGTGCGATTCAACCATTGTTCTGGGTTGGATTAAATCAACTAAAATAAAATTATTAAAACAGTTTGTTTATAATAGAATTCATGAAATTAATACTCTTACAGAATCAAGTACGTGGCGATACGTGCCTACGCGTTCAAATCCTGCTGACATTGGATCACGGGGAGCTGACGCAAAGCAATTAGAATCCAGTAGCTTATGGTGGACAGGTCCGAAATTTTTGCTTGAATCCGAATCTTGCTGGCCAATTCAACCAAAAAATATAAAAGAAAGTGAATTGCCAGAATTTAAAATTCAAAGTCATGTTAATATATCAGATAGATCAACAGAAGAATTCATAACATTATTTTCTGATTTTAGTAAACTTCAACGTGTCACAGCCTATATACAAAGATTCTTACACAATTGTCGTTATCCAAAAAACATACTTAACGGGTTTTTAAGTTTAAATGAGCTTAACTTAGCATTAAACACATTATGTAAAATATCTCAACGCGAAAATTTTGAACTAGAATATAAATTATTACATAATAACAAACAATTGCCTGCAAAAAATAAATTACTCCATCTAAATCCATTTTTACATTCAGATGGCCTTATAAGAGTTGGAGGAAGACTTTCTAATTCACACTACGACTATGACACAAAACATCCAATATTGTTACATGCACGTCACCATCTTACAATAATTATTTTTAAATATTACCATAAGCTACTAATGCATGCAGGTCCACAGTTACTGCTAACAAACATACGTCATAAATTTTGGGTTTTAAATGGCAGAAACCTGGCTAGGAAAACAGTCCATAATTGTGTTACATGTTGTCGTTTTTCAGGAAGAGTAAAACAACCTATCATGGGCAATCTTCCTGAACAACGCTTGCATGCTGACTATCCATTTTCTAACACAGCTGTAGATTATGCAGGTCCTGTCGTGATACTGAACCGAAAAGGTAGAGGTGCTTGTTTAATAAAGGCATACATATGTATTTTTGTATGTTTGGCCGTTAAAGCAGTACATATTGAACTTGTAACCGATCTGAGCTCTGAAACCTTTATTGCTGCCTTAAGCAGATTCATTGCTCGTAGGGGAAAACCAGTCAATATTTTCTCGGACAACGGAACATGTTTTGTAGGCGCGTGTAACGAATTGTCAAAGTTCTTAAAATCAAATTCTGAATATATTGGTTCACATGCTTCAAATTTATCAATTAACTTTAAATTCTCTCCGGCATATAGTCCACATTTTAATGGTTTAGCTGAGAGTGCCGTAAAATCAGTGAAGTATCATTTAAAGCGCATCTTATCTTTTGCAAATCTCACATATGAAGAAATGAATACAGTTCTCACGCAGATCGAGGCTATCTTGAACTCAAGGCCTATAACTCCCTTGTCTTCTGACCCAACTGATCTAGTCGCTCTTACACCAGCGCACTTTCTTCTTGGACGAACGCTTACAGTATTATCTTCTCCTCAAATGCAAGATATCACGAAGTTAAATAACTTCTCACGGTATATGAGAACGCAACAATTAAAGGGCCATTTTTGGGATAGATTTTATAAAGAATACATTTCAGAACTCCAACAACGACAGAAATGGCAACGCAAAGAAGAAGGATTGCGACTGGGTGAAATGGTGCTCGTGAAGGACGATCGCCTGCCTCCTAACAAATGGCTGCTTGGGCGAGTAACCGGTCTGTTTCCGGGTGCTGACAACATCACGAGGGTAGCTGACGTAAGGACTACTTCGGGAACAATACGACGAGCTTTCAACCGACTATGCCCTCTACCAATGGTGGATCATCCTGATATTCCAACGAACTAAAATGTCCCTGACGCCTGACGACACATGTCTTTCCGGGGCCCCAATATGTTGACGCCTTGCATGTGCTAGCAAAACGCGAACACATGCAACGGCAACACCGAGCGTTAAAAAAAAAAAAAACAGCGCGTCTTTTCCGGAAGAAACGCTCTGTCACTCGCTCTCTTCATTCAGTCATTAAGCCAACTTATTGTGAATCTAAATTATATCATTAAAATAAAGCAGAAAGTTGTTTTAATAATTGACCACGCCGCCACGAAGCCATTGCCAATACCTGAGTTCAAACACACCTACTATTCGACACATCTCGACAGATTTGGGTTAATTTTTGTTTGAAACTCCTTTGAACCCATTGCATTTTTATAAAAATCGCTACAGTATAGTCAATTTTCCTTTACTTGACTTATTGGGTGGCAATACTTCGAATTTTTCATTATAAAAAATCATTCAGTTCAATCATTCGATCTCTAATTTCTCGTTTCTCTTATGTGTGGTTAGAAGTACGCCATATTTTTTTTATTTTTTTTTATTTTAGGATCTCCAACAAAAGATACACACCAAAAAAATTTAAAAAAAGGACAATGTTACTTTACAATATGTGTGCTCCTTCAATTATAGGCGACCACAGCTTGCTCATATAAATAATTAACATTTTATAAATAGAAATGAAGAAACGTAAAATTAATAAATTGTTAACTTAAAACAAAAATTAAAAGAACTGTTAATTATATTATATAAATAAGAATAATATATACAATATATACAGCTGTAATATATTAATAAAGTATTTTATTGAGGCAACTCTTATATTCGTTTAATTTTATGGTAAATATATCTAAATCAGCATGTTGCATTGAAAGTATATTGTATTGCTTACAGACTCTTGGCAAAGAAGCAAAATGCCCCAGATTAGTTTTAGACGTGGGGATGTAAAATAAACGGTATGAACTTATACGAGGCAAACGAGGAGGAATATTAAATTTTAGAAATTGTAATAAGTGACTACAGTCAACTTTCGCGTTCACAATCTATACTTATAATAAATCTGTAGAGAGGTCAATTCTGTACATGAAATATATTTTCAAAATAACTATTAGGGGGTGATTAGTGATCGATACTGATGCCAAAAATGCAATCAGTAAAATTTTTGTCTGTCTGTCTGTCTGTCTGTCTGTCTGTATGTATGTTCCTTATAGAAACAAAAAGTACTCGACGGATTTTAACGAAACTTAGTACAATTATTCTTCATACTCCTGGGCAGGTTATAGTATACTTTTCATCACGTTACAATCAATAGGAGCAGAGTAGTGAAGGGAAACTTTGGGAGAACGGGAGACGTTACTCCCAATTTTTAAGCTTCCGCCGCGTATGCAGCCTTAATGGTTAAATTTACATAGAAATCATGTATGACAGAAATATTCTACATAGAACTTTCTAAAAAATATCCCGCAACAGCATTTGTCTATCTTTTATGGTTGACTCACAATAGCACGTGTAACTCCCGATAGCTTAGCAGTTCGGAGAATTCTGATTATATTTGTTTACTCTTACGTTTATAAGACTTACTCATCCCTTATTTAAAAAAGTTAACATTATTACCTATTCAATTAAAAAATCATAGAAATCAAGTATTGTGGATTGACATTTTATATTTCCCTCCCAAAATACGATCTGTCTGTCACATAAAAACCACTGAACCCTGAGGAAGGACATACGCTACTTTTTTACGAAAAACGACGAAAACGCGGACGAAGTCGCAGGCAAAAGCTAGTTTTATATAAGACTGTTAAATCAATAATCTTTCTGCGACAAGCTAACGAAGTCGTCTGGTAGTGTTTGAGCCGATCGAAATAACTAAGGTTTTTGGCCTTAATGTCACTGTAAGAAAGATGATAGAGGAAACGCTTTTGGACGCTTTCTAGCCGTTTTTTATAGACGTCGTAATGTGGGTTCCAGATTATACTGTTATATTCTCGGATAGGACGGACAAGTGCGTTAAATAATTTTATTTTAGTTGACGGCTTTTTGAAATCTTTGCTATTTTTAAGGACAAATCCTAGTATTTTAAATCCCTTCGATGTAGTGTTTAAGATGTGGGTATTGTATCGAAGCTTTGAGTCAAGAGTTATACCAAGGTCCCTTATTGTATCTAACTTTTCAATTTGATGCGTATCAATATAATATTTGTTCGAACTGGTAGTTTTATTGCGAGTAAATTGTATGTAATGACATTTGGTAGTATTAAGTGACATCTTGTTTGTGCGATACCAGCAGGTCAATCTATTAATATCTTTATGTAATTTATATACACCACTGCTGTTTTCTATGGATTTCATTAATTTAAGATCATCTGCATATAAATAATATTGTGAGTGCTGAAAACATTCTGATATATCGTCAATGAAGACATTAAACAGCATTGGACCAAGATGCGAGCCTTGCGGCACGCCAAAAGTAGCCGAGCAGGTGTAGGATTTGTGGCCACTGATGACTACATTAAATGTTCTACCATGAAGGTATGAACGAAACCTGGAAAGTAATATACCTCCAATACCTGTGTGTAGTGAAAGCTTGTTTAGGAAGATTTTGTGGTCTACTTTGTCAAAGGCTTTACTGAAGTCGGTGTAAATTGAATCAGACAGATTGATATCATCTGCTAAATAGGACAAGTAACACAAAATAGACTATACAGTAGGTAATCTAGTTTAGATCATTCAAGACGAAATTATGTATTTTGCCAAAAGAATAGTACCTCAAAGCTGAGTTTGAACCCTCTCCGCTCCGCCTCGGCCTCCACCTCCCGCGCGAGCGCGTGCTGCACGGTGCCGTCCGTGTTGATGTACTCGCAGTGTTCGCTCGCGTAGTGAGCCGTTATACTCTTGCGGTGACGCTGATGAATTAATAATTGGATAATAAGCAATAATGTGTCAAGCCACAAAAAGTCAAATTCAGAGATATTAATAAATTTTGATAATGCGTCGTCTATATAACATTATTCTAAACAATTTCAAGTAATTTAAACTACATAAGTAGGAAAAAATCCAATTGTTGATTCTTATAAATCCTCATAAATGGTGCAATGAACAAAACGCACAGTTTTTTTTTAATAAACTAATAATCCAGTTTTGGTTTTGGTTTATCGCGCCGAGTTGAAAAATTCATTTATAAACAATTTCATTATATTTCATATTTAAATTAAACTCATGAAAACTGAATTCGTCACTTGACGTCGATTGTACGAGGCGTGCAAGCAATGGTGCCCAAATATTTAAATATTACATAAGCAAAATATTGTTTTCTTTATTCTTTTATGGAATGTAATGTTAGATCTTCTAGAACTCCCAATTTGAAGAAAATTTATTAAAAATCAAATGCCCTATATTTATACAGAGTTGTTAAAACCCCAGTAATAACACAAACCCCAATAGTAACTTACAAAACTTCACTATGACGTCTAATAGTGCCATTCATTACTAAAAATTTTAAGATATATCATTTAAATATAAAAAAAACATTGATGTTTTAACAACTATTAATAAATATCGGCTTGTTAAGGTTTAATGGGACAATGATGACAATATAGGAACTGAAGCTTACTATATTTTTTACCTCCACCCACAATTTCTTATATCATATGGATGCTGATAAGCAATAATGTGTCAACCCACCAAAAGTCAAATTTAAAGATATTGATGTAATATGATACTGCATTACGTATTTAATATTATAACAAAATTTTACTAACTAAGAATATTGAAGTGTTTTCCATTATTGGGTTATGCAATAAGCTCATATATTTGAAAAACTTACTACTAGATAAAAATCTTTACTAGCCAATTTGCTTATAATTCACTAGACTTATTATCAAAATAGAAAAGAAGGATATATCGAGGTATAAGACTCAGATGAACGTATCTACGTTTTAAAAGTTTTACTTTTTCCTAATTTAGCAGTACTCATAATATAGTTTTTTTTGGTTCTATACAAAAGTGGTTCTAATAATAAATATATCGTTTTTTTTGGAATTAGTGGAATCTTAAATTACGTTGTTTTGTCATTTCATACAAAACATTTTTAATGGTTTTAGTTTAAAAAAAAGATTTTCGATATTTTGTAGATACGTTCATCTGGTTGTTATACCGCGATGTACTTCTTCAAACATATTTATTAAGAATAGATTTGATATCTTTAGACGCCATTTTCTCAAAATGCAGTCCATGTGGTTTGACACTGTATTGCTTATCAGGCTCCATATATAGTCCTATGCCAAGTCGATTGTCTGAAAGAGATCGCTCTTCTTTTAGCGTATATTCTGTCTCTATGTTATTCTTTCGTAATTTATGGTGTACAATAAAGTATATTTCATTCATTAATTCATACTATAGGTTTTTTGCTTGTTTTTTTTTTCTTTTTTTATAGGATAGGGGACAAACAAACTGACAGATCACCTGCCGAAAAGTGAATACTGGCATCCATAGACATTTGCAACACCAGAGAAGCTACCAAAGCTTTTCTAGAAGGTCTGCAGGTCATATCTGTTCGGAAATACCACATACGGCAATTCATTCCACAATTTTGTGGTGCAGGACAGAAAGTTTCTGTTAAGTGCTCTGCTAACAAAGGGGGGTGGTGGTAGAAGAATTAAATTGTTAATACGTATAATTGTGTATACTCACCCCGCTGGTATTCGCTCCAGATCCGTGTACTAATAAGGGATGAAAGAATACAGTGTCCCCCGGACTCATTTCCAGCTGGAAGTATGGTTGTTGTGATACTGAAGAGTCTGAAATCCCGTGGTATATTCTACTGGCGCCCTGGATTGATTATAGAAAATAACGTATTAAAACTTATAAAATATAACATGTTTTAACAGACTTCCAAAAAAAAAGAGATTCCCCGTCCATCATGACTTTTAAGGATTGTGGACCGATTTTAAAAAATTAGTTTTAAAAGGGTTTTCAATTGTCATCAGGTCAGAATCTGATGGTAGTATCCTGGAGAAATCGAGGGAATTTTTCGTATATTATGGGCACATCTATACCGATTTGGGTATTTTTTTATATTAACTCGTGTATTTGTTATCGGAAATCAATATGGAGAAGTGGAACTGATGATGGAGAATACAGATGGCCATCGGAACTACTCAATAACAAGTATTTACGGGTTGCGATTCGATTACTTCAATTTGTTAAACAATTTATGCTCGTCACAGTGCATAAAGTGGAGCTGATGGTGCAACACCAGGAGAACTCCTCAATAATTAACAGCCCTGCATCGGGAAAACCAATATTTTGTAAATGCTGATAAGCAGGTGGCATTAGACTTTTGTAACTTAGGTACTGTCTTACTATGTTCGTAACTTAAAAGTGTAAATTTATTTTTTTCTAATGAATCTTATTTTAATGTTACTTTCTCAGTTTTCGTAAATGTAAATGATGCTATTGCCTTATTCTAGTTTGGATATTTTATTTCAGTAAATTATTATAGTTTCTTGGTCTTTTCCGTAGAAATTACTTTCCGAACCGGTGGTAGGTTACTCAAAATACTAATTTGTAACGTGACGATTTAAAAGCGTTTTAAAAGCCTACTTTAATAATATATTTTTTGAATTTGAATTTAAATGTAATTAAAAGCACGAATATGGTGACAACCTGTAACCTTTTAGTGTAGTCTTGTTAGTTATTTCAAATGATTCAACATTTTAAAACCTACAAGGGCGCCATCTAGCGCAACCTAGACAAAACACATTTAAAAACTTTTTTGAAATTAATATTGACTTACGGTTGAGGATGCATGGGGATATAAAACATTTTGTTTATGTGACTTCGGTATTACATATAAACAGCCATTTTCAATAGTGACGTCATCTACAGCCGTCCAAGCTGCTATTATCTTTTCAGCAGGACGAAAAGGAAAATAGAACAGATCCTGAAATATATAAAAAAAAGAAATTTAAGTAAAATCTGTATATAATCAGGGGTTCTAATTTTGTAACTTATACAATAATATCGACGGGGATACTGCAGAACCACGTATCTAGTTTTACCTACAAAGTCTAAGTTTGAAAGAAATATTAAATTACATTATTGATATATAAAAATTAAAACTGGCTGAGATGTTCACTGACTGATCGATCAACGCAATCGAAACCGCTGGGTCTAGAAACATGAAATTTTGCACAATTCCTCCTTACATAACGTAAGTATGCACTAAGAAAGATGGATATATACTTCTTCAAACAAATTTATTAAGGATAGATTTGACACCATTTTCTTGAAATGAAGTCCGTATGTCTCGACACAGCATTGCTTATCAGCGTCCAATGACTGTTATGGAAATGGCTCAAGTTATTTAGTTTAAATGGTTTCATAGTTACCTGGTGAGGTGGATGGCTGACGCTGCCGGGTGGCTTATTAATGAACATGCTGTTCATAACCCTTATATCGGAGCCAATGAATTGCGTCACGACGTCTATCACACGCGGGTGTTCCGTATACGTCATGAACACATCGTCGTAGTGGATCTCTTGAAGCTGGAAGATTTGACGTAGCATGAATGTACAGTAATACATAATTTCGTACAGCATGGACGTATATGGGGAGGGGGGGGGGGGGGGGAAGTAGCGCGTCCAGACTCCCCACCTTAGTATACTATACTTAGTACGTTAAATGAATGGCAATGACACTGGTTTATATAACTTCTAATTAACTGAGTTACACGATGTCCGGATAAAAACTCGTTTATCTTTGTACATTTTAGACTTACCCCCCTCCCCACTTCGGACGGACCCTTCCCATATGAAAGCTATAGTATACAGGGTGTCCCTTAATATAATGATTAACTTGACGTTAAATACCCGGTCATAACGGACCAAATAACCGAAAACAGTTTTAGTAAAGTTTTTCTCTAAGTTATTAAGAGGTAAGTGTAAACTGAACTTACGTCGTGCGACGCGTCAGTACGAGGTGCGAGTAGTCTAAATCATCGGTACAAATATTTAACTATTTTATAAGTACAAAAATCGAATTTTTTATACCAATTATTATAACTTTTTCCCTTAGAAACATCCATTTAATTAAAAGTTGAACGTATTTATGACCTCATCCACATTTTTTCTTTGTAATTGTACTCATGCGATTAATTGCGTTACTAACAGCAACGTAATCTATCTATCAACTATCAATTAATATTAATTCTATTGTAGTAGAGTCAAGCTGATTCCTTATACAGTGTGGAACTTTACACTTTTATTGCTGCAATATTCATGTCCAATCAACTCGACTTATTTATATAGACTGTTTTCATGTACATAGATTACAATCCTTCGAGCTATACATTTTATTTGCAATAATAATATTGAGGTCAATAATCGAGATAAAATGTATTCTATCTTTAAAATGAACCAATTGCATATAGTGTGCAAGAATTTATAAAGATCTCTTGAATAGTATATATATATATATATATATATATATATATATATATATATATATATATATGTATATATATGTTCAGGTCAGGGTCTGCTTCAAAAATCAAAATCAAAACATTTTTATTTAAAATAGAAATTTACATTCTCGTCGTCCTCTGAACGTCAAGAAAGTGAAGCTACACCACTGAATCAATTTTGTTTTTGGTAAGAATTAGATTGAAACATGTAGAAGGAAACTGGCCTCATTTTGTCATGAAAATAAAATGTCAAGGGTATGAAATAAGGGATGGAAGTTTTTGATGAAGAGACAGAGTCGGGAACCAATTTGTATTAGTTATTAATAAAATAAAAAGAAAAGGTAAAAAGGTTAATTAAAATAATAATATATAATTAAAACTTAAAACTTATTATTATCGATGTTATCAAAATAATAGTGGTTTTTGAATTAATCATATTAATTTAAATAACTATGTTTTTGAAAAACAAAATTACATGTTTAAGTTATAAACAAAGAAATGTTAGATTTTATTTGTTTTTTGGTGCAAAATCGGAATTGCTGTTTCGATTTTATCATGTACTAATCACTGCCGTCGACTTTGTCCGCGTGGTATGTTAATAAAAATTATCCTGTGATATTTTTAGAGATTTTTTTTGGTAGTTTTAGTGTGAAATAGCAACAAACATTCACTTATCCATTATCCTTTGAAGTTTTTGTCAATGAACCTTCAAAGCATGGGTGTTCTGTATATACGTTCAACTTTTAACTAAGGGGCCGTCCATTAATCACGTGATGTTTTTAGCAACGTTTTAGACCACCCTCTCCCCTGGTTTGTACCTACTACCTCGAGAATTCTGAAAAATTATGCAACCGTATATATTCATATTTAACAAAACGGGTCTTATCGCGATAACAAATGGTGGTAATACCTTTTTATTGTCCGACGTTTCGAAGAAGTTGTATTCGTCGTCACGGTCAGTACGACGAATGCAACGCGATAAGACCCGTTTTAATAAATACTAGCTGTGCCCGCGACTTCGTACGTGTGGATTACAGAACGCTTGGCATGTCCCCTGCAAAGCAAGGTTATAATAGTCTGCGGTGCTGCTCAAGAAAGGAGCTTTTTACTTTGGATTTACGAACTTTCTGGTTGTATTTATAAGCAGGCACTAACTCAAATACGGTATTCCTCCAAGGTTTTCACAATAAATGTTGACGAAAAGTGTTTTGTGCTAGTCTTTAACATTTCGACTGTAAAACAATATGTTCCCGCCGAGGTTCTCCTTATATTATATATCGGATGACTTTTTTAACTGAGCTTAATAGACCAAATCTGGAACTATAAGGAATCGCGAAAAATACTTAAAGGAGTCTCGTGTCCGATTTTGAGAAATCTAAAATTGCATCATTAGTTTTTTTGATTTCATGATTCTCCTGGCCAGGAATAGAAGCCACTAATTTTGAAAAAATCAAATACATTCTGTATTATTGCATCACCTAATAGTGTCACCTATAAGAATCAATTTTTAAAGTGACAAATGAAAGAAAAGGATTTTTTTTCTACAAAATAACATTAAATAGATTCATGAATTAGAAGTTAAGTAATCGATTCTACTCAGACAAATTCAAATAAGTGAGTCAAGTTATGGGTCCCGGTAAGTTTAGAAAAAAAGCCTGCATTACTTCGAACGATTTGTTCACAGGTTGCATCAACATGCTAGTCACCTACTAAAGTTAGGAAGAGTGTGAACAATACAATTGAAAATATATAACATGAATAAGTTACAGTAACTTCTTTTTTGTTTGTCTACTTTTTCTATGTGAGCTATACAAAGTTGATAGAATGTGACGTTTGTTTTGGTCCCCATCACCTACTTCGTTACCTAGGTAGGTTTAGATAATTCTTAAAAATATTAATCATTTTATTCAAAATCTACATTTCAATTGACTCGGCTGTTGTACTCACCCGCTATTAGCGTTACAACATCCCGTTATAATTTTAAAATTTCACTTTTAGGTATGATCCGTTTTTTGAAGAATTACTACAGATTTAATTAATGTATGAATTTGATTGAATTTTGTAAAAAATTAGCTTTGTCTTTTTGTTGCAACTGTATACTATTCCTCCCTAAAGTTGATCCTTATAATATGTGACAGTATCAGACGATGCAATAATACAGAATCTTAATTTTTGCAAAATCAACGTGTTCGTTTCTGGCTAGGAAAACTTATTTTTCAAAAAACTTATGATAGGTACTGTTTTAGTTTTTATCAAAATCGGCTCTGTGACTCCTTTAATTATTTTTCGCCATTGCTTATAGTTTCGGAATTGGTCTATAATATCCCGTAAAAAAATACCTAGTAAATATATTATTTTTTTTTAATTATTATATTTATATAATATATATCTTCTCTATTTGAATCAGATGTTTTTCAATATTTCATTGGTTTCAATTTTGTTCCTTATTACATTAGCTTTCTGCTAGTGAAAGTTTTATCAAAATCGGTCCAGCTGTTTCAGATATTAGCCGAAACAAACTGAGTGACAAATGGACAGACAAAAATTTTAAAATTGGTAATTTTGTTGTCAGTACCGTGTATACTTTCATATGCATTTATTTAAAATTACAGACAAATCAATTTTATTTATTTGTATAGATGTACCCTCCCCTTTCCTTCTTAAGTTGGATATTGTTCACTATTATATTAGTTTCTACAATATTCTCTTTTTCACTTATTCATTAAAATAAATATATTTTTTTATAAAAGTAGCCTAAGTTAATCACGTAATAGCATCCACATTAGCATATTCATTTTACCGCTTAAGTTGAAATCAAGAAATCTACAGAAGACAAAAAAAAACGGAATAATTTTCCAGCTATGCCATTATGTAACGTAAAATTAGATTTTTTTTTATCTACAATTAGCAACTCGCCCTAGCTCCGCACGGGTGTAAGCTAATTTATAACGAAATCACATTAAACATTCTAGGGATTCTTGTTTTTACTCTATTATATGCATGTATTACAAACTTTCATATTAAATCACTAGATCGTTTAAGCGTTAAAGCTTTATTGTTATTTGTACGCAAGTAATTATGAAGAAGGTATGCGCTAAAAAAGGTCCTTCAAAACGCCACCCCCCAAATGAGTGACACGGGGTCTCAAAGTTTTAAGCTTGATTGTATACTTACCTTATTTATTAAATTCTCTCCCGTCACTCCTTTGCCTTTAAGAGAACGTTCCTTTACGATGGTTATACTGCCCCTATTCACGAGACCCTTGCAGAACTGGAGAAATCTTTGTCTGTAATAGAAATTGTTATGAGTGATAAATTATACATTAAAATCCAAATTTAAATTCAAAATATACTTTATACAAATGGGCTTTTTAAAACACTTTCGAATCGTCAAGTTGCAAGTGAAAAGATTTTTTTTAAGCTACCACAGGTTCGGAATGTAGTCTCTACCGAGAAGAATCGGCAACTCGATAGGTACTCTTTCAAAATCATTCATACATAGTGGATTTTTATGACATTTTTTTATATCCTATTAGAAATACTGCGTACATTAAATCCACGTCTCTTTGTCGTTAAAATAATGTTATACAGAATATGCTTTATCTATTAAATATTTTTTATACATAGGCTTTAACCTTATTAAGTGGCATCATTAATATTAATGTCTTATGTTAAATTGTGTAATGTTTAAACATCAATTGTTAATAATTTACAAACTGGAAAATCGCTTTGAATATATTTTTTTGTTTTGTACACCTCATATCGGTGTGGTTTAGGAAGAACGAAAATAACAAAAACCCTAAAGAATCTGTGGAAAAATCGAATAATTCGAAATTGGCAATGTTAGGTTGTACAAAATTCACGGAACATCAGATAGATATGTACATTTTTACATATTTTGGAGTGAAAACATTTGTCTATGAATGTAGAGGCAAAGTTTTTCTTTTAATTGATCTTAAAATTGAAGCCAACTGGACCTCAATACTGTCATCGTCAGTGAACAAGTCATTTATTTATTTGTTTTCTAGCTACTTTATACTAGCTGACGAACTTCGTACTTCTTCAGAATCCATAAATGTCGTGTTAACTTGTTATCCGTTTATATATAAAATCACTTGTCCTGACTGATTCATCAACGCAAAACTTACATAGCTGGGGCTTCATACACATGCTTTTTGATGTTAATAAACACAAAACAGATATATCAGTTTTCTGAATAGCTTCTATCAAATTCCAAAATATGCGCTAGCAAAGCCGCGAGAAACTGTTAGTACTATATAAAGTTTATGTATATATGTACAAGATAATTAATAAACTTTTAGTACATTTTTAATATGCGTATATTTGGATTGGAGACAATTCCAACAAATAAAGAATCTTAAAAACCAGTTTAATCATGCTTGAGCTAAATGGTGTAATTAACTCGATTTGATTACACATAAGCATGACAACTCCATTATCATATACATAATTATATACATTTTACCGCTTAAGTTGAAGTTAAAAACTCTACAGAAGAGCAAAAAAAAACGGAATAATTTTCCAGCTATGCCATTATGAAACAATATTTAAATTGTATATTTTTTGTTTCGGTTACGTAAAATTAGATTTATCTACAATTAGCAACTCGCCCTAGCTCCGCGCGGGTGTAATGTAATTTATAACGACATCACATTAAACATTTTTGGGGTTCTTGTTTTTGTTCTGTTATATAATATGCATGTATTACATATAAACTTTCATCTTAAATCAGTAGATCGAGATATTTATCTATATCTATTTAGATATCACTTAAATCTAAGTGAACAGACGGTAAGACTTTGTTTAATCTATACTAATATTATAAAGAGGAAAGATTTGTTTGTTTGTAATGAATAGGCTCCGAAAGTATTGGACCGATTTCAAAAATTCTTTCACCTTTGGGAAGCTACATTATCCCCGAGTAATATAGGCTATATTATATTAAGATAAATAAATAAATAAATAAATTAATTAAAAAAAATTCAAACTTCCTTTATAATTTTACTTTTTTTTTTGAAACCCGACGCAAAAAAGAAGGATGGATGTGTGTGCGTGCGTGCCTGCGTGTGTGTGTATGTATGTACCCGTGCGAAGCCGGAGCGGGGCGCTAGTACTATGTAAAGATACCATGTATAATAGATAAAGACATTAAAATCACAACTAATTTCAAAATAATTAGAAGACGTACTTATTCCAGTTATACTGATTTTGATAAAAAAATCTAAGGGAACAATCTGAAAGAATACCCTTTCAAATATAAATTTTCACAATCGCATACGAATAATACATACGAATGAACTCCTCCTTTTTGAAGTCGGCTGAAAATATGTACAGCTTATTGGAAAAATGGCGTCTCCGAACTGCGTCGTTTCTTAACCGATTTAGAAAATTATTATTTTATTTGAAAGCGTATGCTTTCTGATTGGCATATTCTCATAGGTCTATTTTTATTAAAATCGTTTTAGTGATTTTATATTTTAAACTTTCGCGATTTATACTGTTCATATTTAATATAACGGGTCTTACCGCGATAACTAATGGTAGTAATACCTTTTTTCAGTAATTTAGTTAATTTGTTTGTGTTGGACAAGAAAAAAAAATAGTCAAACATATTTAATTTGATCTAGATGTTTTATTTAAATAACATGTTACTACCTCTTCAATAAATCCATACAATAATCATAAAAATTAATTAGCATTAATTTAAATATTCGTTCACTCACTTGTAGTTATATAACGTTGCAAAGTCCAAAAGTCCTTTAATAACCAAATATCCATTGTCTTCATAGAACTGACGTTGCTCCTTGGATATTATATATGTGCCAGGAACCTCTTTCATGCTAAAAATTTAAATATTATTTTATAAAAGAAACAAGCAGAAAGGGACACCTGATGTTATGTTATCACTACTTCCCATGGACTTTTGCAGCACTAGATGAGACACAAATATGTTGTCAGCTTAAAAAGGATAAAAGGAATAGTAAAGTAAAGTAACAGCCTTAATATCCCACTGCTAGGTAAAGCCTGGCCTTCTCTTCTATTAAGAATAAGGTTTAGAGCTTAATCCACGCTGCTTGACTGTGGGCTGGCAGATATATATATAAATTTTTTAACCCGCTATCATTGGTTGAGATTGAAGTGTTCTAATCACTAGGCTATCTCGGCGCTTAGGGAAATAGGATATAAGGAAAGGCTTTCAGATGGTAGGCTTAAGCCTCTCTCACTCATTATAGAAATGTAGCTAATTTAGCTACTTCACACAATTCTTTTGTATGAGTGAGGTACAGCCTCGGTTGAGCTAGCCTATGTACAAGCTATAGTATATAGGCAACAGCCAGGTTCTAACTTTATATAATTTATCTATTAATTTCTTTATCAAGGTGTTTATGGCTTTAGGTTCAAGCTATTTTGAAGCTTTCAATTGGATCAAAAATGACATTTTTCATTGCACATTAGTACATATGGGTTGTATCTATGCATGTATTTAAATTTGTATGGCAGTAATTTTGCTCAAAAACAATTGAATTGATTTAGATGGGTTTTTCGGTATTTATAGATGCTCCAGATAAAATAAAAATGACATGGAATATTGTAAATTGGGAAACTGGAAAAGTAAAGGATCGCAACTTCGACTACAATCTCAATGTTGATAATCACAATATTAATTCAGACCAGGAGGTTGCGACTGCCTTTGAAAATTTCTTTTCAAACATTCCAGTTTCTACAACGAACTCCTTAATCTCCTCAACCAGCGTTGCTGAATCATTATTAAAAGAAAACGTTGATAGTTGTAACATAAATTTTAATTTTACTCCTGTAAACCCCAAAGATATAATAAAGACGTTTAAATCATTAGACATAAAGAAAACTGCCGATCTTTGGGGTATGTCAGTAAAAGTAGTGAATTCTATAATTGACACGATTGCACCTCATCTTACAATTATATTTAACAAATGCGTTGAATATGGCGTGTTTCCTGACCTGATGAAACATAGTAAAATTATACCTATATTTAAATCGGGAAGAACTTCAGATCCTAATAACTTTAGGCCAATTTCTGTACTGCCAACTCTTAGTAAAATTTTTGAAAAAATCATACTTAACCAAATGTTGTCTCATTTTACTAATAACAAGCTACTACATGACAAACAATTTGGTTTTACTAAGGGTCGGTCGACAACAGATGCAGGTGTTGAACTAATTAAGAATATATTTGAGGCCTGGGAGGAGTCACATAATGCTCTTGGTATTTTTTGTGACTTATCTAAGGCCTTCGATTGTGTTCAACACTCAACACTGGTCAGCAAACTACGCCATTATGGTATCAGAGGAACCGCACTCGACCTTCTAATGTCATATTTAAGTAAAAGAATTCAGAAGGTCGACGTCAATGGCAAGAGATCTCCTGGGGCTATACTAAATATGGGAGTCCCTCAAGGTTCTATTCTCGGGCCATTTCTTTTTCTCATTTACATAAATGATCTGCCCTATCTTATAGAAAAGAAACATAAGATTGTATTGTTTGCTGATGACACTTCACTGTTATTTAAAGTGAGACGTAACTCATCTACATATGACGAAGTAAACAATGCTCTCTCTGATGTTGTACATTGGTTTAGTATTAATAATTTAATGTTAAATTGTAATAAAACTAAATGTATAAATTTTACAACGCCCAATGTTAAAAATGTACAAGCCTCCGTATTTATAAATGGAGAAACGTTGGAACCGGTGGAAACTACAGTATTTCTTGGTATCACTGTGGATTCCAAACTACAATGGGGCCCCCATATTGAAAGGTTAGCGAATAGACTTAGCTCTGCAGTTTTTGCCATTAAAAAGATTAGAAAATTAACAGATGTTGAAACGGCACGCTTAGTTTACTTTAGCTATTTTCATAGTATCATGTCATATGGCATACTACTATGGGGACATGCCGCCGATATTAATACAATATCTGTTCTGCAGAAAAGAGCTGTTCGCGCAATCTATAGCCTTGGCCATAAAGAATCTTTAAGACAAAAATTTAAAGAAATTAACATATTGACTGTTACTTCTCAATTCATTCTTGAAAATGTAATGTATGTACATAGAAACATTGACTTATTTAAAAAAAATTGTGATATCCATCATATCAATACGAGGAACAAGGACAAACTCATTGTGCCTGCTACTCGACTATGTCGAGTAAGTAATTCTTTTGTTGGGAGATGTATACGATTTTACAACAGGATCCCAGAAAACGTTCAAAATGCTTCTATAGCAAAGTACAAAAAAATTGTAAAAAAACGTTTGTGTGTTAGAGGTTATTATAATATTAAAGATTTCATAGATGATGACACACCTTGGGAATAATGCGATCGCTTCCAGGCTGTCTCAATATATTTTACATACTGTAACCAATCTTGACGTTTTTATAAAAATAAAAACTAACAAAAAAAAAAGTCCCGCTGAGTTTCTTTCGCGGTTTCTTCTCAGGCCTGAGGTTATACTTTTCCGAAACCGTGGTAGATTCATTTTCTTGACGTTCAAAAAGAGAATGTAAATTCCTATTTTGAATAAAAAATATTTTGATTTGATTTTGATTTTCATATCCAAATTTTTCAAGGAAGCTTTTAGTAAATAAGATATTATGATCTGATTAAGATCTTTGGAAATGAAAAAAGGTACTTTTCCACAACTAACAGCAAATGACCCATGAGGATTGTGTTTGTATATGAATAAAACAATTCTCTTTTAAGTTAATTATATTTTTAATTGAATTCAAAAAAGGAGGAGGATCTATGTTGCCGATTTCTCCACCAATTGTGGAGCGATTTTTCATTATACTTTTTAACATAATAGAAAAGAAGATGTGGTTATATACATCTTCAGACAAATTTGCTAAGAATAGGTTTGACATATTTAGACACCATTTTCTCAAATTGAAGTCCGTGTGGCTTTACAAAGTATTGCTTATTAGCATCCAAGTTTTGTAGAAAATATTTATTTTATACTTTTTAATTTACTTGTTTCGTTTTCGAAGTCGGTTATTTTTTTTTTTAATTTTATTCTACACATTAATTATATCACAACTATATTAACTATTAATTTTAATAAACTTAATTGTTAAGAAGTTTTAATTTACATACATACATTGTTCCTAAGATAAATGTATTTATAGATTATAAAAATAAATGCATTAAAAAAATAATTATTGCTATGAAACAAAACACATAATTATGGAATACAAAGGTGAGAAACTTTTTGTTCGTAAAAGATAAAATTATCTTTATAAAAGCTGTAAATTACCAATCATATATGCAGAAATGTGACAAACAAATCGCCCAATTATCTAATTAATTTAAAATTACTTACATGTTATAAAACACACAGGACACCGAAATCACAAAAATGTATTAAGTATAAAAGCTTCTTCCTAAGATTAATTAATTACTTTACATATATTTATTTTATTAAAAGAAAATTATTTAAAAAAAAATTTTTAATCTAACAACATCTTACTACTTCGACTTTAAACTCTAAATAAACAACTTCGTTATCATGTTGTCTGACGTGTGTTGCTGTCGCCTGTCAGAAGTAAGACGTCATGTGTAAAACTGTCAATGGCGTTTCTTTTATTAACTTGTTTTACAGTCCTGGATTCAAGCTCTTTTGAGCCTACTGTCAACGTTAATATAGTGGAGTTTTCAGCTTCTTTTATATAAAATTTTTATTTATATATATATATTTTTAAAGATTAACTAAAGAATTAAATCGAATGCTTAAAATTATTATTCACAGCAATGATTATTTACATTATTTATTATTGTATTTAATATAACGAACAGAAAATAATATAGACATAAAATGGCCTTAAAAGTAACTAGATACAAGAAGCAAAACAATAACATTACGAACTAAGATATGATGCCATCTCAATATTTATTATCATCAAAGCTAAGGGCAGAATAAATAGCACGAGATCTCAGGCCATGTGTGCGTGCGATGGGATTTTCGCGCATTTATTTTAATAAAATATTTATAATAAATTCCGAGGAGGACGGGGATCTGGATGGCTTTGAACTGCTGTATGCATCAGCAAAGGGTATAAGGAGAAGAACTAAATTTTGAACCATACTTTGCCCTCCTAAGATGAGCTCCGCCAGTCACAAGTAGAGGAATGTACGAGAGGGGAATGTAGAATCTACATTACGAACCGGTGGTAAATTAATTAATTAGTGTTTTGTTTTCTTTTGTTTTTGTATTAACGATTCAAAAGTGCTTTTAAAAGCCTACTTGAATAAAGCATATTTTGATTTTGATTTTTTTTTGATTTTGTCTTTTACGCGTATTTTCTAAATATGTATGAATGCTTATCATGATTATTTGTACCTTCGAATCTTTCCAAATCAAGTGGATCCATTTTAACCAGTGTGAAGTATCAGGATAGTGCAAAGTTTTTTTTATTAAAAAATAATTGGCAAATGCACAAGTGGGACACCAGATACAATTTTTAGCTAACCTGAGGATGTTTTTAGATATATACATATTGCTTTTGTGGTATCAGCATGTTTTCATCCCATTATCTCAGGCTGTCAGCGAACCAAGCGTATATGTAATAAAATTGTTGATAACGCTTAAATAATTTACGAAAAACGACGAAGTGGCACTTTTTATTATTTTGCCTGCTAAAAATAATCATATCGAAACACCTACAATCAAAAGGTCACCTTATATCGTGCTCGTGAATATGAATTGAAGAATTAAAAAAAATGTTATATCAGTGTAAGAGATGTTTGTTTTATAAAATCGAATCTTTTGGCATAGTCAAGTCGTTTTAATTTTTTTTAATAAATGTATGCAATACATTATTTCTCTACAATCTTAGGAGTTGTGCTATGATAATCAGAATCGATAATGACCTTGATATGAACCTTAAAACCCTAATTCGATGGCCACATCTTCACGTAAATCACCATAAAGAAATTTGGCAAATAAATTCTGACACTGCATTTCATTTAAGGCTTTACTTCCACGTACAGCACAAAACTTCTTGTGTGCTTGCGATGCGTTCTTTCCTTTAAGAAAATAATGGAATAATTCGTCTGTAATGCATATCTTGTTCGTTCCTGTTTAAATTGGAATAAAAACTATAGTATATGACTACGCAGTAATATTTTAAGTTTTTAAGGGAAAGTATAAACAGACGCGTTGGCGCAATGGTCACTGCAACTGACTAAAGCGCTAACGGTCGCGGGTTCGATCCCCGCTCACGGCAAACGTGTGTATTGGCCATACGGATTTTTGTCGTGGTCTGGGTGTTTGTGTTAGTGTTGTGAGTGTTTCCGGACCCCCGACACAAGGTCATGAGATCTTAATGGGGGCCGTTGAGTGTGATGCGTTATTATGTGATGCGTTATTATAAACAACACGAAAAAAATATAGGTCCTTTGAACGCGTAACGAAAGAATAGAATGTGATACATCTATTGACAAAATCCGCAATGATATAGTTGCCAACCCTATAGATGTAAAGTTAGTTAAACCGCCCACCATTTATTTTAACGAAACTTGGAATATATATAGATAGACGGAACCCTGATATACTCGTAGGTTTTTTTCAGAAAATAAAACGTAAAATTGCTGAAATAGCAAATGAAAATGTTAACGCAGACGAAGTTACGTGGTCGGGGCGCCACGGCGCGGTGGCAAGCGTGAGCGATCCCGAAGCGCCTAGTTAACACGATGAGGGCATCGATGGGTTATAATGTTAATGTCAGGAGTCCCATATTCCTGAATTTTTGGGCGGGATGCAAAATTGCATTTTCTAGCGTATAAAAAGTTGAAGTTACGTATATCATCTTGTATGATATAAATAAAAAATGGAAAAAATGCGAAAAAACACACTGACACATAGCGACGGCTTTGTATTATATTGGTACTATATATTAAGAGTGGTTCAAGAGTTACGGCTCTTTAAAGGTCGGACAGACAGACGGACGGACAAAATAACAGACGACGTGTTTTTTTTATTAGAGTATTTTGCGTACCGAACCACAAAATCTATAAGAATGCGTTATTAATAAGATGCTTCGAATTGAAGTCTTGAACGAATTGAACGTCTGTTTCGTTTGTTTGTGATTATTTTTCTTAAAGATTCAAAATTGTTTTTAAAAGCCTTCTTAATTAAAGTATATTTCGATTGTATCAATTTACACTGTTGAAAAAATCTTGCTAATTCAAAATTAAAATATTTAACACAATCTTACTTCCAACAATTTTTTAATATTGTAATTTTTTTTTATTATTAAAGAAAGAAAAATAACTTAGAGACAATTGAAAATTTTTATTACGTCTTAAAATAAGCTTGGCTTCGAATAGGCGCCTGTGAATATTGGTACATCTACTTTTTTGTCAATTATCATAAACAAGAAAGGTTTATTTGCGATGAATTCATCGGGTGAAGATCTGAAACCAAAGTTTGCTTTTGACGCCGCACTCGCAACAGTACCTTCCTCCGTTACTTCAATATCAGCCTTCTGAACAAAGTTCGAAACATATAGAGGGTAGTTTGATATTATTGGGAAACGAGCTTCGGCGCTGTCAAACATGGCCCTCAAGCCCATATCAACCAGCAGCTCCTTTAAATTACTAAGATCAGACGTTATCTTGAACCTTGGCATTTGTAGGAAGACTGTTTCTTCACTGAATTCTTGGAACAGTTTGTTTATCGTCGATAAGCTTATAACCTTCAGATTTTCTATCACCGTATACAGAGATACACCTTTATACGGCAGAAAGACTAACATGGAATATCTTTTGTCGTTGCCGTATGGTATTTCAATAACTTTGGCATTTATAGTGTCTATAGATTTCAATTTAAGCGGAGCGGATAGAAACATGAGATTGACGTCACCGATTTGAATTCCCCTTTCATTGTAAAATGGACTGACTTCGGTTTCTTCGTGTGGGAAAGGAATTTCCCAGGATCCCTTGAAGTATGTGGCATCGAGCATTATCATAAGAACGTCATCCAGGTCTGCCGGCGATACGATGTCTTCTATAGTGTCATGCGTCGCACGACTCACGTAATCGTTTATAATCTGCGCTGCTGTATCTCCATCTTCAAATGATATACTCTCGAATTTACTCACACCGGCTTTCGAAATTTTACTCTTAAATCCTCTTAAAATTTCCAATTTATCATCTACGTATATATCTGAGGTTCTCTCTACGATGACGTCAGTGTTGTTGTCAGATGTAATACTTGTTGCAATTTTTAGGAATTTATTATTAAAACACCTATTATTTTCCAATTTCAGGACCTGTTTCAATTCTGCTAGTGTAGTGTCTGTAGCCCCGAGGGATATAGCTGCTAGTAAGGTCCATGCCGACAGAGTGGATGTCACGAAGTGATTCTCTTTTTCTTGAGAAATTCTCGATAATAAATTGGCAGAAAATTCATACACCGATCTTCTAAAAAGTGGTTCCGCTTTCTCTATAGTACACTGGGCGAGAAGAGATGGGATTAATCCAAGAAATAATAAGAAAGTAAGGTTCGCCATTATGTACGTGTTCGATGAGAGAGTTCCAGAGACTAAGATATTGAAGGCGAAATTAATGTTAAACGTTATCAAAGTGCCCATTTGCTCGTTTATCGCGGAGGTTAAAGTTCCAATACTATTCGGAAATTCCAATTTGAATAAAATTTTATAAATCAATTATTTAAAAATATTACATCGATCTTAATATTTTATTCGTTAATATTAATGTGTTAAGTACAGTTCAACAATTTTTGACCCAGAAACCTAAATCTCTAAAAATATTAACGGTCAGTAGGATTCCGTCTCTAAAGGTTTTTTTTTAAACAAAAATTAGCTGGTAAGCGGCCAAGCGGAACACCATCTATCACTAGAGACGTCACAAATGCACTAGCAACACAAAAAAGTCGTTGATATGAAGATGGATACCATGGCGATATAATACTACAAGATTTGGAAATAATAAAAAATGGGGAAGTACACAGTGAATCTAATGTCTTATATACTTCTGGACTCTTTAAAAGTACTAATGTATTGCAAATATTTTAACAAATAATAAAAACGACAGAAGGTCAGGATCGAGTAAAGTCTCCATTCATGAAGCAACACTATCTGTCTAATCTATCGTAAGCAAGTCATTAATTAAAAAAAAAAAAACTCAATTGCGTAACAAGACCATCTGTAGTCAGCAGTACCGCATCAATATAAGTAAGCATCGTTATTGATAATTTTGATTAAAAAACGATATACGAGTAAGTAGCTCGACATAGTTCTTCGATTTTCATTTCTTTCTTTTTCACATCGTGGCGTCCAAAATCGGCCATTTGGATTTTCCCTAAACTTAATGCATTCTATGACATTCGCGCCCTCATGACGAATCAAACAATGCGCTACTTATCAAAATCAAAGTACAAATCCACTTATATAGGTTGTTAATCACATTACCTTTCTTTGCGTCGCGCAGTCGAGCAAAAAGGTAGTAAATAATGAAAACCGACCTGCAGCGTGTCGTATGATAGTGGAAACGTATGTGTAGATATGCCATTTGCGTTATGTCGGTGTTTTGTTATATTTTAGTTTCATTAAAATCTGTTTAGTGTTTTAAAGTGTCCGTTTTTATAACAAAATACCACAGAATTTTTTGCAGTTTTCACTGAATAAGTTTAAATTATATATTAAAAAGTCTTTAATAGTTAATGCATATGCTGTGCTGTGCAAGATTATACAGATGATAATAATGCATGGATTCAGTATAGTTGGATTTTATACAGAATGTTTAATATATATATTTGTAATTTTTAAATGTATGTACTTAATAAAACAATTTTAATTTTTTCGCCGTTTTTTCTTTGTAGAATCTACATTTCGAGCCGCTGGTAGCTTTTCCTTAATTTAAGTACCTTTTGCTTGTTTTGACGATTCAAAAGTGCTTTTAAAAGCCTACTTGTACTACTACGTACTTGTATAAAGTATAATTTGATTTTGATTGATTTTTGATAAGAGAGATCCAAACCTTTATTTGTAACATCGTATCTTTGATTTAATTTAATATTTATTGGCGCTGGTTCTCTGGGAACAGGGACGGTCAATTTTGTGGAAAGCTACTTACGTAGACACATTAGCCTCGTCTTATTTTAGGGAAATGGTGTTAACGGTGGGGTAGTCTCTGCGGAAAAGGATGAATCGACAAAATCGCAAATATTCGTCACGTGCAGTCGAAATATTTGGACCTTGGATTAGTAGTGCAAAAAAAATCGCACAGATTTAATCCTTATTGCCTCCACCGGTGACAGGAGGGCGCATTTTTTCCCAGAGAATCGGAATTGCGATTGAAAGGGGGAAATGCTGCTAGCATTCTTGCCACCATTCCGCGCGGATATGATTAGTACTGTCTATATTACGATTTGTAAATAGTTAAGTCTCTCTTTTGCTTTAATAAAAAGAGTCAATAACAAGAAAAAAAAACATTGATTTTGTCATTTGTCATTGTTGTTGGATTCGTTATCATTGTATAACATGAAAGCGAAACTTAAATTTAATATTACGTAAATAATTATTATCAGGAAAAATAGCAATACTTGTTATCAAACCTAGACTGAATCGTCCTTTGTTTACAATCCACTACTTGGAAACCGAGCCTTCCAGAATTTTATTTTGCTAACTGAATCGACCTTATGACACATTGAATAAGGACGATAACTTAACTACAATTTATTTTCTTTGATTTTAACACGTCCTCGTTTATAGATATTCCAAACTCATTGACCCGAGTTTATCTCGCATTTAGTTTATAAATACTGATTGTGACATTAAATTTAGCATTGAATGAACGTTTATTGAGTGTACATAACTATATTTTACTTGGAATATAATACTGCATTAATGTTTATAAATTTATAGTGACGGATAGTGCACGGAATAATATAGTTCTTGAAATATTAGTGGCGATGGTCAAGATTACGTTTGTATTAATATTCGTTCTAATAACACCAGTCCTATGCAAGTTTTTTTGTAATCACGAAAGTGCTGTGAATACATTTAAGCGACCGACATATGATTTCTCTATCCGGCTCTTGGATAGAGTGGCTCAAGAAACTGGATATCATTTCGTGTTTTCACCGTTGTCGACATGGTTGCAGCTCATGACCCTGGCGGAGGGAGCCAGAGGACCGACTAAAACCGAAATCAGGAAAGTCACAAGATATCATCGTATGTTATGTTTTAGAAGGAAATATAAAGAAGTCCTCAACGGTATGGACGACGAATTGGATTTCATGACGAAAAGGACGAACGTTATTATCGTCAATAAATTACTAGATGTCAAGGAGTCCTACAAGAATGAAGTACAAAAATCGGATTCAACGAAAATTTTGTCATTAAACTTCAATAAGCCAAATGACGCAGCGGCAAAGGCGAATGAAGTCATACAGATGGATATGGACGGAGTTATCAAAGATACTTTCCAGGCTGAAGATTTTAACTTAACGGTGTTACTGATGACTGAAACAGCGTACTTTAAGAGTGATTGGAAAACGTCCTTTAACCCTATCTACACGTTACCAGAACCTTTTTACTCCGAGGAAAAAGTATCAACAGGAAATGTTAGAATGATGTCTCAAACTGGGTATTTTAATGTAACAGAAGTGCCACTTATAAACGCAAAAGTTATTGAACTCCCATTCAATACAAACGATAGAATTTCGATGCTCGTGTTCTTACCAACTAAAGGCAGTGTGAGAAATTTGTTATACAACATGAAGGATATTAGATTAATTACTGTATTCCATCTATTCAAGATGGAAGGAACTAAGTTAGTTAATATTAAGATGCCTAGATTTAACATAAAGACGGAATTAGACAATATACCCGAATTGGTGTACGATATGGGTGTGAAACGAATTTTCTATCCCGATTTAGCTGATTTAGGTGGTATAAGTGATTTTAAAATGTACACGTCATTGATGAAGCAAATAGCCGACTTAGAAGTTACTGAGAAGGGGGCGACAGCAAGTGCCGTCGCTGAATTTTTGATTGTTGGTAACGAACCTGAAGAATTCAAAGTGAACAGGCCTTTTGTTTATCTAATAGTCGACAGAAAGACTGAGATTATATTGTTTGGTGGAATTTATAGCAGACCAACTATTTATTAAATTATTAGCAATAAAATGTTGTTTTTTTTTACCCTTTATTGATAACATTTTTAAATTAACAATAAAATCTTTGTCAGTAATATCACAATAATTGATATAAAAACATATTTAGATGATTATTTCTGTTTTTTTAATGTTTTATTTTCTACATTCAAAATAAAATCAATAAAAATTAAAATATACTTTATTCAATTAGGCTCTCACACAAATAAAAAAGTAAAGAAGCTATTACCGGTTCAGAATATAGATTCTAAAGAGAAGAACAGGCATGAAACGTGATAGTTTCTCCTTTATTTAACTTTTAATATATGTATGTAGGTACTATGTTCGGGTAGAATGTTGCAATTCAATTTTGAAGCAGACATCTTCAATCGATTGAGCTGAAATTTTGTAAACAGGTTTAGTTTAGATGACAATAAATGATTATATATATGACGTCATTCTAAATGCAACATGGCGGAATATGTAAGATGGAGGACTAGTTAATTCTAATGCATTCCCCCATTATGGATATCAAATTTTAAAATTAAAATCTTATTATAAATATATATCATATTTTTGTTTTGTTTACAGATACCTATGACGCGTAAACAAACAAGCGTATATAATAATCTGTATTTCAGTGACGTTTGTGACAATGTTGCCATGGTAAATATTTCCTTAGCACCTTATGTTCACCGTTCGTGAGTCCAAGCAAGATATATAATTTTAAGTGATAAGAATGTTATAAAACTTTATCAATAAAAATGTTTACATTTTAATTGAGCTTGATTCATTCGCAAATCTCGTTATAAAATTTATAACAAGAAGAAATAGAACGTGATCAAGATAGGATATAAAAGAAGTCTATATAAAGGGAATAGAATGAACATTTTTCAATATATTATTTCGTAAAAAATAACGTACAAATTTATTTTAATTTTTTTTTAATATCTGGGCAACGAGCAAGCGGGACAATTGATGTAACGTGGTCACCCACGCGCATGGACAACTCCAGAGTAATCACAAATACATTGCCAGCTTAATAAGAATCTGTAAAGGAATAGGAGGAGCCTCAAAAATGTTTCCAGTATGAGAAATAATTAGAGGTGTAAGAAAATAACAATTACGGAAAGGCATAGGGAAGAGGGTTAGTTTTCCGGCTCTCTCACTCACCGTACGCAATGCTACTTCACGCTAATCTTTTGTGAGATTGAGATATTGCCCCGGGCGAGTCAGCCCGTGTACGAACTGCAGTCAGTAGGCTCCAGCTAGACTATACCTTAAATGGATGCTGATAAGCAATAATGTGTTAACCCACAAAAAGTTGAATTTTGAGATATTGATTTATTTTGATACTACGTCACCTAATTAACATAATTCAAAAAAATTTCAAGTCATCTAAAGTAAATAAGTATGGAAAAAAGTTTCTTAAAGCAATGTTTCGAATTTCAGGTGCGTTCCATATTTTGAAATTTATAAAATAATCTCAAATATTTAAAAACTTATTATTAGA
The DNA here is from genome assembly GCA_037950945.1 of Hypolimnas misippus. NCBI lineage: Eukaryota > Metazoa > Arthropoda > Insecta > Lepidoptera > Nymphalidae > Hypolimnas > Hypolimnas misippus. The sequence continues at coordinate 755,047 of JBBEEQ010000026.1, forward strand.
TAACATATTAAATAAATCTATCTGCTTGTGATTCGATATACATTTTATCAAAATAGAAAAGAAAAGATAAATATAAACGTCTTCAAACTAATTTATTAAGAATACGTTTGACATCTTTAGACGTCATTTTCTCAAAATGAAGTCTGTGTGGCTTGACACAGTATTGCTTATCAGCGTCTAAATATCAGAATAATCAGGTATAATCAGGTAGTCTTTTATTATTATTCATAAATTTAAAAATAATAAAAATATTTATTTCGTCTTAAAGTAAGCTTGGCTTTGAATAGGCTCCTGTGAAAATCGGCACCTCTACATTCTTATCAACTATCATAAACAAGAAAGGTCTATTTGCGATGAACTCGTCAGGTGACGATCTGAAACTAAAATCTGCTTTCGTCACCGCACTCGCCACTGTTCCTTCCTCCGTCACTTCTATATCAGCCTTCTGAATAAAGTTGGATACATACAAAGGAGAATGAGACATCAATGAAAAGCAGGCTTCGGAACTTGTGAACATTGATTTCAAACCCATTTGAACCAATAATTCTTTTAAGTTGCTCAGATTTGACGTTATCTTAAATCTTGGTATTTGAACTATGACATCTTCCTCAACATGCTCTGCGAATATTTCATTTAATCTCGATAAACTTATTAGCTTGAGGTTTTCTATCACGGAATACAAAGGTACATCATTGAATGGTAGAAAGATGAACATGGAGTACCTCGTGTCATTGCCGTAAGGTAGTTCAAGGACTCTGGCTTCTATTTCATCTACAGCTACTAATTTGAACATACTAGATATAAACATCAGATTGACATCTCCGATTTGAATTCCTCGGGTATTATAGAATGGCTTGGTTTCGGTTTTTTCTTCAAAGAATCTCCTTTGCCAAGATCCTTTAAAGTAAACAGCGTCGATTATAATCATAAGTACGTTTTCGAGGTCTTCAGGGGACACAATCTGTTTTATAGTTTCATGCGTCGCATTACTCACAAAGTCGTTTATAGTCCTTACAGTTGAATTGACGTTCTTAAATGATATGTTTTGGATTTTACTCATACCACTTTCTGTAACTTTTTTAATGAATCTTTTTAGAATTTTTAACTCATTGTCGACATATATATTCGAGGTCCTTTCCAATATGACGTCAGTGTTATTGTCAGATGTAATACTGGTTGCAATTTTTAAGAATTTTTTATTAAGACACTTATCGTCTTCCAATTTCAGAACTTGCTTCATTTCTTCGAGGGTTGTATCTGCGGCGCCTAGTGACGTAGACACCAATAAAATCCATGCTGATAAAGTTGACGTAACAAAATGATTTCTTTCTTCTTTAGCAATTTTGATTAATAGATTGGTAGAAAATTCGTACACTGATCTTTGGAATCGCGGTTTTGCTTCTTTCACAGTACATTTTGTGAGAATAGTTGGGATTAATGCAAAGATTAAGATAAATGAGAGTTTCATCTTTACGTTCGTGTTCGATGAAAGGGGTTCTGAGACTAATGTTATCAAAGTGACCAGTTGATTTTTTAATCGTGAAGGTTAAAGTGCTTGTGCTGGGAAATACCAATATTTTGCTTGATTTGTATGCATTTAATTGAAATTAGGAGGAAATAATAATGATGAAGAACTTTATTATTTTCAAAAATTAGTATATTAGAAATCGATTTATGAAAGAGCGTTTTCAAACTGGATTATCTTAGGAACATATGTATGTCGAAATGAAATAGTAAAGTTTCTTACTTTTAATGATTTTTTTCAGTGTAAATAGTTTAAATTCACAACGTCTGGCATCAGCTAGACACACCGCTTGATTTTAGGCAAAAAATAGATATAATTATTAACTTTTTTTATTGTATTTTTCGACATTTGCAGCTGAGTCTAATAACAAGCCTTAAGTTTTTTACTCATGAAAATAAGGCGCAAATAAGCAGGCGAAACATGGACTACCTAAAACGAAGTAACATCCATCAATCTCTGCAGCTCCAGAGTGACCAGAAATGTGTTTCCGGCTTAAAAACAAATAAGCTGGTGTATGTATTACAAATTAGTGAAAACTTTTTTTTTGTTGTTAATGTTCTATTATTGTGCACAGTTAGAAATTAAGGTACAATACACTGTTTTCCTTAACAAAAAAACAAGAAGGTTTTTGAGGTAAGGAAGTAAATGTAACATTTTTAGCTCTCAACCCAAAAACATAAGTATTTTAAGTTTGTCGTATGTATCTGTGTAGATGTGGGTATGTCTATGGCATTACCTCTAAAATCCTTAATGATTTTTTTTTATTTAAAAGTTGATGTAATCGGGAATGTTAATAAAACGATGTATCATATTTTAAACAATTTATTGATAACGTTTTTAAATGAATAACAATATTTATGACTAGTATCACAATAACAGCCTCCGACGATGACGTGATATAAAAAAAATATACAAAAATATTTCGATATTTATTTCATTCAATTTACTTATGCACTAACATTTTATTATATACGAAAGTTATTTAGCTATATGGCATCTAATGGTTTATAATTTTCGATATGTTTATACTAGGTGATGTGTAAAACTTTTTCTTAAAACTATTATACTTTAGTTAGTTGTACTTTAGTTGAACACTAAATGGATGCTGATAAGCAATAATGTGTTAACCCACAGAAAGTCAAATTTTGAGATATTTTGCGATACCTATTTAACATAAGTCAAAAAATTTAAAGTCATTTAAACTAAATAAATACGAAAAATAGTTTCTTTATTTATTGTTTCGAATTTCAAGTGCGTTTCATATTTTGCAATTTATGCAATAATCTCAAATATTTGAAAAACTTTTTATTGGATAACATATTACATATACCAATCTGCTTTTAATTCATTATACTTTTTATCAAAATAGAAAAGAAAAGATAGATATCTAGGTTCTTTAAATTTATTACGAATAGATGTGACATCTTTAGACGCCATTTTCTCAAAATGAAGTCGGTGTTGCTTGACACAGTATTGCTTATCAGCGTTCAAATTTGAGCTATAATGTTAATTATCACATTGCAAGTTCCTTAAAACGTTATTGTTATATATTTTTATTTAGATGGGATATATTTTATTGTATTTATTTTTAACATAACGTAACTGTGTAGAAAAAGGCGTCCTCTTTGCAATAACCTTAAGATTTAGATAAGTCAATTGTCATTGCTTTACACCTGAGAGAATTTATTATCTGTGCTTTTATTTTTGACAGCCACGCTTTCGTAAGGTTATCTAGGTAACTGTGCGTGTCTTCTCCAACATACGTGACATTGGCAGAATATTTTGCGCATAAGTAGCGCGGATGCACGCCATACTATAAGAAAAAAAAAGTAGGTAACTGTCACCAGGTTACAGGTGGTTTTACGCTGATAGAATATTTATTTATTTTCAAATCATAGAATTATTATTATGAAACTATATATACAAATCTAAGTCGTTTCACACAAGTTTTGAATTTTTTCACTTTCTTACTAAACAGAGATATGGCACTATTGATCACATGGAATAAGTTACATCCATAAATCGGTTCGGGAAGTTATTTATGGAATTTACTTCTAATATACTTGAAGGTTATGTAAATCTAAATATATATACTTTAAAAGTGGCTGACTGACATAGTGATCTATCAACGCAAGGCCCAAACCACGGAACGGATCGGGCTGAAATTTGGCATGCAGGTAGATGTTATGACATAGGCATTCGATAAGAAAGGATTTTGAATAATTCTAACTCCATGGGGATAAAATAGGGGTTGAAAGTTTGTATGAAACTTTTTCAATTTTTAGAGTCTGTATGCATAAAGCTACTATGACGTAGGCATCACAGACATCGCAGACGAAATCGCGAGGACCAGCTAGTATTATCGATTTATATATACACGGTAAAATGCGTATTAACATTCTGGTATATTACAACCCCGACACCATAATATGTTGAAGATTACCTGGTGGTTACTTAACTGAAAATACAATCTTACGAGAAGTTTTCACATCTAGACACTAAATGTGGGAATACAATATTTAATTTAGCTTAGTTGTGAATTTATCCCCCCCACCCTTTATGCTAAATTTATACTTGATTACAGTACATACACAGCCCTGTTAGTTTTATATAATGTATAATCGAAATTTACCTTAAAATATAATATATTCGTTGAATAATTTGCTTTGTTTAATATAATCGAATGATAATTTCACTGTTAGGTAAAAGAAGCTATTTACATTACAGTGAATAAAACAATAGAGTCACTATTTTTGATGCGATAACTTTAACTGGAGTTACTCGGGGTTATTTTAACTCCCGACGCAAAATGAGGCATCTTATAAGTTTGACCGCTATGTGTGTCTGTGTCTGTGGCACCGTAGCTCTTAAACGGGTGAACTGATTTGAATGCGGTTTTTTTTATTAGAAAGAGATTTTTCTAGCGATGATGAGATGTGTTCTACCAAAATCGGTCCAGGCATTTCAAGATAATGAGATCTTTTACCTACTTTTTAAAGGTTTTTGTGTTGGGGGTTCTTTAAATTTTCAATTTGATTTTTTTTTTGTTTGATTTAAATGATTTATATAACTTAAATCAGCATATTCAAAAGAACTTATAAAAGCAGATTCGAAAAAAGTATATTTTCAAAAGACTTCGAAAAAGGACATAGTTCTATTTTCTGCTGTAGGTGTTTCTTTTTTAATTTTGTAACTGCCGTAACGCGAATGACCAGTGACTTTTATAATTTTCTATATTAAAACAATTATTTCGATTCGTTTTCATTCTAAAACAATTTTACACCCGTTAGCCATAAATCGGAACATAAAGACAGACTTTTCAGCCGTTAAAATATATCTATTACTTATTTATAAAACAAAACTACGATCTAGCTGTCTCATTCTATCATCAAACAACTATATAAAAGATAGAGATGACAATATCAAGGCACCATTTATAATACTTGATCTAACTCTTTGCCAATTCTAACACTTATCCCAAAATTAAACGATTAATTATTAGTTCTTAAAGTAAAATATCATCTTAAAATAGAAGATCAAAATGCTAAATTATTACAAAATAAAGAATCATTTATCATTTAAAATAAATTCTCGTCTTTCGAAACATTGCGTACATTCGAGAATGTTCAGGAATTTTCCAAAAATTTCCAGAATCTCTCGTCATTGGAATGCAAAAGCCAATATTAATATAGGAACGGCGATCACACAAGCTAGATATACAGACGTACGAGGCTCACATTCGGATATTATGACGAATTGTTCGTTCCACAGCGAATCGTTGTTACGCAAAGGCAGCTCCAAAACTACCTGAAAATTGAACATTTTGTTAATTAGACATTAATTTTGGAAAAAAAAAAACTAACAAATCATAAGAAAGTTTTAATAAATGATAATTACAATAAAATATTAGATATTAATACTTATAGATATTATCATAAGGCGAGAAATACATTTAAAAGTTTAGCTCGCAGGCTTTCATATAAGATTTATAAAGGTTGTTTCTCATTTCAGGTCAGGCGAAAAGCCTGGAAGAATTTAATGTCAGTGACTTATTTTTGACATTAACTTTCGTAACTACTTACGACGTATCTTTTGCTAGGTAACAGATCTTTTATATTGCTCTCGAGAGTGAAACTTACAAATGTATTTCTTCCTTTAGAAGATATAATAAAACAGTTAAGACTTAAATTGACGTAATTACAAAATAAGTCATTAAAATTTTAAAATATTTGGATTTGGTCTAAACTTTACACAAGTACAAGTTAGCTGAAATCGTTATTTTTGTACATTTAAATACTAGGTCAAGCCACACACAGACTAAATTTGGAGAAAATGGCCTCTAAAGATGTCAAAGCTATTCCTAATTGTGTTTGAAGAAGTGGCCATCTTCTCTTTTCTATTTTGATAAAAGGTATAATTAATTAAAAGCAGATTGGTACAATAAAATGTTTTATCCACTTATAAGTTTTAAAAATAAATTAGATTATTGCATATGACAAAATATGGAACACACTTCAATATTTAATTAAGAATATTTTTCCCGTACTTATTTTGTTAAACTTGAAACATTTTTGAATAATGTTAATCAAAATTTCAGGAATTTGAAATTGTGGGTTGACACATTATTGCTTATCAGCATCCATATATATTTCTATGTTTCTTACCTTTTGGCTGGAGAATATGTCGAGTGGCAAGTCACATCTATCCGTGCTGTTCCTGCATTCCCTCAGAGCAGTTCTAGCGACGTCGTATCTCGTCTTCTGCAGGTCAAAACGAGCTCGTATGAAGTTCCTTTGAACTTCGTTCTCTGAGTTGAACACGAAGAAATAGTACCCATTTGCTGGAACTCTGTAAGAGTTTAGAGAAATTTTCGTTACATTTATTGTAGCTTTAAGGAATAGTTGTTGGATGACCGAGCTTTGTGCGGTATTTTAGACATAGATATTTTTACATTTAGTACTAAATAATATTAGTAGCAGTTTTTCGTTCAGAACACGGATGAAACGACGCTTATTATAAAATAAGCTGTCCTTTGAGATTTCGCGTTTATGGTTCATGCTTTGCTCCTGAGTCGTATTGTGATGTAATATATTAAATAAACTATCTAACACAAAAATAATTTTTCAATTCGAACCAGTAGTTCCTGAGATTAGCGCGTTCAAACAAACAAACTCTTCAGGTTGATAATATTAATATAGATGAAATCTAGCTAGATCGATTTATTGCCCCAGTAACCCTGTGCATACTAAATTTCAAAAAAATCGATGGAGTTATTTCCGAAATTCTGATTACACAAGAATTAAAGATTTAATTAGATTAATGGATTTTATTATGAAAAAATATTTTTCTGTAAATAATAAAAAACTTTTCTACGACGATAACAATTTTAAAATATACTTCGCCTGATCCGTTTACTTAATTTATATTCAAGTATGATATGTAGTATCCATTAGATTTGACAAAGTTTGACAGACACGTTGGCGCAATGGCCACTGCAACTGACTGAAGCGCTAACGGTCGCGGGTATCCCCACTCACGGTAAATATCTGTATTGGCCATACGGATTTTTGTCGTGGTCTGGGTGTTTGTTGTTGTGAGTGTTTCCGGACCCCCGACTCAAGGTCACACGATCTTAATAGGGCCGTTGAGTGTGATACGTTTACAACTATTTATTATTATTTGATATTGTAACTAATATACATCGAAGGACTTACCTATAAGTTAAAGCGTTCGCTCTAGAAGCAGCATGGGTTTCTTCATCCGAAGCACCATGCATACATGAAGAGTGAGGAGTAAGAGGTAAATTCAGTATGAGACCAGAGCATTCCAGCAAGGCCTCCTCACTGCTGGAGAATGATGACCAGAACTCCGAATTGGACATATCGAAGGCTGTTGTTTCGTTGATTTGATCGTGATGTTCCGCGTAACCATCAGGTTCGAGACCCTAGAATTAAGTAAATTTATGTTAAAACTTGCAATGAAAGAAGAAGAAAGAAAACACTTTTTCCTACAAAAACCCGCCAAATGGAAAACCACTTAGATTATTGAAACTTATAAACCAGATAGGGCCGACTTGGATCTGGTTTTCAGTGGTTATCGTAAAACCAAAAATACAATTACTACTTGGTTGAAAGGTAACAATACTAACAATACCCGGAACTAAAATCACGAATTTCCGAACATTATATTTCATTATTATAAAAAATTTTCGATCGATCATTTCTTATCTGTAACTCTATTTATGGTTAGAAGTACGCCATATTTGTTTGTTAAATAAGACACGTAAAGAAAAATAGACTATGCTTGAATATATATATATTTTTTTAATGTTATTAAATAAAATTTCAAGTATGTTAGTATTATGTAACAACGATCGAGCCTACGTTTTACGGACCTATGGCTGTCTATATTAATTTGAGACAAAACCAGCAAAGTACCTAAAACCAGGAACTTGTAAAGTTAAGGGTAGTCTATTGTCTGTTTGTATGTATTTTTTTTAAAACGTGTTAGTTCATGAAAAGTATTATTATTCGATAATTCGTCAAATATTTCGGTACATATCATCTGGAATACTGCAAAACCGAGAAAGAGCCAAGTATTAAATTACGTTATTGATAAAAAAGGCCTTGTGGGCATTTTCCATTGTTGTAGTAGTGTCACGGACAATATGTCAAAATTTGTTTATGGCGAGTACTAATTTTACACCAATGAACTGATTTCAATTGTATTAATTTTACAAATATCAATTATGTAATTTTTAGCTAGCTTTTTTTTAACAATAATGAAATTTAACATTTGATTCAAATATGGACCTTATTGTGAAAGCTAGTAACGCGGTTTTGTGCTATCTTCGGCGATATCGTATTTGTAAAGTCATGTTAAGTTTATATTGTGACATATGAATACAAAATATGCAACATACTTAATTTATAACTATTAAAAAAATTATCAAGCGAGGTTATTCCCACACTTCCTACCTCTTCAGCGGCGTAGTCCCTCGCTTCATCGTCTTCATTCAGCTGCTTCGCGAGATCTGACTGTCCCAGCATCAGCTCTCTCTTGCTTCTCGCTGCTTCTCTTGCATCACGACGTTTTTCTGTAAAATTATTTTAATTGAAACATAAGACTAAGATAATAAATCTATGTAGATGTTTTTCTTAATATATGAATGCGTGCGTTTTTAACAAAAAATGCGATCGCTCTTCGTATTTTTAACCATTTTTAAAACATAGATTATTTTCTCATTTTGATCTATAATAGAACTAAATAAACTAAAATCAATTGTTAACTAGTCATTTTATTATTAAAAATCAGTAAACAATCCTAAAGACGTAATAAAAATGTTCCATATTTCTTATCGCTACAAGTAAACGAGATAGGGACCATGTACTTTTGAACTCATGCAGTTGAAAATGATACGAAAAATTGTTTTTTTTTTTTTTCTATTACAAATATAGACAATTATGTTGCTTGGCGTAGAAAGTAATATACGTAATTATCTTTAGTTTCAGCTAAAATATGCCCGACTATCTGTCTAAATCTTCAGCCCTTGTTAAAATTTATATATCCGTTGAGATGACCTTCTAAAAAGATTCAGAAGAAGGATCGTTAAAATTGGATAAGATATTTCTTAATATCTGTACTAATATTATAATGAGGTAAAATTTGTTTTTTAGTTTATATGTATAGGGTAATCCCTGAAACTACTGATCCGATTCGAAACATTCTTTTAGCGTTGCATAGCCGTTTATTGTAGTAGGTTATAGGCTATATTACATCGCGCTATTACTCATAGGAGCGAGCCATCAACACATGTGAACCGCGGCAGCTAATACGTAATAAAATCCAGTTCAACTAAGTGTATACTCCTTTTAGCAAAAATGTTTTAAAATGAGTCTTTGGGTTTGGGTTATTGATTTAGTTTTAAATACTTACGTTGCCTTTCCGCTTTAGATTTCTCTTCGTCAATGGCTTCAACCAGAACCTTACTCAAATGATCCAGCTCTTCGTCGTTGTTAGTTATGGTTAACGGCTCATCTGTCAACTGATATTGTACAAATTGAACTATTTGGAGGTCTTTTGAGATTATTAGGAGGAATGGAGATTTTCCTATTATTCTACTATTGGTACATTTTCTAATAAACACTCTAAAGAAACTACTAAATATTTAGTCATGAATTGAAACTTTATGGTAGTTTGTAATGTTGTCTAGACGTATTGTCAAAAAAATTAAAAAAAAGAAAGACACACGATGTTTTTAGAACCGAATCAATAAGTCTGTTTTCAACAAACAAACTGATCAGTTAGATTCAGGTCTACTCGGTACGGTTAAACACATATTCCGAACCCGGTAGCTTTAAAAATCTAAAATAATTGATCTGTAACTTAACAATTGAGAAGCGTATTTGAATAAAATGTATTTTAAATTAGAATTTGGTTTTGTATTTAATAAACACCCTGGCCTTCATTATGAAAAGAGTTGCGATGATGAATTTTCTTTAAATCAATAAAGTTATAACATCAAGAGATCGTTTAAATTTTGCAGCTATGCACCAACACATTAATAAAGAAATTTAATAACCCCATTCCCTGAAATTCATCATTTTTAGTTGCATCGATATAATATTAATTTAGTCAATAAATACAAAATTTGTCACCTTATTATTCTCCTTCATCCCCATACTCTCGTGTAGCCTCGTGAGAACTCTCTTCCCCCTGTCTCCCAATGACTGCAACTGTTTCAGTACGCCTTCGTATACTTCCTTTGAATTTATTTCGTTGTTTTTCTGAAAATTAGAATAGTGTAAATATTTCGTCGTCAAGGATTTCGGTTTTTAGCTTACAAAGAAAATATCAATTTTGGCTATCCTGGAACACATTTGGATTAGTTTACCCACAATTTTGTGTTTCGACAATAATAAGAATATATTGAAGTTTTATGTAGGTATATACAGAAAGGTTATTGTCCACCAAGATTATCCAATCAAATCTATGCTAATATTATAAAGCAAAACAGTTTTTTTGTTTCTTTGAACAACTGGTTCGAATAGAAAAATTATTTTCGTGTTAGATAGTTTATTTATTGAGGAAGGCTATAGGCTACATTACATCACGCTACGACTCATAGGAGCGAAGCAGTAAGTATAAACGCGAGTGAAAGGGACAGCTAGTATGTGATACTAGCGACCCATCCCGGCTTTCTCTAGATTACCGGCTTGGAGGTGAAATTTTAAAAACGCAGACCTACATGTGCGCATATTTGGATGCTGATAAGCAATAATGTGTCAACCCACAAATAATGAAATTCGAAGATATTGATGTATTTTGATACTGCATTACCCACTTAACATTATTCAATAATAAATACAGTCATATAACTAAAAAACAAACAGGAAAAAAGTTTCTTAATTAATTGTTTCGAATTTCAAGGTCGTTCCATATTTAGTGCTTTATACAATAATCTCATATATTTAATAAACTTTTTATTAGATAATATATTAAACATACCAGCCTGATTTTAATTCATTATACGTTTTATTAAAAAAGAAAATAAAATATGGATAAAAACTTATTCAAACAAACTTTTTAAGAATAGGTCTGACATCTTTAGACGCCATTTTCTCAAAATGAAGTTCGTGTGGCTTAACACGGTATTGCTTATCAGCATCCATTTCTAACCAGAACTAGACATGTAAAATTTCCATACAACCGTTCATACCCCATTTTACTTCTTTAGGTTTAAAATAACCATGAATAAAATAGATACTAACTCGTGAAATTTCAAGTTTGTTGTCCCATTGATTTAGGCTCTGTGTTGATGAATCAGTCAGTCAGATAAGATATTAAAATACATAAAAATAAATTACATTTGCATAGAAACAACACGATAAGATCATCTATGTTTAGAAAATTGCCATACTGATAGTGTCAGGCATAAATTACAATAATCTCTTAAGCTTGACAATTACTCCAACGCTTTATTTTATATCTTTGATAACAATGATAATGTGTGGTTAGATAAATTTTCCGTTCTTAACAGATCATTATCCATTGTAAAATCTAGAATCAAAAGTATCTATCTAAGATAGGTTTCTATCTTTATTTATTTATGTACACTTACAATATCGCTGCTTTTCAAGTATGTCGATGCAACTAAAAATGATGAATTTTAGGGAATGGGGTTTTTAATGTATTTATTAATGTATTGGTGCATAGCTGCAAAATTTAAATGATCCCTTGGTGTTATAACTTTATTGATTTAAAGAAAATTCATCATCGCAAGTGATAAAACATCAAAGATTTATGGTCTTTTGACAGGCTTAGTTCTATTTGTTAAAATTTTGAGTTACTACGATATTCTTGTAAACCAGCGATATGTATTAATTGTTTTTTTTTACATTAAAAATTTCAACAACAATAAACAATATGTTATAATACACAGGTTTCCTCACGAAGTTTTCCTTTACCGCCGATAACGAGATGAATTTAAACACTTTAGCACTTGAAAACTCAGCGGTGCCAACCGGGGTTTGAACTTGCGATCATCAGTTGAGATCCGAGTCCTAACCACTAGGCCAACTCGGCTGTCGATTTAGAAAATAAGCATTTAATTTAGTATTTCAGAAATTGACTAATATTTGTTGGTTGATTGGACAATTCGATAGTTTTTTACTTTGATATAAACATAAATAAAATGATAACGCTCTTCTGTACTTCTTGCTCACCTGGCTTTAAACATTCTATTGGAAGAATCACTTAAACATTTTTTGAGTGAATCTTATATATGTATGGTTTTTTCTTGTTAGGAATATATCCCGAAACTTAATAATACTGTATTTTGTCTATAGTACCTCGTTGGTTAGTTAGTTATTATTATATATCAGTACGCATCCTCCCTCTCTCTAGAATAGATCGCTCGTCTTCACTCTCACAAATATACTTAATTACAAGTAAACTAGAGACTAGAATCCCAGAGATCTCATAACACTTCTATAGGCCCAATTTGGGTCGTTTGGCTTGGTGTATTTGTACATAGCATATAATACCCCCTGTTACAACGAAGGTCGTTAGTAAGATTAAGATTCATCTAACTATTCGTTAGTATGTAAGGGACATATGACATATTAAAATTAATTTTACGTAATCATTTCGTTTTGTAACTGGGGTCTTGTCCAATCAAGATTACTTTTAAATTACGTTTTAGAGTCTGGCAAATTGATTAAATTGTAAAAGCTTTATCACATTCTGTTTGAACGTCAAACGGATTAGCGGCGTATTGTGTATCATGATATATACTTACGACTTCTAGATCCGTTTTGTTTTCTCTCGTAACGTCCTTTATCTTGTCTTCTATAGCTTCATTCTTATCATATAGGAGTACATTGTTGTCGGATTTAGTACTGATAGTATTGATTAGAATATTTTTATTATTCATATTGCTATTCGTTTTTATGTGATCTTTCGTTATAGTTAAAGGTTTCGGTATTAATTTGTCTGGTTTCTTCGATGACGTTTCAGTGATGTTACCGTCAATATCTGTGGAATGAATGATTTTTATCATTAATTTAGATATTTAAAAATAAAAAAGAAATTTTTAAATAATTTGTCATGATCAACAAAACGATTCTTTTTTTTTCCTAATGTTCTATTCAGCGAATTGTAGGGGCGGCCAAAATTGCAGTCCTTTTAATGTCTTACAAAAATTATCAGTCCAAAAACATTAATATTTATATAACCAAATGTTATTAGGTCTCCATAAACAATTTAACGCATGTGTTTCACAACTTACAATTTTTTTTAGTGTTGGTTGCGATGGGGGAAATAATACATATTATTATAGGAATATCCTTTGAACTATGGTATCGAATTGTAGGGATCGGTAGGAGCGCCAAAGAATAGTCTAAATGCAGCAAATGTGTAAATCTACCATTGATGCAATTACAATTTCATTTGTTATTTGTGGCCATCATCTACTAGCATTTTCCCGGATATACCAGGGTCTGCTTCTTATTCTAGTCTATATATTGACAAGTTACTGATTTTTACACAGAGCGACTGCCATCTGACCTCTGCAACTGAGGGCAAGCCAGTAACCATTTAGACTAGAATAATTTCCCTACTAAGAGTAACGGTCATTATCGGGTCATATCATAAATTGCAAAATATGTGATGCACTTGAAATTCGAACCAATTAATCAAGAAACATTTTTCCGTACTTATTTAGTTTATATGACTTCAATTTCTTCTTAATAATGTTAAATAGATGATGCAGTTTGTCCCTGGGGAATGCGTTTATGCATCCCGCCTGTGACCGGGCGGGTATGTGGGACTCCCGGAGGTAGGTACACTAGACTATCCACTAAACCCCAGCGGTGCCCTCATCCTCTTAGTTGGACGTCACAAGATCGCTTGTGCATGCTACCGTAACGTAATATATTTCCCGTACCGGGAATCGAACCCGAGCCTCCTGGGTGAAAGCCGGGTATCCTAGCCACTAGACCATACGGGAGATAATTCCTTCGAACTTGACTTTTTGTGGGTTGACACATTATTGCTTATCAGCATCCATGACCCTCAATTAACTCGTTATCACTATGGCATGCGTATTTTATTAACTTATATTTATTTATGAATAAAATAAAAAAATAAAAAATATATTCTATATTTTATTTATAGCCATAAAATTTTATAAGATTATGACTGCATATAGTATACTATATAATAGATTGTTTTACTAAATTATACCGCAGTAAAATTATATTGTTTGACCGATAAATGAATGCTGATAAGCAATATTGTGTGAAGCCACACGGACTTCATTTTGAGAAAATGGCGTCTAAAGATGTCAGACCTTTTTTTATCAAATATGTTTAAAGAAGTATATATCCATGTTATCTTTTCTTTTTTGATAAAAGGTATTATAATTTAAAAGCAGATTGATATATTTATTATATTATCTAATAAAAAGTTTTTCAAATAGTTGCGATTATTGTACAAATTGCAAAAAATGGAACGCACTTGGAAATCGAAACAATTAGTTAATAATTAATAAACTTTTTTCCGTACTTATTTAGTTTATATGACTTGAAATTTTTTGATTAATGTTAAATAGCTGATGCAGTATTAAAATACATCAATATCTCCAAATTTGACTTTTTGTGGGTTGACACATTATTGCTTATTAGCATCCAATTATATGTGCAGTAATTTCATTAAACATGTAGCAATAATGAAACTTATACAACAGTCCGGTTTTTTGTTCGATAATTCAAATTAAAAATCAAAACGTGTATAACTAAACAATAAAAATTAAACATTGATCAAAGAATCTTGTTTAAATTCCTTAACTGAGTAACATCATGGAAAAACTTGTTAATAAAATGTTATACACTATATTAGACAGCTAAAATCAGTTTTAGACATTAGAGTCCTGATTTTCTATGACAAGAGAAACGAGCAAAAACGCGCGATTTTGTAACAAGACGATTCGGTGTAGCCACAAAATATCCACCCTAAGAAGGATAATTAGAATCGCGTGTCCGTTTGGCCAGCAAAATTATATTGGCTTAAACTGAATCATTCTAGTAACGAAGTCAAATTAACACTCCCTATATTAACAAAGGCATACAGAAAACATAAAACTCGTAAAATAAAACATGAAACTAGGTTAGGCCTTATAAATAAAATCGAGCTACACTCTCGTTTACGTGATAATTGTCATAGAGAACCGGGACCCTGCTAAAGTCACTTAAACGTACGTTTAATACGTAATTAAACTATGTTTAACATGGTGAACTCAAAACTGTTCTTAGATTTTTGTAATTATATGAAGATTCTTGTACATGCGTATATTTCTATAACACCTGAAGCGCTTATAAGAGAAGCGTCTTGACCGTCCGCTGGTTATAGTCATGTATGTCGAGTCATTAATTTGAATGTGACGCCCTCTAGCGGGCACAATGTACTATTTAACAAAGTGAGATAAATATTCCCTGTTTAGTATCACTGGAAGAGTATTACTTGTACATTTAACAAAAATATACATTACTAGCATTTGCTTGTGACTTTGCCGTATTCATTTGATAATTGGACGCTGTTAAGCAATAATGTGTCAAGCCACACGGAATCCATTTTGAGAAAATGGTCTCTAAAGATGCCTATTGTTAAGAAATTAGTTTGAAGACGTATATATCTATCTTCTCTTTTCTGTTTTGATAAAATGTTTAATGAATTTAAAGAAGATTGATAAAATAAAACGGTTTACCTAATATTAAGTTTTTTAAACATATTAGATTATTGCATATGGCAAAATATTGAGGACACTTCAATATTCGAAACATTAAATTAAGAAACTTTTTTTCGTACTCATTCAGTTTAGATGACTTGAAATTTTTTTGAATAATATTAAATACATCACGCTTTATCAGAATACATCAATATCTCCGAATACTTCTTGTGGGTTGACACATCATTGCTTATCAGCATCTAATTGGGATATTTCTATCGTTCTTTAATCTTAGTATTATCTATACAATATTATAAAGCTGAAGAGTTTGTTTGTTTTAAGTGTTTCGAATTGAAAAATTCTTTTGGTGTCAAATAGTTTATTTATTGAAGAAGGCTTTAGGCTGTAAAAACGCGAGTGAAACCGCAAGCATAGCTAGTGATAAATAAGTTGAAATCCTCATAAAGTATTAACTTTTAGTAGATAAATATTTAAATTTGATATCTATCTATGTTATCGTTATACCAGCTCTAAATTGATAAAGATACCTATGAAGATTAGAGAGACCTAGCGAATCCATCAACATATTTACAATCCACTTATATTTTATACTTTTCGGGTTGGGCTGGTCACCTGATGTTAAGTGATCTCGCCTGACCATGGGCATTTGGGCACCAGAGGTCACAATTGCGTTAGCGTTAGTGATTCGGAAGTGCTTTAAAAATCCTATTTGAATAAAGTATATTTGGAGTATGAGTTTACTAACTTAATAAGGAATTAAGAATGAAGGGGAATATGGTAGTAAGAAAAGGATTGGGGGAAAATAAAATTTGGAAGTGTGAAATAGGTGATGAAAGATTTTATGCAGACAAAATTTTAACAACAAAATAGTTTTCTTAACATCCTTTTATGTTATTAAACACTGAGGGTGTCCTAAATTTACTCCCCATGACCTACTCTACTATATTCTGCAATAAGGAGTATCAATATGACTTATTTTTAATTACCAGGTTCGATTCTTGAACCGGGTTGCGTTTTTCTACTAATCATTTAATGCAGTTCTTAACTTCATAATCGGTAACATGGTTCCTTTTAACCTACTAGCTCTCATAGTTTCAGATTTTTGCCCTTTCTGAAAGAATCACTCTGTATATAATAAATAAACGCATCACACTTAACGGCCTCCATTAGGGTCTCATAATACTGTATCGGGGCCTGAAATAAACAAACACCCAGGCCTCGATCATCCGACAAACATCCAAACATATTAAAATCAAAACTTCAAAATTAAAATATACTTTAATTAAGTAGGCTTTTATAAGAACTTTTGAATCGTCAAAACAAACAAGAAATATTAAAATCAATGAAAATCATGAAAAGATACTTCATACTTACTCATTAAAAATTTAGCGATTTACTCATTAAAGGTTTCAATATGTAGACCTTTCGATAGACGCCAATTTTCCTACATGGACGTTTTGCTAATAAGACATATTGCTGATTAGACATTTTTCTATTTAGACCTTTTGATATACTGCATGTTAATACATACATTTATGTATGCTAAACATCAGGGTTCAATCCCGCGGCCGTTAGCACTTCAGTCAATTGCAGTGAAACCCAATCTGCCTGTCAAATGAATGTGTGTGTACCTTTAAAAGATAAGAATGGTCGCTCATCTCGGTCGACGTTGGTGTCCCGGTGGCGGTGCAGCGCGGGCAGGGACATGAGGTGGGACGGCGGGTGGTAGTACTTCAGGGACTCCGTCTTAGCGGCCTGGCGGATAGCGTGTAGTCTTTCAAGGATCTCACGCAGTTCCTGTAAGAAAAATAATCAAGTTGATAATGGTTGACTAAATATCTTCGACGCAAAATTTTACTGTGTTGTATTGACAATATTTTAAAAGAGTAACTATCGAGTTTCTTGCCGGTTCTTCGCGATAGAAACTACGTTCCGAACCGGTAGTAGCTTCATTGTTAATCTAATTTTTGTTTTGTTTTTTTCATGTATTGACAATTCAAAAGTGCTCGTGGGAGTCTACATGAATAAAGTATTTTTTGATTTTGATACTAATGTGTAAATTATTTTATATCTAGTATAATTAATATATTTTTTATTAGACGAGCAGACGGGACTTATCATGTTAATGGATCACCAGCACATGGACATTCGCATCACCAGAGGAGCAAACAAAACAAACCAGCTTAAACGATAATGGATTAGGGATGAAAGAAATAATAGGAAATAATAGGAAGTATAGGGTAGTGGTTGGACTTCTTGTTCACCGCTTATATAAGCTACTTCACTTCTGTGAGAGTGAGGTACAGCCCCGGTTGAGCCACATACGAGCTGTAGACAGTCAGTTACAGCTAGGCTACTTATTGTTAAAAATTGCTGACCTTATCATTTTTGTCATCAACATTTTAAGGCCATTCACTTGGTTGTGGAGATAAAAATCTTCATGAATTTTATATATAGATACGAGTATATAATTAATATATAGTGCAACACTAGCCCCTTATAAGACGATTATGATAAACTCAAACTCAAAATATACTTTATTCAAATGGGCTTTAACAGGACTTTCGAATCGTCAAGTTACATGTCATATTTTATTTTTGACTTTTATAAAGCTACCACCGGTTCGGAATGTAGTCCCTACCGAGAAGAACCGGCAAGAAACTCGATAGTAACTCTTTTAAAATCATTTATACATAATATATTTTTATTATTCTAAATGTTTACACCTTCTTTATACAAGGAACTTTGGTAGAAAATTTCAAGCTTGCTAAGGATTTAGGCTTGGATGTGTCAAATAATGTAAGTTTTGTGAGGTAGTTGGGTGGTTTTTTTACCTTGGGATCGTGGTCGGTGACGTCAACAGAGGGCACGTTATCCGATGACGTCACATTTGTTTTTTGATTCGGATCGTGAAATTTTATTCCCGCTTTGTGCCTTTTCATTGTTCCTAAAAAATCAATTTCATTAAAAACATACATAAAACAAAATTCCTCTAAGTTCTCTTATAATAAATTAATCTATAATTGGACGCTGATGAGCAATACTATGTCACGCCACAGGACTTCACTTTTAGAAAATGGCGTCTACAATATCAAATTTATTTTTAATCAATTTGTTAGAAGAAGCATATATATTTTTACTTTTCTATTTCGATAAAAGGTACAATAAATTAAAAACAGATTTCAATATTCAGCACATTAAATTAAGAAACTATTTTCGGTAGGTACTTACTTATTTCAGATTACTTGAATTTTTTAAATAATATTAAGTACGTAATCAATGTCTCTAAATTTGACTTTTTGTGGGTTGACACATTATTGCTTATCAGCTTTCAGTCATAAAATATTATTGTAAATACTGAATACACCATGCTGGAGGCTATATTTAATATTCTGTAGAACAGTCAATATAATGTAGAATGTATTGATAAATGACAATAGTAAATTATTCATTAGAATGAGGACAAATGCTCTTTTGTTGATCACGTGAAATACTATCTAATGTTGTGACTTTGATAAGAGTTATAGGGAATTAACAGACAGACGAGGCATTTACTCGTGGAGTTAGTGATTAGAAATTAGGTGTCTCGATCATTATGTATTTAGCATTATAAATTGTTATACACAAATGTAAAAAAAAATCAAACATTTTATCAGTTAGAGAATTTAGATTATAATAAAAAATATATAAAATATGCCGAAAAATTTCGGCAGCTTTTCCATCACACTTGGCTTAATTAGCAAGATTTTTAAGAAAGCGAACCGAGTTCACTTGTAAAATAAGTAGTGTCGTATACTTAACTTACTTATTCCAGTTATTTTGACATTAAAATCCAAGAGAAAAGAAAAATCGGTATAATCGAAGAACATACATAAAAAAATCCCCGACGAATCGACAACCTCCACGTTCTCTCTCACCTTTTCTTTGGAATCCAGTTAAAATTAAATGTAAGAAAATTCTACTCCAAGACCTACTTCTTAACTATGAATCTGATTTGTAAGAATTAATATATTTTTATTCTTTTGTTCCTGATTAAAGCTAGGAGCACCAAGATTTTGACCAAATTTTAAAATAATACAGAATAAAATTGACTAAATTGGCTTGCATTGGTAGAAGAAAAATGTTTATACTTTAAGACCTACCAGGGTCATTAGCCTTTCCATCTTCTTTATTGAGCTGGTGAATCTTCTCCAATAACGTGGTATTGGAGAGCAGTCCAAGTTTATGAGCTTCGATCAGTTCATCCAATTCTTCTGATGAATCATCACCAATGTACGCGCATTCCTGGAGGTGTTTATACCCTTTGATCATGATGAGGGATGCGCCGGGCCATCTAGGATATAATTTAATAATGAAAAGTCAACCAGCAACAGAGAGAGAGAGGGAGGGAGGGAGAGAGAGAAGAGAGAGAGAGAGTAGAGTTAATCTGGAGAATCCTATATTGGTACAAGATATTATATTCCTCCTGGATCCCTGCATCCTCTAGAAAGAACTAAAATAAGACCAGCATTAAGTATTGACATTGTATATATAAACTTTCCTAATCTGCCGAAGCTACTTTAGACTGAACTAATTACCTAACTAAATTAACCTTTTAAAATAACCAATCGCTGATCCCGAAGTACATATATCTGTCTCTATATCAAGAGTCATTTTATGGTAAAAACGAATATTCTACTCAGCCATCTGTAGTCCTGTAATTCCTGTGTGATCAACGACAGAAGATTCAGAACTCTAGCCTAAATTCATTATAAAGCACATCCGCTTTTATGTCAGCATATTTTTTTTAGGATCCAGGAAGATATAATACACTTAAAGATCATTGGAGTTGTTGATAAATACCTTATCCAAATATTTAAAACAAACTAAATTAAATGAACAAGAAATATTAACCACTTTATCTATCTAATGATAAATGGACCAAACAAAACCGTAGATTATTTCTTAATAATAATCTGTATTACTCTCTGAACTGGACTAAAAAATTTCCATTATCTACCTTGTACAAGAAGAAACAGTCACTGTTGATCCCTGAAGGAGATAGAACCCCCAGTACTCCTTCATATCATCCTCCAGTTCCAACTCCCTGGTCATGGAGACTGGAACCAGCTCCTCTGTCAGTTCTGGGGGTCCTGGGACCACGAAGGCGTTGAACGTCGCATTCGATTTTACCACTTGCCTCTGTTGAAAGGTTATTATTCATATTAAATGTATATATTGGTAGGATGTTATATATGGATGCTGATAAGCAATAATGTATCAACCCGCAAACATTCAAATTCGGAGACATTTGTGTAATCTTATAATGCGTCACATATTTAACATTATTTAAAAATGTTTAAAGTCATCTAAACTAAATATGAACGGAAAAAAGTTTCTTAATTGAATGTTTAAATAATGTTATATATTTAACATATTACTGGATAAAATTATTTATTATACCAATCTGCTTCACATAAATGATTATACCTTTTAACAAAATAAAAAAGAGAAGACGGATATATACCTCTTCAGACAGATTTGTTAAGAATAGGTTAGACATATTTAGACGCCATTTTATCAAATTCAAGTCCGTGTGGCGTGTCCGTGTGACATAGTAAAGCTTATCAGCGTCCATGTGTTTTATAGTGTATTTGCAGTGGAATTGAAGGCTAAAAAAGCGAGCATTCGATTGACCGTTATTTCATACCCAATCCATTACTTAAGATGTCAACTATACTAAAAAGGCCATCTTGAATAATTATAGTTAATTTTAGAATCTAGATTTAGAATGATGTTTGAAGGGAAAAATGGAAGAAATTGTAGTAGGTCTATACCCTAGCAAGGGGTTCCTGTAACAATAACTAACACTATAATCAAATAGTAACACTAGGTTAAGAACGAAATATTTTGCGATTATGCTACTTTATAGGAAATAAAAAAGGCTTTATTATATTATTATTATTATTATCTATATAATATATTTCATTCTGTATTTCTTTAAGTTATCGTGATAAAGATATTTATATATTTTTACATTTAAATTGATCTAAAAAGGTTTCAAATGAACATTGTGTAAAAGAATAAAGATGAGAGAGAATTTAAGTCAAGCCAGTCGCAAACGCTAATGTTATAAAAGCACGAATAATATTGGTCTTAAATAAGTATTATTTACATGCATAATAACAAATATAATGACCGATAACGTTATCTCTTAGATGATTAAACTCGAATACTGCGCGACTGTTGTCTTGTTGCGATTGTTGTTGTGATAAGCAACAGACAGACGACAGACGTTAGACATACATTTGTAAAATTATATAAACAATTTTTAAATGTTGATTCATCATCATCATCAACCTAGCATTTTTCTCGGTTATATTGGGGTCTGCTTTCTATTCTAGTGCAGATATTGACGAGTTACTGATTTTTACACAGAGCGATTGCCGTCTGACCTCTTCAACCTCTGAAGGCAAGTCAGTAACCATTTAGACTAAAATAAATTCCCTACTATGAGTAACGATCATTATCAGGTGCTTGTGATAACAACCGGAACAGGTTTACGTGCTCTCCGAGACACAGTGAGAAGACTCTCAAGGACAAACACTCAGACCTAGGAACAAATATTTATAGAAATATAAAATATCTGTCACTACATCAGAATGGTCGTCAATTATTAACTGATGATTAAATTTTAATAAACCTAACCTAATACAAAAAATATTTGATTAAAATAGACTATTCCAAGCTTGTTTTATTGCACTAATCTATGTTTACAAGATAAATTGCTAATTTTAAAATATTAATTTCGGAAAGTAAAATTTAAATTGTGTAAACTGTAATAATCAGCTATAAATTAAAAAAAAAATAATTATACAGTATCGCATCACCGGGGTTCCGGAAACTCACAACACTAACATAAACACCCAGACCACGACAAACATCCGTATGGCCAATAGAGACGTTTGTCGTGATCGGAGATCGAATCCGCCACCGTTAGCGCTTCAGTCAGTTAGTGTCCACTGCGCTAACGTGTCCATCAAAATATACTTTATTCAAATAGGCTTTAAAGTACTTTCGAATCGTCAAGTTACAGGCCAATTGCTTATAGATTTTTTTTGAACTTACCATCGGTTCTGAATGTAGTCTCTACCGAGAGGAACCGGCAAAGAACTCGATTTTTATTACAATTTATTTTTCTTCTTTTGTTGAATCCAATTTTCTGAACCGACTTCCAAAATAGAGGAGATTTTCAGTTCGTAGCGTATTTTTGTTGTTCTATGGTTTAAAACGTTTGTTACCTCATGACTTCGTAATTTATTAACAGATTTTGAAAATTAAATTTTAAATGATGTGCTCTCAAATTAGTCTTATAGAAATTTCATCGAAATCGATTCAGGAAATTGGTTTTAAAATCGAAATGACTGTTATAAGTGTGCAAGTAAACGAAATTTTGTATTTTGTTATTTCATTCGATTTGCTTTTTTAAAAGCAGTTATTTACACTTCACATGTGGACATAGAAATAGACTCTAAAGCCAACGGTTGCGGGTTCGATCTCCGCTCGGGGCAGATATTTATATTTGTTCCTAGGTCTGGACGTTTGTCTTTGTCGGTGCCGTGCCTCGGAGAGCACGTAAAGCTGTCGGTCCCGGTTGTAATCACAATCACCTAATAATGATCGTTACTCGTAGTAGGGAAATTATTGTAGTATAACTTGTTACTAGCTTGCCCTCAGGGGTTGCGGAGGTCAGATGGCAGTCGCTCTGTGTAAAAATCAGTAATCTGGACTAGAATAGAAAGCAGACCCTGGTATAACCGGGAAAAATGCAAGGTAGATGATGATGTAGACATAGAAATGCAACGTGTGATCAATATTCACAAATAGCGACTGGAACAACATTGATAAATAATTTGAAATAATGATTAATAAAACTTCAACATATCCTTGCTCCATATAACCATATAGGTTGCTGATAAGCAATAATGTGTCAACCCACAGAAAGTCAAATTGGGAGATATTTATGTATTTTGATACTACATTACCTATTTAACACTATCAATAAAGTTTTCAAATCATATAAACTAAATAAGTACGAAAAAAGTTTCCTAATTAAATGTTTCGAATTTTAAGTGCGTTCCGTATTTTGCAATTTATACAATAATCTCAAATGTTTAAAGAACTCTTTATTACATAGTATATTAAATATATCTAATATCTTATTTGATATATACTTCTTCAAACATATTTATTAAGAACAAGCTTGACATCTTTAGACGCTATTATCTCAAAATGAAGTCCGTGTGGCTTGACACAGTATTGCTTATCAGCGTCCATATATGATACCTCGTAACTAGCAATTTTGGTAAAAATGTATTTTCTCAGTGAACAAAAAAATTGAAAATTATTTTAATAAGGTTAGTATAAAATGAACTTATCAAATTGATTAATTCAAGAATCCAGTCACAGCTGGATATTATCAAAAATATTATAAAACACTGTGTAATTGTGTAAAATTCTAGGAATTCAGTATTTTAATTCGATGCGTCCATTATTGTAATGAAATATTACAATGAATCCATGAAAATCAATTGTTTCCATTATTTAGATAAAATTAAAATAGCTCAAACTTAATAAGAAATCGTGGTACAAGTATTTAAATACCTTCCAAGAAAAAAAATGTGTTAAAAAATTATTTATCTACTTCAATTATATAATAAAGATGGACTACCTTATGAGCATATTTAATCATATTTTACAAGTTAAAAATTACATAAAACTCATTCCTAAAAAGCTAATATCTCCTAATAGCTAACTTAATTTTAATATTAATACTCTTTGTATTATAACTATTTATTTGAAATGAGTAACTATTAAGTACGAAGATATATCGAGAAGATTGATTTGTAAATTGACGATTTAAGTGCTTTAAATACTTGAATAAAACAAAAAAGTAAAATTATTAAGAAATAATTTAAAACCAATTTTTTTAGCAAATTACTCAAATATTATAACGCCATTTTTTTCTGAAAACAATTTATTTTTTAGGCGAGAATTACATTTGAAATTTTTACTTTCGTATATCATAATTGATACTTTTATAAATGATCTAGGTAGCCTTATGAAAGTGTGTCATAAATAACGTACTGACAGTATATTCTTGCAAGTGTAAATGACAAAAATCAGTCAGTTCGTGACCACGGATGCAACTTCGTCGAAACGTCGGGCATTAAAAAGGAATTATTACGATTACTTATCGCGATGAGACCTGTTATATAAAATATGAATGACAATAAACATATGTAAATCTTTATGAAAGCCTGAGATGAGAGTTATATTTGTTAGTTTTACTCTCGTGAATTATATAAAATAACTGTGCAAACTAATAACAGACGTCGTAAGTAGTTACGAAAGCTATGAATATTAAAAATAAGTCGTTGACGGTAAATTGAAAGAATTAACATTTGAAGCAATAAGAAATAACTTATGTAAATTTTTATGAAAGTGTAAGAGTAAAACTTAAGTGTAATTCTCGCCTGAAAGCGAAATGTATATCTACTTAATTTTCCTTTTATATCAAAAAGCAAGTTTGATCTGAAATTTCAGAAACGTCATTTTCGAATTGCTATTTACACACACACGTAAATAAATATGTTAACATGTAAAACATTCTTCTAACGTATTTCAAATATCGTAGAGATTTTTAAAATACGATGACCATACAGACCTACCTGACACCAAGTGGGGGATATCTTGCTGTCGATCAGGCGCATGTCAGTCATACTCATGGGGTACATTTGACCGGAAAAAACGCGGTACCTAAAAAAAAATTATAAATATTTTAATAAACTCATGATATGCTGTTTGGAGGGGTCCATCCAAGGAAGGGGTCCAAAGGAAGGGTCGTAAGTTCAAACATAAACTATTTTGTTATCCCGGATAACGCAATAAGATGCTAAAATTCTAAATGCGAATCTCATTTATTTAGAAATTATATAAACCATTGTCATTGATATTTTTTGTTCATATGTTCTAAATATAAGTAAGTCGTATACTACTGATAGGAAGTCCAGAACCCTAACATTTTTTCAAGAATAGTTTTGATATTTTTACACGCCTTTCTCAAAATGAAGTGCGTGTGGCTTGATACAGTATTACATATCAGTGTTCAACAATGTTGCGACTTCGTTTAGAAAGTTATAACCTCACGTTTTGATCTATGACGCGCATGGTAAAATAATGACATAAGATTTCAACGTTTTGGATTTTTGATAATAATTCGCGGACTTCTTTGTGTACTAACAATCAGCTTTTCTGTTCGTTCTTAAATTAACAGTTGCAGGTATTTGGGTTTTGTTTTAAATATTTACATAGAGTTCTAGGTTAAGCTCTAAAAAAGGAATGTCTACTATTTTTATAGTCTTCAAATTTTAATTGTGGCTGTATTTTCGACTGCGCCGATCAATCACTTTCGTGACTTCTCCATCCTACGTGACATTGGCGAAATAATATGAGCTCATATGGCACAACTGAAATTGAATTAAATCAGCTGTTTTATTTCATTATATTATACGGACTACTAGCTTACTGTCCGCGACTTCGTCCGCATGGAATTCGGTTATATCGCGCTTCTGTTTACATCACATACAAACAGGGACCGTGTATTATTTTGGGATTAAATATAGCCTATATCATTTCTTAGCTTCTAGACTATCTCTGTACCAAATTTCATTTAAATCCGTTCCGTAGTTTAGGCTTGATTGTCACAGACAGAATTACTTTCCCATTTATAATATTAGTGAAAATTGTTTAGTAAATATGTACTTATATAATTAAACTCACCTCATGTACAGTGGTACAAAGATGAACAGACATGGTAGTACTATCATCAGCACCACGAGCCGACATAATCTGATTGGTCCTTTGAAACAAGATCGGGAGGCTATGTGGCTAAACTGACGGGTGGGTCTGCGTGGAGAGAGACCCGCTAAAAAAATTAGTGACGTCACTTTAAACTTTAATTAGTATTTAACTGTAGTAATTTATACATTTTGTTCTCGTTTTCACACGCGTTAATAAAAATATTGTCATGATCCCCGAAGAGGACAATAGCCGGGATGGCTTGGAACACACTAGCGATGGGTGTGGGGCGGGCTGGACTACCTTGCCCCTCTGAGACAAGCTCCGCCAGTCACGAGCGGAGCGATGTACAGGAGAGCATTTGAGTCAAAGTAATGAAATTTAATCACTGCAACTGACTTAAGCGCTTACGGTCGCGGGTTCGATCCCCGCTCACGGCAAGTGTCTGTATTGTCCATACGGATGTTTGTCGTGGTCTGGGTGTTTGTGTTAGTGTTTCCGGACCCCCGACACAAGGTCACGCGATCTTAATGGGGGCCATTGAGTGTGATCTGTTTATTTATTTTTCTTTTTAAAACATTTATATTCCAGAAATATCTAATAAAATATACTTTCTGATTTTTTTTTAAATAACCCGACAGACCGGAGTAATAATAGTTAAGGTTAATTTTCGAAATGGTTGATTCGATTCAACGTTCACGAGTTGGTACAAGATTACATTAGAATAGTATAAGGCGAAAATTACACTTAGGACTAAGTTTTGCTCCCAGAATTTCATAAAAATGGGTTTTGGAGTCAAAATGACTGTTACTATGTTATGTGTTTTCACTTTCCTTTAAAGCTTACGCGGTGTTACAATTTCACTAACGTTATATCAATTACGGAAGTAAAACTTACAAGTGGATGCTGATAAGCAATACTGTGTTAACCCATAAAACTCGAATTCGGAGATATTGATACATTCTGAAAATGCGTCATGTTTTTACCATTATTCAAAAAAATAAGATTAAAATCAAATAAGTACCGAAGAAAGTTTCTCACCTTAATGTTTCGAATTTAAAGTGTGTTTTAAATTTTTCAATTTTACAATAACTTTTTTTTTATTTTATTTATTATTTAAAAACTTAACATAATCCTTTTCATGATACCAATCTGTTTTTATTCACTATACCTTTTATGAAAATCGAAAAGAAAAGATGGATATGTACTTCTTATACAAATTTGTTAAGAATAGATTTGACATCTTAAAACACCATTTTCTTAAAAGGAAGGCTTGACATAGTATTGCTTATCAGCGTTAGAATGTAATTGTCGCTTTAGAATAAACTTTAATATAATTATTCATTTAAAATTAAACAAAAAATCATAACGATATCTTACGCTAAGTAAGTTTAAGAAAACGTTCAATACTCACATTCTAAGGGTACTAATTCTTGAGGATCCATATTCTATTACAATTTCTGCTCATAGTTTATTCAGTCACCTCTGTTTACTTCTATGTATATATCACAGTTACACGTAATACCTGTTTAAATAATAAATTATGTATTTTAAATTATAATTAGATAAATTATTCAGTGATTTTCCGTGACAGAATATAAAGAAGCAGAGTTATTGCAAATTTAATATTACAATTATCAATTGTAGGGTTAATGTTTGTGTATTACATTTCTCTGTCAAACTGCTGAGACGATTTTGATAAAGTTTATGTTAATAATGCAATTTTTAACAACCATGCAATAAGATATAGCTGAGACAATAAAAAAGATTAAACATTTTTATAAATAATAATAATAATAAATATTTTTATTCAAAATAGGAATTTACACTATCTTTATGAATGTCAAAGAAATTAATCTATTACCGTTTCAATATGATAATAAAAAATTGCATTAAACTTGTGCCCATTTCTCTAATCTCCGTTTATCATAACAATGTAAAACATTAGTAATAATGTGTATAATATAGAACATAAGTATAAATATATCATTACATAATTAAAAACCAAAGCCCTCCACCGCGTCTTTTTGTGTGCTCGCGATAAAGTCAAAAAGTACTCAATGGTTTATCATGCGGTTTTCTGCAATGGAACGAACAATTCACGAGGAAGGTTTAAGTATATAAATTGTCAACGTTTTGTGTAAATTAGTTGCTGCTAAATTCTTTTAAGACGTGATATATAAAAAAAAAAATGCACGGTGGGAAAATTCTCTTTTATAGATCTACGAAAAAGTCTACTACTACTACTATGTCCATTTTTAGGGTTCCGTACCTTAAAAGGAAAAACGGAACCCTTATAGGATCACTTTGTTGTCCGTCTGTCTGTCTGTCTGTCTGTCTGTCTGTCTGTCTGTCTGTCTGTCGGGATGTCAACCCTTTTTTCTCAGAAATGCATAGACGTATCATGTTGAAATTAGTATCATATACTCAAGTCTACGATGACATGCGGCCGTGAAAATATTAAAGTTCTAAGTCAACGCAATCAAAAGATAATGGAAAATATGTCGTATATTTTGACCATTTTAGCGTTTTCGCAAGGGAATCAAAACCTATAGGGTACTTCCCATTGACCTAGCACGATGAAATTTGGCAAGAAGTAAGATCTTATGGTACAAATAAAGGAAAAAATCTGAAAACAGTAAATTTTTGTATGTATGTTTGTCTGTTTGTAAGTTTGTCTTTCAACCTTTTTCTCAGAAACGCGTGAAGGTAACAAATTTTTATCAACGTCAAGTACTCAGAGTTGTAATTACTAAGAGCTGTGAAAAAATCAAACATCTAAGTTAACGCAATCAAAAGATACGGTCATTTATATCACATATTTTAAGTATGATAGCGTTTTTAACGTTTTCGCAAGGGAATCAAAACCTATAGGGTACTTCCCATTGACCAAGCATTATGAAATTTGGCCAGGAGCAAGGTCCTTAAGTATACATAAAGGAAAAAATCCGAAAACTGTAAATTTCTGTTCGTGTGTCTGTCAGTCTGTACGTCTGTCTTTCAACCTTTTTCTCAGGAACGCGTTAATGTATCAAGTTGTAAATTGATCAAGCGGAAAATATATTAATCTTAGAATTAAAATTATATATACTTGTAACAAATTAATATAGAAGTTGACCATGGCTAAAAAAACAATTTTACAAACACTGAGAAGAAATTTGTATCAATACGAAAACATTAAAAAGCAGCAAACCTTTATAAACAACGCAATGCAATCTATATATCGCAGCTAACAAAATGATAGCGCGATGTAGCGTACAGCTAATGCCATCTATTACAACATTATGACATTAACTGTTATATAATTCTGCTCGATTAATATTTTTTTATTATTTTAATTATTATTTAAACGCGCTAAAAATAATAAAATAAACTTTTCATTTAAAAGTTTTATCGTCGATATATAACGTCATTACGTAATTAACATTCAATATAAGAGCTTCACGCGATTTGATTTAAGTACTCGTATTGACTTAGTACGAAAATTTTAAAATTAAATTCAAACAGATCGAGTTATTTAATTTACAATTAGTTTTGTTCGAATTAAGGACTAATTATTTTCGTCTTAGCAACACTAATATATAATTTGATATTTTGATTGATAATGTAAATCTAAATATTTTACGAACGTAGTGCAGGGGTAGTGGAGTGTAGTAGAATATAAATAAAAATAAAACGAGAATAAAATATAATATAATTATGTTATTAATGTCAAAGTCAACAAGTTAGTTCATTGAAATTGTCAAGAGATGGCGCTGAGTGTATCCTGAATCGCGCTATAACTTTGCTTTTTTGAAAGTATAAGCTGTATTAGTACTTAAAATAAGTTTTTGTGATTCCATAGATTGCATCCATGATTGTGTTTTAAATTAAAGTGCTCCTAAGTAGTTTCAAAATAGTTTTTGGGACGTGATCCATATTTACATAATATTAGATTATATTTAAGCGACTTCTAAAACGGAGTGTTTTCAATTCGACCTTGTATTTATTTTTTTTTATGTTTGTTCGCCGATTACGCCGCCATTTGTGTACCGATTTTCAAAATTTTTTTTTGTTTGAAAAGGTATACTTCCAAGGTGGTCCCATTGTCTTCAGGTCAGGATCAGATGATGGGATCCTGGAGAAATTGAGGGAACTCCTCAAATATTATAGGCAAGCGTATACCGATTTAAGTATTTTTGAAAGTAACTTATGTTGGAACTGATGATGAAGACCACAAATGGCGTTAGTCTTATATAGATTTCTATAAGTTTGTACGGAACCCTCGGTGCGCGAGTCCTACTCGCACTTGACCAGTTATTTCTTTTAAATTGAATGAAGAGGTAAAATTTGTTTGTAAGTTTGTATGTAGGGGATAATCTCTGAAACTACTGATCCGATTTGAAATATTATTATCACGATAGATAGCCTATTTCTTGGGGAAAGTTGTAGGCTATATTACGTCACGCTCATAGAAGCAGTAACCATAGCGTGAGTGAAACCGCGAGGGGCAGCCAGTGTCTCATAATTTCACCTAAAATCGCCAAGAAAGCGATGACATTAGTAACTACCTACAAGTTCCACAACCGTGGCGTCATAATATACGTGTATACATATAACACATATTAAGATGTGAAAGTTCATTATTAATTCAATTTGTTTAAAGTTCACCCGGATCAAAGAGACATAAGAATAACTAAGTTAGTACATTGTTTCAGTTCTAAATGCATATTAATGTGTCATCACAAGAAGTCAAATTTGGAGATATTGATGTATTCTGATAATGTTAGATACATGATGTATTATCAAAATACATCAATATATACGAATTCGACTTTTTGTGGGTTGACACATTATTGCTTATCATCATCCGTTCAGTATACTGTATTCTCAAAACTATATGGATGCTGATAAGCAATAATGTGTCAACCCACAAAAAGTCAAATTCGAAGATATTGATGTATTTTGATTCTACGTCACATATTTAACATTATCCAAAAAAAATCAAGTCATCTAAACTAAATAAGTATTGGAAAAAGTGACTTAACGCATGTTTCGAAATTCAGGTGCGTTCCATATTTTGCAATTTATAAAATAATCTCAAATATTTAAAAGCTCATTATTAGATAACATATTAGATAAATGTATCTGCTTTTGATTGATTATATATTTTATCAAAATAGAAAAGAAAAGATGAATATATACGTCTTCGAACAAATTTATCAAAAATAGGTTTGACATCTTTAGATGCCATTTTCTCAAAACCAAGTCCGTGTGGCTTGACACAGTATTGCTGATCAGCGTCCATATATGGATCATTATTTTATAAACCGTTCAATAAACAGATACGGTATAGTTTTATTAGAGTAGATAAAGCACTCTACTTGAGAAATTATTTGTACATCGTTACCTAACTCCATTTAGGTTATCAGCACTTCAGACATCGCTTGTGATTGTAGAACATTGACTCTAGTCAAAACCTTTATTTTTAGGATTCTTTAACTGAATGAGGAACATTTTGTTTGAAGATTAATTAATTGTTAAACTAGCTAATATCCTTCCATACTAGGCATTGGCTAGTACAAACTGACGACTGTAGGTAACACAAGGAAGTTTGAGATAACACCAATAGATGGCAGTAATGTGCGATTCACGACCGATAGCCAATAGAGGACTGTCAGTCGAAAGGTTTAAGGCGACAGCAGTAGAAGGCGGCATTATTCCAAACACGAAGGAAGGCAGATTAAGATAAGATATAGGATCAGAAGTTTAAAGTCTTTATATGCCGTTTATGTTTTGATATACGAAGAAATGCTTTAAACCCCTTCTTATGAAAATTTCGTGGACGGAGGAGTATGAAATACCGCACACTTTTTTTTTGTTTACGCGAAAGTAATCTTCGAATAGATACCCGATTCTGGGGGGAGATCGGGTTATGCAAATATGTAAACCTGCCACTGATTGGCCGTCAGTGTGTAACGATTGTGAATACTATAATGTAAATGATTTTAATTTAATAGAACTTCGGCTCTTAGCACCTTTATTCGTTTACATATCTATACTAATATTATAAAGCTAAAGATTCGTTTGTTTGTTTGAACGCGCTAATCTCAGGAACTATGGTACGAATTGAAAAACTTTTATGTGTTAGATAGTTTATTTATTAAGGAAGGCTATAGGCTATATTACATCACGCTACGACTCATAGGAGCGAAGCAGTAACCACAAACGAAAGTGAAACCACAAGGGACAGCTAGTGAGTCTATATAAACAAACGGATGGAAACGGAAGCTTAAAAGCTCTTTATAAGATCCCCTACTTCCTCCTACACTTAATCAATTATTATCCTTTAAGTCAGCAACATTTGGTGCTGCAAATGTTAATAACGGCGTTGGCCACATAACAATAAAATATCTGTAATTTGCATATCTATTTCCTTTTTTAAAAAGTCTCGTCATAAAACAAAATCCACAATTAAATCGACCCAGTCGATTTCTAATCGCACCGTGTCGTTCTTGGACTTTACCCCATTATTTTCGTCTATATTTTACTAATAATACATACATACGGTCACTGTATTATATAATCATATGATATACATAAACGTTCTATTTATACATATATGTACATTAAACACGTGTAAAGTTCTCGTGGTTTGAATCACAAATGATAATATGCCGTGGTGTTTGCTGATTGTATGATTGACGTTGTGTTTGTCCGATTACTAACTGTCTGGGTTTGCTCGTCTGGTATTTGCTCAGTTATGCGCAATAAATTATCGAATTTCTTTATATAATGTGTCAACCCACAAAGTCAAATTTGGAGTCATGTATTTTAATACTCTGTTATCCATTTAACATTATTCAAAAAAATTTAAGCCATATAAACTAAATAAGTACGGAATTTTCTTAATTTAATGTTTGGAATTCCAAGTGCGTTCCATTTTTTTGCAATTTATAAAATGATCTCAAATATCTGAAAAACTTTTTATTAAATTATATATTAAATATGTATATCTATCTGTTTTTAATTCAGTTTAGCTTTTACCAAAATAGAAAAGAAAAGATGGATATTAGTCCGGGATCCCTGGCCTATTTTTTCACTTGATTAGTAACAAGCTAATTTTCCGTGAGTAGCTTCGTTTCAATGAGACGCCCAACTTTTTCCTGTGCGAAAATTCTCGATTGTGGTAGGTGACAGGGGTAGCAGGAATAAAAGATGTTGACTTGATGATTCTCACAAATTTATTACTAACTGGATTTTTTTTTGTAAAATCTAATGATAATAATCTAAATTATTCGAAAACATTTTTGTCCTACAAAATGTATGGTTTCATCAAAATGTCCCCCTCCTTCGAACATGTATCGATAACAAGGTCATCAAAAATAATTGCTAACCAGCTGATTTATTTTTTTTTTACTTCGTTAATATTTATATAATCTAACAGTTATATTGTCCTACATATTGCATGGTACGTTATCCCGGTCCTACACTCCGAAATGGTTAATACCACAAGACCATCTTTTTCATTACTAACTGTAGGACAAAAATATTACATAATAGATTAGTGTGTTCTCTGCCCAAATGAAACAAT
Organism: Hypolimnas misippus; assembly: GCA_037950945.1. Taxonomy (NCBI): domain Eukaryota; kingdom Metazoa; phylum Arthropoda; class Insecta; order Lepidoptera; family Nymphalidae; genus Hypolimnas; species Hypolimnas misippus. The sequence continues at coordinate 789,229 of JBBEEQ010000026.1, forward strand.
GTCCTACAAAAAAACAGGTATCTATTACTAGTCCTACAATAATTGCCATTTTTTCGTTTTCCTATTTGTAACTCTAGAAATTTAAAAAGTGCATGCGAATGAATTTCAACCAATAAGAAATCGTAACTAACTTCAAGACTCTCAAATATTTTTAACTTCCCGCTAAGAAAATTAACAATTTTCTAAAAATCGGAAAGTTGTTGGTTTTACCCTGTTTTGCAAAAATCGAGTTTTAATCAGATCTCAATGTTTCGGGGTCCTAGGAAGCTTCCGTGACCATTCCCGCGAGGGTGTGACTATGCCTGTGTGGGTGTGTGTGTGTGTCCAATTGTAGTTTATATAATTACTAAATAACTGAGATTAGCATTTAGAATCATACCTATAATAAGCCTCAAAAAGCCTTGAAATGGCTTATTAATAAGCCTTATTCTTTAGATTTCTGTATGCTATTACTTCTCAAAAGTTGATCCTTATAAGTCGATCAGATGGTGCAATAATACACGGTGAATTTTTTCAAAATCAGCGGTTTCGATTCCTGGCTAGAAAAATGAATAATTCAAAAAAACTATTGATGCAGTTTTAGTCATCAAAATCGGCCCCCAAGATCCTCTAAGTATTTTTCGCTATTCATTATACTTTCGGATTTGGCATACCACGCCCAGTTAAAAACTCATGTATACATTTGTAAGTTCGTTAGAACGTTTCATTTGTGTACACAGCTGATTGACTCGTCCAATTTGTTATTTATGTATCGTTGTTTGCTCCTCATACTGTATATTATAAAGATAATAACCATTTAGATATTAACACATTTCATTTACTAATGTCCATTTCCATAAAGTCTAATTAGTTCTTCGAAGTGATTATTGTAATACACTAGTTGACCCTCGCGGGTTCACTCGCGCTTATGGTTATTGCTTCGATCTTGTTAAAAGTTTTCACTTCCATCGCAATGTCCATTACTACTTTTTTTACCTAACTGCGCGACTCAATGAAGATTAATGTGTTTATCACCATAAATGAACGCTGATAAGCAATACTGTGTCAAGCCACATGGACTTCATTTTGAGAAAATGGTGTCTAAAGATGTCAAACTTATTCTTAACAAATATGTTTGAAGAAGTATATAATCATCTTTTCTTATATTTTTTGATAATAGGTATAATGAATTAAATTCAGACTAATATATTTAATATATTACCTAATAAAAACTTTTTTAAATGTTTGAGATTATTGTTTAAATTTCAAAATATGGAACGCACTTGAAATTCGAACCAATTAATTAAGAAACTTCTTGTCAAGTGTACTATCGTTGACCAGCTATTTAAAAAGTAATTTTTAGGAATCTTATGTCGTATTTCAATCAGAATTACCGTTTAGGATCTATAATGATTTATAGAGGGTTACTAACAATTCTCACTAATAGGCTTTTAGACAGTCTTGTTACGCAGTCAGGTTTTTGATTTTAATTTGTCTTCTTTGTGGATACGTAGATAGGTACAGAGTTTATAGTGCCATGGTCCAAATACACATTTCATAAATTAATTTATATATAAATTTTATAATCTATAGTAAATAAATGGTTTAGAACTATGTAATATATTATAATAAAATTATATTAATATAACTGTAACGAGAGCTTGGCTTTACCTGAAATAAATTAAAAAAAAAACAAAATTATGCACATTATTATTTACATACAAGCCAAAACAGCTCTTATCTATAAGTACAACTACAATTGGACAACAATTTCATTGGACTAAAATACAAGTAAAGTTAAAAATTAAAGTTATTTTTATTTAAAATAGGAATATACATTCTCTTTTTGAACGTGAAGAAAATGAATCTACCATGGTTTCGGAAAATTTATAGTCTCAGGCCTAAGAAGAAACCGCGAAAGAAACTCGGCGGGACTTTTTTTTTACAGCGTCAAGATTGGTACAATACGTAAAATATATTGAGACAGCCTGGAAACGATCGCATTATTCCCAAGGCGTGTCGTCATCTATGAAATCTTTAATTTTATAATAACCTCTAACACACAAATGTTTTTTTACAATTTTTTTCAACGTTGCTATAGAAGCATTTATTCGTTTCTGGGATCCTGTTGTAAAATCTTATGCATCTCCCAACAAAAGAATTACTTACTCGACGTAGTCGAGTAGCGGGTACAATGAGTTTCTTCTTGTTCCTAGTATTGATATGATGGATATCACAATTTATTTTAATGTGTCAATGTTTCTATGTACATACACACATTATATTGTCGTACATAGCGGCATTTAGGAAATAACAGGAAAATGGTTTAGTGTGATATTAATTTAGGTCGATATATTAATTGAATGAAATACGAACAAAACGAGATATCTAGTCGAGATAATTGTCGCTATGTCGTTGTTGCTATATATGTGTGGTCGCAACTTGAAAACTCACTCAGATTTACTCGAATAAGGGAAGGAAATGCGATGCTAATATAAAACTACGGCCTGACGTGTGCAATGAAAGTCCATGAGGAAACTGAAATTATTTCACAGACTGTTTCACAAATATGATCGTAGCTTTAGGGATGTAACAAAATTAAAATAAAACTATTATAAACGTATTTAAATCTCGTATATTTTTCGAATAGGTTATCGCGATCGTTGTCACAGATAAGTTGGTCTTCCCTTTAGAGTTCACGTGTGGTCGCAAGTTTAGGGCTCGGAGAGACTTGCTCGAATAAGGAAAGGTAATGCAGTGCTAATAAATACTTTATTGATGAATCAGGATACACATTTAAGGTCTCTCCTATTAAAAAGAAGGTTTAAAGCTTAATGCACCAGGCTGCTCCACTGCGGGTGAGAGTATATACATGTGTCAGAATTTCTTCTGCCAAATGATTCTTGATGAATGAAATTTCCGTACGATTTTTTCCTTTACTTTCATTCATGACGAATGAAATTTCCTTACGATGTTTTCCTTTACTGCCGAGCTCGAGATGAATTTAAACACAAATTTCGTACTAGAAAATTCAATGATGCTACATGGGGTTTGAACTCGCGATCATCGGTTGAGATCGACTTGTTCTAACCAGGTCATCTCGGCTCATTCCCGGACATTTTGTAAACTGCATCAAAATAGGTACAATCGACTTTAAAAGCAGAATCCGTTATTTCATTTACTTATTATATTTATATCATTTGAAAATTAAACTAATTTAATTATAAATTTATTGAACCAATGTGTGAGTGTACTCTTTTAACTTTTAACACCTCATATTTTCAAGTCGGTAAATAATATGTAATCTATTGCTAATTTTAATAACTCGAAGACAATGTAAAACAACTCGAAATACATTGTTTTACCGCGAAAATAAAGCTTTTGTCCGACATCGTCAATGGAAACAAGCCAAAACAATTTTGCCCCATATTGCATTAGAGTATTGACCGATAAAAGATTCAGAATATTCTATTCTCTTATTTAAACTAGATATATATACTTTTAAAAGAGAAAGAAAGAACAATTTCAGAATAATAGTTACGCACTTTCGTTAATTTTATTTTTAGTTTCTTTGTTCTTTCATTTTATTACCGTTTATATTTGGACGCTAATAAGCAATACTGTGTCAAGCCACACGGACTTCATTTTGAGAAAATGGCCTCTAAAGATGCCAAACCTATTCTTAATATATATGTTTGAAGGAATATATATCTATCTTTTCTTTTCTATTCTGATATAAAGTATAATGAATTAAAAGCCTATTGGTATAGTGAATAGTTTTACCTAATAAATTTTTTTTCAAATATATGAGATTATTGAATAATACAAAACATGGAACACTCTTCAATTATCGAAACATTATACTAAGAATTTTTTTCCGTACTTATGTACTTCAGATGACATGAACAATTGTTGAATAATGTTAATTATGTAATAAAGTATCAAAATACATCAATATCTCTAAATTTTTCTCTTTGTGGGTTGACACATTATTGCTTATTAGCATCCATTATTCTCTGTATTGTATTCGCTTTAAAAGAAAAAGCTTTTATTTAAAAGTTACTTTCATTGACTATAAACAAAAATAAAGTCAAAATATTCGCTCATTTAAAGTAAATAAATAATATAATACCACTAATGTTATGTATTATATAAATTTCAATATTAATATAATAAATCGATTGAGATAAAGTCGAACGAAATATGTAAATGGCTAATTAAACAAAAAAAAATTCAAGATAAAAAAATTGCCTAATCAAAACTAAGTCACGATCGGAATATTAATCTATACTAATATTATAAAGCTGTACAGTTTGTTTGAACGCCCTAATCTCAGGAACTAATGCTTTGAATTGAAAAAATATTTTTGTGTTAGATAGTTTATTTATTGAGGAAGGCTATAGGCGAAATTACATCACGCTGCAACTCATAGGAGCGAAGCAGTAACGACAAACGCGAATGAAACCGCAAGGCACAGCTAGTTATAATAAAAGTCAAGGAAACTCACCCGAAAACACGTGTTACAAACACAACAATATTAAAGTTTAATGACCCACTAATACACTAAAATAAACAATTCGACACTGTACCAAAACACTTTCAAAATATAACACTAAAATAATTTGTCATTAAAAAAGGTTTTTCTCTAATAAGACGTGCCACAGATTGAAAAAGTTTTAAAATAAATAATAAACAACGCGACGATCCACAAGTAGATCACGACGCGTGCAGTGTTTAGCGCGTCGTTATCGCGACTGGCTCGATCGTGTGGATGTATTTATATATATCTCGTATTTGTGTTCTAGTAATAATAGCCGTACGAATTTTAATTGTGCGTATCTAAACGTGAGATTTTCTTAAAAACTTCTGTTTGGCACGAGCGGTTCGGCGTGCGTACGTTTTTTACGCCGTGCGTGAAATTATTAAAGGCGTTGTACATAAAGAGGTGCATTAAATTTTTAACATACTCAGAAGACCCTTTTTAATTTTTTTATTATTTGTTTGATATATCCATAATAATTCATTTTGTGAAAAATTAAAATAGGATATTTAATAATAAAAATTAAATGTTTTAAAGGTATTTATTTGTACAAAATAAGCGGACGGTTTTGCGTCAGATTGGATCTCTCCTAGTCGCACACTGCATGGCTTTTTTTCAAAAAAATTTCACGATGCTAATCATATAGTTCTAGATCTCAAAGCAGGATCATTCGTACCTTTCTGGCTAGTTATCCAAAGACGTAATAATTTTCTAATACGATTTTTTACAATGTGCGGCTAGGCTTTATCTAATGCATGAAATAAGTAGGTAAAACTTAAATAATAGAGAATACGTACTTTAATAGTTATATTAACATCTTTTTAAATTGCATAAAATTTTTTATAATATTTATTTTTGTAGAGATTCTTTGATAAAGTACAAATGTTTTGATTCATGAAGGTCTCTGGAGAGAAAACTATGAGAACTAAAGAAATTTGTTAAAAAAAAACCATGTCACCAAATTCTTAAGTTAATAAAAACTGCGTTCAAAGATTAGAGAAAAACTCTACACGGCTCGAATATTAAGCTTGTTATGTTACTTCTTATTAAAAAAATAGCGTATGTTGTGAGAAACAAATATTAGTGGCACCCTCAGTGTACAAATGACGAAATGCATAACTGAATGCTGATAGGCGATAATGTGTCAACCCACAAAAAGTCAATTTCGGAGATATTGATGTATTCTGATAATGCGACACGTATTTAACATTATTCAAAAATAATTAAGTCATATAATCTATATAAATACGGTTTTTTTTGTTATTTTAAAATATAAAATAATTTATATATTTAGAAAAACTTATTATTAGATAAAACTTTTGATTACACCGGCCTGCGTTAAATGAATTTTACCTTTTATCAAAATAATAAGAGACGACATTTTCTCAAAATGAACTCCGTCCGTCCGTGTGGCTTGACATAGTATTGTTTATCAGCGTCCAAATATTATTATGACACCCTCAGTGTGTAAATAATGAAATGCATAATTATAGAGATTTGTATATTCCCGAATCCGCAATGGAGCAGCATGCTGGAGTACATCCCTATCTTTATTTTACACTACACCAGCGTTTATGAGTCGTAGACTGATGTCATATGGTCTACTTTCCCCAATAAGCGGCCTAACCAACGCACACATAATTTTTCTAAATCGGATCAGTAGTTTCAGAGGTTACCCTCTATGGCTTTACGTATAATAAACTTACAAAAAAATGTTAGCTTTTTATAATATTATCATAGAGTAGAAGAGCCAAGATGCCCTAGTGGTTAGAACACGCAGATCTCAACAGATGATCACGGGTTCAAGCCCCCGCTGACTTGGAAAACATCGTCAAATGTATGTGCAGGGAGAAATTCCGACACATGTATATCCGCCAACCCGCAGTGGAGCAGCGTGGTGGATTAAGCTTTAACCCTTCTCCTTAATAGGAGAGGAGGCCTTTGCCCAGCTGGGGGACGTTCACAGACTGTTATTTTAAGTAGCATTAAAGAAAGGACTTTTTATCCAACAGTGGGGAATTTACGTGTAGTTAATGTACGTTAAATTATATTGTATTGCTGCAACACTGACACTATAGACGCTGTTCTGTCCAATAGCAGCGCCACCTACCGGTTCCAATTGTAAATATAAACCATTTAGAACCTACATCAAACAACAAATCAAATATAAACCCAAATTTTCATCCAAATTCGTCTAGCTGTTTAGGAGCAATCGACGAACATCCTCAAAAAAACGTCCCCGACTAATTAAGAACTTCCAACTTTTTTGGAAGTCGGTTAATAAGAAATGTGTTCATAATTATGTATTATTAAATCTTCTCATTGGGTAATTATATTGTCTGTAATTAAATAATTGTTTCTGAATAATGTTTTCAACTCTTTAGTCTAATTATTATTATTCGTTAACTATTATGATTTATAATTATTACCAATAAATATAATTAAAAATGAGAACTACGTTGTACATACATTACATGGCGCCGGCTGGGGGTGCAAAGGGTGCATGGTTTTTTTTAATTAGTTAGTTTGAAGAAGTATCCATCTGTTCTTTTCTACTTTGTTAAAGATCTTATCAATTAAAAGCAGTTCGCTATAATAAAAAAGTTTTATATTAGATAAAACTTTTTTATTATAGCGAACTGCTAGTATTTCAAATATATGAGATTATTAAATATTGCAAAATAAGAAACACATTAAAATATTTAAAACATCAAATTAAGGAACTTTTTTCCGTACTTATTTACTTTAGATTATTTGATATTTTTTTAATAATGTTAATTGCGTAATACATTAGCAGAATACATAATTATCTCCAAATTTGAATTTTTGTGGGTTGACACATTATTGCTTATCAGCATCCACATATTTGTAAATTATTGAAAACACTTCAATATTTGTTGAAACATTAAATTTTAAAATCTTTTTTCCGCACTCATTTAGTTCAGATGACTTGAATTTGATTATCAGAATACATCAACATCTCCGAATTTGACTTTTTGTGGGTTGACACATTATTGCATATCAGCATCCAAATATCGATTCCGCTAACGCTGATGATGGTGATTCAGCTAAGGTTGATGAAACGATGACAAATTAATTCAACATGCCCTAATCCATTGATACAATAATTGTTTCTCCGATGTTGATAAGGACGAGGAATGTTTTCGTGTTGTCAAGTGTGATAACTGATATTTGAATAGCAAGGCGTGAGATGATTGTAAATTTGATGGTTCTTTTAACATGTGTACTATGTTTTCTGACTGTACGTATGTATGGATACTGAAAAGCAATAATGTGTCAACCCACAAAAAGTAAAATTTCGAGAAATTCATGTATTATGATATCGCGTCACCTATTTCATATTATTAAATATTATATCCAGTCATATAAACTAAATAAGTACGTAAAAAGTCACCTAATTTAATGTTTCGAATTCCAAGTGCGTTCCATATTTTGCTATTTATACAATACTCTAAATTTTTTAAAAACTTTTTATTAAATAACACATTAAATATATCAATCTGCTTTTAATTTATTTTACTTTCTATCAAAATAGAAAAGAAAAGATGGATATATACGTCTTCAAACCAATTTCATTAGAATCGTTTTGACATGTTTAGACGCCATTTTCTCAAAATCAAGTCCGTGTGGCTTGAGACAGTATTGCTTATCAGCGTCCATATATAAGAGTCAAGATGGTCTAGTGGTGAGAACACGTCGATCAAAACCGATGATCGTGGTTTCAAACTGCGGCTAACACCGCTGATTTTTAAGAGCTAAATTTGTGTTCAAATTCATCTCTAGCTCAGCGGTGTAGGAAAACGACGTGAGGAAACCTGCATGTGCCGGGAGAAATTCTGACACATGTATATCCGCCCCGCAGTGGAGCAGCGTGGTGGATAAAGCTCTAAACTTTTTCCTTAATAGGAGAGGTGGCTTTGCCCAGCTGTGGAATATTTACAGGTTGTTACTTAACTTTATTGATATATAGATCATAAAGTATTTATAATTTGTATTATGTCGTGTAATAGATTTTACCATCAACCTACAGAACCCTAATTTCCTTTACATCTAGCCCTTATCGCCGCCGCACGAGGCAATGATAACTTATGCCCACCAATCACGAAACAGGATGCCTCGTGGTGAATTAATTTTCACGTGGAAACCTGTTCTAAGGTTTTCGATCTCAAAACAAGTTAACTTAACTATCAAGTTAATGGTTAATTAGAAAACTCGGTGATTAAGATAATACTATATACTATTGTGTTAAATTTTCTTTTTAATATAGGATTTTTATTCTAGCTATCTGTATTCTATACTAATAATCAATACCCACATATATAATTGAGGAGTATGTTCTGCCTCTCGCGGTTTCCGCTTCGCTACTATAAATCTAAGGGTGAAGTAATATAGCCTATTACCTCCCTAATAAATAGATAATCTAACACAGAAAGAATTTTCCAAATCAGATCAGTACTATCTGAGATTACCCCTTTCATACAAACTTACAAACAAACTTCACCTCTGAATAACAAAAGTATAGATATAAATTTTTCGAAAAATTATTCCTGCGTTAGACTGAACATTTCCTGAGGAAAGTATAAGGCTAAATGGCCTGTCGTGGTTTCACTTGCGCTTAACAGGACTTTTATACAAACTCCCAACCCCCGTTTAGCTCCCGTCGGGGTCAAATTTTGCAAAATTCGGTCTTAAACTCCTATGCTAAATTTGAAACTCCTAGTACTCGTAGTTTCTGAGATCTCGTGATGAGTGTGTGAGTAACCTTTCGCTTATATATACGAAGATAAAATAGGCTAGATAGGAACATCATGTTACGACTCATAGGAAGAGCAGTTGTTATAAGCGCCGGTGAAATCTCAAGGACAGTTAGTATTATTTGGGCGTAGGAAAACATCCTGAGGAAACTTAGGAATCCGAAAACATAAATAAATGAAACTTGTTTAATACAGAGAACAAAAACATTGTGTCCAAAAAATTATACTAACGTATGTACATGCTAAAATTTAGTTGCATGAACCCCTATTTTGTGGTTGGATGACAAAAAAGATTATTTAGCTAATCACGTCACATAGTTGACGTCATTTTAGATCCAATATGGCGGACTTCAAAAGTCTAGAACAGAACCACAAGAGTACGTAAAAAACTAGCAGTTCCCGCAGCTTTACCCGCGTATACTTAGGAATTTAATACATAAAAAACTTTCAACCTCTTTGCAACCCTTTAGGGGATGAATTTTTAAAAATACTTTCTTAGTGTACACTTATGATATTGAGGGCAAAATTTCATGTTTCTAGATTCAGCTTTTTTAGCTCTGCGTTGATAGATCGGTCAGTGAATATGTCAGCCAGTTTTGATTTTTATACGAGTATATATAGATTAAGCATTGCGCAAATGTATCCTTTGTTTTCGTTATTCTGTGTTAATATACGTACAAAAATGAAAATAGTTTTCGTGATAATTTTCGCACTGACGTACATCGAGATAGCAAAAAATTTTATCATTTTTATAGCTTCTGTATCTGTTATGATGACAATCGTCGAAATTAGATTATCAGCCATTGCTGTAGAACAGATATACGAAAGTAAAATTACAACCTTTTAAAATAGCAATGATTATTCTTAAGAAAAATCTACGGTATAAGTATCCCTATTATAGCGGATTTCTATTTGACTGACGCGACCACAAGTGTCGTGTCATGACGTGATGATACTATGTTCTAACGCATTAGGACATTATTTTAAATCAATACAGCTGTAGCTGTAGAAAACCTACAACTCGCTTATCGGACCCGAACAGGGATCGGTTCTGATGCGACATATCAGAAGCTATTACATGTCACATCATATGTAAACGTTGTCATATAAAATGTATGATACCGATTCTGTTCTGATGCGTCACGACACGACACGTCAATCAGATATAAATCCGCCTTTAAATAGACTGATCTGATCTGATCTGTTGCGAGTTTCAAATCCAAAAAAAATGTTCCTAATTTGAGTGTTTTTTCCTGTGGGCCTCCACATCGTGCCTCGGAAAGCACATAAACTTAATATTTAAGTAGTTGTTATAACTTAACAATTATAAAATATTGGTATATTTACTATTACTACCAAGGAAATTATTCTAGTCTAAATTAGTACTGGGTCACCCTCGGGGGATGAAATGGGCTGAAAGCAAACGCTCTCTGTAAAAATGAGTTACCTGTTACAACTACGACTAAAATAATAACTAGAACTCAGCTGTAGCCCACTGACTACAGCTCTGGGTCGGCGGGGGCAGTACCACACTCTCAAAGAAAATTGGTATGAATTAGGCAATATATAGATGAGTAAGAAAGCTGAAAGACTGATCCCTTCTTACATTCCGTTTCTTACTTCCTGTTTCCTTCATTCCTCATTCCTTTTAAGTTGGCAATACATTTGTGGATCCTCTTGCTAGTGCTAAAATGTTCATGGGCGACGGCGATTTTATTTACTAAATAGCCGGGAAAATGCTAGCTAGAAAATGAAGCAAATATATTTAAGTAGTACTTACTTATAATATTTATAATCAAAAATTAACGCTGTATTAATTGATTTTAAAAGTGTACCTATCTACATTCCGAACCGGTGGTATTATTTTTTTAGATAAGTACAATAAGAGACTAATTTGTAAATAGACGATTTAAAACCGCATTAAAAGCCTACTTGAATTAAATGTATTTTAATTTGAATTTGAACTTATGAGCCAAGGTGTTTGTGTGGATAGAACAGAGATAGTGTAGATCTAAACCGATCGCGGGTTTAAGTCCAAGCTAGCTCTAAGTTGTCAAGTGCGTTTTTGTTAAAATTCATCACGCGCTTAGTAATGAGGGAAAATTCATGAGAAAATCTGCTTGAATCGGGATAAATTCTCATTCAGGTATTTGTCTAACATTAATAGTGTTAAATTAATTTTAATAATTTGGGGAACTTTAATCGGTATTCTTTGCATAGATTTGATTTATGAGTATCCAAAAATAAACCCCTATTTCTGATTTTATGTGATGTAATACAGACTATAACCTTCCTCAAGAAATAGGCTATCCAATGAAAGAATAATTATTCAAATCGGATCAGTAACTTTAGAGATTACCCCCTATACACAAACTTACAAACAAATTTTAGGTCTTTATAATATTAGTATAGCCACAGCAACCCACATAAATTTGTATTTGTACTTTCATTATATATATGTGTTTCTACATCTTCACAAAGATCCTCATATATCTAATACTAAGTCAACAAAATAAAGTATAAAACTGACTGTCGCCGCCCTAACTCCCTATTGGTCAATCCATGCCAGTTATTCAACCAATCAGAACGCAGCTCGTACACCCCATTTCGAAATTTAAATAATATAATTGAATTTTCCTCAGTTGCTCATAAACTGTTGTGCATTGAGGTCTTGTTGGTAGCTGTATTAAAAAGATAAAAATTGTTATTTGTGTTTAATAGTTTTATACGTTTTTAGTGTGTTTTATGCCAACTGTGACGGATAATATAGGAAATAAAGGTAGGTTATGATCTTAGAATACAGGCTAGAATTTAGGATGAAATATTCACATGTACCTAAATCTTTTGTTGGTAAAACCTTTATTGAAAAGCGATACATATATACATATAAAAACAATGATTACAAAGACGATTAAAATACATCTAATCAATGTAAAGAATTATTAGATCATCAATGGTAGCAAGAATGGTAGCAGAGAAGGGACTTTTCAACGTTTCACCGGTCAAATCAATTTAAATAAAAATTAATTGACGTATGTACGTAAGCGAATCACTTTGGAACCGCTATATCCATTTGGCTATTGTGTTTTGTTGTACATTTAAATGTCAGAAAATGTTTGTAAAATTGTGCATACAAATGAACTTTGGATCAAAATTATCATATCGTACGCTTAGTATTAGTGAATGTAAAAACTTAGTGTTCGAATTTAAAATCTGTGTAAAACGAATTAGCTAAGTTAGTAATTAATTTCGTTTTATATAATCTGTTTGAAATTAATAAAAAACTTTTCTATTAACGTTTTGGCATATACCTAAAAGACTAAATAATTACCCGAAGTCCCATATTAACCTTTTACTTTTTAAACCTTTTCGGTTTCTTGCGTTTTGTGCCCAAAATTTTGAATCAATTCACTTAATTACTAAGCGTGCGATAAAAAATGTTCGCAAGTCTAATTTAGTTCATCCGTGCGAAGCCGGGACCGGCAGGTAGTGTTAAAATATCAATTGATTCGTTTAGTTGTCAATCTTTATTGAAATGTGTACTTTTACTTTGATTCCATTATTCGCTTGTGGTTTACTGATATCTATTCAATTCCATTCTCTAGATGAGACAGACCTATCAAAAGTGATAAAGGTACCAATTCTAAAAACCCCGTGAACTAGCCTAATCTCATTCCTTTCCTTCTAATCCAATTTCATCTCACATTCCTTTCTAATCTAGCAATGTTTTTATGGCTCTTCTGGTGCTGTTACTATCCATGTTTGATCGTTTACCAGCTATTTCCAAAAAAAAAATACTACACTTGCAAACAAATCTAAGATTAATTCTCTCGTTTGGATAATTTGCAGCTGATCTTATTACAACGTATATAAATAGGGCTATTCTAAGTAATATATACGTATTCTTTTTATAATTCTGATTAAAAAAAGATATCGCTGCTTTATAAGAACATCGATGCAACTAAAAATGATGAATTTTAGGGAATGGGGTTTTTAAATTTCTTTATTAACGTGTTGGTGCATAGCTGCGAAATTGAAACGATTCCTTGATGTTATAACTTTATCGATTTAAAGAAAATTCATCATCGCAACTCTTTTCATGATAAAACATCAAAGATTTATGGTCTTTTGGCATACTTATTTTAATTTTAAGAATTTTGAATTACTACGATATTCTTGCAAACCAGCGATATGAGAAACCTAATAACGATTTTTAAAATATGCATTCAACGACCACTTGACATAGCTCATGGATTTTCATTTTTACCTTTTTACATTATAGCGCCCAAAATCGGCCATTTTGATTTTTCCAAATTTTTATGCATTCAATGAAATTCGCGCCGTCAGGACAAATCAAATGACGTGTCATTTTTCAAAATCGGGGCACGCGTTTGGTCTACATATTGCCTAAAAGGTACTAACCTACATACATACATATTTTGGGTCTTATCGCGATAACTAATGGTAGTACTTTTTTATTGCCCGACGTTTTGACGAAGTTGCATTCGTCGTGGTCACGAGCTGACTCCGGAGTCATATTAAATATAAATAGTATAAATTGCGAAAGTTAAAATATATAAATACATACATATTTATTATGTAACGAATAACAATAAATATTGTGCAATAAACAATAATATACAATTATATACGGACACGTTAATTAGACTAATTCCGTTTATAAGCAATAAACAAAATAATAGTAAAGTGCTGTAAATATATACAAACTATTGTTTCAATAATTAGATCGCTTCAGTCAAGCATAAAATACCCATTAAAACTTTTTGCGTAAAATTTCTTAACTGATTAGGTTTTTAAACAAGTTTCGTCTGTTATTACGTCACGACTTTAAAAAATATTTTTTTTTTCTACAACATTTTGATGTCTATGATGACTAAAAAACCTTTCCGGTTTATTTACTGGCACGACACACATACATACATACTGCCGAACATAGAACCTGCTCCTTATAATCGACTAAATAGTGCCTAACCTGCGGGCTAATTACGGTGAGCTACCGCTATCTCAACTCTATACATTTTTGGTGATTTTTGTACTAATACGAAACACCTGTTAAAAGGTATTCCGATGCAATAGCGATAGCTCTGCGCAATACCCCTTTCAAAAACACATTTCTGTAATCTTATGTAAATTTTTATGAAAAAAGACACAATTAATTATAACTGTAAAATACGATGTGCTCACACGTTAAATATAGCACATCCGTTGATAAAGATATCCGGTGATAGCTCATAATAGTTCATTGTTTTTGTGTTTCTGCACTTGTATGGTACTTTACATTTTACGAAAACGTAAAAAAAAACATTTTTCCACACAAAATCCCGCGCATCGTGTCCCGAACCACTAACAACTGACTCAAGATTGGTGGGATTTATACTTATTTTTTGTGTAGAAATAGCAAAAGAGCAGGACGTTCAGCGACTACCTGATGTTGAATGATCACCGTCGAACGCCGCAGGGAAATTTGCAGTACCAGAGGAACAATAAACGCGTTGTCAGTTTAAAAATGAATCAGGAATAAAGAAGAAGAGGAAGTGAAGAAAGTGACGTAGAGTTTAAGCTTCCGGGTTTCACAAACGAACCGAACTGTACGAAACGCATCCGATTTTCTGTGCTTCTTTGGTATTGCCCCAGTCAAGCTGTAGGCAATGGACTTTAGCTAGGAATTAGCTACCACAGATATTATTTGTGGTACGCGAACTAGATACCTATTATGGATTCGTAAGGAACAGCTTTTAAAGGACATGCAGGCTAAAGAATTTTAACGAAACTCTGTAATTAATAAGAGTCCTCTTTAGGAAACTCTGAAAAAGTGAAAAAAAGATGGAGTTTGTATATCGTGACAGTGATCTCTTACATACATTGTGTAATTGACGTTTTATAATACATTACAATATGATCATCAATAAATATAATATCTTTTATCCAATAGTTTACCAAACCTCCATGGCGTCCGATCAAGACTCCTGTTCGGATGAGGAGCCAGACAGTGAGATGCTGAGCGATGATCTATGTCTCCAAGACAGTGATGATGACAGGCAAGCTTCTAGGAGTGTTCAGGTAAAGTAACAGATGGTAAATATCCTATTGACAGACAAAAAGCCATACCCACAATTCTTCTACATGGGTGATTCAATGCAGAACATTTCCAATATACGCAGCATACAAGGAAACAGTCCTCATTATTTTTTTGTAATTTCGGGACAAGGGATGAATTGAAGACATGAGTAGATGAAGGGATATGGTATTCAGATTTTTCGCTGATCATGGATAAAGGACTTAAAATTGTCTTATATGAGGCTATTTAAGAACTTCACTACTTTTGAATAATGGTATTTAATAAGTTTTTTATGATTAAACAAAACTTAAAAAAATATTGAAATTAGAATTTTACGACATATAATCTACATTCACACTTCAATTGTAATTACGATGAAGTACTTGATTAGGCGTTTGCCTGAATTGGAATATCTTTATTACGACAGCATTCTTCCTTTGGTTTCTTTTATTTTGGTAATCCGTTTTTAAAATTTACGTTATAACTATTTCCATTAGAGTCTACCAGAAGATTTACCAACATTGAATTCCTGTATTCTCCGACCACCTCGTAAACTCTTTACCAACTGTCGCGAGCGATGGCGGCAACAGAATGTCAGCGGTGCCTTCGCTGAACTGAGGAGACTAGTCCCCACACATCCACCAGATAAGAAGCTATCGAAGAATGAAATCCTGAGGATGGCAATAAGGTATCCACAAAAATTAAGACTGATAGTCTTATATTGCATTTTGTCTTCGTAATTTTGCAAATGTTTTTAAAATAACATTCACATAATGCTAGATTTTATCATCCGGCATTCATTTGTGCTGGTCAGTCAAAGAATAGGTAAATTGTACTGAATTAGTTGTTATCTCATTATTAATATCATCTTATTTTTATGATTATTAAAAAATTTAAAATATTATACATTATTTAATCTTTAAAAGTTGTAATTAGTAACTTTACCATTATGTAATTTATTTCAATTCAATATAATAAAAAATATTCATCTAATTAAAATTTTTCGCAAATATATGTACTTGGTCTTTCTTTCAGATACATTGGTCTTTTAAGTGAAGTACTCGAATGGCAAAAGAACCACGGACTGGTGATCAACAAAGAGAACTCTGGGTTAGCCATTAAATGTGAATCCCCATTAAGTCCAACATCAAGACGTCTTCGCCTCAAAAGACCATACACAGACGAAGACAAAAGACCATACGAAAACGACTACATCAGGTTCGGTAACGAGGAAAACGAAGAAGTATACCGCAGAAGCCTTCACAGAAATACACCGAATAATAAGACTGATTTCTTCTTTGGAAAAGACCACTTGAAGATATTGCGTAATCAGTATTACTTCCCTTCAAGATGGCGGCAGATTCCGTTCAGAAATTTAGCGGGAGAACGCAATGGGAATAATCTGTTGATGATTGCACCAGCAAAGGATGATAAGGATGGTGCGTGTAAAGACAAAGGTGATGGGAAAGACAAATAAAACGGCAAATTAATATTATATGGATGCTGATAAGCAATAATGTGTCAACCCACAAAAAGTCAAAATCGCGGATATTAATGTATTTTGATACTGCATCGCCTTTTTAACATTATTGAAAAAAATTCAATTCGTATAAACTAAATAAGTACGGAAAAAAGTTTCTTAATTAAATGTTTCCATTTCCAAGTGCGTTCCATATTTACCAATTTATACAATAATCTTAAATATTTGAAAAACTCTTTATTAAACAATATTTTAAATATATCAATCTGCTTATACTTTATTATACTTTTTTTTAACAGAAATGAAAAGATGGATATATACTTCTTCAAACATATTTGTTAAGAATGGTTTTGACATCTTTAGACGCCATTTTCTCAAAATGAAGTCCGTGTGGCTTGACACATTATTGCTTATCAGCGTCCATATATCAACCACCTAAAGAAATACATAACTTAAATAAAACAATTACCATGAACTTACGCAAATTTTAGCTTAAAAAAACAATTCTGGCTAGTCTAAGGGAAGGCAATCGGAATTTTCTTGTGTAATTAACTAAGACCATTTCTTAGAAAAAGAAAAATAGAAGATTAGATCCAAACAGGCTTTTCCTGCAAGAAATTATATTCATGATGATTATGATGTAATTGATTGATTTAACATCATAGGTAACATTTGTTATAAACAATGTTTTTGCTAGTATAAAATTTAATTTTAAACTCTTTTTAGATTCTAGATTTATGGAAATAGTAATATATTCGTTGTTATTTATTGTTTTAATTTTAGATTACTTTGTACGGCTAGTGAATTTGTTGGGTTGAGTTAAATACAATTTTTTACGCAATAGATCTGTATTAGAGTATATGAAGTTAGATTTCTTTTATTTTTGTTTTCATCTTGTAAATTGATCTCAAGTTTAAATTTTTCATTATTAATATTACTGTCTTATCTAAGTTGTTTAAAAAGTAAATTAACATTATTATAATTATAATTTTTAATTAAATTAAAGTACATAAAAGCAAATTAAAGACACGATAGTATCTAAAACCCTTTAAATAAAGTAAATGTAATTAAGAATGCATTTTTATTCATAATTATAATCAGCTTGCATTTATTAGTGTACTAATCTGTCCTCAATATGACATTTATTACAATAATGCAAACAATTACATAGCTCACGCTATATAATACCCTGATAGGACCCGCCACGCGCTATTCGCCATTTTTTTTTAGATTATCTTTGATAAGCATGCTCGTGCGCATAATACTTGTTATTTTATAAATGTTTTTTTTTAATATAATCGCTTTATGGAACTTTAAAATAACATTTTATTAGTGTCATATTTACTGAATTTAAAATAAGAGATTATATTGAATCTATACATTTTTAAATAAGATTTAAATATTTTCACGTGATTCTAGAGAAAATAAGATAAATTAATTGCTATAATATGCAGTTAAGCCGTAGAAGTAAAGTTGTCTCAAATGAAATTTCGAAGAAGATAAGATTTTAATGAACACAAAATAAAAGAGCCTAGCTGTAGTCTACTGATTGCAGCTTGTATACGGACTGGCTCATCTCATTTTCACAGAAGTTTGTCGTGAACTTGAAAGGGTAGGTGAGTGAGAGACCCGAAAGCCTAACCCTTTATCATTTTTAGGGTTTCGTAGTAAAAAACAGAACCCGTATAGTTTCGCCATGTCCGTCTGTCTGTCTGTCTGTCTGTCCGCGGCTTTGCTCCGAAACCCTTAATACCAGAAAGCTGTAATTCGGTATGAGTATACATATTAATTACGCCGAGAAAGTCGTACAAAAAAATCTTAAAAATATTTTTTTTTTTCAGGGTGTCTTCCTTATGTGTTAAGAGAGACCAAAAATTTTTTTTTCTCATTTATCCCATGTTGTGGGGTATCGTTAGATAGGTCTTTTAAAAATGTTATAGGTGTGGAAAAACCATTTTTCCGAACGACGAACTGTTTCCGAAATATTAAGCTTTGAAGTGTCAATTTTTCTTAGAGTCAAGTGTCTCCCCCTCTACCCACTAAACTGCTGCGTCTAAAAATATGAAAAAATTCACGATAGTGGTACATATAATGAATTTAAAAGGAAAATTATCATGGCTATATGGGTTCTTATGGTTATCGAGTTATAGATGATCTAAGTAAAAATAAATATTTCACTTTTTAAAGCATCACATGTAAATATTAATCATTTTAAATTAATATATGAATTTAAATAAATAAGTAAATAAATATTTAATAAGTTTAAATTAAAATAAAATATAAAATAAGGTATAAAACAATGTCTCAATAAAATATTAGCTCAGTATTTACCTACGGCGAAAAGAGCGAGTTAACAATCAAACAAACGAATTCACTTTGGAACTATTCACTATAAAAGATACGGATTACGTACCTATCTCTTATTCTCTTCTTAAAGAGAAATTAAAAATAATTTTATAATAATAAGGCTTAAAATTGTAAGTACGTATATTGTATAAACTGACTTAAAAAAGGAAATTCCCAGTTCCTCGTAAACTTTTTTACGAAAATAGGTACTCGAAGATTGCTTGACCGATCTTGACAATTTTGCCAACTACGGAACTCTACATTGTGCGTGGCCCGACACGCACTTGGCTGATTTTTATTCCTGATTTCTTATTCCCTTTTATCCCTTATTCCATGTACCTTATACTAATTGAAAGAAAATTTAGTTTCATTGAACTCACATAAACGTAATTAATTTGAAAATACTGTTAAGGCATAAACATATATCGAAGATAAATATGGGTTCAAAATAAATCAAAGTGAATCAAAAAAATCAAAATCAAAATATATTTCATTCCAGAAGGCTCTCGCTAGCACTTTTGAATCGTCAATACAAAAAAAAATCATCAATAATAAAGCTACCAAGTCTACTAAATCTGGAGAATTTTAGTCAACATATTACAAGCAACGTTTACTAAGATCTTTGTCACTTATAGGCTGTATAGACCTTTTACGTTAGTAGCTTCTGCTGCTAATAAAAAATGCTTCCATGAACATTCTTCCTTAGGACCTAGCATTTTTTTACTATATACCAAAGTTTGCTTATTGTTTTAGTCCAGGACAAACAAGTTACTGGTTTGACATAGAGCGATTTCCATCTAACGATCCCTGAGGGAAAATCAGTAACCATTTAGACTAGAAAATCCTTACTTAGAGCAACGATCATTATCAGGTGATTGTTATATAAAACACAAACTTTTCAAAACAAAATTTATTTACAAAATAATAAATAATAACAGAAACTATAATTCAGTTTTTTTATTGCTCTTATGCCAAGCCCTGAAACTCTCTATGGCTTTAATGACGTCGTTTGAGAAGACTTGCGGCAGCTGGAAGGCTAGAAAATGTCCACCATCATCTAATATCGTCTCAGAGATGAGGTTAGGGAATTTAGATTTTACTGCCCATGTTGGAGTGTACGCTATTTCGTTTTTAGCTTGGATTATCCATGTTGGAACATTAGATGGGATTCTGAAAAAAATCTGGTTTTAAAGGCCGAATTCTGTATCAACTTATTTATACATATATTTTGAAAGACACGTTGGCGTGGTCACTGCAACTAACTAGAATGCTAACGGTCGCGGGTTCGATCCCAGATCAAGGCAATCATCTGAATTGGCCATACGGATGTTTGTCGTGGTCTGGGTGTTTGTATTACTTTGTGTGTTTCCGGACCCTCAACACAAAGCCACGAGATCTCAATGGGGGGCCATTGAGTGTGATGCGTTTATTTATATATTTATGATATATATTATGTATGTGTATAGAAAATAAAAATAATAGGCGATACAGAAACATCAGACATCCTCTTTATTAGCTAGCAACTTAATTAGATCTCAGGTTGTTAAGAATTTGGTGTTTTAATTGCTTGGAACTACTTACTCTTCCAGACCTAAACCGAAGTATCTTTTATTAAACGTCTCCGCGTACAATCTCATTGATGTTGTGATGCAGTTAGTAGTCCAGAAGACCATAAGGTTATCGAGCAATTGTGTCTTGGTATAGTGGTTGGAAAAACTGCCATCAGGCGTTTTACGGTTTGAGTTCTTTGTCCAAGTGGAAAACTTCTCAAGGATATAGGCAGCGAGACCAGTAGGCGAGTCCGAGAGAGCAACACCTGTAACGAAAATTTAGTGTTGTTAAGTTTATCAATGTTCATCAAATAAATTAAGAACCTGTTTAAATAGATTTAAGGAGCCGAGTTTAAGAGAACGGTAACGTACAAATGTAGATATCGACGACGTTCGGCCTATTATTCAGACTTCGAAAAAACGTATCGTTCACACGGGTTTAAGAAGTAAGAGGATCTCTGGGTTGAGAGTATCGAACTAAAAGGAGACTATGTTGAAAAATAAATAGCCACATTTCCAGAATGTTCGTTTGTCTTTTGTAGGCCTAGTACTTTTCGGACCACTTTCGTATGTAGGTAAGTGAAATGATTGACAAAATAAAATTGGAAATTAAAAAACATCATACTCCATTTCAACGAGTCCCAACACGATACTTTTAATGTAAGTTGGTGAGGAGTTACATGTCTTGATGATTCCAGATGATGCTGTAGCATTTATTTTGACTAAGACTTTTGGGTTGGGGATTAAAAATGACTTTAGACGGCTAAAAGACATATCTTTATAGATCTACTGGTCTTTAAAAGAATTCTTTCGCAAATTATAAATCACTTAAAGTTAAATAATAGATTTCATCGCCAAAATATATAGCTTTATTTCAATTCTTACCAATAGTATCCGGTTTAGTCGCCTGTATATGCATGTAACCGGTTTCTTCTAGTAAGGTACTGTAAATAGTCGACAATGGGTACATTCTGTCTTGAATAGCAGCATCGATAACGAGAGGCGGGTATAAGGCTCCGATGAGTGTCAAAAAGGTGACTTTTGGTGACATTACGAACGGCATGTTTGAATGATAACCGAGGATCTCCTGTAGAATTAACATGAGTTAGTTTTGGTATTTTAAAGGCTGGATAGCCTAAATTTGTATTATTGGTACTGTGGCAGGTATTATCGTTGTAAGTATGCTGTAAAAATTAATAATAATTAGAGGTCGCTTAATGGTCAGAATTTGACCATAGTTCATTAAATTTTTAATTGATTTCAAAATTGACCACAGACTATAAGAATAAAAAAACGAGTATATATGCGTGTGTGTCAAATGTATGGTAGTGTGTGTAATATTTTTCTTATTGATTTAATGTTTTTTTTATGTATAATTATAAAGTACTATTGTCTGGTTAAAAGTTTTGGCTGTAATATATGTATGGGGCTGCCCATTAATCATGTGATATTTTTAGCAACTTCTTAGACCAAAAACTTATGGAAAACCGCTTGTCTTTAAAAACAGGTAGTTTAAGCGCATATAATTCTGAAAATAATATGCAATCGTAAATTTAGGTATAGCTTACAAAAGTTTTAAAAATCGTGATATCTTAATATCTTAATAAACCCTCCTGTCCCCCTTGTGATAGCTGGGGACTTTTTCCAGACACCTCGCCCCCCCCCCCCCTCCCTCCTTTGGGCCTCACGTGATTAATGGATAGCCCCTAAGTATATGAATCAAAACACCAGAACATTATAATTCTTACATCAGGGAAGAATGTAGCCATATTGCTCGTGATCAACGCTCCCCAGTCACCTCCTTGGATGTAGTACTTTTTGTAACCGAGACGATGCATCAGATTTCTGAAAACTACCGCCATTTTATCTGCTCCGAGTCCCGGTCGTTTTGCAGCCTAGAAATGTAAATTTTTTATATAAAACAAATAAATCGAATGAGCAAGATAATTCATATATTTTAAACTTTCGCGATTTATACTATACATATTTAATGGTGGTAGTAATACCTTTTTATTGCCCTACATTTCGACGAAGTTATATTCGTCGTGGTCACGAGCTGAGAGTCATCACCATTAGTTATCGCGATAAGACCCGTTGTATTAAATATGAATAGCAAGATAATTCTTCGAATTATAGTTCTAAATCCAATTTAAAAAACGTATATTACTTGTCAAAAATTAAAAATTGAATGTGAGAATTTTAACAATAAATAATTAACCTGTGGTCATCAACATCAGCCAGCTCTTGTCATTATGGAAAATTTAGTTCTAAGGCGAGAATTACACTTAAATTTTGCTCTCCGAATTTTCACGAAGATTTACAGATATTTGAAACTTTCGCGAGATATACTATTCACATTTATATCGCGATAACTAATGGTAGTAATACCATTTTATTGCCCAACGTTTCGACGAAGTTTCATCCGTCGTGGTCACGAGCAGCTCCGTTATATTAAATATGAATTGTTTGTCATTGATTTACATCTGAATAAAACTGTCAGATCATTATTTTGAGCACGCACAGCTTTCATAACTACTTAATATGTAAATACTACCAGGTAACAGTATTGTTTTATATCAATTACGAGAGTAAAACGTACAAGCAAAATTCTCGCCTAAAGTCATACTATTATACTATACTACGTACACTAGAAAATCCATAACCAGGTAAACTAGCTACAATAACTTCAATCGCGAAATCTCTGCCCTTTTTAACAGCAGTTAGATACGGTATGGCTTCGTAGAACTCCCTGACTGAGCCTGGCCATCCGTGGAGTAGCAGCAGTGGAACCACTTCCACACCAGGTGGGACCTGGAAGATTAATAGCAGATTTAAATGGAATAATTGTAAACTTGTTCGACTTTAATTTTGAAAAGCTGTTTGTGGGTTTTTGTAATACAATATGAAAAATTATTGTTTTAAATATAGAAGTGACTAATAATGTTCAACGAAGATTTACATGATGTCTTATTTTTTGGTAACCAAAATATGCTCTTTTATATAAACTTTACGTTAGTACCAAAATTTCATCCAAATCGTAAGAGATATTTTTAAGGAAATAATAGCAAAACACTCACTGCCATACTATAAAAATGAAATCAAACCACGTTCAACACGTGTCTAGCTAAAAAGTGCTTAAAAATTAAACATTGCTTAGAATATTATCAAAATTGCTCTACTGTGTGTAAAATCATGGAAAACTTATTAATAAGATGTCACAGGTTTATTGCTAAAATAGGTTTTGGACATCTGTTAAACGCATTAAGCTTCGTTACCAAATAGTTAAACTTAATGTCTAAAGCATGTTTAACTCAAAACTGTCCTTAAATGCAGTTTTATAGTACGAATTTTTATAAACACGCGTTTAATGTATGTTTAAATCTCTTGTAAAGCCTTTAAAGTTTCATTACTCGTATATTGTAATACTAAAGTAGTAAATATTAGACTATTAATTAATCACAAAACTACTTTGCGATAATCCGCGAAACAATCTAGAGCTGTCTGGTATCATGCAGTATGATCACCACACGCCCCCCCACATACGCACAACCATACACAAGCAGACAAGTACCGCACATTGTGCTGCATGAGCGTTTGTATATGTGAGAGGGTGGGCGGTGCTTGCCTGCTTGTGCTGCATGTGCGTGTGTATATGTGAGAGGGTGGGCGGTGCTTGCCTGCTTGTGCTGCATGAGCGTGTGTATATGTGGGAGGGTGGGCGGTGTTTGCCTGCTTGTGCTGCATGTGCTTGTGCATACGTGGGAGGGCGGGTGCTGCTTGCTTGCTTGTGCTGCATATGCGTGTGCGTGAGTGGGGGGGGGGGGGGCTCTGTATACTGCATGCTACCAGACGGGTGTAGATGGTTTCGCGGATTGTAGCAAAGTAATTTTGTGAGTAATTATTATGGAATTCCACAAAGTAACGCCTGATTCAATTAAATATTTAGACTATTAAAGTTGTTTTTTAACTAATTTTCAATATTTCGTTACCTCTGGTGTCACCTTGATGAAGTGAATGTCCAGACCTTGGATGTTAGTCTTGAAATGAGGATACTTATTGAAAAACTGCTCGCGTTCACTGTAAAACAGAATGGATGATAATAAAAAATATACTGTTAGTCCAACCTACTACGCAGAAAACTTCCTTTTATGTCTTGTCCAATGAATCAATTGATTAAAAATTAATAACGTTATAACAATAAAGGGAAAAGTACATTATCTAATACCTTTAAACGAGCAATTCTTATATACATATATAATGCTTGCGGGTTCGATCCCCGCTCACGGCAAACGTGTGTATTGGCCATACAGATGTTTGTCGTGGTCTGGGTGTTTGTGTTAGTGTTGTGAGTGTTTCCGGACCCCCGACACAAGGTCATGAGATCTTAATGGGGGCCATTGAGTGTGATACGTTATATAATATATCAATCTGATTTTAATTAATTAATGTGAATCTTGGAAACGGCGACAAAGATTTTCATGAAATTTAATATGCAATGGTTTTAGGACCCAAAAGATCGATCTAACTAGGTATCATTTTTAAGAAACGTCGTTTTTTAGTTATATATTTTAAACTTTCGCGATTTACACTATTCATATTTAATATAACGTCGTCGTGTTCGTGGTCACGAGCTGACTCTAGCTGAGAGTCAGCTAGTGACCACGACGAAAGTAACTTCGTCGAAACGTTGGGCAATAAAAAGGTATTACTACCATTAGTTATCGCGATAACACCTGTTATATTAAATATGAGTCTTTTTATAGGTTAAAAACTTAATTTAATTAAAATAGCGAACAAGTCTAGGTCATTCGTTTCAAACAAAAAAGTATAAAAATAATCGGTACAGCTGTTTTTGAGTGATCAAGGAATATAAAAAAAGTCACCAACGAATTGAGAATCTCCTAACTGGAAGTGGTTAACACATTTGTATTGTCGTTCTGCTTTGATTACACATACCTGAAATCATAGCTTTCTGCCCAATATTTCAGCCATATCTCCAATTGCCTGCTGTTGAAACCATATTCGAAATTGACACCTGTCAGAGGAGGTGCCAATGGATGACGATCTCTTAAACGGCCTCTCAGATCTTTTATCATCTAGAAAAGGACATTTTGCTCATGGACATATTGTTTATTAGACTTTTTGCCACTTGGACCTTTTAATATGGAACGAAAGTCTTTATAATATTAGTTATGTGCTAGTAAAGGTTACGTCAAAATAGGTCCAGCCGTTTAAAAGACTATCCGGAACAACGGACAGAGATAAACAAAATTTAAAAAATAATTATTTTTATATTTATTACTTTGATATGAAGCTAAAGTGGAACTCCCATGTAGCATCTCTTACGGGAAGACTCAGCTCCGCAGCATACGCGGTTAGGAAAGTTCGTCAACTAACCGACGTTGATACAGCTCGATTGATATATTTTGGCTATTTTCATAGTCTCATGTCTTATGGATGTTTTGGGGTAACGCTACAGATATTAATACTGTATTCATTTTGCAAAAAAGCGCTGTTCGAGGTATTTATAATCTAGGAGCTCAAGATTCCCATCGATATGTTTTTAATAAAGTTGGTATACTTACGGTTACATCGCAGTATATTTACAATAATATTATGTATATCCACATTTTATTATGTATATAAAAAATTTCAACACGTTCATATTAGTTTACTTTGGTTCATAGCTGTAGCTCTCTGACTACATTGATAAATCAGTAGTTCCTGAGATTAGCGCGCTCAATCAAACACACCCAATCAAACTCTTCAGCTTTATAATATTAGTATAGATTTATTCATATTTGTAAATAATTAAGTTTCTCTTTATAGTGTATAATCCTTACTTATACCAATATTTTCGTTACTTTATTTTTTATTTTTAATGTTTCTTTTTGTTCTCTTTTCTATTAATTTCCTTTTTTGTAAATACATGTACATATTTTTTGTACATAGTTTATTTTAATAAAATTATGTTAAAATAGGAAATCTAGAAATTGCAAAAATAAGCGCACATAAATATACTTTCTGAAGTATCTGGTATCAATATAATTAACATAAAATAATTTACATTAAACAAATAATGAGAATAGAAAAATACAGTAAAAATATTAAAAGAAGAATTAAAAACTATATAAAACCTACAAATACGAAAATAAATCAAACTTACCACATCGTCAAAAACGACTTTAAAAGGTTTTATGGTGTCATTTTGTTTGGATTTCGCTAGCTCTGTTCCCCACCACTCTTCAAGGTCAACTTCAGGTAACGGCGGCGGACTTCTGAGGTACAGGAAGTAAACTGGTACTGATGCTAAGGCTACCAGAAGAACAAGGAGTACTCGCCCCATCTGGAAAACAGAAATAAAAAAAATCTTAAGGTTTAAATTATATGGCAACACGTGAGGCGACATTTGATAAAATAACAAAAGAGTCGAGATGGCCTAGTGGTTAAAACACCTTGACCTCAACGGAGGATTGCGGGTACAAACCCCAGCTGAGTTTTCAAGTACTAAATTTGTGTTTAAATTCATATCCAATTCGGTGGTGAAAGACAACATCGTCAGGATTCCTGCATGTGTCGAGAGAAATTCTTCGTATATCTGCCAACCCGCAGTGGAGCAGCGTGGAGGATTAAGCTCTAAACCTTCTCCATTGCTCACCACCTTCATTCAGCAGTGGGACATTTACAGGTTGTTACTATATCCTTGAACGATTAAACGATTTTAATGAAACTTTAACAAACAGTCAGACAACTTAGACAAAGCTACATTACAATTGACTTGTGTTTATCCGACGAAAGTTTTGTAAGGTAACGCTAGAAATAATAAAGCTACTAGCACTAGGCGGAGGATAGCCGAAACATGTAGCTATAATTGTACATGTTATATTACAAGGATGGGGCATGGCCGGCTCAAGGGTGGGGCAACAAGGGCGATGACCCAGGGCGCCGAGGCTTACGGGGCGGGTTAACTTAACTTTATTTAATTTTAATAACTATTAATTTCAATTTAATAAATATAAATCATATATTCATAAACAATAATATCACAATTTCATAACAAATCAATATAAATAAAAATAATTAGTTACTTTTCGGGTAATCGGTGAACAAATATGATTTTACATGGTAATTTATTTAACCGCTAAAGACGATATGGATTTTTGTACAAGCCGGCCGCTGCTCGACCACAATAAGATCTATCTCGAAGAAGGTTGATAAAATAATGCTCAAATTACCAAGAATGTTTGAAAATATTCTCTTGTACAAAACGAATTGTAATAAATATTTTTATTATTATTTTTCCAATTATTTGTTTTTTATGACTAACAAGCAGGCGGGTCACTTGATGTTACGTGATTACCGCTGTCCAAGGATGCGTAGCGGTTTCCCCGTTTTTTTAGTGTAAAGACATAAAAAACATTGTTTTAATAGAGTGATCGTAATCGAAACGCGAATCGAATAGTTTAAGAATTTTATAACCAACGTGCTAAAGTTTAAACTCCGACTACTTCATCCTATTTTATTTATAAAAAGCTGTCACTCGCGTTGATGGTTGCTGCTAAGCTCTTATGAATCTAAGCGTAATTTAATATAGCCTATAGCCTTCCTCAATAAATAAACTATCTAACACATAAATATTTTTTTCAATTTGAACCAGTACTTCCTGAGATTAGCGCGTTCAAACAAACAAACTCTTCAGCTTTATAATATTAGTATACATTCTATTATTTTACACACACTCGCAAACCTTAACACATACACAATTTCCACAATATATAAAACGAACATCGTTTAAGTTTTAGTTAATAAAAATAAAATTTAAAATTTAAAAAAAAAACCTGATAATCTATAAATTATGACCACTTCGACGAGCCACACGATATTTCCTCTGTAAGTTGGTTAGGAGTTGTTTATCCTGCTGATATATGTATAATGATGCTGTGACATCAGGTCAAGGCTATGCACCTATGTATGTATAGAAAATTTCAAGTCGATTAGATCAGTAGAAGTAGGCTCAGATCCTTTCAACAACTAGAACCAACCTGATAACCTTGAAACGTATGAACAACTTCATGGATTAAAGATAGTAACCATCTCAATTATATTGGCTTACAAACAAAAAAAATCACATCAAAATTGATCCATTCGTTGTAGATCTACGATGCTTTATGTATTCATAATATTAAAATAAATATAATGTTTAAAATATGCACCTTACTTCTCAGCAGGAATCCGATTAAAATAATCAAAGAGAACATTTTCAAGTCTATCAGAAGAGACGTGCTAATTACCACATTATCAATGATAAACTGTTGATATGAGTACGCTGATTGTAGCTTAGCTGCTCGGATTTAATACAAATTAAAAATCATTTTTAGCGCTCTCAACTCCCAGATTATCTTAAGCGCATAAGAAGGATGTATTCGAATTTACATGTGACGTGGAGAAATTTAGACTTGATTCTTAATTTAGAATCAGAATCATGACACGGCAATTTTTCTTTTTTTTTTCATATTACATAATTAATGAATGGTAAAAAAATTATTAATTACTATATTTATCTAAAGGTATCTTATCATTTCGTTTCGGTGCGTTATCTCGATTTACTCATGTTATCCTTATTAAGTAATGTTGGTATTGATTTAATTAATTAGTTTAATATTTTCAAAATAAGGTTTTATAGCATTTATTAAAATCTGTAATATCAATTTCTTAAATAGTTCTTCTTATTTTTAACTAAAATATTTTTTTTTTCAAAACAATTACGTTCACTTGTTATTATGTTATTAACTGACTTCAAGAAGGAGGTATTACGTAAGGAGATATAGTCTATTGGTAATTTTTTTTTGAACTCAAACTCAAAATATACTTTATTTAAATAGGCCTTTACAAGCTCTTTCGAATCGTCAATTTACAAATTTGTGATGTCAGTTCCACGTGAAGCTACCACCGGAATGTCTACTGAGAAGAGTCGGCGAGAAACTCAGTAGTTACTCTTTTAAAAATATTTTTGTACAAAATTGTTTGATACAATCAGCTACAGTTCCTGCGGGAACATCAACGTCCTATTATTCTACGTGGCTTTATCATTAATGTAGTCATATCTTGAATAGTATGCTTTTTCTATTGATGATTTTTTTTATGTAAACTTTAAATTTGTGAAGTGGTAAATTTAATATTGTTTCCGGGTTTATTATAGAAGCGTATACTTTGTCCCTTAAAAGATATATTAACTTTGCGCAGTCTGAAACTAGGAGTTATCTTATTACTTCGCGTGTATTTTCTTCGTTTGTTACCTCTGTGATGAAATTTTTTTTTCGAAAGGCTATACTTTCAGATTCTACAGACAGGTTGGCGCAATGGTCACTGAAATTGACTCCTCGCTCACGGCATATGTCTGTGTTGTGTGCTCGGACCTCTAACATAGGTTCATGAGATTCGAATGCGGGTCGTTGAGTGCGATGCGTTTATTAATTATAAAATTGAAAATCAGTTCATTAATTGATTAGTAATCAAAAAGAAAAAAAAAACAATTGCCTTCGCAGTCGCAAATATACAGGTTTATAAATATTGCAATTACTGTTATTAGGTATATGTATTAGGTATATATTATGCGTTAACAATCTTGTCTTAGATGATCTTCTAAGCAAAAAATACAAAATGATGTAATACAGCTATTCAATTGTTATTAGGTACATAACATAATAGAACCATTATTTTTTGTAATATTTTATTATTGTAAAAAATATACTTGTATATAAAAACTTGTTTTCGGTATAATAAAGTAATTAGTAATTTTAATTACGATCATAGTGACTGGCAGAAAATAATCGTAACTAGTGTCCGGATAACGGTCAGAATTCGACTGTAGTTCATTAAATTTTCAATAGATTTCAAGATTGACCACAGATAGTCTATTCTTAATTTGACCACAGACATAAAAAATAAACAAAAGAGTGTGACTTTAATAATAAACAACTTAATGTATTTTTAGGCATAATTAAAATATATATTAGTATTCTCATCTCCTTCCCTATATCTATACTAATATTATAAAGCTGAAGAGTTTGTTTGTTCGATTGTTTGCTTGAACGCGCTAATCTCAGGAACAACTGGTCCGATTTGAAAAATTCGTTCAGTTTAGATAGCCCAATTATCGCGGAAGGCTAGAGGCTATATATTATCACGTTAAGATCAAAAGGAGCGAAGCATCAATGAAATGAATCAAATGTTTCAAAATCGGGGGATATTTCCCTATTGAGAGAGCTTACGCTGCGTGCGCTGCGTAAACGGTTAAAGTTTCGCAAAAATCATGTATGACAAAATTGTTTCCCTTTAAAAGTTCTTAAAAAAATTTCGCGACAGCATATGTCTATCTTTTAAGGTTAGCTCACTATTACCTTTTTTATGTCAACCAATTTTGTTCTAAAATAATGCTTTATTTGAGAAGGTGTTTTTATGAATATGACATTAATCCTTATCCTAATAAATACATTACTCATATTCAAGTATTGAATTTAAAACAAAATTGACTATTGTAATATTAAAATAACATCTCAGCAAAATAATGATCGAGTACGCACAATGTGCAAAGTATATGAGGGGAAGAGCGGTGGCTCCAGTTAGCTCTGCAAGATACCATGCCGCGCGGCACTGTTCTGCGCGGACGAAGTCGCGGGTGGAAGCTAGTAAACTATAAGTGTGCGAAATTTCATAGTCCTCCATCCTTACAAAGTGTACAGGGTACAAAGTTTTTGTTTCCTGTATTACTATAGATAACACTAGCTCTGATTTACAATTCGTCGGTGATATTTCAAAACCGCGTATCTAACTTTTCCTATAAAGTTAAAATTTGAATCAAATACAAAATCACATTATTGATAAAAAATAAGGCTTATGGGCATTTTCCATTGCGCAAAAATGGACCTTATTGTGAAAGCTAGTTACGCGGTTTTACACTATCATCGACGAATTTTTATCCGACTGATCCAAAATGGGCGTAATGTGACAATTGTGATATCATTTATCTTGCCTAGGTTACTTTAAAATCGGTCAAGTCAAGACTTTGAAGTGTAAGGCGTCATCAGGCCAGCGCTTTTCATAGTGCAAAGGCGGCGCACGACGGCGCCGAGCCAAAAAGGCGCCGGCCCCTGCCGTACCCTTAAAATGTTGAAATTTTTACTTTGGATTCTTATATCGCCACTACATAAAGGGGCGCATATAAGACAGTCGCACGACGGCGCCGATTTCGTTCGGCGCGGGCCTTATGATATTTGTTTAGTTCCCAATATAATGTCACTTAACAGTTTTGATGAAACCAGGAAACGAATTTTGATGAAATTTCTATGAAAGAGATGATGTCTTTTTTCCGGGAGTAACTAATAATATATCTAAACATCTATTGAATTATGAGACGGATTTAAAAGCAAAACACATAGCTTCGTTTACTTGAATGACATACTTATGCCAGTTATTTTGATTTTAAAAACAAGATGCTGAACTGATTTTGATGAAAATTCTATGCAACCAATCGAGAAATATTGATTTTTTTTAATTCAAACAATATTGACTATCCCAATAAAGCTGTTTTTGAGTAATCATTTGAAAATATATAAAAAAAACCACGACGTTTTAAGAACGCCTTCGATTTTCGAAAGTCGGTTAATGAATGACATTAAACAATTAATGCATTATAATTATTAGGCGATAATTACACTTGTAAGTTTTGTTCACAGATTAAAAAAAAATTACTGTTAGTATCTTATTTATAAACACTTACTTAGCTTACGTATCGTTACCTAGGTAACTGTTACCAGGTTACAGAGTATTTTATGTCATTTGTGGGAGTAAAATAGTAAAACTTACAAGTGGAATTCTTACTTAGAAATACATAAGTTAAGTGTAAGTTTTACTTGTAATTGATAAGAAACAATTCTGTACCTGGTAACAGTTACCTAGGTAGCCTTACGAAAGCGGTGGCTGTCAAAATAAGGTAATATTTAATTCTTTTAGGTGAAAAGCAATGAATAAGCGCTAACGGTCGCGGGTTCGATCCCCGCTCGCGGCAAACTTCTGTATTGGCCATACAGATGTTTGTCTTGGTGTGGGTGTTTGTGTAAGTGTTGTGTGTATTTCCGGACCCCCGACACAAGACCACAGGGTCTTAATGGGGGCCGTTGAGTGTGATGCGTTTATTTATTTATTATTTATTTAAACATCTTATGCAAATCTTTATGAAAGTCTGAGAACAAAACTTATAAGCGTAATTCTTGCCTTAGAATGGTTAGGTACATCTACAATATATACTTATGCAAAAGTTAGCCAAAGTCGCGAACAATTGCTAGTTATAGTATATACATAAGTACATAATAAAATAACTCACCTTAATATAAATAAACTATATAAATAAGACACCTATCACCTAACACTGATAACTAAAGACTGAAGTTATATCGTAATATATTTTGTATTAAAAGATAAACCGGACAAAGATTACAAATAACACTGTATTTATATGATAATAAAGTTCATTTTAAAAATAATTGTAGTTAAGACATTTTATCGGTTAACATTAAAACGAGTCCACAATTGACCACGTCGCTTTAATAAGATAATGTTACACCTTCCTAGATTAGGTTATAGGGTTCAAAAGGTATCAGTTTGCATAGTGAAGTAAATTAAATAGTTTCTTGTGATAAATCAAAATAATATGCTGCTTCCTACCGTTAACACTATAAGTCCAGGCAAAATATCCATTCCACAACTAGGATCTTGTAACTAGCTGGTGCTCGCGACTTCGTCTGCGATGTCTGTGATGCCTACGGTATTGTAGCTTTTTGCATGCAAAGTCTCATCCTGATTGGTTTAAAATTGACAAAGTTTCATACAAACTTCCATCCTCTATTTTATTCCCTTCGAGGTAGAATTAATCAAAATCCTTTCTAAGCGAATGCCTACGTCATAACGTATATCTGCATGTCAAATTTCAGCCCAATCCGTCCAGTGGTTTAGGCTGTGCGTTGATACATCACTATGTCAGTCAGTGTGTAGTCAGTCATCTTTGAAATATATGTATTTAGATAATTGATAGAGTAAAAAAGTAACAAAACCCTAGAATTCATTCTAAAAGCCCCATCATGATATTTCTGGTGTAAGTTGATTTGAAGTTGTATATCCTGCAGCTTTCAGATGATGTTGCAGGATCAGGTCAAGGTTACGTAAGTTGCAGATCCTTACAACATTCAGAAAAGAACTAATAACCTCGAAACGTTTGAACAGATCTTATAAACACCTCGATTACACCAGCTTTCAAATGAAAAACCACATCAAAATTGGTCTAATCGTTAAGGAGATACGATACCACATACAGACACACAGGTACACAAATAAACAGATACACACGTCAAAGTTAAATATAATAACTAAATTTTTAGGTCGGAGATTAAAAATCTATCATCAACTACTGTCTATATGTCTCATATAGAGTAGTTGATGATAGATTTTTAATATAATGAAATAAAACTATTTTAAACGGATTTAAATCGCGTATATTAACTATTTTTATCATACCGACGTTTCGAGCACTTTGCAGGTTTGAGCACGTTCGTGGTCACGGGTAGACTAAGGTGACATTTGTCTATTTGAGAACTACCGCCAACGGTTTCTTAGTATCTTGAATAATGTTCCGGTTGCACGCAGAAGGCACTAACTGTATCTTTGGGTCTTGCAGTCTGTTGGACTTGGGATTTTTAATTTTTAATAAGTGAATCCCAGGTGTTCGAAAGTCTCCAACCATATTCTCTATTGAAGTTCGGATGTTTTTGAATTTCAAGTTTTTTTAAGACAACGATAACCTAACCTAATCCTGATATACACGTATAAAGTTACACGAATGTCACGGTAGCTCCACGTGACACTGGCGAAATAATATGTGCATAATTGGCCACAAATCAAAAAAATTTAATTTAATTAGTATTGCTTATCAGCGTCCATATATGGACTAAGCAATACTGTGTCAAGCCACACGGACTTAATTTTGAGACAATGGCGTCTAAAACCATCTTTAGACGCCATTTTCTCAAACGTATTCTTAACACATATGTTTAAAGAAGGATAAATCCATTTTTTCTTTTATTATTTGATAAATGGAATGATGAATTAAAATCAGATTGATATTTAATATATTATCTGATAAAAAGTTTTTCAAATGTTTGGGATTATTGTATAAGTAGCAAAATATGTAATGCAATTAAAATTCGAACCAATTAATTTTCCGTAAGAGAAACTTTATTCCGTACTTATTCAGTTTGTATGACTTCAATTTCTTTTTAATAATGTTCAATAAGTTCTCAGTTCTCAGAATTTGACTTTTTGTTGGTTGACACACTTTTGCTTATCAGCGTCTATATAAGTATTAGATAAAATATTTTTAATGCTAGAACTATAACATAAAATAGCAAACACATTACCACCCTTGACTTTGTAACGATAACCCACAAGCAATAAAAAATAAAATACTCAATACTCCCCTCTTTTATAAAGGTTTAAAAATCAATCCGCAATTCAATTACGCGTCCAAGTATTTTATTAGCTTATCGTTAATCTCGAGCGGCGCCGGGTCGCGTGGCTAGTGTTAATATCGTAATGAATATGTGCTTTATCTGTGGGAGAGGGAATTATAATGTGACTAGTATACGACTGGTATTCGGGTTGTATTAAGTTTTTTGTTTTGAGTTTTTTTGGGTATATTTTATTTGTATAAAAATATATACTATTTTCCTATTTTTGCGATAAGCCATACATTGAAATAAAAATAATATTAACATATTTAAGCCTGTATTATAATATGACATAGCCACTATGATATTAAAAAAAAAATTATCATCATGACGTTTCAAAAATATTTATATGTAGGTACAACAGTAACAAGACTTATTTAACACCTCGCACTTCAAAATCCGTCAAATTGTTTCGATTAAAAGACCTCAAAATAGTACGCCAGTTTCGACAGTGTACGTCAGCCATGTTGATTTTTTATTGACGTCACATAGTCCAAGACACTCCAAGGAAAATCCACAAGATTCTAATGAAACATCGAACTTTACCCTCCTTCTGGGCCAGTCGCGTAAAAACGTGTGAAAAGATGAAATGACTTCCGATCCACCATACATTATGGGATTTAAGTCAATAATGGTGCAGGGGTTGCAACCACTCATGAATAATTGAAGGGATTGTCGACAAATGACGCCGCCTGAGAGCGCGAGATAAAATAAGCAAACATATTTTGATTGGGTTCACTTTTTTGCTGCAAATCTAGTGTTATATTTATCAAATTTTAGTGTATTAAGTTTTTTTTTTTGTTTAAAAAATAAATTAAAATATACACAGCGAGTTGGTGTGTATAAATGTTTTAAAATTTAAAATAAATCTTAATAATTGGACGCTGATAAGCAATATGTGTCAACCCACACGGACTTCATTTTGAGAAAATGGCGTCTAAAGATGTCAAACATATTCTTACTTAATTTGTTTAAAGAAGTTCTTCTTTCTTTGCTTTTCTTTTTTTAAAAAAAGTATAGTGAATTAAAAGTAGATTGATATATTTAATATATTATCTAATAAAAAGTTATTCAAATATTTCAGATAATTCTATAAATTGCAAAATATGGAACGCACTTGAAATACGAAACAAATATTAAGACACTTTTTATCGTACTTATTTAGTTTATATTACTTGATTTTTTTTTTGGATAATGTTGAATAGTTGATGCAGTATCAAAATACATCAATATCTCCGAATTTGACCTTTTGTGGGTTGACACATTATTGCTTATCAGCATCAAATTTATCTATGTAAATACATATAAGATTTTGTTAAAATCTAAATAATAATAAAAAAGCAGTTTCACTTCAGGTTTTCAGCATCTATATGAAAAATCTCTGAACAAAAAAGGCTGTGACAGAGACACATTCAGATACTAAGGATATACAATAAGTGTTCGGTTTTAGTAACTACGGAACACTAAAAAATATAGCGTAATAAATCAAAATAAAATCAGCCAAATTGTAGATTTATTGAAGCTGGTTATCAAGAAAAAATATCTTAAATCATCTCTAAGCAAGTACAAATTTCATATAATCCCTGTATCACCCCTCGTCAGCGCATTATTGATTGCTCTTATCCAACACGCACAGACGAAACGCCCCAGAGGGAGCGAATTGTTAGTATTTTATATCTCGAGGTACAATATATCCAGTAGGTAATCATGTCAGTCAGCTCGTGACCACGGTGAATGTAACTTCGTCGAAACGTCGGGCAATAAAAAGGTATTACTACTATTAGTTATCGCGATAAGACCCGTTATATTAAATATGAATCATGTGTTAAAAGTTTAATGGATTTTGATGAAATGTAGCGAATTTATTTGTTGAATTAGTAAGAAAATTATTGCACGGCATAAGACTATGTTTTATATTAAAATATTTAGATATAAACCAGGTAAATACTTTGCTCCGTTAGTGATTTACGTAATAAGTAAAACAGTATTTTTTAAATGAAAGTTTAAATTTGATATATTTATTTTTGAATTCGATGAGCCCAAAAATAATCTTCAAAATGACATAAGACTTTAATGATAAACTGATAAGCAATACTGTGTCAAGCCACACGCAATTCATTTTGAGAAAATGGCGTCTAAAGATGTTTAAAGAAGTATACATCCATCTTTTCATTCCTTATTCGATAATAAGTATAATGAAGTATAAGCAGATTGATATATTTAATGTATTATCTAATAAGAAGTTTTTCAAATATTTAAGACTAGCTTTTGCCTGCGACTTCGTCCGCGTTTTCGTCGTTTTTCGAAAAAAAGAAGCGTATGTCCTTCCTCAGGGTTCAGTGATTTTGATGTGACAGACAGATTAACTATCGTAATTTAATAGGGAAATATAATATGTCAATCCACAATACTTGATTTCAATGATTTTTTTTTTATTTTATAGGTAATAATGTTAACTTTTTATAAATTAGTGATGAGTGAGAGTATTATAAACGTAAGAGTAAACAAATATAATCAGAATTCTCCGAACTGCTAACCTATCAGGAGTTACACGTGTTATTGTGAGTCAACCATAAAAGATAGACATATGCTGTTGTGGGATATTTTTTAGGAAATTTTATGTAGAATATTTCCGTCATACATGATTTCTATGTAACTTTAACCATTAAGGCTGCATAGGCGACGGAAGCTTAAAAATTGGAGTAAAGTCTCCCGTTTTCCCTTTATTACTCTGCTCCTATTGATTGTAACGTGATGAAAAGTATACTATAACCTGCCCAGGAGCATGAAGAATAATTGTACTAAGTTTCGTTAAAATCCGTCCAGTAGTTTTTGTTTCTATAAGGAACATACATACAGACAGACAGACAGACAGACAGACAGACAGACAAAAATTTTACTGATTGCCTTTTTGGCATCAGTATCGATCACTAATCACCCCCTGATAGTTATTTTGAAAATATATTTCATGTACAGAATTGACCTCTCTACAGATTTATTATAAGTATAGATTATTGTATAAATTGCAAAATATGGAACGCACTTGAAAATCGAAACATTTTATTAGGAAACTTTTTTCAGTAATTTTTTTAGTTTATATGACTTGAAATTTTTCAATAATGTTAAATAGGTGATGCAGTGTCAAAATACATTAATATCTCCGAATTTGACTTTTTGTGGGTTGACACATTATTGCTTATCAGCATTTAGTTATGTATTTCGTCATTTGCACACGGAGGGTGCCACTAATATTTATTTCTCACAACATAACCTATTATTTTTTTTATTAAAAGTAACATAATAGCTCAATAGCCGAGCCGTGTAGTTATATTTATTGTTTCAAACGTTAATGTAAATAATGATAATCATAATGACAGCCATTTAAAGTAACGAAATTAATCTAATCTCTCAATTTTCACAGCAATAAAGTTCCTTTAAACAGTGGATCAACTTTTTAATCCTTAATTTTTCGGCTGTCCCTTATCGAATTTATTAAACAATGAAAGTCTTAAAATTTTAAGAGCTGTGTAATAACCGTAGCATGAAAATTAAGTCAAAAATGTTTAGAGATTTTTGTGTATCTAAGTGTAAGTTTGCTTAAAGTCAATAAAGCTTTATTGTTAACGGGAGTAAAACCTGAGATTGCCTAGTGGTTAGAACACGTCAATCTCAACCGATGATCGCGGGTTCAAACCCGGGCTAGCACCGATGAGTTTTTAAGTGCTAAATTTGTATTTAAATTAATCTCGGCGGTGGATGAAAACATTGTGAGGAAACCTCCATGTGTCGGAAGAAATTCTGATCTATATCCGCCAACCCGAAGCGGAGCAGCGTGGTGAATTAAGCTAAACCTTACTAAGAGAAGAGGTATTTTACTGGTTGGACACTTTCAGGCTGTTACTTTACTTTTTATTATTAATATACATTTCATTCATACACAATCTCAAATTTCCTATAAAAACTCTATATAACAATACCCTGAAGGACTTGACGACTTTTAATACATTTTAAGAGAAAACTTGTGACGTTCGAAGGAAAGGGTTTTGTACAGATTTTTAACCTCAAATAATATGAACGTAACATATGTGACTTTACTTTTAATATTTTATTATTTGAAGGCTATAATTTTATGTTGAGACTTATGTAGAGAATTTTAAAGTTTTTGTAGAGAGTTTTGAAAAACTGTACAATAATTTAAATAAATACACGCCACATTCAAAATACAATTCATGAAGGACAAATTAATAAAAAAACAAAATAATTTGTGATAATATTGTCATTGAGTTATAATAAAAAAACATACAAAATGCAACTGCTTAGCGTTAAGTTAAAAATAACAATGATTTTTACATAACAAAAACCTCACCCACATCCCGTTTCAAAATTTAAACATAAAATCACAGCTCAGTCTTAGTTTTATGGAAAACCATGAAAGACTTCACGGCTTTGAAGACATCTTGAGAGAAAACTTGGGGCAGTTCGAAGGCGATGAAGTGTCCGCCGTCGTCCAGCACGGTGACGCCCAGCAGGTTGGAGTACTTCAGCTTGAGGAGGCTGGGCGGCTGGTAGAACAGCTCGTTCTTGGCTTGGAGCGCCCAAGATGGTACTGATGTTGGGTACCTGGTGGATGAGTTGGAAACATTGGAAAGAAGGTAAGAGAAACTGTTTATTGGCAAACACACAGACTACACAAAGAATAAATTAAAAAAATGACGTAGAAACTAGCTGTAGTCTTTAGACTATAGCTCGAATACATGTTGGCTCGATCTCACTCTCACAAAAGATCA
This sequence comes from Hypolimnas misippus, assembly GCA_037950945.1. Lineage (NCBI taxonomy): Eukaryota > Metazoa > Arthropoda > Insecta > Lepidoptera > Nymphalidae > Hypolimnas > Hypolimnas misippus. The sequence goes on from JBBEEQ010000026.1 coordinate 829,323, forward strand.
GCGTGAAGTAGCTAAAATACCTGCGTTTCGTAGGGTGAGTAAGAAACCTCTTCCCAAAATTCTTTGCTTACGTCCAATTCCTTTACAGATTCTTTTTAAGCTGGCAATGCATTCGTGACTTCTCTGGTGCTGCAAATGTCCATGAGCGCCGGTGATCACTTAACATCACGTGTCCCGCTTCAACGTTTGCCAGCTTTTATTTTATTATACAAAAAAATACGAGAAAAAAAAACCAAATGAAATAAAGATTTTTTGTAACACAGGAATTGTATAATATTAATAATAACAATATTGTATAATTTTGGTAGTACTTAGGCAGTGGTGTTTTTTGTAGAAAAATATTAATTTAATAATGAGGAATTCTGAATTCTTAGAATATAATGGTTTGTTAATAAGTTTTTATATTATACTAATACTAACTTCTTATTATAAAACATTCAAATTATTCCGATACAAAAATATTTGTAATAATAAGAAAAGTCTTACGAGTCTATGCCCAGTTCTCGGATCTTATTGCTCATGTTTTCAGCATAAAGCCTCATGGACGTGGTGATGGAATTGCTGGTCCAGTACATCATCAGGTTATCCAGTAATTGGTCTTTGCTGAAGCGGAAGGTTAACCCTCCATCGGGTGAAGAACGATGTTCGAAGCGAGTCCATGTTGAGAACTTCTCCAAGATATATGATAGCAGACCAGCTGGGGAGTCTGATAGAGCGACGCCTAAAAGATTAAGAAAATGTTTATAAAAAACTGTTTTTAATGAAACGATGGTAATGTTTAATAGATTAGAAAACTTGTAAATTTTAAAGTATTTTTTTATCAGTATAATAATAATGTAACATGGTAGATCCTGTTTATGATTAATAAAACCTTAACTTAACTTACTATTAACATATAATATACGAATTAAAAAAAATGTTTGTACCTATTTTGTGTAATTGATAATGAAATCGTCTATTGTACATATCAGTCAAATTATTTTATTACTAGCTGCCGTGTCGTAACTTGATATAATATAGCCTTAAGCTTTCCTCAATAAACGGAATATCAAACGTAAAAAGGATTTTTACATCACATATTGATCTGAAAAATCCTTGAGTTGCAAAGATTATCCCATATATACAAACTTGCAAACAAATTTTACGTCTTTATAATATTAGTATAAATTACCCTCGAGTAACATTTTTAAAAAATCCGTAATCCATGTTCTTTTTACTGATGATAAAGGTTTTAAGAAGACACGAGTTTCATAACGTTTCTGAAACTAAATTCTATAATAATAAACCCTATCCTGGTTTAATACATCGGCTATATTATCCCACGAAAAACTATCTGTTACGGACCAAGAGCGCATGACCCTAAAATAGGCAGAATCAATAATATCGATACCTCCCACGTAAGTTGTTGTAACCCCAAAATCACAATTTTACAGTAGAGCACTTTTAATCCGTTTTAGTTTGAAAGTTACAACAAAATACGCCTTTTTTCAGGCGTATTTTGTTGTAACTTTCCTTGAAAAAAAAAAGATTTTTGGTATTTTTTCACTTTGAATGCATTAAGCAATGCAAATTCGTGTAGTATTCAGTAAAAACGCTAACGGCGTTTTTGTGGCTTACAATAACTTACGTGGGAGGTATCGATATAAATAGACAAAGGTAAAATTGTAATTTAAACATTATAGTATAGAATAATAAATCTTATGATTGGTTAGGGCAACGACTGTTGCACGCCGAATGTACATTGGGATTAGTCGAGCCCCCAATCGGGTCCATTATAGCTCATAGCTATCTCCCTCACTATCATAATTAGTTTGAAAATGTTTATCAGTCTTACTCACCAACAGTGTCAGGTTTAGTGGCTTGTAAGTGCATGTAACCAAACTCTTCCATTAAATAAGCGAAATATTTTGATAGTGGGTACATTCTATCAGCCAAATGTGATTCTACAATAAGTGATGGGAAGATAGCCCCCACTAAGGTTTTTATGGTTGAACAGCCATTCTGAAAAAATAATAGTCATGTAACCAGACCAGAAGTCAAAACATAAACAATATCCTATTAAGGTGGATAATTCCGTTAAGCCACCTCAAAATATCCACCCAAGGACGTCGGAATCACAAAGACCAGGGACATAATATTCTTTATATACGTCACAATATTTTTTTACATTACGTGACGTCACGTTTTCAACAGGAAAAAATCACATAACATTTATTATAAATATGAATTTAATAAATTACCTATCATTACTCGTCCTATCGTTTTCAAACTAACTTTATAAATGTCTTCACACATATGCCTTAGTATAATAATAAAAATATGCGTAATTCAGACCCAGTTTTTCCTGAATATAATAATTATGATTGTACTATACAGATTAAATTTTTTAATAGACATAGATAAAAATTTACGTGTTAAGTGATTCATATGAGGGAATACGTATTCCAACTCGCACTTGGCCACAACCTTTTTCGAAGCCTGGATTCACCCTTGATTAAAATACCAACCTGTACAATCATCATATTAGAATGGAATCCTAGTACATCATTCTGGAACATAGTAGCCATGTTGCTGCCAATGATAGCGCCCCAGTCGCCTCCTTGGATGTAAAACTTCTTGTGACCAAGTCTGTTCATAAGATTCTTGAAGATAACTCCCATTTGTGGAGCTCCAAGGCCTGGACGAACTGCAGCCTAAAAATGAACATACTTAGTCATGAAAAATGTTTAATTTAATCTACTTGGATTGCTTTGAGGATATTAAAGCTAATAAGACTTCTTTTATTTGGTTTTTCAAGTTAAAGTTCTCAATAGATCAATGTTTGGGAACCTTTTGATCTCCGGAAATTATTTCCATTATTTTTGTAATTTACTACGAAGTGCTTATCTTCCCGATTTTCGGTTAATTCAATTCGAATAATTTTCCTGTACAGTTTTTCTTGTGGCTTTATGTTTAAATTAAATATTGTATTGATAACACATTTATTAGCAAGCTTTCCGTAAGTAAAGAAATCATACATAGGTACTTAATCAAATTTAGTTACAACATACTTACATCCGAAAAGCCATAGCCAGGCAAGCTTGGAACGACTACTTCAAAGACGAAATCATATCCTGAAACCTGTTTGGTTAACAGCGGTATCGCATCATAGAATTCTCGCACGGAACCCGGCCAGCCGTGCAAAAGTAGCAGAGGCACTACTGTCACGCCGGACTGAACCTGGAAATCGTAAATAATAAGACTTGCATGATGACGGGATAAATAATCAATTGTTTTAAAGCTATACATTGTTATTCACTCTTTAAGATCTTTTTTCAATTTCCTTATTGGTCATCTAATAGGTATAAGTAACATTGAATGGGGTAAGGGCTCAATTTCATTTATTACTTTAGGCATCTTCGACGAATTATCAAAGTGATAGAGTTTAAATTGAAACATATTAAAAAATGTTAGTTTATATTTGCACTACTATAATGGTTTTTATATTAAGATTAAATTTAGAATTCAAATATTTTGAACACATTTTCTTAAGATTTTTATAGAAAATCAAAAATGATCATTCGTTTATGATTAGAATTAGAAATTTATAGTAATGCTCGTATAATAAAGAGAGCGAATTTTGTATATGCGAAATAAACTCCAGAGCCTGTAAAATACTTAAAACTTATGATACCATTTGAAAGGTACAATATGCTACGATATTTTGTGTACATATATATTCATAACATTAAAAGAATGTCAAGATTAATGGAAGTGAACTGGGAAAGTCCATGAGAAAGTATGGTTGGTTATAGTAATATAAGTCACTTTGTCAGTAGTAATGGTGTGTGCGCAAATCGGGTCCAATAACCCCGCCCACCGCTCGATGGCCTAAATGCGCTACACGCGGGACCCGCGTGGCGAAGACTTTGATTCATTTTTAACCGACTTCCAAAAGAGTAGGAGCATCAGAATTCGTCTCGAAATAAGTATTTTACTCAAGTAAACGAAATTACGTCTTTTACTTTTGAAATAGATTCTCTGCGCGATGCAGAGGGTAATGTGTTTATCAGCCTATGTATGTATATAAAAAATTTAAAAACCCGACTGCGTAACAAGACCATGTGTAGTCAGCAGTACCATATCAATATAAGTTCTGGTGAGTTCTGTCTAAAAGTCTGTAAGTTAGAATCTTTACTAACCTGAAATTGTTTTAGGTTCTAAACGATAATTTTAATTGAAATTCGATAAGAGAAAACTTTAAATGATTTTTAAAGACTTATTCAACGATACTTGACATAGTTCGTCGAGATTCATTTTTTTTACGTTATCTTGTCCAAAAGCAGCCATTCCCATTTTGATTTATCCTAATATTTATGCTTCCAAATTTATATTTATTAAAGTCGGCCAACAAGTTTGGTCTTTACAGTGCCACAAAGGTATAAACCCATATACGTACATAGACTGATAAACACATTACCCTTCTGTGCGTCACGCAGTCGAATAAAAAGTCTTACCGGTTGTGATCGACTGAGAATTATGACAAATTAATTAGAGAGTTTTTTCTAATTTAAGTCGTGTGATATATAGCATTTTCTAAATTCACTTACTTGGGGTTTAACCCTGATGAAATGTATATCCAGGCCTTGGATATTGGTCTTGTACTGCGGGAATTTGTTGAAGAACTTCTCCCTTTCACTGAATTTGTATTCCTCTGACCAGTATTTCACCCACGGATCTATTTGCTTTGAGTTAAACCCGTATTCGAATCCAACGCCTTCTAATGGTGGGACCAACTGTCTTTTCTTTTGTAAGCGTGCCCTTAGGTCTTTGATCATCTGAAAATATAATACAGCTTATATTATGGCAACTCGAATTTCATGACCATTTAGCATCATTTAGCGACGTTACAATAGCTCTTTACTTCAATACTGCGTTATCTTGTACATATGACTTTTCAGAATTATGACACTCTTCAAGCAGAGGCAGAAAAAGAAGACGATGTCGTTTTCCTTTATGAAAAACGACATCGTCTACCAGCATAACCAGAAAATAAACGAATAAGAATAATTTTTATTTTGTTTCTACTAGAATTGATCCAAAATCTTATAAGTAGGTATATGGGCCTGGTGGTTAGAACATGTCGATCGCAATCGATGATAATGGATTCAAATCCCAGCTAGCACCGCTGAGTTTTCAAATGCTATATTTGTGTTTACACGTGCTCGGCGGTAAAGGAAGACATCGTGAGGAAACCTGCATGTGCCGGGAAAACCCACAATGGAACAGCTTGATAGATTTAAAAGCCCTTTGCCCAATTTGGACATTTACAGACCATTTCTTGACTCTTTTGAAGGTAAAAATAAGATATAAGAAGTCAAACTGAAACCATTTGTTTTAAAGCTTTGGGAATTTTCTAAATATTACTTACCTCATCAGTAAATTTGACTTGGAAGGGTCTGATGCTGGCATCCACTTTGCCCTTCAAGTCACTTGGTCCCCACCACTCATTGGCGTCCAGTTGTGGAGGGGATCCCGTAGACAACATTGGTAAAGCAAACCATGATGCTATACCAATGATAGATACTAGTACGGTGAAAACGAAGAGCTTCCCCATCTAGAAAAGAGTATCGGCGGGTTATTACCTACCAGGTAAAGGGCTTTTGCAAAAGATATTGGGGGTCTAAAGAGTTGCGAGTATTACACAACGACTTGAATCTTAAAGCCAAACATTTTTTTTTACAATAAAAATGGCTGACAAACGAGCAGGCGGAACACTTGAGGTTAAGTGAACTATTTATAATATAAGTATAGAGGTATATATAGACTTTTGACTTTTGTATTCTTCACTTTTATATAAAGACTAGCTTTATAGATTTAGATTTATTGGATATTTTGTTAAAACGCCCACTTAAGGTAAAATTAGGGTTAAATTTTATATAGTAGTCGGACTTTTCCAAATCATGTTCACTTCATACTCAATATTAATAATAAGCACTATCACTATGGACATAATCAGTGACATTATAATAACCCGAGGTAAATTATCACTAGTTATCAGTCCACTAAGACCTACCACAACATAGTGTTGGTGTCGCTCTGTCGATATTATTCACTAGTTGCCCCGCGCGGTTTCACTCGCGTTTATGGTTACTGTTTTACTCCTATCAGTCGTAGCGTGATGTAATATAGCCTATCGCTTTCCTGTAATAAACTATCTAACAGATAAAGATTTTTTCATTTCGAACCAGTAGTTCCTGATTTAGCGCGTTCAAACAAACAAACTCAAAGATTATACGAAAATTTGTTGTACAGTATAGCCGCGTATTTATAATAAATAAACGCATCACACTCAACGGCCCCCATTAAGATCGCGTGTCCTTGTGTCGGGGGTCCGGAAACACCCACAACACTAACACAAACACCCAGACCACGACAAACATCCGTATGGCCAATACAGACGTTTGCCGTGAGCGGGGATCGGGTCCGCGACCGTTAGCGCTTGAGTCAGTTGCAGTGACCACTACGCCAATGTGTCATTATAGGTACTTACTACAAATTCAATATTACCGACATAAATTTTAATCCTTTTTTTTAATTGAAAAATTTTTAAAATCTTTTAGTGATGTACTACGACATAGAAGCGAAGGGGTAACCATAAACGAAATTGTAACCGAAAGGTACAACTAGTTCTATTATATAATACTATACATATATGTATACAATATACTACTTATTTAATTGTCTATTGTCTATCACATCACTGTACTGAAAAACTAAGCAGACTGGGTGACCTTGAACCAACGTCGTATTAATCGTAATTGTATCGTATTACTCGTATTTTTTTATTTAAATTTAACGCTATATAACAAATAATTAAATGAAGTTGATGTTAGAATGTGAGTTTTAAATGTTTGTAACAGTCGTGAATAAAGATCACGCCACTTTATTGTCAGGAACGCTTAGTCTTTACTAGTGATGTGCCAGATATCCGTAGTCGTATCCGTATCCGAGTGAACAGAGATCTGTATCCGTTACTTATAAACGGATCTTTTACCTTAATAATTTTCAATAAAAAGATGATATATTATAATATATATGTACCCACTTGCCCAATGTCATACAAAATTATCAATTAAACAAAAGAAAGATCGAAGCAATACAAGTAGCAACAAGTCTTGCCTAAAACGCAGTGTCAAGTGTCGACAACTATCGTTTGAAGAAACAAAGTTAAGTTAGTAGTAAGTTTTTATGTAAGTTTCCGTTTCCTCGGATATTGATATCAAATATCCGAATCCGAATCCGTATCCGCGGATATACATATTAACGACCCGCACATCACTAGTCTTTTCACATTATTTGTTTCATTTTATTTGCACTTAACTCGTTGCTTAACTCTATAGACCCCTATATTTTTTAAAAAGTCACTTTATGGGAGAAGTTCTTCATGACCTTTTTGTAATTAGATTAAATACAAATTTACAAGGAATCTGTTTTCACAAAAAGTCTACAGATCTCGAGATAGTCGCAAAAAAACAATTTCGTGACCTTTGATCCCGCAAAATTTAAGGCAAGGTGAGTTCTAAGTCAAATTTATACACGCCATTTTGAGATTTAAAAAAATGCCTCGGGACAAAATTTACCTTATATAAAAGTTTTGCTTTGTTGACTATATAATTTTTCTTTGACTATTTACTCAAACTTAGTCCCAATTATACATATTATAAACGCAACAGTTTGTGATATTGGATGGATTTTTGTTTCGTTTTCATAAAAAAAAACTACCGAACAGATTTTGATACAATTTTACAGTAATGTAGTTTTAAGGTCTAAATAAGACAGGCTAATTCTTTTTACATGTCAAGTAAGCTCATACCAGTTATATATTATAAATAAAATAAAAGCTATCCTAAATAAATTCAGTCACCAAAGTAATTAACCAATTATACCCAATACAAATAGTCAATTACATACACAAATGATATCAGTAACATCAAAGCAAGATTGGTAGGTACCTACCTAAATCTTTATAAAAACATCAATGATTATTAAACGTGATAATGCTTTAAAACATAGTATACCATCCGTGTAAAAAATATTTTCTATCAAATAAACGCATTTTTTATAGTCAAATACATTATATATTTCGAAATTAATGATAAAAGTACATCAGTAAGCTTACCGGTAAAATTGCTCGAAATTATACACAGTAAACTCAGTCGCTGCGCCGGCGCAGCTAAACTAACTTATGACAGATTGAGTGGCTTATCAATTTGTGTTGCCAGCGTTTAATTTTTAATACTACTATAATTATTTATTCTCTACGGTACCGGTGAAGAGAAATATCTCGGGAGAAACTGTGACACGTGTATATCCGCCAATCTTCAGTAGACCACCGTGGTGTATTAAGCTCTAAACCTTCTTCTTAATGTAGAGGTCACCTATAGAATACTTACTGGCCCACGTCTTTGCTGACAGTAAATCATCATCATCGATTTTATACAGACGATCATTAAACAGTTATTTTTGTATCCCTTGAGAATAGTGGTTCTTTTATTGTACCCTATTTATTATTCTGTACCTCTGACAACGCCTATGAAAAATTATATGACGATCAGTTGAGGCGTGGAAGTGAAACAAAAACAAAGAGTCACATTTGCATTCATAGTATAGTTGAGCTAAATTTGAAGTTATTAAATTGTAATTTTTATAAAATCTATACTAATATAATACAGAAATTACTTACCTATTACTTAATTATTATGATCTGCGTATTACGTATTCCAATACGATTCTTGCAAATTGATGAAAAACTAATGCAGATGGCCAATAAAATAAAAGTAGCTCCATCTAGTTACATTTTTAGGAACAAACATTCACAAGTTGCAAATGTATAATATTTCATTCGGAGGTACGTAGTAGTCTTTGAGTGATTCGATAGATGGCGTTAAAAATAAAATTTTAAAACAATAAAAGAAGAAATATATTTGTTTAATGTTTTTTATATGTTAACCTATTAATTGTAGCTTTCGTTACTTACGACGTATCTTTTACTAAAAAGTAACAGATATTCTGTAAGAGTTGTTTTATATCGGTCTCGAAAGTAAAACTTACAAATGTTGTTCTGGTCTAAGGCGAATAAAACATACAAATGTCTAACTTAGGTACCCTACAAACGTTGTGGTACGATAAGATGTTCCATTCTATGTCAAACAAAAAATTAAGTTGCATCATAACTTACAACATGCACGGCATAGAATTTCACGACGCGACGTCATAACGTTTCAGTAAGACGTGATGTGCCAAGACGCGGATCATGACTGAAGGTTTTGGCTCTGAGGCCGCGGGTAAAAAGCCAGTAAATAAAACAAGTGACGATCTAGACTTTCATTTATTTAGGCAATTCAGCAATACATTGAACCATCTAGAAATCCATACAATCTTAATAGCGATCTGTTCCGATAAAGAAGAATTTCTAACAGTAAGCTAGTTCAGATTATTGTCAAAAAACATATTTATTGTCGCATTTGACACGTATTGTTTTTATTATTATAATTTAAAAAATAAGATCTTTATCTTTATTTCCTTTTGTTATTTTTAAATATTAAATGAAGTCTTTTTTTTTTCGTTCTTTAAAGTGTAGGATGACCATGGTTTGGATTTTTAATGGATTTTTGTCGCAACGTAATTTTTTTTCTATTCAACATTTAAGAATTATATTTTGCGAATAAAAATCCATTTATAACGATATGATTTCAAAAATAGAATAACGATAAAAATCTTATTTTTCTTTATGTATAGAATTCGTTGCTATTTAGAAGAAAAAATTTGTCTATTTCAATAAAGAAGATATAAAGACCTGTAGTCTTACTTATTTGTACAATCTAGTCTTTTAAGGAAACACTAAGCTAATTAAAGCCTTTCTATCTTATATATTACCTACAGGCGCGGATAAAGAGGCGAAGGCATCCATATTTGTTTTTTTTTTTTATTTTATTGATAAAATAGTGTATTGTGACACTCGTATAATGTTCAGATACATTCATTAAATTATTTATATAATAATTTTATATGTAAAAGCAAGATTTAAGTGTTTTTATTAATTTTATAGTCCATCCTGAGTTGTATAAGCTGCTTATGTTTATTAATTAAATATTACAGGTTCGTTTTTTTAAACTCATTCTGTATTCACCTTCCAAATATATGTTATATATCCGCGCCTGATTCTACCTTACATTAAATTGATCCTGAGCTTTTAAATATAGTATTATTATTAATTATAAATAACATAATAAACATAAATGTACTTGGACAGTAATTAAATATAGAAACAATTTAATTATCTCGTAAAATTAATAAAAAACAATCTATTAAAGTTAAAAAACCTTAAGAATATAATAACGCCATCTATTAGCGACAACTAAAACTATTTCGTTATTAAACAAAATTGGCAGTGCCATATACAATATTTTTTTTTATATATCAATATAATGTGGTTTTTTTCACAACACACCCATAAGATTGTAAATGTATGTTTATTTTAACATAGCTCAGTAATATCTAGATCTAAAAAACGGGAATTAAATCTAAAACAGGCACACTTCTAACACATCACGATGGCTAAAAGGCTAAGCGTTAGCACTAGTTCATAAATGGTTTCATATGTAAAGCGCTTCCGGAAAAATGTTGTATATTTAAACTTAACTTTTCCAGAATAATAACTAGCCTGACCATATTATTATCTGATTTTTACTATAATCCAGGTTAATACACAATAGACATTTAACAAAACGTTTCATTGTGGGAAATTAATATTAAAATAATTTATTTTATAATTTTATGAAAATATGTGTAAATTAAATTTGTGACAATTTTTATTTATACATAGCATGTTTGATTTTAATAATGGTCAGGTGATAACAGAAAATGTCTCAAAATATATTTAAATGTAATATCATTTTCAACAATTGTAAGATTTTAAATTATATACCAAGTATTGTCTACATCAACACATTATTGTCTATGTAAAGTTTCTAATCAGCAAGCATCATAATTTGGTAACCGTTCGAAGCCAATATTTTATTAATAATTTAAATATTATATAAAAATCTAGAAAATGTATAAATTCACAACCTATTATGTATCTATGTTATTATTGTTGATTGTGAGAATAAACTTTAATATATTTTATTATTATTCTTCTACACTTTTAACACTGTATAATGCAGGGTTCTAGGCCTTTCCATTTGAATATATTTTTTTTCTAATATTTACAGTAAAATTAGGGTATATCAGGCATTATAAACTACAAACTGCTTTTCCATATTCATTAAAACCTCAAAAACATATTTTGTCAATTTCTCGGTAATTTTTTACGATGTCAAAAACTAAGGACATTTGCTTTTACAGGTACAGTAAGTAAAAAATACTAAACAGATTTTTACCAAAACACTAAATTGAAATAAAATTAATTAATCACATAGAGACTCTCCATTTAACGAATAAAATTATAATATAAAAATTTTTGAAAAGGGCGTTTCATTTTGTCGCCTCATTGTATAATATAACCAATGTCATTATATCGCATCAAATAGTTCATATTATATTGTCCTTCGTCAGTTATTCTAGTTAAAACTATGTACAATAATAAATAAACGGCTTTTACAATAGGTCCGCGTCGGCATAAGCTAATCAAGGCATTTCTAATTGGACATAAATATGTTTTAAAAGACGATTACTTGCAATATTATTACAACACAAACTACAACTTGACAATGTACAATATTATATATTTTAAACTTTCGCGATTTATACTATTCATATTTAATATAACGGGTCTTATCGCGATAACTAATAGTAGTAATACCTTTTTATTGTCCGACGTTTCGACGAAGTTACATTCAGTCAGCTCGTGATCACGGCGAATGTAACTTCGTCGAAACGTCGGGCAATAAACAGGTATTACTACTATTAGTTATCGCGATAAGACCCGTTATATTAAATATGAAATGTACAATATTGTTCAAAGATTAACATTTTTATATTGAGTTCATGTATGGAATATAAAATACCTTTTCATATTTAATTCTTTTGCTCATATAGAAATAATCGATTAAAATGTTCAAAATAATTGTCAATTGTATTACATAAGTATGTTAGTTAAAACTATAGATTTATCATTTGTATAGTAAAAATGGGATTTATAGTTATATAAAACCATTTAAGACAAAGGCATACCTACTTTTTGGTACCAAAAAATATCTTAGAATTTTATTTTTCATGGTAACACTAGAGTTTTTGGCAGTGTAATCGTCTTGATTAAAACATTATGACATTTATTTACAACACACAACACCAAAAGAATTTTAAAATTCTCAATTAAAATTATAGAAATGTTCCCTATTTTTAGGCTGTATATATGTATAATGTGTATAATTATTATTGAAAATATAAATGATTATGACATGAAAGATAATTATGAAAAATATTGTAAAACAGATGTTACTTCAGTAAAAATAATATAATATTTTTTTTTTCGAAAGATAAGTTTTAATATATACAGCCTGTATAAATAAATGTTTTATGTATTAAAATATATTTATGTATAAAATAAATATTGAAGAAATAACAAGAATATAGACATTAAAATATATAACAGTAGAAGAAAAATATTTCATAGAACTTAATTACAAAAAGAATGCTTTATTTTGTAAACGACCATTTTCATATATACTTATTTAAAAGTAATCGTAACAATACTTTTTTATTGCCCGACGTTTCGACGAAGTTGCATCCGTCGTGGTCACGTCGCGATTACACCGGTTATATATAATATGAATAGTATATATCGCAAAAATTTAAATTATATATCAAACATTTTATTTGTTTGAAAGAATATATTGTTTTTTTTTTTTAATTAATACATTACACACTATTCACAGTTATGCTAATTTGAAAAGTTTGTTAGTAAATGTAAATTTTTTTAACGTTATTTGTTGTAATACATCCGTTCTGGTACAGTAAGTTTTTAAATTAATTTTAGTGATTTTAATTCAATTTCAATTGTATTTTTAATAACATAAATATTTTAACACTACGTATATGTATAAAATAATCGTTTACACAATGAAACATTCCACGTGTTACGATATAGATTTAACAAAAATAATTATTTACAATACAATAACAATTACAGATGATTTCTGATAAAAATAATATTAATACTGTCATTTCGATACATGAATAATCTTAATTTGTTAAAAAATTCTTCATCAAGTTAAAGTTTCAATGTTTTTTCTCTCGCACTGGTGTTAATATTAAGCGATTATTTATCAATGGAAACTTCAGAAAACAATCGCGATAGTGTTTATAGTATATTATTCTTTACTTCTCTTACTTGGTAACAATACGCGGAACGATTTTCACGAATTTACGAATATTATTTATCATTATAATTTTAGATCATAAAAAATGATTCAATTCAATCATTTGATTAATTTCTCACATCTTATGTGTGTTTAGAAATACGCCTAATTTGTCTGCTAAATAAAACTAGTAAAGAAAAGTGGACTATACGTAAACCGCGTATTCTCAGCGCATAATAGGGCTTTTTTACATCAATCAAAATCGTTGTTAGGGCGTATATATAAAAGTGTATATTCTCAGAATTAAGTACACTTTATTGCACTTTTACGAGCTTGTAAATGTACTTAAGTATGACATCAGTACGTCGATAATACATTTGCAAATTCAGTGATACTTGATTTATAATTTAGTATCTTTATGTTATACATAAAATTTCGCATACACGCATTTATGAACTTCGAAGTTTGTTTCGCACGTTTGCGTTTCTAAGCGATTATTTAATCGTTCTGCAGTGCGAGAGTGATTCGATTTCAATCCATAAACGTCGAAAATTCTCAATATCATTCATTACTTTTTTTTTTAATTTCCAAGGAAGGTAAAAGAAAACGTTACACTTCCAAGTTAAGAATAGGGTTAAACTACAGAATTTTAATACTTAATATAGTTCATTTGGAAAGTGGCATTATAATTTTTTAATCTAAATAGGAGTAAGATATATTTATTTATTGTCTTAATATTATTGTCGTATATTATTAGGTAAGAAAGCTCGTTAAAAGGTTTTTTTTTAATATACTAATCACGATAATATTGAAGAGTTGTATACATTTTTATCAATAAATAAATGTATTTTATAAATTTCAAATAAATGGAGTTGAAACTCTAAACTCGTATATTACTTTAAACAATTTACAACAGATGTAATGCAGAAAAATATTTTGCAATTCTTTTTGCCTGGGCAATCTTCGAAATGGTAAATTTTTAGCAGTGGATGCTACGGTTTCCTCGGATAGCGGACTGTCAAATTATGAGCGCAATATAACGAGGGTCTTATAACACTGACGGTGTCAGAAATCGCTAAGAAACCGTGCGATATGCGATATGCTTCCATACGCAACGTTTGTGACGTCACCTGACGACAAACCGAGCGTATATGACAGACGTCATCATAGGAAACCAGAGGTTTACACTGTATATTAATAATTATCCAGTATTTTAAAACGTAAAAAGTTAAGAATACTAATAAGTTACGTAAATAATAATAAATATATTTGTATTAAGTTTAAATAACAGGTGCCATTACGCACTGAACGAATATTGAAATGAAACTATTGTGATAGGACATCTGTCCTTCTAACATTTGCTACGTCCTATCAGGGTCTATTTCATATATGTATATCTTGTTTATATAAAATTGCAAATATTTTAAATTAATAAAGATAAAATCTTTTCAATAAATATTTGAAAATTACAACACTTAAATAAGATTAAATAACATAAGGCCATTGTAGCTAAAGTTTTTCTTACTATTTTTTCAATTTTATCGTGATCAATTTGAAACAGTAATAATTCTAGTCATTTGGTTTAAAAGGAAAGAAGAAATATCATTCTAATATTACGAATATAGATTAAAGGACATTAAATCATAGAAAATCTCTGTAGAGTCAGTTTGTTCGTAGCAGAAATATACTTTGTTGAAACATTCGAAAATATTTACTTTCCATACAAAAATAACACACGCATTTTATCATACGCTAAAGATATAGAAGAATAAAGAAAATCTAATATTTTTATGAGGATTTGTACATAGAAGGTACCAAAAAAATATATAATTTGAAAAATATTGAAATAGAATTTTCATATCGAACTGACTGCACAGGGATTTGGATTTTTAAATATAATTTTCAATGATAAAAAAGGTTTCCTAGATATGGTTCCGAGGATATGCAAACGGGTATAGTATTTATTTCCTAAAACTCTACAATCAAAAAGGACCACGTTTTATAAATTTAGTGGCTATTTTCATCGTTTAATTTTAAAAAGCACAGCCAAAATTTTGTGGTGGACTCAATATTTTCTTGTTCCTAGTTATGGGTTGAATAATCCAGTATTTACTTGAAAACAACGGTCTTACTTCTCTTCTCTAACGGGCTACCATCTGAATGATGATTATTGAGGAAGATAAGAATTGAGAACTTTATACGGAAGATAAATTTGTTTTCAAGTAAACAAATAGTTCCACCTGAATTGACTTACCTTTTTGGCGACAGACTTTGTACATAATTTGGGTCCATTTCGTCTAAATCTCTCCCTTTCGTTTCTGGTACGCAACATACAACAAAACAGAGCCCACCGACACTTATAGACGCGTATAACCAGAACGCTCCATGCAAACCAAGAGCCTGTTGGAAATCTACGAAGGTCTTGACACCGACGAAAGCGCAGAGGTAGCTAAACGCTGTCGCCATCGCACTCCCAAACGCCCTGTATTCTAAAGGAAATAATTCTCCAATCAGAAGCCAGGAAATCGGACTCATACCCAGTGAAAACGCAATCGTAAACACGAGGACACAAAGCAATGGAATCCAATCATTTTGCCCAACAGTTTGATGGAACATCACATTTTGTATTCTCTGATTCCTATGAACCTCCTCGTAATACGCGTAGCTTCCGAAACCAGCTAGCGCCATTGACATTAACACAGAACTCACGATTAATAATGGTAGACGGCCAACCGTATCGATCAATAGACCAGAGAGGCAAGACGCAAGCAGTTGCACGAAAGAGACAGCTATAGCCGCTCCATGTGGATTCATTCCACCGAAAGTCTTTCTAAATATCGGGACAGCGTAGAAAGAGAACGCATGAGCGCCAGAGAAACGTTGGAACATCATCAGTCCACACGTCACTAATATGGGTCCAAGGAGACGATTCATCGTCCTAACATCCAATGAATTAATTAGTTGGCTACTAGACATTTGACTCTGGCGTTGGCTGAAGTTTTTGCTGGCCAAAACATTGGTCCTTATGGTGGCCAATTCTTGAGCAACATCAGAGTTTGGTCCCCTTAACCAAAGGAGGCTTTTGTAGGCTTCTTCATCTTTTCCGATCAAAACGAGATAGCTTGGTGTTTCCGGTATGTAGAGGACTGTGCAGAAGAGGAGGAGAGGCGCAGCGGATATGCACAGTGCGAGCTGCTGCCAGTCGAGGTAGGCGCCGATGGTGAAGCTGAACAGGACTCCAAGATGGCCGACGATTTTCAGCACAGCGCTGAGACACCCACGAATATCTGGCACGGATATTTCGCTGATGTAAACCTGAAAAAAAAAACATTAAGAGATCATTTGGATGTTGATAACCAATAATGTGTCTTCGTCAATCACTTACAAAAAGTCACATTCGAAGACATTGATGTAAAAAAAATGTTTCAAGTCACCTAAACTAAAAAAGCATGGAAAAACTTTCTTAATTTATTGTTTCGGACGTTAAAGTGTGTTGCATATTGCAAAATATGCATAGAATCATAAACTCATAGTTTTGAAAAACTAATTATTAGATAAAACTTTTTCTTATACCGACCTGCTTTTAATCATTATACATTTTATTAAAGTAGAAAAGGACAGATGGATATATTTCTTCAAATTTGTTTATAAAAAATAGCTTTAACATCTTTAGACGCCATTTTCTCAGAATTAAGTCCGTGTCGCTAGTATTGCTTATGAGCGTCCATTTGTAATATCAATAATTTCATAACACAGTTTAATAAAGAGTATGGCATTTCAATTTTATTATTCAAAATACGGCACACAATAAGACTTGAACTTCGAGGGAATAATGATGTCGTGTGCTCTGCTAATTCAGCTTTGTGTTTGAGTAATTGCTGGGTAGACACTCTTTGCACAATGTATCACATCGGTTTCATTCGTTTATTTGCTTATTTGGTCAGTTGCTTATGTGGTCGTTTGAAACTTATTTTCTATTGAATTTTTTTACATAATACGACATGGATCTGACAACTTTTTACGGTAGAATAACTCATTCACGAGACTTGAGCGTATTTTGTAAGTTGTGTTTATGATGGCATTATGTCTATATGATAACTAATAGGGATCATAATCGACAGCTTTACAATCCAAGGCGATATTTATTTGTATTAACCAGTAACCCTACGCGGCATTCCCACTTATAGCTTTTCACTCGTATTAATCGTAGCATGTAATACAGCCTATAATTTTGCAATATACAGGTTATCTTATGCATAAAGAATTTTCCAAATCGTTTAAGTACATATCGATACCTCCCACGTAAGTTGTTGTAAGCCACAAAAATGCCTTTAGCGTTTTTACTGAATACTACACGAATTTGCATTGCTTAATGCATTCAAAGTGAAAAAATACCAAATTTTTTTTTTTTTTTCAAGGAAAGTTACAACAAAATACGCCTGAAAAAAGGCGTATTTTGTTGTAGTTTTCAAAAGAAAACGGACTAAAAGTGCTCTACTGTAAAATTGTAATTTTGGGGTTACAACAACTTACGTGGGAGGTATCGATATATTCAGAGATTACTCTATACATACAACAAATAAATTTTACCTCTTCATATCAATAGCATTAATGGTACTCTGAAACGATCGACCAACTCGTGGATCAACAGATAATGCAAGTAAGTGATTGAAAATATCAAGAACCTGACTGCGTAACAAGACCACAGAAAATCGTTACTAACCAACGTTAACCCTTAATAGCCTAGAGTTTCAATTTTGATACCAATCTTTTCAAACCAAATGTTCACATTACTATTAATTTTAGCCTAGGTATATCTAATTTATTTATGGCGTTAATGCCTGAAGTATCAAAATGAATACCTGTTTTTTTTTCTAAATAAATATGTAAAATTAATATTGTGATTATTTAACTATTTTGCTTTCATCTAAACCTTCAAGAAAACAGTAGTATTTAAAAATTAAACACTTTCGTAAATCAGGCTATTAAGGGTTAAATCGTAACAGATTCTAAACAGTAGTTATGATCGAAAAATTATATAAGAAACTTAAAAATGATTTTTAAATACCTATTCAACGACACTTTTTTTACATTACGGCGTCAAAAATCAATTTTAATATGATTATACATAATTTCTATGACATTCGCGCCGTTATGACGAATCAATGTCTTATCAAAATCGGCGTACGCGTTTGGTCTAAATAGTGCCACAAAGCTACAAATCCACATAAACACATACATAGATTGAAAAACACATTACTCTGTCTTGTTTGGCGCAGTTGGGTAAAAAGAGGTAAGTACCTAAGTATACGCTAGTGAACTGAACTTTTAATAAGGCACAGTTTCGTAAAAGTATTACGGCGAGTTTAACAAAAGCGTATACTGAAAATTTCATACAAAATTACGTCGCTACTTATCACAATAAGGTGAAGTTCATCAAAGTTTATGAGGCGGCCAAATTACTATAGCCCACGCTTTGTTTGAACTAATAAGTGATGAATCTTGGCGTTAACGTTAAAGTTTTTCTTTGGAAAATTTTCTAAATTAGTCTCCGGAATGAAGGGATATTTCAGTTTGATATTTTGCGTTTTCAATTTAGTAGAGGCTTAATCTTATTATTGTTTTGAAGGTCATGTTTTTAAGGTCACCTAATCCGTAATGACTTAAGTTCAAATAAAATATTTCTTATAAGACTAAAAAGCTAAAGCTTTGATTCGATGAATTGGTATTTAAAAATCATTTTTAGGTTACTCATATCATTTTTCAATCATAATTACCGTTTAGGATCTATAACGATTTAAGTTGGTTAGTAACGATTCTTGTTTATAGGTTTTTAGACAGATCTGATATTTTTAAGGTACTGCAGACTGTAGATGTCTTGTTGCGCAGTCGGGTTTTTGATTTTTTTAAATTACTTGTTAATAGTAGAGGAGGCTTTACCCAACAGTGGGACATTTACAGGCTGTTAATTTAGATTGACGCTTAAAAAAATAAAGAATCGTTTTGAAATGTATATTTTAACTTATATAAATCTATTCATTTCTTTGTAACAAAGGAAAAAAGTGTTGGGAAAGCAACAAAGACGAACGAAATTTTCTGTAAAGCGAACTATTTTTACGAGATGCCGAGAATTTTCATTTTTCGATAAAAGCTTACGTAACCTCAACGATAACGAACGATAATTAGAAATGACATCGATTGAATTAAACAAGACTTAAGGATTTAAGAAAATTATAAAAACTCAACATAAAAATATATCGCACTTAATCTGCAATTTTGATCTTAATCATTATATGTATTATATACACTCGTGTTATCAAGACGTATCAAATAATATATTTTTATCAATACCTGTTAAGCAATTAAGTAGTTCAGAGCGAACCGAGTAACGGACATACAAACATACATTATAATCTAGGAGCTCGAGACTCACTGAAGGATATTTTTAGTAAAGTAGGTATACTTACTGTTGCGTCACAGTACATTTATAACAATATAGTTTACATTCACAAAAATATTCATTCTGTTGAAAGAAATAGAGATAAACATAATATTAACGCGAGAAAGAAAGATAAACTTACAACACCTTGTTTTCGACTTCACAAAGTAAATGTTTCCTTTCTGGGGCAAGGTATTCGTTTTTATAATAAAATCCCCCAGAAATGTTTGTAGTTTTCGATGAACAGATTTAAATGATATGTTAAAAAGTTTCTAATAGCTAAGGCATATTACTCTATACAAGATTACGTTGACGTTAAAGATGTGTGGGCTTAGTATATGCTGAATTTCGTACAGGATAAATAATCAATTTGTAATCATAAACTGTGTTGTATTGACAACATTTTAAAAGAGTAACTATCGAGTTTCTTGCCGGTTCTTCTCGGTAGAATCTGCGTTCCGAACTGGAGGTAGCTTCATTTTTATTGATGTAATTTTTTTTTGTTTTTTTTTTTCATGTATGACGATTCAAAAGTGCTCGTGAGAGCCTACTTGAATAAAGTATTTTTTGATTTTTTTACATGTATACACACAGGGGCAAACACATAAATCTCCTTTAGGGCATCGCCGCAGTCGGGTAAAATTTTGTAAGTGGGATCTTAGGACTTTCCCTTACGGATTTACTCGCGTGGTTGCGCGTGGTACGCTATGGTTACTGCGTTGCTCATATGCCTCGCGATGTAAACCATAAGCCAAAAAAAATTTCAAATCGCATCATTATATTCAAAAATTAGCCCTTCTACACAAACTTACAAACAAATATACTTTACCTCTTAATAATATTATATAATTGCTCATATAACATTCGATGCTCATATAAAATTCGATTCGATATCACTTCTATAAAACTATCCGTTCAGTCCGTAACATCGTATTACATGCTTTGTGGTGGTAGAAAGGTAAAAAACAATTGTTAAAAAATCTCAGAATTTTTTCATTTATATGCCCGAGCACAATGCAGTCTCCACACAAGGGCCTTTATAATAGACTGAGCTGGCCACTAACTTGCTGCTTTTTAGCAGATATACAATTTAATGCTTTTCACTCGCATGCAGTGAACTAATTCTATATTTTATTTTATACGTTATAATTTTTTTGTGTTTTTTTTTTTAAATAATATTTTTGTTGTGTTTTGAAAAGTGACAGGCGATTTAAATTTCAGTAAATAACAATTATTTTGTTTATTTATTTTTTTAACATAAACATAAACGAATTTCACTCAACGACCCTTAATGGGTACACCCTGTGGTGGGGATTCGGTAACACACACAACACGAACACCCAGACCACTTCAAAAATCCGTATAGCCAATACAGACGTTAACCGAGTCTGGGTTAATATGTACTATTTTATTAATAATCGATATTATCTTCTATTTTAGTAAAAATTGGTGAAGTAGATTAGGTTATCCGTTTTTAAAGGAAGAAAGGTTGGCGCAGTGGTAGTTGCAACTGATTGAAGCGCTAACGGTCGCGGGTTTGGTCCCCCTTCCTGAGAAACATCATCATGGGTCATATGGATTTTGGTCTGTGTGTTTCCAGACTACCGACACCACATACACCTGTGTCTTAATGAGGGCCTTGATTAAGTAACTATTATATATTAACAAGACAACTTAACTAACCAGGTACCAACAATATCTTCAATATTCGCAAAAGTAGCGATTACATTAAGTTGTTCGTGATAAGAATCGTGACCAGCATGTTAATATGCTCTAAGAGGTACGTTATTAAACACTAGTTGGTGCCTGCGACTTCGTCCGCGAAATGTCACTGGAACGCACACATTGCTATGTAAATTTCAACAGGCGTTTAATACTTTGAACTATATCTTAATGATTAGCGAACACAGACGTAAATACATATATACAAACAACTATATACACTATATATACTTCGTTATACTAACTTTATGTACTTTTTGTATTATCACTCATCGTTAACACTCTTTTTTGATATATTTTTTAAAGGACAGACACGAACTTTCAACAAATTTATTACATGTATAGATATTACATACATACACACTATATATATAAATCGAGATCGCAACTCTGCGATCACCAATTTCCATTAAATACAATTCCAATCCTATTACTTATCAGGCTGACTCGCCTAACTAATTACAATAAAAATACTATCAAAAGAAACAATAAACAAAATTATTGGTATTCCTAATAACAATAGAAATTTGGAACTTCAGAATTTTCGTCCTAAGAATAAACACGTGACTCTTATTACAATGAGTTAAGTTTCATTTTCCCATTAATTTGAAAGAAAATTTAAGCGAAGTTTTAGAATTGTTGCGTCCATAAAGATTAGGGTCTCCTTTGTTACGAAATTGTTATTTAATTTTGATTTTGATTCCTCGCGATAAATAGTAATGGGCCGTGAAATTTCTTTCCGTTTTTTGTTCGTTTAAAAATATTTACTTTATTTTAGCACTTTTTAAACTCTGGCCAAAAAAGAGCAGTGCTTTAATTTTAACGTATTTTATTTTAATTTTAGTGTATCTGTCTGGTTTTTTAATGTAGTAAGTATAAATACGCCGTATACTAATAGAGAAGAAAATTATATATAGAAGAAATTCTGAATAATAACAGCCACAAACAATATTTAAACAAAATTTCAATTAACAAAGGTTTTTTTGTTATACGAAAGAATCTAGAAATCTTTACTTTGCTTTATTACGGCTGGCGAAATTAAAATAATCCTTAGAATATCTTCAAAATTATGGTATCATAATGTTTTTATTCTTACATAGAACAAGATTACTAACATAAAATAAATTTATACCCGAATTGTCACTTCTTACATTTTCTCCAAACGATAATTAACAAGCCTTTATTATATAAAGATTAGTTTTACCTGAGATAACATTGTCAGTATAGAACAGCAGAATCCCCCCAAGAAGGCCGTGATGCACATCATCCTCACAGAAGTGGCCAATACCGTCAGCAACCAGGACAGACTGCAGGGTGCTGCAGCCAATGACAGCACCCGACGCCTGCCGTGCCGCATTGCAGCACCGCCCGCCATACCCCCGAAGAGGGCACCTTGAAAAATATAATGTATTTACCTAATAAATGTTTACGTCAAACAAAAAAAATATTTGTCCGTTTACATATTTGTATTCGGACTATGGTTTTACTTTTTTAAGTAGATAATATTTATTTATTTGTAAGCCATGTTATATAATTTTTTGTACAAAAAAATAAACCGAATTTAACTGATACAAATGAAACTAAAAGGAAAAAATAAATATTTCTACAACATTTTGAAATCGTATGAAAATTACAGCATAATTACTTTTTCATCCGACTTCAAAAATTAGGAATTCCGGAATTCGTTAAGTCTTTAAACGATTTTGAAAATTCTTTTTTATTTGAAAATTGTAAAATTGTATTATATATTTTGCTGTTGTAGTCGGTTGTTTTTTATTTTAAGAAAATCTTCATTATAATAAACAATCTCAATGTTTTATAAGTTCTTGTTATTTCGAGTTAAGTGTCTATGAAACTTCTATTAAAATCGGTTCACCCATTAGACCCCCCTCCCTCCGCCAGAATTATATGTGGTGAGAGTATTGTGTTTAGAACGATATCTTAATAACCCCTTGTGATGTTTAGTGATTTTTTCCGGACATTCTTTTGGCCTCGCGTTGTTCATGGACAGCCCCTATATTTACATTATAAACTCTTGCCTATTCGTCTATTGCATTGTTTGTTACGGAAGACAAAATATAGGTAATTGAAATCATGAACACAATAATTATTCCGCTTAAATAAATCAACCACAAAATTTGCGAAATGTATCTATGATATTTTCATAAATTTATTACACCAAATCTTCTGTATGTAATAGAGGATCCAAAGTCCACTCGAGCATAAGTTAGTGTGTAAATAAAATATACCTATAATTATAAAAAAATGTTTTATAAATCACTTTAAACAAAGAAATAGATAAAAAATGATTATGCAATCATTAGGTATTAATTATTATAAACTATTATTTTTACTGTAATAATAAGTTATTACAATGCTATCTGGATTTGATGCTCTATTTTGCAAATATCACATATGTGCGTTGGTGGTGTAATGGTCAGCATAGTTGCCTTCCAAGCAGTTGATCCGGGTTCGATTCCCGGCCTACGCACTTCTTTTTTATATTTTTTTTAAATATTATCTAAGTGTTTAAAATAAACTGATACTACATATAACAAATTGGAAACAAAACAAAATTAAAAGATAACGATTTCAAAAATTAAATTTAATGCAAGTAAAGCTAATATTAACAAATAAATATTTTATATATTATATTAAAAGCCAGTTAGAATAAACATAGAAACTTTTACTTTTATTAATTTTTGATTAATGGATAAATCTTTGAAAGTAAAATATACATAACCGAACAAAGAACTCCCTCCTTTTTTAAGTAGGTTAAAAAAACCATCCGTTAAAAAATACTGACAAACGAGCAGGCACGGAACTTGATGTAAAGTGATAACCGCCGTCTATGGACATTTGCAGCACCAGAGGAGCCACAAATACATTGCCAGCTAAAAGGAAATGAGGAATGAAAGGGAGAAAGGAGAGTGTGAGAGAGGTTAGGCTTCCGGCTTTCTCACTCATTATACGAAGCTATATTAGCTACTTTACGCTGAACTTCTGTGAGAGTGGGGTACAGCCCCAATGTAGCCCGTATGCTTACTATAGTCAGTGGGTTACAGCTAAGCTCTACCTGAGTAAAAAAACTCTAAAATGATGATTCTGACTCACCAAGAAACGACAAGGAAGCGAGCCAAGACGCCTGTTGGTCAGTCAGTTGGAAGTCCCTCCGTGTTGCGTTTCCTGGGCCCTGGAGCGATGCTATTGCTGGTGAGCTGTAACCCTTGCCAAGGCCCGCTGAGAACGGAGCCAGGGACACCGCGAGAGCTGCTATCACCTGAAGAAAATTAGAAGTTAAATTGGATATTTGTTACTGTAATAAAGCCTGCCTGTGCCCCGTGACCCTTACCCCTCATAGAATATTATTTTTTTTTGGTTTCAATTCAATTCAATATTGTTTTGATGGTTTTTAGTTGTGTCAATTATGCACATGTTCATTCGTCAATGTCACGTAGGATGGAGAAGACACTAAAGATGTTGAAATTTCACTTTACCGTTTATCAAAATACAAAAGAAAAGATGGACTTCTTTAAACGAAATATTAAGAATAGTTGTGACATCATTGGACGCTATTTTCTTAAAATAAAGTTTGCGTGGCTTTACATAGTATTGATTATCAGCGTCTAATTGTTTATCACGGTCAGTGAGAGAGCATTCTATGTTTTATTCAGCTGGGTCATAACTTAGACGTTGGTACGGGCGTTGCTATAGCTTTCGTATGAAAGGGATCCCTGAAGGCAAGCGGTTATAGAGGAGGGTTGTAAATATTGTAAGTCCAAAATGTACAAGATGCAGTAAGTTTTATGCGAGCATTTTGCAGTAAGATGGTGATTATAAATGCTAATCTCAATTATTAAGAAATTGTCATTGTCATTGTCATTTGTTCAATGTGCTTAGTATAAAGAAGTCGTACACTAAGAGGGAGGGGGCCGGATCCCTTAAAGCCTTTCCTATATACGTCCACGTACATTGCAATAATAATATAATTGCTAAAATACTTTTTATTAAAAAGCAAGCGATATCTACAACGAAATAGTAATTTGGTTTATTTGAATGACATACTTATTCCATTTATTTTGATTTTATAACCAAACTACTAAACCGATTTTAATCAAAATTCTATAGCACAAATCTAAAATAATATCTTTTCGAATAAAAAAAGAATTGTGCAAATCTGTACATAACGGAATTTTTCCAAAAATAAATTGATAACCTCCTCTAAGAAATCTTTTAAAAATAGAAACACTTTTAGCAAAATCAAATATTTCCCAAGAGACAATAAAAAAAATTGTATCTCCATTTCGAATTTCACGAACGAAGTTTCGAGAACATCAGCCGGTACTTTATATGATTGGCATTATCAGGAAAAATATGCTTTTGCAGCAAATAAATCGCTTTTATCCTTTAAACCTTTGCGAGGTGGACATCATACGACAGATTTGTATACAAAGTGAAGCGCTTTGCTACCGCTGAATTTTAATAACGCCTTGACAACGGTTGACCGCAAAAATATCCGTTATAAAGTCGATCCTGAAAATGTTACGGGTTTCGGGAAATGAGAGCGAATGTGATATACGAAAATTGTAGGTCGTGGCCACGAGTTTCCTGTTGGTTTTAAAATTATCTATAGTAAGACATAAAATTGAATTGTCTGTTTGAGATGTCAATTTAACAAATTGTATATAAAATTAAATATAGCATTTACATCAAAAATTTTTAAATAACAAAATAAACAAAACAAATTTTTAAATAATAAAAAAAAATACACGAAAACAAAATTGAAACCAATGAAATACTTAACAATATCCGATTCATGTAGGGAAGGTAAACATTATATAAATATGATTTTTCCTCATTATATCGAACAACTTTTTATTCTAGGCTTAAATTTTTATAGGTTTGGAACATCCATCGATATATACATATGTATAAGTAAGACCTAACAAAAATGTGATCTAATACGAAACCATTTTAAACACACCACTAAATAATACATTATTTTCCAAGACATAAAGCGTTTCCATACATATTTTCATATTCTCAAACAAAGGAAACAATTTTCTTGGCGTTAAAAATAAAATTCGTCGTCACGTACGTTACATAAACGCTTCGCTTTAAGATGGAAATGTATCAAAGATGTTTTGATCTTGTATCTTTAAGATGTAACGGTTCATTTATGTGCCTTTTAGGCTTAAGACTTATGTATTTTTTTTGTGTTTGATCTTTTAAAAATATTTTTAGGTGAATGTTTTTTTGTATGTTTTGTGGTAATAATCTTTATCGCGAATCGATTTTGTATTGTTTATTTTGTGGAAATAATAATTCCTTAATCAATTGGATATATATATTTAAACGATTAATGAATTATTTATATAAATGATTTGCTTTTAATTTGTCTCGCTATAACTCGAGAATGGCTGGACAGATTTGGTTAATTTTGATCTTGAAATATTTGTGGAAGTTCAGGGAAAGTTTAAACGGTGAAAACTATAAATAATAAGTAAAGGAAAATACTAAAAACGACAATTACTCTTTTGTCATTTACTTTTTAAATATTATAGGTGTTCAGTTTGTCTATTTTATAGACGTAGTATATAGAGATCAAATCATTTTGTTCTGTTTTGTTAGTATACAAAATATTTTTGTTGTAGATAAAATAAATGTATTAAGTTTTATCCACAGTCTACACAAATATATATTTAGATGATACGAAGTTCACCGGGTGTTCTAGTAATAAAAAAATAAGTACATAAACGTGTCACACTCAACGGCCTTGATTAGGATCTCATGATCCTGTGTCGGGGGTCACAAGCACAACACAAACACCCAGCCCACGGCAATCATTCGTATACCCTATACAGAAGTTTGTCGTGCGTGGGAATCGATCAGTCAGTTGCAGTGACCACTACGCCAAACTGTCTGTCAAAAATTTTATGGAAAAGATAATCCATAATATTCCAAAACTAGATGTCCCTTGCAGTTTCACTCGCGTTTTTACTGCTTCGTTACTATGAGTCGTAGCGTGATGTAATAGATAGATAGATAAAACCTTTATTGCACACACACACAACAGAAGAGAACGATACAATTAAAAAAAACAAACCATTCGAACCAGTAGTTCCTGAGATTAGCGCGTTCAAACAAACAAACAAAATCTTCAGCTTTATAATAATAGTATAGATATGGTACTTTTTATATAAAAATAGCGGGTAATCCAACAGTCAGCTTATGTAAAGGGGTCACCGCTATCCATGTGTCCACTTAAAGGGGGTTTAGTGTTTCAGCGTTTCGCTGTTTACAGCGATTTCTTAACAGAATATTAATCAGCGGGCTACAGTTAGGCTCTACTAAAAGAAGGTTTTAATAATTCCATATAAATGATAATTAATTTCGAAACAAATAATTGAAATAAGTATTTAAACTATTATGAATCTTACCAAAAACTTTATAGGAAAAAAATACATTTAGAATTCTAAAAATTTAACGCCCAATCCGATTGTACAAATTATTAATTATACTAAAGCAATTAATAAGCTTTGAATTGGGAACAAATTTATAGCGAACTCAATAATTAGCAACAAACTCTTTAAAAACTTTTTATGTTACATCGTTTGTTTCGAACGCCCCGGCAACGGTTAAATAATTAAAAAGTTAATTCGGAACCTCGTTTACAGAATTCAATCTTAATTTCGCATTGAAATGTCCTTGATAATGTAAACCGGGTTAAAATTTATTGTTTATTTGTAATAAACAGCGTACAAGTTAAATATGCATAGTTTTAATTAGTACAAAAATATGGCCACAAAGATTACATTTCTAAAACAATTATATTATTATATTATACAGATTTTAAAGGAAAGAGAGAATAGTCTTAAAATTGGATAAAAATATATTAATTAGGTTACAATCATGTGTTCTAACTATATAAAGAACTAGTTTTTACCCGCGACTTCGTCCGCGTGGAATAGTAAATGTAAATCCAAGATATACGCCATCTTCATTTCAAATTTCAGTCAGATCGGTTCAATACTTTCTAAGTGAGTTATTCCTGTGGGAACTTCAAATTTTTTCGGGATAAAACGTAGTCTATGTGTTAATCCAAGATATAAGCCATCTTCATTTCAAATTTTAGCCAAATCGGTTCAGTAGTTTTTGTGTAAAAGAGTAAAAAGTACTGTTTATATTATTCCTGTGGAAATTTTAAATTTTTTCGGGGTAAAATGTAGTCTATGTGTTATTTCAAGATGTAAGCCATCTTCATTTCAAATTTAAGCCTAATCGGTTCAGTAGTTTTTACTTGAAAGAATAAAAAACATCCATTCATCCACACATACAAATTTTCACATCTATAATATTAGTAGCATATTCACAAATGAAAGAGTGTGTTTACGTGTGTCTGTGTGTCTGTGTGAGTGTATGCGTATACAAGTTGACCATTGAAAACATAGCGCTATACTAGCTGTATAGTTTTTTTTTATATTTGTCGTCTTTTGTTCTATTTATTAAATGTACGATTATAATGGATGATTGAAGTAGAATTGTTGATGATGTATACATATCTAATGATTAATTGACATTATGTGACAGACATGTTGATGCAGTGGTTAATTGACTAAAGCGCTAACGGTCTCGGATTCGATCATCACTCACGGCATACGTCTGTCTGGCCATACGGACGTTTGTAGTGGTCTGAGTGTTTGTGTTTGTATTGTGTGTTCCCGAACCCCCGACACAGAATCATAAGATCAATTGGGGCCCTTGACTCTGATGCGTTTATTTATTTATTTATTTGTCAATGCTTAATTATGATGTTGAATCATTACAAATACTTATGTGAATATATGATTATGTATATATTTTAAGTGCATGAAATATTTCCAAAAAGTATCATTTATAGATACGTCACTGGCTGAGTCGATGATTGAGTACGAGGAACGGGTAAAATCGATTAAGTATCGATATTGGAATAAAAAAAATATATCGATTATAATATTTGTATAAAATGTGCGAGTTGATTGAGGTAGAACTTAGCTGTAGCTTACTGACAGCTCGTATTACTGGCTCGTTTTCTTGGCAGTACAATCACACTGAAGATGCACTGCACTGCATTTTGTACGGTGAGTGAGAGAGCTGAAAGCCTAACCAATTCCTTTTCTAACATTCCATTCCCTTTCATTCCTTATTTCTTTTTAAGCAATAAGGCACACAATTATTATATAGATATAGATAAAATAAATCATAAACATTTATAAAAAAGTGCCCTATAGTTAACACTGCATTGACTATATCAACGACTTGATTCTATAAAACGACAGAGTAACATAAAATAAAATTATGGTGAATGAAATTAAAATTAAATAATACTAATTTAAGATTAAATTTAATAAGTTAAGTCATGGCAGAAAAAACACAAACAAAACAATAGAGAAAATTATACAAATAAAAAAAAAATTATAAATCTAAAAATACTATAAAATCAGTGATATCTTGAGATCGCGTAAAGCGATGCTATATTAGGACGGCGATCCTAACGAAGGGCTGGTAAAAACTGAAGGCTTTTTCGATGTAACGCAGATGTTACTCTGAATAATCTGGGCTCGGATGTTGTAATTAAAACGAGGCATGTGGGGTTTACTGCTAAACTGAATATTTTACAGGTAAAATTATTGAATATTTTATATATACGAGTACATTTACTTCGCAGAAGTTGATCCTTATGAGTAACACTATCAGATGGTGCCATAATATAGGATTTTTTTTTTAAATCAGCGAGCACGATTCCTGCCTAGGAAAATGAATTTTTCAAAAAACTCATTATGTAGTTTTAGTTTTCATCAAACCCCCAGGGTTCTGTAAGTATGTGTCGCTATTTCTTATACTTTCGGATCTGGCCTACCGCGCCCATTTACAAAAATATTTTTATAAAAATAATATGTCTTACAATATCTTAAGTCTAAATCATTTCAAAACGTAAACATATTTAGTACAGTTAGCTCTAAAAGAAGTTTTTTGTCTCTTGTAAAGTTCGGTAGTTTGCATGTACGAGCTATTATGTTTAGACCGACGTTATATATGGTATATGCGTAATAAAAAATTGTTTATATATATATACGACAATCTCATACAATATTCCTTGTTTTATATTCATGTGAACTAAATATGATTTACTTCACATGAATATAAAACAAATCAGTCTTAAAAAATTAAATAACTAATTATTTTTTATAGCTTACATTATTTATTTCCTATAAAAAGTTTCTTCGGATTTCCGGAACGGCGAAGTTAATGAAATATTCATGGCATTTAGGAGGCTTATTTATAAAATAAAATGGGATACAGAGATAATGAAACGTCCGATGCTAAAAAGTTTTGATTAAGGGATACAAAGTGTCTGAGTAATATCGTTAAAGATAAGGAATAAATTATATTCAAGTACGCACATTTTATCTTTATTTTATTTTTAGAGTTCCATTCTCAAAAATGCTTACTCAAACTCAAACTCAAACTCAAAGTATACTTTATTCAAATAGGCCTTTGCAAGCTCTTTCGAATCGTCAATTTACAAATTTGTGATGTCAATTCTACGTGAAGCTACCACCGGCTCGGAGTGTGGACTCTACTGAGAAGAGCCGGCGAGAAACTTAGTAGTTACTCTTTTAAAAATATTTTTGTACAATATTGTTTGATACAATTAGCTACAGTTATCCTGCGAGAATATCAACGCCCTATTATTCCACGCGGTTTTATCATTAATGTAGTCATATACTGAATAGTATGCTTTTTCTATTAATGATTTTTTTATGTAAACTTTAAATTTGAGAAGTGGCAAATTTAATATTGTTTCCGGGATTTTATTATAGAAGCGTATACTTTGTCCCATAAAAGACATATTAACTTATTGTGGTAGAGCTTAGCTTTGCACATGTCTGTATACTACATATACAGGATTCAGACAGTGAAAACTGAACTATGAAACATAGAGAAAGTTAAACTACCAGGTAGTTTAACTTTATCTTTTCGATTCCTGAGCCACGTAGAGGTTTTCCGTAAATCTTTGAATACAGTTTTTTCAGTGCAGTTTTTTCTAATTTAAATTTTTTATGGGGTTTAGGAATATTCAAAATATTTCAAAAGATTAATATTAAAATAATTTCGAGACTTGTCTTAGATATAAGGTCGAGTTTCTGTGTATTTCTAAATCCCATAAAATTATATTGACTATGTTATTTAGATTAATTTGTTGAATTATATAGTTCCTTTTAATATTTTTATATCTTGTTTTTTATACAACTCGTTTCACAAGCGAAATAATTCTCGCAAATAGATAATGGTGGTCAAAGTAACAATGTGTCGGTTATGAGCCAGGGGAGGGCAAAAGGACCAATTGCACCTCCCTGTTAGTTTACATATACATAAGAAAAACATCACAAAACAGTTCCACTCCGGAACCTCGACAATCAAATGAAACAGAACCTCTGATGCGTAGATACTTCAGAACACATGCGGTTGATGACGATCATACAATTTTTCTTCGCTTGAGTGGCGGAGACAGGCTCATGTATTAGTACTACATAATATAAAACGTATATTTTTTTTCTGAATGTACTTTTAGGCGAGAGCACTTACAAGTTTTACTCTCTGACTTTCATAAAGATTTACATAAGTTATTTCTTATTAGTTTATACCTAAACTAGCTGCCCGCGACTTCGTCTGCGATGTCTGAGATGCCTACATCGTAGTAGCTTTATGCATGCAAAGTCACAGCCCGATCGGTTTCAAATTGACAAAGTTTCATACAAAATTTTATCCACTATTTTATCTCCTTGGGGGTAGGTTTAATCAAAATCCTTTCTTAGCGGATGCCTACGTCATAAAATCTACCTGCATGAAAAACTTCAGCCCGATCCTTTCTGTAGTTTGGGCTGTGCGTACCTTTGAGTTACATTATATTAAGACGGCTGCCTAATTTCAAAAAACGGGGATAAAAAAAAGAAATATATCTTTGTTAGAGTCCACTGGAAGAAAAAATACGAAAATATGTGACATCTGTTCCTTACTGCGTTTTAAAATTGAATTTATTGTTAGTATCGTATAACGTCCACTGCTTTCGTAACTACTTACGACGTATCTGTTGCTAGGTTACAGAGTTGTTTCATATCGCTCTCGAGAGTGTAACTTATAAATGTAATTTCTTGTAGTCTGGAAGTGAAGATAATACGACGTTATGTAGTACACGTCTTTATTTTTCAGTTTTTGTAAAAATATACCGCCATGTTCTCTGTCTTGACATCAACAACCCGTTGCTAGGCAACTCTTCAAGTCCCATTTTTTAATATATAATATGGGTAGCTAAAGAGAAAATAGTACATGATGTTAAGTGGTTACTATCGTGGACACCTGCATCTAGGGTGTTACGGGTGCGTTCCAGGCCTTTGACGGAAAGGTCTATACACGAATTGAAAACCACTAAATTATCGCGCTCTGGGAAAACCTCAGAAGTAAGATCATCCCACAGTCTGTACATACGCGTAAAAACATATACAACAATATATACATGGACGCTGATAAGCAATAATGTGTCAACCCACTAAAAGTAAAGCCCAGAGATGCGTTATGTATTTAACATTATTAAAAAAAACAAGTAATCTAAACAAAATAAGTAAGTAAGTACCAAAAAGGTTTATTAATTTAATGTTTGAAATTTCAAGTTTGTTCCATATTTTGCAATTTTTACAATAATTCCATATGTTTTAAAAAGTTATTATTAGAGGAACCTTTTTATGATACAAATCTGCTTTTAGTTAATGATACATTTTATCAAAATAGCAAAGAGAAGATAATTATATATACTTCTTAAAAAAAAGGATAAGAATAGGCTATATAGGTTTGACATCTTTAGACACCATTTTCTCAAAATGGAGTCCGCGTGGCTTGACATAGTATTGCTCATACACACTAACTCCCATCGATCCCTCTACTCCAACTAAATGTTATCTTAGTCAGATGTAAGTAAGGGCTGTAGCCTACAAACCTAAAGTAAACTAACATACAGTGAGTGAGTGAGCCGGAAGCCTAAATCCCAGGGTTGGTAC
Source organism: Hypolimnas misippus (assembly GCA_037950945.1). Classification (NCBI taxonomy): domain Eukaryota; kingdom Metazoa; phylum Arthropoda; class Insecta; order Lepidoptera; family Nymphalidae; genus Hypolimnas; species Hypolimnas misippus. Next base: position 862,922 of record JBBEEQ010000026.1, read on the forward strand.
TGGATCGAATTCATACTCAAAAACATATAGTTTATATGGCTTTTCAATTGTTTTAAAAAAACACTGAATATTCTGTACTAATTTTAAAGAAACTGCATAGATACAACTTTTACCTAGGATCAACGTCGCTTGCAAAGCCGTTAATATATTCATATATATTTTTATTTCCTTTGTGTTGCTATTATTGCTCCGTTCCGATGAATGAAAATAAAAGATAGATACTATAAAAACCCGCTTTCGCCTACAATCTATACATATAAAAAAATTAAAATGGGGTAGAGTGAGGCTGGAAGTTCCTTTATTCAAATAACTTGAAATTTTATCATAAAAGGTTTCATTTTCAATATAAGATAATATTAATTTTTTTTTAATATTATAGTCGCTTCTTATATCTCAGTAGTTCTTTCATTCAACCCCGCTTATAGGCTAGTTGTTCCTAATAATTGTTTATAATAGCTGTTATATTAACTTTTATATTAAGATTATTTTAATTAAAAATCTTTCTTGAATCAATCGTAATTAACTTTGGATATCTCTACTTTTAATGTCCTCTTTTTAGCAAATTTGAAATCCTTGTTATACTGGTGGGTTAAATTTGCAAAAATCAGTTTTTAGTTTGAACTATGCGTTAGATCAGCCAGTCAATAATGGGTTCTTTATATATGTATGTACATATAGCATTTGCAATATAAGCCAAAGGATTTTCTCTTAATAACCGCTATCATTATGACCCTAGGACATGAGGAATATTGGCTATAGATTTAACGACGTTGGTGGTGTAATGATCAGTAAAAATGCCTTCCGAGCAGTTGATCCGGATTCTATTTTCTAATAGTAAAGGTTAGAACGAGATCATTTATAGACAAGGCAATTGAATGAAAACTAGTGACTTTAGCTTTTTATCGATCAAAATTTACGTCAACGCACATATCTTATAATGTCGAGTCGTAGCAAGTGATGACGTCGTGAAATGTTATGACGTCGCGTTGTGAAAATCTACGACGTTCGAAAGAATAACGTGATATCGCATCGTGGTACGGTGGTAGGATTAATGACAGAATAATTGAGACCACAATGAAGATGGTATCGCAAAATTAAAATTTCGAGAAAATTGAGTTCAAAGTTTTGCTTAACCAAAACGTAATTAAATATTTTAAACGTTCGCGATTTATACTGACGACGATGACGGATTTAAATTGTCGGCCGCTGATAAATAAATTTAACAAAAGTGAAGTACCTCGAACAAAGTTCGCGCGAACCGATTGTGTTAGTGTAGTGTGCTCCCAGCATTATAATAACGGTAAAGACAATATTAATATTGTGAGGGTAAGCGAAGAAAACTCGCGCACTCGTCGGAGGGCGCGCGGTACACCAGTCAGCTCGTGACCACGGCGAATGAAACTTCGTCGAAACGTCCGTCAATAAAAAGGTATTACTACCATTAGTTATCGCGATAAGACCCGTTAAATATGCATACAAAACGTAATATATCCGTGTTACCAAATATAGAGTATTTCTTAAATGGCTTCAAATAAGCTAGTATTAAGGTTTAAAACTCTTTTCATATACATAACACTTTTTATACATGTATTAAACAACGAAAAGTCCGAAATAAGATATCAAATTTAGTCTAGAGTCTGAGAAAGGAAAAAGAAAAAAGAAAACACAGTAAGGAGGATGAAAGATTGTAAGTGTTTTTTAGGTTATTATATTGATTAGATATATGTCTGTATTTATATAAATAAGACATTCAAAGTTTGCAAACATTTTACCCAAAAAGGGGATAAATCGATCAATTTCTAAACTTTACGCGGACGAAGCCAAAAAAAAAAAAAATTTAGTTCAGTTTTTTTTTTTTTAATTTAAATATCGATTCTTCTATCGCTGGTAAAATATCCAAGACATGCCCAGTTCACACTCTGTATAACACAGATTTAAGTGATTGTAAAACTAAGCAGATCTCTGACAGAAGCCGTAGTTTGAATGGAGTGTGACCGTTGGTACAATATGTTAAGTATAATTTAATTTGCATAATGGGTTAAAGATATCACCTATTTATCATTAAACTAGCGATACGATTTTTTGTTAAAAAAAAGGAATTAAATTTATGTCGGTAGTATTGAATTCGTAGTAAGTACCTATAATGACAGACATATTGGCGCAGTGGTCACTGCAACTGACTCACGGCAAACGTGTATTGGCCATACAGATGTTTGTCGTGGTCTGAGTGTTAGTGTTGTGAGTGTTTCCGGACCCCCGACACAAGGTCATGAGATCTTAATGGGGGCCGTTGAGTGTGATGCGTTATTCATCACTCTAAGGCGAGAATTACATTTGTAATATCGTTGTCTTAGATTTTCGCGATTAATACTCATTGAAATAAAACTATTTTAAACGGATTTAAATCGCGTATATAAATTTTTATCATCCCGATGTTTCGAACACTTTGCAGCGTTCGTGGTCACGGGTAGTCTGCCGGTTTTATTTCAATTACATAAGTAAGTTTCACTCCCGCGACTGACATAAAACACCGTAATCTGGTAACGATTATCTAGGCAATCTAACGAAAGCTGTTGTTATAAAAAAAAAATCAAAATCAAAATTTGCTTTATTCAAATAGGCTTTTAAAAGCACTTTTGAATCGTCAATACAAAAACAAAAGAAAACTAAACACTAATTAATTAATTAATTTACCACCGGTTCGGAATGTAGATTCTACCGAGAAGAACCGGAAAGAAACTCGATAGTTATTCTTTATAAAAGTTTTACGATGGGTACATACATTTATGAGTTACAAATATATTAAATACCCTGTGTGAATCCAGCTTATACTAAATCCAAGCATGTTTATCATCTTGAACAGAATAATATGCTTTAGCTACTGAGGATTTTTTAATATGTACTTTATGTAAAAATAAAAGGTACTTTTACTATACTGTGAATAATATAGTTGCGTAACCTTGACTTGATGTTGCGGCATCATAAGGATACAAAGTCCTCACTTAGAGCAACTTACAGCAAAACTATCGTGTTAGGGCTCGTTAAAGTCTTAATGAGTAGATTGACGGTTTTTTTTTTAAATGTATTCTTTCTAGCTTTTCACTGGAAATCTATGTATCTAAAACCTATACAGTTATTATTATTCAAGAGGGATATGAAATAAATATATTTTTGTAAAATTAAAATAAAACCGTGACAGAAAAACCTTGCAAAGGTATCGTGACTCATGATTTTGAAATGGCTGGACCGATTTTGATATATAAAACATTAAAATTTTGATAAACACATACATCAAACATTAAAACATTCTATATGTACGCTGATAAGCATTTTAAGAAAATGGCGTCTAAAAATATCAAACCTATTTGACATCTTAACAAATTTGTTTGAAGGAATATACATCCATTTTTTATTTTTATTTTGAAACGTTTTATCTAATTATACGTTATTCACATATATGAGATTATTGAGTAGATAGATATTAGAGATATTTATGAATAATGTTAAATACGTAACGCATTACCAGAAGACATCTATATCTGAACGCTGATAAGCAATACTGTGTTAAGCCACACGGACTTCATTTTGAGAAAATGCCGTCAAAACATGTCAAACCTATTCTTAACAAATATGTTTGAAGAAGTATATATCCATATTTTCTTTTATTTTTTAATAAAAGGTATAATGAATTTAAATCGGACTGATATATTTAATACATTATATAATAAAAAGTATTTTAAATATTTGTGAATATTGTATAAATTGCAAAATATGGAACGCACTTGAAATTCGAACCAATTAATTAAGAAACTTTTTTCCGTACTTATTTAGTTACTTATTATCATTTTTTAATAATGTTAAATAGGTGAAGCAGTTTCAAAATACACCAATATCTCCGAATTTGACTTTTTGCGGGTTGACACATTATTGCTTATCAGCATTCGAATGTGGTTATCAGTTACTACGTGTGGCGAAATTCAAAAGATAAACAGACGATATTAATTCGAGTATTCGTTGATGGCTACGCCGCAAATCTACAACGCCTGGAAACCGTAGGCTTTGCGGTTGACGTAGGCCATGAAAGGCAGATGTGATATTTAAATAGTAAATAATTTAAGGCTAAACATTGAATATTAAAGACATCTTTTATTTTATGTTATACTCGCTGCCCCTCGTTTCACGTTTATTGTAACTGCTTTTCTCCTATGAGTAGTAGCGTGACGTAATATAGCCTATATTCTTGCTCAATAAATAAAAGATCTAACACAAAAATAATTTTTCAATTCGTACCAGTACTTCCTGAGATTAGCGCGTTCAAACAAACAAACAAGCTCTTTAGCTTTATAATATTAGTATAGATTGTAGATTTTTATTAAATAAATAAATAAATAAACGCATCACAGTCAACGGCCCCCATTAAGACCTTGTGGTCTTGTGTGGGGGTCCGGAAACACACACAACACTAACACAACCACCCAGACCACGACAAACATCCGTATAGCCAATACAAACCTTTCCCGTGAGCGGGGATCGAACCCGCGACCGTTATCGTTTCAGTCAGTTGATGTGACCACTTTGCCAACGAGCCTTGCTAGTAGTTTTGATTTATTAACTTATTAACTTTATCTCATAAAATAAATAATATAAATATTAAATAAATTAAATAGCTTATATATTTTTGAAATCAAATAACTTTCTATTTGTATAAGGATTAATAACCTTGCATCATCGCTGCGGCTTGTGGCATGCAAAACTTATTCTTGTGCAATGTAGGTACTTGACATTAACATGCCATGTAGATGGCATGGTATGGCATGGCATGGTATGGCATTGCATAATATGGCATGGCATAACATGGAATTTCATAGCATGGCGCGTATTTTTTTGTAGAACAATTGTCTGTCAATTTACAAGTCTGTCACGTCAGGTTATCCTCGCAAACTACCACCGCAGCTTAATTTCAAAACACCGACCGCCTCTGTTACAAAATTTGAAAAATATCAGGGTTTAAATACATAATTACATACATGTATACTTTTGTACTTACACAAAATGCCTTAACTAGTCAATCGACCCTTAATTTAAATATTTACTTTTTAAGTTGTATATTTTCTCAGTAATAGATATGGAGAAAATATACCTTTAAACGTTAACACAATATTTGCTTTACTTTGTCTAACTAAGAATCTTTTCAAGTAACATTCCACCTATAGACACGGCATCTCAGTTTTACTATAGACAGAGAATTAATCCCGACTCTGGAAGCGAAAACAAAAGATAGTCGGTACAAATGCGGTATGCGGTTGGATCAAATGTCGTTGTCGACGCAGGCAGCTTTGAATCAGCAGAAATAAGCTGCAAAGCTGGCTTGAAACGGAATGACCAATATTTTTTTATATATACAAACTTTATTTTTTAAATAGTTTTTTTTTTTTTTAATTTAACAATAGATGGCAAACGAGCAGGCCACTTGATGTTAAATGATCATCGCCGATTTTCAACGAGATGAAAGGGAAAAGGATATCAGGAAAGGATTTGGGGAGGGGATTGGCTTTAGGCCCCTCACTCACAAGATGGGTTAAGCATTCTGATTTTAATATTAAAATCCTTGGTTTAAGTATATTACCACAGTAAAGAAAATTGGGTATGTTGCTTTTGAAGTAGATTTCTTTCCAATCTTACCTATATCAAATACAATAGTTTCAGACAGGCGACAGACAGAAGCGTACATATAAAATTATGTTTACAAATCTGTTAAATGATTCGTCTACGCGTAGGATTCAAGCGGGTGTAATTAATAATGCGTCACAAACAGACGGAATTAATCATTTCAAACGTTCATTTATTGTTCGCAAGTCGACGTCAAGCGAGGCGTACTTAATTGTTCGTTTCTTGTTACGGTAAACAGAAACACTGTTAGTTCGCAAAAATAACTTTATAGGTGCTGCTATTACGATCAAAACACAACTCTTGAGAGGGCGCAGTGGTCGTTGAAACTACCAACAGTCGCGTATTCGATTCCCGCTCTTGGCAATCTTCTCTATTAGACATATGGACGTTTGTCGTGGTCTGTGTGTTTGTGTTGTATGTTTCTGGGCCCACGACACAGAATCATAAGATCCGTTAAGTGTGATGCCTTTATTACTACGTTTTAACATCGCGCCGTGGCACGTTAAAACGTCTTGAAATAGTACGACATCGAGTCGTGATGATGTATATAGTAAATAATCTCGACGCTATGTTGCATCGGGTTTTTTTGTATAATTTTAAATATTATCGTAGAACCACGGTGCTACGTCACGTCATGATTTTTTACGATGCTCTTCATAGATTTAAACTACGTGGCGTCGTAATCGATACACTCGTGATATAGAGAGGTGACTAACAAAGGGTTGTTGATGTCAAGAATGAAGATATGGGTATGTTCCGAAGTACAACTCAGCATACTTGCCTATGACACCGAGAATTTAGATATTTCTACGATTAACGACAACCTCAAATAATGAGATCAAAGACGTTAAAAAAAGAGCTCGTAGGTGCCTTTTATAATCGAACCCTCGCCAAAGGTAGAGCCCAGCTCTAGCCCACTGTTAGCTCGTATATGGGCCAGTTTGAACGGTGCAGTACTTCAATTTCATAGAAGATCGACCTGATGTAGCTAATGTAGCTTTGTTTCGTTAGGTGAGTGAGATTGTCGGAAGCTTAACCTTTTTTCCTATTCCTTTCCTTACTACCTATTTCCTTAAATTCCTCGTTATATTTTAAGCTGGCAACGCATTTGTGACTCTTCTGCTGCTACGCATTTCCATGTGCAGCGGTGATCACTTAACATGAAGAGTCATGTCTGCTCGTTTACCAGCTAGTTTTTAAAAGGAAGATAGTTTTAAAGTAACCTAAAAAAAGAAGAGTTTTTTGTTCGACTGTGTGTATTTTTTTTTTTCATCATTGTGTTTGATGATGATGGAAAATATCGCAACACCTCGCGATATTTTCCATCATCATCAAACACAAAATGAGTTTAAACGATAACACTTAAAAACTTAGAGGCACTAGATTACAACCCGCGAATAAAATCAGAATCAAAATATACTTTATTCAAGTAGGCTCTCACGAGCACTTTTAATCGTCAATATCAAAGTTAAAAAAAAAGAAAAAAAAAAGTAATTACATTAATGGGAAGCTACCACCGGTTCGGAATGTAGATTCTAATGGAAAGAAACTCCATAGATAGCTCGATTGTTGGTTGAGATCGTCATAATCTAAACACAGCGACATATATCATATTCATGTATAAGACAGAAAAATTGTTATTCAATAACTTGCCTTGAAAAGTCAATTCCTAGAGATTTAGGTTATGTTAATATGGTGCTCGACCTAGTTATGACAAAGGGACAAGGCGAAATATTAACCAAGTTACTGCAAACTCGATTGGAATTAGGTTAAGTTTCATCTAGAATATTTTTCTTAGACTTAGCAATCTTTATAAATTTTTTATCTATAGATATTGCTTAGCGGATCTAATCTGAAGGTTACGGGTTCCCAGGTTTGATTCTCATTGAGGGTTTCAAATAAATAAGTCAAAGTAAAGGAACAGCTTGTAAATGTCCCACTGCTGAGCAAAGGCCCCTCCTATTAAGAAGAAGGTTTAGAGCGTAATCCGCCACGCTGTACCACTGTGGGTTGGCGGATTTACATACATGTTTCAGAACCCGGGACATGCAGGTTTCGCCACGATGTTTTTCTTCACCACCGAGCTAGAAATATAAAGTAAATACAAATTTATCACTTGAAAACTCAGCAGCTAACTGGGATTAGAACCCGCGATTATCGGTAGAGATCGACGTGTTTTAATCAATAGGCCATCTCGGATCGTCTTCAAGTAAATTATTGTGCTTAAATTTATCTCTTGCTTAATGAAAGAAAACATTTTGTGGTATTATGCATGTGTTGAAGTTCTAGAGGCATTATTACTTAGTTTTGGCCAAGGCTTGCATTAATGTAGAATTTTGTTATGTCTTGTGACCGTCTAGGACGAGAATTACACTTGAATATTTTGCTCATATCAAATCAAATTAACTCAAATTTTGATAAGATTTACATAAATCGTTTATCATTGCTTTTACACCTGAAACAATTTACTGTCAGTGAGTTTCGTAAAGTTATTTAGGTAACTGTAATTAGGTATTCGTGTTATCTATACTAATATTATAAATCTGAAGTTTATTTGTTTGTTTGAACGCGCTAATCTAAGGAACTACTGGTTCGAATTAAAAAAAATCTTTCTGTGTTAGATAGTTTATTTATTAAGGAAAGCTATAGGCTATATTACATCACGCTATGACTCATACATTACATTTACCTAGGCCAGACAATACAACTTGGCCGACACTACTTTCAGAAGGAAGCGGATATGAGGATTCAGTTGGGTTGGGCGGCATTTGGCAAGCTCCGTCGAGTCCTTACGTCGACAATTCCGCAAAGCCTGAAGACCAAGGTCTTCGAGCAATGCGTCCTACCGGTGATGACATACGCTGCCGAGACGTGGACACTGACGATGGGGCTGGTCCACAGATTTAAAGTCGCTCAGAGTGCTATGGAGCGAGCTATGCTCGGGGTCTCTCTCAAGGATAAAATCAGGAAAGAGGTTATCCGTGAGAGAACGAAAGTAACCGACATAGCTCGCAAAATTAGCAAGCTGAAGTGGCAATGGGCCGGCCACGTCTGCCGCAGAACCGATGGCCGTTGGAGCAGACGAGTCCTGGAGTGGAGACCGCGTCTTAGCAAACGTAGTGTAGGACGCCCTCCGGCCCGCTGGACTGACGACATTCGCAAGGTTGCCGGAGCGGGCTGGATGAGGGTTGCGGAGGATCGGGATGTTTGGCGCAAGCTTGGGGAGGCCTATGTCCAGCAGTGGACTGCGATTGGCTGACGACGATGACTCATAAGAGCGAAGCAGTAACCATAAACGCGAGTGAAACCGCAAGGGACAGCTAGTATCAACCACGAGAGTAAAACTTATAAGTGTAATTCTCGGAAGAAGCTTTTCTGTCTGGACATACTGTAAGTAACCGCTTATTGATATTATCACTCACCCCCATAGGTTGACCGGAAGAGATCTTTTTTAGAAATAAGTCCACCTTTGTCTATATTTTTACATAATTAATGTATGTTACTAATTCATTGTGCAATAAAGAATATAAATAAGTAATTACTACGCGTTCAATCTTCGCCTATGTGTAAATAATAAATTGACAAAATTTTATCGTAATCGGATGATTGGTATAACGGTGCATAGGATAAATACATACATACTAAACGAATATAAGTTTTATAAGATCATGAGAGTCAATAAAATGAGCGTACCTAAATTACGCAAGCAAAAGATATTTACTGCCTTACTACAAAAGATTTAAACAGACGTTAAACGCGTGTTTAAAAGAATCCGTACTACAAATCCGCGTCTAAGCACAGTTTTGAGTTAAACATGCTTTAGATATAGATTAACATACGTTTACGTGAGTTTAATAGATGTCTAAAACCTATTTCAGCTGTCAAATGTAACGTATAACATTTTATCAATAAGTTTTTTTATGAGTTAATTCGCTGTTAAGCAATTCAGATAATATTTTAAGCAATGTTTAATTTTTAAACACTGTTTAGCTAGACACGTTTTGAACATGGTTTTATTTCATCTTTTTTAGTAAAGCAGTTAGTATTTAAATAATTAGCGGCTCTTCGCGGTTTCCCGCGTTTAGGGTTACTGCTTCGCTACTATGAGTCGTAGCGTGATGTAATATACTCTTTAATCTTGCTCAATAAATGGGCTATATGGCTGATATGCAATACTGTGTCAAGCCAAACGGACTTCATTTTGAGATAATGGCGTCTAAAGATGTCGAACCTATTCTTAATATATTTCTTTGAAGAAGAATTTATCCATCTTTTCTGTTCTATTTTAATAAAAAGTATAATTAATTAATAATATATGAAATTATTGAATAATCCAAAATATGGAACTCACTTCAATATTCTAAACATTAGATTAAGAAACTTTTTTCCGTACTTATTTAATTCAGATGAAAAATTCTCTGTATAATGTTAAATACGAAATGCATTATCAGAGTACCTCAATATCTTTAAATTTGACTTTTTGTGGGTTGACACATTATTGCTTATCAGCATCCATATATAACGCAGAAAGAATTTTTCAAATCGGATCAGTAGTTTAAAGATGACCGCCTATATACCAACTTACAAACAAATTTTATCTTTTTATGATATTAGTATAGAAGACAGAAGTATAGATAAAAAAAAACATAAAACCAATAATTGGACGTTGATAAGTAAGCTAAGATAAATTTAATATATAACAATTGTAACGTCACATCTCTCAACAACTTTGTAATGATAATTAATATGTGGTTAACGGTGTTGGTCTCACAATTATGTATTTTATAGACCTAAACTTTGTACTAAGACATATTGTGATACTGTTTGTTAATCCCCAATAAATAAATAAATAAATAAATAAATAAATAAATAAATAAATAAATAAGCAATACCTTTGCGTCAATCCACACGGACTCCATTTTGATAAAATGGCGTCTAAAGATGTTAAACCAAGTTTTAATAAATTTGGTTTGAAGAAGTATATAAAGGTATGAATTAAAAGCAGATTGGTGTCATAAAAATATATATCTAATAATAACTTTTCAATATGAAATTACCAATTACCTCGGTCAATGGATCAGCTTGGCCATTCAACGGTAATGCTGCCAGTATTTTGGGAACTTTACCCAGATGCAGTGGCTTAGATGAGGTCTACAATGTTTTGTAAAAAATAATCCTTTTTTTTTATTTTTTGTATTAATTAAGATTTAAATAGTTTAACATATATTTTCTTTAGCTAATTTTGATTTACTTTATGTTAAAACTCAAGCAAATAAATGAATAACTTTTCAAATATATATCATTATTGTATAAATTGCAAATTTTGAAACACACTTAAATTTCCAAACATTAAATTAAGAATTTTTTTGGTACTTATTTCGTTTAGATGTCTTGAATTTGTTTAACAATGTTATATACATAACGCATCATCAGAATACATCAATATCTCCGAATTTGACTTTTTGTTGGTTGACATATTATTGCTTATCAGCGTCCAATTATGGCAGAAGTGTTTTACTCAAATCTTCCCATAAGAATATGTAAGTACGTATGTAAAGTATGTAGTTTAATATCCTGCACGGTATATGTAACGTTTCAAGGGTCAGGTCATTATTCATGTAGAAGGGTCGATGGACGCTAATGGTGTCCTAATGACTGTAATTATACATCTTGACCCTATATAATAATATTTGATATTACATAATGGTATTGGTTATTGGAAATTTCAATAGAAACATTACACGTATGGTTTTATTGAATTGTAGAACGGTTTTATTTTTTTGTGGATTTTTGTGATGTCAAGAGAGAGTATGGTATAAGGTTTACTCTCGTAATTGGCATAAAACAACTCTTACCTACAAGCAGCTTATGTAAATCTTTATGAAATTTGGGGTTTTCAAACGTCGAGTGTAACAACTTTCCGTCAAAGGCCCATGTGTTACAGTTGTCCATGGGCGATGGTAATGACTTAACATTAAGTGGTACTTTTTGCTTGCCTACCGCCTTTTTTATAAAGAAAAAATAAATAAAAGAAATGAAAGTCTAAAAGCAAAACTTACGAGAGTTAGAAAATAAAGACGTAGACAAAATTATTAAATGTCTTGTTATTAATATTCATTTTTAGTTGTTTATAAATAGGTATATAGTAGCAGTTCCCCGCCGCTTCGTCCGCGTGTACTTAGGAATTTCATACCTAACAATCTATCAACCCTCTGTTTAATCACTTAGTGAACGTATTTTCAAAAATCCTTTCTTAGTGTTAACATTTGTGCAAAATTTCAGCTCTTTTCTTTTTTACTGGGGAATACTTTTATGCATCCCGCCTGGTAGATCAGGCGGGTATGTGGGACTCTTGGAATCGAGTGCACCAGATTACCCACTAAACCTCAGCGGTACCCTCATCATCTTAGTAGGACGTCACGGGATCGCTTGAGCATGCTACCGTGGTTGGCTCGCCTAGATAGGTCTTCGCCTAAAGAGTGCTCACGGGCACCGAGTACTCCCGCCTTGGTAGTCTATGGTACACACTTAGTATCTTCCTTATGGAGGAGGAAGAAGGTGCGCATAACTTGTTGATCGTTCAGTCAGTGAACATGCCAGCTAGTCAGTTTTGATATATAAAGATTGAACTCACCCGCTAATTTTGTACTCACCTGCGGTAAATGTCGAGACTTCCGCGGCGCTGGCGTTTCGTTTCCCGTAACACACTTCCCATTCGGTACTGCAACTTTAACTTCGTCCTTCTTCTCTGGTAACCGTATTGGTATGTTATGCTTCTCGAAATATCCATTCTGTATCATCTGATCCAATGATACCTCCAATTCCCGAACAGCTACCACTTTTCGTCCACACACAGGATCGTCGATTACCATTTTTCTTGAACCGGAAACTTCAGAAAACTTTACGATCTTCTTCGTCTCATCCCGTTTCGGTTTCCGATCTTTCTCTGGCGGATCTGTCGTCCAATATTTAGCGTTTCGTTCGGTCAAACGAAGCGGCTTACAAACCGCCACATTCTTTGGTTTATCACGTTCGATTCTGGAATCATTCGAATTCGCTCTTCGTTCTTTTATTCTGATCTCGCTTCGATTCGTTTCGATTCTGACATTCTGTTTGTATATTTCATAAGATTCCCGCGGTCTCCTTCGTTCGGCTTCGATTCTAAAGTCGTAATAGTCTTTTTTATAGCGGCGATTTCTTTCATCGTTGTAATAATGGCTGCGGGGCAGGGAATTGTATTTGTTGTCGTAAGTTGATTGTAAGTTCAGATATTCTGGTCGGATCGGTCGGAATAGGGATAGCCGACCTTGTGCTTCGTCGAAATCTGAGTAAATATCCTCGTAAACGTATCCGTTTTTGCGTCGTGGTCGTCCGGTCTGATCGAAGCGGTCGGATCGTGCGCGAGTATCTTCTGACCGATGCGCTTCGAAACGACTGAAATCGTGTCGTCTCCGTCTCTCGTACTCGTAATCATACTCCAAATGCCGGTCGTAGAGCAATCTCTCGCGTGAACCGGCCATTCTCTTATTAGGTTTCCTGCGAAAGAAAGATTGCATTTTAATGAAGGCTTTGAAACTCGACGGATTCGGGAAATCTTTTCAATGATTGCGGGAAACTGTGGGTAACTTTTTTTTATCGAAACGAGCAATGAGGATAATGTCGGGCGAGTGTGGGTTATTGAACATGACTTCGACTTAAATTTTTGTACGTATTTTATTCTAGCGACTGAATTTTTGTCATTTCTTGGTTGACATGAATTTGGTACTACTTATTTAATCGGATTATAAAATGAACTTAGTTTGTTTTGACATATTAAAATATCTATAGACTAGTATAATTAATAATAATAATACATTTACATTCAAAATTCGTTTTTTTTAAACCATAGTAACAAAGACTTACTGTTTTAGCACAATAAACTCAACTAAATTTTATTTTAACTAAACTATTTATTTTAGAAGCTATAACCAAATTTAGGTTATAGCTTAAGAATAAGAAGAGCTTTATTTGCAACAATATTGTTTAACAAATTTTAGAACATTTAAATATTATTCCAAAGAAAAGGCAAAAAAAAATTATAGAAATAAATAAACACGTACCTTAATGTAAATGGTAACAATAACTATATTTTCAAACTATGTACAGATAGCGATGACTTTCTATCATCATTTGAAACAATAGATTATTATATTATATAACAGTACTACAATACATAATTAAGCAAGAAAAAAGCGTAGTATGCACACAAAATTTTACAATGAATAATCGAAAATTGTGTCTTTAACTAGCATTCTCATCCATATATCTATACAATATAACAAAACATGCTATAATATATGGACGCTGATAAGAAATACTGAGTCAAACCACACAGACTTCATTTGGATAAAATGGCGTCTAAAGATGTCGAACCTATTTTTAATAAATTTATTTGAAGACGTGTATATCCATCTTTTCTTTTCTATTTTGATAAAAGGTATAATGAATTAAAAGCAGATTGATATATTTAATGTGTTATCTAATAATAAGTTTTTTAAATATTTGAGAATTTTATATAAATTGCAAAATATGGGACGCACTTGAAATTCGAAACATTGGATTAAGAAACTTTTTTCCGTACTTATATAGTTTAGATGACTTAAAATTTTATTGAATAATGTTAAATAGGTGACGCAGTATCAAAATGCATCAATATCTCCAAATTTGACTTTATGTGGGCTGACGCATCGTTGCTTATCAGCATCCATATAAGAAAGCTATGTTTTACTATGGGAGTCATGTCCTAAATGGTATATGGTAACATAATATATAATGTACCTTACATTATATATTATGTTACCATATTATTAAACAATCTACACTAATATTATAAAGACGTAAAATATATTTGTCTGGTTTGAAAATTTCTTTTTACATTAGACAATTCGTTTATAGAGGAAGGTTATGGGCTATATAATATCACGGTACGACTCACAAGAGCGAAGCAGTAACCATAAACGCTAGTGTAACGAGGGTCAGCTTGTCTACTTTAACATTAATATTTTAAGACATAAAGACATAAACGCATCATTCTCAACAGCCCCCATTAACATCTCATTACCTTGTGTTGAGGGTCTGGAAACACTAACACAACACTAACACGACAAACATCCGTATGGCCAATATAGACGTTTTCGCGGGGATCGAACCCGCGTCTGTTAGCGCTTCAGTCAGTTGCAGTGACCACTGCGCCAACGTGTCTGTCGAATTGAATATTTAAGAGGAAAGACTGGAACTACTAGACCGATTAAAAAAAACTTTTTGCGTTGGCTAGCCCGTTTATAGAGGTTACAGGCTATATTACATTGCGCTACGACTCATACGACTCAGAAACATAAACTTGAGTGAAACCTTATGTTAAACAATCTAGATGCACCATTATAATTGATATGTAGAACATGTAATATTATACAAAATTGTTGTTTTGAAAATCAAACCAATATTCATAATAGGAATACGAAATTCAATATTCAAATGAACGCAAAATTAATATTATCTTGTTAGCGTTGAACGAGTCCCGCCATTTGCATATAAGATTCAATTAATCTGAATGCACGCTTGTTACATTGCATAATTGAATAACATTTGATGTGGTTAAATACGTAAACGTTATATAGGACAATTATCTTTTTGTAAGAGTGTGGGTCCTATTAGGTTTAGTTACAGCCCAGTCTACAATGGAATTTGTCTATAAGAAAAAATATTTTTGCGTTGGTTTGCCCATTTTTTGAGGAAGGTTATAGGTTGTATGGACGTGAATAAGCAATACTGTGTTAAGCCACGCGGACTAAATTTTGAGAAAATGGCATCAAAAGATGTCAACCTATTCTTATTCTTAATAAATTTGTTTGAAGAAGTATATATCCATCTTTTCTTTTCTATTTTGATATAAAGTATAATAAATTAAAAGCAGATTAGTATAGTAAAGAGTTTTGTGTAATAGTAAGTTTTTTAAATATATAAAATTTTTGCATAATCACAAATATTAAACACACTTCAATATTCTAAGCGTTAGATTAAGAAACTTTTTTTCGTACTTATTTAGTTCAGATGACTTGAAATTTTTTGAATAATGTTAAATATGTGATGCATTTCTAAGTTTACTTATTATCGCTTGACACATTCTTGCTTATCATCCATTTATCAATATCGGTATCCATTGAGTAATTATGAGCGGACATGTGGACATATATTCAGGTCCAACACATCACACTTTTGAGCTTCACTGCAGTCAGATAAATTAACAAATAAAAAGTGCAAAGCAGAATAAAATTTCAAATTATTAAGATGCCTGGTGGCGACTGCAAAATTGAATTGCGAAGTTTCATTACTTTCAAACAGTTATATGCTAATAAAACGTGTGCTGAAAAGCGGAAGGATATTTTTATACCCGAGAATTATGTACGATTCAAGTACTTAATATGGTACTTGAAGCGATAAGGTTTCCTTCGAAAATATTAATAAAATAGCTCTTCGTCGCGTTTTCTCCGTTTAAGATTATTGCTCTGCTTCTGAGTAGAAACGGTATATTACATTTATATAACCTTATATGTAACTTATGTATTTATACAGACTAATCTCTCTTATACATGGATGCTGATAAGCAATAATGTGTCAACCCACAAAAAGTCATATTCGGAGATATTGATGTATTTTGATACAGCAGCACCTATTTAACATTATTAAAAAAATTGAAGCCATATAAACTAAATAAGTACTGGAAAAAGTTTCTTAATTAAGTGGTTCGAATTTCAAGCGCATTCCATATTTTGCAATTTATACAATAACCTCAAATATTTGAAATTTTTTTATTAGATAATATATTAAATATATTAGTCTGAATTTAATTAATTATACCTTAAATCAAAAAAAAGAAAAGATCGATATATACATCTTTCTAAAACATATTTGTTAAGAATAGGTGTGACATCTTTAGACGCCATTTTCTCAAAATGAAGTCCGTGTGGCTTGACACAGTATTGCTTATCAGCGTCCACATATCCTTGCTTCTTATTCCCCTACATTCCTTTATTCCTTTCGAAGATAGGAACGCGTTCATGGCTCATCTGGTGATGCATATGTCCATGCGCTGCGGTGATTACTTAACATAAAATTTCTCCCTTCGTTATTGTTTGTTATAAAAAAGAAATGTGTTTTGCTCTTAAAATCAGTTACTTTTTTGTAGAAAAGTCTTTCTTATCAAGGAAGGTTTCCCTTCCGTATTCTTTATTTAATTTAGCAACATATTCGTAACGTATCTGGTGACCATTGAAATAAAACTATTTTAAACGAATTTAGATCGCGTATATTAACTATTTTTATCATCCCGACGTTTCGAGCACTTTGCAGCGTTCGTGGTCACGGGGCAGACGGGTAGACGGGTAGACACGGGTAGACCGTGACCACGAACGCTGGTCGTCTGGTGGAACGAACGTGGTATCGAAATGTCCGGATGATAAAAAAAGTTAATATACGCGATTTAAATCCGTTTAAAATAGTTTTATTTCCATGAGTAATATCGCGAAAATCTAAGACAATTGTATCTGTTGCCGCAAATGTTCCCCTAACACCAGGCGACCAACTCGCTCGTTTGCCCGATATATTCATAAAAAAAGCGAAAAAAAAAAACTGGTTTACGAGGGTCGTAATAAGATTTTCAGTTTTAGGATGAATACGAAAATTCTTGATACACTCGTAAAGTTGACGAGCTAAAAATATAGTGACGAAATGACGCCGCGATAGTGGAGTCACCGGCTGATGTTAGGGATGGGACATGTTTGAACTGAATATCGATATTTTTGACCTTGACTATCTGCAATACCGCATTAAGTATGATTAGTGTTCGCCCGTTTGTCGAAATTCGACTATAATCATTATGAAAGAGGAATACATTGAACTATTATGTATTTTATATATTTCGTACCTCCCATTAAATAAAGAATATTATGTTAAAAATATTCCAATTATGTGATTTCTTGACTTTGTATATAATATAACTGTGTATTTTTCAAATAACTATATTTGATCAGACTATTAATAAAAATTTTGGAGATTGTTTTCCTAGTTTTGCAACATATAATATATAAATTCTACAAAGGCTCGAGAATTGTATGTAATTAAAAACTCTTATAAAGATTTTAGTAAAACTTCGACTCTATCTATAGTTAGTATGTTTTAATCTTATGTAGGTAAGTTATTTATTATTTACATGTCTGTATATTAATTTGCAAGTCTTACGTAATTTGGGAGAAAATGTTGATTCAAAATATTTCAATTACAAAGTTTATGTGTGTGTTTCTCACTTAAATTTATTGTTGGTTATTAATAAATATTATTTAATAATAATATAAAAATTAACAAGACTATCGGTAGAAAATAAAATAATATGATTAAGATATTTATCTAAACTAATAAATAAAAGTCAGTTTGTTATACCAAATTAACAGCTTTTAACTAAATGCATATGAAAGTATACATAGTACTTACAGAAAAACATAATTTCTAAAATTTTTGTCTGTCTGTTTTTTACGACTAATCTCTGAAATATCTAGACCGATTTAAACAGCACTTTCAATTGCAAATAGCAAATGTTATAAGGAATAACTTAGGCTACTTTTATTTTAAGATTTTATATATATTTATTTATTTTAATTAAAAGAGGCAATGCCGCCAGTGTTTTGAGCATTTTGCCTCACTGCAATGACATCGACAGATTTGTAGGTTTTATATAGTTTATTTTTTCTTTGTTTAATTCTTCTTTTAAAATTGTTATTGTTTTTTATTCTTTTCACATTGTTTAATTTCAGTGAGAATAATTAACGGTTATTAAATTTTAAAATATATAATAATATGCCTATTTTAAAAATTAAATTAATTATCTAAAAATAACAATTATTTTAATTAATAAAAAAATACGTAAAAACTAAATTAAAACCAATGAAATAGTGAGCAATATCCGATTCCAGTAGAGAGGATAAAGATCATATAAATTTTATTAGATTAAATATAATTTTTCCTCAAATCAACGCGGGTGAATCCGCAGGGCACAGCTAGTAAATTAGTCCATTCGTTAAGTAGCTACGATGCCACAGATAGACACACAGATACACACGTCAAACTCATAACACATACAGTTAAAAACGAATAAAAGCATGAACTTTACAAGTATATATGAAAAGTTTTATTTATAAAAATATTTCGACTGTCGTAGGCTGAACAACATATTTAGGGGCTGTCCATTAATCACGTGATGTTTTTTGGCAATATTTAGACCCCCTCACCTCTAGTGATACGTGTTGAGGTATTATATTACCCCTCTCCCCTACCTCAAGTCACGTGTATTTTTTTTCTACACACTACCTAAGTAGGAATGTTTAAAAAATGCTTATCTTTCAAAATTAAAAACTAACAAAAAAAAACACGTGATATCTAAATGAACCCCCTTTGCGTTATTTGCGAATTTTTCCCCAGACCCCTCTCTCCCCCTTTTGGACTTTATGTGATTATTGGATAGCCCTTTATTTTAAAAAAATTGTTTCGTATTCTAAACAAAGTGTAACTTTGTCGATAAAACGTGTCCCAGCACTAGTTTCCTATCGCCGCGCTGGGTGGCGCAGTGCGGTACGAAAGTTAACCGTCCCGATAAATCTCATCTAGAATGTTTCCTAAACGGATGACGCGATAGGCGCAAATATACAAACATTTTATTTTTATGTTTATCGACATCGATATATTACTGTTTGTGTTTGTACATCACTGAAAATTATTGTAAGATGAATTGGTTTCATTTGTACGTGAAATTTACTTATATCTATAAAAGAATTAAATGTATAATAATATTTATACATTTGGTTTAATTAATATTTTAAAAAAGAACCGAGTTCAGAAGCTGCTTTGGATGCTGTTAAGCAATAATGTGTCCACCAAAAAAAGTCAAATTTGGAGACATTGACGTATTTTGACAATTCGTTACCTATTTAACATTATTAAAAAATTCAAATCATGTAAACTAAATTAGTACGGAAAAAAGTTTCTTAATTTAATGTTTCTAATTTCAAGTGCATTCCATATTTTGCAATTTATACAATAATCTCATATATTGTAAAAACCCATTATTATTAGATACAATTGTTATTGTGCCCAATCTACTTTTAATTCATTATACCTTTTATCAAAATACAAAAGAGAATACGTCTTAAAACAAATTTGTTAAGAATAGGTTTGACATCTTTAGACGTCATTTTCTTAAAAATGAAGGACAATGACTTATGGCTTCGAACAATCTCCTTCGTGTCTTCTCCATCCTGCGTGACATTGGCGAAATAATATGTGCTCATGTGGCACAACTGAAAGCCATGAAAACAAAAATTGAATTGAATTGAATATTATAGCTTATCAGCGTCCCATTTTGACGCCTTATTAAGAGGTATATTTCCTACCGATAAAAAACGACATTTATGTTAAATAATATATGTATAAACTGTATATATGTTTATTTCATGAAAGTGATTTCGAAATAGAGAAAATGTTAATATGTAAATTTAAAGAAACGTAAGATACTATAAATTATTTCGTAGAGATAATAAAATTTATGATATTGTACGTCATAAAAACATCTGCGGTTCCGTTCCTATCGAAATATATTTTTTTTATTTTACGACTAGATGACCCGGTACACTTCGTATCACCTACAGTGTATTTTTCTTTACTTTTAATAGATACTTACGAGTTTAATAGATGTCTAAAACCTATTTCAGCTGTCAAATGTAATGTATAACATTTTGTCAATAAGTTTTTTTATGAGTTTATTAGCTGTTAAGCAATTTGGATAATATTTCAAGCAATGTTTAATTTTTAAACACTGTTTAGCTAGACACGTGTTGAACATGGTTTTAATGCGTCTTTTGTAGTATGACAGTATGTGTCTAATTGGCACAACTAAAAGTCATTAACTAAATGAATTGAACATAAGAATTAAATTGTCGTTTTTAGTGCTTTCCTTTATTCATTATTTATGTTTTTTATATATATAAACCCTTCCTAAACTTACACAATAATTTCAAGATCAAAATTAGCGAAATCGGTCCAGCCATTCTCGAATTTTAGCGAGACCAATGAACAGCATTACATTTTTATATGTTTAGAAGATGTTGAAACTAGCTTTGTCTAGGAGGCTGGAAAGTGTACGGATCGGGGATTTTTTTAGAATTCCTAACGTAGTTATTTTATTTCGCCATGTCGACTCGTTGGCAACCAGCTCGGATAATTTTTAAAGAAAATATTTACCGTACTTTTTGAATGGGAAAAAGTTTTCATATTAAAATTATATTTTACATTAATGTTATGAAAATGTGGAGCTGAGTTTTTCAGGGTTCCGTGCCCAAAGGGTGCAGTGATACCCTGATACTAAGAATACGTGTCCATCCGTTATTTAAGAGATCTGTGATCCTGTCTCAACCGTAATAATTATCCGGTTGAAAATTTCTCATAATTATTATGGCAGACATACTAATAAATAACTAAGACTTTAAAAAATTCTACCTCGAAAACAAAACAAGTAAACTAAAAAGCAAAAAAAGAAATAATTTCTACAACATTTTGAGGTCAGTACCAAATAAAACATTCGAAGTCGGGGCCAACTAAACTCTTTTACGTGTTATTTAATAATAAACATAGAAAAAACCTAGAGCCGTACACAGAACCTCCTTCTTCGAAGTCATTTAAAAAAGGAACCGAATTCAACAGCAATAAACGCATATTTGTTTACTTGGATGACATACATATTTATTTAAAAACAAAACACTAAACTAACTAACGAAACTACTAAACCGTCTTTAATAAAATATTAAGAGAGAAATCTAAAAATACTTTGAAATAAAACAAAATTTTTTCAACATCAAACAATAAATGAGAGGCGACAAATGCTTAAAAAATTATACACTACGAATTATGAACCTAGTCTTTTTTGAAGTTGACAATAAAATCCAGACAAATGAGAGGTCATCCACCTCTGTGTGCAGTGATGCAAAACTATTTTTACACCACCTCAATTCACCAGTCAGACTTGAAGTTGAACGATTTATCTGTATTTAAAGTTAAAATTCAAAGAAAATTTCGATCTGCTATAGAGATATTTTGAAGGAATCTATACCACTCTACTTTACTGCAAACTATATTCCGAACCGGTGGTCCGAACTGAATCTTAAAAAAATTTAAAGAAATTGATCTGTGACATGATATTCGAAAGTGCATTAAAATTATTCGTATAAAGTATATTTTGAATTCGAATACGACTCTTAGCAGAAAGTTCCTAAGCAGAGCAGATTTATATCTCGTTTATGCACATAAACCGAAGCGTACAAAAATATCTTGCGACTAAATTCTCAGACAAATATTGATGAAATTTTTCATATGAATATGTATTCGTATCTTGAGTGTGCATAAAGTCAAGAGCGAAAGAAAATTATATTTATTTATATAATCGTTTTTATGAAGAGACTCGTATATGTAAAGTGATACTTAATTCTCCTAAGTCCTACAAATCTTAAGGTCAAGGCCTTTCCTTTAAAGAGAAAATTACTCTACCAAAATTAATGATCAGCGATCATGATCGTTTTTGATAACTGCCTTAGTGTTGGAATGGTGACCATGTAAGATAGATGAATGACATTATGAGAGGTGCAAGTTCGCTGGAAGCCCCTTCAGAAGACCTACGTCCAGTAGTGAATATCGAAATGAAGCTTATTACGAGTGGAAGATTCATTTATTTGTCGTTCCAAAATAGAATGTAAATTCCAAATTTAATAGTATTTTTTTCGATAAAGCAAGATAATCACTTGTTTAAATATTGTATTAAACTGTCATTAATCAATGCCGATTGTGTGTTATACAAATATTTGAATGTAATGTAGTGTCGCAATGCGGCCCCGGCGACTGCCAAGTTATATTAATTGACGTGCTTTTATAACTATGTAGAGAATTTCGTTTTCAACGGAAACGCTGGGCTCTTGAAGTATGTTACAATCGCCATCTGGATTTTGAGAGTCTTGAACGAATTTTAAACGACTTCTTTTTGAACGTTTTCTGATAATTAAAGTTGTACTTTTATGTTTGAAAATATAAGTGTTTTTCGCTTAGAGTTCTCACAAAGATATTAAATTTTTAAAGTAATGTTTTGTATGTATGTGTGTGTGTGTATTTGTAAGCCCCAATAAGGGTGTTATAAGTTTGACTGCTATGTCTGTTTGTGGCACCGTAGCTTCTAAAGGGATGAACTGATTTAGACGTGGTTTTTTAGTTGAAAGAAATATTTTCTAGCAATGGTTTTAAGACATGTTCTACCAAAATCGATCCAGCCATTTTTTAATTTTTGCTTGTGTATTTCTGGTTTTAGTTAAAGTCTAAAATAAAATAAATGTTTTAATATAATAATAAGACGTCACATGATAGCATCAATGCAAGTTGTCAATAAGTTTGAGTAGCTAATAAACTAACTAAGAGGGAGAACATATTGTAACTAATTTTATTTTTCACTAAGGTATCAACTTCCAATTAAAATTATTCATTGCGTTTACTTGAATGACGTTCTTATTTAAATTATATTAGTTTAAAAAACCAAACTACTTATGATTAAAATTTAAAAGAGAGGAATGAAAAGATTTTTTTTAAATTGGTTGACTTCTGAAAACATTTAAAAATGATCTATGAATTGAGAACCATCCGTCGTTTTAGTATTATAGTTGATTGAGGATGTAGTGTTGTCGATGTAATTTTGCTCCAACAATAAATCAATGAAGAATATCTTGAAAAAATAATTTCTTAATTGGACTTACTTTCTAAATATGAAGCAACATTGTAATATCTTACGGTATCGCTATTTAACAAGCAATGTCCTTCAAGTAAAATCTAATCACACAAACTCACAATTCTGCAAAACTTTAAACAAAACCTTTAAAAAAGGTTATAAACAACTGCCTAATTTACAATAAAACTGGCGACGATTACTTTCATCATAACCATAAATAATCAAAAAGTAAATTTCAGCTAATAATGGTTGTACAAAGAGCAGGCTTGCAATGTCTATTGTAGGCCAGGGTCGCGTGCCGGCGCTGTCATTTCAATTTAGGCTGCGGAACACTGGTATGCGCAAAAATGTTTTTAGCCCCTGCAAAATGATGTCTTGTCACTGGGACGCACTTTCTGGAATATTCGACTCTAATGGGACTAAGATTTGACAATACAAATCCCATTGTAGTATGACGTCTAGATGCTAATCTAAGTTTCAAGTTAAAAGTTTACCTTAAAGTTTAGTGTTTGTGTATTCTTTTATCGGATGCGCAGAAATCCTATACAATATGACATTTTTATAGTATACGCAATATTTCTTTTAAAGTACACATACAAGTAACGATAACGATATTCTGTTTTACTACAAAAGATTAAATAAATCTTCAACGCGTGTCTAGCTAAACAGTGTTTAAAAAATATACATTATTTTGAATGTTGTCTATTATAAAGGATACTTATTAATAAAATATCACACGTTATATTTGATAGCCAAAATAGATTTTAAGCATATATTAATAACAGCTACGCGTATATTTTACGTAATTAAACTATGTATAAACCATGTTTAACTCAAAACTTTTCTAGACGCGGATTTGTAGTACGGGATTTTATTTTACGCGTTCAACGTATGTTTAAATTTTTTGTAGTATGACAGATTGTGTTTTGTAATTGGACAGCGGTGTTGCATCCTGAAATAGCGGGTGTAGGATAAACCTTATGTTAAGTGATCATCGCCGCCCATGGGCATTTGCAGCACCACAAGATTAGACATTATGACAATGTATGGAGATTTAGACTTGGATATTATATATATGATACTAGCGGCCCATAGCGGTTTTATTCGCGCTTAACAGAGTATTTTCATAAGTAGTAAGTAAAGTAACAGTCTGTATATATCCCACTGCTGGGCTAAGGCCTCCTCTCCTATTAAGGAGAATGTTAAGAGCTGAATCCACCACGCTGCTCCATTGCGGGTTGGCGGATATACATGTGTGGGAATTTCTACCGACATATGCAGGTTTCCATCTCGGCTCGAGTATTTTCATACAAACTTCCAAATCCTATTTGCCCCCTTAAGGGTCGAATTTTGCAAAATCCCGTCTTAGTGAACACCTACATCCTAAAAAGCATCTAAATTTGAAACTCCTAGAACTTTTAGTTTCTGAAATTACGTAATGAGTGATCTTTCGCTTTTATATATGGATGCTGATAAGCAATAATGTGTCAACGCACATAAAGTCAAATTCGGAGATATTGATGTATTCTGATAGTGCGACACGTATTTAACATTTTTCAAATATTTTCAAGTTATTTAATCTAAATAAGTACGGAAACATTCTTAGTTTAATGTTTTGAATATTGTAGTGTGTTACATACGTTGTAATTTGCAGTAATCTTTTATATTTGATAACTTATTATTAAATGGACCCTGATAAGCAATACTGTGTCAAGCCACACGAAGTTCATTTTGAGAAAAATGACGTCTAAAGATGTCAAAGCTATTTTTGATAAATATGTTTGCAGGAGTATATATTTACCTTTTCTGTTAGTTTTTGATAAAAAGTATAATGAATTAAAAGTAGATTGATATATTTAATATTTTATCTAATAAAAAGTTTTCCAAGTATTTGAGATTATTGTATAAATTGTAAAATATGGAACGCACTTGAAATTTGAACCAATCAATTAAGAAACTTTTTTCAGTACTTATTTAATTTATACGACTAAATTTTTTTGAATAATTTTAAATAGGTGACGCAGTGTCAAAATACATCAATATCTCCGAATTTGACTTTTTGTGGGTTGACACATTATTGCTTATCAGCATCCAAATAAAACTTTTTATTATACCAATCTGCTTTGAATTAATTAGATCTTTTATCAAAAAAGAAAAGAAAACATGGATATTTACGTCTTCAAACAAATTTATTAAAAATATATTTTTAGACGCCATTTTCTTAAAATGGAGTCCGTGTGGTTTGACATAGTATTGCTTTCAGCATCAATATATAGTGCAGAGGAGTAGACTAAGAAGTAAAAATAAAATATACACATATACATATATTGTACTTAAAATTTGTAAACGAATACTAATCATTTAAATTATCGTTGTACGAAGGAAAGCTTTCAAGTGACATTTTAGAGGTTTTATTTTTTAAACAAACAAACATAGAGCGGTGTTTGTGTTATTTTTTCGACGGCGTTCTAATTGACAAAGAAATTATGTTGTAACTGTACATGAATTTTAAATGTTTAAGTTTCTCTGTTTTGTAAACACTCAAAATCAAAATAAAAAAATACTTTATTCAAGTTGGCTTTTAAAAGCACTTTTGAATCGTCAAAACAAATAAAAGTTACTTAAATGAATGAAAAGCTACCACCGATTCGGAATGTAGATTCTACCGAGAAGAAACAAGAAACTCGATAGGTACTCTTTAAAAATTATGTAATTAAGTATATACACTTAAAAATTACAAATGTATATATTAAACATCCTGTATCAAATCCAGCTATACTAAATCCATGCATTATTATCATCAATATAATCTTGTACAGAATAATATGCTTTAGCTATTAAAGACTTTTTAATATACAATTTAAACTTATTCACTATAATCTTCAATTAAAAAAAAAAATAAACTATGCATTCAGAAATCTGTTAACTGCGTTGTTCTTGAAGTAGAAAACCTTTTTTTTATATTAAGGCTTGCCTGCTCACTGTTAAAATGTCCGAAAATTCTAACGGGGTTTCGGTCGGTTGCACTCGGCGAGCATCAGACGCTTTGGTTGAGTCTGGTTTTTTAACTCCCTTTTAAACAAAAAAGGGAAGTGTTATATGTTTGACGTGTGTATCTATTTGTGGCGTCGTACCTTTATAACGAATGGGCCAATTTTATTGTATTCTTTTTTGTTTAAAAGCGGATGTAATCGGGATGGTTCTTAGTTATAATTTATTAAGGTTTATTTAGACGTTTGAAGGTAATCCCTTTTATGGTTGTGGAAAGGATCTGAGCATCTTTTACTAGTCTGATCGAATAGAAACCTAACCTCCAGGTAACCAGTTAAGTACCAGGTTAACCTAATGCTGCAGAATCATCTGTAGCAGAATTCACAAGTCTTCACCAACTTACAGCAAAAGTATTGTTGGGACTCGTTGAAACTAAAATATTGTTGATGTTGTTTTTTTTAATTTAAAATTCTGTATATAACATTCGTAAAGATTAGAATAACATTTATGTGGTCTATAATATAATAAAATTACGTCTTCAAGAGACATAAACGAAAGGACGCTTAGTTTCTTAGTAAGTAAATGACAATAGTGTAACAGAGGTTTTATATGTAACAGATATTTTGATATAAACTAACATAGAATAATAAAAAAAATGCTCAAAATATAAATAACGGTTTCCAACGAAGATGGTCTGATATATTATCTAGAAAGAAAATAAAACGCCGAAGAATCGACCAACGTTACGGACTTGGAAACAAATAACAAGTTTCTAAACTATCGGATAAGATGTGTTTATTTTATACGAAGTTAGTTCATGTTCGAATTCGGTCTTAAATATAAGCTTCGATCGGCTATAAGGGCCAAAATACATCTACTTCGAGAACTAAGATGGCTTAGTGGTTTGAACACGTCTAACATCGTTTAGCATCACTGACTTCTCAAGTGCTAAATTTGTGTTTTAATTCAACTCGTGCTCCGCGGTGAAGGAAAACATCGTGAGGTAACCTGCATGTCCTGGGAGAAATTTTAACACACATATGGATGCTGATAAGCAATAATGTGTCAACCCACAGAAAGACAAATTCGGAGATATTTATGTATTTTAATAGTGAATCAACCATTTAACATTATTAAAAAAAATGAAGTCATAGAAACTAAATAAGTACGGTAACCTTCTCCTTAATAGGAGAGGAGGCCTTAGCCCAGTAGTGGGACATATACAGGTTGTTACAAAAGTCTCTTAATTAATTTGCAATTTGTACAATAATCTCAAATATTTGAAAAACTTTTTATTAGATAATATATTAAATATATCAATCTGCTTTTAATTCATTATACCCTTTATCAAAAAAGAAAAGAAAAATTGATATATACTTCTTCAAACATATTTATTAAGAATAGGCTTGACATGTTTAGGCGCCATTTTCTCAAAATAAAGTTCGTGTGGCTTGACACAGTATTGCTTATCAGCGTCCATATATCTCCTCAGCAGTGGAGCAGTGTGGTAGAAGCTCTCAACTTTTTCCTTAATAGAAGGCCTTTGCCCAGCTGTGGGACATTTACAGGCTGTTACTTTACATACACTTCTTCTGTAGTAGACCCTGTATATAAGCTAAAGTCGTACACAGCTTATATCGACCGGGGCAGTACTTCCCTTATAGACGATCGTCTTAGTTAATATAGCTGTGTAATACGATGAGTGTGAGAGTCGGAAAACTAACTTTTAATTTTTTAATTCCTAATTAACTTTTTTTTTAATTTCTGATACTTTTTTGACTCCTCTGGAAAAACGTCAATGGATTCTTACTCCAGCTATTTTAATAACACACGATGCGATGTCGCGTACTCCAATGCGATGCGTCGTGAAAATTTACGACGTGTCGCAGTTTTACCGTATGTCAGTTGTATGTCAGGGGTACTGAAAAATATAGGGTACTTTTCATTTATAAAATTGTACTGATCTCTTGGATTCCTCGGATAAACTAATATCTTTTAGGCTGTCATTATGAATTTAAAACTATCACAAATTAAATTATTATAATTTTAAATAATTAGTCTTATCGCGACAATATAAAAACTGAGTAATTTATACATATAGAGTTTTACGTAAACGACGACGCGACCAAACGCTGGTTTTAAAATAAAATTTTCATTAACGCGAGCGAAACTGCGACCAAACGCTAGTCTATACTAATATTACAAAGAGGAAATATTTGTATTTTTGTACGTATTTTTACAACAAATAAACTATTTGTTTCGTGATCACCGGAGTTCTAGTCTCTAGTTTACTTGTAATCTCTACTAATATTATAAATGCGAAAGTAACTCTGTCTGTCTCTCTGTTACGCTTTCCCGCTTAAACCTCTCAACAGACTTTGATGAAATTTGACACAGACAATCTTTAAACCACGACAGACACGTTGGCGCAGTGGTCACTGCAACCGACTGTAGCGCTAACGGTCGCGGGTTCGATCCCCAAATGCAAATGTCTATATTGGCCATACGGATGTTTGTCGTGGTCTGGGTGTTTGTGTTAGTGTTGTGTATGTTTCCGGACCCCCTACACAAGGTCACAAGATCTTGATGTGGGCCGTTGAGTGTGATGCGTTTATTTATTTTACTTATTTATTTATTTAAACCCTGAGAAAGGACATTCGAAGCGAAAGGTCACTCACTCACTCACCACGAAATCTCAAAAACTACAGGTGCTAGGAGTTCAAATTTAGCATGAGGATTTTTTTTTTAGAACGTAACAATAAAAATGGGGGTGAGAAGTTCGCGACGGGCAGCTAGTTGTGAATATATTTGTTAGAGTGAAGACGAGCGATCTATCCTAGAGGGAGGGTGCGTACTGACAATTTATAATAGTAATTAACTAATCAACGTAGTACCATAGATAAAATATATATTGAAACAGAAGCGACAAAATTTTACAGGCACATAGTTTACACCCTTATAAGGAAATAGGTTAAATTTAATTCCGAAAAAATGCACGGCCTCTGTGGGAATGCGCTGTTAACGGAAGCGCGATATAACCGAATTCCACGCGGACAAAGTCACGAGCGGACATATACATATATGTATACTAATATTATAAAGCTGTACAGTTTGTTTATTTGTTTGTTTGCACGCGCTAATCTCAGGAACTACTGGTACGAATTGAGAAACTCTTTTAAAGTTAGATAGTTTATTTATTGAGTAAGATTATGGTTTATAATAAACTAGCCGACCCTTGCAGTTTCACTCGCGTTTATGGTTACTGCCTCGCTCCTATGAGTCGTAGCGTGATGTAATATAGCATATTGCCTACCTAAGTAGTTTCAAAGATTACCCACAACAAAATTTACCTCTTTATAATATTATTATAGACTTGAACGGAATACGATACTTACATATGACTGACTGAGTGACATATTGATCTATCAACGTACAGCCCAAACCACTGGCCAGATCGGGCTGAAATTTGGCATGCAGGTAGATATAATGACGTAGGCGTCCGCTAAGAAAGGATTTTGATTTATTCTACCCCCAAGGGGATAAAATAGGGGATGAAAGTTTATATAAAACTTTGTCTATTTTAAACCGATTGGGCTAAGACTATACAAGCATAAAGCTACTATGACGTAGGCCTCAGACACCGCAGACGAAGTCGCGAGCACCAGCTAGTCGGGTAATAAATCTGAGTGAATTCAATTATAGGTCTATGTGTCAGTCGTATATTGTAATGTTATCCGCGAAGGAATTGAAATAGGGTTGCCAGATATAAGTCGATCATTGCCGGGACAATTCCACTACATAATTAAATTATTACTGTACAACATGAAGAAACAAAAAAATATATATTACAATTTTTTAGTAATTTTTGAAAGGCCATATGTATTGCACTGAGAAACGACCATAAAATTAAAAAAAAAGGTAATGAAAAAATTGCAACTTTTTCACCCACAGGATTATTAGAAATGTCCCCATTTATTTTATTTTTTCAAATAACTTAAAAGTTTACCGTATTTTTTTACACATATTAGAAAAACAACTAATGTTCAAAAAAAAATCTTGCGGTAAGAAACTAGTAGGTGTTCTGAATACGGGATAGTATGATCTAATTCCTGGATACAGCACAAGACGCGAAATTCCGGGACAATCCCGGATTTCCCGGCCATTTGGCAACCCTAAATTGGAAAACCGTGGGCTCATGTTATGTAAGGTATTTCTTTATCATAAAATGAGAATTAAGTCTGGAACACATTATTGGACGTGGCATACATCTTATATATACGATGTGAGTCTGAGCATTGGATGCTGTTAAGCAATACTGTGTCGCACAAGCCACACGGACTTAATTTTGAGAAAATGGCGTTTAAAGATGTCAAACCTATTCCTTATAAATTTGTTTGAAGAAGTATATGTATCAATCTTATCTTTTCTATTTCAGATTGGTATTATGGAAAGTATTATCTAATAAAAAGTTTTTCTAATACATGAGATTATTTTATATTGCATAATATGGAACAAACTTTAATATTCGAAACAGTAAATTATTGAACATTTTTTCGAACTAATTTAGTTTAGATGATTTTTGTAAGTTAATACATTATTGCTTATGAGCATCCATACCAGTCTGTTTCTTCCGGCTAATCTTTAAAACGGCTGGACCAATTTTGACGACACTATCACTCGCATATACCTAATATTATAGAGCATAATTTAGGCTAATTTTTTAGACATTTAATATATCTTAATTTTTTGCAGACAAAATCCCGATGCACCAGCTAGTGTTACTATAATTTTTAAAACAATTTAATGGTACATGCAAACTGCAGAACTTTACAGGAGAGACAAAAATTTTTTTCTAAAGCTAACTGTAATAAATATGTTTACATTTTGAAATGATTTAGACTTAAAATGGATGCTGAAAAGCAATAATGTGTCAACCCACAAAAAGTCAAATTCTAAGATATTGGTGTATTTTGATACTGCATTACCTATTTAACATTATTCAAAGAAATGTAAGGTTATATAAACTAAGAAAGTACGGAAAAAGTTGCTTAAATAATTGTTTCGAATTTCAAGTGCGCTCCATATTTTGCAATTTATACAACAATCTTATATATTTGAAAAACTTTTTCTTAGATAATATATTAAATATATTTATCTGCTTTTAATTCATCAAAATTTTTATCAAAAAATAAAAGAAAAGGTGGATATTTACTTCTTCAAACATAATTGTTAAGAATAGGTTTGACATCTTTAGACGCCATTTTCTCAAAATCAAGTCCGTGTGGCTTGACACAGTATTGCATATCAGCGTCCAAATATCGTAAGAAATATTATTATTACAAAAGTAAATTATTTAAAAAACCATTTTCACTGAGAAAAATCATTTTTACCAAAATTATTAGTTACGAGGTTTCACATATCGAGCGACGATATGCGGATTCAACGTCGGACACAACGTGCAGATTATTAAGTCATATTCCTAAGGCGTCGTGAGCCATATAATATATTTCAGACTTTATGTTCGAAGTTTTTATCTTATCATATTGCTTTTCCAATGAAATTCCATTCGTTAAAATTAAGTAATACACAATACAAACGATTTTGGAACACTAAAGATTATTTTTTGGAAGAATTCTTAGTAAGTAAGTAATGTTTAATCGACGACTTTTATTATACAATAATCTCAAAAAAACACAGTTATGAAATCTTCATCTTCAAATCTTGATGCTGTAGCAGCACCAACTTTCAGCAGAAATGTCGTGCAGGGTTAGAGAAAATAGATTAAAAGTAAAAAAATATATAAAGAAGCTATTATTTAAACGCACTAAAAGTAATAAAATAAACTTTTTCCCTAAGCTTTAAGACGACCCGCTTGTAACATTTATTTAGATTTTAACAACAAATTTACAAAACCGAATTTGATGAATTTTTATGACACATATCCTTTCAAACAAAATTCAAAAAATCAGCAAATAATTGACTAAATTATGATATAACAAACAAAAATAAATTCACGCTACGAATTGACCCCAATCAATTTTGAAGTTAAAATTTACATTAACAATAATATTCCATCCAATAATCTGTCCACTAATCCATCCGTTACCTACGGATAAATGTGTATTTGTGATTTTACCCACATACAAGGATAATTAGGAGCATTATCCGGGATTTGACTCCCTTTGCCCGGGTTATACGGATAACTGAATAAGTCCTATTCGAGGTAATGGTTGTTTCACATTTATGGCAATTTAATAGTATAACAGATTATTTGTTATTTTCTCTACAGAATTTGCGGCATTATTCTATACAAAATTATAGAAACGTGAATTTTTGCACAAACGTTCGTTACATAACGTAAGTGCGCACTGAGAAAGGATTTTTGAAAACTTATCCCCTAAGGGATTTAAAAGGGAATTGAAATTTATTATATATCAAATTCCTACACGCGGGCGAAGCTGTGGGTAACTGCTAGTAACAAAATAAAAATTACAATGTGTTAACGAATTTACCAAACCCCTTCTCAAAAGACAGGATGAAATAAGGTGTTACAAAACCGGCGCGGACATTGACAAATGCTTTACTTACAAAAAGCCCCTGCTTTATTCTTCAGGCAATTCAATTCGCTTAGAATACACAGAATTATTCTATTATTACGAACAAATTGGGTATATTTTAATAGCATGATTATAAGGCGAGAATGCCTACTTATAAGTTTTGCTCTCAGACTTTCATAAAGATTTACATAAGTTACTAGCTGGTGCTCGCGACTTCGTCTGCGATGTCTGTGTACGTCATCGTAGTTTTATGAATGCAAAGTCTTAGACCGATTGGTTTAAAATTGACAAAGTTTTATACAAACTTTCATCCCCTATTTTATCCTTTGGGGGTAGAATTAATCAAAATCCTTTTTTAGCGGATGCCTATGTCATAACATCTACCTGCATGCCAAATTTCATCCCGATCCGTCCAGTTGTTTGGATTGTGCGTTGATAGATCATTATGTCAGTCAGTCACCTTTAAGTTAAATATATTAAGATTTTTCTTTCCTCTATACCTGTAAAAATGTAATGTCTGTACCTTATTTTTTATTACAGCTTCCGTAAACTTGCGAAGTTCTGTTATTAGATTACGAAGTTGTTTTATATAGATCACGAAAGTAAAACTTACAAATGTAATTCTCGCCTAACAAAAGTATTGGTCAAATTTTGTACGTAAAGAATGACTTACAACATGGTACATATTAAAAAATATGGTATCGTTTGAGAGCTGACTGATCATAGACTATTTTATAATAAATTCTACAAAAGGAAAGTTAGTGATCAGTTATCTTACAAACAAAATATATGATTGCCTTTACAAAAATATACGAAATAAATCTTCTTTATTGAAACAGTTTTATTAACCGCCTTCAAAAAAGGGCGTTCTGTACAACATTTGTTTTTTGGCGCAGAAGTCACTGCAACTGACTGTAGCGCTAACAGTCGCGGGTTCGATCCCCGATCACGGCAAATGTCAGTATTAGCCATACGGATGTTTGTCGTGGTCTGGGTGTTTGTGTTGGTGTTGTGTGTTTCCGGACCCCCGACACAAGGTCACAAGATCTTAATGGGGGCCGTTGAGCGTGATGCGTTTATTTATTTATTTACTTTTTTTGCATCTATTAAATTCGTTTTAGAAATCATTTTTTTTTTTATTTGTAAAAAGTTTTTATAATAGTATTTTTCAGCCATACTTTCTATATACCTAGATGCAATCAGGGACATAAACTTAAAACAATTATATACCTATAGGTATATTCTAAACGGTTTTCTTTGTGTTGACGTTTGATTAATATTGATAATATCTGTATTGTATAGTTATTTTATAAAACCCACGCCCTTGTATTGAATGATTAATTGTTTGTTTTGATTCATGCTATTGTTTATTGCTATAGAGGCAATGTTTTATATTTTGTTGTTCAATTGTTATTGAAAGCAACCTATACACAGCGCAATTCTATAAGGAATTAATTGAAAAATATAATAAAAGTAAAATTGGATTTTTTTAATATATATAGATGATAAAGATGCTTGGATTTAGTATAAGCTGGATGCACAGAGGGTATTTAATATATTTGTAACTTTTAAACAAGGACTACTAACTAAAGTTATTTTTTTTTTACTTATTTAGCTGATAAATATGGCGTATTACCAGCACATAAGAGTTAATAAGAAATTATCGATGAAATTATTGAACGGAACCATGTTTTATACTGCGAAAATATAATAAAAAAAATTGTTCGAAAATTCGTGATTTTCGTTCGGGGTATTGTTACCAAATAAAGAAAAGTAAAGAACAATATACTATACTAGCAGTTCGTAGCGGCGTTGCCCGCGTATACTTTAATACCCCTTAGCACAACTATAAGGGATGATTTCTGAATTCGGGGATATAGATTTTTTTATTCACCTTAAGGAATATTTATGCTAAGTTTAAGGATAATCGGCCAAGAAAATTAAGTTTTGTCCATACAAATTTCACCACCCCCTTGCAGCTCAATAGGGGATGATATTCGTGCGTTTTAAGGTT
This sequence comes from Hypolimnas misippus, assembly GCA_037950945.1. NCBI lineage: Eukaryota > Metazoa > Arthropoda > Insecta > Lepidoptera > Nymphalidae > Hypolimnas > Hypolimnas misippus. Next base: position 897,996 of record JBBEEQ010000026.1, read on the forward strand.
CATTTCATTACTATCATACAGAAGTATGTGTATTAAATTTATTTCAATATGACCACGAAATAAGATTTTCCATAAAAATGTTTTTACTCCTGTTAATTCTCTTAGAGGTGGAAAATCCTTTCTTAGTGAATGCTTACCCTAAAAGGCACCCACAGTCAAAATTTCAAGTTGGTAACCCCAGCGGTCTAGGCTCTGCGTTGATGAATCAGTCAGGACAAGTAATTTTATATGTATAGATTCTGTTTCTTACAGGTTCAGCTCGGTAGAGTGTACATCCGACACTCTAAATTCGTCATTTTTTTTTTCTCTTTTTGTTTCAGTTTTGACCATTTAAAAGTGCTTTTAAAAGCGTACTTGAATAAAGTATATTTTGATTTTTATTAAAAAAAATCCTGTTTATTCATTTGCATTATTTTAATAAGCTACAAGACAATACTTCTGCTGTAATTTCTAGGGCGGCAAAATTTGGTGTGTCAGAGATTGTTTTAAAAGAGTTTCAAACAAAATTTATTATACTTTACTAAAATTGTTTCTTTATCTTTTAAAAATTGCTTTTTTTACTAGTTAATTTACATAGGTAATGATTTAGGTAAAGGGGCGACATTTTTCATTGTGGCGTTGTGTAAATTCGGTCCTGATCTTACATGTTCTCTAGTTCTGCAGTGTTCTTAGCTAAGCTACTATAGTATTGCACGAACAACAGTAGTAGTAAAATACCTAATCCTAACTCTTACTAAAGTGGATCGGATTTAATCCACCATACTGCTCCACCCCAGTTAGTCTATTTGTGTTTGAATTTCTTTCCGCACGTGCAGGTTCCCTCGTAATGTTTTTCTTCACCGTTTCTTATTTTTTTCATGTTTTTTATCCTTGAACGATATTTACGATGCGTTCCAATTAGTCTCCACGTATCTATACATTTTATAAATTATCTTTTGCTCGAAGATTTAATTACTGCAAGATTCATTTTTATGTTTTAATTTAAAAACATTTTGTTTGTGTTTTTTTCATTAAGCGGGTTCGATACTTAGCAAAGAATATCAATAATTAAAAAAATTTAATGATAGTTTTAGTTGTTATCAAAATTTTCCTTGACACTCAGAAGATTTTTTTTGCTATTATTTGTACACTCTGATTTGGCCAGCTACGCCCAATTAAAAAATTCAACCTGTATCTTATATTATTTCTTATACACGTACTATCCGATGATACTATTTTCATTGAAATGTTCTTTATCTAAAGGTTGTCTTTCTATCTGGGATAGGTCGCTCTTTTAGCGATAACATCGCCTTTTGTGTTATTCTTTATGCTTTTTGGTGCACGATAAAATGTGTTTGCTTTTTATTGTATTGTTTCCTATAGTGAATACAGTTTGAAATAGAAAAAGGAATCGTACGCCAGAACTAAACACATCTTTATAGTCTAAAAATTAGAAAATTTTGTGCGCAAGGAGTCTACAGGAGATAAATGTGTTTGGCTAGTATAGACTAGTGGGTATAAGAATTGAACGCTGATGAGCAATACTATGTCAAGCCACACGGATTTTGAGACACACGTTTTGAGGAAGTGGCATCTAAATATGTCAAACCTATTCTTAATAAATTTGTTTGAAGGAGCATATATCCATCTTTTCTTTTCTATTTTTATGTAAGATAAAGTGAATCATAATAGATTTGTATAATTTAAAGTTTTATCTTATAATACGTTTTTAAATATATGAGATTATTGAATACATTCCAAAATATAGAACCCACTTGAAATTTTAAATATCTTTCGTACGTATTTATTTTAGATGACTTAAAAATTTTTGGAAAACGTTAAAAAAGTAACGCATAATATATCAATATGTCTGAATATGGCTTTTTGTGGTTGAGAGATTATTGCTTATTAGCATCTAATTTAAAAAAGGCATTTTCAATAGCTTTGTAAATATTTGATTTTTTTTATATTTTCAAAAAAACATCAATTATGGTTATAACCGAAAAAAACAAAATAAATAATAAATATGTATGTAGTTTGCATAAAACCTAAATAGTACCTTTTGACTCTACAACATTTACTAAAACGAAGTTGGCTGGTTTGGAACGATTTTTTACGCATCATTTAACAAAATAAATACTCGATAGCAAAATATGCGATATATTCGATATATCAAATACGGAAATCGCATTAAATCGAAATTGTTTCAGCTCGCACGACTTCGTAATCCATAAGCCATGGTCCGAATGACAAATCTTTTAATGTCATTGCACACACGTGTGCGAGTAAACCTATTGAATTTGATCTGTGACACGATTCTCTCATATCGATAAATCGAGTTTTTTCATTCAACTAAAAAGTAATAATAAAAAAATAACTTTAAAACTGAGTCACTGATATCACACAGTCATAAATAATTTTAAACATCGTTCAAAAAACATTCTGTCATTTTAAGCTACTTATTTACAAGCAAATAGTTACCGCAACCATTTTACGAAAAAATTTTTCATCTTACATTATAATTTTTGCCAACATGGCTCGCGAGCCTGAAACGAGGCCAGCTCGCCACGCTCGCGAGCTACCTTATCATAACCAAAAATTTTACACCATACATTATAATTTTTGCTAACAGTAACATGGCTCGCGAGCCTGAAGCGAGTCCTGCTCGCCGCGCTTGCGAGCTGATAGCTGTCATTTGACGCGTTTCAAAGAGCGATCGCAATGCAGATTGACTCGCCGCGACATACATGCTATGAATGAATACACGTTTCATTGAACGTATAATACGCTGTTTAACTTGCGTATATATAATTATCTGGGAGAAGCTATCTGCATGATATTGTGCATCAAAATAAAATGAAAGCGTCCCTTTTGATAGCCGTTAAAAAAGCAACAACCTTGGCAAGTGTGACGTCATACGTACTGCTTTACGAACAGTGCGTACCCGAGATCGGTTAGTCCATACACGGCCTTATAATGGACATAGTGTTCACACTAGGACCTCATTACGGTAACTGTAATCGTTACAGTGAGTATCTCAATCGTAACAAGACAAGACATCTCACTAATCTAGACACTAGATAAGGGTCTAGCCCGCTAGACTGCTAATCGCTAACGCTATCAAATCTCGAACTAATTACTAACTAATGATTTAACATCGTAATTTGTAGCGCTGTTAAATGATTAACTGAACTGGCAATACTGTTTAAATTAACGGATAAAGTTCAATTAATCGTTGTTTGAAAATAGAACTTTAGACCGAATTTAACCGACTTCATTTTTTTTAATTGTGTGTTATATAATATATATCTTTCACTAATAATGATGTACGAAACTATAGATATGTTATAAGCTCATGTATTTTGACAGTCAGAATGCGAACCACTTTGGACGACGTTGCGTAGCAACCAGCTAATAAGTAAATGTGACTGGTGAGAATATTGAATAAATTCAATATATATTTATTTATTTTTGTGCACGCCTACTAACAACTCTCCTACATAATTCTGGGTTGGGTAGTAGAAGATTCTGATATAGCATTAAATTCGCCTTCTGTATACAAACAAAAAAAAAAAACAAAATTTTTATGCGGATTATGCTGTGTTAGACTTATAGAATCACCCATTTCGTGGACCTTAATTAAAATTCGAACGCCCTGTATATAAAAAATATGCAAATGGATGTGATAGCAAAGGAACACTTTTCGAGGCAACAATTATGCCTTTTATAAAAGCGCGCGATCAAACAAGAAATCTCTATTATCATATCCTTTGTGTATTGACGTAGGTACGAGTTTATATCAGAGCATTAGCATCTAGCTTGAAGAAATTATATTAATTAATTATACAGTATTGATTTATTGGATATTATATATATATATCATATTATATGTATTTATATTAAATCTAATTTATTATACAGGCTGTCAACTGGGCATGTATTGGACAATTTAGTAGCGTTGCCAGAATCAATATTTAAAAGTAAAATAATAGAATTTTTTTTCATTCTTTTTCATAAATTATAGGCATGCGGTACAAGTCTACAAGATTCAACGTTTCAATATATATAAAAAAAAGTTTTTTTTTAATTAAAAAATATTTATTCAGTTTTTTTTTCTTTTAAATATCGATTTTGCTAACGCTGGTTAAATTTCCAACACATCCCCAGTTTATACCCCTATAGACAAGACTCTAAACAAGTTAAAATGTATGGAAATTATTTTAATATTCGACTAGAAATGATCTTCTAATATTATTACCATGGATTCTTATCTATTTCGATATATCCTACGTAAGATGTTCTAAGCCACAAAAATACCGTTAGCGTTTTTACTGAATACTACACTAATTTGCATTGCTTAATGCATTCAAAGTGAAAATGCCAAAAATGTTTTTTTAAGGCTTTTTCTGACCTATTTTGTTATAACTTTCAAACGAAAAAGGACTTAAAGTGCTCTCCCATAAAATTGTAGTTTTGGGGTTACAACAACTTACGTGTAAGGTATCGATTTGTCAAACGAATTTGTCAACTTGTCAAAATTTGTCAAATTAATGTAAGCATCTTCGTCTACAAGTTCAAATAAAATATTACTATATGAACGTTTATGCTTTATAAGCATATTTCAAGCATACGTCAAGCCACTCGGACTTTTTTTTGAGAAAACGGCGTCTAAAAGTGTCAAATGTCTTAATAAATTTATGTATTTACAATTAATATTGTACTGCATCAGAAGATTCCAGCTTCGAATCCTGGCAGGATCGCCATGTAAGGTTGTGTTTGGAGATCGTAATAAAAAATAGTGAATGCTCAAATGATACTGACTGTATTATATTAGGAACTCTTAATTTGTACGTTACATACATACGTGCACATTATATACTACACTATACTATTTATTTAACTAAGAACCTAGCTGTAGCCCACTGACTATAGCTCGTGTACGTTCTGGCAAGACTGGGACAGTACCTTAAGGGCACAAAAGACTGGCATAAAATGGCTTATACAGCTGCGTTTGATACGGTAAATGAGAGAGTCGCAGCCTATCCAATTCCTTTCCTTACTTCCAATTTCATTTCATGCCTTTTTAAGCTGGTAACGCATTTGTGTCTCTGCTGCAATTGTCCATGGATGGCGGTGATCACTTAGCACCAGGTGTCCTGTCTGCTCCTTGGCTAGCTACGTTTTGTCTAAACATCTATACAAATAAATAAAATTGAAGAGTTTGATTGTAATTTCAAATTAACAGATTTTAATTAAATTATGCATATATGAGTATATACACGGTACTTATATTAAAACACAAGTTTTAAAATTTTTGTCTGTCTGTCTGTCGGTCGGTCTGTCTATCTGCTTGTTCCGGCTATTTTCTGAAACGGCTGGACTGATTTTGATGGGACTTTCATTCACAGATAGCTAATGATATAAGGAATAATTAAGAATACTCGTATTTTAAAATAAATCATATAAAAAGGTTGATAATAGTGACAAAAGATAAATAGTAATATTTTTTTTTATAACATAAATATATCACAAACGTTTTAATCCAATTTATAAAAAGGAGATTTTCTCATTTTGACTCATTTTATTTTTTTAAAAATTTACCCAAAATAATACCCACTAATAACGTTCCACGAACTTTCAGGTCGTGAGATACGCTAATCGATAAGATAAACATACACATATACGTTATTATAGCATAATTATATGTTATATATCTTATGAGATATAGTTTAACTATATCAAAGTTAAAAAAAATTGTCGGTCCGAACGTTTTTTTAACTCTGAAATAACTTTTGCAAACATACCAAAACATATATATAACTCAAAACTACAATACCAATAATATCTATCTTTTATAGATAAATTTCAATAACATAAAGAAAGAATCCTATTATTTTGTTCAGATAAAAATCAATATCATATCCTTCCTGTGTTGACCCAGCGAGCCTTCATCCTACCGAGACATTTAAAACGTAATAATAATTTGTACGTTAATAATATTTCCACAAGCATTAATATTCGTTAAATTCACAATTATTTTAATTGATATATTTTTTATATCAATAGATAAGAACAATTACTTACTACATCAATTAATATTGATAAGAAGGAACAGTCGTTGTGTGATCAATTTGCGAGCAAATCGGGACATTGGGATCAAGGAAATTCTACGGTATAAGCCATGCCTGATAACCAAACCTATGACAACGCTAAAACAATCGATATGGAACTCACTCGCTCCAAACTGTTCATAGTCTGCAAGGCAACGGTAAATTGACGAATTTTACACGAAAAATTACAACCCCCACATCATTTCGCGCTTCTGCCAAAGCGAGAGCCGAATCGCCGTGAACTATTTATTACACGAAAAAAAAATCGTTTTACTGATTTTGAATTTTTTCGATAATCGAATTTTTTTTCCGAATGTATTTTTTTTTTGGAAAATTTTGTTTTTTTTTTCGAAATGGCGTGAACGCTTGTAGCGACCGTCTGGCGGCGCTGCGCCGCGGCGACTGAGCTACCCTCCCCTTTAGGGGGAGGTTATTCTATACTTATGTGTTTACATCTTAAACGGGGGTTGGTATAGAGTAGCTTAAAGCTTAAAGAAAACCACTGCTTAGTGTTTATGCAATAATATTACCTACATACAAATTACTAAAATAATAGTAATTGTATTCTGAGATAAAAATAATAACGAAAAAGTTATATAAATATATAAAAATTGTATAAAAATGTGCGTTGGCCGGGAATCGAACCCGGATCAACTGCTTGGAAGGCAACTATGCTGACCATTACACCACCAACGCCTGTTGGTTTACGTGATATTTTGTAGAATTGGTTCAGATTATGTAAATAAAAGAAAAATAAAACAATTTCTGATTACAAATGTTTTAATGATTAATATTTATTCAGTTGTTTTTGTTAATTAAGAGAAATTATAAGAAATAGAAAGAAAACTCGATTAATGAATTAACATATCGAGTAAAAAGGTCAGTAAAATGCTAATAAAGAAAAAAACATCGAAAGATAAAATTATTATAATAAATTCCAACTAACCTAATTGTGGGTTTGTTTATTTATTTATTTGCTTGTTACGATAATTTGCATACACGTTATGGGTATAGAACAGGAAATAGGGAATTATATACTAATGTGAAGTAGATCTACTAACTACAGATCTTATACCGGCTGGCTCGATCGGCGTGAAGTAGCTAATATGGCTACTTTTCGTGAGCCGGAAGCCTAACCCCCTCCCTCATTCCTTTCCTAGTGTCCTATTACCCTTTATCCCGAATTCCTATAAACTGGCATCGCATTTTGTGGCTTCTCTGGTATTATAAGTGTCCATGGGCGGCGGTGATCTCCATAACTATGTTTGTTCGGAGAATCTTGCAACTCAATTTTGAAGCGCATATTTTAAACTGAGCTGAAATTTTGAATACAAGTTTGGATGACAATGCATGATTATTCGTGTGACGTCATCTTAAATCCAACATGGCTGATTATCCGAGATGGCGGACTAGTTTATGCAATCCCACAATAAACTTGAAAAATAAAGAGCCGTTACTCTATATCCCGCCATATTGGATTTCTATATTTTTCTGAAGTTCTAAATATATGGCATTAATAGAATATAATAATTTAGATAGGAATTGACAAAAGCTGGTCCGGACTCACGTCCTTTTTTGTTACTTATAAGATTCCTATTTTGAAGAACATAAAAATTATAATTGTAAATAAGAAAGGCAAGTCCCATGGATGGTTGTCACATAAAAAAGAACTTCTAAATATAGGTCATAGGGATTTTTGTCGTGGTCTAGGTGTTTGTTTTTGTGTTGTGTGTTTCCGGACCCCGACACAGGATCATGAGATCCTTATAGGGGTCGTTGAGTGCAAAGAGTTTATTTATTTTTTTTTTTATTTAGCTGTATATAAAATGGAAGAGTTTGTTTTCTTTTTTTTATGAACGCGCTGATTCCAGTACTAATTGTGTAGTTCAGAAAGTTGATTTTGTGTGTCACAGCCCATATATTCAGGTAGGTGTGCTAATATTATTAAGAGTTATTTATTTATTTGAAAATTTTATAAATTAATAAACACATACGCACTATAAAAGTTTATATGTGAGAGGTTATCTCTAAAACTACTGATCGCTACGTTGTTTGTTTATTAAAGAAGATTCATCACGCTACAGCTTATAGGGGCAAAGCGAAAACCATAAAAAGAAGAAGAAGAAGAGATCTCTGTTTTAGCGATAAGAGTCTTATTATTCTTTATTTTTATTTCTTTTTATATATTGTGTCTATTGTTTTTTTGTTTTGGTGTACAATGAAGAATATTTGGATTGTATTGTATTGCATAAACACGATTGAAACAACGAGATGCAGCTCGTAGGCTCTGTTTTGTTTGTTCACTAACCTTTTAACGCAGATAAATTCGTGGTGAATTCCAAAGAAATACCTACATAAATAGTCTTTCAGGTAAGTCTCTATTCTCTAGAATACTCTGCAGTACAGTGAAAAACAGATATCAACGAACGGATGTTATTATTACTCTGTGCTTGTGATTATTATGAATGTGCCAATACCATTGAGTTCTAGATTTAAATCTAGTTCAAATGGACTGATTCTGATGTTTAATTTCATAAACAAAGTTTTGATTAAATATATATAATATGAAGAGGTAAATTTTGTTTGTAAGTAGGGGATAATCTCTAATACTATTGATCCGATTTGAAAAATTCTTTTCTCGTTAAATAGCCCGTTTATTGAGGAAAAATATAGGCTATATTACATCACGGTACGAGTCGAAGGAGCGAAGTAGTAACCCTAAACGCGAGTGCAGCCGCGAGTTTGCGCTGTTAGGTTTCGAGGCCAAACTCTAAAAACGGATAGTACTTTAATAAAAAAGTTTAAAACCTTTCGTAATCTACTTGTAATTATAGAATTGTAGCATTATTATTTGTATATACTTTATCAAAATCAATATCAAAATATACTTTATTCAAGTAGGCTCTCACAAGCACTTTTGAATCGTCAATGCATAATAAAAATAATGATCATATTATTATTATTACACTAATAAGGAAGCTGCCACCGGTTCGGAATGTAGATTCTAACGAGAAGAACCGGCAAGAAACTCAATACTATTTTAAAATTAAGTCAATACAAAATTTTATACATTACAAAATCATTAAACTCCTGTGTGAAAATCAGCGTATACTAAAACTACGCGTCTTTATCATCAACGTAATTGACATCTTTAGTCTAATTGTGTAGTACAACGAGTGGTTTTATGGCTTAGCCATTTCTTGCAGACAACCCAATAAAGAGGGAAAGTCCATACTAGTTCCGTGGGAAAGTACCTACACTTTAAAAAGCAAAAAAGCTTGCGTTGGCCGGGAATCGAACCCGGATCAACTGCTTGGAAGGCAACTATGCTGACCATTACACCACCAACGCTCCGTGAAAGCTTTCTGAAATTTTCAGTTGAATTTTTTCAAATCAAGTCAATTTTCTTTATAAGTTTCGTTTTATAAAAGTATTTAATAAGTACATAGTATACAGTATGACGAGCCACGCGGACTTCATTTTGAGAAAATGGCGTCTAAAAATGTCAAATCTATTCTTAACAAATTTTTTTGAAAATCAAAACCAAATTAAAAATATTTTTATTCAAAATAGGAATTTACATTCTCCTTTTGAACGTCAAGAAAGTGAATCTACCACGGTTTCGGAAAAGTATAACCTCAGGCCTGAGAAGAAACCGCGAAAGAAACTCAGCGGGACTTTTTTTTTGTTTAATAGAAGAACGTACATTTATATGTACATCCATCTTCTCTTTTCTAATTTGATACTGAAAAGTTTTATTTATTTTTATTATTAATTAATTATAGCATATATAATTTATTAAGATTATAGCATATTGTTAAATACTGAGTACACTTCAGTATTCGAAACATGAAGTAAGGATACTTTTTTCCGTACTTTTTTAATCTAGGTGATTTCAAAGTTTTTAAATAATATTAAATATATGACACATTATTAAAACACATCAATATCTCGGAATTTGACTTTTGTGGTTTGACACATTATATATTTTAAACTTTCGCTATTTATACTATTCATATTTGCATTCGTCATGGTGACTGACTGGAGTCAGCTCGTGACCACGACGAATGCAACTTCGTAGAAACGTCGGGCAGTAAAAAGGTATTACTACCATTAGTTATTGCGATAAAACCCGTAATATTAAATAGGTTGACACATTATTGCTAATCAGTATCTACATATTGTACAAAGGTACGGAACTATTTTTTGTTACTAATTGAGTTTTAGGTAATTACCGAATTTACAATTTACACCTTAAAATTATTACAATTCAACTAAAAAATTCATAAGGCTTTCACGGCGCGTTGGTGGTGTAATGGTCAGCATAGTTGCCTTCCAAGCAGTTGATCCGGGTTCGATTCCCGGCCAACGCACACTTTTTTCTTGTTTTCGTATGAATATAATTTTTTTTTGATAGAATAAGACAGGCTTATAAGTATCGACAACACAAATATCAATGATATTTAAAAAAATACTTTCAGATATTATTTACAAAACGGATTTATTTTGAATTACAAAATCGTAAAAAAAAATTGTGATAGCTAATTTATTTGGCAGTTCATCAGCCTAACGAGGATAAAACTTTTTTTTTAAAAAAGAACAATCGACTTTAAAAGCAAGATACGTAATTTAATTTGCTTGAATGACGAATTCATTTCAGCTATTTACATCGTCAATTCGGTCAAGCCGTTTTCGAATAATCGGTGAAAATACAATTGAATAAATTGAGAGCCTCCTTTTTTTAGAAATTGGTTGAAATCATTAAAACAGTATATATACAGATTGGAAAGAAAACACCCCAAAATGTAGGCTGTAAATATTCGTCCTGTATAAGATTGTATTACTGTATAAGATATATGTAATTAATTTAAGAGTCCTAATTCGATGTTTGTCACGACTGAAATACATAATGATAAACAAAAAGCGTGCGTTGGCCGGGAATCGAACCCGGATCAACTGCTTGGAAGGCAACTATGCTGACCATTACACCACCAACGCGCTGACGAACCATTTAACAAAATTGTTTCCAAAGATGTCACAAATCAAACAAACATTACTCGATTACACAAATATTAAATCTATGTAATGGTGTTATTTTTATCAATGTAATAAAGACAGAACTGCGTCTCTCTGTAAAATTAAAGATTTGTTTTCCGACACTTATTAACATTGAACCCCGATAAAGTGTCCAACACATGCCCAGTTCACACTATATATAGAGACAGGTTGAAAGAAAACACCCCAAAATGTAGGCTTAAATTATTCATTCTGTATAAGATATTCATATTCTTGTTTCGATGTTTGTCGCGACTGAAATACAAAATGATAAACAAAAAGTGTGCGTTGGCCGGGAATCGAACCCGGATCAACTGCTTGGAAGGCAACTATGCTGACCATTACACCACCAACGCACATGAAAATCAATTTCAAAATACCATTTTAATATTTATTACTTAATTTTTATAACAATAGAAATGTAAACATTACACAACTGAAATTACTGAAACACGTTGGCGCAGTGGCCACTGTGAATTACTAAAGCGCTAACCGTCGCGAATTCGATCCCCGTTCATGACAAACATTTGTATTGATCATACGGATGTATGTTTTTGTGTCGTGGGTGCATGTGTTTGTGTTGCGTGTTTCCGGACTCTCGACACAGGAACATAAGACCGTTTTGGGGGCCGTTGAGTGAGATGCGTTCATGTTTACACAATTATGTTATTGTTCTTTGCAAATGTCATTTAATATTTACCAGGCCACAATTATATATGAACGCTGATGAGCAAGTGTGTCAAGCCACACGGACTTCATTTTGAGAAAATGACGTCTAAAGATGTCAAACCCATTCATAATAAATTTGTTTGAATAAGTATTTATCCATTTTTTTTCTATTTTAATGAAAAGTATAATGAATTAAAAGCAGATTGTTATAGTATACTACTCTTGTTATAGTATAATACTCGAAATTTATATAAAACAACTCTGTAAACCGCTAACAGTTACCGAGGTAAGGTAACGGAAGCTCATCATTTACGTAGAATTTTTCTAATTATACCAGGGTTTGGTTATTACTCTTATGTAGTTATTATAGAGTTACTGATTTTTACACAGAGCAATTGCCATCTGATCTCCGCAACCCCTGAAGGCAAGCCAGTAACCATTTAGACTAGAATAATCTGCCTATTAAGAGTAACGATCATCAGCAGGTGATTGTGATAACAACCGGGACCGACAGATTTACGTGTTCTCTCAGGCACGGTAGGGATACCAACGAGGACAAACACCCAGATCGAGATACAAATATTTGTACATATACAAATATCTGCGAGCGATCGTTTTTTAATTACACTTATAAGTTTTGCTCTCAGACTTTCATAAAGATTTACATAAATTGTTTCTCATTGCTTTACACTTGAAATAATATAATGTCAATGTCTTATTTTATGACATCCACGGCTTCCGTAACTACTTACGGTGTATCTGTGACCAGGTTATTGTTATTGTAGTTTTATACTTATAGGAATCGAACGATTATCTTATACGGGAAACTGCGGGACATATTTAGTTTTAAATGGATTATACGGGGCAGATATTTGTATTTTCATAAATATTTGTTACTAGATCTGTGTGTTTGTCCTTGTGGGTCTCCCCATCGTGCCTTGGAGAGCACGTAAAGCTGTTCCCGGTTGTTATCACATTACTTTCAGTCTGGAGAATATTCAAGTCTAAGTGATAACTGGCTTACCCTCAAATGTCGCGGAGGTCAGATGGCAATAGCTCTGTGTAAAAAATCAGTAACATGCAAATAACTGGACTAGAGTAATAAGCAGATGCCAATGTCCATACCACGTTGAACACACCGGTTCTCGTCCGATCACCGAAGTTAAGCAACGTCGGGCGCGGTCAGTACTTGAATGGGTGACCGCGTGGAAACACTGCGTGACGTTGGCTTTTCACGGTCGAATGCATCGCAGCGATCTCGTGACGCTCCAAGAGCGGCGTGATAGGGATGTTGGTTTTTAGTGGGTAGTCCGGTTCAACGTCTGAGTCCGGGAGTCCTACCCTACCTATATTGATACCTGCCTGAGACTATGTCTCTTGCGGGATGCATAAGCAGACCCTGGTATAACCGGTAAAAATGCTACGTAGATGATGAGCTTCCGTAAGGTTACCTAGATAACTGTTACAGGGTTATTTTATGATAATTTTAAGAATAAAACTTACATATGTAATTGTCGAATTATAGATAGTAAATTACATTTGTATTTTTTACAGTAGTATGATGTTAACATTTCTATTGTTAGGAAAATAAAGTAATAAATATTACAGTGGTATTTTAAAATAGTTATCATGTGCGTTGGTGGTGTAATGGTCAGCATAGTTGCCTTCCAAGCAGTTGATCCGGGTTCGATTCCCGGCCAACGCACTTGTTTTACTTTTTAAGCTGTGAGTTCTTTTACCTATCTAGTAATAAAAATTGAATAAGACCACGCCATGAAGACTATTACAATCAGCCACGATATTTCTTATGTAATTGGTGAGGAGTTGTTTCTCCTGCTGATTTCAGGTGAAGCTAAGACATCAGGTAAATGTTACATAAATTTGTTATTTTAATATCATTAAGGTCTCAGTATAGTAAATTTCTATTCGATCAGACCCGTAGAAATTGCTCAGATCTTTTCATCAACCATAAAAGAGCTGATAAGCTTCAAATGTCTTAACATATCTTCATAAATTACAGTTAAGAACAGTTTCGATTACATCAGTTTTCAAACAAAAAATAACCGTATTAAAATAGGTGCATTCGTTAAGGAGTTACGATGCCACAGACAGGCATACAGGTATTATATAGATATACAGACACAAAGATACACACGTCAAACTTATAAGTCCCATTTTTTCGGTAGGGGGTGAAAAAGGTTTTTAATTTTTTAATTAAATGCAGGTACACAAGAGCCAAGTTTAAAATCCTCGAAAACTAACAATATAAGCGATAAATAATAAAATATTGAACAAAAAGCGTGCGTTGGCCGGGAATCGAACCCGGATCAACTGCTTGGAAGGCAACTATGCTGACCATTACACCACCAACGCTACGAGTTGATAATTTGAATTTTACGTTAGAATTTTTATAGATAATTTAATTAAGTAGGTATATAATGTATCGAAGTGTTTCTGCGAATATATTAACGATCACGAACACGTTTATATGACGTCTTAACAAATGGCCTAAGTCTTAACTACTGTTTATGAATAGCAATACTTTATAATTTTTTTATGCTTAAAATGTAACCAACTTTATTTATATCGAAAAACCCGTGACGCTGAAAGTACCAGAGCCGTTCACCAATGCTCTTTTTCCGGTCAGGCTTGATGAAAACTAAAACTGAATCAGTAGAAAATTCATTTTCCAAGCCAGGAATCGGGTTGTCATTGCGACAATTGAGTAAAGATATCAAAATTAATATTTTTATTAAAAATACTGTTAAAAATTATAACAATAATTGAATGCTGATAAGCAATTACGTGTCAACTCACAAAGTCAAATTCAAAGATATTAATTTTGATTCTGCGTCGGTTATTTAACGATGTTCAAAAAAATTTCAACTCATGTAAACTTAAATAAGTACTAAAAAAATTTCGTACTTATTTTGCAATTTATATAATAATCTCAAACATTTGAAAAACTTTTTATATCAATAATACATTAAATATACCAATCCGCTTTCAAATTATTATACCCTTTATCAAAATAGAAAAGAAAAGATTACTCCTTTAATCAAATTTATGAAGAATTTGTTTGACATCTTTAGACGCCATTTTCTCAAAATGAAGTCCGTGTGGCTTGACAGAGTATTGCTTATCAACTCAAATATACTTTATTCAAATAGGCCTATATAAGCTCTTTCGAATTGTTTATTACAAATTTGTGATGCCAGTTCCACGCGAAGCTACCGCCGGCTCGGAATGTGGACTTTACTGAAAATATCCGGCTAGAAACTTACTGTCATACTACAAAAGACGCATTAAAACCTTGTTGAACACGTGTCTAGCTAAATAGTGTTTAAGATTTAAACATTGCTTAAAATATTATCTAAATTGCTTAACAGCGAATAAACTCATTAAAAAACTTATTGATAAAATGTTATACGTTAAATTTGAAAGCAAAATTAGGTTTTAAACATCTATTAAACTCACTTAAACGTATATTAATCTATGTCTAAAGCATGTTTAACTCAAAACTGTCTTAGACGCGCGTTTAACGTCTGTTTAAATATTTTGTAGTAAGGCAGTAAGTCGATACTCTTTTAAGAATACTTTTGTACAATATTGGTGGATACAATTAGGTACAGTTATCCTGCGAGAATGTCAATGCACTATTAATCTCTTCCTTGCTTGTGCTTGTGCAATGCTTTATTATGCTTTTTCTATTCATATAAATCCAATCAAAAACATAAATGTGAAATGAGCGCCAAGTTCAATATATATAAATGCCTTGGTCGTTGACTGCAACGACAAAAGAAGTGAGATAATACTTGTTTCCGGGATTTTATTAAAGAAGCGTTCAATAATATATTAATGTATTATAACTAATATAATAATTATTATTAACAGAGCAAAATATTCGCTCGTGTCACTTAGTAAAGATTTATTGAAGTAGATAAAATGTTTATCCTATATCAATGATACCTAGAGATGCATCTCCGGTGAGATGGAAATAGCCGTTAACTATATAATTCCATCTCTTTCTAGCGTATTGTATGTTGTATTGCTATTTCATCTCGTCACTAGTAATTCCAATCGATTCGTTTTTGTGTAATACACGAAATTCGTGCGACTGGATGTATCTGAAGACTAGCTCATCGTCGCGTCGCGGTTTTATTCAAGTTTATAGGGAATTCTTTGCTCTTATGAACATTTTTATGCGTGATGTTTTTTTTTTCTTCAATAATAAAACTCAAATATAAAAAAAAAACATAAATCAATCAATTTTCCGTTTAAAACTAGTAAAACTGAATCAAAAACAAACTACTACTAGTGTAGCTATAATTTAAAAAAGTAGTAGACGAGAGTTAGCAATTAAAAATAACACGACAGAGATCTACGCTTTCAAATACACTTATTTTTTAATTAAAAAATATTTAGATTTTGACAATTTTTAACGCAAAAAATTTTTTTTCTAATCTGATCAGTATCATTTGAGTAAGGGGTAACCCTTACATACTAACTTACAAACAAATTTTACTTCTTTATAATAATAGTATAGATATAGCGCAGTAGACACAAACAAAAATAATCATAATCATGTAGTATAAGGCGTGACTTATATATATTTGTTAGTTTAAGTCTCGTAATTGATATAAAACAACTCTGTAACCTGGTAACAGTTACTTAGGTGTCCTTACGAAAGCTGTGACTGTCAAAAACAAAGGCACTTACAGTAAATTCGCGTGTAAAGCAATGACAAACAATTTATGTAAGTCTTTATGAAAGTCTGAGAACAAAACCGTATATGTTTTGCTTAATAATTACCCCAGAAATATCACAAAATAATCAATGACGAATCAGAACTCAGCATTAATTGCACAACTTTTAAGTGTCATTATTTTGTAATCCTCCAAGTATTTTATACAATTAACAACAGATTCGAACAATTTATTTAAACATACAATTTTTCAATTTTAGATTCTCTATTAATAAAAAAAGAGGGATTTCACATAATTGTTGTTAGGCACAAAATAATTAATTAATTAATATATGTAATGTCAATGGATAATAAGAAAATAGTATTTTATCACTAATTCTGAAGCACGCACACAGTAAATTATATTCATATAATTTATAAATTACGAAATTTACCAGTTGTACACACGCGGCAGGTAATATACCAGAAGGTCAGTTTTAAACATCGTCAAAAGGGATGAACGGGTTACAATAGAAATAGGAACTTAACCTTCACACGACAATGTCCAACACTACGGCAGGTTCTAAATGAAATTTAGGAGGAATTACATGCTCAAATTGTTGAGGGTAGAAATATAATAAACACAATTAATAATGTTGTTTTTTAAAATCAATTCTAACAAAGTAACAAATTTACAATTGTAATGTAATTTACAATTTTTTTACATAGATACGACAGTTCTTGAATGAATTCTTATTCTTCTTGTTCTTGAGTGAATTTGTTACAGTATTTCATCCATTCATTCGCAAAACTATTCAGAATGACTTCAGAACGCCAATTCTGTTAGAATATGCCAATGCTTTATATAAAAATTAATATAAAAATGGCGTGTTTATCAAATGGTATTGTGTAAATATGTTATAAAATAAACTCATCGATTTTGACACTTAGAATGCCGACCACTTAGGACGGCGCTGTCTAGTGAAGACGACGTTGCCTAACGACGTTAACTAGTGACTGAGTATGGCAGGCGATAGCATCTTTGGGCCAACAAGACAATCGACGAGTATGAAGTTTGAACGTAATATATCCATAATTATAAAAATATCGTTAGTTCTCCATAAGATTCATCTCAGGATATTATCTCGTGTGGCGTTTAATTGTCATGCCTCAGGGGCATTGCACGTTTTCCACTCGTTAGCTGGAAAAAACGTGATACCTATCCCTTTTATTGGTATACCGTGGACTTCGACACAAATTATAGGTATAAGTATGTTGGTTTCAATTTTTATTAGCACGTTTCCGTGTGCTTGTCAATAGATGGCGCTTTTTGGTTTGAGCAAAGTCTTTGTTTTTCTTATAGGATTTTTTTCTTATAGGACAGAATAATTTAAAGTTAAGCTTTATATATAAAAATAAGTCGTGTTAGTTATACCATTTATGACTTAAGAGCGGCGGGACCGATTTTTATGATATGTGATTTTTTGGACTTGTCTCCATATAGCAGAAAAGTTATTAAATCAGAAAATTCACGAAATAACAAAACATATAGAACGGCTAATAGATTAACAAAACATTTTTGGGTGGTTCTAAAGACGTATGAATTTCATCGAGTTAGCTAATATTATCATTATTTTATATATTAAAGGACACCTAAACATTCAAACTAGTTCCTTAGAATTTATATCAAAATCGGTTTAGTAGTTTGGTTTTTAACTCAAAATAACTGAATTAAATATGTTATCCATTTAAACGAAACTACGTATTTTGCTTTTAACACTACAAAGACTAAAACTCAGTATACAATTATATTGCCCAAAATCAATCAATCAATATAATTATAAAATATTAATATATACCAGAAATAAAGGAGGGTAGGTAACTACAATTATAACTCATTTATATTTTGTACAAAAAGTCACAAAATTTTAAGAAATTGTATCATTATATACATAATTGTTTCTCTAATTGAAATTTAAAAAGCAGTCAAAAATGACTTCCTTGGATAATCTAGTGTTAAAGCCGTTTTTTTTTCAGTCTTATTATTATGGATATACTGATCATACTTACTCTACGTATCCTCAATAATAGTCGCATGTATTTCAAGCGTCACTTGAAGAGATAAATTCACTTCGAGTGTACCCGGTTTCGTCTGAAACTTAATTTTAATGCACTCCACTTGATTTATTGCGATATCAAATGGATTAGTCATTATATTGCGTGCTTTAAGTGTTAGTACCGTTTATAGGAATTCAGTAATTAGTCAAATGGATCGGAGTCAGTTCTAATAACTTATGTATATGCAGATTTTCATATTAGTAATGTAATTATATAATTAGTTAAGTTAAAGTATTCTACTAAGTTAGGTTTTTTAAAGAGTGAAAGTAAGTGTTTGTAATTTTAGAACTCCGTCAAGAAACAGTATAATTTCAGATGGATTTTTGACGATTTTTTATCAAAATCGTTATTATATTATTTTGGTTTTAAAATTAAATTAACTGGAATGTCATCATTGTATGTCATCTTAGAAAACTAAATTGTATGTTTTGTTTTGGAAGTCCATTTTTTGTTTTATACAATCTTAGTTATTTAAAGTACTTTATATTATTTAGTTTTTATATATAGTTTTTAAAGTTAGATTACATAGCGCCTGTTCATTATTCACGCGCAATATTATTATATCTTAATTTGCTATTAAAAATGACAAGGCACTTATATGTTACTATATTTGATGGGCTAAATGTTCTGATATGCTTTATTTCCTTTACGTCAGTTTTCTAATGTTACAGATAAAATATTAAATTAATAATAAAGTTAAAATGAAAACGGAAAAGGTGTAGTTCCCAAACAGCATACAATTTTGTTTAATGTAGACTTTGCGTGTATTTGTGCATCGTCCATGACCAAATAAATATAATTGTTTTCATTGTTACATTTCCTGGTTTTCTAACAATACGATTTGACAATGGACTGATTGATGGGTTGATGTAATTTGTTTAGTGTTTATTCGTTGTTTGATTTCATCGTGTTATGAATTCAATTATTCTTTACTAATATAATAAAGAGAGAGCGACTATTGTATCTGCAATGTAAACTTCACCAACGATCCTATTTTAAATATTATGGTACGATTTACAGGCACTCTATTCCAGATGTCCATAGGTCCATATATATATATTTTTATGTAATAAAATCTAAGTATATGAACGTAAAAGAAGCCACGAGCAAAAGCTAGGGATTTATAAACATTTTCTTTTATTATTTTTAAGATTATGATGCATCTTTTACTTTGTATTTTTAATCATATTCATCTTACGATTAGCATGATTCGTTTTTGATATGAAAATCAGATTCAAAAATAATTTTGAGAGAAATAATAACTGCAACTATGTTTCACCTATTTTTTTGGATTTCGTAGCATCAATAATATTCTAAAAAAATGAGATAACTTGACGATTTAAAAAGCCCATTTTATTAAAATGGGCTTTAAGTATATTTTGAGTTTGAATTCGAGTTTTCCTAGAAAGTCGATCTTTTAGGGATTTTGAATAAAATTAGGTTCTATTTTAATACTAATGAAATAAAATCAAATTTTATATAAATTTTTTATTGAAACACTTAAAATCATCAATTCTTAAGTACACGTCACAATACTATAACAAGGTATACAACGTACACCCGTCAACATATGGCAATTTTTTTGTAAAACAATACATAAACATCTATATTATTTACAACCTTACAGCTATTTATATACAAAGTTTAAAATATAACAATTTTATAAAACATTATATTTTGCATCCCGCAAGGCACCATTCTAGCACCACATTTCTTTCTTGTATATAATTTGAAAACATGTAAAATTTTTAACAATATAATTAAAATTTTAATACCACTTTCAAGAAATATATACGACTTTTAATTTTCACTAGGTAATTTGTGGTCAATTGATATTACCAACATTGTTGTAAGAATATAATTGTAAAATATTTTAAATACAATTTATCACATTTTAAACATTTTTGATGTATATGAATCCATATAAAAATCTCGTATATACATTAGATAATGATGCTTTTACGTAACTTTATAAACTACAGGACAATACTGTTGATATACGCAATGATCACATTATTAAATAAACAGTACTGTGTACATACTTTATTAGTATTTACAAAAATAAATATACAAATATTTGCGACATATTGCAGATCTTGTTAATTAGGAGTATATTTACAGAAACATCTACTATCATTTTTGATCTAACGGTATAGAATCTCAAAATACATTTTCTATGCAACATATTCAATTTTTATTTCTACAATTTCGATAATGAATATAAAAAATAATAATTTATAGAATCTAAAAACTCTTTGTCGTGTATATAAAGCTTGTGATGCTAATGGAAGAGGAACTATGCACACTGAATAATAAGGCACTTTTGAAAAACACTAAAACAAATACTAAAAATAATACTGGATAAAAGGCCGATTTCTCAGAACAGAGTGTATTTACAACACGGTGTTCATCTGCCTTTTCGAGACACGTCTCACTACTATCTACAATGAAATTCAGTCTATATTTGCAGCCATGACACTACTATAACGCAATACTATCGATTAATACATAAAGATTCAACATACTTCGGATCCATTTCGTCTATTTCTCTGCCTTTAGTTTCTGGCACGAAAAGAACTACGAATAGAAGACAAAGTACGGATAAACCCGCATACATCCAAAACAAACCATGCAAGCCGATGTAATACTGAAAATCGGCGGCGGTTTTGACGTTAACGAAGCCACAGAGGTGGCTGAAACTAGTTGCTAACGCGCTGCCAGTGCTCCTATATTCTAAGGGAAATAATTCTCCAATCAAAAGCGAGGATATCGGACCGATACCAAGAGAAAATGCAATTGTAAATGTAAGAACGCACAATAATGGTATCCAATCGTAAGAACCAGGTTGAGTTAGATCAGTCGTGTTTCGGAAGACGTAATCGTAATACGCGTAAGAACCAAAACCAGCGAATGCTATAGACATCATAACTCCGCTGATCATGAGGAGAGGTAGCCTACCAACATTGTCAATTAACATTCCTGAGAGACAAGACGCTAAGAGTTGAACTACACTGGTAGCGATAGCGCCCCCGTGAGGATTCATCATTCTGAAGGTCTTTTTAAAGATCGGCACCGCGTAAAAGTTGAAAACATGTGCGCCAGTGAACCGTTGGAAGAACATAAGACCGCAAGTGATTAAGACTGGCCTAGTCAACCGTTTTGATAGTAACACTTTAAATTTCCCCGCTCGTCCGTCATGGTATTGCTTACTCGCTAAAATATTCGTTCTGATCGTTACTAATTCTTGTCGTATATCAGCATCTGGACCTCTCAGCCACTGGAGAGAGTCAGCCGCTTCGTCTTCTTTTCCTCGGAGAAGGAGAGAAGATGGAGTTTCCGGTATGAAGAGTAGAGCTAAGAAGAGGAGAACTGGAGCCGCCGCGACGACCAGTGCCAGCTGTTGCCAATTGAGATAAGCTCCAAGGGAGAAAGATATGAGGAAACCAATCTGGCTCAAGATCTTCAGCACGGAACTGAGACAGCCTCTTATTTCTGGCACGGCTATTTCTGTGACGTAAACCTGAAACAATAGAAAAAAAAACATTACAAAAAAAAGAGTATTGTTATGACTAAAATTAGTTTATTAAGAGTAATTCAAATATTTTTTAACATTTAATAATAATGTTTGGAAATGAATATCTACGTAAAATTAGAAATATCATGTCCCAATTAATACTATTTATATGTCACACATATAACTCTAAACAAACGACCGATTGCTTAATAAAATTATTGTGTTAAATAATTGATTATATACAACATTAATAAAATATAATTTACTCTTTATTTTTCTTAAAATATGTTATTTAATAAACATCACTATTCCTGCCCAAAAACTCGAAAATGGCTTGTTTGATCTTTTTATTTCTGTCCTGACTGAGTTTTGTATCAATAGATAGTGTTTGGAAAATCATACAGATTAGTGAAAACATTCGAATTAAAAGAAATAACATTACAAACAATAAGACTGTTTCAATCAGTACAACCGTGCGAAGATATTTTTTTTTGTATGTATGTTATATGTATGTTAACATACATATAAATAACTACAATATTTTCCTAAAAATACCTTTGCTAGTACATTTTTTTTTTGTAAAAGTGTTGACGCCATTTTATTGAACAATACAGCATAACTTTTCCACGTCTTAAGTGAGACAAATCGATTTGGCATCTCAGAAATATTTATTACAAACCGACAAAAGAATTCGTTTATTCGGATTAACAGTAAAATGATATTCTTCGGAGTGTGACGTTGAAAGAAAAACAAAAATTAAAGCTAATAAAAATATTAGATAAACTTTTTAAAAAATGCGGTTAAAAACCATTAACTGTAAATTCCATTTAATGGTTTTTATTGTAAGTTTTTCTGTAATTGGTATTAGGTGCAATTAGACCAATTGATTTAGTAAGTAGACTGTTTGATTCTTGAAATTAATCGATTTAAGTTTTCTAAAGCAAAACAAAATAGAATTTGATTCTTGCAATACATTTGAGGTGTTAAATTGATATTTTTATTGATGTTCGTGTTTAGTGTGTTCGTTTCTGTGTAAATATATTAAATGTAAAAAATTAAGTTGTAAATAAACCATGTTTTATTGATTTTACTAATTACATTAGTTGTATTTTTATATTATATACGTATTTTATTTATAGCTATTTTTATGTTGTTTTAGGACTAACAATGAAATTCAGACTATTTTAGGATGTTATCAAAATTTAGTTAAGGTTTAATTCTCGACCCCACCGATCAATCTCCATCGTATTTTCCCCATTCCACGTGACTTTGGCGAAATAACATGTGTCTACTTGGCATGTGTCTACTAAAAGCTATAAACCAAAGAATTATATTTAATTGAAAGCAATGAGAAATAACTTATGTAAATCTTTATGAAAGGCTTTAAAACTTATAAGTGTAATTCACGCCTATAACTCATGTTAATATCAAAATTATTGATACCATATACATATAATAGATATAAGTTATTGATGTTTTATGAAAAAGTACGCCTATTCTTAGACGTTTATGCACACTGTTCCTACGGGTCGTAATGTGATGTTATATAGCCTATAACTTACTTCAATAAAATATCTAGTAATAGCCAGTAAATGTCCCACTGCTGGGTAAAGACCTCCTATCATATTAAGGACAAAATTAAGTAGCTTAACTCACTACGCTGTTTTCTTGCGTGTTAGTGGACTATATAAAAAATTTTTAAAATTGGACTGATAATTCATGAGATTAAAGTTCCCAAACTTCAACTTACATCTAAATATTATTACGTGAAGTAAAAACTTTGAACCAGTTTTTACACAGTCATATCAGTCTCACTAGTTTCACTCGTGCTTAACATAGGAATTTCATACAAAATTCCAAACACAGTTTTACCCCCTTAGGGGTCAAGTTTTGCAAAATCCCGTCTCATTGAACACATATACATATACACTATTTTGTTTATTGTCAGTCTGTGTTCGATCTTAAAATCGTTAGAAAATTTAATGAACTACGGTCAAATTCCGACTAAGCGTCTACTAGTTCCTATAGCTTCAACACGGAAGTTATCTCTCACTAGAAAAAGCAACGTCGAATTAAAATTCTACCCAAGTTCAGCCATTCATGAACTGAACCATTGTGTACTATCAACAATTCACTCTAAACTCCATTGAGTGACTTAAATACAAGTGCAATACAAATAATACAAAGGGTTACAATCTGCGCGTCCTCCTAGAATATGTATGAAGGGAAAGTGCGTGTGACGTCACTGTGGCTGTCAAAACAAATACTAACACGATCCTTGTGAATAATGAATTCATAGATGTCTATGGAATGATACTATTATTCTTGCGATGTCTTTCCTTGATATTTTATTCTATTAATTTACTTCCAAGTTTAATTCCTGAAATTGTAATCAATAAATACAATATGACTAGCGACTTTCCCCAGCTACGAACGGGTGGAGTGTAGATTCTTACAGACACCACATCACAAAATTTTTATATATTCGGCTTTTCTTTACTGAAGTAGACATGTATTATACATGTAAACATTATGTTTAAGTCACTTGGTTTATTGATGAAAACCTCATTTAAATTCGTTGCATAGTTTAAAAGATCTAAGCGTAAAGACAGCGTGCAGCGATTTTGTTTTATACTATGTAAAGACAAAGCATTTAAACCGATTTTTCAAGAAGGATTCATATCAAATCATCAAATAATTTTATTTAAATATCTAAAAAAAGGAAAAATATCGTGGCAAAATATATAAAAGTAAGTAACTCTTAGTACATTTGTAAGAAGCCAGCTGGTTTTATGAACATGCAATCTTTGGCAAATAATGGACGCTGATAACCAATACTAAGTCAAGCCACACGGACTTCATGTTGAGAAAATGGCGTCTAATGATGTCAAACCTATTCATAATAAATTTTGTTTAGAGAAGTATGTATCCATCTTTTCTTTTATATTTTAGGAAAACGTATAATTATTTAAAAGCATATTTTAAAAATATGGAAAATGCTTCAATATTCGAAACATAAAACGAAGAAACTTTTTCCGTTTTCATTTAGTTTCCATTTCTTGAATTTTTTTTTAATAATGTATAACATGTCACACACACAAAATACACATTGCCCGAATCTCTCCAAATTTATCTTTTTGTGGGTTGACACATTATTGCTTATCAGCATCCACTCATTGCACAGATAAACCAAACTCTTATTTTAAATCCATTAATTCCATTAAAAAAAATCAACAATAATTATTAAGACATCATCACTAATGTCTTACTAAATGTTAAGATAATGTAAGTGAGAGATTTATTGGTAATGTCAGTGTTTCAAATTGAAATAACATTATTTATCGTCCATTAATGAGGTCATGGCCGCCATTGAATACAAACGGGATAAGGGATATAGTTGTATAACAAGAGGAATATATTAACGATTAAAATTACATGTATTTGTCAATGTTTCGGAATGTAACTCTGGTATATTGTATACACAGCCTAAACATTTATCGTGTATCGTGATTCGGCTGTAAATAGCTATTAGGCAAGGATTTGAGAATGAATAATCAGCAAGCAGTTTTATTTACAAGTCTGTAGAGATGATAATATTACTAGTTGATTGCCTTAGGCCCAAAACATGTACACGCATCGTAAAAGTTTACGATGCGATGTCGCGTTATGATTTTTTGTTTGATCAAAAATCTTATTATCGTACCACGATGCGATATCACCTGATTTTTTTACGATGTGCGTCGTAAATTTTTAAGACGCGAACTCGTAATGAGTGATGTATTTTACAAGTTTGTCTATAAACGAAAAAGAGAACAACGTAAATAAGAAAGTTAAATGACGTTCGGGCAGAATTATTGTAAAAAAACTATTCAAAAATTGATTTGTTGAAGTTTTCCAAAAATAATATCAAAGAAGCTTGTCAAATTTACGTATTCAACCCGATATTGTGACAAAGTGATATAGCGATTGACAAACCCGTTCATTGACAACTCAAAATGTTTGGCAATAATTTAATCGTTCCATTAGTCATACATTTTGACTTGTCTACAAACAAGTCAATCACTACATAACTTCGTCTAGACCCGCACTGCACAATGAGAACACTATCGTAGACGTGTTAGACACATAGGCTACCTGGATACCAACAAAGATTCCAGTGAATGAAATACCAATCCCATATTAAGCTGGATACGGACTGAACGTTCCAGAGTACGCGTACTAATGTTACTGGTATAGAGTCTTGCCTACTGACGAAGCACGTGTACGGGCTTGCTCGACCGGGCCCGTACCAAACTTTCACAGAAGATCAGCGTAAAGTAATAACGCTGTGTTTTGTACGGTGAGTGAGAGAGTCGGAAGCTTAATCCTATTCCAGATTCGTTCCCTTACTACTTCGAATAAGGGCTGAATGGGAATATTCCTATTCAGCCCTTATCCCTTAAGCTGGCAACGCATTTGTAACTTCTCTAGTGCTGTAAATATTTGGACGCTGATAAGCAATAATGTGTCAAGCCACATGGACTTCATTTTGAGAAAATGGCGTTTAAAGATGTTAAACCTATTTTTACTAAATCTTTTTGAAGAAGTATATATCCACATTATCTTTTATATTTTGATAAATGGCATAATAAATTTATAGCAGATATGATAGTAAAGAGTTTTATATAATAATAAGTTTTTCAAATATAAAAGATAATTGCATAATCCAAAATATAGAACGCACTTCAATATTCTAAACATTAGATTAAGAAACTTTTCTTCGTCCATATTTAGTTCAGACAACTTGATTTTTTTTAATAATGTTAAATACGAAATACATTATCAGAGTACATCAATATCTCCGAATTTGACTTTGTGTGGGTTGACACTTTATTGCTTATCAGCATCCATTTATGAGTCGCAATGATCACTGAACATCAGATGTCCTTTTAGAACACATTGTCCGTACCTGAAACCATTCGTACCTATAGGTAAGTCTATATAACGTTAACGTTTAATTATTTGACGCGTGTCAAATGTTACATGCATTTCTTTTATTTTGACGGCAATATGAATCACTTCATCTCCCCTTCACTCATCACAATTCCTACAAAATTTAAAAGTCGTATGCGTTTCGCGTTCTCAACGTATTAGTATACACGTATATCAGAACGCACAGTCCGTACAAGGCTTTACAGAAAAAAATCCGATGAAACGTCAATTTTCCCACAATATTTTATGTGACATTATAAATAATTCAATAGAACAATAGCGGAGAAAGAACGATATCTCGGAATCGATGAAACGGTACCACTACCGCTAATTCATATGATAATGCGTTTTTCTGATACCGTCTGTCGTCTGTCGTGACATGAAGCTGCATATATTAATCATTGTTAAGACAATTTTACACTGACATCCATACTAATACAATATTAATCTATATTTAAAGATCTATACTAATATTATAAAGAGGTAAACATTGTTTTTAAGTTTATATATCCCCTATAAAGTCTGAAACTACTAATCCAATTTGAAAAATCCTTTTTGCGTTGGATATCCCGTTTATTAAGGAAGAAAATGCCCTACATACCTAGGCACACATTACTGACTGATCTATCAACACAGCTCAAACTACTGAACGAATGGAGCGGAAATGTAACAGATTCTACATTGCATATAGATTGTAATTCTGACGTAGGTATCTGTTAAGAAAGGATTTTAGATAACCGACGAGTCTTATTCTATAAAACATTATATACACACGTTATGACTCATTGACGTGGTAACCATAAAATTGACTTACTTAATATAGATAGTATTGAAACTTAAGGCTAATTAAATCAAGGTGTAGAGCGGGTTTTTTCGCGAAATAACCCAAATATAAAAAAGACGTCGTGGGGAAAAGTTAGTACAAATTATTTTGATGAATTATTTTATATCTGTAGCTCCACTGTTGCCAAGTTAAGAGATCTTTTTCACCATTCTGTTTTCACCATAAACTCTGTACGAGCGTAGTACTGGCTCTATTAAAACGAATAGGGGTGCCTAGATGACTACAACCCTAAAAACTGCGTCATCCATATTGGCTTTATTGCTACAAATGGGAAACTATGTATGAGTACGTTTTGTATGACGTTGTGTGTGACAGAGACGGCACAAAAAGTTTTAACGATATGGAGTTACTGTTAGTATGTCTGCTATAAAAGCACGAGACACTGTCGTTAGGGATATGCAATATTTAATATGGGTAATTCATACAATTACTGTATTTTTTTTTACCAGTTAATAAATTTAAAGCCTATATTAAAAAAAACTTAATAAATAAACTCTCATTATACTATACAAGATTATTTGGACGATAATGAGGAGAGCTAATCTGCGTTGATTTTCTAACGGGATATCAAAAATAAATTGTAATAAAATCTATGAATGATTTTAAAAGAGTACATATCGAGTTTCCTGGCGGTTCTTCTTGTTAGAGACTACATTCCGACCCGGTGGAAGCTTTACAAAAATCTATAATCAATGAACCTGTAACTTAACGATTCGAAATTACTGTAAAAAACATATTTGAATAAAGTATATTTTTAATTTGAATTCGATTTTGAATGTTAAAGTGTCTGTCTGTTTGTTACCTTTTTACGTCTAAACTGTTAAATCAATTTTGATACATTTTGATTTTGATATAGATTGCCAATTGGAGAAGAATATAGGGTACTTTTTGTTGTAAAAATAAAACTTGCAGGAGGTAAAATAAGGAATGAAAGTATATTAATTGTGAATGTCTTTAGATTAATACATTATTATATATGTATTTTATATATTAAATAAATATATAAAAATAAATAAATAAATATTGTTTTCATTAATATTACATGTTATTTTTACTTTGATTAAATTAGTAATTAAAAAGATTAACAGAAATTGTAAAGTTTTTTTTAACCATGATTTTTCATTAAAATAACCAATAAAAATATAAGTTACTTTGTTGTTATAACTTTTGTTCGATGTTCGGCTGTCTGATCACGAAGCCAGTGTGTCACAAATGACTTTTATACGTATGTAACAGTTTCTAATTGCGTTTATTGTGTCTGTATGTGTGAATGTGTAATTTTTCACATGTCGTTCATAACTGATGATTGACTGCGCTTGATGATAATAGGTGTATTGCGTTTTAGAAAACTACCGTCTCGTATATACATATAAATAATTAATGTGTCTGTCTATTCGAAAAAACTATTTTCTAAGTCCACTTATTTAAAGCTAGTTTCACATGACGAATAGTGTTGTGAATGATTAATCTAATTTCATTAAGTAAAAATCGTGTTTGGTAAAATTAACAGTATCGCTGTCAAAATGTCGTTGACATTGACTAAGATGCGTGGATTTAGAATACGCTGATTTTCATACAAAATTTTGTAATAAATTTGTGATTCATAGAAAATTGTATTGACATAATTTTAAAATAGTACCTATACATTTTTTTGCCGGTTGTTCTCTGTAGAATCTAATATAGTTACCTTATTGTATTGTTTGTTTGTATTGACGATTCAAAAGTGAAATGTTTTCGCGCTACTAAGGTTGTATACAGTTTCGCGTAGCTACATACATTACATGGTGAAATAACTTTCATGATACGAGTTGAAGTTTCAACAAAAACTAATATACATATTTGTAACTTCTAAATGTATGTATTAACAAAATTTTAAAAGAATATCGAATTTCTTACCAGTTCTTCTTGGTAGAAGTTCCGTACTAATGGTAGCTATTCATTAATTTGAATTTATTTTTGTTTTGACGATTCAAAAATGCTTTTAAAAGTCTACTTGAATGAAGAATATTTTGATTTTGATATAAGAGAAGCTATGAACTGTTATTATGAATAGCGACTTTATACCTAAGTAGTTAAAGTTTTATTCTGTGTTTTCGTCTTTTATCTACCGACTTCAAAAAAGGAGTAGGTTTTCAATTTGTAGCGTTGTTTTTAAAATATTTGTTACTTCATGTATTAACCATTTTAGAATGTTATAATATAAATTTTATCGACATCAGTTTAAAATCGTAATAATTAAGAAAACTGTGTCGTCGAACTTATAATTAAATTTTCCATGAATGATTAAATATTTATTTCAATATTAATTATAAAAACTGTTATTTTCTCTAAGATTACGTGGAAATAATTAGCAATATCTGCAACATAAATATGCTATAATTACGGGCTGAGTAATTTAGAAATTATAAGCTATCAAGATTTGAAAGTTGTATGTCAAATTGATTAGTAGTTTTTACGTAAATAAATGATAAATAAGCAAAACTTTCTTCTCTCTTACTTAAATAAACAATGAATAGAATAGAATTATCGTTCTCTTTTTAAAGACCTCTCCAAGACGCTTTGGGAGTCAACTGGGGACCCAAGAGCTGGCAGCTACCTCGGTCAAAGGATCAGCTTGGCCATTCAACGGGGTAATGCTGCCAGTATTTTGGGAACTTTACCCAGATGCAGTGGCTTAGATGAGGTTTACAAGGTTTTGTAAAAAATAATTCTTTTTTTTTGTATTAATTAAGATGTAAATAGTTTAATATATATTTTCTTAAGCTAATTTTGATTTACTTTATGTTAAAATTCATTAGTATATTAAATATAATTAACACTGTGAAAAGAAAAAAAAACAATAAAAATATTAAAAGAAGAATTCAAACAAATTAAACATAGGAAAATTAAACTATATAAAACCTACAAATCTGTCGATGTCATTGCAGTGAGGCAAAGTGCCCAAAACACTGGCGGCATTGCCCCTTTGAATGGCCAAACTGATATGTTGGCTAAGGTAGGCGCCAGCTCTCCGGTCATTTACTGATATGTTGGCCAAAGTAGGCGCCAGCTCTTAGGTCACTTGTAGACTCGACGAGGCGGGAAGATAATTCTTTGTAGAATCTTTTGGCTTCCTCCCCCCAGGACCCCATGGTTTCAACAGTAAAGAGAGAAAGATAGTTCGAAAGTAAATGAATATTATCCTTTAAACTTTATTCTTTACTTCGTACGAAACAAAATTAAAATTGCAAAAAATTATAAAGATTTTCCTGAATTATTTTCAATGAATATGAATTGTATGTATTTCATGACTTAAAACGTTTAGTCATAGAATGTTGAAACCTTGTATTTATGACAATACTTTATTTTATGGGCGATGTTCAATAAAATAATAAATAAATAAATAACTTTAGCGTAATTAACGTAATTAGCGTAAATAACGTTTACATATATTTCGTTATGACGGACGGACGACCGTGTAAAAGTTATAATATTAGTTAGGAAGTATATTTTATTCATTTGACTATTAATATCCATACTTATATTAAAAACATGAAAGTTCTCTGTCTGTCTGTCCGTTTATTTGTTTTAATTATAATGAATTTTGGGACAGATGTAAATTAGAGCTTGAAAAAGGACATACATTTTTTGTCGCGAAAATAAACCTTTAAAGGAATGAAATAGATAATCAAAGTTCCTACACAAGCGAAGTCGCCGGCACCATCTTGTATTATATAATAACTCAAATGTAACTAGTTACAAAACGTATTTACTTATATAACCACAAGGTTCAGAATAAAACAAACAGTATAATATTATTATGATAATTACACAATATGAAACACCTGTGACCTGAATGTAAGGTTAAGTCTAGAATTGTACAAAAACTGTTTGAGACCTGCGTATATGCTAGGCTAATATGTGAAGCTAAACGGTGTGTTTGTAATAAAATTAGCGAACTATTATTTATAATTACATAAACTAGCGACTCCGTTTCATACCTTTAGGGGGTGAATTTAGGAATATTCTTTCATGGCGGATGTCTACATCATAATAATTATCTGCGTACCCAATTATAGCGAAATCCGTTCAGTGGTTTGAGCTGTGTTAATAGATCACTCAGTCACCACCAATTGCTTTTATATAAGTAGCTAATATACCTTAACTTCGTGCGGTGAATGGAAGAGACCAAAGTCTAACCTCCATTCCTTTTCTTACATCTAATTTCTTTTCATCCCTCATTCACTTTTAAGCTGGCAACGCATTTGTTTTTTCTTTCTCATATAATATATACAAAAAAGAGAAGCTTAACCATTTAAAAATAATAATAATAACTGTATAAATCATGATCGCGCGGAATGGTGACAAAAATGCAGCGTTTCCCCTTTGAATCGCACTTCCGATTCTGAGGACGCAAAATGCGTCAATGGTCCTGTCACCAGTTTCAGGCAATATGGTGCCGCTAATGTCCATGGATGCCAGTGATCACTTAACATCAGATCTGTTATTTTTATTTAAAAAAATATACCAATTTACAATAGAACCTACCTGAGTTATCATGGTTATGCAGCAGACCAGCATGCCTCCGCAGAAGGATGTCACGGAGATCATGTTAACGCTGGTCGATAGAGCCGTGGCGAGCCAGGCGACCGTGTACGGTAGAGCCGTCACCAGCAACACTGATTTCCTGCCTATTCTCATTGCCATCCCTCCGAGGATACCTCCGATTAGTGCACCTGTAATAGATTGTTTTATATTAATATATATACAAAAAATATACGTAGCAAAATGAGAACCTCTACCTTTTTTGAAATCGGTCGGTTACTTGATTTTGATGAATATTTACGAGATCGAAGGGGAAGTATAACTTTTCAAGCAAAAAAAACCGTTTTTGAGTAATCAGAGAACATAGATAAAAAAATTAAAAAAATTTCCAAGACATTAAGAACCTCTTCCTTTTGCAAAGGAAGAGGTTCTTAATGTCTTGGAATCTTTGCAAAAGGAAGTATCTTATGCGCTGCCATACTGTTCAACCCATTGCGACAAAACTTTGTATACTTTTTGTATGCACTGGCGAGAAGATTATTGCCATAGTACAATTAACTTTCAGTACTGTCGTACTGGTTAAAACAAATTTAATTTAAGACAAAAATAAATTTCCGTCCGCCCGTCCGTCCGACCGTCACCTGACATTAAAAAATCTATATAATAAAAAAACGAACCAAGTCACTAGCAAAACTTAGTACTTAGTTTTTAATGTTGTTATCAATATATTAATAAATGAAACAAAAACTTTGTACCTTTTTTACAAAAATTGTGCGGGCAAAGGAGTATGTAATTTCGCACACTTATATTTTATGTAAAGTAGGAGAAAAGAATGCTCAATTTTTTTTTAATTATGCATAAAAAATACATTAAATTGATTAAAACACACACACACACACACGCATATAGGCTCTTTTGTTTTTTCTTAAAATCTGTGGTCAAATTGAGAATAGATTGTCTGTGGTCAATTTTGAAATTAGTTGAAAATTTAATGAACTATGGTCGAATTCCGCTAGGCGACCACTAGGAGTTATAATTAAACAAAATATAAACATTAATTATTTTGAGGTAAAACCTTTGTGACATTATTCTATACAAAGCTCAAACAGACATTTTTTTTTAATTTATTATTCCTTTTGCATACCATGAAAACAATTAGATCCTAGAATATCTTTATAATTAATTTCAGCGTTGCTGAAAATTTAATTAAGATTCTTATATTATGAAATATTTCATTAATAAAATACGTATGTCTGAAGAGATTTTATCATTCTACAATTAATTAATAATTTTACTTATAAAAATGTAACATAATGAAAGAGAAACCATAATTAAGGCATTCCTTTTTAATGTCTTATTAATTTCGAATAAAATGTTTGCAAAATTACATACAATTTTGAATTATACTACTTAAATTTTAATCAATAATATTTTATAAGTATAAACGTTACGTTCGTTACATACTATTTGAGGTTAAAATTTGTACTCATTTCACTTTGACAAGCTCGTCAACTTGACTCGACTCAACTTGTTGGTTAATATATGGACGCTGATAAGCAATAATGAGTCAACCCACAAAAAATCAAATTCGGAGATATTGGTGTATTTTGATTCTGCATTACCTATTTAACAATATAAAAAATACAATATAAAAATAAGTTATATAAATTAAATAAGTACGGAAAAAAAGTGTCTTTATTAATTGTTTCAAATATCAAGTGCGTTCCATATTTGCTATTTATACAATAATCTCCAATATTTGAAGAACTTTTTATTAGATAATATATTAAATATATCAATCTACTTTTAATTCATTACACCTTTTATCAAAAAAGAAAAGTAAAGATGGATATATACTTCTTCAAACATATTTAGTAAGAATAGACATTGACATGTTTAGACGCCATTTTCTCAAAATGAAGTCCGTGTGGCTTGACACAGTATTGCTTATCAGCATGCATATATTCTCGTCTGTCTCACTGAGATGTTAGCTGGTTGCTTAGTAAAATCTCCATAGTGATCAGTATTCTGGGTGCCAAAATCCATAAGCTTATATCTAAAGTTATCATACTAAGATTATAAAGCTGAAGAAATGTTTGTTTGAACGCGCTAATCTCAGGAACTACTGATTCGAATTAAATTTTTTTTTTTGTGTTAGATAGTTTATTTATTTAGGAATATAAGCTATATTACATCGCACTACGACTCATATAGTGAAGCAGTAATCATAAACGCGAGTGACACCGCAAGGGACAGCTAGTATAGTATAATTGGGGATACTCCGATCAATCACCACGGTAGTAGGAAGCGATACAGTAAATTATAATCTAAACAACAAAGCTATCATTCGCTCAATCGTCAATAATATTCGTAAACAAGAAAACCGTTCGGCTCCCGCCAAATTTCTCATATCAATAAAGATGGCGCCACTTCAGCTTATGGTCAAAGTAAATACGGTTTGTAGAAAATGTTTATAAATCCACTTCGCGTCTGAAACGGGACGGAGACGAAAATAAACAGACGACAGACCGACAGACGTACTATTTGAGTGTATTGCGAACGTTTTAGTGACTTTTCGGAACTTCGGAAGGTGATTCTTGTTGCTCATATTGTGTTCGGAAATATCATTCAGTTGAATTTGAAACGGTCATGATTTTTTTGTCGAAATACGTCTTTTAACTGTCCAAAATCGGGAATCAAATGTAAGTTGATTTTTAGATACTTAGGGTAAAAGCTAATGATCTCAAATTGTAATATTTATACGTTTAATGAGACGTGACTTAATGGGTTTTGGCTTCGATGCAATGTGTCAACGTTTCTTGCAGGTTCTTCTCGGTAGATTCTATATTCCAAAGCAGTAGTATCTTCATTAATATTATTTTTTTGAGTCAGTTTTTACGGTTGAAAAGTTCTGTTAGCCTTGAATAAAGTATATTTTGATTTAATAGAAGCGACTAGCATCCTGGATTGTTTATCAGAACAGACTTATAATTTTGTTGAATTATTATGTGTTAATTATTATATAATTAGTTTTGTAACCATAATAAAATTTCTTTATAAAGATATCTTTATCATTAAAACCTAATATAAACCTGAGACTAATAAAAACATTATAATTTTGATATAGTATAACCATTTGAGTATTAGGTTATTTTTATTTAAAATCGAGCGTTTGTGTTATTAAAAGTTTTTTTTTAATTTCTTCTTACAAAAATTTAAAGCGAAAGCGATGGTTATTTTTTAAATACTTAATTTTTTAACTTTGAAATTTAGTAAGCAAGGATTCTAATTGCTTTACAATTTTTGCGCATATTTAAAAACGAAAATACTAATATCAAATTTATTTAATTGGCAACACTGAATAATAGGTTTAAATACAGGCCATCCGTTTGCCTTTTTGCTATTAAAAAAAGTAAATATTGTTTATATTCAGAGTAACAGATATACACGTGTATCTACTGTAAACACTGAGTAATGGCGCTTAAATCCACATATCGGAATGCAATAATTCAGACGAGTTTATTTTCAAATAAAAAACATGGCGGATCGAGAACGCCATTTTGATTATTTTCTCCGTCAGTGAAAACGGACTGGAGTTGATATTTTTATCTCTCTTTCGGAATTTATTTTAGTAAACTGTTTCAAGCTAATTCTGTAATTTTTATTACTTCAACTTTTTTTTATAACAGACGGTCTTTGTGTGAATAGAAGCGTTTTGGCTTTATGACGGTATCGGATAACCAATATGGCGAATCGTAATTATTTTTGATTAGTAGATTACTTCGAACATTATTAATAACGTTGTAACTCTCGGAGTTAAGAGGTTTACATTTAAAAAAGTTGTAACCAAAATAAAAACCTACCAATTCAGTTTTCAAGACGTTAGTGGAATGCGATTAATCTGTATGCCGCTTCGATTCCCGTTTCAAAGGAACGTAAATTTTCTTTGTTTCGAGTGATGCAATACGTTGTGTAAAAATAAAACTGAAATTGTTTCTTATGGGATGTGAACTCGAATTATTTGTGCGTTGAAAAAAAACAAGTAGCAAATAAGATGTAGGAATTCCAGCGACGGTGAACATTGAAACTATTCTGTTTAAACGCGTCTGTTCAATCGCGTTATTGAGTGGTTCGGGTGCCCATATGTGGTCTTCATCATCAGCTCCACCTCATCAAATGTAACTTTTCGTGAGCAAATACACGAGTTACTATCAAAAATACCTTAATCGCTATACGTGTGGCTATAACATTTGAAGAATTCCGTCAACAACAATTATTTTTTATTTATATATACAAGAAATACAACAACATAACTACTATACGGAACACTAACAACGGATTTTCCGAAACTATAAGACGTATAAACTTAAAATATGGTTGGCATGTTCCTTTTGAAAGATAAGTTAATAATGAGTTTTGAGAAAGGAGTTACGGAAGCCCGCATTTTCCTTTATATCCTTTCTGTAGTCGGGGAAGATACAAGATATTAATTAGGGAGTTTTACTTTTCGTAATATCGTATGCTTAGTGTTAAAGTGGTTGAAAACAACGATCATATTTTTGGACGCGAATCTCAAAAAATGTTTAGCTTGCGATTTCGGCCAATGCTTATCATTTAGTTTCTCCTTAAGCCCAGACCAAAAAGGATTTTATAAGTTTGTCGTGTTGTGAGTATAAGTTTGTCCGTCTGTGGAATTATATCACTCCCTATTTTTTATATATATGGCAGACCAATATTTGCCGGTTCATCTAATGAAAAATAAAAAATAAAAAATTCAAAAGTCAAAACAAACAAAAAATATTTAAATTAATTTAAAGCTGCCACCGGTTCAGAACGTATATTCTACCGAGAAGAACCGGCAAGAAATTCGATAGGTACTCTTTTAAAATTTTGTTAATAAGTACATACATTTAGAAATTACAAATGTGTATATTAAGTCCCGTATGAAATCCAGCTGTACTAAATCTAAATTATGGTCAAAAGAATAAAAAGTATATAATTTATCATCCAAACCTCTGATTGGTATCATAATACTTACTAAAGAATTTTAAAAATGGCGGCAAGATCATCTCCAAGCGTCTTTCAACGATATTAACTGCCCCAAATAACAGGTGCGAAATACAAAATGGCGGGTAATTGATTCGCGCGCAATTTTAACACTTGAAAATCACAATGCCTCGTGGCTTAACAACGGTTTAAGTATCTACAATTTTGCTCCAAATTGATTATACATTTTGATATTAAAAACTGTTTAGGTTGAAATTTCATAAAATCAAAATATGCTTTATTCAAGTAGGCTTTTACAAGCACTTTTGAATCGTCAATACAAAAACAAAAGAAAACTAAACACTAATTAACTAATTAATTTACCACCGGTTCGGAATGTAGATTCTACCGAGAAGAACCGGCAAGAAACTCGATAGTTACTCTTTTAAAAAGTTTTACGATGGGTACATACATTTATGAGTTACAAATATATTAAATACCCTGTGTGAATCCAGATTAAAGTAAATCCAAGCATCTTTATCATCTATATAATTTTGAACAGAATAATAAGTTTTAGCTACTAAGGATTTTTTAATTTGTACATTTGAAATGAAGATACGAGTATATTTAGGTTTTAAAGGTTGCCTATATGTAGTGTTGTAATGATTTTTTATGTTTAAATAGACATTGTTGTTAAGAGTAATCAACTTAAAACTTATAGGGTTGTTTTTTTTTCAGAAGGTTCAACAGTCTTCCTGCGGGTACAAAATTTAATTTGCTTTGTTTTTAATTTACACAAATTTGACTCGTTTTCTATATTAATACGTAATAATAGTGAGGCATTAGTCTGTAAGTTTTAAGGGGTCATTTTCTAATAAACTAATTATCCGATTCTGAAGTAAAAGCTACTTTATATAAAATCATAATAGATTATAATTATATAAAAGCAACATTGTCTATCTGTTTGTTACGGTTCCACACCTAAGCGGCTGAACCAATTTTGATAAATTTTAATACAGATAGGTATAGACTGAACTGAATAATAAAATATAAAAGGCTGTAATAGCGAATGTAACTTAAGACGAAGTCGCGTTATTACGGTGGTATGTAATTGTTACAATAATAAGTAAAACTTTAAAATAAACCGACTTAAAATGCAAAATATGCAATTTCGTTTGCGTGTAAGTCATACTAATTCCAATTATTTTAATTTAAAACACCAAACGATTTCGATGAAGATCTGAAAATCAAAAAATAATTTCTTTCAAATAAAAATTAATAAATGACAAAGTATTTCGGAAAGAACTTCCTTTTTTTAGAATCGCTTCATAAACACACCATACCTAACATACATGGAAAAACAAAAGTCAAAACCCTATATTTCGTAATATAATGACCATAACTTGTAAATCATTTATCGCCACCATAGAAGGCGCAGCGTAATAGATATGTCAATAAGACATTCAGTATACATTTATAGGGAGAAAGTCGGTGTAAAAGTTAGTAATGATGTCAAACTTTATCTTGGAGCAGAAATCGATCATGGTCGCGCACCCTTTGGATCAGAATAATTATTAAGATAAATATTGCAATAAGTATTGAGATATAGTAATTATCATTACGAGCGGAAGTTTAAGTATAATTTGTTTTTAAGTTTCTTGAGATTGTACACAAACTAGACTGAACTGTATTTATATAAATAATACATATGATTCTTAAATATTTATTATGTTAATAATTGAAAATTTAATTAATAAATAAATTTCTACCTCAAGTTATGAATTAGTAAGGATATGATTAAATTTAAATTTTGGTGTTTATAAATAAGTTAGCGTTCACTGTAATTGATCAGGCCATGGGTAAATGTAAATTGTTTTCAGGGACTATTTCTGTGTTACTATTTACACACACACATATGTAATGAAATGTGTGATTTTATTTTTTTGTTAAAATATTATCTATTCTTTTTTTTAGAATTACTGTTTCGTTTTTACTTATTTTTTTTTTAAATTATCTTATAATTGTTAATACAACAATTTGGTTATTCTTCAATCTGAATAAATAGAATTGTTTTTTTTTTTTAATAAATTTGTATTGTTGTTTTTTTTTTAATTATTTCAACTATATTTAGTGTGTAATTGTTATGTAGCTTTTTATTTTGTTTTATGTGACTAATTTTACTTTCTACATCTAGGTCTGCAGTCTTTGTCCTAAATAAAAACTTTCTTTCTTCCTTTAATCTCACTTCTTTCCTATTCCTTTGAGAAACAACGAGTTTCCCATACAATCTTCCATACCTTATTTCAAATTTTATTTGCGAAGACTATATTGTAATTTAATTATATATATTATATTTACCTAACAAAGTATTCAACATCAGCCTATTACAATCTAAAACAATACACACAACATTTTATCGTTTTAATACAACAACATAGACGTAATAAATTGAACGTTTTAAGAGTTTTATCACTTTAGATACGTGCGAACATGGGCCGAGGACAAAGACAATTTCGCGTTACTATGTGGGAATTTGTTGTAAATGCGAAATTATCGTAAAATTCCCGATTTATTACCGGCTTCCAAGTACTGCATAAATCTTACTAGGGCTGTCACATGCAAATTAAAATATTCAATTTGGTTCAATTTAAATTCTACTTCTATTATTAACTAGCTTATGCTCACTGCTTCGATCGCGTAGTATGTTGATTAAAAGTAGCATATGTATTTTTCCGATATATCTCAACCGATGATCGCGAAAACTCTTTTCAAATGCTAGATATGTGTTTAAATTAATCTTGAGCTCTGCGGTGAAGGACAACATTGTGAGGAAACCTGCATGTGCCGGAAGAAATTCTGACACAGCACGCAGATGAATAAAGCTCAAAGCCTTCTTCATAATGGAAGAGTAATTAGTAATTCTTCATAACGTGTGCGAAATCGTGAACAAAAGTATGTATTATAACCGAAGTTTTGGATAAGAACATTATAATTAACTAGTAGTCATCTAGCGGTCAGAATTCGACGGATCACAGATAATCTGTTCTCAATTTAACCACAGACTTTAACATAAACAAAAAAGTATTTATGCGTTTGTGTCAAATACATACAGATGGTGTGTGTAATGTTTTTTATTGGTTAAATGTATTTTAATGTATAGTATTAAAAAAATATTAGCATTCATCTCTTCTTCTATACATATACTATAAGTGTGCCAAATTTCATACTATGGAGTAGTCCGGGCAATTTTCGTAAAAATGGCTACAAAGGTTTTGCTTTACGTATTAATATAATTAAGAATAATTCGTTGCCAACCCTAATCGTCTTGGTCAATCTTGCTCCAAATTTACGATCGATCTTATTACACAAACAATAAAGATCAAAATCG
Source organism: Hypolimnas misippus (assembly GCA_037950945.1). Taxonomy (NCBI): domain Eukaryota; kingdom Metazoa; phylum Arthropoda; class Insecta; order Lepidoptera; family Nymphalidae; genus Hypolimnas; species Hypolimnas misippus. The sequence goes on from JBBEEQ010000026.1 coordinate 938,838, forward strand.
TGTACAATTTATTGTTACACCTTACTAGGCGGACATAAAGTCCATATTTGTACTTAATTTGGTTTATTTTGAATAATTTATGACGCTTTTACGTTCGTTCAGAATATGAAACAATTTAGGTTTCAGCGGCAAGTATTGTAGGAGCCAAGTGTTTTGAAATATCTGACATGGTGCTTCGGAAATGTTCGTGTATATAAATTATTTTAGATATACCAAAAAAAAGAAAACAAAAATACTTATTTCTGTTAACTTGTTAAGTATATATTTTTTGAAAATAAAAAGATTTAAAAACAAAACTATTCTCATCGAAATGTGATAAGATATTATTTTTTATATCATTTGTATTACAGACACAAAATACACCTTTACATAAGCATTTTAAATAACTTTAATTCAAAACAGGAATTTTAAAATATCTATTTGTATCCTTTAAATAAAAGGATTCGCATAAAATAGTTGAGAAACTGTATTTGAATATTCTATATCGTGGTCGCGAGAAAAGAAACACGTACATCCATAACCATAACCATACATTTGAGTAATTTAAACGTATCATACTTATTGTTTACAAATGCACTTTACTTCGGTTCGAAATACATTATAGCAGGGGCCACCAATTAGTTCCATTTGTGGTCCGTTTAAATTCAAATAACCTGTAATATCACCTAGCCAATTTTTAGGTGCTAAATTAGTGTTTCAATTCATCTCGAGCTCGGCGGTGAAGGAAAACATCGTAAGGAAGCCTGCATATGCCGGGACAAAATTCTGACACATGTATATCCGCCAACCCGCAGTGGAGCAGCGTGGATTAAGCTCTATACCTTCTTCTTAATAGGAGAGGAGGCCTTTGCGAGCAGTGGAATATTTACAGGCTGTTACTTCACTTTATCGTTGAGTCAGCAATACAAAACAGTAATATATACATATTAACAATCATAAATCTCTCATTGAAATCGCTAAGTTCATATTTTATTTCCGTTCCGTAAAAACAAAACTTCCGCTGGTATATTTATTTGTTATCACAGTTTGGACGAGCTTACGAAGCTTTATTTTCGTGCGAGACGCGGGAAGCTCGTATTGATAAGCTTGCGCGCGATGTATTTATGTTACAAATGATTATTTTAACTGACTTCCTAAAAAATTTCGCAATTCGTCGGAGACGTTGATTATTATATATTGTCTATTATATATTATCGTATATTTTACGTGTTTTTAATTGCTAACAATACCCCAAATGATAGTGACAATTTTCGAACAATTTGTTTTTATTATAATATTTCATGATAAAATATGATTCAGTTCAATCATTCAATCGAAAGTTAAACTAAAACTGATCTAACTCTTATGTTAAGAAATACGCCATATTGGTCTTCTAAATAAGACAAGCAAAGAAACATAGACTATACATTTATAAAAAACATGTATATGTGTGTGTGTGTGTGTGTGCGTGTTTTTTTACATATTCTAAATAACGGGTCTTATTGCTATAATTAATAGTAAAATATATTTTTTATTATTTACGACGAAATTAATGACGAAATATTTAGAATTAATACTTAATATTATAAATATAAAAGTTCAAAAAATTTTACGCTTGAATACATAACAAACAGATAAACAGAGTTCACATTTATAACATTAGCATATAATGAATAAAAGTAAAAATATATATTACGTATATAATATTGGTATTACATCTACAAAAGTCATAATGCAGTAAACTCTAAAGCGATATCCTTCACATAATTTATTTCCTAACAGCCATTATTATTGACAAATAGCTTAATATAACGATACAGATACTTGCTTGAATATATATTGGTGTTTTCTATGTTAACTATAAAACTATTCGTGTAGAACGGTTTTACCTACGTCTTTTGTACTTGTATATAATTTTGCCATTGTAGTGTGATATTATATACATGCTGATAAGCAATAATGTGACAACCCTAAACGTCGAATTCGGAGATATCGATGTATTCTGAAAATACATGATTTAATAAAAAAAAATAAGTACGGAAAAAAGATTGATTTGATGTTTCGAATATTGCAATATGCAATAATCTCATATAGTTGAAAAACTTTTCATTAGATAAAACTTTTTTTTATGTCAATATGCTAATTCTCTAGACATTTCATCAAAATAGAAAATAATACATGGATATATACGTCTTCAAATAAATTCATTAAGAATATGTTTCACATATAACCCATACCCAAATAGATGTAACTTTAACGAAATGCTTTAAAATTTCGCGATTTATAGTATTCATATTTTATACAACGTTTACCATTTTAGGAAAATAATTTGAAATGAATCGTTCAATTTTAAATTAAAAACATTATCTATTGTTATTTTAACTTTTAGTCCACTTTAACATTTACTGTCTTGTTGATGTATTGCTTACTTTAGATTTTCTTCACGTTTTTTTATACTGACTTCATTAAACTGTGACCTTAATGTGAGTGAGAATCATGTGATGTAATTGCGCTTTCAAAAATGTATTGACACATATGATTAAGAGTTTAAACTTCGTCACAGAACTATTTAATAGATTTTACCTGTTTTGTGAACCATAGATAAATAAATAAATATTAAATCGCGATAACTAATGGTAGTAATACCTTTTTATTACCCGACGTTTCGACGAAGTTGCATCCGTCGCAGTCACGAGCTGAGAGTCAGCTAACGAATTATATTTTGATGTTGAATAAAATGTCCCTTAACGTTATGTAACTGATGCCTTATTAAAAATAGGAATAAAGAAAAAAAAACAGTCTTGGATGTTATAGGCATTAAATTTTAAATAACTCGACGGACAAAATACATCGTTCCGGTTAAACATCGCGTGCATTCCAACCATTTATTGTATTTCAAATACATGTACGACGTTTTAACTAGTTATTTTAATGGAATTATGTTAAAAATATCATTTCTAATTAAGTTGAACATTATTTTAATAATATATATCATATTCGTTGCTCGTACCGTCGTATGAGATCTATTAATTAAGATTTATTCCGTTTTTTATCCGACTACGGCGAAGCCAAAAGGGTAATGACTTTGGTCTATGTATGAGTGTATGTGCTTAAATGATTGAGGTCTACATAGTTTCGTAATAATGGCCCGTGTGACACAGACTATATATAAATTTTACCGTCGGGTTATAGATTTTTAAATTTCATGGATTATTATTTTAGGATATTATTTAATCAAATATATATTTTTAAATTTGAATAATCGTTAGATCGTTGAACAAACAAACCTTCAGTTTTGTATATAGTAGATAAAAATATTACAAATAATATAGGTAAATCATTTTAGTGTAACAAAAATTTAAAAAAAAAGCTCCCGCCGACTATATTTTTAAAAAATAGAGAAAAGAGATCATGATCTTGAAATAGCTGGACCAATTTTGGTAGACATACCTAAGAAACCTCTTTCAAATGAAAAAGTGCATCCAAATCGATTCACCTATTTAGGAGCTACGATGCCACAGACACACATAGCTGTCAAACATATAACACCATTTTATGCGTCGGGGGTTAAAACGAAATAGTGACTTTCAAAATTTACTTTTGTAGCTTACTGTACATATTTTAAAATACGCTAAATACATTACTCAACTTACATCGTTATAGTCGGTTCAAAGCACACACAAACACGTTTAAACCCGCTTCACAGTATTTTCTAAGTGCAGACGTGGGGACAACTTAATTGTTTGATTATTAATGTATTTGCACTAAGTAATACATGGTTCTCACTTAACAATTTACTGCATGATTTGAAGTACAATGTAAAGAAAAAACATCTTAAAAGTAAATTAAATTACGCGTGACAATATTGTAACTATATAAAGAATATAATTATTACGCAGCAGTAAAGCACACACACACACACACACAAATGCACACATATGAATGCTGATAAGCAATAATGTGACAACCCACAAAAAGTCAAATTCGGAGATATTTATGTATTGTGATACTACATCACCTATTTCACATTATTAAAATAATCGAAATCATATCAAACTAAATAAGGACGAAAAAAAGTTTCCGAATGAATTGGTTCGAATTTCAAGTGTGTCCTATATTTTGTATTTATGCAATAATCTCAAATATTTGAAAAACTTAAACTCAAACTCAAACTCAAAATATACTTTATTCAAATGGGCTTTAACAGCACTTTCGAATCGTCAAGTTACATGTCATATTTTCATTTTTAATTTTTATAAAGCTACCACCGGTTCGGAATGTAGTCTCTACCGAGAAGAACCGGCAAGAAACTCGATAGTAACTCTTTTAAAATCATTTATACATAATGTATTTTTATTACATTTTAATTATGTTATCCGGATAGAAAATCAACGCTTATCAAATCCACGCCTTTTTGTCTTCAAAATATTCTTGTATGGTATAATATGCTTTATTTATTAAAGATTTTTTAACGTAGGCTTTAAACTTATTAAGTGGCAAATGTAAAACTTATTATTAGATAACATATTACTTATATCAATCTGCTTTTAATTCATAATAGCTTTTTACAAAATAGAAAAGACAAGATGGATATATACGTCTTCAAGCAAATTTGTTAACAATTTGACATCTTTAAACGCCATTTTCTTAAAATGAAGTCCGTTTGACTTGACACATTATTGCTTACCAGCGTCCATATATCAATTACACATAAAGTAAAGTAAAAGCCTGTAAATGTCCCACTGCTGGGAAAAGGTCTCCTCTCCTATTAAGGAGAGGTCCGGGTTGGCGGATATACATATATCGGAATTTCTCCCGGCTCATGCAGGTTTCCGCACACTGATTTTATACGAGAAGGATAAAATAAATCCACGTGTAGCAATTGTATCCTCCATGTTGTTTAAAACAACGGTAGGAATGCGTACAGCATTTAATATTAAAACAATAGGTGTCGCAGAGGATAATACCACGCCTAAGGATCTTATTGTAATGTATTGTGGTGTAAATAAAAAATATTTGGACATAATTTTTTTTTATTTGGCTAGATATAATTTTCTTATAAATGTTAACAGACAAAAATTTTAAACATTCTGTTTTTTTTTTTTAATTTTGTATATATACTTTCGTATTCATTTGGTTTAATATAGATTGGTTGCCCGAAATATATATTAATTTGCATCTCAATTAAACAATGAAAGTTTACAAACAGAATTTATTTACAAAATAGTATTTGTATTATGTTGTAACCAAGTGACCTACATCCTGAATATTGTATGCTAATAATTAGCGGAATTCAAACGCCTTGCCCCATTGAGTTTGTTTTGCTCGTTACAATAATAACTCAGAGCTAGAATACCGGGCTGTGGCGATTTGGATCGGTTTATTAATAAGTAAAATCCTGTTTTAGGGAAACTAGCTTGTTCCTATTATAATAAATATAGTCGATTGGCTTTTGCTGTAGATTTTGTTACGCCAGTTTGTTAGAGCCGAGATGGCCTAGTGGTTAGAATACGTCGATCTCAACCGATGATCGTGGATTCAAACCCTGGCTAGCACCGCTGATTTTTCAAGTGCTAAATTAGTGTTTAAATTCATCTCGAGCTCGGCGGTGAAGGAAAACATCGTGAAACCTGCATGTGCCGGGAGAAATTCTGACTCATGTATATCCGCCAACCAGCAGTGGAGCAGCGTGGTGGATTAAGCTCTAAACCTTCTCCTTAATAGGGGAGGAGGCCTTTGCCCAGCAGTGGGATATTTACAGGCTGTTACTTTACTTTTTACTTACTTTTTGTTACGCCGGACGATCGTGACAGGCAAGATTGTAAATAACTGCCTAAAAGTTATTTTCAATCTTCGAGAAGTAATGAATTGAAAATAATCAAAAATCCGACTGCGAAATAAGACCATAGAATTACTAACCAAGATATTTTTGATAATAAGGTCAGTTTACATGTGAAAGCAACTCGCAGACATCATATTACTGACTAGTTGGTCCCACGACTTCTTCAGCAAAAAATAACTTTAGCTATCTGCGAGTGAAATTCTTGTCAAAATATGTAGGTCCAACCGTTTAAGTAATTAGCCGAAACAAACAGACGGACGGACAGACAGACAAAATTTTTTAAATTTGTTTTTTGATGTATGCATATTACCGCATATAATTTTATATGTATGAAGTGAAAAGCTGTTAATTTCAAATTACAAGCAGAGACTTACATTTATTTATTACTATACATTTTAATTAAATTAGCCATTGTTACCTACAATAAAAATTAATAGACATAATAGATTTATCCCAGGAAGTGAATTGATTCCCATTAGATAATTAAAACTTTATTCTATCAGATCCAATATACTTTATAATATAATACGTTAATCATAGCATAAATTACTTCTATATAATTATTAGTTATCGTACAATGAAAGGTAAAATGCCCGTAAATCAATACTTTATGCCAAGAACTTTCTATTTCAAAACTTTCATTTGGCTATTATTTAATAACTGTTTCTTGTTTTCTATGTAAGCTATACTATAAAGTATAATATATAAATCTCATAACAAAGCATGCCTAGTTGTAAGCATTCCGAGTACTACTATATGACGTCACCAAAAATTAAAAATGGCGTATAGTGTACGCTATATTGTAAATTGCATCTTGACTTTGTTTTTTTACAGAATGCTTGGTTGTCTATTGTCAAAAATCCAAGAACAATATTCACATAAACATATCTTGAAAACTAGTTTTATTTTTTAATTTTTTATTCTTACTTCTGTGCTATTAACTAAAATATTAATAACGTTCAAAATATAGGAACTGTTTTCATACGCCCATCAGATTACTATCAAATGAAATATTCGACAAGTGCCAAAACGAATATAACTTGACATTTCTAAAATACTAGCAACATGGCCCGGCTTCGCTCCAGTTTCGTTCAGTTCCAAAACTATCGTCTGACGCAATGGTTGACAAATGTATCAGGGGATCCGCGTTCGATTATATCTGTTAAAAAAAATACTAATATTGCATCATGTTTAACTTTAGCAATCATATTCGACATGTCTTTTGGCAGGTCGCTCTCAACTTGCCACTCGTGTCATGTCAGAATTAGTTCTAGCTTATTTTAAGAGAACTAGAAGCCTAAGCCCCATTATTAATTCCCCATTACTTCCATAACTTTCTACTCCTCATTATCCCTTAAAAAAAGCAAAGTTAGCGAAAGATCTCCTCTCCTTGTAATGAGAAGATTTTGGAGTAAGCTACGCTGCTTCACTGCGGGCTGGCGGATATATGTACATGTCTCAGAATTTCTTTCGACATAGCAGGTTTCCTACGATGTTTTCCTTCACCGAACACGAGATGAATTTAAACACAAATTTGTACACTTGTACACCCAACGATGCTAGTCGCGATTATCGGTTGAGGTCGTCGTGCTCAAACCACTAGGACCCATCTACCATCACGACTTTCGTACTCCTCTATAAATCAAAAACTATTTATTTTATGACTCAACCGCACTTATGATTCCTTCAGTTGAATGTTCATAGGAGGTGAAGAATGCTTACCTGGTGGTGACCCTGTTTGTTTGTCCGCTGTATTCATAAAAATCTACTTAAGACTTTCGTCAAGTAAATAGCATAATTATCAAGCTGCATGCTATATCTTTAGCTTAAAAAGACTATAAGCTTTACTCACCTAGTAAACTCAAGCTGGCTATCCAGCTAGCTTGCTGGTCACTGACGGTGAAGGAATCGTTATGATGCCTGGCATCCTGCATGGACGCTATCGCTGGTGACATGTACCCCTTGCTCAGACCAGCGGCGAAGGGACCGAGGGACACTGCCAGGGCCGCCAGGATCTAGGGAAAGGTGAATAAGTTAGAACTATGTTTAAAAGAGTAATCAAATATATACAGATTAAATATGCACTGATATATAGTGAGATAGAGTGTAGAAAAATTAAAAATTCGACTGCGCGTAAAAAAAGTTAAATGACCAATGACATTCCATCAAGACGTGTCTAATAACGTTTAATTATCAAAATCGGTTAAGCCTTTAAATAGTTACGAGTGAACAAGAGAACGGACACACAAGTCAAACACATAACCCTCCCATTTGGTTTCTCCGCAGTCGAGTAAATCATGGATACAATTAATACAATTAATTCGTCTATTAATAGATAAGTATAGTATAGTAAATAGAATCTAATCGTGATGGTATATCAATCAGAGTGATGTAACGGAGATGTTGTTCAGGCTGCATTCGATGTAGATCGATCAATGTTTCAAGCGTCATGTAAGTGCGATAATGGATGTTAGGGATGTACCTGGTTTGATCGATATTTGCTTTTATGTAACTATTTGTTGGATGTTCATCGAAATAGGGTTGTGATTTTGTTGTTAATTATATATGTACTAGCTGCTTCGTGTGATTTGTCTCACGGTTACGGTTACCGCTTCGATAATCGTAGCGTGAAGTAATATAGCCTATAACTATTCTCAATAAGTAAAAATATATTTTTTTTAAATCGGATCAGTAGTTTCAGGGATTACCACCTATATATAAATATTATACATATTTTACCTCTTTATAATATTCGTATAGACTTATTTTAATAAAATTATGTATTGTTTATTTATAGGTTGGCATGAATATTGCTTGTAAGTATTAAGCTTATGGTTGCAAGTTCGATTTATATGAAAAAACACAAGATTGCTTTGTCTTAAATGTAAAACGTTATTTTACAGATAAATAGAAAAATGTTTGTAAATTGGCGATTTCAAAGTGTCAAAAAGTGTATTTGATATTAAAAATCCTTTAAATTGTTTGTCTATATTTTATAGGTTTGTATAATATAATTTAATATTTTTGAGATAAAGGATTATACTAAATGCATTTTTTGAGTTAAAAATTAAACCCTTAAAATTTTAGTGAGCTATAAATAACGTAATAACTAACACAATTATCGAACCCATCGAAATACTTAGTAATTTTTATTTATAATAATAAAATTAAGAATAGCACGATCTGATAATTACTAATTAAGATATAAAAAATCTATAAACACGTATAGATTACTAATTAATATAAAACATGAATTTTCACTTAAACGAAGATCTTTATAACATTATAATTAAACAAAAATAACCAGAGCGGAAGGCATTAAAAACACATTAAGTCGTAAAAGAGTTTTCTATTAAATAAATCAACTAATCAATCTCTATAATATCTTTTTTACGAACCCGGAAGCGACACATCACTAATCTCTATTGCTATGCCACGTTTAGATAGTTGGACGAATTCGATAGATAACCATCCGAATAATTCGGATACGAAGACCGAAATATATGCCCCGTTTACATATTCATCTCTTAACATAAAGATCGTTTTCTATGTGTTAGTCTTACAAAAACTCTTGCAAAAATTCAAATCATAATTAGTAATTTTCGGTATTAGAAAATCCAATGACTATTCTCACGAGTAAACACGAATAATCATTTTATACTCTCTAAGTACATAACGGAACGAACTGGCCGAATAATTAAGAAACAAAGCGTTGAGATATAAAACTTATACCTTTTTGTAAAACCACTTTCAACCACTTTCAAGGGCAATGTAGATAGGTACGTAACTTCGTTTACATCAGTAAGAAATCTTAAAACCGATTTTGATGAAAATTCTACACAACTAATTAAAAAATATACTTTTTCAGACAAGAATATACTTTTTCAGACAACCTAAACCCGTGAAGCCATTTTTAAGAAATTGTAAAACATATGTAAGTCACTAACGGACCTACTTATCCTTATAACCAGCTGATAATGACTGATACATATAATTTCCTATTTAAGGTAAGTAATTTGTCGAATAGCTCTTGTAAATAACAAAACGTAACATTTTACGTCATTTCTATTCGTGTTAATTCGGCGCGTGTCTGAACCAGCCACAGTACATTCAAGGGATCAATGCCCGGCACACTGCCTCAGTTTCCACACCAAATATAGGTCTATTTATCAAACGAAAATAGATCATATTCCCTTCACAATACGATCGTAATACCATATTTATATTGACGCTTATGTATTATAGGTTATAAAATTTGTATATAAATTTTATTAGTAATTGCGTCAATAAACCATTCAGGAAGTTAATTTTAATATTTCACTCGCTAAAACGATTTAGCTGTGAATATTATTTGTTATAGATATAATTAATTATCATAGAATACAGAATATAAAAAGCTATTATTTTACTGAGTTTTATATAAAATGTTTAGAAAAGTAATGAAAAAATGGTGAAGATATTAAATTACTCTTCAAACAACGAATTCATTATACATTAAAAAATCCTTCATAGCAAACACATATAATTCTGTACATTATTATATAGATGATAAAGATACTTGGATTTAGTATAAGCTGGATTCACACAGCGTATTTAATATATTTTTAACTCTTAAATATATGTATTTTAAAACATTTTAAAACAGTACCGAGTTTCTTGTCGTTCTTCTCGGTAGAATCTGCATTCTGAATCTGTGGTAAATATATCATTTTTTTTTATTTCTGTATTGACGATTCAAAAGTGCTTGTAAGAGCATACTCGAATCAAGTACATTTTGATTTTGATTTATAGTTACCTAACTATATATTTATACATTTTAAGGAAGCCGGAAGCCTAACCCCGTCCCCATCCTAACTTCCTATTCCGTTTAATCCATTATTCCTTCGCTGGCAACGTTTGTGTCTCCTCTGCAAATGCCTATCGGCGACGGTGATCACTTTACATCAGTTTACCCGACTGCTCGTTTGTCCGCTATCTTTAACCGACTTAAAGAAATATATATACTGTATAAATATACATACATACATACATAAATACGGGATTATTTATGTATGTATGTATGTGAGTGTTTATGGCGACGATTTTCTAAAAAACTACAGTTCCCATTTGGTCGGAATATTCGCTATTTAAATATATATATTTTAATGAAGGTTTTAATATATAATGTATTAGAATGTATTTAAAATCTTCGGTAATAAAAGGAACTGTAAATAACTTACAGCAAATGTCTATGTATGTCTATAAGAACAATTCTAATTGAAGTTATACATTTTTCTACGAAAACAGTTACCATAATAAAAAAAAATTAATAAGTCATATCACTTTCGTTATCGTCTGTTCTATGTTATAATCGGCAAAGAAATAGATACAGAATTATCTTAATAATGTCAATATATCAACGTAGACAATTAATTGACGCCCTGAAATACCGTTAAGGTATAAGTCTACTAGTCCCTAATTTATTCTTTATGAAATGGAGGTCAAGCGGGAAACAAAATAATAGTCAGCTTATGTTTTTACTTGGCGTGTTCAAATTAAGTCTTCCTAGTACTAATTGGACGCTGATAAGCAATACTGTGTCAAGCCACACGGACTCCATTTTGAGAAAATGGCGTCTAAAGATGTGAAACCTATTCTTAACAAATATGTTTGAAGAAGTATATATCCATCTTTTCTTTTCTTTGATGATAAAAGGTATAATTAATTAAAAGCAGATTGATATATTTAATAATTATCCAATAAATTTTTTTTCAAATATTTAAAATTATTGTATAAATTGGAAAATATGGAACGCACTTGGAAATCGAAACAATTAATTAAGAAACTTTTTTCCGTACTTATTTAGTTTATATGACTTGATTTTTTTAATCATGTTAAATAGGTGATGCAGTATCAAAATATATCAATATCCCCGAATTAGACTTTTTGTGGGTTGACACATTATTGCTTATCAGCATCCAATTAATACTAACTAATACCAACTAACCTAACTGAATACTGACTGATCACTCCTTCGTATTGCATGCGCTTCTATAGGTACGTTTTGTCCAGTAGTGTTTGTTACATACATGATACACTACACACACTACTACAATTATTGTGTCCCTGCATACGAGATTAATTCTCTTAATTATAATAAATTTGGGTATATTTATGGAGTTAGTAGGTATATTGGAATATTTGGGATATTTTCCTGAAGATGTTTGTGATAATGCAGATGTAACCAGTTAATATTAGTATACTACCCAATGGTAGTAAAACCCAATAATAACAATTTGACTGTGCCACAATCTATATATATAAAATCGAAAGGTCACTCACTCTCTCATCACGAAATCTTAGAAATTACAAGTGCTAGGAGTTTCAAATTTTGAATAGGGGTTCTTTTGGAACGTAGATGCTCATTAAAACGGGATTTTGCAAAATTCGACCCCTAAGACCCGTCTAGACGGGTAGGGTAGTCTACCCGTGACCACGAACGCTGCAAAGTGCTCGAAACGTCGGGATGATAAAAATAATTAATATACGCGATTTAAATCCGTTTAAAATAGTTTTATTTCAATGAATAATAATCGCGAAAATCTAAGACAACGATAGACAATATTTATATAGTTTCTTAGACAAATATTTGTGGACAGAATAAAAATAACCTCAACTAAGAATCGAACCTGCGACCATCGCCGGTGAAAGCAATTACTGTAAATAAGCTAGAATGACGTCTTTTCAAATTCTAACTTTCTAAGAAAGTTAATAGGCCGAGTTAATAAAATTTTGATTGTTATCGCTATTACAATTATAAGTATGTACTTATTTATATATAAGTAGAAAGTAAATATATTTTTGCAATGAAACTTTGATAGTTGAGTAAGGTATTTTTTTAGATCATACTATTTTCTTCAATCAATTAGTTATTATAATTTAACTTGTTAAATTTAATATACTAGCTGTTCCTTGCAGTTTCACTCGGGTTTATGGTTACTGCTTCGCTCCTATAAGCTGTAGCGTGATGTAATATAGCCTTCCTCAATAAATAAACTATCTAACACAAAAATATTTTTTTCAATTATAACCAGTAGTTCTTGACAAACCGCGTTCAACCAAACAAACAAATTCTTCACCTTTATAATATTAGTATAGATTAAGACGAATCATTCTAAGTGAATTCGAGTCGATTAGACCACCAGAAGATACATAATCCTTTCAACGCTTAAAAAAGACCTGATAACGTTCAAACGAATTGATCTCCATAAATCATTGCTAAGAATCATCTCGATTACATGAGCTTTCAAACAAAAAAATCGCATCATAATCGTTCCATTAGTTAGTGAGATACGATGCCACAGATAGATGCATACGTCAAACATGTAACATAATAATTTGGGGGTTATCAAGCGAGTGTATAGACACCTTTCCGTCAAAGGCCGGCACCGCACCCGCACCGCCCCTGGTGTTGCAGATGTCCGGGCGATAGTAACCATCAGATGGTACTATTTGTTTGTTTGTCCCCCTTTTTTGGTTTTAATAAATAAGTATTAATATAAAATCAAATCAAATTTAGCTTTATTCAAGTAGGCTTTTACAAGCACTTTTGAGTCGTAAATACAAAAACAAAAAGAAAACAAAAAACTAATTTAATGAATTTACCACCGGTTCGGAATGTAGATTCTACCGAGAAGAACCGGCAAGAAACTCGATAGTTACTCTTTTAAAAAGTTTTACGATGAGTACATACATTTATGAGTTACAAATATATTAAATACCCTGTGTGAATCCAGCTTATACTAAATCTAAACATCTATATCATCTATATAATCTTGAACAGAGTAATACGATTTAGCTACTGAGGATTTTTTAATATGTACTTTAAATTTCTTATTTGTAAAGTGTGACATAAAAGAACTCGTATGAAAGAGTCATTGGCTTCAACTATTATATATTATCTATTGAATTGTACATCAAATGGCTTCAATGGACTTCGTTTCAATTAAGAGAATCCATGCGGTTTTCCCATTTGCTCAGTTAATTAGCTTCATCTGAACAAAAAACATTCATATTGTCGTACACTTTGAGTTTGTCATTAAAACATTCCATTGAATTATAAGCTTTAATTAATTAAAACAATATGGGTGCGTAAATTGTTTTATAGTGTTTTAGATTGTGAATTACAGAATTTTGTTTTCAGACTTTTATAAAGATTTTTTGGTCAATGGCTTTTAGTTGTGCCAATTAGACACATGTTATTTCGCCAATGTCACGTGGAATTGAGAAAACAAGATGGAGATTGATCGGTGCGTGATCATTGCTTTTCATCATTTCATTTGAAGTATTTTGACAGGAACAGCTTTTGTATTGTCTATTTTTTTATTTGTCTTATTTTTCCAACAAATATGACGTATTTCTAACCCCACATAAGAATTAGAGTTGAGAAATTATCGATCGAATGATTGTAATGAACCATTTTTTATAATGAAAAATTGTAATGACAAAACATGTTCGAAAATTCGTGATTATCGTTCTAAGTATTGAAAAATGGACTATAAGGTAATCTAGGTAATTGTTACCAGGTTACAGAATTGTTTTTATGCCAATTACGAGCGTAAAAGTTACAAATTAATGTAATTCTCGTTTAAGCAATACTAATAGACTTCTTTTTAAAAATAAACCGATTTTTTAACCTAAAATACGCAATTCAATTCCCATTACTTTAATTCAAAATTAAACTACTCAACTGATTTTGTTAAAAACTCTACGGAACAATATAAAATATATCAACATGGGTTCAAAACCATACAAAACCCTATGTAAAAATTGAGAACCTACTCGTTTTTGAAGTTGGTAGAAAATATACAAATTAGTATTAAACATTCTATCGATGTCATTGTAATGTATATAACTTAAGAAATTTCAGAAACTACAAGGAGTTTCAAATTTTATATGTGGGTTAAGACGTCGGTAATCACTAAGATAGGATTTTGCAAAATTCGACCCCTAAAGTATAAATCAGGGGATGCAAGATGATGATTATTTAAACGCGACATAAAGAATAAATTAACAATATTAATTATTCCTTTAAAAGTTTTACTATCAATGTATAACTTCATTAAAAAATTTATATGATATAATAGCTCGACGCGGACAAACATAGCTACATACATACATTGCAAGTTTAAAAAAAGCTTGTAAACAAAAAGAACTACTAACCTTTCTAACTTTATAATTTCGAGTTTGTTTATTTGTGTGTGTTTTTGTGTGTAACGCTTTCAACTCTAGCCTTCGTCTTCACGCCTTAACCACTCAATATCATCAATTACACACACGTTCTCAAAGGTACACATAAGGACATACGGAACTTGAATCCAGAAAAAGAACTAATATTCCCGAAAGACAGACGTTGGCGCAGTGGTCACTGCAACTGATAGAAGCGCTTACATTCGCGGATTCGAGCCCCGCTCACGACAAACGGGTGTATTGATCATACTGGTGATTGTCGTGGTATGTGTGTCTGTGTTTCCGGACCCGGACACGGGATTATGAGATCCTCATAGGGACCGTTATGTGTGATCATATTTATTTATATATTTATACCTGCAGTCTGCGGTCAAAAATATATTTAATAAAGCAAACGAAAAGATAAAAGCTAGTATACAAGAAAAAAATATATATGTATTCAACAAGCAGTAAAGAGCTAATGACGTTAAAACGCCTAATCATATCTTCGTACTATCAACTATCACACATCAGCTTTCAAATAGAAAACAACCACATCAAAATCAGTCTACCAGGATCTGAGATCTTAATTGGGGCGTTGAATGTGATGTATTTATTATTATTATTTAACATAATAAAGAGCCGAGATAGTCTAGTGGTTAGAACACGTCGATCTCAACCGATGATCGCGGGTTCAAACCCCAGCTGGCACCACCTATTTTTCAAGTGCTAAATTAGTATTTAAATTCATCTCGAGCTCGGCGGTAAAGGAAAATATCTTGATGAAATGTGCATGTGTCGGCAGAAATTCTGACACATGTATATCCGCCCCGCACTGGAGCAGCGTGGTGGATTAAGCTCTAAACTTTCTCCTTAATAGGAGAGGAGGCCTTTGCCCAGCAGTGGGATATAACCAGGCTGTTACTTTACTACTTATTAATATAAAAAAACCTTACCTGTCGTCTATAGCCCTGCTTCCCGTCTTCGCCCCTCATCATCATGATCCTCGTCTCCGGCGTAATGTTCGTCATTTTACCTAAGCACTCCTTTTCACTCATAAACACTGTTGTTATTACACTTTCACTGTTAATTCACTTCACTGTGAGCTTCTCGCTTGGAGAATCTCAGTCGGACATATTATCTGAAACAAATTATAAATCTATTATTAAACGTAATTTATAAGAATTAAAAAAAGTAAACTGACGTCAAAAGTAACATACGTCATTTTTCTTACTTGACCGTTTGATTTTAAATCAAAAACTACTGAACTGATTTTTGATGAAAATATATGAGAACAATCGGAAAGACCTTCATACCGGTCCAGCTCTTTTCGAGTGTTCGATAAACATACATTTAAAGTCTCCGAAGAATTGGAGAACCTCCTTTTGGGAAGTCGGATATAATATTATTTTATGCTATTAAAGAAAAAGTTAACAAATTGAAACGAACTTTTTTCTGTAACTACAAAACAAAAGTAAATGTCAGCATGTTTATAGTAATTTACTCAATTTTATATTTGCTTTAAATTATAAACTAAAAAATAATATACAGTTAAATTTTTTGTATTTTCTTTAGAATCGTCAGCAGTCTCCTGAGAAAAAAAAAACATTTAAAAGGTTCAGCGATACGAGTTAAACAAATCATTCTTAACGCGGAGAGTTAATGTGTTTTTCACACAGTCATCTATCATATGTTATAAATATGACGAATACGAGAAAATTAAAAAAAAAAACTTTTTCTATACTATAAAATTCAATTATTTATTGCTCTGTAACTGACTGTTACACTCCTACGCGATATATGTCTTCTCGAAACTTAATAGTTAAAAACCATTTCTAAATGGCTTAAAAAAATAAAAACCTATTTTCTATTAAATTTTCCGTAATTAAATACACCGAGTAATTATAAACACACAATCCTACATAACACTAATAAAAAAAGGAAAAAAAATGAAATTAAAAAAAAAACTTACATTAAAAAAATAAAATACTCAAAAAAAAAATTAACTCATTAACATAGCACACATAAAAATATCAGATAAAACTTTTCACTTCACGCGCGTTACAATATTATTGTCACATTAATTTATCGTTAAAAATTCACAGACCAATCCTAGTGTCCCGCTTGAAGTGTGAATTGTAACTGAGATGGGCAGATCGCCTCAAGTTAACAATGAATTGATAGACAAAAGCATAAGTGGTCTCGTCACCATTCGTCAGCTTGTCAAAATAATGGCTCCATTTTTGTCAACAGATTATTGTTTTTTATCCATTTTTATACCATAAGAAGTTAATTTTGATGTTTTGGGAGTTACTCATTGTTCGTTTGAATAGATTTTACGATTTGCATTAAAATTGAAAATCAAAAAACCGATAATCTATTCATATACATTTCAACGAGCACCAACACGATACCTCTGCTGTAAGATGATGAGGAGTTGTCTTCGTCTTTGAATCTTGGCTGTAGCATCAGACCAAGAATTCCATAATTTTGCATAGTTATGTTAAATGCATAAGTGTTTAAAATTTTAGGTCGCACATATGATTGAAAGTAAATCAAATATTTATTGTGCATCTAAGATTCCTACCGCAGTTGAGAAGAAAAGAGATCTTGAAATGGCTGGACCGATTTTGGTATAATATGTCTAAGAACTATCGCTAGGAAACCCTCTTTCAAATGGAAAAATCCAAATCGTTTCACCTATTTAGGACCTACGGTTCTACAGACAGACACTCATAGCGGTCAAACTTATAATACCCTTATTTTTGCGTCGGGGGTGGTACCTGATGGTAAGTGGTTATTGTCGCTATGGATTTGCAACATTAAGGAAGTTGTTCATAAAGTAATGACACGCGCTGATTAAAAGTGTATAAAATAAAATAAATAAAATAAAGTAAGTAATTCTTTTGTTGGGAGATGTATAAGATTTTACAACAGTATCCCAGAAAACGTTCAAAATTCTTCTACAACAAAGTTCAAAAATATTATAAAGACACGTTTGTGTGCTAGAGGATATTATGACATCAATACATACACGACTTTGTACCACACATACACACCATGGGAATAAGGCGATCGCTTCCAATACATTTTATAATTTGTAATAAATTTTGAAATTGTTGCAAAAAAAAAACCGACAGACAAACATTTTTTAAATTGATCTTTTATGTAAGTGTCGTATATACTTTCATATCCATTCAATGAAAAGCTATTAATATGAACAAAACAGACACTTATCAGATGATTTGAAAATCAACATAATTATTATTATTCAATAGAAATATGATCCGTATATAGATAGAATGTAATCAAAGAGCTGACATGCTAATAAAACCGCGGCCATTAGTGCAATGAGTTCGTTAAGTACGCTCAAGTGCTAGAACCAATAACTACAGTGTTAATTTTGTTTGTTAACTTTAATAATCATTAGTTAATTATCATTTGTTTACTAAAACTGTTTTTTATAGCTTTTTATTTATTTTTAATACTTGTTTACATAATTAAACGCTACTCATAAGTATATAATTATTTTTTAAGCAAAATTACAAACAACGATCTTTAAATTCTTTTTTTTTTAAGTTTATTATTGACATAAATAATAGATAAAAAGTTGAATAAAGTTTTGTTATGATTTTTTTACTTTTTCCCTTTTTTGTGTATAGTAAATATATGTACAATATATATAATAATATAATAAATATATTATAAACGTAGTGTAGGTAGTTCTTAGATTAATATAATGCTTCCAGTAAGTTTAGGATTATATGTATATAAATTGATTTATAAAAACATAATTTATTGAATGATCTTTATAATTTAAATGCTACTTTTATTTATATATGATATTCACACGGACTAATTCAAATAATGTAATTAGTGAATTGTTATCACTAGATAAAATTTTTAGGTTAGGTTTTACTAATCATTTTTGAAATTGTAACTTTTTGTTTAAAAAGTTCACACAATTAACAATGAATTGCATTGTCTATTCTTAGTGATCACATAGACACGATGAGTCAAGTCTGTTTATCTTTTTAAAATAATTTATGGGCTACGAAACTGTAGAATTGGTAAATTAATACACATTTTTTTATTAACAATCACGCATAACCATTTGACTTTTTCGTAACCGCGATAGTTTCATTTCTTGACATTCAAAAAGATAACGTAAATTCCTATTTTGAATAAAAATATTTTGATTTCGTTTGATTTAGTTAATTGTGTTATGTACTGGATCATTAATAATATTATGAATGTAATTTTTATCGTGTTTGTCTGCTTTCTATGTTTCCACCGTGAAAGACCAAATTATATTTTTATTCAACATAAAAAGAAACGAAAGATTCTTTGATTATTTTAAGAATAATACTAATGAAAATAATCAATTTCATTAATATTATTAACATAGTTAGAATTATTCCCATGCTTCCGGTTAAAATCAATAATATATGTTTCGGGGTTACGTCAAAGAACGGATAGGAAACATCGAATAAACACATGAATTCTAAAAGCTAGGCTTCGTTCTTAATTATAAACAACTATTTTCAGCTCATAGACCAGTATTGACGCAGTTTATAGAGCGTGTAGTCCAGGGCAATGCTTATATGCTATTATAGCTATCTTACATCCTATCCTACGAAAATCGAAAATGTTTTGTTTTCATACAAAAACTACTGGACAGATTTTGTTGAAAGACGACAGTAGTCATATAGAGTACATTTTATCTACGTATCACACGCGAGCGGATGCTATATAAATGTGCCTTGTTTTAGCTAATTCATTTGAAGTATAAGAAATTACTACTTAAGTCAGTATTTCTAATACCACAAATTATAATCCATTTTAATTATTTTTATTGATTTTTGTAACTGAAGAACTTATCAAATAAATAGAGGTTTCAAACTAGACTTCTTACGTGTCCTCCGAAAATTGCTTAAATTTAAATTTAAAGGGTCTTTTACATCACGTCATTTTGACGAATCACATTGTAAGAAAAATATACGACACAATTCTAATTTTAAAATTAATTCATCTTATTTAAATAAAAAATATATTGCTATACATTTACAAAATATAGTATTTACAATAGTATTTCAGATTTCCTTTGGTAAGTATTTCGAATTTGTCTAAGTAATTACACGTCACATTTATAGCTTGACTTCAGCATAGCATATTACATCTTCCAATGGATATCAACCAAAACGTACAAAGACCTCAAGCATAACCGGGTCAATGGTAAGCGATTATTTTAAATCGTACAACAGCTGCTACAAGGAATTACAATCAAGCAATAATGAGCTTTATTACAACGGAATACGCTTTAATAAAGCGTGAATAATTTTAACATTTAAATGAATTTGGTTTTATGTAATAATTTTCAAGGTACAACCGGATGCATGTAATGCCCAAAGCTAAGAATTTGATAAATTTATTTTTAATCTACTATGAGTTGGAGTTGATTCGTTCGAATAAGTTTTAGCGTGATGTTATAAAGCTTATTTCCTTAATGGAGGAGCAAAAATGTAATGCAAAAAGAATTTTTCAAATCCAACTTGTAGTAAATGCAAATTTTTTTGTTTGAATAATACCTTTAGCTTTGGAAAAATCAGTATTTTTTTTATTTATTGAATAGAGAATGGATAAGATTTAAAAAAAAGGGAAACCGACTTCAAAAATAATAAAATAACGTAATTTCATTAATTTGAATGACATATTTATTCCAGTTATTTAAATTTTAAAACCAATAATTGAACCGATTTTGATAAAAATTCTATGGGACCAATACTTTTAAATAAAAGAAGTTACTAAATCGGTCAAGCCTATTCAAGTAATCGCCAAACGTACATAAAAAAGTCCGTGTCGAATTGAAACCTCTTCCTTTTTTGGAAGTTGGTTAATTAGATGAAAATATTCAGTTAAGGATAAGGCACCTTCCATTATCATTGTTAGAATATTTATTATGCTTTGCTACTTTTTGCTATTTGCAAGCTAAATTAGTTTCACCTAAATTTACGCAAGTAATATTTCCTACCTAACAATGACTAACATAATTTTCCAAAAAAACAATTAAATTGCCCAACTGCAATGTAGCATTATTCATAATGCCCGGGCACTATGATAAATAATACAATATGTATTTTTGGACCAGGAACCTTCGTGAGAATACCCGATGCTTAATTACAATTAGTTCAACTGTTTTGGAACGCACAGAGAACAAACATACAAATAAACAATCAATAGTAATAGTTGTTCCATGTAAACTCTTTCTAAATCAAACGGTATTCTCAGTTTACGGAAGTTTTAGACAAAAAACAACATTGTAGTTATTTTTATTTTTACAACGCGTGTCTAAATCCGAATCTTTACTAGTTAAGAATTAAGGCTAATTGCAGTCTAACGACTTAAAATAATAAAAATTAAATATTCATTATAATTCACATTAAGTGTGTCGCCATTTGGTTATCAAGATCCGTTTAAATACATATTTTTATATATTTTAGGTGATATAAATATGTACTGAATATGCAAAAAATTTTTTTCACTGCTTATACATATACCAAAATAACAAAATACTTACAGTTTCATTTGAATTCCTTATTTCCTTTCATTATACATTTTTTTTCACAAAAACAAATATTATTATTATGTAATTGATCCTTAAAGCCTTTATAACTGACCTTGCAAAGAAAAGTAACAAACATAACCCAGAACAGTGTTACTAATATTAATTAAACTATTCAAAATATTATACTGTAATATCTATACATATAATAGCACAAGGTCACTCAATCATCACAGAACCACAGAAATTACGAGTGCTAGGAGCTTAAAAATTTTCCATCTCAGTACTCAGACCTCACCCCCCCCCCCCCCCCCCCCCCCGGTGACGCTGTCAAGGCCAGTAGGGCCAACAGCAATACACATTACAGAAAAAAAAACGGGATTTTGCACGACCCTAAGGGAGTAAAACGGGGGATGAAAGTCCCACGTTAAGCGCGAGTAAAACCGCGTGGACCGGGAGTTATTAATACAATTCAAAATAACCACTTAACGTTATTCTATTGTAAGCCCTTCGACTTATCGATGTATGTGTGTGCGATTATAATGTCGTACGTCTGTAGACGCCCTTATACTAACAGTGAAACAGTAAAATTAACAAGAATGCACTCCACAGACTGTTCATTTCACTCTAATGGCTCTTTCCGACATAATACGGACGTATCACATATTTATTTTGATGTTACAGTTTTGATAATGTTCAGCAGTTGTTTATAGACTGTTTAAAAGGTATTTAAGTATGTTTTCATAAAATAAGTCTCATAAAAGTTTAATATACAGTAATTTAATAGTTTTTCTTCTTCTTCATTCTTTTTTAAGCTGGCAACCCATTTGTGGCTTCGCTGGTGAATATGTCCTTGGAGGCGGTGATCATTTACATCAGCTGACCCATCTAGTCATTTGCCTACTACATTCATAAATAACTGAAAAAATCAAAAACCCGACTGCGTAACAAGACCGTCAGCAGGTCTGTCCGAAAGACTATAAGTGAGAATCGGTATTAACCTACTTGAAATCGTTATAGATTCTAAACGATAATTCTGATTGAAAAATGATATAAGAAACCTAAAAATTATTTTTAAATACTTATATAGAGATACCCACTTGACATTTTTTTTTTGTTTACGCATGGTAAATCTTCATAGATACCCGACTCCTGGGGGGGAGACCGGGTTATGTGAGATTGTACTCACTAAAACCCCCTGCGATGGCCGCCACAGCACGGAAAACGGAGAGGCTAACCCACTTGACATAGTTCGTCGATTTTCATTTGTTTCTTTTTCAAATTTATTTTTCCAAATTCTTATATGCGCCGTTATAATCAGTAAAACGACGTAACATTAATCAAAACCAGTCTCCACATTTGGTCGAAATAATGCTACAAATGTACAAACCCACATACGCACATACATACATGGACTGATAAACACAACAACAACACACAAAGGAGGATTCCCGTGTGTCGCGCACTCAAAAAAAATCAGTAATTTCCACATCAAGCCATAGATACATACTCAACCAAACATACCATACCCATTCACAATCATAATACGTAGAAAACAAACGCGCTATTTTTATCATAGCAATAGTGTATTTCAAAACAAAACTTTTATAAATTTGAACCTAAATACCGTCAAATATAATCAGATCATTGGCAGGCGGCGCGTTGGCACTTGGCAGGTGCGTCACTGGGAGTAGTAATTACGTACACGTACGCATTATATAAATAATATTCCAATTGTAGTACGAAGACCTTTGCAGACAAAAATATACGCTCGACAAAAAATGTTGGCATTATCGTACGCAAGATTTCCCATCGGCGATTCTTCCGAAGCAACAATAATATAGGTTTCTGATTGCAAAAATAAGTAGCTACAATTAGAAAAGTAGTTGTTTCCATTAGAGGATAATTTTCACAATTAAAGCTAAATGTGTAATTTTGTTTACAAGAATACTATACTTATTTCTACTATATTAAGCCACTGAACTGATCATGATGGAAATTTTATTGAAGCAATCGGATCCCTTTTAAACATTTTTTGTTTGAGATTAAAATTATTCAAATCGGTCCTTAATGAACTGAGAAGGTCTATTGAAAAAGACACTTTTATTGTGCTCTTCTTATTCTTCGCAACAGAAATAAAGCACTCGTATGCCATATTTCATGCTTTTAATGCACTATTTTGGATTTTACATAGACTGTTAGCCAGTTGTTAGAGTTTTATTAGTATAAGTTTAGTCTACGACAATATACACCCAGTGTACATGCCAAGTGTCTATGTGTCACAAGTGTCTACGTGTCCCAAACGTCTATACCTCAAGTGTCTCTGATTAAGACTTATCGTGACATGGCAAATAGTGTCGCGCCGCAAGTCCGCAGCGTGTACCGTGCAGTTCATGTCTGACTTTCGTTTCGTAATCTTTTTCATAGTCTAAATAAAGCCTAAAGTTGTGAGGTTTGAAGAATATAATATAAGAAACTTATATAGTTATGTAAAGAGCTGCTACAACCAGTTATATTATTTTAAGTGAACTTTGAATGTATATAGTTATTCTGAACTAATCTG
This sequence comes from Hypolimnas misippus, assembly GCA_037950945.1. Lineage (NCBI taxonomy): Eukaryota > Metazoa > Arthropoda > Insecta > Lepidoptera > Nymphalidae > Hypolimnas > Hypolimnas misippus. The sequence goes on from JBBEEQ010000026.1 coordinate 962,991, forward strand.
TTGACTGTGTCCAATACTCAGTAAAATTCACTCAATGTAATTCAGAAGGCTTATACGGCGCGTTGGTGGTGTAATGGTCAGCATAGTTGCCTTCCAAGCAGTTGATCCGGGTTCGATTCCCGGCCAACGCACGCTTTTTGACGCATATTTTTTTTTATCGCTTTAAATCTTGATAACTTTCAATCAATGATATTATACAACTATGTTATAAGTTAATGGATTTCAGTACCCAAGATGCCGGCCATTTTGGACAACGTCGCCTAGCAAATAGCGATTGACTTTGATAGTATATTTAGGCCAAAAAACAATTGACGGGTTTGTCAAAGTTGAAAAGGGGCACAGATTTTTAACGTTAAACTCTTTGAATGTAACATATCTAGAGTTTTAAAATATCATTGGCTGCGTCCTGTTACCCGATTGCGCGACGCGAAGGAGGGTAATGTGATTATCACTCTATACATGTATGTTTGTGGGTTTAGACATATTTAGACCGAATGCGTTGGTCGATTTTGATAAATGATGTTTTTTGATTCGTTATGATTATCTGAATGTCATAAAAATTGTGTAAAAAAAACAAAATGACTGATTTTGGACGCCATAATGTTTAAAAGAAAAAAATGAATATTACTAAATATACCAAGTGGGGTATCGTGGAGTATTTAAAAATCATTTTTAGGTTTCTCATATCGTTTTTGATTTAAAGTTGGTTAGTAATTCTTATTTATAGGCTTTTAGACAGAACTGATATTGATACGATACTGCTGACTGCAGATGGTCTTGTTACGCAGTCGGGTTTTTTATATCATTAAATGAATTTTTGTTACCGTTATTAAGTTACCGTTGATTGAAATAAAGCAATTTAAATCACTACGAACTATAACCGAACGAATTATAGACAAAAACCTTGAGATAAAACTGATTCAATTAAGGAAAATACGCGCGTCTCATCGAATGTAAAAGTAATCTTCATATATTGAATCATGATTTTAAAATAAATACAATAACATCGACATCATGTTTTGTTGAAAAGCTAAAAATAAAAAAATCTTACCGAACGCGTATCGGCTTCAATGAGTTTTAAAATATGATTTCCGAACTAGATTCTTGGATTGTGAAGTCACCAACTTTTTTTATTTTAAGAGTTTTTATCCGTGGCTTTGAGTTAATTGTTCCAAAACACAAGAATAAAATAAAGTCTTTAGAAGAATTGTATTATTTCAGCTTCCAGGCTGTCTCAATACATTACTTATTGTACCAATCCTGACGTTGTTAAAAAAAAATTAACAAAAAAAAAAAAAATGTCCCGCTGAGGTTCTGTCGCGTTTTTTCTCAGGCCACAGTTTATACTTTTCCGAAACCGTGGTAGATTCATTTATTTGACATTCAAAAAGAGAATGTAAATTCCTATTTTAAATAAAAATATTTTGATTTGATTTGATTATTACCGAGACTTATTAATATAACTAGGCGTAGGCGTTCTAAAGAAACATGACGTCTGTGGGATCAGATACTGTTACAACTTAAGTTGCTACATTTCTAACAGAGGTCGTTATGAAAATATTGCAAGATTTTGAGTTAAAAATATATATTAGTACAGCTCATATACGGGCTGGCTGAGCTGGGGCTATCTTACTCTCACAGAAGTTCGCCGTACTTAATATAGGTGAGGTTTGGACGGTGAGTACGAGAATGGGTAGCCTAAGCTCCCTCCCCCTCCATTCCTTTCATCCTTCCTTTCTTTTAAAGCTGCCAACACATTTGTGGCTACTCTAGTGCTGCAAATATCTATACTAAGTTATTTACTCCATCGATTTTACAAACAAGCTAAAGTATTGAAATCTTTAGCGTATTATCAATAAAAAATGATTTTCTACTATCTCAATTTGAATAAAAATACTTATACGATCAAAATATTCATACGATCATTAAATCCGTAATACATCTAAAGACAGTGTTTAAGATAATAAAAAAGGGAATACAGCGGACACCGTGAAAGCGATTTTAGCGCCCGAGGCGGCCATTATACATGTGATCCACAAGTAAATTGCTCGCCTATCAACGTGTTACATCTTCATACGAGGACTTATTATACTTTCAGATTTCGGGATACGATATTCTTACCCGACTAACCCAAACAGAGGGTAATGTTTTTGCACGTTTCATTGTGACCTCCTGCAATCTAAACGTCTCAATCTCTCATGAAGGGTAAGGTATCATTAGATTCGTATTCTTTCCTGATTGGCTAAGTGACGTCAGCAAAAAGTAACATGGCGGACGTAAACTGTCAAAACTGACGACCGATTTTAAAGTACGAGGTGTCGTTATAAGGCAATCGGGTTTTATATTGTATAAATACATTTTAATATTAAATACTTTTTTTACATATGCTACAATTTCAAGTAAAGGTTTTGATATGAGTTAGAAAAAATAGCCAAAAAATTTTACAATATGTTCGACAATGCATTAGTCCTACAAGATATTTCTATACGTATCCCTGTGTTTGCTTAGTAAAGACACTACGAGATATAGAGACAATGATATATGTGCCACAATCATATCTGACATTGGCAATGGTCATGAACCATTGTGTAGCTTAACCATTATCCATTTACCATCTGATGGTCCTTTACCTTCATTTAAATCATCGTTTCAGCGATGTTATCTTATAACTTTAGAATTGTTATATTCATACTATTTAACTTTAAAAAACTCATATCTAACATTGACAAGTTCGTCAATTGAATTGTTGGCACAAAGACACTCTTACCTGTCAGTCAGTGGCTAGCTGGTTGCTAAGCAACATCGTCCAAGGTGGTCAGTAATTTGGATGCTAAAATTCATAAGATTATATCTTATATATAAAGAAAGAACTTCTATATACAATCAGAAGCACAGAATGTGGCCCAACTGCATTATATGATTTATTATCAAAGTTAAACGCAAAACGGGGTTATTTTTTTGTGTAAAGCTTAAATGTTTCAACTTTAAAATTAATTACCAAAAACTTGTCAACATAATTAAATTCTATTAAAACTCAAAAAATACATAAAACTATACATTGGTGGATTTTATGAAAATTAAAAAATATACTATGGAGCTTAAATTGAGTAGTGGGTATTTCCACATCTGGCCTTGATAACTGCATGCAATCAAGCATGGTGCGAATAGATCTCGTCTTTTCAGATTTCGATGTCTAATTCTTACTATTATTGAAAATGTAAAAGCAACGCTACCTGTCTATTTGTTACATTTTATTTAGTTAAATAAATTATAATGATTTTTTTATTTTAATTGATTGAACATTAGCAAAGGACATGGGCTACTTTTTCGTAATACAAAACTTGCAGAAGGAGAAATAGGGGATGACAGTTTGTATGAAGAACCTATAATTTTATAAAAAACAACTATTAAAAATAATTTTCCCACGCAAACGTATAATAAATTACTCTTTTACTCGTAACTAACTAGTAAAATAAACAAAATCAGAAAACGTCGTACGACGAAATGTCTCCATAAGTAAATGACTTTAATTTTAATCGAACTCTCATTACCGGTCGATCGAGAATCCATGGTAATGAGACGCGACGCGCTGTCGAATGACTGATGTCGTTTAATCGATACACCGTCCCTAATAATATACTTGGACACACTATTAAATCTCTTAAAGCCATATATTTAGGGTCTATTATAACTTTTAGTGATATTACTAACGATGATGGTAATGACGATACAGGTAACACCTACACGAAGATGATTCTAACGTTTGATTGCCAGTAATGAGATTTTAATTATCAAGATTTCGTGTTCATTGAAATTCTTGTTTCTTTCTATAATCACGAGAAACATATTCGAAGCATCTGTGCATGTTTTGTAATAGTTACGTTGAAATGAATAAAAGACTGTTTGTGAGCTCTCTTCGCAATGGGGTTAGTCGCCAGATAATTGACCCGGTACCAACACGTGAGAAGGGAGATAAATGAATTGAAAAATACGTCAATTTAAAATTAATGCACGAGACGATGGACCAAACAGTTGGAATGTTAAGGCCTTATTCTCACATGGCCCATTAAACAATATATCGTTGTAATCTTAGATAGCCGTAAACATTTACTAATTAATGTCTTAATGTGTTTATGTGCAAAACATCGAAGGATAATCTTCAACACATTGCCTCGAAAATCATGTTAACAATGGGAACACGCCTTGACACTTATTCCCTAGTTAACATATGCGCTTTTGCTGCCATTAACTGAAACGAATACGCAACTAAAAAAATCCGACCACCATAATACTAAGTTTAAAATATTTCAATATACCTTCTCCAAATGTTATAGACGTGGACCATTTCGACGGTATTAAATTTCTTGTTAAAGAAATGCTATATCTAATTGAGAAGATGTAAGACTCGCGAGTTACGAGCAGTAAGCCGTTAAGGAGAGAATGAACGGAGACCATAACAGTCTAAATCTATTAGCGTTTATAGCTCGACAATTGAAGGAGTAAATAGATATAAAAGTGATGATCGTAAAACTTATACGTTTTAGAAATGTTCTGGGAAAAATTTCAATTGTTTAGAACAACGATATTCATATTTCTCTCACGAGCACTTTTGAATTGTCAATACAAAAAAAATACATCAAACAAATAACACAACACTACTAAAGAATCGAAAAAAAAAATGAAAATGCAAGTAGTAAGTTTTAAGACTTCAGTCTTAAATAGCATTACGAAACAGATATCAGATTTGGACTCTTAAATGTTACGTCCCATTTCCGTATTAGTCCAAAGATAAAGATTTTGAATCAAGAAAATCTTATACCACCCATAGGACCAAAGCAGATGCGAGCCAATCATCGCATCAGGACCATCACGTTTATCCAAGCACGTGTCCTGGTAACTGCATCCGGAAGGTGTAACTTTATGCAATCGACAATTGTATTTGTGATGCATCCATCACGTGTTTGACATGAAACTCAAAACGTGACCCCTCTGTTCTTGATCTTTCTTCGTGACTTATCTGTTTCACATGTTTGATTTCTCGTATTTTTACTTTCGTATTATTTCTGGTGATAGTGTGGAAGTTTTTTTTAATCTTGTATATGTTTAATGTCACAAAATTTTGTTTTTAGTTCAAAAATGTTTAAATGTTTTGAGATTTCGTATCGAATTCATGTAAGGACACTAAAATTTATAAATAATATACCTATATGTATACATAATTTGAATCAAAATTGATCATAGTATTTGAGTGAATAACATTATATTATTATGTTTTCAAGAAAATAGACAACAATTAAGACGTATAAACATAAAGTGATTTATATTACATTGGCATCTTTATGTCTCATGGCATGGAAATTTTATTACATTTAAAGAAAAAATACTGCACACTATAAGTAAATATCATTTATCAAATTATATTTAAGACCCAAAAATTAAGCTTCAAAATTAAAAATGAATCCTTACATCACTTTATGGTTTCAATTTTTAACAAAAGAAACTATCCTAAAAACTATCATCTTCAAAAAAAAATCTCCAAATCCTAATGAATACCACCGTTTTAAGCTTTCGTCTTCCAAAAGAGGAGAAGGCTCTCAATTCTCTCCCATAGCTCATATAGAGTTATAATCACAATCAGTTCAATAGTGGGATCCAAGTAAACAAAATTACGTTATTTTTAATATCGGTTCAAGTTTCTAAAAAAACTTGTTTGTAAAACATATTATGGAATTTTCCCACAAAACTTTAGGTATACGTATTCAAGAGTACACCAATACAATCCAATTACTTAGTAGCACTGTCATAACAGTTTATATCGTCGCCTTGATATATGGCGTCTTAAATGTACCGGGAACTAGTGGTTTATGCTCTTCTGTTAAGGAATTGTTTTATTTTGATCTACTTTTAAGTGTTTCGAGAATAGGCTTGGAGACAGTTTGGCTCTTTGATATTGTCTCTGCTTTGATTTGTGTCGCATTTGCTTCTAATTCTTTTATGCACTGCGTATAGGGTGACGGCGAATTAATAAGTAGTTATGATTAATACGGCGGTGAAAAAAACCTCTTGAGAAAATCCTGTAAGTTCCGGGAGATACTCTGACATGTATATTTGCTAATCCAACAGTAAAGCAGCGTGGTGGATTGAGCTCTAAACCTTCTCCTTAAATGGACAGGAAGCATTTGCCTAGCAGGGACATTTACTATAGTTACTAAGACAATTTTGCAGGAAAAATTCAAAATCTGGATTTTCGGTCAATCATTCTGAGACATTTTTTTTTTTTATGTTACAGAAAAATAGACTCAACGAGCAATCAATTTCATCTGAATAAAAGTGTTTTCTGTTGTCCGTGAGTATCTGTAAAAAGGGAGTTGCAAAGTGCGTTGGCGTTTAGGGCACAAATGTACATTCAAGGCTAGAAAACCCCTAAATTGCAGCGCTCGGGGAAAATAGTTAGGAAAGAATACAAAAATGTTTAAAACATTATTCATGAAAATAACAGAACCATAATTCGTTCAATTTTTATAACTTTCGTTCACTTTATCGAACCAGATATCATGGGAAAGAAATTCTAGAGTAATTCGAGGTTTTTATGACCGTTTCAAATTTCATGTATAAGTAGACCATTTCTTAGATAACAATTTTAGTGCATTTTTAAGACTTTAAAGAAAGGAGGTTCTCAATTCGCTGGGGACTTTTTGTATCTTCCCCGACTCATATATGTTTTTCTTTTGTTTGAAAAAGATTTTGATTGGTCTCATAGAATTTTCATCAAAATCGGTTCAGTGATTTACTTTTAAATTCAAAATACTTAGAATGTGTGACTCAAATAAATGAAATTATGCATTATGCTTCTGACGTCGGTTCCGCCTTTACCAAAAATCTTTTTATTTTTGTACTAGATGACCCGGTAAGCTTCGTATCAACTACACACATATTTCTGAGTAAAGTGTTGTCAAATCTATAAACATTTGTTTATCCAAATTAAATGACAAATATTTAATTCTAAAAAGACAAAAGATACCAATTGTTTCATAGCTAGGAACAGTATATATAGGAAATTTAATTGTTGTTCTTAGTTTTTGCCTTTACTTATTTATGTTTCTTACCGCTTAAACCATCTCTGAATTTTAACTAATATTTCAAGATCAAAATAAGCCAAATCGGTCCAGCTATAGACAAACGCAAATCACATTCAATTATATATATATATATATATATAAAGATTTTAAAAAGTATATACACATTGTATAGCTCATATCACAATTACGTTAAAATCAAGTTCAATGTTCCACTGACAAGTTGTGGTTGCCATCCAACACCACGCGTCGATTCGCACGGTATGCCAATGAAATGCCAACATTAAAGTAAGGTACACCTTGCGGTTGGCACACATGATTTATTCGCGGTTCCTTCTTCCTGGAAATCTATCATGCAGTGAAAGAATCTGGTTATAAAACCTCGATGCCTGTGATGTTCACCCGACTAACCTTAAAGGAGGGTAATGTTTTCGCGCACGTGTATGTATGCGTGTAGGAGATTATGAAGTGTAATGTGTCATTAGATTCATATTGTTTCGCCAAAAGTAATGGGTTATGTGACGTCAGCAAAAATCGACATGGCAAATTTACACTGTCAAAATGGCGCTGTGACCTCTTGTAGTCTATATAGTTTGACCCATTTTGAAATTCGAGGGATCGTTAGAAGGCAGTTGGGTTTTTATTATTTTTAATTACTTAACTATTGTTAAGGTTAATATAATCATAAATGTACATTCGCTTTATTTTATAAGATTGCAAGTGTACTAAATTATTTGAATTATTGTTTGTTATTTTGTTCCATTTCCACGTCGACCAAGATTCCCTCTGTCATCATATCATTGTGATTTCAACGTTCATAAACAGATTTGTTTAATATGCTATTTTCGTTATGCTTTTATACATCTATCTATATAAACAAATATTTACAAAATGTTACATATATTAGATAAGAAAGAAGTTATATTTTAATGAAAATGTATGTAAAAAAAATTGTATGAAAAGTGAAAAATTTTAGTTAAACATTTTAATAAATTTACGTAAGTCTTAATTAGAACACTCGTGGGAAGCCGAGCATGTTGATTCGGTAACGTCACATAGCCTGTGACACTGGATAGAAAACAATCCTATGTATTTACACATTACTCTTTAAAATCGGTCAAGCTTTTTAGATTACAGTAGTTCACAATGGAATGAGTATAGGTCTATATATGCATACATAAAAACATAATATAAATGGTTATGTAACAACTTTAGCACTTTTAGTTTCAAAATTGCACAGATTTCATCTCTGATTAAGATAGTCCACTATGCCATCTTTCAACATCCATTCTTTGTCTCAAACCGAACAAATTACAAATAGACGCAAAGCAAAATAATAAAAGAACTGTTCCTTGTTGATATCAGATGGTCAATGAACTATCATTATAATTAGAATATAGTTAGCATATGATACAATCTTGGAGCTGGTCCAGAGATTTCTCAAAAAGATTGTGACATCAAAAGATTGGTATTACACGAATAATTTAAATTGTAACCCCATCTGTTTCGATGTTGGTTCTCGATAGTGTCGTTTTAATTTAACCGCGTTATCTTTGGTTATACGATAAACAATTTGGGAAAATTTCTTTTTGTAATGTTTCATCTTGTGCGAATATTTTTTCATTAATTATCTGGCTTTTCATCAATTATAAGGGTCTTATTCTATGAAACATTCAGAATCGTACTGTGTTATATAACAATATAATCGTAAAGTAAAGTCTCTTATGTAATTCTAATATCATTGCTATAACACGCCAGGTGCGCAGTGAAATGAAATAATATAATAAAAAAAAGCAGTTTTTCTCGTCTCCTATAGCAATAAATCTATTTTACGAGGCTCGTTCGAATGCACTGCAATATGCTATAAAATTTCAACAGTAAACTGTCGTTTATTATACCTTTAATGCAATATAGCATTGCCAAACGTTGGTACAAATGTTGGCGCCAATGGCATTATCATCGAATGCTGTTTGGCATATTTTTTCGTTTATATAGTCAATGAATAAATTGAAACTTCATCATACTTTCTTTAAGTAGTAATATAAACGAAAATGTTTCAATTTAATTACATTTTATATTTAAGTGTTTTAGCTTTCCCTGTCAAAATCAAAATCAAAATATGCTTTATTCAAGTAGGCTTTTACAAGCACTTTTGAATCGTCAATAAAAAACAAAAGAAAACAGAACACTAATTAATTAATTAATTTACCACCGGTTCGAAATGTAGATTCTACCGAGAAGAACCGGCAAGAAACTCGATAGTTACTCTTTTTAAAAGTTTTACGATGGGTACATACATTTATGAGTTACAAATATATTAAATACCCTGTGTGAATCCAGCTTATACTAAATCCAAGCATGTTTATCATCTATATAATCTTGAACAGAATAATATGCTTTAGCTACTAATGATTTTTAATTTGTATTTATTGTAATAAAAAAAATGCAACTTATTACATTACACATACATATACATACATTTTAAAATTTGCACAGTATAGTTGTCTATGAAACTGATACACAAACTAATATAACGTTATATTATCGTAAAATTTTAATAGTCAAAAGTTACGTCATTTCAATGTCAAAAGAATTTTATTTTTCATCTTTCACGTCCTGCACCTTTTGCACCCAATTATAGGAATATTTTAACAAAGATCGGCCCCAAAGCGTCTAAATTTGTATAAATATAATTATTTAAAAGCCTATATATTGTCATGACTGTTTCGTCGACCGCTTGGCGCCTTCGTAAAATTATCATCAGATATTAAATTAACTCGCTCATCAAAACATTTTTAAAGAAAGAAAGAAATCCTTTTGCAGAGAGATTTAATGGGCGTCCTTCGTGGAAAGCGATAAAGCAGATTATTCCAGGGAATGAAATATAATTTTTCTTAATAATTCTCAAACATCAAACAACTTATTTAATCCATTTAAATGTGAAAAAAGAAATATGGACTTTGCAGTATTCCAAGATTAATAACAATATATGTATCATCATCTCCCTAGCATTTTTCCCGGTTATACCAGGTCTGCTTTCTATTCTAGTCCAGATATTGACAAGTTACTGATTTTTACACAGAGCGACTGCCACCTGACCTCCGCAACTGAGGGCAAGCCAGTAACCATTTAGACTAGAATAATCTCCCTACTACGAGTAACGATCATTACCAGGTGATTGTGATAACAACCGGGACCGACAGCTTTACGTGCTCTCCGAGGCACGGTGGGGAGACCCACTAGGACAAACATCCAGACCTAGGAACAAATATTTATACAACTATAAATATAGCCCCGAGCGGGGATCGAACCCGCAACCGTCGGCGTTAGAGGTACATTCAGCACCACTACACCAGAGCGGTCGTCATATATTTATATGCGTCGTATATTTAACAATATATGTACATATATACTTAAGAAGATAATGTCTTGGTTTTAAGGAAAACTTAAGCTTATTTATTACGTATGTACTTCTTTTTCTACGTTGTACGCAAATTTCTTTTTTTTATGTGTCATTCATTTTAAATTTCTATATATATATAGATGCTGATAAGCAATAATGTGTCAACCCACAAAAAGTTGAATTCGTAGGTATTGATGTACCCGATAGTACAATACATATTAAAATAAATTTCAAGTCATTAAAATTAAATAAGTACGGAAAGAAGTTTTTTTATATAATGTTTAGAATATCGAAGTGTGTTCCATATTTTGGATTATGCAATAATTTCATATATTTGAAAAACTTATTATTAGATAAATCTCTTTACTATACCAATGTACTCTTAAATCATTGTACTTTTTATCAAAATAGAGAAGAAAAGATGGATACTTTTTCGGATATAGACGCTATTTTCTCAAAATGAAGTCCGTGTGGTTTAACATAATATTGCTTATCAGCGTCCATATATTAATACAATAATAACATATAGCATTCGTGCATTACTATTTACAACAGCGGAAATAATGAATTGAATAAAATATTTAAGAATGGTTTCACAGAAAACATTGATTGTTAAGAGAATAATTCAAGGAAATTGAGATATCTTAAAACATAATGAAATAATGACTCATTTACCTGCATCATTGTTTCTATTGATGAGCTTAAGTCACTAACGCGAATGCTCTTTATAAATATTTATTTAAGCATTAATTAACGCTGTTATTTTTATTAATATATCAGTAAGGTACTATACGCACTTATAAACGTTTACTAACGAGACAAGACCATATCGTTGTATTAGATTTTCACGATTATTACTCATTGAAATAAAACTATTGTAAACATATTTCAATCGCGTATATTAACTAGGGTCACGGGAGTCTACCCGTGACCACGACCGCTGCAAAGTGCTCGAAACGTCGGGACGATAAAAATAGTTAATATACGCGATTCAAATCCGTTTAAAATAGTTTTATTTCAATGAAACAAGATCACTTTTACTCTTTATAACATTACTTTATAAAATATTTCCATTAAAATGTGATATACGAGTACGTCTTCAATTAAGAAGTATGTATATATATATATATATATATATATATATATATATATATATATATATATATATATATATATATATATATATATATATATATATATATATATATATATATAATATAAACTCACTAATTACAAAATTACAGAAAATCTACTTCAGGGTTCTTTTAGGACGAAGGTGCTCAATAAGATGAGATTTTGCAAACTTCGACCTCTAAGGAGGTAAAACGGGGATTGGAAATTTGTATAAAAGTCCTTTGAAACATATAAGTTTCCTCACGATGTTCTGTAATATGAGATCACGTGATCCCATACCAGCATACTAATGATTTGAGAATTTATACTGAGAAGGAATTAAGAAAAACCGTGTTTCATTCTGCTACGTGACTAAAAACACACAGACTTATTTTTATCGTCAGCCTAATTCTGTTAACTTGTGAGTAATGAGGCGGGTGAACGATTTTGATCTATGAGATGTTCGTTAAATGTGATTGTTTATATATAAACTGCTATGCCCATACGTCTGCGCTACGTATGTATAATCAATTCAAAATCAAAAAATACTTTATTCAAGTAGGCTTTTAAAAGCACTTTTGAATCGTCAAAACAAATAAACGTTGCTTAAATTAACGAAAAGCTACCACCGGTTCAGAATGTAGATTACCGAGAAGAACCGGCAAGAAACTCGATAGGTACTCTTTTAAAATTATGTTTTTAATTTAATTAATTTGGTAGCTTATAAAAATCTAAAATTAAAATATAACATGTAACTTGACGATTCGAAAGTGCTTTAATAGCCCATTTGAATAAAGTATATTTTGAGTTTGTGTTTATGATATAATGTATGGAATTTATCTATATATAATATATGGATGTTGATTAGCAATAATGTGTCAACCCACAAAAATTCAAATTCGGAGATGTTGGTGTGTTCTGATAGTGCGTTGCCTATTTAACATTATTAAAAATGTTTTCAAATCATCAAAACTAAATAAATACGGAAAAAGTTTCTCAATTTAATGTTTTGCGTTCAAAATTTTGCAATCAATATAATAATCTCATATACCTGAAAACCTTATTATTATCTGCTTTTAATTAATTATACATTTTATGAAAATTGATAAGAAAGTATATATACATTTAGTTCTTCGAACAAAATTAAGAATAGGTTTGACATCTTTAGATGACATATCGCTGCTTTTCAAGAATATCGATGCAACTAAAAATGATGAATTTTAGGGAATGGGGTTTTTAAATTTCTTTATTAACGTGTTGGTGCATAGCTGCGAAATTTAAACGATACCTTGATGTTATAACTTTATTGATTTAAAGAAAATTCATCATCGCAACTCTTTTCATGATAAAACATCAAAGATTTATGGTCTTTCGACATACTTAGTTCTATTTGTTAGAATTTTGAATTACTACGATATTCTTGCAAACCAGCGATATTCTCAAAATGAATCCGTGTGGCTTGGCACAGTATTGCTTATCAACGTCCATATAACATTAAAAGTAATTGGTTAATTTAATCAAATCTATATGTCACTGTTTCCTTTTCCTATAACACGTTCTAACCGCAATCACAATCTACGAAGCTCAAAAGAAATATTTATCCTGTCACCGAATGTCGAACAAATGTTTAATCTTTATCTTTATAGATAAACTTGACGTTATCTTTGAATAAATATAAATAAAACTTTCGGTGTGTCAACTGAGAACTTGACTTCTTATACACGAGTCAGTATATCCGTGGTTATTTCGCCTTCTATTTATATAAAATAAACTAAAATTATTTATTTATTAAATCTTTACTCGCTGTCCCGTGCGGTTTCACTCGCGTTTATGTTTACTGCTTCGCTCCTATGAGTCGTAGCGTGATGTAATATAGCCTAAAGCCTTCGTCAATAAATAAACTACTTAACACAATAAGAATTTTTCAATTCGAACCAGTACTTCCAGAGATTAGCGCGTTCAAACAAACAAATAAACTCTTCAGCTTTATAATATTACTATAGATGTATAAATCGTATACAAAGGCGAGCTTAATACCCATAAGCATTTTCTGTCAGTCAATCAATAACTTTTATTGAGAAAAAAAGGCGCAGGATCAAACAAAGTATAAATAAAAAATACTTATATATTATAAGATATTATTTATTATACATTAAATTATACAACAAAAATGCAGAACAAATTATGTAAGAAGCATAAAAAATATTAGGTTATTTAAAACTCCAATAAAATTGTATAAGGCGAGAATTACATTAGTTTTACTCCCGAGAGCGATATGAAACGACTCTATAACCTAGTAACAGATACGTCGTAAGCAGTTACGAAAGTCGTAAATGTCAAAAATAAGACACTGATAATAAATTATTTAATGAAATAACTTATGTAAAACTTCATGAAAGTCTGAGAGCAAAATTGATACCGTTTAATTCTCACCTTATAATATGTTAATTAAAATCTAAGCCATTATCGCTTTCGAAATAATATTTAAAGCTGCTTATTTTTTTTTTATTTAAATGTTCAGATATCAGAAATTACGAATCCCATTTAAATAATTATTATTTAAACATCCCGTAAATACAATGCATAAAGAATATAATAACGCAATTGTAACTAAAACCGTCAAATAATCTGACAAAAGAATATCGATTCGACAATATTCGTAATATCGAATTAAAATTAATCGATATATCGAATTAAAATTAATCGATATATATATAATCGAATAAATCTATTTAAAATTAATAACATAAGCAAAAAAAAATAATTATTATTTTTATATTTTTAAAAAAAATTAAACGACATATCCTAATAATTCTTCCATAAAGAGAATTTTTCAAAATTAAACATTAATTACTTACTACTATTAATTTACTATAGTCTATTCTTCTTAACTTGTCTTATTTAGCAAATAAAAATGGCGTATTTCGAACAACACATAAGGATTAGAGACGCGATTTGTAGATCGAATGACTGAACTGAATCATTTTTTATAATGAAAAATTAAATTTTTTATAATTGTAAAATTCGTGATCATCGATCCGGGTATTGTGAATAAATAGGACAATTATAGAAAAATGTGAGTCAACTGGGGACCCACGAGCTGGCAGCTACCTCGATCAAAGGATCAGCTTGGCCATTCAACGGGGTAATGCTGTAGTATTTTGGGAACTTTACCCAGATGCAGTGGCTTAGATGAGGTCTACAATGTTTTGTAAAAAATAATCCTTTTTTTATTTTTTTGTATTAATTTAGTGCTTGATTGATTTATTGAATAATAGAAAAATTACTATATAGACTATATATATTTTTCTTAACTTGTATTATTTAGCAGACAAATATAGCGTATGTCTAGCCACATAAGAGTTAGATGAGATATTGACGATTGAATGATTCGACATACACGTTGGCGCAGTGGTCACTGCAACCGACTGAAGCGTTAACGGTCGCGGGTTCGATGCCCGCTCGCGGCAAACATCTGTATTGGCCATACGGATGTTTGTCGTGGTCTTGGTGGTTGTGTTAGTGTTGTGTGTGTTTCCGGATCCCCGACACAAGACCACGAGGTCTTAATGGGGGCCGTTGAGTGTGATGCGTTTATTTATTTCGATACCTCCCACGTAAGTTTTTGTAACCCCAAAATTACAATTTTATAGTAGAGCACTTTGAATCCGTTTTAGTTTGAAAGCTACCACAAAATACGCCTTTTTTCAGGCGTATTTTGTTGTAACTTTCCTTGAAAAAAAAAAGATTTTTGGTATTTTTTCACTTTGAATGCATTAAGCAATGCAAATTCGTGTAGTATTCAGTAAAAACGCTAGCGGCAATTTTGTGGCTTACAATAACTTACGTGGGAGGTATCGATTTATTTAATGATTGAACTGAACCATTTTTTATAATGCAAAAAAAAAAAATTGAAAATTCGTGATTTTCGTTCGGGGTATTGTTAACAAATAGTACAAGTATAGAAAAATAGACTATAGTGACCTGCATTCTGGCTGCGCTGTTTTCAAAGATGGTGTTATTATGGTCTACAGTAGGCACCTACCTAAATCTTCAGTACTTTTTTCAGTCGCACCCGAAGAACGACTTTCTTCATCTTGATTAGAAAACGTCGGTAGTCTTTACTATCTATGTTTATTCAGATAACTACGCCTTTTACAAAATTCTTTTACATTTCGTCTCTAAAAGTGTACACATAGTAATAATCCATACTAATAAATGGACGCTGATAAGCAATACTGTGTCAAGCAACACAGACTTCATTTTGAGAAAATGGCGTCTAAAGATGTCAAACCCATTTTTAACAAATTTGTTTGAATAAGTATATATCGATCTTTTCTTTTATTTTTAATAAAAGGTATAATGAATTCAATTCAGGCTAATATATTCAAAATATTATCTAACAAAAAGTTTTTTAAATATTTGAGGTTATTGTATAAATTGCAAAATATGGAACGCACTTGAAATTCGAACCAATTAATTAAGAAACTTTTTTCCGTACTTATTTAGTTTATATGACTTCAATTTTTTTAATAGTGTTAAATAAGTGATGCAGTATCAAAATACACCAATATCTTAGAATTTGACTTTTTGTGGGTTGACACATTATTGCTTATCAGCATCCAAATACAATTGAAGTGTCTGTTTGTAATTTCAAACTAACGGCTTTTCATTAGATGCATTATATACAAGTATATTCGATACTTACATCAAATACACAATTTAAAAAAAGTTGTCTGTCTGTTCGTCTGTTTGTTCCGGCTAGTTTTTGTAACAGATGAACCTATTTCGACAAAGCTTTCACTCGCTGATAGTTAATGTAATAAGGATAAACTTAAGCTACTTTTATTTTAGAAATTTTATTTATTTTAATTTTTCGCAGACAAACTCGAAACGCCAGTTAGTAATAATAATATAATACCTCAAAATATATATCTTTAAATCAACAAATTAATGAAAGAGAGCTATCTCTATCATTTTGAAATTTAATTTTTAGCATTACCAAACGAAATGACGCACTCAGCCATCAGAATATTTCATATTTTATTGTATTTGGTATTGTATCAACTGTGTTGTATTTACAATATTTTAAAAAGAGTAGCTATCGAGTTTCTTGCCGGTTCTTCTCGGTAGAATCTGCGTTCCGAACCGGTGGTAGCTTCATTATTTATGTTTTTTTTTTTGTTATTTTCATGTATGACGATTCAAAAAAGCTCGTAAGAGCCTACTTGAATAAAGTATTTTTTTGATTTTGATTTTATACGTATTCGATTCAATTCTGAATCATACCGAAATAAAAAATTGCAATTTAAACATATTGAATCCATTAAATATTATTATTATTCTCAATACATAAAAATGTGATAACTATATTACTTGGACGCTAATAAGCAATACCGTTTCAAGCCACACGGACTTCATTTTCAGCAAATGGCGTCTAAACATGTCAAACCTATTCTTGATAAATTTCTTTGAATAAGTGTATATCTAATTTTTCTTTTCTATTTTGATAAAAGGTATCAATAATTAAACGTAAATTGGTATAAAGAAAAGAAGATCATTTAAAATTTCAAAATATGGACCACTCTTTATATTCCAAACATTAAATCAAGAAACTATTTTTCGTACTTATTTACTTTAAATGACTTTAACAATTATAATACTGTGAAATACGTAACGCATCATCAGAATACATCAATATCTCCGAATTTGGTTTAGTGGGTTGACATATTATTGGTTATCAGCATCCTCTTCAATTAAAATCGGGTAAAGCGATGTGATCTACTTCCAATTTGGTCACATTGTCATGAAGTCAGGATCTGATGCTGGGATCCTGGAGAAATCGAGGGAACTCTTCAAATTGAAATGAAACTATTTTAAACCCCGTAGTCTACCCGCACTTTGCAGCGTTCGTGGTCACGGGTAGTCTACCCGTGACCACGAACGCTGCAAAGTGCTCGAAACGTCGGGATGATAAAAATAATTATACGCGATTTAAATCCGTTTCATATAGTCTCATTTCAATGAATAATAATCGCGAAAATCTAAGACAACGATAACTCTTCAAATATTATAGACACACCGATACCGATTTAGGTATTTTTGATAGTAACGCGTGCATTTGCTCACGAGATATTTATTTTTTACTTTTTAGTTTACTTGTTTCGGCTTCGAAGTCGGTTTGCTTTTTTTTTTTCAAAAAGTTTTTATATATTTTATCCTTTATTTATTTATTTACTTCGGAAACAAACAATTTTAAAAACACTCTAATATAAAACAAAAATCACAAATCAATCAAGTTTCCACTTAACAACTATATACGCAATAACATGTATAATCTACGTCATGTAATCTTATCTATATCTTAATCAGTAGTAAGTATTGTATATAATTAAAAAATAATCCATCAAATTAACAAACTCATCGCCTTTATCAATGTATATTATTTTAAAATCTTAAACATTTCTAGTTTACACTGTAGAAAATATTTAATAGTTAAATTCGGAAAGTACAGCTTTTGACAATATTATATACTAGTTTCGTTTGTTTTTTAAATAATACGCATTTATTTAAAACAAAGCCAATGACTATCTAGAATAATGTACCTTTCAAATGGTGCTTTATTTTTTAAAATTCGCTCAGTGGTTCAATACAAAATTCGCTCTCTTTGTAGTATTTTTATAGATTACTCCTTCCGATATCTGTCGCATGAGGCGTTCTATTATTTAAAAATAAGATACAACGAATTCGAATTAATGTAAAATTGTAACGATATTACACTTATCTACATTAGTAGCATACATATAATCACGTACAACATTACTAAATTTATATAATAATAAACATCCGTATGGCCAATACAGACGTTAGTCGTGAGCAGGAATTGAACCCGCGCTTCAGTCAGTTACAGTGACTGCGCCAGCTTGTCTGTGTATAAGTATATAAAGTTCAGAATCTTGAGGAAAACACGTCTTGATAATTAATTTCAACATTGTTTACAATGTATTCAAGTAATCACAATCAATTTGATATAATCTTATCCTAATGGAATCCAAAGGAAATTGGAATCAATATCTAATACCAATCTTTAATACAATCATCTTTTACGTAAAAAGTTGTTTTCGCTACCAAGGTAACACAATGATAATCAACTACTGAAACAACGATCTAGAAAATATTATTTTCAATTAACTTTATATTAATATAATCATAATCATTTTGATTATATCGTATACTTACGGAATTCAGAGGAAATTGTAATTCATACGTTTACATATACGTTAATATTTTAAGAAAATAATTGTTTTAATAATATAAATGATGATAACGAACTATAAACTTAAACAACGCTTTGCAAATTTGCGGAATATTGCAAAGTAATTTCAATTCTTTAGGAATTTGGCAAAGTAACATGCACTTATTGATATATTTTTACATTTAAATATTTAATACATATCTTTTATTCATTATATTATTATTTATAGATTATATACTTTCTATAGCCTCAAGATCCAGGCTCTCTCTACTATACTATTACTAGTAAAAGTCTGACATGATCATCCAACAATCCCTACATTAGAAACGTACCATCGGGATAGTAATTATTATACTAAATAAAACATAATATTAGAATGAAAAGTCGTTTACCGAGTTATTTTAATAGGAGGCTGTAGGTACACTTGATACCGTTACGAGATCGCCAGTGAATTACTACTACCACTTGAAATTACGCGTGTTCCCATTGTACTGTTATTTCAAGAATTCGTTAATAAAAACTGACGGACATTAAAACGCGCATAAACATACACACTTGCACGAGGCACACACAAGCACACACACGCGCACACACACACACACACACACACACACACGCCAAAATCTATACGAATATAATATAGAGTAAATTTAGTATGTGTGAAATTTACTCCAGAATCGGAACCTAAAAAATAATATGGTATCATTGAAAAGGTACATTATTCTAAATGGTTATTGGCTATATTTTATGCATTTCTTGACGTGGTCACTGATACAGGGTATATCTAATACTAACGCTAACGCTTCGATCCTGGTTCGTGACAAATATTTTCATACTTACGAGCCATTACAATTTATTTATACTTTTTTGAACAGTAAATAGTATGTTATAAAATTTTACAAGTTTTTATTTTTAGATTTTTTTTGACAAAAAAAAAACAAAATGAATGCTTTAATTAGTTCCTCATACATGACCGAAGTTAAAAATTAAATAAATAAATAAATGTATCACTCTCAACGGCTCTTATAAAGATCACATGACCTTGTGTCGGGTTCCGGGAAAAAACATCCTAATACAACAACCAACACAACCCGAAAAAATTACTCAAAAATTCAGAGAATTAAAAGTAACGCATCTTTAGAGTGAATGTGAATTCAATAATTGAAAACAATTTATTATATCTATATAATGACATCAAATAGTTAATAAACATGTGTTAAAAATCAAATAGTCACGTGTGTAAACGGAGCTTAACCTGTTTTAGACAACAATTACCTCTGTAAGTGATATAAAAACACTCTGTAACGTGGTAACAATTACCTAGGTAACCTTACAAAATCTATGAAATATATAAAATAAGGCACTGACAATAAATTCTTTCAGGTCAAAACTTATAAGTACAATAAATAGTCCTCGCTTTAGACCAATATTTTGTACGTCAAAAACTTCGTTGCATTCAACAATGGAAACCAACACCGTGTCAAGTGTCAGTAACAACGCTAGCTTTCTTCTGAGCAGACGCGTTATTACACATGTTGTGACTCAAAATACGACTCTATTCCTTTACAATAAGACACACAGCTCCCTTACTTTAACGCATATTGATATAAACTTAAATTGAACCTTATTTCCTTGTAATAAAGGTGCAGTAGCTTTATTTTTTAGTACTTGTGTTCTGATATTTTTAACTTGTTAGCTTATTTTATGGGTATGTTATAAAGAATGGGACGGTGTTCAGATTGTTCAATAGATACGGTAACCTTATGACGTACATACAATACCAGTGAAAATTTTAAGATCTTTCTCTGCCTCTCCAAATTTGTCTTCCAATATCCCTTTATATTATATACCTGTAGATATGTTATAAAGTTCGGTCTACTGGTTCGATTTGATAAATTGGACGCTGATAAGCAATACTGTGTCAAGCCACACGGACTTCATTTTGAGAAAATGGCGCGTAAACATGTCAAACCTATTCTTAACAATTATGTTTAAAGAAGTATATATCCATCTTTTCTTGTATTTTTTGATAAAAGGTATTATGAATTAAGATCAGACTTATATATTTAATATATTATCTGATAAAACGTCTTTGAAATATTTGAGATTATTGTATAAATTGCAAAATATGAAACGCACTTGAAATTCGAAAAAATAAATTTCGAAGCATTTTCCATACTTATTTAGTTTATAAGACTTCAATTTTTTGAATTGCACCTAGTATTATATTGTATGTAATAGGTGCCTCTCGTGTATTCACTCGCGTTTATGCTTACTACTTCGCTCCTATGAGTCATATCATGATGTAATATGGCCTATAAGCTATCTTACTAAACAGGCTATTCAAAGAAAAAAGCATTTTTCAAATCGAGTCAGTATTTTCCGAGATTACCCACTACATACAAACTTATAAACGAAATTTACCTCTGTATAATAGTATCAAGATCCGATTGAAACCAGCCGAGTCGGAACGGAACTTCTCAATCGATGACGACAATTCGCATTTGATTAATATTATAGTAGTTATAAAGAGAATTTTGGGTTTGTCCCGGAATACTAGCTGAAGAGTTATGCGGAGTTCACACTTTTTTTTTATTTCCAACATTTGGATGCTGATAAGCAATAATGTGTCAACCCACAAAAAATCAAATTCGGAGATATTGATGTATTTCGTTAATGCATCACTTATTTAACATTATGAAAAGGAATTTCAATTAATCTGAACTAAATAAATACGAAAAAAGGTTTTTATTTTAATATCTCGAATTTCAAGTCCATATTTTGTAATTTATGCAATAACGTCAAATATTTGAAAAACTTATTATTAGATAACACATTAAAAATGTATCAATCTGCTTTTCGTTATTCCTTTTATCAAAACAGAAAAGAAAAGATGAATATATACATACGTCGTAAAACAAATTGATTTAAAAAAGGTTTGACATTTTTAGACGCCATTTTCTCAAAATGAAGTCCCTGTGGCTTGACACAGTATTGCTTATCAGCGTCCAATTATCCTTACATATAACAAAGTTATTAAACTATGTTAAACGAAGTAGGCGTGTTGTATAGTTAAAGTATTAAAACACATAGTTGATCTGGAAGCACAATAAAATTTATGAATAGTACATTTCTATTTTTAAGAAAATATACACTTCATCAAACACGGACATTTTGACGGACACGTTGGCGCAGTGGTCACTGCAAATGACTGAAGCGCTAACGGTCGCGGGTTCGATCCACGCTCACGGCAAACGTCTGTATTGGCCATACAGATGTTTGTCGTAGTCTGGGTGTTTGTGTTAGTGTTGTGTATGTTTCCGGACCCCCGACACAAGGTCACGCGATCTTAATGGGGACCAAGTGTGATGCGTTTATTTATTTATTATTATTTATTAAAATCAAAGTTAAATAAAATTCAGCACTATTTAAAAATATTTATGATTGAAGCATGGTAAAACATTGATAAAAAAATCTTTCATATCCCCTACTATCGAAAACGCAATCAAATTCAAAACTCCAGTTTTCATAAACAAAATAACTAACATCGCATATACGTAACTGAATTGAAAAATATAAAATTTTACTTTCATGTCGGAGGCACAAACGCGAGCATATCATCGCGCCCCAGTTGCAAATGAATGAACATTTTTTTCATGGACCATACTGGGCACAAAGGTTGGACGTTTCCAATAAAACTCTAAGCCTTTGCTTTTTACGGATACGTTATCAAAAACTGTAAAACTCTTGTGGATTTTGTTGTTTTTTTAACTAGTTTTTTATTTATTATCTATGGTATGTAAAACGGGTAAAAAACTCATAGTTTTATGAAATAGTTTTATTTGTAAGCATGTGTACACATTAAGACATGAAGGCGCAATTCGATTTCATGATTCTTTCATTAATGAAAAAAGGAATATCACGTTTTAAGGAAGTTAATATGCAAAACAATTTCTAATAATGTAAAGAATGATAACAATGAGGTTTTTAATTTAAAATTGAACTATGTTTTGGGAAATTATTTCCTTAAAATTGTAGACGTTGAAACTGTGAATCTCGAGACCGTCTTTCGTTGCAGTTAAGTCATTATAGTGGTAGTTCTTGTAACAGCCTGTAAATTTCCCACTGCTGGGCAAAAGCCTCCTCTTCTAGGAGAAGATTTAGAGCTTAGTCCACCACGCTGCTCCGCTGCGGTTGGCGGATATACATGTGTCAGAATATCTCCCGGCATATGCAGGTTTCCTAGCGATGATCTAAAAGGACTATTTAGCGGCAATTAAGAGTTTGAGAGCAAAAATTATAAGTATGATTCTCACCTTAGAAATAAAACGCTATAAACAGAAGTAACGCATCCATGTTTTAATTAATTAAAGCTTTACAATTCAATGGAATGTTTTAATAATCTCGAAGTGTGTGACAATAAGAATGCTATTGTATTTTGTTCAAATTAACGTAATTAACTGAGCAAATATCAAAATTTTTAAATGTATTTCTCGCCCGAGCGATAAAATTATCTTTTAAAAGATCGTCGAGCAAATTCACGGTTAAAAGAAAAGTTACTTTTCTATAAAGTAGATTTTATGGTAAACCGCGAGTTAACAAAGTATAGGGAAAGTTCATTGGTAAACTATAAATACTAAGCTGGTGCACTTTCAAATACCTACTTTAACTTTCTGAATTGTTCACTACATGATACTAAATTAACTGTTAATATTCTAGACCTATTTATTGGTGGAATAATGCAGTGGTTCTCAACCGGGTGCGAAAACCATATCCGGCATTTTTTTTTTTATAAAATAAATGGACAAACAAGTAAGTCGATCGGATGAAAGGAATAGGGAAGGGGGTAAGACTTCTAGCTCTGTCACTCATCATACGGTATATTTGTACTTTATAAGGATTATTTGTGAGAATGTGGTACTGCCCTGATCAAGCCAGGCTATATACAGGCTACAGACAACAGTTAGGCTTTATCACTACCCCTTATTATCATAAGATAGCTTTCTAGGGGATACAAATTAACATTTTCATTTTTCTGAGCACTAACTTAAAATATTAATGGGTATATAGATATTAATCGTTTTTTTTTTTCATTTAATTGGAATTTGGGAAAGAAAATATCATCTGACTGTAAAAACATTGTGAAACCCTATATAATATATCTATAATTGTTAACATATACATAGACTTATATGGCACAAAAACTCAGTTGCAATAAAGTGCACTTACAGTGCATTGAACTGAATTCATTAACACAAGAGTCACTTAGGAAGCAGTAAATACATTTAAAAAATTATAGCACGAAGTTTGTCTCAAGTCATGCCTAAATGCTCATTTTAAACCTGTTTCAACTACACGTTTTGCGTTGTTCTGAACTCGCCGCCGACTGTCATAGAACAGAAGATACAGAAGTGATATCAAACAAAATCAATGTGATGCTTATTTAAGCATTTCCTTCATTCATTTGAATAAAATATATATTTTTACCACAGTTTAGAAGAATTTGTACTGATACGCATTTGGCAAAGGAGCGGACAGGACACCTAATGTAAGGTGATAACCGTCACTCATAGGGCATTTTGCAGTACCAGAGGAGCCACAAATGCGTTTCTAACTTAAAAAGGAATGAGGGATGAAGGGAAATGACGGCCAGCACTTTCACTAACCGTATGAAAGGCAACTAATTAGCTATTTCACATATTCTTCTGTGGGAGTGTAACGTTGCTCCAGTAAGGTTAGTCCTCTGACAGCTTGGCTCTACCACAGAAAATTCAATCAATTTTAAGTCTTTTCTTTCTATGTTCTATGTTTTTTTAAGCGTGCATTTTATCGCAAAATATCGGCTGTATTCATTACTCATAATATAACCATATAAAGAATACGCGTGTACATTAAGCTATGGGTATTAAATTATATCATTTCCAAAAAGCTTTTTTGTTCCATATCCTAGAAAGTGTGTGGGAATTCTGTAACGTAACATTGTTAGTGCGTTCCGAAACAATACGAGTGAGGCAGCTAACATGTATTAAAGCTATTTCTACACAAATGGTCGTTGTTGTAGGGACCTTCAATATTTGCGACAAATAAAAACTTGAACGAGTTATTAAAAAAATCAAAATTCGCGCCGTTATGAAGAATTAACCGACATGTCATTTATGAAAATCGGCTCACGCGTTTGATCTAAATAGTGCCGCATACATACATATTTACATATATAGTCTAATAAACACATTCCCTTCCCTCGCGTCGCGCAGTCGGGTACAACGACTAGTTGTTTTACCAGGGTTGTGTTCCCCAGGGAGTGTTACAATCTGTTAATTCCACAGCTGGGCAAAGATTTGTTCTCTAATTGAGAAAAGAATAATATTAACATACTAGTGATGTGCCGGATATCTATATCGATATCCGAATCCGCGAAAATTCGAGGAAAAAGAAAGATACGTATCCGTTACTTTTTCGCGGATTTTACCTTATTAATTTTCAATCAATAGATTAAATATTATATACACCTATGCCCAGTGTCATTCTAAATTATGAACAATACAAAAGAAATATGTCTCGCGTATCTCGCAGTGTC
This sequence comes from Hypolimnas misippus, assembly GCA_037950945.1. Lineage (NCBI taxonomy): Eukaryota > Metazoa > Arthropoda > Insecta > Lepidoptera > Nymphalidae > Hypolimnas > Hypolimnas misippus. Next base: position 988,415 of record JBBEEQ010000026.1, read on the forward strand.
ATGTGGTATAACGTATTGTTTCAAGTGACTAAGTGAAGTTAGTAGTAAGTTTTTAAGTAAGAAAGTTAAGATCCGTATCCGTATCCGCGAATCTTGACATCAAATATTCGTATCCGGATCCGTATGTACCGATCCGCCACTTCACTAGTACATACGTCTCTGATATTTTTAAATACATGCAGGTTTTCTCGCCTGTACGGACGAACATCATCATCCCGTCTGCTTGTCAGCGGGCTGTATCTCATAAAACATAGTAACATATGTAACTCGCCCATGGCTAGTTTTTATTACCTTTACACTAATAACAACTTTAACTTCTAATACTTGTGATTAAATAAAATTTGTACCGAGGACGGATCCACCGTTGAGGATCACCCTATGGCCTTGTGACGCCACACACTTAGTAAAATAATTTAAAAAAAATCGTGCGTGCGTGATTCACGCCCAGTTTTGGCAACAATTTAATGATATTTTCATCCCTCAATCTACATTTAAATATAAAGGTAAAACTTTTAATAGATATAGACACATATTTACGTATTTAGTGATTCATGTGAGTACATACTCCGACTCGGACTTGGCTGAAGTTTAGGTGACTGTGCCCATGCTTTTAAACAACCAAATCTGCCACTGAATTGTACGTATATTAATGACTAACAATAGTTTACATAACGAGTAATCAAATCTAAAACTACGCAGTACTTTTTCAAATGAAACGAAGCTTCTGTACATAAAGTACCGATTAAATATGTACGTATATAATTAAACAATATTCCATTTAAAAGCAACGTTGTAAATTTACCGAAGAACCAATAGTTGGTGAGCAATTTTAATTAAAATTACGACCAAAGTTTACTTTCAGCATAAAAGCTCGGTTTGATCTTTGCCGCTAGCGCTTAAAGCTCGCAGTAAAAGCGTAAAAAGCTTTCATAGGCACTGTATGCACGTTTAAGTGCGTATTGAGCTGTTATGGCTCAGTAGTTAAAATACAGCTCCTACACAATAAGTGCTCTGTACAAATTCAAGCTATTTTGAAATTGTAAGTGTTTTAAAAGGGATATACATATTTATAATGTCTATACTAATAAAATAAACGCAAAAGTAACGATCTATTTCTGTCTGTCTATTAACTTATGGTAGTTTACATGTAATGATATTTTTTACGTTATAATTGAAACTTCAAATAATTAAAAATGTACAGTAAATATGAACCGTTCTTTAGTAAGTAAATATATTCAGTTTGTTAACACAGTGTCTCTTTAATTATTTTTTTTATTAATATTATAACACTAAAAAATAACACGTTATTCAGAATTCATTAAAATAATAATAGTATTCTAATTTCGCATTAACAAAATTTCTCCTTTTTTCTCACCTTCATCATTTTTTTCCGCATTCCGATCATTATAGTCACCTTATTCTCTAACAATATTCTATACTAAAATACATTTATTTACCTGAGAACGATAATACAATAGTAACAGTTCATTTACACCACATTAAGCGTAGTTAAAAAAATAAGAAACCACACTAATTTAGTTCTTAATACCGTATGAAATAAAGCCTACATTTCAATGCGTCATTGTTATCGCTAATCTACGTTCGCGGAAATCATTAGTCGAAACGCATTCAGTAATACACTTTAAAACCTTTTCGTATTGAATATTTAAAATCTTTGATAAGAAAGTGATCGTGAAATTGCTTAACAATTAGTTCGACAAGGTTGTTTAGGAATATTGAAATAAGTTGAACATTTCGACCCAATATGGCTCAGATTTACATACAATAGGTTTTGCATTTATGTAAAGATTTTGTCAAGTTTTGTCACAGACAAGACATTGTAATGGAAATGGCATCGCAATCAATCAATCCAATGTTTAGGCGATAGAAGTTGACAGACAGGACTTAGAGGTACATAGCTATTTCTAGATTCTAGTCCTTTTTGGGATGCCTAGGCTTTGAACTGTCAAGCATATTGCCTAGATTGCCTGTTTTATAAAATATATGTACAATTATACTTTACTAGAAGTTTCTGTCTGTCTCTTTCGTTGAAATATAAAGTGTTTTTAATTACGAAGGTTTGAAATTTAAGGGCATTGAACATCCTTTTCACTATTCATATTTAATATAACGGGTCTTATCGCGATAACTAATAGTAGTAATGCCTTTTTATTGCCCGACGTTTCGACAAAGTTACATTCGCCGTGGTCACGAGCTGACTGGTGTACCGCGACGAGTGCGCGAGTTTTCTTCGCCTACCCTCACAATATTAATATTGTCTTTACCGTTATTATAATGCTGGGAGCACACCCTTAATGGTTGCATGTTAAAATATACACCATGTTATTTAGCGATAGTCCTGGTAGTATCTATAGAAATCGACTTTGTAATTCACTTGTGAAAGCAAACCAAACATACAGACAAAACAATCATATTCTTAATATTTATACAAGTCGCTTATTTTTAACATAAGTCACATTTAACTCTATATAATAAAGAGCGAGCGATTTTTGTATATGTAAAATAAACTTCAGAACAAATACACCTATTTTAAAAATTATGGTACCATTTGAAAGGTACATTATTCAAAATGATTATGGGCTATATTTTAAGTACATATGTGTATTATTTTAAAACAAAATATTTATTAACGCTAGCGAAGCCGTGAGCATACTATAGTATTTAATAAAAAATAATAACATAAAACTTTCAATGTGTGCATAAACAAAAAAAAATGAACTTTACGATAATCCACCAGTTTCAAAATGCATAATACTTACAGACACATAAACATTCACACACAGTAAATTTCGACACCCACACACATAAACCGATTGTTGAACGGGAAAGTCCCAACGACTTATTTTTTTCGATATTTAACGTGAAACGAAAGAAACGAAGCCTCCAAATGACGTCAGCAAATAACTCTTAACTCCTAAACGTTACGCTCTCAAAGTAAATTTGTAGGTCAATGGAATATGATATGATTCAAAATATATATTACGAAATGCTTACCTTTTACCGACATTAAAAGCACAAGGTACACAACATAGAATACACCCGTATACCTGATACTTTTGTATAAGTTTGTAATAAGTTAGACATCTTTAGACGCCATTTTCTCAAAATGAAGTCCCTGTGACACAGTATGCAAATCAGCAAATAAGTCCATCATAATACATTATTAGTATGGACGAGTATTAAAACATTAGAAATTAATAAACATATAATTTTAACCCCTAATAAAAATAAGCTAATTTCATTGGAATTAACTTGAGTATTTAATTATTATATTTATGCTTACTATGACATGCGCGCCGTTCTAAGGACGTGTTATCAAAATCGGTCCACACGTTTGATCTCAATAGAGCCACAAAGGTAAAAACATACATACATAGACTGATAAACTCAGTACCCTTTGCGTCGCGCCGTCGAGTAAAAATACAAAGTGCATATTGTGACATTTATTACTGCAATTAACATTTTTACTAAATCCATAAATATAGATAGAAAGCAATGAAAGTTAGAAAGGGCTAGATTTTGTAATTGCTAGATCAAAACATCTGCGTCTGGAAACGCCTGGTGCCTAGAAAATGTTATTATGCAAGCGGAAACGGAACTAGGGTATGATTCATGAATATTTATTTTCTAAAATTAGTCTATGCATATTTAAGGAGAATTTATATATTATAACATGGCTACCTTCGGGAATAATGCAAGTATAATTTTATCTGAAAGGGCCACTAACCCATGCAACTTCACAAAATAACGCGTTTATATTATAGTAGTAAGAAGTATGTTTTTTTTTTAATAAAAAAACCTGACAAACGCGTAAGCAGGACATCTGATGTTAAGTTTTGAACGTCACCCATGGACACAAAAACATCGCCAACTCATAAAGAAATGATGAATGGGAATAGGAATGAAGGAATTCCTTTTCTTACTTCCTATTCCCTGAGGAAGTGGCCTTCGATGCTCTCACTTACCGTACGTCTTTAAGCCATTTACTTAAAATGAAGTCCACGTGCCTTGAAATGGTATTGCTTATCAAATACGTATTATTTTAAAACAAAGTCTACGTTAACGTAAGCCATAGACTTGTAGGTTATAAAGATAAATCAATAATAATAAATGGTAATTATTCATCTCAATTAACAGTCTAAACTGCTCAAGGTGACTTGTACGTGATGAACATTTCCTATGAAGCACACGTGCCCCCGTAAAGGTACTAGAATTTTCCTTATTATCAAGCCCTTGATCAGATTATACAGAATTAGATGCTGTATGCTCAATTTCCGCGGAATTTGGTCATGGAAATCTATTTAGAAATAATTTTATATATTGTAAGTATACATAATGTAACATATACTTTCATAGCAATGATGTCTGCAACCGATTAAAAAAAATATTAATGTATTCTGATAGTACGTCACGTATTTAATATTATTCAAAAGTCATCTAAATGAAGTGACTACAGAAAAAAATTTCTTAAATTAATGTTTCGAATAATGAAGTGTGTTTAATATTTTGAAATATAAAATAATGTCATATATTTGTAAAACTTATTATTAAATAAAATATATATAAATTATTTCTCATTGCTTTACACCTGAAAGTACTTACTGCCAATGTCTTATTTTTAACATTAACGACTTTCGTAACGACATACGACGTATCGGTTACTAGATTACAGAGTCGCTTTATATCCCGAAAGTAAAACGTACTAATGTAATTCACGCCTTATATCTCGCAAATCAATGGTAGAAGTCAAAGATATAATACGGTTGAAGCCTTACAAAACCGGTTATCGAATACAAACATTTGTAATTGAATCTGTTTTCGTTTAACAGCTGTTATGAAATTACGCATTATTGCTAAACTTTTTTATCATAAATCATATCAGCCCTTCAAAGATCAAAGACGTCAGTCAAAAGTTACAAAATGTAATGATACGTGTCTATATATTATTAAACATTCCGATCGGTTAAGCTATAATTAGCTAAGCCAGATGCGATCTCTTGTGTAACACAACGATTAACGGAGAAGAATGAAAGAGATACTTTGCACTAATCCGCTATGGATCAATTGATCAAGGATTATTGTAAAGATTTTAGTTGCTTTGTAGTGTTTGTCATTTTGCAAATGCAGATACTTGATTGTTTTTAAATTTAGAATAAACAATAATGAAATGCAAGCAATACGTAAAATGTTTTTTTTTATTTTAATAGTTTGGAAGGCTGTTAATGTAAAATTAAAAATAACACGTCGTCACGTAAATTTTTAGAAAACAAATTTTACACTTAAACATTTTCCATTTTCCATTTGACCAAATGAGTAAAATATTGTTACGAAGTTTTCTTCCCGTCCTTGGTAAATACTGTTTAACACAATAATACTTATTCAATTAAAAAATATATTAGTTAATTCTATATAAATCGGTCTAAATTTATTCAGTTTTCATTTATATTTAATAAATATAACCTCAAATGTTTGAAAAACTTTTTGTAAGATAATATATTAAATATATATAAAAAAAAAGATTTTCAATCATATATAATAAATAATATATAAAACTTGTCTACAATAATACAAAATAGTAAATTAAAATCCGATAAACTATTAGATAGATAGATAGATAAAATTTTTTATTGCACACAAATAAAGTTGATAATTAATAAAAGAGACAAGAGAAAGACATTAGCATGCAAAGGCGGTCTTATCACTAATAGTGATCTCTTACAGACAACCTCAGGAGTAAAAAGCTATTATGTTAGTAATGCATGAAGTATTAATTAAAACCTTTTCAACGCCCCACAAATTTCGAATCGATTAGACCAGTAGATTCTTTCAAGATTCTTTAAACAACTAGAAAAGAGCTGATAGCCTTCGAACGTCTAAACTAATCTTTATAAATTTTAGCTAACCTATTCCGATGACATCGGCTATCCAACAAAAAGAAAACGTAACAAAATCAGTCTATTCGTGAGGGAGCTACGAGACACAGTTACACTGATACTTATAATACTCCTACAAAAGAGTAGTACTTTTCTACAAAAGATGAGCTCTTTACGAGGCTTTATACAAAAAAATTCAATATTTAATCTGCATCAAATTATTAACACGTTCATAATTCAAACAATTTGAAACCGCTTCTAAAAAAAGTAATACGATTTTATGAGGTGTTGATATATTTATCGAACCACAGATTAAACAAATCGGTAATAGCTTCCATTACACAGACTTTGATAGACAGGTTAATTTTTGTTTAGATTTATATTTTTAGGGTTGCGTCTCCGAAGAGTACCAACGGGGCCCTGTTACTAAGCCTCTGCTATCCGTATGTCTGTCTGTCAGCGTATTGTATCTCATAAACCGCAATAAGTTTATAGTTGAAATTTTCAGTGTGTATATCTAGCTGCTAAAACGACCAGTAATATAATGTAAAATTTAAAAATCCTTGATTGTGATGAAAATTCTAGGGATCGGAAAGTATACTTTTTCTAACAAAAAACGATTTTACCAAATCTGTACCATCTTTTTCGAGTAATTGATGCACACTGGCGTAGCTATAGCCTTTATATAGGACGAAACCGAATCTGACGAATCCGTCCAAGAGAAAGGTTTGAACGTAAGTCCAAAATGTAGTAACATAAGCTTGTATTTATCCGGGCATCACACAGTAAGATGGCACGATTCTAAATGCTAATCTAAGTTTTTTAGAAATTATATAAAGAATTGTCATTACCATTCGTCCAATGTACTAAGTATAATATATATGTAAGTAAACGTTTCCTTTCTGGGGCAAGGTATTCGTTTTTATAATAAAATCCCTCAGAAATGTTTTCAGTTTTCGATGAATAGATTTTCAAACTCAAACTCAAAATATACTTTAATCAAATAGGCCTTTACAAGCTCTTTTGAATCGTCAATTTACAAATTTGTGATGTCAGTTCCACGTGAAGCTACCACCGGCTCGGAGTGTGGACTCTACTGAGAAGAGCCGGCGAGAAACTCAGTAGTTACTCTTTTAAATAAATAAATAAATAAACGCATCACACTTTTAAAAATATTTTTGTACAATATTGTTTGATACAATCAGCTACAGTTATCCTGCGGGAATATCAACGATCTATTATTCCACGCGGATTGTTATATATTGTTTTATTGTAATTGTCGATTTAAATCATATGTTAAAAATTCTCTAACAGCTAAAGGATATTACTCTATACAAGATTAAGTTGACGATAAAGATGCGTTTATTCACTATATTTTAAAAGAGTAACTATCGAGTTTCTTGCCGGTTCTTCTCGTTAGTATCTACGTTCCGAACCGGTGGTAGCTTCATTATTGATGTAATTTTTATTTGTTTTTTCATGTATGACGATTCAAAAGTGCTCGTGAGAGCCTACTTGAATAAAGTATTTTTTGATTTTGATTTTGTATGAGTAAGTGGTCAACTAAGGTCCCTTATATACGACTATGTCGGTAAAGATTTAATAACGACACCAGCGAATTAACACCCATCTTTTTGGAAGTGTTAAAAACAGTAGCTAAAAAATAAGCAGTAACAAACAAATATAGAAAAGCATTACTCTCCTTTGGTTTCGTACAATCCGGATAAAAATAGCCAGCCTATCTGGCAGTCCGTCGGGACTATTAATATGCGGTTGCAATCGAGTTCACGTTGATAAATAGACTAAAAATGAATTAAATACTTAGGCCTTTTAACCGACTTTCAAAAAAAGAAGGAGGTGCAAAATTCGTAGATATTTTATTTTATGTATTATATGATAACTTATGGAAAATTATTTTAGATTTTTTAGTTTTACTTTCTATTAAAGTGTGTTTATTTAGTGTTTTGAACTATTATTTTTTTATTTTAATTAACTTTTTTGGACAAATTAAAAAAAAAGATTATGAACCGAAAATTTAAAAAAAAGTACCTACAACCTTACCCTTTCTATCGCCAGCATCTTAATCCATTAAACCCTTTTTTAGAAACAAACTCCATTGTTTTAACTGTCAGAAACATCATGGACAATTTCGTAAAAGCCATTTTTTATTTCCTGGAGACATTTTTTTAACAAAACGGACCACCGAGGTTGACCAAAATTTTTAAAAATTTTGACCCATTAACAAAAATATATATTCTAAAATCCACCTTAATATATTGTATTAAAGATCATTTTTAAATGAATAAAATTTTACTTTTAAGGATATACAAAGGTGAGTCCACTGAAAGAAATATAATCAAGTCATTCCCGTGAATAGGAACTTAAATTTTATAGACACGGAAGAACAAAATTTTATCTACTATTCTTAAACATTTGCTAGTATAATTTGAACTTTATTTAAAAAGCCATACGGTTTATTTCAATTCGATTTGTGTGTAGATGTTCGAGCTAATATTGTAATACGCTCGTGATGATGTGTGGTCCAGAGTAGTTAGAGATAATTGAGTTTTTTGAATTTAGAGAAATTGAGTTGTGGACAAATTAGTGTCTTCGTTTTTTAACTTTCTCAATTATTTTTTTATTTTTTTTTTATATATACGGAAGCTTGTACGCGATGAAACTTAATAATATAATATGTAATAATATTAAGTGTTCGTATTAAGCGTATATTGACATGTAGAAAGTCGTTTAATATTAGTATAAATAGGAAAATCTCTTTTACGCAAAACGAATGAACAGATTTTAATTAAACTTCACAATAATATAGTTTATCAAAATCAAAATAACACAAAGGCTACAATTTATATTTTTCGGGAATCCAAATTAACTAACCCGCCTCCCCCCCTTACATACGTCTATGTGTTTAGAAACTGTTTCCGAGGAAACGTTGGAACATGTAGGGTCTTATAGATATACGTATAGACTTACTATTCATTAGAAAGAATTAAAAAAATAGATCGATTTTGATTACATAGTGTGAGTCGAGATGGCCTAGTGGTTATAACGCGTCGATCTCAACCGATGATCGCGGGTTCGAACCGCGGCTAGCACCGCTGATTTTTCGAGTGCTAAATTTGTGTTTAAATTATTCTCGAGCTCGGCGGTAAAGGAAAACATGGTGAGGAAGCCTTCATGTGCCGGGAAATATTCTGACACATGTATATCCGCAGTGGAGCAGCGTGGTTGATTAAGCTCTAAACCTTCTCCTTAATAGGAGAGGAGGCCTTTGCCCAGCAGTGGGACATTTACAGACTGTTACTTTACCTGACTTCTTTTTAACTTCTGATAATACTGGTAAATTATCCAATCCATGCCCACCTTATATATGTATATGTAAATTCTCACAAAACCACATATACGTATGTACATAAATATGTATGACTTTATAAATTAAATCAAAATCCGCCCACCAATGTTTGTTTTAGTATTTCCTAAACAAATTGAGAAAAATCCCCGCATTTATATCCGTTGTTAATTTATTTCTAGAGCCGAAAATCGTGTCAGTTTTGTATATTTTCGTTCGTCGAATTCACGGGAACTAGTTTCTGAGCTTTTATTTTTCTTATTCTGACGTGCCATTTTAAACCAGGAGATAATAAATGATAACATTCTGTCTACTATTCCAACAATCTGCATTAATTACAACAAATACATTTTAACCCGACTGCGCGACGCAAGGGAGTAATGTGTTTATCAATCTATGTAATGGGTTTGTACCTTTGTGGCACTATTTAAACCAAACGCGTGGGCCGATTTCGGTAACTGATATGTCCTTAAATTCGTCATAGCCGCCTGAATTTCATAGAAAGCATAATAATTTATAAAAATTCAAAATGAGCGGTTGTGGACGCCATAATGTGAAGAATAAAATGAAAATCGACGAAATGTGTTTAGTAGGGTTCGTTGAATAGGTATTTAAAAATCATTTGTAGGTTTCTCATATCATTTTTCAATCAGAATTACTGTTTATTTTAAAACGATTTAAAGTTGGTTCGTAACGAATCTCTATGCTCTTGTTATGTGGTCGGATTTTTAATTTTTTCAATTAATTAACAAGTATTGTAATTTATCGTCAACTAGCAATTCGGCTTTGCGCGAGTGCAATGTAGGACATACGGCTTTTATGTTAAACATATAAATCTTCCTCTTGAATTACTGTGTTTAATAATGAAAACTGCATTACAGAAGACTGAAAATACTTTGTTTTATACTATGTAAATATTAAAATAATTAACATACACAGATAATATTAAAATCACTTATTCTATGTACAATAAAAAAATGCTTTGTTTTATTAATGTCTATGTTATCCACGATAGTACATTAATTAGTAAGAAAACTCCATATATACATATGTCTTGGGGGCCGTTATAGAGTACTTGTCTATATCGAAAATGAAATAAGGATTATTTAAATCCTTTCAGAGATGCATCGTCTAGGTTCAATATAGATCATTTTATTTTAAGATCACATCTCATTAAAAATGAAACTAAAACGTACAATTCATTTCACCATATCAAATAAATAAAATTGAAGTGTCTGTTTGTAATTACAAATTAACAGGTTTTAACTAAATCCATATGAAAGTATACACGATACTTACATCAAAACGCATTTTTCTACAATTTTGTCTGTTTTTCTATCGGTCTGTCTGTTGTTTCTGGCTAATCTCTAAGAAAACTGGACCGATTTTGACGGGACTTTCACTTACAAATAGCTAATCTTATAAGGAATAACTGAGGATCTTAACTATTATTATTTTAAAAATTGTATTTGTTTTAATTAATAAATAAAAAAAGAGGCTTAATCGATACATTGTAAATAAAAACCAATAAAACAGTAAACAATATCCAATTCAAGTAGGGAAGGTGTATATAAATATTATTTTTTTTTTCAAATTAACGCGAGTAACCACGGGGCACAGCTAGTCGTTAAATAAACCTTGCAATTTATCTCGTGTTTCTGTTATATCTCTATATGTCCGTCTGTCACTGATTTCAAGCCTGTCGACTGTAAGCGATCCGTTGCATGACAGATTGTTAACGGTCACTTTTTGTTTTTTTTTTTTGTGGTTATTTTCGATTTGAGTGAAGGGTGTTTGAGCAATGTAATATTGGAAGAAGAAAGTTAATAAGACATTTAAATTAAAGAACTGAGCAAAAACCGTAATTTCGTTTACTTGGATGACATATTCACATACAATTAATTCGATTTAATAAGCATAATATGAACCGATTTTGATGATCCTTTCAAATAAAAAAAATAGATCATTTGACAGACACGTTGGCGCAGAGGTAACTGTAACTGACTGAAGCGCTAACGTTCAAGGATTCGACCCCCGCTCACAGCAAACGTCTTTAATGGCCCCACGAAATTTTGTCGTGGTCTGTGTGTTTGTGTTTGTATTTCTAGACCCTCGACACAGGATCATGAAATCCTTATGGGGGTCGTTGTATGTGACGCGTTTATTAATTTTATTTATATTATGGAGTTATGCCATTAAACAAAACACTAAAAATTGAGATTGAAATCGGTTGAAAATAGAAATTATTTAAAGTCTTATTAGCGAATGAGGAGACAAAACAATATACGCCTTTATATTGCGCATTTTCACTACACTATTAGTTACAGCTCAGTTCATTTATCAAACTGTATTTATTACTCATTTTGTGTCGTTATTTCTGTCTGTCTGTCGCAGATTTCAAGCTTGACAACTTGGTAACTAATCCAGAACGAGATATTTTTATTTTATTTTTTGCTTTACGCCTATTTATAATTTAAAACGATTAAGACGAAATGGTAATGTAACGTGTGGTTTTTTGCTTTGTGACGTTTTATTATCTACAGTTGAAGAAATAAGAAAAATACTTTGGACGGTGCATTTTATAAATAAAAAAAGCAATTAAAATAAGAGTTTTTTTATAAAGGGGAACTAATTTCAGAAGGTAAATATATACGATATATATAATATACGTTATTTTGTTTATTTTAATCGCAGGCGTAGCTATTGCTTTCATATGGAAGGGGGACTTCTTCCAAGGGGTAAGGGGAGATCTAATGGTTCCAAAGGGGGGAGTGTTGAAACTAAAACTCAAACTCAAAATGTACTTTATTCAAATGGGCTTTTAAAGCACTTTCGAAACGTCAAGTTACATGTCATATTTATTTTAGATTTTTATTAAGCTACCACCGGTTCGGAAAGTTCTCTACCGAAGAACCGGCAAGAAACTCGATAGTAACTCTTTTAAAATCATTTATACATAATGTATTTTTATTACATTTTAATTATGTTATCCTGATAGAAAACCAATGCGTATCCACGCTTCTTTTTTGTCAAAATATTCTTGTGTAGAATAATATGCTTTATCTATTAAAGATTTTTTAATATAGGCTTTAAACTTATTAAGGGGCAAATGTAAAACTGTGAAGGTCCATAATGTACAAAGATAAACTAATTTTTACCCGGGCATTACACAGTAAGATGCTATGATTCTAATCTCATTTGTATAGATTTTATAAGAACCATTGTTATTGCCATACGTTCAATATACTAAGAATTAATAAGTCATATCTATGGCGGGGAGGGAGCGGAGGGTGGTGTGTGTTTCGGACCGATTTTGAAAAAAATTTTTTAAAGGACATACTTGTTGAAAAACAATTAATTATTAACTTCGAATTTCAAAATTGTTTCAATATTGATTCTCGCAGTTGTATTTACGAGTATATGAACTCTTATTCCATATTATAAATACCAATCGAATTAGTAATGAGGATGTATTGTAGTTTCGACGTCAATATTTTCGCATGCCATAACTTTTAAATAAACCACACGTTCTGTTATTCCAATGATGTTCGATAGCTCTTGAAAAATGTGATAATATTATTAAAGCTGAAATTTATTTGAACAGTCTTTATATAATTAGTGTTATGAGCTCATGGATTTTGGCGCCGAATGCTAATTTTGGACAACGTTACCTAGCAACCAGCTAACAACTGAATATGACAGGCGAGAGTTACTTTCGGGAAGTCAATTGACGAGCTCGTCAAAATATGAAATGGGTACAGATTTTATACATTGAAGTGATCCATCCTAAGAGGGATAATCGGAATCACGTGATTTATTGTGTTTAACGAAATTCCTATAATGTAAAATATATTTAATACCTCACTGTGCTCTGGGTGGAAAATCTAAAGAGCAATCAGAATAAAATTCCGTTTATCCCCCCAAACGGACACGCGGTTCCGATTATCCCCCTTAGGGTAAATAACTTGGGGTGGCTTAACAGAATTATCCGAATAATGTGAACGTAACACATCTATCGTTACAAAATATCATTGATTTAGACGTACTAATTACAATTACTAATGGGACTGAAAAATTTGTTTTGCATTAGATTGACCGATAAGTGAAGAATTTTATCGACATTTTTATTTATTAATATATATATATATATATATATATATATATATATATATATATATATATATATATATATATATATATACATAACCCAACCAACAAAAAGAAGTATAAAATATTGAAATAAAACTATAGTAAATAAAACTATACTAAATAGACTGACGTCTACCCGTGACCACGAACGCTGTAAAGTATTCGAAACGTCGGGATGATAAAAATAATTAATATACACGATTTAAATCCGTTTAAAATAATTTTATTTCAATGAGTAATAATCGCGAAAATCTAAGACAACGTTAAGTATAAAATAGTCATATTATTATAACGTCTAAGTATTTAACCGTGTTAATTCATTATTAATTTAGCAAAATAAATATTATTACTATAAACGGTAAAACAAACATATTAAGCACGCCATAATTGTGCAAACAATTATCTTATTTAATTATCAATATTTGCTTTAATTATTTTTTAAACGATCTTCAAGAAATTATGCCTATGTATGATTAAGAAGTAATTCGGCATATTACTTATATAATATATAATAATAAAAGGACAATATATCTTTGCTGTGTCTACACCATTATCCAAAAAATAATGTAATGTTTTTAAAGTGCATTTATCAACAAAACATTTTGTCGAAGAGTTTTTTTTTATTCCACCATAATTTCTTAACGCGTACATTGATTTAGTTATGTGTATGTATCACAAGGTACCTGAAATATGATAGATACAAATTTTACTAACAACTAAACGGAAAGTATACTCATTCAAATACAAAAGACTCAACCAAACCAATGGTGTTTTCGAGTTATCGAGAAACATACATAATAAAATCCCTGACGAATTAAACACCTTCTTTTTTTTAAGTCAATAATTTTACATTAAAAAATAAGTAAAAAACTTTCAACTTTATAATAATTCTGATTCACAATAATTGCAAATAAAATGAATATTACAATGATTTATTATACCACAGCGTGTATTATAGTTCTTAAGTAACAGCAATTAGTCCATCATCAAATGATTAGTCATTTTGTTGCATTCCACTCCGTATGGACTTTAATCACGAAACGAAGCTCGGCGGTGATATGTTTATTGCTCTGGCGCTTAAATAATGGCGGAATATGTATTGAGAAAGAGAAATAAACCAAAAAAGTAAATTAATCTAAAAATCTAAATATATATGTAACTATAATTCAAAGGTGACTGAATGACATAGTGATCTATCAACGCATAGCCCAAACCACTAGACAGATCGGGCTAAAATTTGGCATGCAGGTAGATGTGGTGACATAAGCATCCGCTAAGAAAGCATTTTAATTAATTATATCCCCAAGGTGTTAAAATAGGGGATGAAAGTTTATATGAAACTTTGTCAATTTTAAACCGATCGGGCTGAGACTGCATGCATAAAGCTACTATGACGTAGGCACTACCGACATTGCAGACGAAGTCGCCCACACCAGCTAGTATACAATAAAGTGTGAGCGAATTTTGTACATGCGAAGTAACACTGAACCTATTTTAAAATTTATTATATCATTTGAAAGGTACATAACACTAGATGGTCATAGGTTATATTTAATGCATATAAGCGTAGTATTTTAAAACAAAATCAACGAAAATGAGAACGAAGCCGAAAGCAAAATATGTTAGAAAATAAAATTATGTAAATGACACAACAAAAACTCAACACGAAGATTGTCGACGTGCTATCACATGTTGTTAGGTAAGGAAACAGAGAAATAATTATAATACATTATAATTTTAAAAAAGTTAAATTCTATGGATCTTTAACCTAACTATGACAAGCAGATAAACCTAACATCAAGGGATATTGTCATCAAAAACTCATGTGTAATATATTAAAACTCTTTTAAAAATGAGTCAAAGACGATCTCAACAAAAATAGTTCGGAAAATTTTAAACGGAAGTTATACAATATTGCATGTATAATATGTTGTATTAACTTTTATCCACTTAATAATCAACCCCGGTATTACTCAAACATTTTATCGGCTGCATGCAACAAAGTGTTGTTTTGTTCCGGGATGAAGGATGACCGAGCTGATGTTATACTGACACGAGAATTAACACAGATTCATCAGCTAGCCGATTATGTAAATTCAATTTATATAAATCTATATAAGTTATGTAAATCGACTCTAAAATTTTTTATTTATTATAATTTATATTATTATTTAATTAATTATATGTACTAATGCTTTTTGGGTAAACGAGCAGGCAGGACACCTGATGTTAAATGATCACCGCCTCCCCTGAACATTTCCAGCACAAGATTAGTTACAAATACATTGCTAGCTTTAAAAGGAATAAGAAGAATAGCAATTAAGGAAAGAGATGGAGAAGAAGGTTAAGGTTCTGACTCACTCACTCACCGTATAAAACGTAATAAAGTCATAAGGATATTCATGAAAAGTGGCCAAATTATAATGTTCAATATAAAGTACTTTACGATCTTGTATTGTTATATCGAACAGCTTCAATAATAATTATACTAAAATTGATTTTATTATGTACAGTTGGACACTTAATTAACTAGCAACAAAATTGAAATTTATTAATTACCTATGTATATCTCAGGTTTCAAGTATTGTGTTGACACATAGTTTATTGTATACTCGTATATTATATAAACGGCCTTGCAATTTCAGAGAAATACTGACTCAGCAGCGCACATATAATAATATAACATAAAAGTTTTATTCGTTACGGAAATGTAATTACATAAGAATTTGGTTATAATACTTGTAAGGGAATAACGGGGCTAAAAGTACACTTACATGAGTCGGGAGAAATTCTGAAAATTAATAAATAATAATAATAAACACATTACACTGAGCGACCCCCATTAGGATCTCGTGGTCCTGTGTCGGGGGTCGTCCGGAAACACACAACACAAACAAAAACACCCAGGCCACGACAAACATACGTATGGCGAATACTGATGTTTGACGTAAGCGGGGATGAACGTGTCTGTCAAAATGTCTGAAAAATGTAGGTATATTTCGGTAATCCGCATTGACGTAGTGGGGGATTAATCTACCTTTACATGTACATGACTGTCATATATGTACGTAATTATATAACTAATAAGGCTTAGGCGAGTATTAAATATGTAAGTTCTGCTCTCGCGATTGACATAAAACTACTCTGTAACCTGGTAATAGTTTTTGTAAATTTTTTTCGTAACTTTTGCATGGTGTTGTAAGCCGACTTCAAAAAGGACCTCCTCCTTGGAATTCTCAATTGGAAATTTTTTTTAATTTTTGTCACCTCAGAACTCCATCGTTTCTTTACCGATTTTGCAAATTCTTTTTTTTTATTGTTAAATGTATATTTATATACATAATTGAATACAATGTACATAGTTTATCAAAATAGGTTTAGTAGTTTGGTATTAAAATCAAAATAACTAGAATAAGTATGTAATTCAAGTAAACGTACGTATTTTGCTTTTTAAGCCAATTATTTTCTTAAATGTCTTAATTATCTTTATAAACTATTTGACATATTTCTTTCTTTAAATAAATTCATTGCCAGACTCCAACAATTAAAGAAAAAATTCCTTCACAGCTGTTATCACATATGTATATCCGATATCATTAATTGCTTATTGGTTTTATAATTTGTCTGTGATAACACTTCCTGGTGGACAGGAACTGGGCGTGGGTAATAACAGATTATCGGGACACTTAAAATCCCATTACTAAACTGTTGAACACCAAACGAAGCATTTTATTTACTGCTTATGTCATTTTTGAAATATTTTATTTGTCACTTTACGAAATCGATTATGAGTTGTGTCTTTTGAGTTTAAGTAAAAATTGATGTCGCTTAAGCAAATCGTGTATTATACTACGGAAGACGTTTAAGTTCAAAACAACAAAACACAACGATACAAAACGAAAGACGAACTTAACAATTTTACAAGAGAGTGATGAACCGAATTTTAATATAATAATGTAATTTTATATTAACACCATAATAAAACAATATTATAAATCACTAGCTGGTGCTCGCGACTTCGTCGCCGCAGGAATTTAAAATTCACAAAATTTCATACAATCTTTCGCCCCCTATTTTATCTCCTTGCGGGTAGAATTATTTTGATTAATTCCTTCTTCCTGCATTCCAAATATCAGCTCAATTCATCCAGTGGTTTGGGCTGTGCGTTGATAGATCACTATGTCAGTCTGTCAGTCCTTTGAGTTATATATATTTAGATTGTTAAACAGTATCCTATTGACTTCGTTAAGATTCGTTCTTAGTTAAGATGCGAACTCCCAACTTATAGTCTTGGTTTTTATAAAAATGAAAAAAATACAAACCTTCTAAGAAACCACATATACATTCAATTTAAAAAGACCTCCAATTATTCCATTCACACAATATTAGGAACGATTACCCAATTTCGTTTATTTTATTCGAACTGTTAAGATAATTTCCTTCGATCGAGCGGCGCCACGCTAATAGATGTAGCTGGCCATCTAAATGACAAATTGGAATTGTATTACAGCTAGATGAGATCAACGACCTATATTTCTATCCGATTACGGCGAGACAATGAGGTTAATGCGTTTCGTTACGTTTGAATGAATTTGACAAATGAATTATTGTTTATTCAAATTGAGTCTTAATCCAAATTGTATTTACATAATTATGATAAACTAGCTGTCCCTTTCGGTTTGCTTTGTTCCTATGAGTCGTAGCGTGATGTAATATAGCCTATAGCCTTCCTCAATATATAAACGATCTAACACGAAAAGAATTTTTCAATTCGAACCAGTAGTTCCTGAGATTAGCGAGTTCTAACAAACAAATTCTTCAGCTTTATAATATTAGTATAGATTCAACTTTTCAAAATAGTTTAGTTTACTCTTGTTATATAGGGGGTTTTAAATTGGAGCACATTCCTGTGATACACAAAATAAAAAAAATTACAATCATAATAATAAATAATTATGTTTGACGTGCCATTTTAATCACTTTACTTGTGTTAAGAAAATATATAAACCATACTAATTCAAGATATTGTATATAACGTACAGCAAAGCCTGCGTTTTCAATTTAAAAGTAATATAAATAAGATTATTTTAATATGGAAATGAAACGCACTTTATGCACACCCTATATGTAAGTTTAACGTCACCGTTATTTAATATGGCGAATCGGAGCTGATAAGAGTTTATACAGGTGTTTATCAACGAAATAGAATACGCATCTAGTCGTGTGAATTACTGCTTAATTATTTAATTTTATTGTTATCTATTTTAACATATTCTCGTATTACGTAAATGTATACAGTCAAGGCTAATTCCGTCTGGCGGGTGTATCCGTCGCAATTACGAGGCTACAGTATTGTTACTAAAATAAAAATAACTCCTAAAATAATCTTAAAGCATGTAATTAATTTAAAAAATCTAAATCCCGCCTGAGTAATAAGGCTCTGCATTCAGCAGTACCGTATCAATATCAGTTCTGTCTAAAAGCCTATAAGTGAGAATCGTTACACACCAACTTTAAATCGTTATAGATCCTAAACAGTAACTTTGATTGTAAAATATGGAAAACCTAGAAATGATTTTCAAATTCAATGATACCACACACGATATTATCACAGTTAAACCAATAATATTTGATACTTCTCGTTAATGCCCCAAACCATAACATATTGTGTATTCTTAATTTAGAATTCCACAGCTTATCTATCTCAGTTATAGTGGGTTGCAAATTAGAGAAGCATTTTAACTGAAAAAGGTAGATTCTCAATTCGTTTGAGACTTTTTTATATATTTTCTTCGATTATTCGAAAACGGCTTGATCGATTTGGCTAATTCCTTTCTTGTTTAAAAAAGTATAACCACTCCAACTCAAGGGTGACTGACTGACATAGTGATCTATCAACGCACAGCCAAAACCATTGGACGGGTCGAGCTGAAATTTGGCATACAGGTAGACGTTAGGAGGTAGGCATCCGCCAGGAAAGGATTTTGATCAATTCTACCCCTAAGGGAATAAAATAGGGGATGAGTTTTTGTATGAAACTTTGTCAATTTTAAGCCGATTGTGCTGAGACGTTGCATGCATAAAGCTACTATGACGTAGACATCACAGACATAGCAGACGAAGTCGCGAGCACAGTTTCATTATAAATATGTATTAACTAACCTATGCTCTTAATGATAAAACTTATCAGATATTTATTTAACTAAAACACACACGAGATTATTAATAGTTTTGAGTAACTAAGTAACTTAAGCGGTTCATTAAAATTAAATTATAACCCCATTCAAAAAATTTGCCACGGGCCTCAGATGGGTATAGTCACGCCTCTGCTTAATAGAAAAATCTTGTGTGCATAGATTAAATTTCCATAAGTAACCCTCTGCGTTAAGCAAAATACAAATAAAGATTTGTTTAATCTCACAATATTTCAGCTCAGTGGTGAACAAGGAACTCCGCCATCTGAGTAAACACTACACTTTACGACACATGCAAAGTGAAAGTAAGATTTTCATACATAATAAAGTCAATAAATTTATCTATTTACCGCGTTATAACTATGTTTTCTATTTGATATTTAGTTTTATAGTTTTGTTTGTAAGAGAGCGTGTACACTGATCTGAGTATGCGACAAAACGGTAGCATTAACATATACTTTTTTCTTATATCTCATACAAGAAATTCACTATGACTACTGTTCGCCTATCGGTCTGAATTCGACCGTAGTTCATTAAGTTTTAAACCGATTTCAAGAGTGACCACAGATAATCTATTCTCAATTTGCCCACAGACTTTAACAATAAACAAAAGAGGATATATATGTGTGAGTATCAAATGCATGATAGTGTGTGTAATGTTTTTATTGATTTATGTTTTTTTTTTTAATATTAAATATTAGCATTACTCTCTCTTTCTTTATATAAAATATGAGTTAGCGAAATTTCATATAAGTTTTTATGAAGTATAATAACAAAATCCCTAAAAATAATATATTTTTTATCACATTTTTATTATTTATTAGGTCATCGGCCTTTATAATACATTCTGTGAAACTTTCAATCAATTCAAAATATATAATTCTTTAAAGATCAGAGAGATCGCAAAAGTCTTGGTCCCGTAATACCTGACAGTGATCATCGGTTTCCTTCCTACTATTTATATAGAAATCCCAGTAAAATAAAACGTTCAAACAAATTGATGGCGATATCTGTAGCCTTAGGCAGATCCCGCGTCCGATAATATTTACAACTCAGTCTGGAATAGCAATAAATTCAGCGAATGCCATGAAATTATCGTTTAAATTCTACAATTCCAGAATATCTGGAATGCAAACACTTTTTAGGTTTTAAAATTACTAGCTGCTAACCGTCACTATTTAAAAAAAAAAAGTTTATTTTCATTTCTTTCACTATAAATTTCTAAAAAGTTTACATAAAGTACACCTGATAAAAAGTAAAAATGCAAATAAAAGAATACTATTCACCCTAAGGGAGATTAAACAAAAATCATATTACACAAATAGCAAAATCAAATTAATTGTGTTATTCACTGCACCAAGTCGAGGGAGATAATCAGAAGAGAATAAATATTTTTAGCTAAATATTCCAAAAAAAAAAAAATCTTTACCCGCATGTCTAAAGGCGGATTTATATTTGACTGTCGTGACGAGACGTATCGCATCACGACGTGGTGATAGATGATAAAAATAATTAATATACGCGATTTAAATCCGTTTAAAATAGTTTTATTTCAATGAATAATAATCACGAAAGTCTAAGACAACGATATGTGTAAACGTTGTCATACAAAATGTATGATACCAATTCTGTTCTGAAGCGCCACGACACGAGACGGTAGTCTAAAATAAATCTGACTTAATACAGTTCGAGTCGAATGGTGTACAAGCCACTTAAATCGCTCTCAATAGTAAAGTGCTTTTAAAGTATCACTCTATACTAGTTTATAAAATTTATTATTTTTTTATAATTTATTTATTATAATTTATTATTTTAACATTAATCGAATTCGCAGTAGAAAATTAGATTATGTTTTAATTTATATATACATTACACGCGGAATTACACATAAGTGCTATCTACAATGACTTAGAAAACGAATGTATGTTTTTAGGAGGTAAAAATACTGAAGATCAGTCTCCACCCGCGGCTTCGCTCAGGTACGTTTATTTTATTTTTTATTTTATTTTATATATTTTATGAGTCTCCAACAAAAGATACACACTACACATTCACAAATTTGTTATTCTTGATGTTGATTGTGTGCTCCTTCAATTATAGAAGACCACAGCGTGCACTATATTACAAAGCAATTATTAAAAACGAATACAAATAAAACTAGAAACAAAAATTACGCAACAGGTTCAGAAAACATAATAGAAAAAAAAACACGTTGAAAAAAAGCAGACTTAAACTTATCAAAATAGTAGTATAAAGAGCCTTTGTGTTATTCTCATATATATACTTTATTACTATAAAGCTATATAAATATATTATCAAAATCGGTTCGGCAGATTTTGCGTGAAAGAGCAACTAACACCCCTCTATCTAAATATAGTTCGCCTTTTAAAAAAGCAAGTATAATTTTATTGTTCTTTATTTGTTTTCTCTGTTTTTATTTTAAGTTTACTCCATGACGCTATGTAAAAGTGGAAACCTTATATATAAGAATCATGATATGTTGTTTACGCTGTTTGTTTCCCATCAATAAATAAAATACTTACATCCTAACAAACTGTTACATTTATAAGTAAAAACCGAAACATACCAAACCATTTCTAAATGTTGATAACGTGCTAATTATTTGCGTATAAAATACATACTATGTATTAAAAAAATCACATACATATCAATATTGTTTACTTGTATAGGTGACGCCATTCTGTACGATAAAGAATATTTAACATTAAAGATTTAAGGGCCTCTACACACTGAACGCGGTGCGAGGTGACAGAGTGACCGCGATTTAGACTTTTGTATGGATTTATAATTATGACATTATGCTCGCTAAACACGTCGCCGACATTATTTTCATAAAAAAGTTATTGAACGTTATCACCACGTTCTTTGTCCTATCTACCACACAAGTTGATTCTTTCTCGTTATTTTTATTAAAATAAAAAGTTATTGCGCGTTATAAGTGTGTAAATCCCCTAAAACTCGACTACGTCACAAACATTAGCTGTAATCAAACCGCTGGCAGCGAGGTAGACGCTGGTTTCATTAACTCGGGCAGTTATTGAATGTTATCGCCACGTTCTATGTGCAAAACCGTGTCTATTGTTGCTTCATATTATTTATTTAAAAAAAAGTTATTAAAAGTTATCGCCGCGCACCGTGTGTAGATCTCCTTACACTGGAGTACATCAGAAACATTAGCTGTAATCAAACCGCTGACAGCGAGATAGACGCGGGTTTCTTTAACTCGGGCAGTTATTGAGCATTATCGCCATATTTTATATGTAAAACTGTCTCTATTGTTTTTCCTTCTTTTTATTTTAAAAAAAGTTATTAAAAGTTATTGAGTGTTATAAGTGTGAAGATTACCTATCATTCGACTACATAGACGCCGGTTTCATTCATACAAATTGATTGCTTCTCTTTATTTATATATATATTTTTAAGTTATTGAACGTTCTCAGTATGATCCCCTAACACTCGACTACGTCAGAAACATCAGCTATTATCAAACCTCTGCCAGTGAGATATACTCCGGTTTCATTAACTCGGGCAGTTATAGACCGTTATCGCCACATTCTATGTGCAAAAATTTGGCGAAACAATGCACACGTCTATTGTTTCTCCATATTTTTTATTTAAAAAAAAGTTATTAAAAGGTATAGAGCGTTCTCAGTGTGAAAATCCCCTAACACTCCACTACGTCAGAAACATTAGCTGTAATCAAATCGCTGGCAGCGAGATAGACGCTGGTTTCATTAACTCGGGCAGTTATTGAGAGTTATCGGCGCCATGTCGGTGTCGTGTCGCCTGTACAACTTCATTAGCTCTTCCTTATGACTTCATAATGATTTATTACAAGTTCCAAAGAGTGTGTGTTAAGATTAGTTTAACATTCTTTAAGGTTTCGATAATCTTTGAAATAATATTTTACAATTTAACTTATTCATTGAAAACTGCAAAAAAATCTGTGGTATTTTGCTATAAGAACGGGTTAATTGTGTCTATATATTTATTATTTATTTTCACCTTTATCCAAATTAATTTAGACAGTCCAATATTTTTTTCAGCACTGGGACGTTAACCAATGGTGACCAAATAGTCTTTCCGTACATGCTATTAATCATAGGATTAAAAATGATTAATTCTAAAAAGTTACATCATAATAACCTTCAGACAGTTTGTGGAGAGCTATATCAGAATGTGTCGATGTCTTTGAGGAGATATTGTGTAACGAGCCGACAAACAGTTCGGATATTATTGGCAATAGTGCATAAATTATATACAAGACACGTTAATTGATTCGGTGGTAGCATTTATGTTTAAGAATTCGAATAATTATAGATAATTTTCTGGAGTAGACTTACCTACTATTAAAGATATAATTAAAGAATTTCCCACTAAAAAAAAATTTAACTATTATGTAACATTATCTTTTTTTAACGATTTTATTCATTTGCGTCACTAATAATGGGTACTCTGGGAATCTATGGATGGCCTCGAGTAATTGTAAGGTGATATGTACCTAGTGTAAATTGAGACATTAACAATTGTCTTCGTAAAAAAAATATGTATAAGCCTTCAATAAAAACTGTTATTCTACCTATAAATTGACATTTGCTGTTAAATATCAAATAAAAAAGAATTAATGAAATTGGTCAACATACATAACATTGGAAGAATTGAGAACATCCTTTTTTAAGTCGGTCAAAAACTAAACTACTTAATCGATTTCCCTTAAATTTCGTGAGACCAATTTTTAAAGTTTAAATAATATTATTCAAAATCGTTGCATAGGTGACACAATTATGAGGTAAAAATACAATTTTTTTTTAAAATTAAGCGGACTTCAAAAACGAACCTAAAAGGTACAAATGAACTAAGAGGCATAAAATAAATATTTTCTACATTATTTCGGTGTCCAGTAAAACATTCAAAGTCGGCGTCAAGTAAGGCCTTTTTCGTGTTATTGAAAAAAAAATTAAAATCGGTCACGGCTGAGTAATCGGTGAACATCCATAAAAAAATAATCCCCGACGAATTGAGAACCTCCTCTTTTTTGGAAGCCGGTTTAAAAATACATACACTTTTATACAGAGTAAACTGTACAGAGATACCTACAGTTTACACTATAATGTATTTTCTATTATCACTACCATCCATTCACACAACAAAACTTTGCTTCCACAAACAACCTGAACAAACTTGGTCCAAATGTTTGATCAAATATTTCACCAAACGTTCTAATGTCACATGTTTTTGTTCAAAGCTAACGTTATTGTTGACACAAGGACCGACTGGAAAAACTTGTTCTTAGTGAAATATATGTTTGAGATTTGCCTGTTATGTAAATAAAAACTTTGGTTATTAGTCATTATTAAAAAGCGATGTACAAATTTGGTCAAATTGTAGAATTGAGGAAACAGGAAAATAAGAATCAATTATAGAAAGTATAAAGTATTATTTTTTATTAAATTATAAACTGTTATAGTTATAACATAAAAGATCCGGTAATCATTTACTACTAATATTTTTTCATTTCTTCACCATATTTTTATCGTAGAGATCACTGTTAAAGAAAGTATGAGAACTTAATTAATAAAAAGACGTCCAAATTAAGCCCAGAATATAAATGTGAAATTATACAAGAATAATAATATTAACAATATCGAATAAAAAACCCGGAAATAACGAAACAAAGAATTACTTTCACTCTTACAAAAGTAATAAAATAACTACTAAAATTTACCCAATAAAAATAAAGACATCTGTAACTAAATACACACAAATTGAGCTAAAACCTTTAGAAATACAAGAAACGCCGCAGGCGGTTAAGAGTGTTACGTAATTTGAATGATACCAAATCAATCAGTCAAGTGAACCCGGAAAACAACACTTGGCTCACTTCTTGAGACCTCAGTGTAAAAAACAAAGAACAAACGCTCGTAAAGAAGACTCATTGTTACAACTAACAATGGTTGTAAGTTTTTCGAAAATCGAATGTGTAAAATTTGAATTATTTCGAAAAAAAAATTTACCATTCAAATTGTATATGACCATGATTTCTTTCAAACAGATGCTAAAAATCGAACGGGATCGAATCGAATTTGAGTTTTTTAAAAAAGTTTTTGATGTTGAAATTGATACGCTAATGTTTTTGTAAAATAAAACACAGGGTGTATGATATTTCGTAAATCGAATGGGTTAGAACTGTTTTGATTAATATAGATTTTACAGTTAAAATTTTTACATTTGACCATGTATTTTTTTGTAAAAATTCAACGATTAAATTCTGAAATCGAATTAAATAAAATTTATTTCTTTTAAACATAAACTTCACGTAAACTACTGACCAAATTTTGATGAAACATTACATTATGTCAACATTACAAATGTCCATGCATGATGGTGATCATTTAACAGGCGTCCTGCCTGAAGAAAATACAATCTGCAGTAGAACGTTAGTGGATTTAGCTCCTGTCTATCTCCTAAATAAGAGCTGAGATGGTCTAGCGGTTAGAACACGTCGACTTCAACCGAAGATCGTGAGTTTGACCTGGCTAGCACCACTGAAATTTCCAGCAGCACCATCAATGGAGCTGCGTCGTGGATTAAGCTCTAAACCTTCTCCTAAATCGGAGAGCAACCCTTTCCCAGGTAGTGGGATATTAAAGGCTGTTACTTTATCTTCTTAATAGGAGAGAAAGCCTGTTCAACAATTGGTCATTTATTGTACTGTTATAAGAAATAAAAAGAAAATTTTGGTCAAAATTTATATGCTGTATTCATAATTATAACAAGAATATGATGACATAAATTATCCAGTAAACTAACCGAATTATACCACAAAGAAAATTGTGTAATTTATATGCGGTTAACATGAAACGCTTGTGTGTCATCGGACACTATAAAGATTTCTAAAACCTTGATAAAAGACTCCGTATTTCTTATAACTATAGAAAAGTAATGTAAAGTAAAGTAACACCCTATAAATGTCCCACTGCTGGGTAAAGACCTCGTCTCGTATTAAGGAAAAGGTTTTAGAGCTTAATCCACCACGCTGCAACACTGCGGGTTGGCGGATATACATGTGTGAGAATTTCTCCCGGCACATGCAGGTTTCCTCACGATGTTTTCCTTCACCGCCGAACTCGAGATGAATTTAAACACAAATTTATAATTATATATCCGGTGTTAATAATCCTACTACCAAATCACATTATTAGAGAAATGTAAAAATAATTATATTTCACTAGCAGACTGGACCTGTCCTGCCCAATAGCAACGTGAATACTAGATTTAATTGTAAATTTTAACAATCTATGAACCACCTCAAATACACAAAAAAACTTAAAAATCAGCCCAGCCGTTTATGAAGAATGCAATGACTAGAGGTGGACAGAAGAAATATACATATGCATAAAGATATAACAGGTCTAATTCTCATTTATTTTTCGTCAGGCCGCAAATATGGCAGATGCAACTCTGACGACAAGGCCAACTAAAGTTACCAGCATTGTATAAAATCTCTTTATAATATTAGTAGCAAAATAAAGAATAAGATCGATCAAAGAAATTATAAAATATCAAAATAATAGCTGGGTTGTCTAAAACAACTAATTTGTCATGCCATCTAGTTCCAGACATAACGGAAACAACTCTGCTAATTTAGGTACAATGCCACAAAGCACTAAACAACACGTGTTACTGCTTCTCTCCTATGTGTCGTAGCGTGATGTAATATAGCCTATGGGCGATAGCCCTCCTCAATATTTATTGTTGTTGGTAGATAGTTCATTTGAACTATATTTCACTAGCAGACTTGAACGTTCATTTGAACTATCTACCACAAAAAGAATTTTTCAATTCGATCCAATAATTCTAGAGATTAGCGCGTTCAAAAAAACTAACAAACTCTTTAGCTTTATAATATTAGTATAGATTTCATACAAAAATCTACATTTAAAATTTATTGTTATATATTAATAATTTTCGCAACTGCTTTTCTGGATTCTCTTAGAGTTGTAATCTAATCTTTATCATAGACCAGATTTAACAAGTTACGACTATTTAATAAGAAGTTGTTATCTGACCTCTACAACCTCAAAACCATTGGGTAAACCAATAAGGGATACTGAGTTTATTTTCCTAGCAAGAAATTATCCGTTAGTATTAAATTAGTGTCCAAAATTTGTGATAACAAGCACCAGAGCCCTTTTTGACCTAAAGTACGTTATTTTCATATAACCTTTATTAGTGCACTTTATATACATTTGAATTAGAAATTCACTATTAAATGGTATACAATAATAAGAAGGAAATAAATACTTTAAAATATGTAATCTCGAAATTAATTAATTTGAAGTACCAGCATTATTTTAATACGCTTAATTAAGCGAAATTAAGTTGTTCTTTAAATTCATCGCTTTTTAAATTTTATCAGACGTAATTAAATTAATCAACGTTACTAGTATCGCGTTACTTAGAAAACTTGAAGTCCTTTTAGTAAAAAAAAAACTAGGATGAAATTTGTTCTTGAGCAATAATTGTCTCAGTTAGGTTAAATATAGGTTTCCTTTAAAAAACAAACCTGATAACTTTTTTCCATTTACACGTTACTAGCTGCCCGTCGCGGTTTCACTCGCGTTTCTAGTTATTGCTTCGCCTAAGAGTCGAAACGTGATGTAATATAGCCTATAACCTTCCTCAATGAACGGAGACACCAACGCAAAAATAATGTTTCAAATCGGATCAATAGTTTCGGAGATTACCCCCTAGATAGAAACTTACTAACACATTTTCCTTCTTTATAATATCAGTATAAATAATCTGTATTGGTATTTTTGGATCTATCAAAGCGAAATATTCGATATACTATGGGAACAAGCAACTTTCAAGATTTTATAATAAAAAATGTTGAAATTAAATACAAATAACTTAAACACATCATAATAGAGAAAAGTCATAATTCACATTTCAAAACAATTTAAGTCGAAAATAATACTAACAGCATCTCTCATCTGAATTTGTTTAAGCACATGTCATAACTATGCTGGATTTTAACGAGAATTAATTTTTCAGAAAAAGAACTTCGAGTCTACTTAAGACAATCAGACAAAGAAAACCGAAGTGATTTTCTTAAACTATCTCTGTACACAAAACATGTTTCAAACTAATCTATAAATATAATAATCTGTAAAACAAAATAATTGATTAACAATATCGAAATTCTACACAAAATTAAAAAATAATAATAAGAAAAAAAAAGGATTTTAAATAATTTACCAAATTCATCTTTGTTATATTTTTATTAATCTTAATTAATTATTTAGTAAAATTTTCAATAAATAACCATAATAATGTTAAAACAATATAATAATAAGAATCAAAGTAGGTTTAAGAATTTTTTTAGAATTTAAAAGACATTTATTCCTCGATTCTCATATTTTTAAAAATGCCACCTGATGATATAATAATAAACATAATAAAACTGATTTATTATATAAACGATCATTTCCATCTAATACTACCATGTAATAATAAACCTTATCAGTTTTATAAATTAATTAGAAGCGTTAGTATCTGATTTTAGATTTAAGACATCTTTATCTTTATTGTAAGATAATATATGTTTACATCGATAAGATAAAATTTCGCAAGGATTATTCTAATCACAAGGTCTGGGGCGAATTGTTTTAGAAACTAGTTTATTTACAAAATACATCTATAACTATCTATTAGCTTGTTTGTATTAAATTATCCTTGTATGAATATTGATTATAGCTACATTATTATAACATTTATACTCATTAATATTTAAGAAATTCATCAACAACATAAACGTAATAAAAAACCTTCCATCGCGTAAAATGACTAACATATAAACCTTATCATCGACTTCCCATAATCGTTTAACGACGCTGATAATACCGACATAAACAAAACACGATCCGTATAAGGTCAAGAACAGGCAAACAAACGTTTACTATAAAGCTAAAATATACGTTTCGAACTAAACTCGTAAAAGTTTACAACCGTCATTAACACATTTACTGCCCTTTAATTAGAAATTGATAAACTTGTAAATACAACCGACTGAGATGAAAGTGCTATTGATGCTAATGCTTTAAAACAAAAAGACCCGCCGCCACACAATGGGACCATTCAAACCGATGCGAGAAACGTTTCAAAATCACTTACCATCACAGCATCTGCACGAGCTGGATCAGAGAACAATTCACTTCCAGAACACGTAGCACAAATTAACGTATGCAATTTGAAATCACTGTGCCTAGAATGCACCCTAGCGGGACGCCCGAAATTATTTTTATTCGTTATACGATCGCGTGCGAGTATCAACCGGCGCGTGGCGTTCAATAGCTGCCTGCTTTCAACTGAACTATCAGTGACTGACTGACGGTGCGCCGGCGTCTCTCCTCGTTGTTTACTATACCCCATGTGCAACACTGTCGAACGCTTACGCGAAATTGAAACTTATTTCTTTGATATTAAGTTTATTTCACATTGCAGGTTTTTTTCTATGCTTATCTGTGTTAGTAAGTCGGACACATGTATTTGTCGTTTAGTATGAATGAAAAATAAACTCTACGCATAGAGCTTTCTGATGGTCGCCGGCCATTTATATTGTAACCTTAATTAATGTTTTCA
This sequence comes from Hypolimnas misippus, assembly GCA_037950945.1. Taxonomy (NCBI): domain Eukaryota; kingdom Metazoa; phylum Arthropoda; class Insecta; order Lepidoptera; family Nymphalidae; genus Hypolimnas; species Hypolimnas misippus. The sequence goes on from JBBEEQ010000026.1 coordinate 1,018,681, forward strand.
ACCACTTGATATGTTAGCGTCAGTCCTCTAAACGTTTGTCTCGTTTAACAAATGACTATGATGCGTTAGTTTTCTTTTCTGTTTCGTTGCATATTTTTCTATTTTAGGTTTGTTTATTTATATTGAACCGTGGTAGCTTATTGGTCGAATTTAAATCATAATCATTATTAAAATTTTGAGGAAATTATTAAACATCTATCATATTATTAATCACCTATGTATTTTAAAACTAATTGTTTCAAAAATTGTTCTTTGCCTATTAAATAAAAAAAAAGATTGACAATCAGGAAAAAAAGACATAGAGCTGTATTATCTATCTACAATAGATATTAAAAGAAATGACATACAAACTTATTTTTGTATAAGAAGAAGTAATTGCACTAATTTCTCATCATTACTTACAACGAAACGCGTAAATTACGTTTTGACGTTTCCAAGTACTTATTGTATCTCGCGAGAAATTCGCAAATGGATATGATTATCATTTGAGTTGAAAATGAAATGTATGCTAACTAAATAACTTTGGATTTTCCTGCTCGCGAAAGATCTTCGATCGAGCTAAATGTTCATATTACAATATGATTTAATACTTTATTTGTATATTGACAAATACATTTTCAATTAGATATAATCCTTGGCTTTACGTATATTTCGGTACCCTAATAATTTGGTATACCTCATAAAATATATAAAATTTTAACATACTATTTAGCTTATAACCTTCGGGTATTATGAAGTGTTTTATTATTAGTAAAATATTTTTTTAAATTGTTCCATTAATTTAGTTATTCGTTACAAAGATCATTCCCTACAAACAAATTTTATGTCCTCATAACTTCAATGTTGATATAGATGTAGATTAAAAATTAATGAATGTAACAAAAGAAAAAGGAAGAATCAACGATCTTCGAAATGTGTTCACTATATTGTTTTGCAATATTAAATCGGAAATGGTTGTATCCGGCCAATTTTTTATTCGTTAGCTCATTATGAGGATTATCTATCAAATTTGAGAGCTCAGGATTACAAAATCTCTTATAATTTTATTTAAATATATTAAAATGATCAATATCGTAATTATTATTAAAGGTGATTTTAAATGCTTAAATTTTTTATTGTTTTTAATTCAAAGTTGCGCAACGAATCGGAAATAATAACATCACATGCGACCTCAATCGTTTACCGTTTTATGTATGACCTAATCATTAAGAGCTTAGACGAGATCAAATCATGACTGTACACGTTATTGAAAACGAAAATCAGCTCTAAATTTATCGAAACAAAGTCCAAAATTATTTGGACTCTCGACCCTTGAACATATGGAAGAATGCACATTGATTTCCATGTATTATAGCTGTCGCGTGCGTTCCAGCTTACAGACCAAAATGTACTTTATTAATTGAAATTAAAGATTGTTTTTCTTTGGCAGAATTGAAGGAGTTAAGTCCTATTGTGTTATATTTTTTATTAGGAATGAACTTGTCGCTATTCATTGTTGGATTTTGAATAGGCGTAATGAGAAGCGCCGTGTAATTGTTCCTTTCAAGGTATCCCTTATAATATATTTTGATGTTGTAAAAAAAATGGAATACGATTTTATAAATTTGTTAGCCCTATTTTTGTATGAATAACATGGGCTTTCTAATATATTTTAATACATACAAAATATTGTAGTAACATTATTCGAAACATTAAATTTAAAAACTTTTTTCTTTACTTATTTAATTCAGATGAGTTGATTTTTTTTTAATAATTGTTAATACGTGACGCACTATCAGAATACATCAATATCTATGAATTCCACTTTTTGTGGGTTGACACATTAATGCTTATCAACGTCCAAATGGCAAACTAACGGTTCAGCCGCAGTTAGTGCGTCACCTGATTTCCACAACGTTTAAGAGCGAACCAGTGACGATTTAGGTTATTAAACTAACTAAAATTAAAGTTAACTCATCATCTTAAAATAACTTAGAAATCTTAAAAATTTAGTTTTATTCATATTGGCTAATTCCGATCTGAGAATGACAATTATTTTTGACAATGATTAAATAAATAAATAAATAAACGCATCACACTCAACGGCCCCCATTAAGATCTTGTGACCTTGTGTCGGGGTGATGATGATTCAATTATCTTTGTAAAGAATTTCTTATGACGTAAATTACTATATCCTCTCTGCTTTGCCTTATTTATACTTTGATATGTATAATGAACCTTTTAAAATATACCATAATTTATTTTAATAATATTAATCTCTTTTTTTAGGATATTAGTAAAAGTAACAATATAAATAAATAATAATAAGGTTGCCTGGAAGAGATCGCTGTTTTAGCGATAAGGCCGCCTGTTGCACCTAACGCAACCTTCAACGTTTAGTTTAACTCTTTGTACTTTATACTGTATTGTGTTGGTGTGCAATAAAGAATAAAATAAATAAATAAATAAATTATTAAATAAGATTATAATAAACTTTCAATCAAGGAAAAGATTATTTGTTTATACATATAATAACCAAAAATAATTTATGAGTAAAATTATTAACCGCGAAATAATAAAACAGTCATACCAAAATATTACTATTATATTAATAAACAATTAGTAAGCATCTTCGTAAACCGCAATTCGTGGATATAATAAGTTACTGGAAGTAGGGGTCATCGTACATTCATCTGAATTTGTTCCACCTGAGGCCTAATTGAAGAACATTGTCGCTATCAAACATACTATATTCTGAAGCGAGAACTCACTTCTAAAGAACTCCCGACCCAAAATCCTTTAAAAAGTAGAAAAATGATCTGATCTTGAAATGGCTGGACCGATTTTTGTAGAACATGTCTAAGAAAACCGTCATTCAAATAAAAAAGCCACATTCAAATCGGTTCACCCGTTTAGGAGATAAGGTGCCACAGACTGACACACATAACGGTCAAACTTATAACACCTTTTTGCGTTGGGTGTTAAATATTAAAAAAAAAACCTACGATCTATTTATCGAGACACGATTCTTCTGCTGTGAGTTGGTGAGGAGTTGTGAATCCTGTTCCAGATTCCTGATGCAGCATCAGGTCAAGTTTACACAACTATGTTATTTTAATCGATTAGACAAATAGGATTTGCTCAGATCCTTTTAACAGGTAGAAAAGAGCCGTTAAATCATCTGAACAGATCATCATAAATGAAATTAAGCCAAGTAAACTGGCAGTCAGAATTTAAGTCGGCTAAGGGGGATGTCAATATCATGGTTTCAATTTTTTATCACATACTTCGATCTATTATAGATTCAACTGTGCCAAAATGTACTAAAACAAACATAAAATATCCCTTATAGTTTTCACGAGCCCTTATTAAAATTATAAGTGAAAAAGAGAAAATAAGAAATAGATTTAAAAAGTATAACAATCCTAGAGACTCAATTGAATTGGACATTTTAAATGATCGTGTAGATAGAGTCATGAAATCTTGTTATTCTCGTTATATAAATGGGGTTGAAACTGCAGTAAAATCCAATCCAAAAAAGTTCTTTTCATATATAAAAACTATGCGCGGAGGTTCATCGACAATTCCTAGTGAAATGATTGATGTTAATAACAATACATCTAATACCGGTGATGGTGTATGTAGTTTGTTTGCATATAGATCCTCATCTATTTACACAAAATCAACAGATGATACCGTGCCCTCACCTTCTCTGCTCAATAAAGATGACATTTTTCCTCAATTTTCAATGGGTTCTATTCATGTTGCAGAACGTACAATATCAAAGATCTTAAAATCTATTGACGCAAGCAAAAGCGCGGGTCCGGATGGCATACCCCCATGCTTCATAAAACAAGTTTATAAATATCTAACCTTACCGTTAAAGCTAATTTTTGATAGATCCCTAATTACTGGCACTTTTCCTTCCGAATGGAAAGAGGCGCATGTAGTACCAATTTATAAGAAAGGAGATAGAAATTTGGTAAGTAATTATCGCCCAATTTCCATTTTAAGTCATTTTTCAAAAATATTTGAACAAGTTATTTGCGACAAGCTCACCCTCTTCGTAAATAAAATGATAGCAAATAAACAACATGGATTCTGTAGGAATAGGTCGACAGTAAGCAACCTTGTAAGTTATGTTTCAGATCTTTCTAAATATGTAGATGATGGGACACAAGTAGACGCCATATATACAGATTTTAGTAACGCGTTTGATAGGGTAGATCATGTTATTTTAAAAACAAAATTGCAAAATTATGGTATTCATGGCATTCTGTTAAAATGGTTTGAGTCTTATCTTAATAATAGAGTTCAAAAAGTAATTGTCAATGGTTTTAGTTCTAGTCCATTTATAGCCAGTTCAGGTATACCGCAGGGTTCCCATTTCGGTCCTATTCTATTTCTAATATTCATAAATGATATTACAGATAAAATTTTGCATAGCAAGTGCTTAATGTTTGCTGATGACTTGAAAATATATAAGCAAATATTAAGTGATGAAGATGTTAAACTACTCCAAAGTGATTTAGATGCTGTAAATAGTTGGTGTAAAGATAATAAAATGATTTTAAATGTGAATAAATGTATCCATATAAAATTTACTAAGAAAATAAATCCTATTTCTTCCATCTATTTAATAAATGGCATATCTTTAACCGAAGTTTCCGAAGTCCGAGATTTAGGAGTTATTATGGATAGTAAACTAACGTTTAACAAACATATAAATAGTATCTCTGAGAAATCCTGGAAAATGCTCGGTTTCCTAAAACGCCATTGTAAACAGTTTAAAAATACTCAAACTATCTTAACAGTTTATAATTTTTTAATACGGAGTCTTCTTGAATATTCTACCCCAGCTTGGAATCCCAGTTACAAAGTAAATGTTAATAGATTGGAAAAAATACAGCGCAAATTTTATCGTTTCTTAGCTTATAAAGATAGGGAATGTCCATATCGTGCTAGCTATCAAATATGCCTATCTCACTTCAAATTAAAATCACTTGAAAGTCGTCGTAATTATTTAGATTTATTGCTACTCTATAAACTCTTAAATGGATCTTTAGATGCACCGGATATATTGCTAGAAGTTTGCTTATCTGTACCGCGTACTAGCCCCCGTTTCCCTATTTCCAAACCATTTTCAATGAGAAGAGTTAGAACAAATGTTGGCAAACACTCACCCATAAACCGTATAGTAAATACCTACAATGAAATTGGTCCTACAAATGATGTTGACATCTTCCACGATACTTTACCTAAGTTTAAGAAAAAAATTATTTCCGTTATTTAGTCTTAGTCTAATTAAAAATTTATCTTATTTAGATTTCTTTTTATTATTTCAATTGTAATTTTGTTATAATTTCTTAAGTTCATTTTAGTGTGATTATTCTTGCCTTAGTTATAATTTTTTCGTTATAATTTGTGTCTAGTTTATGTTTGTTTTCTTTTTTGTGAAATTATCCTCTCACGTTTTTTTTATTTGTTATTCTTATTGTTGCAAGTGTCGTACACGCCTGTAATGGTGTACCACACAGAATAAGTCTGATGTTCTTTTATTAACTACTATTTTTGTTGTGTGTATGCCGATGGTGTGTCTTTTAAATAAATAAATAAAAATAAAAATAAATAACTAAGAACCATCTAAGGTGCTACGATGCTACATACAGACACACAGATATACGATATAAACACCCCTCTATTTTGGTCGGTGGTCAAACCGTTAAGCTTCCTAGATCAAATCTACTTCGTATATTATTCTTTAACATATAATAGCGACCTACTGTCATACTACAAAAGACGCATTAAAACCATGTTGAACACGTGTCTAGCTAAACAGTGTTTAAGATTTAAACATTGCTTAAAATATTATCTAAATTGCTTAACAGCGAATAAACTCATAAAAAAAAACTTATTGATAAAATGTTATACGTTACATTTGACAACAAAAATAGGTTTTAAACATCTATTAAACTCACTTAAACGTATTTTAATCTATGTCTAAAGCATGTTTAACTCAAAACTGTCTTAGACGCGCGTTTAACGTCTGTTTAAATCTTTTGTAGTAAGACAGTTAATTTTCATTATTCATCTAAACTAATATTATAAAGAAATTAAGTTTATTTTGTAAGTTTATATGTAGGTAATCTTCGAAACTACGGATCCGATTAAAAAAATATTTTTGTGTTAGATAGCCAGTCTATTGACTAAAGTTAAAGGCAATATTACATCACGATACGACATACAGGAGCAAAACAGTAAACATAAACGCGAGTAAAACCGCGAAGCGTTGCTAGTTTATGTAAAAATAGAAGAAGTAATACGAAACGTCTACTGGCTCATATTTACATTAATCCCGTATTTACATAACGCAGTTTACATAATTGTCTGTTTGCTATCTCCGCAGCGAGTTCTGTTTCTTGTCAACCAATAATTTAATTTGCCACCGCGATGCTAAATGCATTTACTTTGTCTTGTCAAATATAATCTTGTTTGATAAATATTTTATGTAGATACAACGATATTATACAGCCATACAAATGTTATAGCTCATGGATTTTAGCACCCCAGATATCAATCATTTTGAATGACATTACCTTAAAACCATATAGCGACTGGGTATGACAAACGAGATCAATAGGATGCATCACATTAGGGTCTCACGATCCTGAGTCGGGGGTCCGGAAAAACAAAACACAAACAATCAGACCATGGCAAACATAAATATGGCCAATAGAGACGTATATCGTGAGGAATCGAAACTGCGACTATTAGCGCTTCAGTCGATTGCAGTAACCACTGCGCCCACGGGTCGTCTATTAATCACGTAATGTTTATTTAAAACTTTTAAAATCCCCCTGCCGCCTGGAGATACCAGTACATGGCGAGGTTTTGTATTAAACCCCTCACCTAGAATCTATATCTATAGTATTGTATGTATGTACTTATTTTCTATTTTAGTCAATTATGTTCCCTATGTGCTGTTATGTTTTCCTGACAATGTTTATGCAAAATTTCATAACGTTTTTATAACATAAGTTAAGGTTAAACGTAAATTAATTTTAGAACGCTATATTATATTTATATAAATTAAATTTTTATCTAACAATTTTGGACGAGAAATTTATTTATTAAAAGGCATAAATGTTGTTTCTGTTTAAAATTAAATTTTCGTTATCCAACAAATGCTCGTTATAGTATAAAATGACGGTCCACATAACATGGGAACCCGTATTAAACCGTTTAATTATGCAATATTGCGTGATGATGCGAAGGATAATCGTAAAACTATGCACAGAATTGTGTGTAATTTCCGAATCAAAATTTTAATGGAAACATACAAGCGAGAAAATAAAAAAAAATGTATTTGAAGCTTAAACTTTCAATATAAGACAAAATATAATTTTTTAACACTGGCAATTAAGAAAGTCAATAGGAATTAATACAAAAAAAATAACAAAGGATTGTAGACCTCATCTAAGCCACTGCATCTGGGTAAAGTTCCCAAAATACTGGCACCATTACCCCGTTGAATGGCCAAGCTGATCTTTTGACCGAGGTAGCTGCCAGCTCTTGGGTCTCCAGTTGACTCCCAAGGTCTCTGTGAGAGGTCTAATAGGAATTTAGGTTCAATAGGAATTATTTCAAATTTCAATAATCTTAAAGGCTATTCAAGTAATAAAACGTCGTACAACACAATATAATGTAACTGCCTATTAAAATCCAGAATGTTTAGATCTTAATCCACAACACTGTTCTACTGCGGGTTGGCGGATATATGTACGTGAATTTCTCCCGGCACATGCAGGTTTCCGTCACCGCCGTTATAGAACACAATATATTAATTTAATATATAACAAAAAATAAAAACATTTTTGTAATTCAATTACATCAAAAGCGATATAAAAAACAATTCTTGTCTTTCAATATTCGTTAGAAAGTAGAATCATCACTTAGATTTATTCGTACGTATTTAAATACATGTGTTCATATGCATTTGCATTATAGCATAAAATCATCATATTATCAATGGTCTGCCAACCGTGGGACCTAATAATTATGTATCTCGTTCATATTCACAATAGCATTGTCATAAAAGAAGGCATAAGCAAATAAATGAATCCTGATAAGCAATAATACATCAACCCACAAAAAGTCTAATTCAGAGATATTGATATATTTTGATACTGTATTACCTATTCAACATTATAAAAAAAAATCGAGTCATATAAACTAAATATGTACGGAAAATAGTGACTTAATTAATTGTTTCGAATTTTACGTTCAATATTTTGCAATTTATACAATAATCTGAAATAATTGATAAACTTTTTATTAGATAATATACTAAATATATCAATCTGCTTTTAATTCATTATGCCTTTTATCAAAAAACAAAAGAAAAGATGGATGTATACTTCTTTAGACTAATTTATTAAAAATAGGTTTGACATCTTTAGACGCCATTATCTCAAAATGAAGTCCGTGTGGCTTGACACAGTATTGCTTATAAGCGTTCAAATGTGAAAGAAACTAAAGACATATAAACTACCTTACTGCAAAATAATTAAACAAACGTTAAACGAGGGTTTATAAAAATCCGTACTACAAATCTGGGTCTAAGGACAGTTTTGAGTAAAACATGCTTTAGATATAGACTAACATACGTTTAAATGAGTTTAATAGATGTCTAAATTTGATTTTAGCTGTCAAATGTAACGTGTAACATTTTATTAATAAGTTTTTTTTTATGATTTTACTCGCTGTTAAGCAATTTCGATAATATTTTAAGCAATGTACAATTTTAAAACATTGTTTAGTTAGACACGTGTTAAACATGGTTTTATTGCGTTTTTGTGGATTGACATGGTATTGCTTATCAGCATCCATATATACATTAAATCCTGTATATATAAACATCTCTTTCTCAACATTCGTACAGCTTGTCTTCGCTATTAATAAGATTCCTAATTTTGCTATCTTTCCCGCTCACACACACAAATCAATACAGTGACATACACACACAAGTAATATATGTAAAGATAAATTATAATTAAGTCAAGAAGACATGAAAATGTTGAAGGATATTAAAATCTTTGCGCGAGCTCTTTTTCCGCTGATTCGAGCTTAAACGTTTGAACATTTTAATTTTCCACCAGTAAAAAATGTTGAATACGCATAACGCCCGCTTACAATTTTTAAAAAAACCAGGAAAGAGTGATCTTGACTTAAACACAGAGGGTTCTGTAAAACTCACGCATGACTTGGCTGGTTCATATTTTTTAAGTGTAACAGGTTTAAGTTCAACGATGGTTATATGTATATTTAACCGTTTTTACAATAGGAAAAACCAAAAGAAAAAGAATAAAAAAATCACGTTCCTTGCGTGTATTTTTATTGTTCCATAACTTATATAAATTTGAAAATATCTTGGGCTGTTTATGTGTTACGTTGTCTCGACTAAACTGCCGAAGCAATTTTGATAAATTTATTTTGATATACTTAGATACAAATTGGTTCTCGAAGAAAGACATCAGCTACATTTCGTTGCAAGAATAAATTTTGAAAGATCACCCCGTTGGAGGTTAAAAGTGCTCAAAATAAATCAAATAAGGCTCTTGAACCAACATAGTAGCCCATATTTTGTGTATATTTTGACCAAATATCTATTACAGGCCAAACAACACAGTCCTTTAAAGACATCGTTGTCTAAGCATAAACATATTATTCTGTACAAAGATTATACAAATGATAATGACGCGTAGATTTAGCATACCTGAATTTCATACAAGATGTTTTATACATACTTGTAATTTCTATATGTATGTATTAACAAAATTATAAACGAGAACCAAACGAATTTCTTGCTGATTCTTCTTGGTAGAATCTACTTTAAAAAACGGTGGTAGCTTATCATTAATTTAAAAATATTTTGTTTGTTTTGACGATTCAAAAGTGCTTTTAAAAGTCTACTTGAATAAAATAAATTTTGTATTAGAGTAATATAGTCTCGTTACCATTTCGCTACAGAACCCTAGACGCTAGCGAAGAGAAAATTAAAAGCGATGTTTTCGCTGACTTGTCCACCGCTTGAGGCTTTGCAAGGACATGTTCCAACAAAGAACTGACGCAAGTAGACCCTCCTTTGATCAGAAACAGGTTTCTTGTTTTGTTCACATGTGACGTAGGACGCTAGGATATGCATTATGCACGTCAGAGCTGAGATCATTTCTTGATGTGACAAGCGTGATTGTACCGAAAATTCCTTGAAAAATCTCTAAATGTTGTCAGGTTTAAGTGTTATTGCAATTGATTTGTTGGAGGTGAATTAATTGGTGCTCACTTTTGTCCTTATAAATTATAAATTTGAATTTTCTTTACCGACTTCTAAAAAAGGGGGCCAAATACGTCGGGGGCCTTTTTTATATATTTTTCTATGTTCACTGATTATTCGAAAACGGCGTGATCGATTTGGTTAATTTTCTGGACTTTTAATCCAAATAGAACGAAAGAGACGTGAATCTAATGTGCGTTGATTTTCTAACAGGATATAAAAATAAAAAGTAATAAAAATAAATTATGTATGAATGATTTTAAAGTAGTACCTATCTAGTTTCCGAACCGGTGCTAGCTTAAAAATAAATCTATACCTAACGGACCTGTCACTTGACGATTCGAAAGTGCTTTAAACAGTCGATTAAAAAAAAATTTAAAGGTTTTCCCATTGGTCCAATAGAATTTTCACCAAAATGGATTTAGTAGTTTGGTTTAAATAACAGAGTATGTCATTCAAGTCAACGAATGTACGTATTTCGCCTTTGAAGTCGGTCTATCTACCCTTTCAAACAAAAAAAAAACCATTTCTGTCAAGCTGTTTTCGAGTAATTGAACATACATATAAATATGATCGATAAATCGATAACGTTTCTCTTCTTTTAGTAACCGGTTAAATAAAAATTATGAAAAACAAAAACCTGCAAATAAATTGAAATAAATTAGTGTTTTTATTTATATAAATAAAGAATATGATTGGTAAAATAGTTCCATATAAATGTAGTTACGAAAAAAGTATTTTAATTTAATGTTTAGAATATCAAGGTATGTTCCATATTTTGCGATATAATAATTATGATATCAGAAAAACTAGCAAATAGAAAAAAATATTATATCAATCTGAATTAAAATAATTATACGTTTTATCAAAATAGAAAAGAAAAGATGGATATATACGTCTTCAAACTAATTAATTAAGAATGCGTTTGACTTCTTTAGACGCAATTTTCTCTAAATGAAGTCCGTGTGGCTCGACACAGTATTGCTTATCAGCGTCCATATAAACAAATAAATTCTAAATACTAAATTGTAAATAAAGCCCAGCTTTAATAGGTCACAGGATTCATTACAAGGAATTGTGTTATTCTAAAAACATTAGCTTATTTAGTAATCAGAGCTTGTGGTTAAGGAAAACAAATGAACTCAGGGTATTTTAAACACTCTTTGCCTTACTACAAAATATTTAAACAGACGTTCAACGCGTGTTTAAAAAAATCCATACTACAAATCCGCGTCTAAGCACAGTTTTGAGTTAAACATGCTTTAGATATAGATTAACATACGTTTAAGTGAGTTTAATACATGTTTAGAACCTATTTTAACTGTCAAATGTAACGTATAACTTTTTATCAATAAGTTTTTTTATGAGTTTATTCGCTGTTAAGCAATTTAGATAATATTTTAAGCAATGTTTAATTTTTAAACACTGTTTAGCTAGACACGTGTTCAACATGGTTTTAATGCGTCTTTTGTAGTATGACAGTCTTTGTTTAATATTGTATTTAAGCTAACTACATCTTTAGTGTGTATGTCTATAAAGCTTAATTTTAACTACTTTCAAAGAGCCAAGAAATAATAAGATCAAGTTAACATCTCAATAAATTTTATAATTTGTTAAAAAAAATAATTCAACAAAGAAAAAGCCCGCTGAGTTGTTTTCGCAGTTTCTTCTCAGATCTGCGGCTTAACTTTTCCGAAACATAGTTGTTTTATATTAAATTCGTGGATGAAACTTACAAGTGCAGATCTCGCCTAATACTTCATCAGAAATTGCGACACAAATGTCAAATACAACATACTATTCACATTTTAACTGACATTCGGTGAGACTCTTGGCGTGTTTCGAAATAGACTCAAGGACTCTGGCCTTAGCTAATGACGTCGCAAATTGACATTTTTCATTTCTAAAGCTACACTTGTAAGTTTTGCGCACAGACTTTAATAAAAACATAAGATGTTTATAATTAATTTCTTTTCCACCTGATAGTATTTACTGCCAGTGATATATTTATTGACTCTTATAGCTTATTTAAATAACTGTCAATAGGTTACAGAGTTTTTATATTACTAGTACGTTTCAGCGTCGTTACAAAATATTCTAGCCTGACCTGCATGTTGAATTGTATTTTGAGACATACCACTGATTTTTGTTTTTTCCCATTATATTTCTAAACAAAAAAAAATGTTACGTTCATACTATTTGTCATTAAAATCTATACTGATTTGTAACTATAACCAGCTTATTAAATGACTTGTTGGCTCAAAGATACTCAGTCGCTAGCTGGTTGCTTGGTAACGTCGTCCAAAGTGGTTGGCATTTTTGGAGCTCGAGATGAACATAACACAAATTTAACACTTGAAATCATCATCGGTTGAGATGTATTTACTATTGGTTGTCTTACGAAATGTGGTAAACGAAGGCACGTTTATACGCAGGTACACGGCAGCTACACAGACGGTCTTGCTAATACTGAATAGTATGTATAGCGCAGTAATTATATTAAAAATGTATGACATTACCAGCATTACGAATCTGTTTTATAAGCACAAGAAATGCAACTTAGCAATTATATAATTGGCCAGGAAATGGCAAAGTTTCTTAAATACCAATAGGTCACTATCGGGTAACAACAGTCAACAAGGACATTATTATTTCAGCAACTTGGTAACCATTAGATGGTTAATTGGCTTATGTATTATTTTCGTTTTTACAGTAAATACAAGATTATATTTAGCTTGGTTTGGTAAGTTATTCCGCTGCATGACTTGTGAAACGTCTTTAAAACACTTTTCTTTAATTAGTTTGACTTATTTGACATACATATGGTGACTCGGTTAGAGAATACCACAAATCTGATATGATTTAATTTAAAGGGGGTTGTAACAACTCCTTCACTAAATAACGAATCCCACCAAGATTGGGTACTTGAGATAGGAGAAACTTAATGGTATCCAAGGTCTGATGTTGCCAAAATTAGGGCATAGTGATTTATGAGAGTCTCTTAGAATTACTTTTTATTATATAAATTTCACAACGGTTAACAAGATAGGTTAAATTCTAATAAAAATTGTTACAACGGAAGTACAGGCCCTTTGATAATGTAATCTATTTTGGTGCGTGTGTCCGTCCGTTCGCTATTACTCAATACGTTTTCGACAATGGACGAAAGTTCTCAGAAGTCCAAAATTAGTTATTCAAGAACGAACTACTAGCATTCCCCGTCACATTAAGGCCAAGAAACATTTTGTTGGGTTGTTCACTTACGATTAGTTTTGTCATATATAAAGAAAGAATGATTAAGAAAATCAAGATTTGTATATTAAATTTAATAGGGATTTTTTAAAATCTAAACTGTTCTGTGGTAGAGCTTAGCTGTGGCTCACTGACTACAGGTTGTATCTAATTATCTTCAAATCTCATTACTTTATAAGCTAACTACTCATATGGGCTCCTCTGGCGCTGACAATGTCCATGGGCGGTATTGATCACTAATTATTAGGTGACTCGCTCGTTTGCCAGCTATTTTTTCATAAATAAACACATACTGACAAAAGACCCATTAAAAACATGTTCAACACGTGTCTAGCTAAACAGTGTTTTAAAATTAAACATTGCTTAATATAATATCCAAATTGTTTAACAGCGAATAAACTTATAAAAAAACTTATTGATAAAATGTTACATTTGACAGCTGAAATAAGTTTTAGACATCTATTAAACTCACTTAAACGTATGTTAATCTATATCTAAAGCATGTTTAACTCAAAACTGTGCTGAGACGCGGATTTGTAGTATGGATTTTTTTAAACACGCGTTTAACGTCTGTTTAAATCTTTTGTAGTAAGGCAGATAATCCAAAAAGCAATGTTGCTTAACCTGTGGTTGACGGACCCCTGAGGATCCGCCGTTTCACCAAAATCAATAAATTAGTCAAAATTACAGATTGTAATTGAGATTACAACTGTATAATAAAATCAACCCAAATATTACGAATTTAGTTGCAAAATATCAGTACTATCTGTTTTAATGTTTGTTAACTTAGGTATCCGTCATTAATCAAAGGATATTGAAATTTGTGGTTTTTATTTAAAAGGATACTTTTAAGTTATTTTCATCAAAATCGATTTGGTTATTTGATTTTAAATCAAAATAACTATAATAAGTATTATTTCATCCAATCGAAGGAAATTTTTATTTTTCATTTTAGGTTGATATTTTTCCTTTATTTTTTAATCTACCCAACAACATATGTATATATCCCGTTACATAAAAATATGTAAAACGGATAACCCCTCGCACGGGATGATGTCTGTTAGTCAAATTGCATCACTTAGCACTGTTGGCAGTGAAAGCCGACCCAATTCCGGAGACGTACTGAGAAAGTTAGGCATTAGCTAAAATGCTCCTTGAACTTGTGCGTTTATTGAGTGTTCCGGTTAGGTTCGAAACAGAGGGACATTTGGGACGTATGAAATGGGTCGATAATGTGTCAGTGAATTAAAAAAAAATTGCGCGTGCGGCAGCGCGTGATAGAAGTGGAACTTTTTTGACAGACCCATTGGCACAGTGGTAACTGCAACTGATTGTTGTGTTAACGGTCGCGGATTCGATCCTCGCTCACGGCAAATGTCTGTATTGGCCATACGGATCTTTGTCGTGGTCTGGGTTAAACACCAACGTTAGTGCTGTGTTTGTTTCCCCTGACACAAAGTCACAAGATCTTAATGAGGGCCATTGAGTGTGATGCGTTTATTTTTAATAATATGTAGCTCTCTTTCTCTAACTATTTACACCATATCTTTCTTATATATCATAGGGCCCTTTGCGGTTTCATTCGCGCTTAACATAGAACTTTCACACAACCTTCCAACCCCGTTTTACCTCTTTAGGAGTCGAATTTTGCAAAATTCCGTCTTAGTGAGCACGTCCTAAAAAGGACCCCGATGCGAAATTCTAAACTCCTAGCAGTTGTTGGTATTGAGATTTCGTTATGAGTGAGTGAGTAACCTTTCGCTTATTAAAATACAATCAGTTTAAATATCATATATTGTAACGAAAACATTTCGAAAATAATATTGCTCAAACCATTTTTTTTCTACAAATACTCTTACCTGACTTAAGAAATAATTATAACTTCTGCATATGATTCCACCCACTTTCAATTCAATTTACTTCAGCATTCCTACTTTCATACACGAAAAGTACCGTCAAAAAACTAGTCCATACAATCGGTCCCTTAACTCCGCGATTGGTTCTTGACATTGTTATTTTTCTAGACCATAACATAAGGCAAGTGCCCACTCAAGAATGTACAAGGAGAAAAACAATAACTCTGTCTGTTGCTATACTGCTTACTAAATTTTCCATTGCTTTTAGAACAGTGCTTCCCAAGTATGTACACCACACCCCCAATACATGAGCTTGCATCAAGGTGTACGAGCAGCAATATTTTGACTGAAATAATAGTATTTGCACAATGCCTGTCAAAATATATATTTAATTAATTAATTTCTAGTTCATATTTTGCTCAAATAATTAATAATTAATTGCTTAACAATTGCATATGTATATTTCTTAAACCGTCGCTGCCTATATTAAAGTCATGATGCAACAGAATTTTCAATAATAATTTCTCCAATAGGAAGTATGCGATTATGAGGCCTTTTTTGAAGTGGTAAGGAAAAACTATTTGAGAACCGCTGCTTTGAAGTACTGTTTTGCTCATATGCCGAAGGAATTGGTTGACATACTCACTCAGAGCTAAAACCGCTGTGTCTAAAAAGCATAAAATTTTGCACAAATGTTCCTTAAATATCGTAAGTGAAATTCAAAGGGGGTTATAAGAGTTTTAAAAGTTTATTAGGTATGAAATTCCTAACTATACGGGGGCGAAGTCCCGGGAACTGCTAGTGTATAACAAAACTCATTGTTTACGTTTGTCATCTATGCATTCCGGTAAAGTGTTCGGGGAACATCCACAAAAGTTCCTGGCTCAAAATAATCTATATAATTCAGGTGACATTAAAAAGCATACCGTGTACAGCTGGTAATTTAAAATTAGGAAGTGATTATGTGTCAAATGATTCGCTTCATTCAACCGTGCGACTCCACGCGTCTCTCAGAATAAACTTCACCGTCCCGATTCATCATGGTTGACATTTTATGAATTATTTCGTACTAGCTGCCCCGCACTATTTCATACGCGTTTATGGTTACTGCTTTGCTCCTATAAGTTGAAACGTGATGTTATATAGCCTACCTTTCTTAATAAAGGGACTATCTAATGCAGAAGTATTTTTGCAAACTGATCAATAGTTAAGAAGATATCATTTATGTATAAACTTACAAAAAAAAAACTTATTTTAACTCCTGGTAATATTGAAGAGCTCGTTAATTTACTTATTAAAGAAAGATACACTTATCAGTCTTACTCAGTCGCTAGCGGGTTGCTAGGAAACGACGTCTAAAATGATCGGTATTCTGAATACCAAAATCTATAATATAAGAGCTTATAAGCTATCGATATTTTTTATAACTATGTGAATAATCAATCTATATAATGTAAGTTATCAATAGCTATGTTATATCATTGACAAACATTTTATCTCCTATATATGGACGCTGATAAGCATTACCGTGTTAAGCCACACGGTCTTCATTTTGAGAAAATGGCGTCTAAAGATGTCAAGCCTATTCTTAACAAATATTTTTGAAGAAGTACATATCCATCTTTTCTTTTATTTTTTGATAAAAGGTATAATGAATTAAAATCAGACTGATATATTTAATATATTATCTAATAGAAAGTTTTTCAAATATTTGAGATTATTGTATAAATTGTAAAATATGGAACGCACTTGAAATTCGAACCAATTAATTACAAAACTTTTTTTCGTACTTATTTATTTTATAATATATTTAATATATTGTCGAATAAAAAGTGTTTAAATATATGAGATTATTGTATAAATTACAAAATAAGGAACGACCTTGAAATACGAAAGAATTATAAAACTTTTTCGGTACTTATTTAGTTTATATGACTTTATTGTATATTGAATAATGTTGAATGGGTGATGCAGAAACAAAATACATCAAAATTCCTGAATTACACTTTTTAAGGTTGTAAGTAGTAAAGTAACAGCCTGTAAATGTCCCACCGGTGGGCAAAGGCCTCCTCTCCTATTAAGGAGAAGGTTTAGAGCTTAATCCACCACACTGCTCCACTGCGGGTTGGCGGATATACATGTGTCAGAATTCCTCTCGACACATGCAGGTTTCCTCACGATGTTTTCCTTCACCGCCGAGCTCGAGATGAATTTAAACACAACTTTAGCACTTGAAAAAACAACGGCGCTAGCCGGGGTTTGAACCCGCGATCATCAGTTGAGATCGACGTGTTCTAACCACTAGGGCATCTTGGCTCACTTCTTGTGGGTTGACACATTATTGCTTATTTCTATCCAATTCTGCATAGTCGATTAATTATTTAAATATTTAAGTAACCATAAAAAAACGCAATTTAAATCTGACACATTCGACTAATCGTATTAAGTTAGCAAGCTTAACAAATGTGTTCGTCATGCTGAATAACTTATACTGCACATATTATCTGCCAGCCGTGACTTCGATTGCATATTTTTAACCGACTTAAAAAAGTAGGAAGTTCTCAATTCTTCGCATATCTAATATATGGATACTGATAAGCAAGAACATGTCAACCCACAAAAGCCAAATTCTGAAATATTGATGTATTCTAATAATAATATCTAATGTATTAAACATTATGGAAAAAAAATTAAGTCATTGAAACTAAATAAGTATGAAACAAAGGTTCTTTATTTGATGATTCAAATATTGAAGTGTGTTCTATATTTTGCTATTAACAATAATATCATAGATTTTAAACACTTGTTATTAAATAAAACTTTCACATCATACGAATCTGTTCTTAATTCATTATTCATTTTATCAAATAGAAAAAAATGATGAATATATAGTTCTTCAAATAAATTTATTAAGAATAGGTTTGATGGGCGCCATTTCTCAAAACAAAATCCATGTGGCTTGACGCACTATTGCTTATCAGTATCCATATTACAGTTCATTAATGTTTTTTACGTCAAAGAACCTCTATCCATTCAAACATCAACCCATCCTTACAAACTGCACAAACTTCGTAGTAAGATTTTACAAGTTTTTAATTTTTTTTTTTTACGACAAAATCAAATGCTGTCAATCTTCCCACGTAAAATCTCTCTTGTAATATAAAGGTTTATGATTTTTTTAACCTTAGCTATTATAAGGAATGTACCTTATTTTATTGCTTCATTTTAAAAGAACATAAAAATTGCGCAATTTCATTTAAAACTATTGGCTTTCATAGGCCTCGTAAAAACAGAACTAGTATTTTTCATTGCATTTAAACTATTCGAACCTGCCGGTTATAATAAAACAATTCGAGTATGTTTGAGTCCGCTCACGTAAAAATGGTTCCTTATTAATTTATTATAAATATTTTTTTCACAAGGTAAATCTTTGAAAAAGGTTCCTGTTAGGGGGGAGATAGGGTTATGTGGACATTTATATCTAAAATAACGCATCACACTCAACGGCCCCCATTAAGATCTCATGACCTTGTGTCGGGGGTCCGGAAACACACAAAACACTAACACAAACACCCAGACCACGACAAACATCCTAATGGTACAACAACAAACACAACCCGAAAAAATTACTCAAAAATTCAGAGAATACACACGTTTTACCGTGAGCGGGGATTGAACCCGCGACCGTTACGCGCTTTAGTCAGTTGCAGTGACCATTGCGCCAACGCGTCTGTCGAAAGTATGGTCTTGGCCTACCCGCACCCCTCGCTGTTGCGGCTCCAGTTCGAGTTCGAGACCATCCCGCCTACTTTCTTCCTTGGGGCTGTGAGAAAATCGTGTAAGACAACTAGATAACTAGAATTTTACGCACTCATAGCCCTATTTATTCTGTCCCTAAATAATATTAATGACAAAGCGCAAAAAACATTCTAAATTTTGGAATTCGGCCCTTTACTTAGACTTAATGTGGCAAAACGTTGATTTTTTTAATCTTAGATTATGAATACATAACTTAATTTACTTATTTAGCTAACTCGTTTTACATAGATTTATAATTAGCTTGCGATATTCGTGACGATAATAATATTAAAAATAACTGACCCCAAAATGGTGTCCTTTGTGCTAGCTAGGCCATTTTCAGGCACAAGCATTGATATCTACAGAATTTAAAAAATAATATACAGTGTGCTCCGACATAAAAATAATGCTTAGATTAAATAGAATAATTCGATAGAAGTGTTCAGTTTTAATGACATCTAACTTGACGCCAAATGCATTAATTGATTAGGCGAGAATTACATTTGTAAGTTTTATACTCCCGATTGACATAAAAGAAATGTGTAACCAGATAACAGTTACATAAGTAACCTTTCTCTGTTACTGTCTAAAATAAAACACGTCCATTAAATTAAAGTGTAAAACAATGAATTTACTGTCAGTGAAAATTATAAGAATAATTCTCGCCTTCGATTTATAAAATTGATAATTTAACATCTCATTAACTATGGCATAATGAATTGTGATTCGTGTCTTCTCCATCCCACGTGACATTGGCGAAATAACATGTGTCTAATTGGCACAACTAGAAGCCATTAACCAAAGAATTGAATTGAATGAATTGTGATTTACAATTTACGGAACCCTAAAAATGGCAGTAATAAAATCATTTTCACATTCTCATATACAATATTTTCTCCTTTGAAGATTATACCTCAATAAAACTTGCGAACATCTGTTTAAGTTAACGGCAATAAAATATTTCAAAATGGCGTCTGCGAGACCTTTGAATATATAAAAACATGCCTTTTTATAGACTATAAACGTAATCACTTGGAGCTGGTTAGTTGAGTTAACTTCACCTGGTGTACTTCTAAAGATGTAAATTTACACTAATAATATAATGAGCTGAAATTTGTTTGTTTTTATGTACGGAACTCTGAAACTACTGATCGGATTACAAAAAATAATTATGCGTTTGAAACCCCGTTTATTAAGGGTGGTTATGTTAGATCACTCTACGACTTATAGGAGTGCAGCAGTAACCATAAATCCAATCAAAAACATTAATGTGAAATGAGAGCCAAGTTCAATATTATAATAAATGTCTTGGTTGTTGACTTCAACGACAAAAGAAGTGAGATCTAAATGGGTGCCAAGTTCAATGGTGAGTCCTGAAATTCATTTATAAGTAACAGTATAACATATCGTATCTTCTTATAACATAAGATAATGTATTGTAGCCTAAGGTCTGTCTTGGCTAGTTTTTATAAACCTACCAACGAATTATCCTGTTCGATCGCTAGTTTCTACCAACAATCCCAATTTTCGGAATTAAAAATAAGAACCGACAAATACTTGTAGGTTTAGAACTTGCGAAGGCTATAATTCATATATGAAAAAATACGAGTAAAACGAGGGGTAGTCTCGCGGTTTTACTCGCGTTTGTGGTTACTGCTTGGCTCCTAAAACGTGTAACATGATGTAATATAGCCTATAAGTTTCCTGAATAAACGGCCTATCAAACACAAAAAAAATTATCAGGTGCATTGTTTCAGACCATATTACCCTTCGCACACAAAATTACAAAAAAAAAATATCTCTCTAAAACTTTAGTATAGATATAATCTATTACAAAATCTTCTGTACAAAACTCTAACTAAAAGTTTTTATAATAGTTTTTACTAGAAATCTAACAATGATAAAAGTAGAAGTTATCCTTTGAAATTTAGGAGTATCTCGCGTTTCCAACTGGCGTTATCATCGTGACATTATCAGCGGACACAGACCACTTAAAAACTAGATAGGACGAAAAGTTGGTATATAAAAAATAAGTTCATTTTTTTTTCAATAAAAAATACTGGGCAAACAAGCAGGAGGGTCACGTGATGTTAAGTGATCACCGCCGCCCACGGGCATTTCAAACATTAGAGAAATCACAAATGCGTTAGTAGCTTAATAAAAAATTAGTTATTATACAATAAATAACATTATTTTACATAAAAAAGGTATGTCATACACCACAATACAAATAAAGGGATATTTAAAAAAAAGTATTTGTAAGCTTCGTACTTGCATCTTCATAATGATTATAACTGAGCTGTAAATGCGAGGTGTAGACAGCAGAAAAAGATTCTTTATTGGAGTATGAATTGAAAACCTTTACACAGGCTTTTCTTTACAAAGTTAAGTCTATTACACCCTCTTCCCCCTGTCTCGTTCACTGACACTGTCAAGACCATTAAAACTAACACAAAGCTTCTGGATCTAGTCCAATAATAGGATGCATTTTAAAAACTGAAAGCAATACATAGTTAACTCAATGCATCAATTGCTTCAAAGCGTGTTTATATATTACATGCTATATGACGTCATCAGTAATCCAATATGGCGATCAGTAGCTGTAATATTATAAAGCATACTTCATTCTGTTGTCAATTTCTTAAAACGGGTTATTTAAAGTTTGTATGTGTGGATGGATGGATGTTTGTTACTCTTTCACGCAAAAACTACTGAACCGATTTGGCAAAAATTTGAAATGAATATGGCTTATATCTTGGATTAATACATAGGCTACATTTTATCCCGAAAAAAATTAAAGTTCCAACAGAAATAATTTAAGCAGTACTTTTTAATATTTTACACAAAAACTACTGAACCGATTTGGCAGAAATTTGAAATGAAGATGGTTTATATCTTGGTTTTACATTTACTATTCCACGCGGACGTAGTTGCGGGTGGAAGCTAGTGTTTAATCATAAGCCGTTTGACAAATTTCAACACACGAGATGTCATTAAATTCGTCTCACTTGTCGAAGTGGCGTAGGGTTATTTTTTCCCGGCATTTCTATGGGAATGGACATTACATAAGAAACGTCGATATCCAGACTACTTATCCGATTTCAAAACGTCAATACCAATGAAAAGTTATTTAATAAAGTATTTGATCACACTTTTTATATCACCCAAGTCTTTCTCACTTTTAGATACACTTAATCTGTGCATATTAAATAACAATTTACTTTTTAAAGGACTAAACCCTTTCAACGCATCCTCGTTATCAGGTCTGAGCCGAGATTGTGGAGCCTTTGATGACCCATAGCTTTGATACTGTTAGCTATTAGCTTATCTTTAGCCTCACCATTCACTATGCATTTAGCATGTAATAGCTCAGAATAGCAATGAATGTAAAATATAGCGACAAATTTAATCACGTAATAAATTTAGCGTGGTTGTTTTATGGGATCATAAAGCTTAACCATTTAATGTACATAAAACAGTTATGTAATAAACATCTTGAGCTAAACATGCATAAACATCCACCAATTAATGCTGGAATATTTATACTTTATTTAATTTTAAGTTTCATTGCGTTCTGTTTTAGAGACAACGCTTAAAGGCTATTTAAATTTAAGTAGTGTTTTAAGGCCGCAGTAAGTGACTATCGTAAGTAGATTTTTTTAAAGTATTATCATATTCTTTCACATCGACTTCAGAAAAGAACGAGGTGTTCAATTTGCAGTGTATGTTTTTTTAAGTGTTTTAAAATTTTTTTAATCGTAATGTTATATTGTCAGTTTGGTCCCGTAGTTCTAACAGTATCAGTTTAGTGATTTAATTTTTAACTCGAAATAATTGAAATAATATATGACATCCAAATAAACGAAATTGCGTATGTTGTTTTTAAAGACGGTTTCTTACTTTACCCGACTACGGCGAAGGAAGGTAATGACGATCAATGATGAAGGTAATGATGTACCAATTGGAAACTATACTCTTCCAAACAAAAACAAAGTTTTAAATCTGTTAAAAATGTCAGAGTTTTGCTGTAACAAACATTAAAAAACCATATAATTAGAACCTCGTCTTTGAAGTCCTTTGAAGTCGGTTTAAAATACACAGTATAGTTAAGCATCGCGCTATATGCTAATGAGAATATCACCCTTATATGGATAAAGTTGGACGTTTGAAGGCAAGTTCTAGAGCTTATAGGGGTCGTTAGGCAAGCGTAAAAGATAAAGTGAATATATAGGGTGGTGTATTGAGATGGGAGTAAAGGGAAGCAGTTTTAGTTCGGACTAGAACACTTTGTGACAATCTGTTTTGAAATGAAGGTTTATTTAATACTACTTATTTATTACTTAAACTAAGATATAAGGTATTTATTAAGGGATAGCGTAGCAGTAGCCTAATGACAAAAGCTCATATACGGACTGACTCGACCGAGGCAGTACCCCAATCTCACAGAAGTGAACTAGTGAATATACCTGCATTCGTACGGTCACTGAGAGAGCCGAAAGCCTGATCCACCATTTCTTTTCTTACTTCCTTTTTATCAACTGTTCTTCCTCTTGTCGCTAACAGTAACGAACGTATAATAATTTGTGAAATGACAAATCATTTTTTTGGGTAATGGTGGTGATATGACCATAAAATATGCATGATTTTGACAGTTTGAGTCATTCTTATAACGAAACGCCATCTTTAACTGCCTGGCTGGATCAATATTATTACATAAATTATAGCAATAAATGGATATGTTGCATTTATACTATAGTACTCCTAAAGTTTTTATTCATTTCGGACTTAAACAAGTTCGACGATTGTCTTCCCAGTCCAAAAATACTCTCCCCGTCGTATTTAGTCTCTATCTGGTTGCTAGACAACGTCGTCCAAAACTTTAGGCATTATGTGCTCCAACATCCTCCTATCTATAATTATATCATATTATTGTTGTTCATCATTAATTGTCATTGTTACATAATACGTTCATAAATTGTAGACGGAGGAAGAAGAGCGGTACCCTGAGACACAGGTTTTTCTTAATTCAGGGTACCCGATACCATTATAATCGAACGCATATTGTAACAATAAGAATTTTAATTCTTTATTGGGCTGGATGCAGCATCTTTTCAACCGACTTCAAAAAGAATAAAGTTCTCATTTCTTCGGGTATATTTTTTCAATGTATCTTACCCCATTACTTCGTCATTTCTTAGCCGATTTTTCTTGACTGATTTCGTCAAAATCAGTTCAGTAATTTTAAATCGAAATAATTGATAAATGACGTCGTAATATAAACGAAATTGCGTATTTTGCTTTTGAAGTTAATTAGTTTTTTAATCGTACTTTTGATAGAGTTATAGACAATTAGCTAATTCTAAAAGATATTTTCTACTAAATACATACGGATTTCGATTTTATATATATTAAAACAAAATCTAAATTTGTATCCTATAAAAATACAATTACTTTTCACTAATATAAAAATTCAAGTATCATTAAACAACAGTATCGTAATGTCGTGTACTGGTTTAACACATTCGCGCGTAAAAACGTAATTTACAAATGCATTTGAACTCGGCTTTAACTGCTAGAGTTAACGCGTCATAAACCTTTGGTACCGTTAAATGTTGTTCCATTAAAAGCGATACTACAGCGAAGCGATATTATTTCTAAAAAAATATAAACAATAAGTATAAAAAATTGCATAAGCATGGTATGAGTTATGAGCGTATGTAACAGTTATTAGTATGAAAGACAGTTGTTTCTTTACTTATATAGCTAATGATATTATTTTATAATACATATGTAATAAAATTATATAGGTAGACTCACGTAGGTGCGTCGGTCTGAACTATGCGCATGACGCTGGGCAAAACATTATATTAGCCACCGCGACTGTCGTTTAGACATTTCTTGAATTTTAATTATTAAATGATTCTTATATAAATAATTATGTCAAATTAATTGATAATGGATGTATTTCTCAAATTGTTAAAACATATATACTGAATGAGTGTAATTATTCAAAAATTTTTAATTTTCTTGCCAGGGTATGTTTATTTACTAAATAAGTCAAGTAAAGATATCATAAATCAAGTTTTTTAACGGCTGTAAATATTCAAAAAGTTTAAAACAATATCATATACATTCAATGTTTTAATTTTTGTTCACTCGACTGTACCATGTGCGAGTTCGGACTCGCCTCGTGTTCAGACCGACACACTTACATGAAACAAGGTATACATAGGTTGGATATTGACACCCAGAAAGCTAACACTTTGGACGACGTTGCCTAGCAACAAGCTAGCGACTGAGTATAACAGGCGATAGCATCTTTGGACCAACAAGTTAATTGACGAGCTCGTCAAAGTTGGAAATGGGTAACGATTTTTAAAATCCAATAATATGAACGTAAAACATGTATAGAAATAACTATTACACAGTCGACTATTTCTACTAAAGAAATTATCTTTCGTTATTATTTCATTTGTCTTTCTATTAAATAAGATCTAATATGAACATATCTTTCAATACGGAAACGATCCTTTTGTATCATATTGTGTTCCAGGGAAAAGGTCTTGCTCACAAGACCTTCAGCAAGAAATACTAACAGAAAAATGAAAAATGAAATGACATGCTTAATCGTCACAGTATTTAATAACTAATTTTTATCTACAAACAACTGAAGAATTTGAGACGTAAATGTCAAAAAGTACATTTTTGCTCGTTAAGAACTTATTATACTAATTGGCACAACTAAAAGCCATTAACAAAAGAATTGAATTGAACTTATTATAGCTTTTAAATGTATAGCATTTGCTTAGCTATACAACACAAACCTATATAACAGTAAAAATCTAGGCATATTTTAAGTATTTACGCAAGTGACTGCCAGTTTATGATTTTATTTACAAAAATACAATTTGCACAGGTAATACTTTATTGGGCACTAAAATTTATTGCAGTTTTTATTAGCTGCTTTAATACTCCTTTAATTACTTGAGTAATAAAATGTAACTTTTATATAATTATGGACGTTTACGTACGTTCTTTGAATAATTGGCTTTCTTTTATTGAGAAAAGTACATTGTAATTTATAAATGACAATGATATTTTTGTCTTTTTTTTTATCTAAACGATGTATTTATCCAAGGATGAAATCGATAAAAAAATAGGGGAGAAGGCACGTGTACACAATTTGGCTATAGATTGCGTAATTCTTACACAATTATTTTTTTCGTCTCTACCGCCATTATCAATTTTATTGCTGCTATTTTATTTCTTTTCATTTTATAAAGATAATTTTGCTGCGCCTATAATATTAATTTATTTTATTATAATATTTATTTGATTTAATTTAATAAAGTAATTAAGTCCAAACGTCATTGAAAAAGTACACTGAACTCTTGAGATGCTTCGGGGGTCTGAAGAAACATACATAAATACGTAAATACGTGTGAAAAGCATAACACTCTATTTCCTGTCACAGTCGAATTAAAATATTTTTTTTTCAACAGTAATTACCTCTAGAAACGCAAGACAGGTGAATAAACCAATTTTTTCCACTTTTTAAAAATAAAGACCCCAATTCACACGAAAATCACAAGACGTAACATTCAACCCTTAAGAAAAATTCTCACACAAATTGTTACACCCTAATTCGTACTCTATTGTCATCAACATAAAGCTTAAATTTATTCATAGTGTCATTTGTCTTTAAAGAAGTTATAATTTGTATTAACTCAATAGGTGAAATGCGTCTTAATGTGAAGGAATAAGGTCTAAATTGTAATGTTCATTCACTCGGTCACGTTCGACCGAATTTCGGTACACCTGTTCATTTATAATAGAAGTGCATAAAGCGCGTCCGTTTATAAGACATTGTTGTTTCAAAATATTTAGACTAACATTTATAATTAACTTTGCCCGCGTCTTCATTAAGATTATGTTTTTTACTTGGTACACAATTAGGATCTATCTGCCTTACTACAAAAGATTTAAACAGACGTTAAACGCGCGTCTAAGACAGTTTTGAGTTAAACATGCTTTAGACGTAGATTAATATACGTTTAAGTGAGTTTAATAGATGTTTAAAACCTATTTTTGCTGTCAAATGTAACGTATAACATTTTATCAATAAGTTTTTTTATGAGTTTATTCGCGGTTAAGCAATTTAGATAATATTTTAAGCAATGTTTAAATCTTAAACACTGTTTAGCTAGACACGTGTTCAACATGGTTTTAATGCGTCTTTTGTAGTATGACAGTAAATTTTTAATTTGGATCACATATAAACGCTGAGAAGAGAGCACTTTGAGAAAATGGCGTCTAAAGATATCAAACCTATTCTTAATCAATTTGTTTCAAAAAGAAGATCCATCTTTTCTTTTCTATTTTGATAAAAAATATAATGAATTAAAAGCAGATGGGTATAATGAAAAGTTCTATCTAATAATATGTTTTTCAAATATATTAGATTACTGCATATTGCAAAATATTGAAGTGTTCAATATTCGAATCATTAAATTAAAAAAAAAATCCGTATTCATTTATTTTAGATAACTTAAAAATATTTACATAATGTTAAATACGTAACGCATTAACAGAATACATCAATATCTCCAAATTTGACTTTTGTGTGTTGACACATTATTACTTATCATCATCCATATATAGATGGGAAATTATTTGAATACAATTTCGGGGTAAATTTAATCCAGTAAGTAGCAAATTGTGCGCCATCTTTGACAACCGATAATGACATGACTCCCTTGAAGCCATGATGACATATTTTTTTCTACTATTTGAATTACAAGGTATCAATTGAGTATGTGTTGGATATTTTAGCGAATCAGAATCGATATTTAAAAGTGAATAAAATTTTAAAATGAACTAAAAGGCAAAAAATAAAAGATTTCTACAACATTATGAAGTAAGACCTTTTTCGTGCTATTTACGGTCTAATATTTATTTTATATTTTTTATAACTCAATTAAAAAACTGAACTAAACTTTTTTTTATTCTTTTTCGTAAATGGTAAGCCTATACGTGTACACGAGCCTAAAAGATCCAACGTTGTCTTAATTACACCTTGTTTGAAATAAAAATCTATGTTTGTATTGTTTGTTCTATATCATTTGTCAGACGCGTTGGCGCAATGGTCACTGCAACTGACTAAAGCGCTAACGGTCGCGGGTTCGATCCCCGCTCACGACAAACGTGTGTATTGGCCATACGAATGTTTGTCGTGGTCTGGGTGTTTGTGATAGTGTTGTGTGTGTTTCCGGACCCCCGACACAAGGTCATGAGATCTTAATGGGGGCCGTTGAGTGTGATGCGTTGAGTGTGATGCGTTATTTGTAGGATGGTGGTCCAACTTGGGTATTGGGTACTGGTGTCGTCCACGAGAGTTCTAAGCCCAAAAAATTTATACATTTGAAGTGGAATTGCAATGTAAGCTGGGTACAAATAGTCTACTAAATAAAGTTAGACACTCACTCTTTCTTCACATCTTAGCCTCTTATTTATGTTACTGTTTTTCTCCTATGAATCGCAGCGTTATGTAATATAGCCTATAATCGTCCTCAATAAATAGGCTATTCAAGACAAAAAGAATTTTACAAATACGATTAGTGGTTTCAGAGATGATTCCTCTACATAGATGCTGATAAGTAATAATGTGTCAACCCACAAAAAGTCAAATTCGGAGATATTGATGTATTTTGATACAGCATCACCTATTTAACATTATTTAAAAAAATTCAAGTCATCTAAACTATATAAGTAAGGAAAAATTTTTCTTAATTTAATGTATCGAATTTCAAGTACGTTCAATATTTTGCTAATTATAAAATAATCTCAAATATTTGAAAACTTATTATTATACAACACATTAGATATATATAGGTGCTTTTAATTCATTATACCTTTTATCAAAATAAAAAAGAAAAGATGTATATATACGTCTTCAAACAAATTTATTAAGAATAGGTTTGACAACATTAGACGCCATTTTCTCAAAATGAAGTCCGTGTGGGTTGACACAGTATTGCTTATCAGCGTCCACATATAAACTTACAAACTTACCTTTTTATAATTTTAGATATGAAATAAAAATAAGAATATTGTTTTATATAACAATTAAGTCAAATAATCCGATAAATACCGTGTTACTATGTTATCTAAAAACAATTGATAACACAATTTGAATTCAATGATTATTTTCCGGAGCATTCTCAGCGGCGTTGGTGGTGTAATGGTCAGCATAGTTGCCTTCCAAGCAGTTGATCCGGGTTCGATTCCCGGCCAACGCACGCTTTTTTTTATTTACTATTTTTTTTTTCAACTTTACATGATGCAAAAAGGCTTCTTATTATAATTAAACATATATGTAATAAATATTAACTTATCAAAAAAATAAAAAAAAAGCAATGAAAGGAAAAAACACTTATAGTCGACCTTTCACCTTTGACCTATAAATTCGAAGTCATCCAAAGGTCAAAGGTATATGAACCGTAAGATAACTAAAAATGTACAATAAATTTATCGACAGTCAATATATACCATCTGTAAAAATAAAAATTAATAATTGTATTTTTGTTCTCTATGTGATCTTATATCATTGATCAGATTTAGATGAAACTTCGATTGGGTTCTGTGGGACAGCTCACGACAGTTCATGATCCAAAAATTCTATATATTATAGATGGTATTACAACTCATGCCGCATAAAGCTGGTTTCTATAACTAAAACTATTTCAAAAATCGGTCAAGTGCGAGTCGGATTCCCACATGAAGGTCTCCGTACAACTCTCCTACCTAGGGTTAAATCCATGTCGTCCACATCGTAATCCGGTGACGGCGACTCCTATAAATTACGCTGGTGGGCTCTGATATGGCTGGCGAAACCAAATTTAGTTTTAAACACTCTCTTGCAAGAAGCACAGAATAATTGGCCAGCTGAGTTGTATGTATAAGAGTAGGAGAGCTTTGGCCTAGTCTTCCGTACTTGGCGTTTCGCATCAAGGTCTTCAAGACGCTCAGTTTCAAAGCGGTCGACACTTTTGTGGACGGTTTGGCGCCATTCTGGTCTTTGACGTGCCAAACTCTCCCAACTCTCAGTTGGTATATGAGGGTTAAAAAGAAGATGCTGTACTAATATAGGGATGCTAACAAACAATAATGTGTCAACCCACTTTAATTCAAATTCGGAGATATTGATGTATTCGAATAACGTGTCAAGTATTTAACATTATTCAAATATTTTTTAAGTCATCTAAACTAAATAAGTACGGAAAAAAGTTTCTTTATTTAATGTTTCGAATATTAAAGTATGTTTCGTGAATTTTGCAATATGTAATAATCTCACATATTTGAAAATTATTATTATTATATACTAGCTGTGCCTTGCAGTTTCACTCGCGTTTAAGGTTACTGCTTCACTCCTATGAGTCGTATCGTGATGTAATATAGCCTATTGCCTTCCTCAATAAATAAACTATCTAACACAAAAATAATTTTACAATTTGAACCAGTAATTCCCGAGATTAGCGCGTTCAAACAAACAAACTCTTCAACTTTACAATATTAGTATAGATATATTTTTAATCTGTATGATATCAATTTTTAATTGTTGAGTAACCTTGACCTGATGCTACAGCATGAGCTGGATACATAACTCCTCACCAAATTACAGCAGAATCGTATTAAGACTCATTGGAATAGTCTCAATGAATAGATTTTAAATTTTATGTTTTTTTTTTTATGAAAATAATACACGGATAACCAACGGTAGATGACGCCACTGCCACACACATATAAAGTTTATCCGAGCAAAATCGTAGGACTCAGCATGTACCTATCATTTATTCGGTTTTAATTAAAGAAATAAGTCGCTTAAAAATAAAAATTGTTCAGCTCATCAAATAATGCTTACACATACAAATTTGTACAGTCGCATATTAATATTTATTGGAATTTGGATCTTATATACATATAAATAGGAACTAAATTTGATATTTTAATCTTCCTTTGTTTCTCTATTTGTCAAGTGGCAGCCTTATAGCTCGCATGCGGCTTAGAATTGTCAACCTCGTTATTTATATCTATACTAAAGAATAAAATTGAAGTGTCTATTTGAAATTTCAAATAAACAGGTTTTTACTAAATCCATATGAAAGTACGGTTCTTGCATGAAAAATTAAATTTTTGAAATTTTTCATATTTAATATAGCGGGTCTTATCGCGATAACTAATGGTAGTAATACCTTTTTATTGCCCGACGTTTCGACGAAGTTACATTCGCCGTGGTCACGAGCTGACTGGTGTACCGCGCGCCCTCCGGCGACACAATATTAATATTGAAGTGTCTGTTTGAATTCGCCGTGATCCGTGTTATATTAAACATGAATAGTTTAAATCGCGAAAGTTTAAAATATATAATTTTGAAGTTTTTGTCCGTTTGTCTGTTTGTTCCGGCTAATTCTTTAAATGACTGGACCGATTTTGTCAGGACATTCACTGGCTAGATATCTAATGTTACAAGGAACAACGTAGGCTACCTTTTTATAGAAACTTTATGAAATTTCGCAAATGGAGTCGTAGGCACTAGGTTGTTTATTTATATACTATATATAGTGATGCTTGCGACTTCGTTCTAGTGTAAAAGGAAAAAACTACCATCTAGAATACGGATTCGCAACCAGTGAGGTGCTTCCCAGTTGGAGAGTGTTTTCGATCTAGGCGAGTGGGGGGGAAAGGGGGGCAGGTCTTCGATTGTAAAGAAGTATTATATAACAATACCATTTTTTGCAATAAAAATAACCTTCAATATAAAAACATATAATACAAAGTATAACCTAACCTAACCTAACTGCGTCGTCTACTTGCATTTAAAACCCCAACAAAATAAATTTAGCCATTTTAAAAACATTTCTGGACAACACAATGTATAAAAAAATTTTAAGTTCCATAAAAACTAATACATCCATTTTAAAATTTAGTCACCATAAAAGGCAATGATCAAATTTCATCACAGCTCATTTAAGAAGAAGTAATTATTATGTTTGCGGTTTGTTTACATATCCAACCACCAATATCCTAAACAGCACAAACACAACGAAATGAAGTCATTATATTCCTTGAATTTTAAATATTTTTAGATATGCGACATTAGAAAATCTAATAATAAAGTCCGTAGTAAGTCGTGAAGTTCATTAATTACTTGAATTATACTAATAATAAACGCATCACACTCAACGGTCTTCATTAGGAACTCATGATCCTGTGTCGAGGGTCCACAATCACACTCAACACAAGCGTGCAACTTTACACCGTTAGTAATACAAATACAAATATTCATTATTTTACAACAGATAAAGAAGATAGAACACAAAACCACAGATAAAGAAGATAGAAAAAAAAATGTACGAAGGGCAATCTTGTCGCTAAAATAGCGATCATTCAGACAACCTTTGGGCAAACTCCGGCTAGCAATACTGAGTTTTCAAGTGCTAAATTGCTTAAATTCGCCTCGTGCTCAGTGGTGATGGAAAACATCGTGAGGAAACTTGTATGTTCTAAAAAAATTCTGACACATGTATATCAGTCAACGCTATGGAACAGTTTGGTGAAGCTCTAAGACTTCTTCTTAATATGAAAGGAGGCTTATCAGTGGGACACTTACAGCCTGTAACTGGGATAAGTATGACGCAATTGAAACGACGAAAAAAGTTCTATTATGAAATTAAATACATATATATACTAGCTTCCGCCCGCGACTTCTTCTGCGTGAAATAGGTTTGGGTTAATAATGCATTATTTTAGAACGAATTTGGTTAGCATAAAAAAGGTTATTGTGACCTAACCTTAAAAGTTAGACATATGCTGCCGCGGACTTTTTTTAAGAACTTTCAAAGAGGAACAATTCTGTCATACATGATTTTTGCGAAATTTTAACCGTTTACGCAGCGCACGCAGCGTAAACTCTCTCAATAGGAAAATATTCCCCGATTTTGAAACATTCTTCATTGGTGCTCCGCTCCTTTTGGTCTTAGGGCGATAATGTATAGCCTATAGCCTTCCTCAATAAATGGGCTATCTAACACTGAAAGAATTTTTCAAATTGAACCAGTAGTTCATGAGATTAGCGCGTTCAAGCAAACAAACAAACAAACTTTATATATTAGTATAGAGAATAGATATACATGTATGTTGTGTATTTGTATAAAAATATTAAAATGAAGATATCTTAGAGATGGTAAATGTAGTTACAGCATTACATTACGCTGATTTCATTATTGACGTAACACAATTACTGTGAGAATAGATACGATAACAACGCCACACTTTGAAAGTTTGAGACTGTTTAAAGAAGATTGATATTTCAAGACTTAAAAAAAGAATCGACATCAAATCGAAAATGCGCAATTTTGATTATTCCACGAAACGCTTGTACCAGATATTTTGATTTCAAAACCATATTCAATAAATAACGCATCACACTCAACGGCCCCCATTAAGATCTCATGACCTTGTGTCGGGGGTCTGGAAACACTCACAACACTAACACAAACACCCAGACCACGACAAACATCTGTATGGCCAATACACACGTTTGCCGTGAGCGGGGATCGAACCCGCGACCGTTAGCGCTTTAGTCAGTTGCAGTGACCATTGCGCCAACGCGTCTGTCAATTCTATGAACCGATTTCAATAAAAGTTCATATCTATAGTCTTTGTTTCTTTCTTATTTTCTTATCTAACTCTTATGTGTGGCCAGAAATACGCCATACTTATTTAGTAAATAAGAAAAACAAAGAAAAATAGGCTATATATATTTTCTGTTTCTGTTGTTATTTTATTCATAACATATTTATTTTTTATTTATTTAAGATTCACCAGTGGTAAATACATCAACACGTACAAAGGTATACAATTTTAATATAACTTAAAACTGAATGCATTACCTATTAAGATGAATACCACTTGCAAAGATAAATTTGGAGATAACTAACTTACAAATAATTAATTGTTAGTAAATTAAGATTAAAAATGACAAGGATTAACAATATAAGTAAAAAAAAAAATAACACACAAATATAAATAAAATAAATTACCTAGTTGGCTGTCAATTTTGACAATATTTTTTTATATAAACTGTTTGAAAACTGTTTTTAAGGATTTAAAAACATTTTTTTAAAAACATCCTCTACGAGAATCAACGTACAGATACGCCGCTCTGATTAAGCCAGGGGACAGTCAGAGGCTCACACTTCGCCTAGCGGGAACACAGCCTTACACTGCGTAACGATCTAGACATGTTTCGACTTGCAAAGCGCGGTTCTTTCTATCACTTTGTTTTTAGTTTAGCGTAACACTGAGAAGTAATACAAAATTTCATCTTTGTATTTAAAAATTAAAAGATAAAAGATACGTACAAGATCCGCCAAAAAAGTAACGGATACGGATCTTTTTTCAGCCTCGGATACCCACAGATACGGATAGAGATATCTGGTACATCAATAGCGTAGGTGTATAGTAAAACAGTAGTTAAGAAGGTCATGGAACGAAGAGGACAGAGTGCAATCTATTGGAACAGCACTATTTCTAAGAAATAGCAAACCTAGCAAAACCTATGTCCCCATTGATGTCAACAATATTATTGCTAGGAGCTTCTTGTTTCAACACGAAAAAACTATTAGAATAATATAGTAACCATGCATTATAATTCTATTAACATTATAAATGCGAAAGTAACTTTGTCTGCGTGTTACGCAATCACGCCAAAAATACTGAACAAATTTAAATGAAATTTGGTACAGAGATAGTGTAGAGCCCGAGAACATAGGACATAAGCTACTTTTTAATTCGGTAAAAAAGGGTTGAAACAAGATATGATAATAATTATAAAAAGGCGCGGGCATAGTATAGGTATTATATTATTAATTTTAGCATTATCATTATTATAGATAATATAAAACAAATTAAATAAATTAATCAGACAAGTGCACAGATGCTATAATTCCGTATAATCATACTTTTAAAATAAAGAAAGAAATATCAAAAAAATACGCGTAATTACTCCTATTTTATATAAGAATGTACTTAGACACTTTTAAGATTCAATTTAAGAAACGAAAATCTTTTTTGTTCCATAGCCCGTTTATTGAAAAAGATTATAGGCTTTATTACATCACAGTACGACTCATCGGAGCAAAGCTGTAACCCTAAACCGCATGGGGCAGCTACGCAGTTATAAATTGATTATAACCGACAATACCGCTGCTCCTGTAGACATCATCGAATATTTCCGTATCCAGAAAGATCCCCGCTAATAAGACATTACGCACGTAATCTTAGGGAATACCTAAATTAAGATGTTACTCACCAATTCAATGAATTGTCTTTGTGAGCCCCGGCGAACTATGTGCTTTCTAATAGCCAATAGTTAAGAGGATGGGGACGCTGATTAGCAATACTATGTCAAGCCACACGGGCTTGATTTTGAAAAAATGGCGTCTAAAGATGTCAAACCTATTGTTAACAAATTTGTTTGAAGACGTACATATCCTTTTTCACTTTTCTACGTTGATAAAAGGTATAGTGAATTGATAGCAAAATGGTATACGAAAACGTTTTATCTCATAATAAGTTTTTCAAATATATTTGATTATTTTTGCATATTTCAAAATATTTAATACACTTAAATATTCGAACATTAAATCAAGAAACCTTTTTCCGTACAATAAGTACTAGTTTAGATGACTTAAAATTTTTTCGAATAATGTTACTTACATGATGAATTATCAGAATACATCAACGTCTCGGAATTTTACTTTTTGTGGGTTGACATATTATTCCTTATCAGCATCCATGTGTACTCAAATTCGTAATATATTTTATTCAAATTTACACTTACAACACAACTTACAAGTTACTGTTGCCAGTACATAACTTGCCCAGATGCTGCATCATCTGGAATCAGCATGCTACACAACTCCTCACCAACCTACACCAGAAGTATCGTTTTGGGGCTTGTTGAAATGGTCTCAGAAGAGATTTTTTTTTTTTCAACATATATAATATTGAACATTAAAAAGGCGTTAAGTCCACCAATTGTACGTTACGTACATTAATTGAAGTTGTTTGCGTCCTTGGTGTACAACTTATACTTTCTTTCTTATATCCAGAAAGATTCCCGCTAAGAACTAATGCGTGTAATTGGGAAAACACAGTCAATTAAAACGTTACTCACCACACAATGCTATCAACAATCTTATGTGCTTTGTGATACATTCAACTTTAATAGATGAATAATCATTTCGCATCATACGCGTTTATGGTTATTTAATGTTAAATAATGACGAATTTTATTAGAGTTTTATCATTTTGTTTTCGTACGACGTTTGTATTACCTATCTTAACGCTCTGACTTTGTCTGGTAAAATATGATTTTAATTGGATTGGATCTTGGATTCGCAATTACGCGATAAGCGGTCATTTATTGCGACTTCGTTCTGGGTACATTCCATTATATAAATTTTAATTTTTTGATGGTAAAGTTATTTCCTAATTGCCCATTATTAGATGGTGCAATAATATTGAGTATGATTTTATTTAAATAAACGAATCCTGGCTACGAAAATGAATTAACAAATGATGCAGTTTTAGTTTCCATCAAAATCGACCCCAGGGTCCTTTAAGTATTTTTCGCTATTCCTTCTAGTTTCGGATTTGGCCAAGAACGCCCAGTGAAAAACTTAACTGTATATATAACTTTACGGAATTTCTTCAGTATTTAAAATAAATGTCTTAACGAGGT
Source organism: Hypolimnas misippus (assembly GCA_037950945.1). Taxonomy (NCBI): domain Eukaryota; kingdom Metazoa; phylum Arthropoda; class Insecta; order Lepidoptera; family Nymphalidae; genus Hypolimnas; species Hypolimnas misippus. Next base: position 1,055,705 of record JBBEEQ010000026.1, read on the forward strand.
ACATTTATTTTAAACATTTTCAACGTCATAATGTGGTATCTAAATAAATGAAGTAGAGCTTATCTGTAGCCAACTGACGACAGCTCGTATTTGGACTGGGGTACCTCACTCTCACAGAAGACCGGCGTAAAGTAGCTAATATAACTTTCAAAATTTTATAGGACCAATATGAAGGTATTTTTTATAAAATAATAATCAAACAAATAAGTAAATAAAAAAGCTACATAAAAAAGTTATATATGTACATATATAATATGTAGTATATATAATAATTATCAAGAACCTTGAAAGGTAAATTTGAGAATAAATCCTTAACGAAAAAAGACTAAACTGAAAATCCGTTTAAGTGTAAATAAAACGAGAATTTTTAAAATCAAGAGTTCTTCAATAACAAACGTTCAAAAAGACAACGAATTGGACACCTATTCCTTATCAAAGTCGGTTAAAAATATGCAATCCTACATAGAATCGAATCCGACTGTACATTAAAATGAAGACCACACAGCTCGGATCGCATGTCAGATCCTTTGACGGGTGTAATTTAAAAAAAACACCCCGAGGCACCTTCACACCGAGCCTAATTTGCGTTAATAACGATTTAGCGTTAAAAGTGTTTGAGGTGAAAGCAAAGTCAATTTCATAATTGGGACCACCGTGTCTTTTGGAAGAATAAAATATAAGTAAGATATTGCCTGCTATTCGTTAAGTCCGTGACTTTGTCCGTTAGCTTTGTCTTGTATTAAGAAAGTAGTTCTAAAAATTCGGTTTCTTAGGATAATGTTGACTATTAATTAGCGGTCGTTTTTTGACGTCGTAGGACTGTCTGTCATATTACGTTCGTAATATGGAGCACATTACTAGAAAGCCAAATAAAACATTACGTCTTAAATATGTAAAAAATAAGTTGCTATTAAATCTCGTAGTTACACTCTAATCATTGTGTTCAATTAAAGTTAATACAAGACATAAAGGCAGCTTAAAATTTAAAAAAAACATCGCTGTAAAAGGTGATTTTCTAACATAGCGCTGCCCCATAAACTATTAGATTAGGAAAAAAGACGATTTGACCATACAATTTAAAAACGCTAGTTCTATTTGAATGACGTTATTCTACTAATAATGCGAACGCTATATGACGGCAACGCTATCTCTTGAAACTAAAGCTTAATAAGTTAGCGTCATCGGCGTCAGTCTGTCTGTACGTTAAAGTACACTTTCCTCATAAACTTAATGTAAAAAAAAGTTAGACTGTTAGCTTAATACTGGCCGATGTTTAAAATTCGAATTTTTAACTAAGTAGACTTTTTTTGAGTGGCAAAAGAAACGAAGAGAAATTTATTAAAAAAAGTTAAGATCGACTATATATAATAAAGTACCTATATGAATAATAAATAGCTTAACATTTTTTTTTTCGGTATATTTTAATTTAATACATTTAAAAAAAAGAACAATTTTATCTTAATTTAATAATTTAAAAAGTTGTTCAATCATTATGAAATAAAGTAAGTGACTTTAAGGAAAAAATAAAAAAAAAACACGAAATAATAAAACATTCACCGTTTCAAAGAAACACTAAGATATCTACCACAATATAATTACAATTAAAATTAATTAACACACAAAAGTACATAACATTATAGATAATGAAACAAAATAAATAAACTATATGCAAAGATAACACATAATGTATCTTAATATACAAAAGATAATAAAAACAATAATTAAATGCTGATAAGCAATACTATGTCAAACCACAAGGACTTCATTTTGAGAACAAATGTTACGCCTATTCTTAACAAATTTGTTTGAAGACGTTTATATCCATCTTCTCTTTTCTGTTATAATACAAGGTATAATTAATTAGAAGCAGCTTGGTATAATAGAAGTTTCATCTAATAATAAGTCCTTCATATAGATTACATTATTTTATATTGCAAAACATTGAGTACACTTCAGTACTCGAAACATTAAATAAAGAAACTTTTTTGAGCATTTGTTTAGTTTAGATGACTTACAAATTTTTTGAATAATGTTAAATACAAGAAGTATTATCAAAATACATAAATATCTCCGAATTAGACTTTTTGTGGGTTAACACATTAGTGCTTACCATGATGACAATCACAAATCGTTTTCCTCAAGCACTTAAAAACTTCTCGGAATCAACAATGTCTTATTAGTTTGGTAAAGCCTGGAACATGTTATTGGATACAATTCATACCATATGTAATGTACTCTTACAGTTTTTGGTCTCTATCCAACAGTGTACACTGCTCTCTAAGACGCCATCACCGAATAAAGATCTTTCACTTTAGTAATAGCCTAGTGGTTAGAACACATCGATCTCAACCGATGATGGGTGATCAAACCTCGGCTAGCACCGCTGTGTTTTCAGGTGCTAAATTTGTGTTTAAATTCATCTCGAGCTCGGCGGTGAAGGAAAACATGAGGAAACCTGCATGTGCCGGAAGAAATTCTGACACATGTATATCCGCCAACCCACAGTGGAGCAGCGTGGTGTTTAAGCTCTAAATCTTCTCCTTAATAGGAGAAGTGGTTTGCCTAGCAGGAGGACATCTACAGGCTGTTACTTAAGTTCACTTTATGCTCTATACCATATAAGTTATAAGCTCGTAGATTCTGGCATCCTGAATGCTATAAATGGATCCTGTAAAGCGATAGTGTGTCCTACAAAAAGTCAAATTTGAAGATATTGATGTATTCTGATAATGTGTATTTAACTTTATAAAAAAATAGGTTATTTAAACTAAAAAAGTACCGGAAAAAGTTCCTTAACTTAATGTATCATATAATGAAGTGCTACATTTTTTAAATATACAATACTCTCATATATAAGAGAGACTTTTTATTAGATAAAACTTTTTATTAAACCAATTCGCTTTTAATTCATTATATTTTTATCATAACAGAAGAGTAAAGATGGATTTATTTATACTTAAAAAAAATTGTTAAGAATAGGTTTGACATCTTTAGATGCCATTTACTCATTCATTCATTCATTCTTTGTTCTGTGGCTTTTAGTTGACCATTTACTTAAGATGAAGTCCGTGTGGCTTAACACAGTATTGGTTATTAGCGTCCACATATAGTTGCGTTTTTGAAGGTGGGAGAGCCGGAAGCCTAATCCTCATTGCTTTCCTCACTTCCTACTTTATTTTGTGGCTTATGCTCTTTATAAGATTAGTGTGTACAAGACTTTAAAAAAAAAGGGCGAACTGAATTCGGAATACGTAATTTCGTTTACTTGAATGACAAAATTATTTCTTTTTTTTATTTTAAAAACAAACTACAGAATCGAAATTGATGAAAATTCTATTCGTTCTCGAGTAATCAGTGAACATACATTAAAAACTACCTGACGAATTGAGAACCTCAACCGTTTTGGGAGTCGGTTAATAGTCAATGACTATCTCACACCTGAGCAAAGCTCACAGCTGAGTTACCTTTTCCTAAAATGAAGACGAATATTGAGATTATCGAACTCTATCCATTATGATACTCATTGCAAATTAGCTGATATACCTATCCTTGAATTTCTCTCGATCCATGTACACCTCACGATGTTTGCCTAATCTGTCGTCCTATATGAGCAAATGCGATACGACGCGGCGCGATACCACAGGCAGTTGTCACCTATAACGTGGCCTACGTGCCATAAGAACGCGGGGCGCGATGCGGCGCGACGCGAATTGTAGCGAACGCAATCCTAGTCTGATATTTACGCGTGAACGATTTACGATGCAGTCATCCGTTCATGATAGTTAGGGACGATTCGCGCACACGTTGAACACACACGCGATCGCGATCGGTTTGTATCGCTTACGTAAGATGTGACCTAACAAACGAATTTCATGATGAAATGGGAATGTGAGTTTGTTTGTTACTCTACACCACACTTGGTTGCTGATAAGCAATAATGTGTTAACCTACAAAAAGTCAAATTTAGAGATATTGATGTATTCTGATTACATATTTAACATTATACAAAATAATTTTATGTCATCTGAACTAAGTACTGAAAAAAGTTTCTTTACCTAATGTTTAGGATATTAAATGGTCCATATTTTGTATTATGCAATAATTTCACATTTATCGTCGCGGGTTCGACCACCGCTTACAGAAAACGCCTGTATTGGCCATTTGGATGTTTGTCGTGGTCTGGGTGTTAGTGTTAGTGATGTGTGTTTCTGGACCCACGACACAAGGCTATGAGATCTTAATGGCGTTGAGTGTGATGCGTTTTTTATTATTATTATTTAGAAGTTTTAGAACTTAATCCACCACGCTGATCCACTGCGGGCTGGCGGATAAACATGTGTCAGAATTTCTCCCGGCACATGCAGGTTACTTCACGATGCCTTATTTAGCACTTGAAAACTCACTGCCTTACTGCAAAAAATTTAAACAGACGTTACACGCGAGTTTTAAAAAATCCATACTACAAATCCGCGTCTAAGCACAGTTTTGAGTTAAACATGCTTTAGTTATAGCTCAACGTACGTGTAAGTGAGTTTAATAGATGTCTAAAACCTATTCAGATGTCAAATGTAACGTATAACATTTTATCAATAAGCTTTTTATGAGTTTATTCGGTGTTAAGCAATTTGATAATATTTTAAGCAATGTTTAATTTTTAAACACTGTTTAAGTAGACACGTGTTCAACATGGTTTTATTGCGTCTTTTGTAGTATGATAGTTAGTGGCTAACCGGCGTTTGAACCCGCAATCTTTGGTTGAGATCGACGTGTTCTAACCACTAGACAATCTCAGCTCCGCAAGTTTATGCATCGTCCATTAAATCAAAGGGTCAATTCAAACGATTTTAGTTTACAATTTGTCATACAACAATTTAACCTACATATTTCTTTACGGCTGTCAAAGACAATAAAACAACGATTATTTCTCATTCAGTCCTCATTCGTGGTACAAATTCTAAACGATAGTTACTAAACAATAACGGATTTATATGCACATCTGGTATGCATTGTCAGGCGGTCTGTTTGAAGAATTTTATGTGTGACATGATGTATGGTATGGGTATCTTTTAATGGTGATCGATTTTGTTTCAGTTTTCGATCTTTTAAATGATAGCCAATTCGTCTATATGTAGACGCTGATAAGCAATACTGTGTCAAGCCACACGGACTTCATTTTGAAAAAATGGCGTCTAAAGATGTCAAACTTATTCTTAACAAATATGTTTGAAGTATATGTATATTCATCTTGTTAATATTTAATGAAAACGAGTAGTTTTGTATGCGAAAATAACTAATATTTTATTAACGTAAATAATACCCGGTGTAGTAATAATGTTCCCAGAGAGAAAAAAAACAGATAAGACAGAAACTAATGTGTCATAAAAAGGCGCGAAATTTAAATATTACAACACATCTTTTATTTTATTTTTTTAATAAAAGGTTAATGAATTTAAATCAGACTAATACATTTAATATGTTATCTAATAAAAAGTTACATAAATATTTGAGATCATTGTAGTAATTGCAAAAAATGGAACGCACTTGAAATTCGAAACAATTAATTAAGAAACTTTTTTCCGTACTTATTTAATTTATGACTACGATTTTTTTGAATAATGTTAAATAGGTAATGTAGTATCAAAATATATCCGAATTTGACTTTTTGTGGGTTGACACATTATTGCTTATCAGCATCCATGTATATAATAAAGCACCTATAAAATTAATGCACGCTTATACTCAATCATACCTATTAGTTTTGATCTCAGACTTCCATAAAGATTAGCATAAGTTTTCTCTGATTGCTTTACACTAGAAACAATTAACTGTCAATATACTAAATCCCAAAAAAAATGGCTTCCCAACTAAAGATAATCCTGGATCCGCGCCTGCTTTCAACTAGGTAAATGAAATCACGTATTTAGCTTATAAAATCGGTTTATATTTTATCTTAATTATTTTATTTAAACCCACATCACACAAGCAAAAACAATTTGCACTTTCCAGCACGTGCACCAATTCCTACGACATATGTAAGGTTTCTATGGAATTATGACTGACGATTTCCAAAGATATTTACGTTTTCGAGTGTCACTCCGTCGTGTGTACGTGACGGGAGTACAGATGTCTTGAGCGATTCCGTGTAATAGACCTTACGTGGATTTTTTTCATTTGTATCGATTTTTTTGGTAATAGAACTAAAAATGTTTAACATTCATAATGCGGTGGCCTAACTGTAGTCCACTTACTGAGTCACGATCAAAAATGTATAATAAAGGGTGGAATTTATTAGGGCAGTACCACACTCTTGCAAAAAGCTGCGTTTCTACGATCAGTGAGAAAACCTATAGTCAATTTTTCTTTACTGTCATTATTTAACAATACACCGAACGAAAATCACGAATTTTCAAACAACATTTTTTTTTATTAAAATTATATTTTCTAAGCAATGATTCAGTTAAATCATTTAATCGATAATTTCTTATCTAACTCTTATAAAGGCCAGAAATATGCCATATTCGTCTGCTACATAAGACTACTACATAAGTAAAAAAATTTACTATACCTCACTAAGCCCTCAAAAATATTTTTCCATTTCAAGCCGGCAATTAAATGCCTACTAAATTATTGTGCAAGATATATTCCTACGTATAGAAAATATATAGAACTCAACACAACTCAAATCATCTTTCTTCTTTATTTTGTTTTGTGGCTTTTAGTTGTGCCAATTGTGCACATATTATTTCGCCAATGTCACGTGGAGTGGAGAAAACATGATGGAGATTGTTCGGTGGGATAATTCAAATCATACTTTATCCAAAAAGTATTTATAAGCTCTTTCGAAACGTCAATTTACAATTTTGTAATGACAGTTCCACGTGAAGCTACCACAGATAACATAATTATGGCATTTAGAAATACGTCCCCTGAATGGTTTCAGGGATGATCAATTCCAAAACTTCGATTGTAATTTGAAACTCGAAATTTTTAGTCATTACAATATTAATTTTTTTTATTGAAGTATGTAAAAGTATTTTCTTTTCATGATAAAACAAGAATAAGTTAAAAAATAAAAAGCTTTTAATAATAATTACATATTATTTATACTCGTAATGTATTATAACATTTTCTCTAGCAAGAGCTATTGCATGAGCGCATCAAAAATAGACCAATCAAAAATCGTATATTTTGTATTGGAATAATAGTCATAGAATAAAAATTTTAATGGAAATGGCATGACTGAGACGTATCTTTAATATATATTGAGTGCCAAACACGTTCCATATATTTTAACAATACAATGTATAGAAAAGTTGAATATAGTATTTTTTTATATAATATAGTAAATAGCTGGCAAAAAGCGTGAATAGTTACAGCACCAGAGGAGCCACAAAAACATTGCCAACTTAAAAGATGAAGAGGGAAAGAAAGCACGGAAGGTATTAGGCTTTCGAATCTTTCACCCATCACAAAACACAGCTATATTATCTATTCACGCCAATTATCTGTGAGAATGTGGTACTGCCCCGTTCGAGTGACCCTGTATACAAGCTCTTATCAATGGACTACAGTTACCACAGTGGAAGTCTTCGTGAGTTCGACGATCAATGTAAAATAAACAATGCAACTTTATTACTATAGATTCATACTTTGCATTTGAAGTTCAAAATCTGTACCCATTTCCCCCTTTGAATAGCTCGTGAAATGACTTGTTGCCATACCCATACCCAGTCAATAGACGGTTGCTAGGCAACGTCGTCAGCATTATGGATACCATTATCAACGAGCTTATAACATATATAGTATACAGAGTGACAACTGATCATGTGTTGGACATTTTAGGAGCGTTAACAGAATTGATATTTAAAAGTAAAAAACTGAATTAAATTTTGCTTAAAAAAATTGAAACGTTGGATCTTGCAGGCATGTACAGTATAGGCATCCTTTATGAAAAATAATTTTTCAAAGATTTAATGAAATTTTTTTTTACTTTTAAATATCGATTCTGGTAACACTGGTCAAATGTCCAACTCATAACGAGTTGACACCCTGTATATGTGTGATGCCATTTCCCTACCTCTACTCTAAGGTAATAGTTACAGGAATAGCACACAATTGTATCCTTAAGCATGTGGTCGTCACGTGGCATTCCTTGAACCGGGAAGCGAATACGGTATGAAAATAAAACCGCTTCCTACGATGCGGAAAAAATATAACGTTTTTACTAATTAGTTTTAGAATTGCATTAGAGAATTAGTAATGTAATATTTTAAAGATAAAAAATGTGTTTGTTTATTAAATAAATAGAAGTCATCATCTCCCTGGCATTTTTCCCGGTTATACCAGGGTCTGAGTTACTGATTTTTACACAGAGCGACTGCCATCTGACCTCCGCAATCCCTGAGGGCAAGCCAGTAACCATTTAGACTAGAATAATTTCCCTACTACGAGTAACGATCATTATCAGGTGATTGTGATAACAACCGGGACCGACAGCTTTACGTGCTCTCCGAGGCACCGTGGGGAGACCCACAAGGACAAACACCCAGACCTAGGAACAAATATTTATACAACTATAAATATCTGCCCCGAGCGGGGATCGAACCCGCACCCGTCGGCGTTAGAGGTACATTCAGCACCACTACACCAGAGCGGTCGTCTATTAAATAAATAGAAGTATTATGTTTAATTACAATACCGAATCTAAAAATTATTTTTTCCTAATGAAACTCAAACGATCCATGGACATTTGCAGCACCAGAACCAAGAATACATTGCCAGTTAAAATAGGAATGAGACATGAAATGGAATAGGGAGTCAGGAAAGGATTGAGGAAGGTAAGGCTTCCGGTTATCTCATGCACCGTACGAAATGAAGCCATATTAGCTACTTCTTCTTCTATCAGATTGAGGTACTGCCCTAGTCGTGCCAGACTGTAAACGAGCTGTAGTCGTGCTCTACAGCTAGGCTCTATCACAGTTGAATGAATATCTTACGAAGGTTATATGGATACTAATAATTATAATTATAAATGTATAAATAACGCATCACACTCAACGGCCCCCATTAAGATCTCATGACCTTGTGTCGGGGGTCCGGAAACACTCACAACACTAACACAAACATCGAGACCACGACAAATATCTGTATGGCCAACACACACGTTTGCCGTGAGCGGGGATCGAACCCGCGACCGTTAGCGCTTTAGTCAGTTGCAGTGACCATTGCGCCAACGCGTCTGTCAAGCAATAATGTGTCAACCCACAAAAAGTGAAATTCGGAGATATTGATGTATTTTGATACTATATCACCTATTTAACATTATTCGAAAAAAATTGTAGTCATATAAATTAAATAAGTAAGGAAAAAAGTTTCTTAATTCATCGTTTCGAATTTCAAGTGCGTTCCATATTTTGCAATTTATATGACGGCGCCAGATATGGCTGGGCGTTAGAATTGTCGTTCGGTGGTAAGGGGTCCATCACGATATTATAACAAAACTATAGTCAACAAAGATTTATTATCGAAAATCACAATCACAATAACTATAACTTTTTTTTTTTTTTTTTGTTTTCGCAGGGGAAATCTTCGAAAAGATACCCGACTCCTGGGGGGGAGATCGGGTTATGTGGAGATTTATACCCACTAAAACCCCTGCGATGGCCTTTCTCAGCACGGAAATGGAGAGGCCTCGGGATCGCTTGCGCATGCGCATCCGCTGCCCCTCCCGTGCGATGCTCCGCTCGTGGCTGGCGGAGCTCGTCTCAGGAGGGCAAAGTCTAAAATTGCCCTCCCCGCACCCCTCGCTGGTGCGTACGGCAGTTCGAGGCCATCCCGACTGCCGTCCTCCTCGTGGCCGTATTAAAAAACGGATGCGTGGGACCCCCATCTCACGCACCCACGGCCCGAGGGCGCGCCCTATTTATTCTGCCCCGGGCACTGGGGCTAGGAGGCCGGAAGGACGACGCCTCGGTCGTCCTCGTCGGGCGGGATCGGCCCTCTCCCGGGCCCGCCCTGCTATCTCCTTCTGGACCATGACGGTCTCACAGAAGGAGACTACGGCCTCCCACGCCGATTCCCTGCGGAGCATCGCCGACACGACTGCTCGCAGGGAGAGATCTCGCCCGATCTCCTGGACCAAGACCTGCCGTTCGGCGGCCCACGCGGGACACGCCGCCAGCGTATGCTGGGCAGTGTCTCGGTCCGCACCGCAATGGTGACAAACTGCCGTCGCCTCGCGTCCGATCTTACACAAGTATTCTCCAAAGGAGCCGTGACCGGTAAACACCTGTGTAAGTCGGAAGGTGACTCGTCGCTTCCTCCTCATCCAGGCCTCGAAGGCCGGCAGGATCGCTGCCACGACGCGTTTGTGCGCGTACCGCTCCTCTCGGAGACGGGCGCACCACGTCGCGACAGCCCTTCGGTGCTCCTGCCGCTTCAGCGCTCCGAAAGCACTGGAGGGGAAGGACGCACTTCCGCCACTTTGACGAAGGACGCGAATCCGGTCATAGACCCTCGCGTCCCTCTCCGCCAGAATGTCCAAGGGCGGAAAGCACGCCAGGACAGTTGCCGCCTCGAAGGATATCGTGCGATATCCCCGCACTATGCGGATGGCCACTCTCCGCTGCAGACTCAGGATCTTAGTCTTGCAGCGGCGGACGCCCGACAGTCGGTGAGACCATACGGGCGCACCGTAGAGGGCCATCGATCGCACGACACCGGCGTAGAGACGGCGAACCTCTTCCCGCGGCCCCCCGAGATTAGGCAGCAGTCTGTGCATCGCAATAACTATAACTTAGTATTACTTCGAATAGGTAAACCGACAGTTTCGTCTTGGAGGTGTGGACTGTGCGGTTTCTCAATCGTAAGTGTCTGTTACACAGTCCCCCACTACCCAACACGACTCTGTCCACGTGACTTTAATAAGAATGACGTCACCGCGCTTACCCATTACTACATTAATCAATTCAGTGACTTAATTAAAAAATTATTTTTGTTCCACGACACGGCCAGCCTGACGAGTTACACGTCCTCGTGTTTATCTGTAACAAGACAATCAAATTTGAAGCATCTTTGTAACCTCGGCCAACCTGGCCGTGACGTAAAATTACATTGCTTAGGTACTCAGCAGTAAACATTAATCATAAAAAAAAACTATCAAATTATCTTTTTATTTCATAAACGAAATCACGAAAGGTTCCTCTAACGATCATCAAAACAAGTTTTATTATTAATACAGTAAGATCACATACAACGCTCATGGCCCGGCTGACTCAGCAGCTAGTGACAATTACTATTGCCACCCATATCGTCATCACCTCATGTGCCACGAACAACACTTCATTTACATAGACTCTACGAGTCCCAGGTCAATACATGACCGACACAAAATAGTCTCCTAAGAGACCCAGGTCCCCGCCGCACCACTAGCTGCCCATCGCACCCTGAACAACTCAAGCGAGTTGCAGTTACGACTACAGACTAGTACGTGCAGTGCGACCAAATAGCCATGGTATGTGCTCTATTTACCGCTGGCGGTTCCTTCACCATCATCATCCGCATTAAACAAATCTAACTCAGCAGGTACATCAGTAAGAGGAATCTTTCGTATACGATCATGAGCATACTTATAGGTTCTATTACCAGATAACTGTTTTAACAGATAGCGATCGCCTTCAAGTAATTCTACAACTTTAAACGGTCCCTTGTATTTGGGATCCAACTTCGTTTGATTTCTCTCTTCATTTTGAATTAAGACCAAGTCACCAATGTCAAATTTTACAATTTTAGCCTTATTTTTATCGAATCTAAATTTTTCGTAACTAGCACTCTTTTCTATGTTCCTAGCCGCATGCTCTCTCGTTTTGTTAATGTCTATTTCCGGTTCCGTATCGTCAATAGTCAAAAGATTTAATGGTCTAGCTACACGCCCTAACATAAGCTCGAGTGGACTAGCACCAGTAACACGATGAACAGAACAATTTAAAGCTAGTTGTACATCCTCTAATGCTTCCTGCCAAGACCTATCAGAAGCCTCTACCGAAGTCAGCATACCTTTTAATGTACCCATCGTCCTTTCAACTTGGCCATTGGCACGACTTGACCCCGTGGCGATTAAGTGTAAGGAAATACCGTGACTCGCACAGAAATCTTTACTGGCGAAACATCGACCTTGATCAGCAATAATTCGCGCCGGAGCTCCAAATAACGATACACTAGATTTTAGGGCTTTAATCACGCTAACTGCATCAATACGGAGAGTATGGTACATAAGAACAAACTTAGTAAAGGCATCTATTAAAACGATGACGTATTGTTTAGAATCGTTTTTACCACTAAGCTTGCCAGTTATGTCCATATGCACCGTATGCCACGGGACATTTATCTTAGGGATTGGATGAAGTTCAGCCTGCACACGACCCGAATGAGATTTTGATATTTTACAGGTCATACACCCATCGACAAACTTACGCACATACTTAGCCATATGGTCGAACCAATAATGTTCATATAGCCTTTCGAGAGTTTTCTCCCATCCAAGATGCATAAGCGATTCGTGGACGTGGTTTATTACTGACCAACGGAATGCCCTAGGAACTATTGGGAGACACCGGGTGCGGTTGTTTCTCTGTATTTTGCGATGCAAAATGCCCGAACGCATCTCGTAAGTCTTGGCAATATCAGGTGGGAATTGTCCGTCTTTGAGTTTAGTTACTAACGATTGAATCTCTTGATCACGTAGCTGCTCTGCTAATAACCAGTTATCTGACAAGGTTGCAAGATCAACGCGTTTTTGTTCGACCTTTGAAAAACTGGGAGAATCAGAAGATGGTAAAGCGTTCCGCGAAAGAAAATCGACATGAGCCATACGACGTCCCTCACGATACTTAATTTCAAAATCAAATGCTTGAAGAAAAGCCCACCAACGATGCACCCGTGGTGTTATATCGACTTTGTTTCGTGAAGCCTTTAGCGAATTACAGTCGGTAACAACCTCAAAATGTCTACCCTGTAAATAGTGTCTAAAGTGCTTCACAGCGTTTACTACAGCTAGAGTTTCCAACTCATAAGAGTGGTACTTTGACTCTGCTTTCGTAGTTCGCTTACTAAAGTACTCGACTACAAGTAACTGATCATCTATCTTCTGGAACAAAATGGCGCCATACCCGTTAGCACTTGCCTTCACTTCTTGCAGTAATTTGTTACGTGTCGTAATTTCGCTTGTAAATGCTAAGCGGTACAGACGCGAATCGAACTGGGCAATATGAGCTAGCACATATGATGTAGCGATTTCTTCTTGACTTAAATCCTTCCATCTAGTCAATAGCATCGTCATCACACGGCTTGCATATGCTGCGAGACATTCACCATCTTTCGGCTTGCCGTTATTTACGCCGATAAGCGTCGCAGCAAGTGTTTCCGTGGAATCGTAGCGTGCGAGAAACAGGTCACGAAAATGTTGCCAAGTCATACCCGCATGAGAGATTTGTGACAACCACGACGAGGCGCTGCCCTTTAGTGCCTTACTGAGAGCTATGATGAGCGATGCACCTTCCAGTGGGCGTTCATTAACGCAAATATCAATCGTAGCACACCAAGCACGTGGATCAGCATCTACTTGCTCTGGGTTGAACTCCGGCAGAGAAATCTTGGGTGACGATACTGGTGTTCGAAGAGTCTCAATCAGTTGCATCATATTTCTCTGCTGAATCTCGAACATAGTGCGCCAGTGGGTTTCAGATCCAACTTCTGATGACGGCGCCAGATATGGCTGGGCGTTAGAATTGTCGTTCGGTGGTAAGGGGTCCATCACGATATTATAACAAAACTATAGTCAACAAAGATTTATTATCGAAAATCACAATCACAATAACTATAACTTAGTATTACTTCGAATAGGTAAACCGACAGTTTCGTCTTGGAGGTGTGGACTGTGCGGTTTCTCAATCGTAAGTGTCTGTTACACAGTCCCCCACTACCCAACACGACTCTGTCCACGTGACTTTAATAAGAATGACGTCACCGTGCTTACCCATTACTACATTAATCAATTCAGTGACTTAATTAAAAAATTATTTTTGTTCCACGACATATACAATAATCTCAAATATTTGAAAAACATTTTATTAGATAATATATTAAATATAACAATCTGTTTTTAATTCATATTACCTTTTATCCAAAAAGAATAGAACAGATTCATAAATAATTAATCAATTAAATTTTTTAGGCATTAGTTTGACGCCATTTTCTTAAAATGAAGTCTGTGGGGCTTAACAGCGACCATATATGGGTTGGCTCGACTGGGGGACCACCATACTCGCGAAATAGTTATAATGAGCGCCGGAAGCCTATTCATTATTTTTTTCCATATTCCATCATCCCTTATTCCTATTTAACATGGCATTGTGTCCTCTCTGGTTCTGCAAATGCTTATTGGCGGTGGTGGTCACGTAAAAACAGGTGACCTGCCTCCCTGTTTGTAGGGTATTATCATAAAAAACTGTAATACAAGAGAAGCCGTATAAGAAAACGCAAAGAGATACTTGTAAAGTAGTGTAGGAAGTGTCATCTTGATATTATAACATACGTAATAATATAGATTTATTTGTAATAGAAAAAGTTGGAGTAAATTGTTAAGAAGCTGCACCTTAAGGCCATTAGACCATGCAACCGAGCAAATAACATAATAATAAAAAATAAAAAGCCGTCAATTCGTTGACGGTTTTTTTTGTCGCGTGTTGTCACATCCCTAGCAAAGCTGTATAACTTTCAGCTTCAGTTGCGAAGGAACGTGTAAAATTATTAGCAACTCGGAAATACCCGCTCGTAGTTTTTGTAAAGTCCACACATGTGGTGTTTGCTAGTGACGGGATAGAACATTATCGATATCGATTATTTTAAAAGACTTTTTTACGTGTTAATTTTATGCTTTAAATAATACTACGTGATATGATTGTTAATGATTAAAATTTTCGTGGCTGTTGAAAGGAAATTGGTGGATCTCAGTGAAATGTTAGTAAAGATATTAAGAAGCACTTTGTAGCTTTAAGGGTCGACTTTTAGATCTATGATCTTTAAAAACTAGTTATCATAACAAAAAGCACAGATATTTTAATATTAAAAAAGTGTTTTATATACATATACGGATTTGTAAAAATGTTTGTTAATGGAACCTATTAGAAGAGTTAGCTCCAAATTTAACTCCAAAACAATAACTATTCTTTATATATATATATATATATATATATATATATATATATATAACAATTTTTTATTACTCATATACCATATATAACGTCGGTCTAAACCTAATAGCTCGTACATGCAAACTACCGAACTTTACAAGAGACAAAAAACTTCTTTTAGAGCTAACTGTAATAAATATGTTTACATTTTGAAATGAATTAGACATAACGTATTGTAAGAAATATTACTTTTATAAAAGTTAATTATTTGAATACCATTTTCACTGAGAAAATCGATTTTTACCAAAATTGTTAGTTTCAAGATATCACATATAGAACGACGATATGTTAACAGATTTTATATCGGTAAACGTAGTCATGCGGCTACAGCACTACCGTCCACGTCAATGGGCGGTCCGTGTACAAACAAACAAATATTTGAGATGACAGAGAAGCCGCAATATTAATAAACATACTCTGTGAACTCCACTAGGCATTTCGACGTAGATTAGAAAAACTTTTAATTAATTTTTAATCTTATGTGTAATATCGACAAGTCGATAGGACGATTAGAGTGTAAACATTCACGGATTTAATTCCACACACAACAGTGTAATGATTTTTTTTTTACTATAGTATTTAAAATTAGAAACATCGCGAGAACATACATGAGTCAAGAAAAATTCCGAAAAAGTCCAAAACACAATCGCGATGTGACGTCGCGTCATGGCACGACGTCGACATAATAATATAAAAATCGATTTTTTACGATTTCTATCGAATACGAATATTATATAATAATAATAATAATTAGTCCGGTTAATAGAGTATTCACTGTATTTCAAAGTATATACTCGTAAAAAAGTCGTAAAAATCTAAGAATTTATTCATTGTGTCATTACAATAACTGTTTAGTATGCACAGTGAGTGTGAATGCCTCACAGTATAGAGCAATATAAGATAAGATCACACTTCCGATCTTTACCGAGAAACTAATAAGGAAACTATGGTATTCATTTTCTAAATAAGTGTGTCACAATTGTTACTATTGCTGTACGAAGTGACCTTGTTTTACTACATTGAAATCTGGTAAAACAGATCTCAAAGGACATAGGACTATTTATCTATCTATATAATTGTCCTCACTGAGTGATTCAATGACGCAGAGCCTAAGCCACTGATGTTATAAGCTTGAAATTTTTCCACTTGATACCTTTTATGTTTTAAACATCCATTCGGTAACGATTTTGAAAATTTTATTTTAAGGGGATAAAATAAGGTACGGACGGTCGTATAAATGTCGTTTTCAAAGTAATAAACACGAAATTTAATGAATCCACTTCGGGTTAATAATACATGCATACGTTCATCAGTGTTTTTCGAAATATTATCCCTAATAGGGTGAATTATTGGTTGTAAATCTATATGTAAATCTGGCCAAGCCGGTGCGGGCCATCAGTCACTTATAAAGGCTTTTTATTTACCAGTTGGTGTGGAGTATGGTACGAAATTCAGCGGATTCACTATTGTCATATATTACGCCCAAGCACCTCACGCCGCACCTCGTTCCGGAATCGCACCGTGAAAAGTTCCGGAATCGCCGTGAAAATCTACAACGTGCACCGTAAAAACTCACTAAGTGACGTTGCTTCGTGTTAATTCTAACCTTATATAATCTATCCTCATATAATAAAGAAAAATCTATTTTTTATGTGCGGAGTAAAATACGGTATCACTACTATTTTAAAAATTAAGGTACCATTTAAATAGTGCAATATCATAGATGGTCATAGGCTATATTTCATGTATATGTTCGTATTGATGAAGCCTCGAACAAAAGGTAGTATTATATCTTCCAGCCTGTTCCCTTTCAGTCCCTTTATCCCTTTTTAAGCTAGTGGCTCACCTGGTGCTGCAATTCGATAAGAAACTTCGCTATATACACACAGACAAAGCCACGAATAATAATAGTCTAACATTTATGGTGTATAGTTATCGTCTTAAATTCGTAACGAGACCGACTCATAATGTAAACTATGATATCATTCGTAAAACAATGGTATGGTGGTTCGTCCGATACTGAGAATTCAAGGGGGAAACCAAGACGACGGCTTTGGAAGATTTTTTACAGACATTCCTGATATTAGCAGAAACTTGAAAGATTCCCAAAATCAACTTTAAAGACGAAACAGGAAATGTCGTATATTTTTAAGGGTTTGTTAACGTTCAACAGTTAGGCAAAGGCACGTTTTATTTCAAGGAAAAAAAAGAAAGCTATATACATTATACATACACTAAAATAAAAATACGAAAACATTGACGAGTTTCGTATTTGTACCGTTCGCTTTTGAAACCATGGGGTCCTGGGGCGAGGATGCAAAAAGTTACATAGAGCTTCACGCTCCCGACTTGGCCATTCAAAGATGCCGCCAGTGTTTTGGGCATCTTACCTCACTGTGTCATCGATAGCTATTTAGGCTTAATAATGTAGCTATTTTAAATTTTATCTTTTTATTTTTAATGTTTCATTTTCTTTTCTTTTTTTATTCTGATGCTTTAGTGTGTTTCATTTTGTTAGGCAAGAAATAAAATTATTTTTTTTCACAGACTGCTCGCATCTCGACGGCCGCGAGTTCGATCCGCGCTCATGACAAACATCTATATTTTCCATATGGATGTTTGTTGTGGGTGTTTGTGTTTGCGCTGTGTGTTTCCGGATTCCCGACAAAGGATCATGTAATCTTAATGGGGCCGTTGATGTTGAACCGTTTATTTATTGTATTGTTATATATACATATATATATACATATATATATATACATATATACTAGCAGTTCCCCGCAGCTTCGCCCGCGTGTAATTAGGAATTTGATGTCTTACAAAATTTTAAAACTCTTTTTAATCCCTTTAAGGTGTGGATTTTCAAATATCCTTTCTTAATACCCACTTACCATATTTAAGGGACGTTTGTGCGAAATTTCATGTTCCTAGATCCAGCGGTTTCAGCTCTGCGTTGATCGATATGTCAGTGAATATATCAGTCACTCAATTTTGATTTGTATAAGGATAATGAATAAAAAATATATATATATAAAAATTATTTATTATTTATATATATTAATTTATTATTCTTTGCAATGAACTAAGTGTGAATAGATATCATACAGTGCTGGGATTTTTAGTGAGAAAAACCTTAGAAAATCAGCAACATCTGTTGTATATAAAAATCATGTCTCATATCTGTTTATTATAACACATTTTCAAGGCAATTTACAATAAAAAAAAACACGTTCTCTGCATTATTTATTATTTTAAACTCGAGTAACTGAGCTCAAGATGTAATCTATACATATATAATATTTGTTTCAAAATAAATCAAGCGAATTTCAAAAACGAAACAAGTAAACTGAAAGGCAAAAATAAATATTTTTTAAAACATTTTGAAATCGATACACCCCCAACATGATTACACTCCTACTTAACATAGAATTTTAATATAAACTTACAACCCTCGTTTGACTCCCTTATGTGTCGAATTTATCAAAATCCCCCTTAAGTGAGCACCTATGGCATAAAAAGCAGAGAAGTTTTTGAGATTTCGTGACGAGTGAGTAAGTGACCTTTCGCTTTTATATATATATATAAATATATATTTATAGATATTTGGTGAACATATTACACTGTTACAGGTTCCTTCGAACGAGCGCTCCAATTTCTCATTGCTTTATACCTGATAAAAATTACTGTCAATATTTTACTTACTACCTAAATAACTATTACCAGGTTACAGAGTTATTTTATATCACTTACGAGGGTAAAACTTACACATGTAATTCTCGCCGTATGCTATATCAATGAATGAAAAAATGAACGGTTTTATTAAGGAGAAACACTGCAAGCGTTTATTTTAAAGTAAAATCAATAACTCAAAACAAAATAAAAAGATTAAAATCTACCAAAAAAATATCTAAACAAATGACACAATTTTATAAATAAAAAAATATATAAATCGAAATTCCTATTAAGCAATAACGAATAATTAAATTTCAACGACTTATAGCTGCGCAAACCAGAGACGCAACGGTATTTTTTCTTTATCCAACGTAAATTCATCGGTAACTAGTGTTTTAGAGACCTACTGCCTTACTACAAAAGATTTAAACAGACGTTAAACGCGCGTCTAAGACAGTTTTGAGTTAAACATGCTTTAAACATAGATTAATATTTACATGCTTTAGATATCGATTAACATACGCTTAAGTGAGTTTAATAGATGTTTAAAACCTATTTTTGCTGTCAGATGTAACGAATAACATTTTATCAATAATTTTTTTATGAGTTTATTCGCTGTTAAGCAATTTAGATAATATTTTAAGCAATGTTTAAATCTTAAACACTGTTTAGCTAGACACGTGTTCAACATGGTTTTAATGCGTCTTTTGTAGTATGACAGCTAATATTTAATGCCGTGCGTGCGTTTCCTAAATATAAGAATCTGTACCTTATTTAAGTTACGTATGAATTTACATTGAATAAAGAAAAAGTACTTTTCCTTTCCATCCCCAGTCTGGAGACTTGTGGCCTATTGAAAGTAAAAATATAGCAAATTCACAGCCTGTTAATGTCACACTACTGGGCTAAGACTTTATTAAGGGGAAGATTTAGAGCTTAATCCACCACGCTGCTCCACTGTCAGAATTTCTCCCGTCACAGGCAGGTTTCGTCACGATGTTTTTCATCACCGCCGAGCTCGAGATGAATTTAAATACAAATTTAGCACTTGAAAACTCAGCGTTGCTAGCCGGTGAGAAACCGCGATCATCGGTTGAGATCGACGTGTTCTAACCGCTAGGCCATCTCAGCTTAAGCCCATTCAACTCCCAATTAATTCATTTTAAAGAACATATGGATTGTGTTCCTGTTTAGTTTACGGTGATTAATTTCCCTAAAAAAAAAAAAACAAAACAAGAATCACATTACCTTACTTTCGAAAATAAAAACCCCTAACAACCCTCAGCGGGAGAGCAATTTGTCACTAAGCCCTGTACGCACACAGGCAGACTGAGATAATTCTATTTGTGTTATATTTATTTAAACATATCCTCTCATTGTTTATCCAACACGGCCTTTGTCGGTTTTAAAATATTTTAATAAAAATTACACAAAAAAATATCTGTTTGTGAATATACCTGTTTCAATATTATCATAATAGTAGTGTGTCTTTTATATTTCGATACCTCCCACGTAAGTTGTTGTAACCTCAAAATTACAATTTTACAGTAGAGCACTTTTAATCCGTTTCAGTTTGAAAGTTACAACAAAATACGCCTTTTTTCAGGCGTATTTTGTTGTAACTTTTCTTGAAAAAAAAAAGATTTTTGGTATTTTTTCACTTTGAATGCATTAAGCAATGCAAATTCGTGTAGTATTCAGTAAAAACGCTAACGGCAATTTTGTGGCTTACAATAACTTACGTGGGAGGTATCGATTTTCTTAATCAATATAAAACATCTTGAATTTTATTTCATAGCCACAATATAACATTTTATTACACAAAAATTATTATTTAGTAATAGATAAAAAACAGATATTAAACTAAAGCGAAGTGTAAAAAGCTATTCAAATACAAACTTATTTTAAAACAAGCCTTTTGCGCCTATTTATTATATTTTAAAAGGCACAATAATTAAAAAATATATAATAGCACTAGCAGCTCCTTGCAGTTTCAGTCGCGCTTATAGCATTTTCATACAAACTTCCAAACCCCGTTGTACCCCCTTAGGGTTTGAATTTTGCGAAATCTTGGTACACCTACGTTCTACAAAGCATGCAAATTTTTAATTCTGAGCTCTTGTCGTTTCTGAGATCGTGATGACTGAGTGAGTGACTTGAGTTGACTCAGAGATTAAAAATTTCTATTCGCCCAGGGAATCGGAATTGCGATTCAAAGAGGGTAATCCTGCTAACATTCTTACCACCTTTCCGCACGGACATGATTTGTACTGAAATTGTTATGATTTGAAAATATTTAAGATTCTTTTTCTTGTATAGATTCTTCTCGGTAGAATCTACATTCCGAACCGGTGGTAGCTTTTCCTTAATTTAAGTACTTTTTGTTTGTTTTGACGATTCAAAAGTGACACTTGATTAAAGTATTTTTTGATTTTGGTTAAAAGCGAGCTTTGTATATAAAGATAAACACAATAATCAACAAATTCGATTAAAAACTCTTCAAACTAATTAGTAAGCGTCAAATTCTGTCCAAACACATATGTATTCTTTCCAACAGACTCAAACTATTAGATCATATTATATCACAACATAACCGTGCCAGCGTCCCATCGCATCCCGCCAAAAATATCGGTCAGACGAACGGGATATGCAAAACACGATATAATTGCAACGATTTCGACAATCAAAACATTTCATGTGTCATATCAAGTGGGAATAGTGCCTAATTCCTGGGAATACCAAGGAATATTGAACCCTATGTTTCTGGAATTGAGTTCGTTTTCATTTGACGTAAGCCGACAAGGGTGTGAGTCGTGTCCCGAATGTACGCGGCCCACTTTCGCCGTATCCGCTTGAAATGGGAGCGATCGCTTATTCGCTTAATACGATTTTCGGTGTTAGACAGATGCTAAAACTATAGTTTATACATATATCGCTGTGTACAAGGTCGTATCCACCGTTGTGGCACGATGGGCATGTTTACAACCCTAATGGACTTGTAACGTCACACACGCCTTAGTAAAATAAAAAAAAATAAATCGTGCGTGCGAGATTCAGACCCAAAAAATTATGTGTAGGTATGCGTTGTATAATTATTCAGAATTCAACGCGAATGCTATTATACTTACCCGTTTTTAAAGAAAACTATTTTTTAAATATTCCTACTTAGGTAGTATGTACAGTCTAAAAGTTGCTAAATAACTTCACATTATTAAAGGACAGCTCCTAAGTGACAGTATAATTCATTAATCAAATTATACATTACACGCTGTTATTCGCGGCTTCGCTCGCGTTAACAGATTTTGTTTTAAAATTATGCGCACTAATTTTATAAAGACATAAAATTTGTTTCTAAGTTTGTATGTCCCCTACATACAAACTTAGAAACAAATTTTATGTCTAATTTTATGTGTAATTTCTAAAACTACTAATCCGATTTGAAATAATTTTTGCGTTGGATGAACGTTTATTGTGGGAGGTTATGGCTATATTACATCACGCTACGACTTATAGTAGGGAATCACTAACCATAATATATCACGTTGAGTGTGATACGTTTATTAATATTATTCTCCCATGTGTCATCTCTTACGGGAAGACTCAGCTCCGCAGCATACGCGGTTAGGAAAGTTCGTCAACTAACAGACGTTGATACAGCTCGATTAGTATATTTTGGTTATTTTCATGGTATCATGTCCTATGGTTTGATGCTATGGGGTAGCGCTTCGGATATTAATACAGTTTTTATTTTGCAAAAAAGAGCTATTCGTAGTATTTATAATATAGGAGCTCGGGAATCCCTTCGAGATGTTTTTAGTAAAATAGGTATACTAACGGTTGCGTCACAATACATTTATAACAATATTATACATATCTATAATAATATTGATTTGTTTGAGAGAAATAGTGACTCGCATTGTATTAACACAATAAGAAAGGATAAACTCATAATACCAAGCTTTCGACTTCGCAAAGTAAATGTTGCCTTTCTGGGGCAAGGTGTCCGTTTTTACAACAAACTACCCCAGAAATTTTTGCAATTTTCAATAAATAAGTTTAAATTGTATATTAAAAAGTCTTTGATAGCTAAAGCATATTATTCTGTACAAGATTATATAGATGATAATAATGCATGGATTTAGTATAGATGAATTTTATACCGGATGTTTAATATACACATTTGTAATTTTTAAATGTATATACTTTAAAACATAATTTTAAAAGAGTACCTATCGAGTTTCTTGCCGGTTCTTCACGGTAGAATCTACATTCCGAACCGGTGGTAGCTTTTCATTAATTTAAGCAACTTTTATTTGTTTTGACGATTCAAAAGTGCTTTTAAAAGCCTACTTGAATAAAGTATTTTTTTGATTTTGATTATATTATTATAAAGGCAAGTCATATATTTAATATACATAAAACGACCACCTTAAATAACATACCTTTCGAATAGTTCCATAATTTTTAACATACATTTCAATAGTTCCGGAGTTTACTTCGCATATACAAAATTGCTGTCTTTATTAAATTACTATAGATTAACAGAATATCATCCATATTCAAACCGAATTCCGAAAATTCATTCCTAACATTCGAGGAGATAATCGTACATTCATATGGAACATACTGAAATACATGTAGGTTAACTAATTCCAGAGATGACTCAGCGTAAATGCACATATATCGATACATATTCGTTTCATCTTTTATACAAAACTCATTAACATATGTACAACTAGCTGTGCCCGTGACTTCGTTCGCGTGGATAACAAAATGCTTGGCATGTCTCCTGCAAAGCAAGGCTGTAGTTTGCGGTGTCTCTTAGAATAGGAGCTTTTTACTTTCGATTTTGAACTTTCTGTTTGTATTTATAAGCAGACACTAACTCAGATACGGAATTCCTCCACGGTTTTTACTTCAAATGTTGAAGAAAAGTGTTTTCAGCTAGTCTTTAAAATTTCGACTGTAAAACAGAATGAGATTCTCCTATTATTATATATCGGGTGACGTTTTTAACCGGGCTTGATAGGCCCATAGAATCCGAAACTATAAGGAATCGCGAAAAAATACTTAAAGGAGTCTCGTGTCCGATTTTGATAAATCTAAATCTGCATCATAAGTTTGTTTGATTTAATGATATTGACCCGCTAGAATTTTATTATTAGTATAGATATAGATAAATAAAATAAAAAAAAATAAAAAAGAATAAAAAATTAATGTTCTTAAATTTATTCAAATATAATTTGAAATAAAGCAAGAAAACAGCAGTTTTTTGATAAACTTCTTTCTAATTACCTGGCAAATGAACACCTAGCGAATGGTACACCTGATGTTAAGTGATCACCACCGCCCATGTACATTACCAGAGGTGACACAAATGCGTTGAAAGCTTATAAAAGATATAAGGAATGAAAGGGAATAGCGAGCAATGAAAGGAACAGTCTCCATAAAACCAGATCTTCTTACAGTAAAAATAAAGGAATGGGGGAGGGAGTTAAGCTTCCCCCACTCACTTTCCGTACAGAATGTAGCTACTTCAGGCCGATCTTTTGTGTGAGTTAGGTATAACGTGGTTCTATTTGTAAAGCAAAATCTCAAATCAAACCATTAAATGGATGCTGATAAGCAATAATGTTTCAACCCAGAAAAGGTCAAATTCGGAGATATTGATATATTCTGAAAATACGTGACGTATTTTATGTAATTAACATTATTTTAAAAAGAATTTAAATCTTCAAAACTAAATAAGTACCAAAAAAAACTTTCTTAATTTAATGTTTCAAATTTCAAGTGTGTCCTATAGTTTTCTATTTTAACAATAATATATGGGATATATATCTTTATTATATCAAAATAGAAAAGAAAAGATGTACATCTTCAAACAAATTTATTAAGAATAGGTTGGACATCTTTAGACGCCAGTTTCTCAAAATGAAGTTCGTGTGGCTTGACATAATATTGCTTATCAGCGTCGAAATATAATTTGCAAATTTCACCATCCATAACAGACACACATAGCGATACAGGTCAAGCTAATAAAAGCATATTGATAAGAAGGCAAATACAATTTTATTACTTAAAAGGGGCATAAAAATGGCCCTTAAAAGCAAATCATACATTTTATGCTTTTCTTCCGCCTGGCCTCAGAGTGCAATTTTGACCAGTATATCAATTTGACATTGGCTGTACCTTGATGGTCTCACAACCGTTACTGAGGCCGATGTATATAGGTCAGCTTGACTGATTGCGGAGAGAGGAGTGCGGACGTCTATTATGATGTATTGTTTTGTTATATGTTGATTTATCGACCGTGAATATAATCCAATTGGGTGTTAGTCACATCGCATGCTTAGTATATAAGTGACCGAATTCAAACTTTGTGTATAACAAGTTATAATAAATTTAAGGTAACATTTTATCATTTATGATTTTGCAAGATGAAAGATTTCTCTTTTTAAAGAGCTCTTAAAGAGACTGGGAGTCAACTGGCGACCCAAGAGCTGGCTGCTCGATCATAGGCTCGGCTTAGCCATTCCACGGGGTAATGTCAGTATTTTGGGAACTTTACCTAGACACAGTGGCTTGGATGAGGTCTACAATCTTTTGTAATAAATTATCCTTTTTTTGTATTCATTATTTTAGTTTATTGCTCTATTTTATTAACATTTGTGACATTAAAGTCTAAATAAACGGCCCAGTTTCCAAGTGTAAAACGTTTTCTACCAAGAATATGTAAATTTTTCAATTCAGTGACATTAATATTATGCGTGCTGCATGAAGGCTAAATATTTATTAATATCTACTGCACTGATATTTAAATCTGTAAAAATCTTACGGCTTAGTAAAGGCCTTCTCAGCGTAATCTACTTCATATATCACGTTGTTCTGTTCTTTAAAACTCAGCTGTGCGCCAGATTTGAATCCGCGGTTGTCGTGTGATCGACGATTCGACGTGTTTATGTTTATTACCACTAAACCATCGCTATGCTCATTATTACAAGATTACCTATAAATTATAAAAATAGTGAAAAATTGCGGAAGCATGTTGACTAATCATAGTGGTAGATACCAGGATAACATAAAGATGGTGAAATAATTGTAGAGAATTAAGAAGTAATTTTATGTAGCATTAAAAATTATTTAATTATTAAAAGAGATATCGATATCCGTTTTTCGGAAATGGAAATTAATGTTATTGTAGTGATTCTTCTAGAACTTTAGCATTGTATATTTTTAAATAAGAATTAGATTTACTTATACTTATTGGACTTTATATGCATCTACTGAACGCTCTTTCTTGCACGTCTTAAGGTTGGCTGGTAGATAACGCTATATAGCTTTAAGTCCGCCTTTTGCTCAATGTATTTTTTTTAAATTGTTGTGCAATAAAGTGAAATAAATAAATAAATAAAAATAAATTAAATCTTACTATTTATATCCTGTTTAATTACTGAATGAAGAAGTTAAAACATAGTGTGGGTTTTAACAATATATCTAAATCGCTGATTTAAGGCTATATTTACACTTGTAAATTTTGCTCTCAAACTTTCATAAAGACTTTCATAAGTGGTTTGTCATTGGTTTACTCTTGAAATAATTTACTGTCAGTCCCTTAGGTTTTACATCATTCGTAATGTTACTTATATCAATAACGAGAATAAAACTTACAAATATAATTCTCACCTAATACCAAACTTTACCAATAATATCGTTTCACTTCTTATTCTGTTTTCAAAATATACCTTTCTGATAATGTATGTTGTTTTTTTAACAACAAAATTAATGGTAATCATAATATTTATGCGCTAAAAATTCATCCTTACACGAAATCGAATCAATGACCCTTGTCTAAGGTCATCTGCTCTATATCAAACTATTTGATATAAATAGTCAGAGTTTGATAATAACAAAAGGCAAGCGCACTCGACGATTCAACGAGACGTATTATAACAATTAAAGGCGCACCCTCACCTAACCGCTTCGCTAAAATAACACCATTGTGGACCTACCCTAACTTATAACAAGGGCGACCATGATCGTGAAAGGAATAAAATTATTTTAGTTTTTTATAGTCATAAGATACTCTTTATTTTATGTATTGAAGATGGAAAATGTATTATAAATTAATTATAGTGAAAAGGACAAAATTGTAATTTGTGATAGACAAATGTAAAGTGTATAAAGGCTTATTTATAATTGGACGCTGATATGCAATACTGTGTCAAGCCACACGGACTTCATTTTGAGAAAATGGCGTCTAAAGATGTCAAACCTATTCTTAACAAATATGTTTGAAGAAGTATATATCCACCTTTTCTTTTATTTTTTGATAAAAGGTATAATGCATTAAAAGCAGATTGATATATTTAGTATATTATCTAATAAAAAGTTTTTCAAATATTTAAGATTGTATAAGTTGCAAAATATGGAACGCACTTGAAATTCGAAACAATTAGTTAGGAAACTTTTTCCGTACTTTTTTAGTTTATATGACCTAATTTTTTTTTTTTTTTGAATAATGTTCAATAGGTGATGCTATCAAAAGACATCAATATCTCAGGATTTGACTTTTTGTGGGTTGACACATTATTGCTTATCAGCATCCAATTAACCTTAGATTCCTAAAAGTTAAAAGTAAAAAATTTTTCGGATATTCTTTGTTAACATAGCACTTTCATACTAAGTTTCATTTTTCAATCACCGTTTTACCCCCATAGGAGTCGAATTTTGCATATCCCATCTTACTGAGCACTTTCCTCCTAAAAAGAGCCCCCACGCAAAATTTTAAGCTTCTATCACTTGTAGAGAGATTTCGTGATGAGGGAGTGAGTGGCAGGAATATCGAAAAATACTTAAAGGACCCTGGGAACCGATTTTGATAAAAACTAAAAATAGGCTGGCTAGGAAAAATATTTTTAGTAGTTTTTTGAAAAAATTAAAATATTCATAATATATAAATTTTTATTTTTATTTTTTTTTAATGCCACATTCGCATAGTCACCCTTGCAAGGGAATCTACTATGAGTATAAGCTCTTTACAATGACGCTCGCACCTGGTGCTCGCGTGCCCTTTCATTTGAATTTTTTTAATGCGGAATTTTATATTCAAAAATAAATATTTTGTAAAGATCTTTACGGTATTAGGATTAGTTTTGTAACAATAGACAAACAAAATGTGTATAATAACGCTATTATAAAAAAAAACTATAATACCGCTGGTCATTAAAAATAAAAAACAGTTTTAGATGGAACTTGTGTAAATAATGATTTAATTTTCAACCGACTTCTAAAAGAAAGAAGTCTTCAATTTGCTGGGGCCTTTTTTATGCATTATCGACGATTATTCAAAAATGACTAGACCGATTTGGTTACTTCATTTTTTGTTTGAAAAGGTATACTCTCTGATTGGTTTCATAGAATTCTCATCAAAATCGGTTTAGAAATTTCGTTTTAAAATCAAAATAAATTAAATAAGATTGTCATTCAAGTTAACGAAGTTATGTGTTTTTGAAGTCCGTTACCTTTTTTTTAAGAGTCTTATTAAGCAGTAATATTCTTTGCATTAAAAGAATTGAGGGTAAATGAGTAAAAATAAGTAAGAACAGTAATTAGGAAGGAAGTTAGAATTCCTGTTCGCCATAGACGTGAAAACAGAACTATTGAAAATGGATATTCCTGAATCTAAAAACAGAATTCTATTAGAAGCGTGTGAAACGATGTTCTTATTTTAATAATACGTTTATTTACTTATTAAAGTAAATCTTTTCACGAGCGAACTAATAACACTAAGGTTTATTTGTTTAAAATATTGCGAATCGGTCGGCAAGGTCGGTCGGGTTTTTTTTTAACATTCCGACACATCTAAACATAATTTACCGAGAAATTCATGCACATGTTGAACTTTCGCGTTTTAAAAATAAATGACTCAAGGGTGACGTATTTAATTGGTAATATTAGGTATATAAAAATGTATCTTTGTTTGTTTGTTCATGAGTGCCATACCGTTCATCAAAAAAAAAAAACAATTTATTAAAAGCACTTACAAAAAGGTTATAGGAATAGTACAATTATGAGCCGTCATGGCCTAGTAGTTAGAAACACGTCGATTTCAACCGATGATCGCGGCTGCAATAACCGCTTAGCACTACTGAGTTTTTAAATGCTTTTATGTTTAAATTCATCTCGAGATCGGCGGTGAAGGGGAACATCGAGAGTAAACCTGCATGTGCCGGGAGAAATTCTGACACATGTATATCCGCCAATCCGCAATGTAACAGTGGTGGAGCTCTGAGCCTCCTTAATAGGAGAGGAAGTATTTTCCCAGCAATGGGACATTTACAGGCTGTTACTTTACTACTTTTACTATAATATAATTAACTTAGAGTAGATGACGTGCGTGTCGTACAGATATAAGTAAGCAACTGCAGCAAAGCCACGAAGAAGACCTTGTAACGTTATGAAAATAGGTAACGGTAGTTGATAATTACATTTGTAACTAATACTCTCGTAACTGACATAAAACAACTCTGTAACTAGTAACAGATACAACGTAAGAAGTTACGAAAGCTGTGTCAAAAATAAGACACTGACAGTAAATTTTTTTGGGTGAAAAGCAATGACAAATATTCCTATAATAAGATGTATATTATTTATGTGTTATTTTAGATTAAGGACTAATAATAAAATCCACGTTATTAGGGTGTTTTCCGAATTTAATTAAGGTTAGATTCTCGCTCCTACCGAACAATCTAAATCGTCATTAATCCACTCCACCCGACATTGGTGAGATAACATGGTATGCCCATGTTATTTCGCCAATGTCATTGGCACAACTAAAAGCCACTAATCAAAGAATCGAATTGAATAAAACAATGTCAAACAACTTATGTAAATTTTTATGTATGTTTGAGAGAAAAATATTTAAAATATTTAATTAAAAGTCCAACCGATGCAATATTTCCAGTAGATTGTTGTTTCAAATTTGAAGAAACAGTGGTTATTTTTAACTATTTTTTAATTTTTTATTTTATTTATTAGGTTTGCTAGCAGTTGTTACATTTTGATGATACAATTTATTAATTTACATATTAATTACTTTCTGAATGTACAACTATATTAAAGCAAACACGACATGTACGATTAATATATACATCCTGTTTAAGTGGTTCTAATTTTGACAAAAATGTAAAAAATGATCACACGGTAAGAAAAATTAATAATATTACAATCATAACAATTAAAATAAAGTTAAAACGATTTCTTACAATTTAAAATAAATTGGTTATTTAGATTACATTATCATTAATTTAATAATGGGTTAACAGTATTCAACAATCTAGTCACCACTTAGTCTAACCATAAAATACAACAATAAAAATTTATAATACCTTAAAATTATAAATAACTAAAATAATTAATTAAAACTTTTTTATTAATTTAATAAAATATCATATTTTATATGATATGATGCTTGGATTTAGAATAGTTGAATTTTATACAGGATGTCTTACACATTTGTAATTCTTAAATGTTTGTATTTACTTACAGAATTTTAAAAGGATACCTTTCGAATTTCTTGCCGGTTCTTCTCCGTGCAATCTACATTCCGAACCGGTGGTAGCTTTTTCTTAATTTAAGTATTTCTGTTTGTTTTTACGATTCAAAAGTATTTTAAAAGTACTTGAATAAAGTATATTTGAATTTTTGACTAATAACCAAATGTTGATACTAAT
Source organism: Hypolimnas misippus (assembly GCA_037950945.1). Taxonomy (NCBI): domain Eukaryota; kingdom Metazoa; phylum Arthropoda; class Insecta; order Lepidoptera; family Nymphalidae; genus Hypolimnas; species Hypolimnas misippus. The sequence goes on from JBBEEQ010000026.1 coordinate 1,086,357, forward strand.
TCAATTAAAATCATCGTCAGTATTTGATACTACGACTGTGTGCTAGATTTATACTTGTACTAGTGAGACTGTGAGACTGCGATCGCTCAGTGTAAAAAATAAACCCGTCTGTGTCTTCAATCCGGATCAGAGCAAAGCGGAACATTATACATACCAGGAATATGTGAGGAAGAAAGTAGGGGCATTAATCTATAAAAGACTACACAGACGAGAAATAACGAGGACCGCTCTGGTGCAGTGGTAAAGCTGACAGTTGCAGATTTGATACCCGCTCGAGACAGTTTATATTTGTATACATTTTTAATACTATGCCTGGGTGTTTGTTCTTACGTGTCTCCCCACCATGCCTCGAAGAGCACGTCCTCGAAGCTAAGTCCTGGTTTCTATCAGTTTATAATAATCATAACTCTTATTAGAGAAATTTTTCTAACCTAACATAAATAGTTACTGGCTTGCCCTTAATTGCAAAGGTCGTATGGCAATCACGCTGTGTAAATATCAGTAACTTGCTAAGAATAATTAAGAAAATAAGGAACAATTCTCGGGATACTTTTTTATCCGCCGTAACAGATTGTCTAAAAGTACCGCGTTCAAGTCTCCCGTACAATGGTTTCATTTTGTGACGGTTCAGGTATTTGTGTCCGCTTCGGACAAACGTCCCCGCATCCATGTATGTATCTCCGCATACCATAATAGTAATAAGAGTAGATATGTTAAGCTAATGAATTGGTTTTAATGCACTTATCTGAAGAACTTGGTAATAGGTCCGATTCGAAAAATCATTTTTTTGGATTAGACACCTATTTAGTGAGAGAGGGTATAAAATATCACGCTACCCTTATTGGAATGTATTACCATAAAAGTTAACCAAGTAAGAATCAAAGTCTAACATAAATTGAACTTTACTACTTAGTAAAAGTAACAATTGATTAAAACTCAACACACATACAAAACCATATAATTTTGCACAGAGTATTGATGACACGATAAAGATACTCGAGCTCTTAGAAAAATTTAAAAAAATAATATTCTAAGTAATAATCCGTATGTGCGGTACCTGGAACATCCTGGTACGCGTATGAACGCGTTGCAAATTTATACTGTAGTTCGTCATTTTTGACGTCAGAAATATAAAATCGGTGCATAGTCATAATTTCGACAAAGATTAATGGAAAATCTTCTTTTTTGTCTCTGTTTTTCCAAAATTATATACATAAGTGAAGGAAATAATTTATAATAATATTTATATACAATTTACGAACTTATTCACTTGCGCTTATATAAGATTTTTTGACGATCGCCTAAAACTTATTTTTCTGTCAGGCCGGTACAACGCGCGCCACCTACTGCAAGTTAATCTTACTATGTCTATAAACTTTTACGCAAGTGCAACGAGTAAGTCGGTAAAAAATTAGATGCTGATAAACAATAATGTGTTAACCCACAAAAAGTCATATTTCGAGATATTGATGATATTGTGAAAAAGCCTTACGTATTTAACATTACTCAAAAGTTTTTCAAGTGATCTAAACTAATTAAGTGCGGAAAAACGTTTCTTAATTTCGTGATTCGAATATTGGAATGTCTTTCATATTTTGTAATATACAATAATATCATATATGTATTTGAAAAACTTTTTATTCGATAAAAACCTTTTATTATACCATCCTCTGCTCATCTGCTTTTAATTAATTATACGTTTTATCAAAATAGAAGAAAAAAGATGGATATATACTTCTTCAAACAAATTTATTAAGAATACCTTCGACATCTTTAGACGCCATTTTCTCAAAATGGAGTCCGTGTGGCTTGACATAGTATCGCTCATTAGCGTCCAATTATCACAATCGGGTAAATGGTGTGCTAGTGCGTTTTGTGTATCAGATTATCAATACATATCGCTGGTTTGCAAGAATATCGTAGTAACTCAAAATTCTAACAAATAGAACTAAGTATGTCAAAATACCATAAATCTTTGATGTTTTATCATGAAAAGAGTTGCGATGATGAATTTCCTTTAAATCAATAAAGTTATAACATTAATGGATCGTTTAAATTTCGCAGCTATGCACCAACACGTTAATAAAGAATTTTAAAAACCCCATTCCCTAAAATTCATCATTTTTAGTTGCATCGATATTATTGAAAAGCAGCGATATCTTTATTTGAGTCGCAATTGAAATGTATAATCGATTAATTCATATAGAAATATCTTGAAATAGTTTCACAAACAACACTTTACTCTCAAGCCGTGTAAACTATCTTGAGTGAACGACAAATAGTATTGTATGTTAGTTTTATTTATTACATTTACATATACAATAAACTCCTCGCGTTAAACAATGTACGTAATATTACATAAATTAGCCACTTACATAATATGGTACTAATATTGTCCGTAAATTGCGATTAAATCGATACGCTATTAAATTTAATAAAATGTAATACATAAAATCTTTGTGTTGCCAAGCTCCTTTACTACGATTTGAATTTTCTGCTAGATCTGAGAATATGTCGTAATTTATATTTATAACCCTAAATGATGATACACCCAAAAATATAGTAATACAACATTTGCCGGGTTAACTAATTTTTAATTTAATTATTAAAATCGGCGAAAGAACCTACTATGTTACGTCAAAAATCGCTTTACATAATTAATATTTAAAAAGACCAACAGACTTCACAAGCAAAACGCAATTTCGTTAACATTAAACGTCATACTTATACAAGTTATTTCGATTTAATAACCAACCTACTAACCAATGGGACCAATCTGAAAGTATATGTGGACGCTAATAAGCAATAATATATCAAGCCACACGAACTTCATTTTGAGAAAATGGCGTCTAAAAATGTCAAACCAATTCTTAACAAATGTGTTTGAAGACGTATATATCCATCTTTTCTTTTCTATTTTAATAAAATGTATTTTGAAATAAAAGCAAATTGATCTAATGAAAAGTTTTATCATGTAATAAGTTTTTATAATATATGAGATTTTTTTATATTCCAAAATATGGCACACACTTCAATATTCGACATATTTAATTAAAAAACTTTTTTAAATATTATTGAATAATGTTAAATACAAAATCGCTTAAGAAACGACGGAGTTCTGAGGTGGTAATATTAAAAAAAAACATACACTACGAATTAAGAACCTCCTTTTTGAAGTCGAATAAAAATCAAGTAAGTTTTAACAACTTCTTTAAAAATATTAAAACGTGATAAAAATAATTCAATTAAGGAATAGCTACCATCGTTTCGGAAATTCGATAGTCGTAAAAAAATCAGTATCATTATGTACTTTATTCAAGTAAGCTTTTACAAGCACTTTTGAATCGTCAATACGGAAACAAAAAAGAAAATAAAAAAAAATAATTAATTATCACCGGCTCGAAATGTAGATTCTACCGAGAAGAACCGGCAAGAAACTCGATAGTTATGTCGATTGAATGCGATTAGAATCGCAATTTGACGTTAAAATTGAGAGGAATTCTCTATTCGTTGTGTATTTGTTAAATGCTTGTATAGAGTTTGAGATTGATGAAATAGAAATTTAATTGAAATTGTTTTTTAATTTAGTTTTACAATCGAAATAACTGATAAAAATCGTATCATCTAAGCAAATAAATAAATAAATAAACGCATCACACTCAACGGCCCCCATTAAGATCTTGTGACCTTTTGTCGGGGTTCCTGAAACATACACAACACTAACACAAACACCCAGACCACGACAAACATCCGTATGGCCAATACATTTGCCGTGAGCGGGGATCGAACCCGCGACCGTTAGCGCTACAGTTAGTTGCAGTGACCACTGCGCCAACGTGTCTGTCGCTTGAAATTACGCTTTTAGAAAACGATTCCTATTTTTATGTTAATCTGAACTAGTTATTTCTCATAGCTTTGTCTACACTAAGTAACGTAACTACTTACGCAGTAAGATTGTAACTCGTCATTTACAAGGTAGTTGTTGATTTTTCCATCTAAGTTCACTTATCTCGGTGCTGTTTTCCTGTCAAGTTATCGTATAGTTATATAACGCTTCCAGAAGACGAAGAAACAATGATTTTTCGAATTAGCAATCATGTACAAATAAATAATTCTTGTTATTTATCGTTTAAATAAAAGAATTCAAGGGGAAGGATTTAACCTACTATGCTTTATTGCATATTAGCGAATTCCACCATAAATATGTATTTCGCGAATGTTTATGTATATACATTAATCATATAGATTTGTTTAGCTACTAGTGCATTATTTTTTTTTATTATAATGAACAAAACAAATAATTAATTAAAAAATTAAAAACCAGACTATATGACAAGACCATAAAGAGTCGTTACTAGCCAACTTTAAATCGTTATAGATTCTAAATGGTAATTCTGATTGAAAAATGATAGTAAAAACCTAAAAATGTTTTTTAAATACCTAATCAACGATACTCCAAATAACACAGTTCGTTGATTTAATTTTTTTTTTCTTTTACACAATATCGCGTCCGAAATCGACCATTTTGATTTTTCCATATTATTACATTTATCAAACGCAGTTTAATTCATCAAAATCGTCTCACACGTTTGTTCCAAATAGTACACAAAGGTACAAACTCACATCCATACATACATGGACTGATAAACAAATTACCCTGCTTGCGTCACCCAGTCGGCTAAAAAGTATACAAATTTTTACGATTTGGCGTAGATATAATGAACTAATTGTAAATTTATAAAAACTCCGACAACTTATTCATTGAGATAATTTCAACGAGCCCCAACACGGCTCTTCTGCTATAAGCTGGTGTGAAGTTGTGTATCCTGCTGATTAGAGATGAACAGCATCAGGTCAAGGTTACGTAACTGATATTGTATTATCTGACCAGTAGAAATTTCTCAGATCCTTTTAAAAAACATGAAAAAGCTGATAACGTTTAAACGTCGGAATAGATCTTCATAAATTATTGTTTAGAACCATCCCGAATACATCAGCTTTTGAAAATCACAACCACATGAAAATCGATTCATTCGTTGGGGAACTATGACGCCACAGACAGACACTTGGAGCGGAGGTTAAAAGTGTATTACCTTCGAACTAAACTAATAACTGGATGCTGATAGAGTGTCATCCCTCAAAAAGTCAAATTCGGAGATATATTTGGATAGATAACATATCATATCTTCTTATAACATGAGAAAATGTATTGTAGCCTAAGGTCTGTCTTGGCTAGTGTTCATACATGAATATAGCCTTCGCAAGTTCTAAACCTACAAGTATTTGTCGGTTCTTATTTTATAATTCCGAAAATTTGGATTTTTGGTAGAAACTAGCGATCGAACATAATAATTCGTTGGTAAGTGTATAAAAACTAGCCAAGACAGACCTTAGGCTACAATACATTATCTCATGTTATAAGAAGATACCATTTGTTATACTGTTACTTATAAATAAATTTCAGGACTGACCATTGAACTTGGCACCCATTTGGATCTCACTTCTTTTGTCGTTGAAGTCAACAACCAAGGCATCTATCATAATATTGAACTTGGCTCTCATTTCACATTTACGTTTTTGATTGGATGAATTGAAACACAAATTTAGCACTTGAAATATCAGCGGTGCTAGCCGGGGTTTCAACCCGCGATCATCGTTAAAGATCGACGTGTTCTAACCACTAGGCCATCTCGGTTCATTTTATATTTATATTAAAATGAAATTTGATGTCATATTAACACATTGACCCTAATTGTTGAAAACCAATCTTGAAAGTACAATTACATACAATAACATAAAGAACAGCTGTTAATGTTATTCCATTGTTAATTAACATCTCAAATATCAGGCGTAACGCGATAGTTTGTCTCTAAGTGGCAAGATAAAGGAATACTTTGTTTCTCAAGATAAGAAAGACGCCGACAATTTTTAGACGAAAGATTATATTTCTCACAAAACCGAAAAAGTCAAGAGTTTTTATTAAAAAAATTTGAGATAAGATTACAAGAAAACATGTAATTTTTTGGTTGTTTGAATAATCGGAAACGTGGTATTTCGAAGTTTGATTTATTTGAATGAATGTGGACAAAAAATGGTGCACAAAAACTACGGACCTGCTCGTGAACACGTAAGCCATTTTTATTTTGTAACTTTTGACCGCTATACGTCAAAGTGAGTAAGATTATACTTTTCCAAATTCTTAAACTCTTGATACAAGTAAGGTATTTAATCTGAAATTTATAAGTGATTTTTCATCTAAGAAATTTGTTTGGATTACAATTTTTATGTTTTTGTTCACTTTATACAAGGAAGTAAAAATTTGTAATATTATTATTCATAAATATCACCGTCCCTTAGACTATTTGTAGAACAAAATTAACCAATCATTGCTGACTTGAAAGGGAATAATAAGGGATACATTAACCAATGAACATTTGCAGCATCAGAGCGGCTAGAAATCCGTGGCTAGCTTACAAAGAACTCTCACTTACCATGAAAAACGCACCAAAACTTATGTTACTACCCGGTCCAAGCAGCCAGTATTCGTTCGACTACAGCTAGACTTGCAAATTATATAGTCTATTTTAATTTTCTTGTCTTATTAAACAGACAAATATGCCATATTTCTAGCCACACATAAAAGTTAGATAAGAAATTATCGATTGAATATTGTTCAAACAAATTGTTTGAAAATTCGTTATTTTTGTTCGGGACATTGTTACAAAATAAAGACGAGTAAATATACTATACGAATGAAATGTAACCATTTTAAAAGGAGACGTTCCTTAAGAAATTTATTATAATACATCGTCGCATCTTAATTGACTTCTACACCTGAATTTAATGCAATCTTCATGGAGTGTAAACACGTCCATTTAAATATCATATTTACTGCTCTCAGACCGAGAAACTCGCTATTACTCACCATTCAACCATAATTTACGAACAAAGTAACAAAAATATTCAAACAATTTTGATCTCAATTCCTTAAATCATTAAAACTATAATCGAGTAATAATTTTCCTCCTTCAAAGGTATTTTGAAGACCTATACTATACAGTCTACCAAAATTTGTCTAATAATATCTTCCTATCGGTTCAAACAAATTTCGCTTCTATTTTTTACAACATAAGAGTTATAATTACATAAAGATTTTATTTAAATAAGGTTCTCGTGAGCACTGTACGATGCAATCCGTGATAAATGAATTGCTATCTTTGGAGACTTGCATTTCCCTTAAAAGTACAGTCAGGAACTTCGCGTTTTGAATTTTTTATCCTTATTTTGTATAAAATGTTTGAATTTTTAATGTTTTCATATTGATGCTAATGGTAATTATTATAATTACATATGTAAAGTAGTAAAGTAACAGCCTGTAAATGTCCCACTGCTGGGCAAAGGCCTCCTATTAAGGAGAAGGTTTAGAGCTTAATCCACCACACTGCTCCACTGCGGGTTGGCGAATATACATGTGTCAGAATTCCTCTCGACACATGCAGGTTTCCTCACGATGTTTTCCTTCACCGCCGAGCTCGAGATGAATTTAAACACACATTTAGCACTTGAAAAAACAGCTGTGCTAGCCGGGGTTTGAACCCGCGATCATCAGTTGAGATCGACGTGTTCTAACCACCAGGCCATCTCGGCTCATATATACATATGTATAATCCATAATTTATATTAATCGTAGTTGAATTGTATTAAAACTTTAAGTAACTTTTTGAACTGTTGTGTATTTTCGTTGAAAAAAATATTTTTACGTAAATAAACAAAAAAATTATATAATAAAATATTAATGGAAAAATATATATAATAATAAAACACGAAGCACTATCAATGTACTTATCTCTGTTACTTAAAATTTATTTGTTAAATAATTGACACAACGAGCCATCGATACCCCAATGCTAGTCAAGGGTCAATGGCAATTATTATCAGGTGCTAACCTCTGAATACTCTCTAGTGTATGTTTCCCTTTTGACCTCGATATCCTTAATAATGTTCAATACCATAGTTAGACAATTATATTATACCTTTAAACGAACAATTCTTATGTATATATGTACGCTGATAAGCAATACTGTGTCAAGCCACACGGATTTCATTTTGAGAAAATGGCGTCTAAAGATGTCAAACCTATTCTTAGTAAATTTGTTTGTAGACGTATATATTTATCTTTTCTTTTCTATTTTGATAAAATGTATAATGAATCAAAAGCAGATAGATTTGTTTAATATGTTATCTAATAATAAGTTTTTAAATATTTGAGATTATTTTATAAAGTGCAAAATATGGAACGCATCTGAAATTTGAAACATTGAGTTAAGAAACTTTTTTCCACACTTATTCAGCTTAGATGACTTGAATTTTTTGTTGAATAATGTTAAATAGGTGACGTAGTATCAAAATACATCAATATGTCCGACTTTTGTGGGTTGACACATTATTGTTTATCAGCATCCATATGTATATGTTAATCAAGAAAGTGTCAACCCGCAAAAAGTCAAATTCGGAGATATTGATGTCTTCTGATATTATTCTTACCAGTTATTTCGACCATTAAACTAAATTACGGTAGAGATTTGAATAAAATTTATATGACTAATCTGAAACTATATATAGTCTGTTTTTCTTTACTTGTATTATTTAGCAGACAAATGTGGCGTCTTTCTAGCCACATAAGAGTTAGATAAGATATTAACGATTGAATGATTGAACTGAATCATTTTTATAATGCAAAATTGTAATGAAAAAAAAATTATTCGAAAATTCGTGATGTTCGTTCGGAATATTGTGACAAAATAATGACAAGTAAACTAAAATGGAATATACTTTCAAACAAAAAAATAATTTTCGAAATCAGGTAATCAATGAATTTGTAACCTAGTATCAGATACGTGGCAAATAGCGATAGCTGTTAATGTAAAAAAATAAGGCAGTGACACTAAATTCTATCAAGTATAAAACCATGACATATAACGTATGAAATATTATGTAAGTCTGAGAGAAAAACTTACAAGTGTAATTCTCGCCTAAAACAGATTCAGAATGTTCTTATAGGATTTTTGTGTGGTTTTTTGAATGATGATGATTAGGGAGCGAGAAGCCTGACCCCCACCCCCATTTCTTCTCAACCTGGTAACACATTAATGGCTGTGATGACTTAACATCACGTGACCTGCCTGCTGGTTTGTCGGATCATAAAAATAAATAAATAACTAATTTTCTCCACGCCTGTACCGCGTAACACTTACAGCATTCGTATCATTCCGCTTATCAAAACAGCTTTATATCTTAATTTGAAGTTAGAATCATGCGATTTACTCTTTGCTTCTTATTGTATAAATAGCAGACGTAATAGTACTGACGACAGAATAATGGTAATCTGTACCTTTATATTAATACGTGAAGCAAAAATGAGCATCCTTTTTTACAAAAATTGCGCGGATGAAGGAATATGTGATATATGGACGCTGATAAGCAATACTGTGTCAAGCCACACGGAATTCATTTTGAGAAAATGGCGTCTGAAGATGTCAAACCTATTCTTAACAAATATGTTTGAAGAAGTAATATCCATTTTTTCTATTATTTTTTGATAAAAGGTATAATTAATTAAAAGCAAGTTAATATATTTAATATATTATCTAATAAAAAGTATTTTTTAATATATGAGATTATTGTATAAATTACAAAATATGGAACGACCATGAAATTCGAAACAATTAAGAAACTTTTTCCGTACTTATTTAGCTTGTACATATGTCTTTATTTTTTATTAAATAATATTAAATAGGTGATGCAGTATCAAAATACATCAATAACTCCGAATTTCACTTGTTGTGGGTTGACACATTATTACTTATCAGCATCCATATATACTATATATAAACTTGGATTATAGTCAGTAGGATAAGCACTAGCATCTATTAGAATCACGAACAATCGCGTATCTGGACGCTGATAAGCAATAAAATGTCAAGCCACACGGACTTTGTTTTGAGAAAATGGCGAATAAAAATGTCAACTACGAATAATATTTTTAATACAATTGCGAAATAATAAATAATTGTATGTAATTACAAAAAAAAAATTATATCAACTATACCGAGGTCTATATTTTGCTATCACCTATTTGCTTCGTATAAGTTAATGAGACACCGATTACAAAAGCATTATACGTAATTTAATGGACTTGGATTACATATTTATTCCAATTATTTTGATTTTAAAACCAAACTACTGAACTGTTTTTGATGAAAATTCTATTGAAAGTATCTGAAAGAATCCCTTTCAAACAAAAGAATTGAAATAATCTCTCTAGCCGAGTAATCGGGGAAAACACGTAATAAAAAGTCCCCAAAAGCTCTCCTCTTCCTTTTTCAAGTCAGTTAAAAACAATTATTAAAGTGCATTTTAAACTGTTTTTCTGGTTTAACCGTTTTTACACAATCATTTAATTTTTTTTAATAAAGCAATATATTAGGAGTCAAATAATTTCTTAAAAGCACTTCTTCTAACTGTGTCCATTTAGTTCATAGTTCTTACATTTAGTCCAGCTACTTTCAATATAATATTTTTTTAATAATCAATTAAAGCACACTCAACGGCCCCCGTTAGGATCTCATGATCCTGCGACGAGGGTCCGAAAACACACACAACACAAACACCCAGGCCACGGCAAACATCAGTATAGTCAATACAGATATTTACCGTGAGCGGGAATCGAAACCGTGACCATTAGCGATTAAGTCAGTTGCAGTGACAACTGTCTGACATAGTAGTAACAGCTGCAGAAGTTTAAAAATATAAATAAAACTTATTTTAGTATTAATAAGATTTATAATGCCAAATACAATTTTCCCAACCCTACTTCTAGTCTAAGGGCTAGTTAGCAAAACGATTTATTAGACACGCCCAGCAGATTAATCGATAGTATCGTTAGGATCGTGATCCGTGTGTATGTCTTTATTTATACCTCCTGTACTATGTTTTGTCGGCAGTGTTGTGGGCGATAAAATTTATAATAAATCTAAAGGCCTGATGATATTTATAATCTTTACGATCATAATAATTGACATTAAAAAATCTGTATTATTTTCAACTTTAACAAGGACTAATAAGACACGTTAATAGTTAATCCAATGATGTGGCTCTCGCTTGTTATATCTCGGTCGCTAGCTGGTTGCTAGGCAACATCGTCCAGTGGTCGGCATCATCGGTCAAAACTATGAACTTAAAACAACATATCCATGGTTATATAATCATAAAATATAATCATTGCTTAAATTTAAAAAATCGTTTATGTTCAGCATCAATTTTTTTATCATATAAAGATTGTCAAAATAATTCCATTATTTTTGTTAGTAGAAAAACTTTACACATAGTATTTCAGACTAGCTGGCACTGGCGTTTTCATCTGCGTTTATAGTTACTGCTGCGCTTCTATACATCGTAGCGTGATGTAATACAGCCCATAATCTTCCTCAATAAACGGGGTATCCAGAGTAAACATATTTTTTCAAATCGACCTATTAGTTTCAGAGCCTATTCAGTACAAACAAATAAAGAATCAAAAATTTCCTCTTTATAATATTAGTATAGATAACAAAAGAAAACAAATTTTTTTTATCACATCTTTTATATTTTAGTGGAAACAAATATAAACTTAATTATAATATTAAATATAACTTAAATACAATACATTCTAATATAAACAAATAAATCTATTTAAAATAAAAAAAAGAAAAAGAAATTAAAAATAACTATATTAAACCTAAGTAATATTAATATAATATAAGCCTTTAATCAGACATAGTTTTACATTTTTTTTAATAATCTTATCTTAACTACTCTGAATCAGTGACACCGACAACAGGGTCAGTGTGCCCAACTTTAACAAACGCCTCCTCCATTTCTTTCCACTGGACAAATATACACAAATGCTTCAATAAATACAATGACGACATCACAATTTTGTATAGTTATACCACGATTTATGAAACCAAGTATCATTAAAGTCGAAATAATACATTCGAAGTATTTAGCCCTCCTCCCCTCCAGTGTTACCAGGCTGTTCCTTTGAATCGCTTTCAATGGTTGAAGACGATGGCGATGACGAATCAGATTCCGTAGAGTTATACGCCCATGCTTCAACTTCGAATTTGTATAGATGAGAGAATGTTACGAGAGGTACTTGGACCTGAAAATACATATTATTGTCTCGCGAATCAACTTATGTAGAAACGAGTAGCCGCCCCTCAATTGTGATTGCTGCTTCGATACTATGAGTCGTAGCGTTATGTAATATACTTTATAACCTTCCTCAATAAACAAGCTATCCAGTGCATAAAAACAAATTCAAATCTGATCAGTAGTTTCAACGATTACCCCCTACATACATACTGACAAACAAATGTTAGTTCATTATAATATTAGTACAGATTAATTTTGGTTCAGTAACAGTATACGGCGAGAATTATACGCAAATGTTTTACTCTTGTAACCGGTAAAATAAACTATGTAACACGATAACTAATTATTTTAGTTAAGTTTTCTTTCAGGTGTAAATGGAATTATAAACAATTTATGTAAAAGTTACGAAAATCCGTGAGCAAAACTTACAAGTGTCATTCTCGCTTAAAATGTCATAGTGATAACTAATAACACCAAAAAAATTTAGTTATTACTATTTTACACAATACCTACGGTATTCCACTTGAAAAACAACTTTAAAGGAAAAGTTAATAGTTACAAAGAATTTTTATTAAATATTTCGTCATCATACATAAATTAAAAAAAAAAACTACAAATGAATATTTTAAATCTTCAACTAAGAACCGTTCAGTAATAATTTTAGCTCTGCCGCTTTCAACATTGAGTTAACGCATTGCTTTTAAAAAAAATTTAAGATGTTTAAAAATCAAAAACTTTATTTCTACCACATTAAAAACGTTTTATAATAAAAATAATTTTTCGTTAAAAATGTATAAAGTAAAAAAAAGTAAATCCTACTATTATAATAAATGCTATAGCTTGGGAGGATATATATTACTCTTACAAGCCAAAACAACTCAACAGATTTTAATCAAATTTTACAGTTATATTAATCAATATGTATAATCATCAATACATCAGAATAACACGGCTAGATCTTCTGAGAAATGTGCGTAGAGTGCCTGTGTGGTGTCTTGTAGTGTCGACGCTTGCATATGTGGGGAGGTGTGCGGCGCTTGCCTGCTTGTGCTGCATGTGCGAGTGTATATGTGGGAGGGCGGGTGGTACTTGCTTGCTTGTGCTGAGTATGCGTGTGCGTATGTGGGAGGGTGGGTGGTGCTCATACAGCATGATACCAGACAGCTGTAGATGGTTTCGATTCGATTACAGCAAAGTAGTTTTGTGATTAATTAACACGTAGGTTACTTTTAATTAACACACCCCGCTGGTGAAACCACAAACGGCTTGTTATATATAAAATTATTATATCATAATTTTATTTTCAATTAAATTTTGTGTTTAGATTTTAAGGTAATGTCTCCAACGAAGAGTATTTATGCTACTATGTAAAACACGTAGTATGTAATTGTTCGTTTATTTATTTAAACGCATAAATCTCAAGAACTACCTGTCCAATCGAAAATACTAGTTTTAGGTTAATTACATAGGTTGTAATATATACCATAATAGGCTATAAAACGTTACCCAAGAGCAATAATTTTGTCAACTATTCTAGCAAGTACTAGTGGGAATTGCGAGACGTAGTCAGTATAGAAACATTTTCACTCGCCTTTACTTCCGGAGTGTCCAGCTGCCAGACCCTAGGCTGTCCAAGTTGATAAGGCATTCCGACCTTCACGCAGATTATCATAGTATCATGAGCGCCAGAAATCTATAAAATTTAAAGACTTAAATGTACTTTCAGATTGGTCCCGTAGATTTTTAATAAAATCGAAATAAATGGTATGTTTAATAAATAGTACGCTTGTCGTCCATGTAAACGTAAAACGTAGATTTCGTATTTTTTTTAAGTCTTTATTTTTACAATTTTAATCATCCATTGAGAAAATCCGTTCTGCAGCTGAGTTCCATAAAATTTGAATAGGCCTTTACTAGGATATAGTTTAAAACGGGATATCGCATAACTTATTCACAAAAAAAAAATCAAGCAAATTGAGGATCTTGTCCTTCTTAAAATCTACATGAAATACATTATCAAAAACCTTAGAACGTTCCCAAACAAAATAAGTGAAACAATTTATTTCAGTTAAAACACCGTTACAGGGAAAATAAACGAAGCAATATGTAACTCAAATGGCAACTTAGATAGCAGTTGAAATATAAAAAAAAGCAAACAACATGTTTAAATGCTACCTCTAATTAATATAACTGGACGCTAATAAGCAATACTATGTCAAGCCAAACGCACTTCATTTTGAGAAAATGGCGTCTAAACATGTCAAACCAAATTGACAACAATGTTAATAAACTTGTTTGTAGACAAATATATCCATGTTCTATTTTCTATTTTGATTAAAAGTATAATAATTTAAAACGTAACGTAATTTTATGTAATAATTCACAGCACACTTCAATATTCGAAACATTAAATTAAGTAATTTTAAATATATAGCAATATAATAAATATGGAGTAATAAAAAATATATAAATTAATTCAAACAACTAAATAGAATATAATTAACACTGTGAAAAGAAAAAAAAAGTAATTTTTGCCGTACTTAATTAGTTTAGATGACTTTAACATTTTTCGAATAATGTTAATTACGTGACGCATTATCAGAATACATTAATATCTCCGAATTCGACATGTTGTGGGTTAACACATTATTGCTTATCTACATCCAACTAACCTCCAACTGTTATAAATTTTAAATTCATCTCTCCTCCACTCACCTCCAAATAATAAGTTAGGTAGGTGAAAGTCACAGGTTTCACTTGGAATACCTCGTGGTAGAATCTGAATATGTCTTCAGCGGACTCCCCTCTGTCGTAACAGCGGAGGCCGCCCATCCACCAGTGGCCCACCCAGCGGTGGCCGAGGAGGTCATAAATAGATGCGCGAGGCATCACGTAGCCTGGTCAATTGTTTTAGAAATGGTAACAAGGCCGGAATTAGAAGATGGAAACTCCACAATTAATGTTTTAAAGAAAAATCTAAATTTAGAATTTTGTCGCATTTTATCCCCGAAAACATAATCTGTCATACTACAAAAGACGCCTGTCTAGCTAAACAGTGTTTAAAAATTAAACATAGCTTAAAATATTATCTAAATAGCTTAACAGCGAATAAACTCATATAAAAACTTATTGATAAAAAGTTATACATTACATTTGACAGTTAAAATAGGTTCTAAACATGTATTAAACTCACTTAAACGTATGTTAATCGATATCTAAAGCATATTAAACTCAAAACTGTCTTTAGACGTGGATTTGTAGTATGGATTTTTTTAAACACGCGTTGAACGTCTGTTTAAATCTTTTGTAGTAAAGCAGATTGTTTTTATAATTAGAATTCGGCCTTTTATTTAGGACTCTAATGTCTAATATTTACATTACATTTGTAACACAAATGTAATATAAATATTTTTTTTTTAAGACTTTTTCAAATAAAATACTTCCTAAATCATATCAACCAAATACATCTTTTAAATCACTTAGTCCATCATCAATTCTTAACAAACCTTAATCATCATAACTTTATAAAAAAAAATTAATTGCAACAAATCTTACCAAACGGATCATCCTTAGCAAAAGCACCAACAGCCTTGCCAGTAATCGCTGCAGTAATCCACGGCACATAAGGATGTAAAAGTATATGCCGTGGCGGCGATGGTGGACGACGAGTACGCAATGGATCTGGACAGGGGGAACCTCCTGAAGAATAAATAATGAATGAGAATGTACTAAGAAAACCGCTATGCCAAAATACATACAATAAAAAGTGCGCAAATTTTGTATGTGCGAAGTACATTTTTAAACCATTGAAGCTATTTTAAAACTATGTACCATTGGAAATGTACTTTTTTCTAGAAAGACAATGATATATTTTATGGATATATGCGTATTATTTTACAACAAAATATATATTTCGTTTTTAAAATAATAAGCTTAACTGATGCGAAGCTATTAAGCATAATATTAAAACTTTAGATTTGTCATCGAAATCGATTAAGAAGTAACGAAGTTCTGAAGTAACAATTAAAAAAAACTTATGTTACGAATTAAGAACCTCCGCAATTTAGAAGTTGGTTAATAACAGATAAATTCTTCCATAACAAAGAACCTTACCTTGCGCCAATGACACGATGGACCAGTGACCAGTATGCTCGTGAACTAAACTCGGTGATCCTGAGTGGAAACCACAACCCGTTGTGCACGCCATTCGATCCTTAGCTCCGTGGGTTACATTCTGATAAAAAAGTGAAGGTATATTATGATTTGTTATACTTTACTGGCACTTAAGTTGGAACTAAGATGATCTTGTGGATTGAACACGTCTTGAGCGAAGGTCCCAAACCCTTCTTAAGTGATCATCTGCGCCCATGCACATTTGCGGCTCCAGAGGAGACACAAATGCGTTGCCAGTCAAGAAAAAAGCGATTAGAGATGAAAGTGAACAGGACGCAAGGGCAGGAATGGGTGAGGTTAAGGCATCTGACTCTATCACTCACTCACACACTAAAAGATTAAAATAGTGTTTAAAATTTATTTCCTGCTCCCTGTAAAGGTACATTGGATGAAAGCTGCATAATCATTTCAGACTTGTATATCCACCTGGAATGTGGTTTATTAAATTTTGTATCAATCTAACAGTAAATTCATTATAGAAAAAATATTGAGTATATTTTATCATTTATATATACAGTGTTCTTACCAGTCTTAATGATAATTATAAAAAAATTAGTACAAACCAACTCACCGCAGGATTGTCATATAAGTAGCACAGTTCTCTCGGTAATAAACTTAAACGCGATACTTCCTTTTCTTCTTCTAAGAAATCCCGTGGAACATCTGGAATTACATATATGGGAAAAGTATTATATTAAAAAAAATCTTTTAGGAAGTAAAAATTACTCGTACAATAGTTCATACGCATTGCATCGCAAACAATTTAGATACTCTTTAAACTAACAGTAAGTACCTAACAGCGTATTTTAGCCCACTAGAGCCCGGGGCAGAATAAATAGGACGCGAAATACTCTTTAAACTAACAGTAAGTACCTAACAGCGTATTTTAGCCCACTAGAGCCCGGGGCAGAATAAATAGGACGCGAAATACTCTTTAAACTAACAGTAAGTACCTAACAGCGTATTTTAACCCACTAGAGCCCGGGGCAGAATAAATAGGACGCGCCCTCGGGCCGTGGGTGCGTGAGATGGGGGTCCCACGCAACCGTTTTCATACGGCCCCAAGGAGGACGGCAGCCGGGATGGCCTCGAACTGCCGTACTTATGCCAGGGGTGCGGGGAGGACAAGACCAGACTTTGCCCTCCTGAGACGAGCTCCGCCACCGATGAGCGGAGCGTCGCTCGGGAGGGGCAGCGGATGCGCATGCGCAAGCGATCCCGAAGCCTCTCCAATTCCGTGCTGAGGAAGGCCATTGCAGTGGTTTTAGTGGGTATAAATCACCACATAACCCGATGTCCCCCCCAGGAATCAGGTATCGTTTCGAAGATTTCCCTTGCGTAATAAAAAAAAACGAAACAGCGTATTTATTATTACATACATATACATATACTGATGCTGATCTGTCGAACTTCGTACTATATCAATAAATTGTGTTAACTATTTTATTATAATTGTTCCATACAAAATATATGAGAATATGATTTTTTAGAATTATTTTTCGTCAATTTTACCGACGTTTTAAAACATATTCTGCTATTCGGATAAAACCAATAAATCAAAGATTTTAAAAATCTGTTTATCCATTATTAAGTTATGAATAGTGTAACCAACCCGACTTAGTTTTATATACATATGTATACAGATTAATTTTTCATATACCAACCGCTCGCAAAATCAATATGATAAATCCTTTCTCGTATCTGTTTCCCATTTTTCCCTATCAAGAAATTCTTAAAAGGTAAGCAAGCTGGAACCATATATTCTGAAAATATAAAAAGATATTTTATATGTATATCGTTAAATAATTAAAAAAAAAAAACTTAAATATCGTGCTAATAAAAAAAAATGAGAAATACATAAAAATTACTTCGATCGACTATTTTTAGGCAACTGTCCAAATTAACAAAATTAGACGCAAAATATATAAATCTCAACAAACCCGATTACAAAGCGGAAATTATTTTCATTTGTAAATTTTACTCTCAGAATTGATATAAAACAACTCTGTAATATGGTAATAGTTACCTTGGTAACCGAACGAAAGCTGTGAGTTTCAGATGACAGTTCGACAGACAAATTGGTGCAGTGGTCACTGCAAATGACTAAAGCGCTAAGGATCGCGAGTTTAATCATCCATCACGACAAACGTCTGTATTAGCCATACGGATGTTTGTCGTGATCTGGGTGTTTGTGTAAGTGTTGTTTGTATTTCCAAACCCCCGACACAGGGGCATGACATATAAATGGGGGCCGCTGAATTTAATGCGTTTATTATTATTATTATTTATGGTGTAAAAAAAAATAACACAGACAGTAAATTCTTTTTGTTGTAAAGCAATGTCAAACATCCTTTATTAATCTTTATGAAAGTCTGAAAGCAAAACTAATAAGTGTAATTCTTGCTAATACTTACTAGACTTCACAGGAGTAATAAGTTTCA
Source organism: Hypolimnas misippus (assembly GCA_037950945.1). NCBI lineage: Eukaryota > Metazoa > Arthropoda > Insecta > Lepidoptera > Nymphalidae > Hypolimnas > Hypolimnas misippus. The sequence goes on from JBBEEQ010000026.1 coordinate 1,105,166, forward strand.
ACAAAGCAATGCTGCTTTTAACGCCAAAATGTTTAAACTCAGGATGTAATAGAACATCGGCTATCGGCATCAACAGTACCGCTGGCTCGCACTCGACGCCCGCTGCTATATCTTCCACTGATAATTTACACTCGCCTTCATCACGTTCGTAATCACCGAAGACAATATTACCTCTACAAGAAAGCAGAATATTAATATAAAGGAATCAATAATAAATGCATTCAAAAATGTAAATCCGGCTCGGAAGGACCAAAGTCTTCTTTTAAAAAAGAAAATTGTAATGATAGTATAAATATCACTATTGTAAGTTTTTATTCTCGTAAGTGATACACAAAACAACCCCAATATGGTAATTGTTATCTAGATAACCTTACGAAAGCTATGAGTGTCAAAAATAAGGTGCTGACAGTAAATTCTTTCAGGTGTAAAGCAAACAAGCAACTTATGTAAGTTATATATTTTAAACTTTCGTGATTTATACTATTGATATTTATTATAACGGCCCGACAGTTCAGTCAGCTCGTGACCACGACGAATGTAACTTCTTCGAAACGTCGGGCAATAAAAAGGTATTACTACCATTAGTTACCGCGATAAGACCTGTTATATTAAACATGAACTTATGTAAGTATATATGAAAAACTGAGAACAAAATTTACAAGTATACATGCGCTTACTAGTTAGTGGTTTTTTATGTAAATAAGAGCCAAACGAGCCGGCTGTTCATTAAATGTAAAACGATTACTGACGTTAACGAATACTAGAGATAGAGAAGACGTCAATACTAGAGAAGCTACGAATCCCTTTTTCTTCTTAAAAGGAATAAGGTATGCAGTAGAATATAATGTAAGGAATTGCTTTCTACTCTTTTTAAAATTATATTGAATTATTCATAGTCATTAAGAATCAAATATGAACATAAACGAGCATATAATACGCTCTTTTGTATTGTTACTCATATCGGTATACAATATGTCTCTACCAAATTGAAAAAATATACGGAGTATCGTTTAGATCTCGTCACGAGCGCGTAACGCGTCAAGTCATTTTCGCTCGTTATGTTCTGTGTTATAGCAAATCAAGGTCCTGGTGTGACGTTATAACAATTTGATTGTAGTCAACTTGTTGTAAACATGTACAAGCACTGAATATTGTGCTTGTACATATTTACAATATACAAACTCTTTTAAAGCACTTTCGAATCGTCAAGTTGCATGTCATATTTTTTTTTTTAGATTTTATAAAGCTATCACCGGTTCGGAATGTAGTCTCTACGGAGAAGAACCGGCAAGAAACTCGATAGTAACTCTTTTAAAATTTTATACATAATGTATTTTAATTACATATTAATTATGTTATTCGGATAAAAAATCAACGCGTATCACGCCTCTTTATCGTCAAAATATTCTTATATGGTATAATATACTTTGTCTATTAAAGATTTTTTTAATATTACATTTCAAAACACTCATTGCATAAGTACTTTCAAACCGAATATGAATAAGAAATTAAATTGGGTTAAATCTATGAAAAATTTTAGTACTCACAAAGCATATCCATCAGGTATATGCGCAGCATCCATGGCAGTTGAGAGAGCGAATTGTCGACTTATGAGAACCACTCGTGGAACTCTAAAGTAATGGGGTGTACCATTTTTCACTGCGGACAAATTATGTTTTAGATATTAAAACTTTATTACTTATAGAATCAAAAATCAAAATCAAAAAATACTTTTTTCAAGTAGGCTTTTAAAAGCACTTTTGAATCGTCAAAACAAATAAAAGTTGCTTAAATTAATGAAAAGCTACCACCGGTTCGGAATGTAGATTCTACCGAGAAGAACCGGCACACTCGATAGGATTTTTTTTTTAATTATGTTTTAAAGTATATACATTTAAAAATTACAAATATGTACATATATTAAACATCCTGTATGAAATACAGCTATACTAAATCCATGCATTATTATCATCTATATAATTTTGTACAGAATAATATACTTTAGCTATCAAAGACTTTTTAATATACAATTTAAACTTATTTATTGAAAATTGCAAAAATTTCTGGGGTATTTTGTTATAAAAACGGACACCTTGCCCCAGAAAGGAAACATTTACTTTGCGAAGTCGAAAGCTTGGTGTTATGAGTTAGGATAAATTAATAATTAAATAATTCTTCTTGTGTTAATACTCAGCGAGTCACTATTTTTATCAGCTATTGTATCAACTATACGTATTTATATTCGCTTGAATTTACGGATCTTTATTATATCGTATTTTTTTTTCATATATCTTCCATGTACAGACAGCGACCCGCTAGAATTTTATTATTAGTTTAGATAGCATTCTTAAATGAAGCCATTTATGCAATCATTGTCAGAAACATTATCAGAAGAATCGATAAAATATAGTAAAAAAATATTATAATAATATGTTAGAAATTTATTATTATTATTATTCTTTTATTGTACACCACACAATATAAACAAGTAAAATACATAAGTGAAAGAAATAGAAATAATTACATTTGTATAATAAGCGATTTCTTCCGGACAACCTTAGGGTTAGAATTTTAAACAAGAAGAACACCTACCTAGGTGGTGTATGAATAGACATACATACTAAAAATATATATAATGTAAATATATAGTATATAATAAACTAATATATATGTATATATATACATACATATAAGTGTACATATTATAAATATACGTCATGTAAGAGATAAATAATAGTCTTTCACTTGCTTTTTAAAGATGTTAATACTTTCAGCTTTTCGGATATTTAAGGGCAACGCATTCCACAGAAGAATACCCTTAACAGTAAATGAATGCTGAAAATATTTAGTTTTGTGCACAGGCAAGCTAAGTGTGAGATTGTTAGAGGAGCGCAATACCTTGCTGTGCTCTCCGACAAATTCAAACTTCTCCTTCAAATAAGGAGGGCTTTTTGGATTAAATAGCACACAGTACAGAAGAGAGAGGATGTGTAGATTACTCTAATATTGAAAGTTAAACCTCGTGTTACAACAAAATCAAGGAGTTTTTGTCCCTAATATTAGTGTAATTTTAGATAACTTAAAACTAACGAATAGTTGATAATTGAAAATTCATTTAAATAATCAATTAATCTCCTCACCATGTATGTATTGCAAGGCTCCAAGCCACGTGAACTGAAGGTCATCGACGGTTCCTTCATCCGGATCATAACTAGGGTCGTCATGACAGTCGAAGAACTGGCAGATTATGGACCCTTATTAAGAAAACCAGTGCTTAATAATAATAAGTAATAAACGTTCACACTCAGCCATTAGGATCTCATGATCACGTGTCCGGTAACACACACAACACAACCAGAAACACCCAGACTACGACAATGGTATGCCAAAAACAGACGTTTGCCGTGTGTGGAGATCGAACCCGCGAACGTTAGCGCTTCAGTCAGTTGCAGGGACCACTCCAACGTGTCTTCAATAAGTCGTACAACTACTACTCCAAGTCATACTTTCACAATTAGTATCATTAAGTACTTTTGTGTTTGTGTTTTGGTTGTCAACGGTAAACAAAAAATTGAGAGGAATTTCGTAGGTAGTCGAAAAAAATCTGACAATGAGACAAACATTATAAATATCAACAACATCGCGTTTGTAGATAAATTTGTATTCGTCCTTAAATTAATAATAACGGGTGTATGGGTTTTGTTTATATATATACATATATTTGTGTTGTTCTAGGTTAAGGTCTAACAAAGAAAAGTCTACTATTTGTATAGTCTTCAAAAATTGATCGTGATTGTATTCTCGACCGCACCGAATAATCTCCTTCGTGTCTTCTCCATCCTACGTGACATTGGCGAAATAATATGTGCTCATATGGCACAACTAAAAGCCATCAAAACAAAAAATTGGATTGAATTGAACATCGCGTGGGACGTTTACTTAGTATGACAAAAAATAATCTCTTATCGTCGGAGATAGGGCAAAACCGCGTAACTAGCTTTTGCAATATGATCCATCTTTGAATTAAATATTGAATTTTATTATTGATAAAACACAAGCTAGCTAAAAATTATATAATCGGTATTTGTAAAATTAATACTTATACTACAATAATACAATAGTAATAATATTACAATAGCAGTTCCATCTAAAACATCAAATTGTAAATCTGTATTATCTAAGAACCACGGGAAAAAACATAAAAATTAATGCAGCCGTTAAAGAGAAATTCAGTGACATACACGCATACATAATATATATAAATATAAAAGAATATTAAAACTGCCAAATTCAAAAAATCTAAATGAAACAGTCTCTGAGGAAAATGCCCGTATCAGACATAGATTGTTGTGGTTCCCGCTTCATTTTTAGAAGTACGGAATACTAAAAAAACCATTTACAATCACACATGGCCCTATATGAAGGAAAAGGGGGTGGGGGAGTAAGCGGACTTAGTTTACAACTTACTTATACTTAGTACATTTGACGAATGGTTAATATAATTTTTAAATAACTCAGATTGGCATTTCGAATCATACATTGCTGCACGATGCCCGGATAAAAACCAGTTAATCTTTGTACTTAATGGACTTAACCCTCCCCCTCCCCTCGCCTCTCGGGCTTCCTTAATTTAGACGGTTCTCTCGGAATCACAACCAAAAATGTATTGTCTCGCAACGCATTGACATTTCTCATTGCGCTGACGACAAACAGTTCGGACTAATTAAGTGCAAAAGCAATTAGTGCTCACCGCTAAATATCGCCAAGAACACGACGCGCCACATTCGTAACGAGAACGGTCAATAAATGCTCGGGAATTCTGTTTATTCACTCTTGTTTGGTCAAAGGAATGTTCTTTTTAGGCTCTTTGCAGACGTGATTACATAAAAGTCTGGTTTTTTATTTTGATCATTCTGTACATCGAAATATATTTGGTTTTTTCTTTTATCTACTTAAATCTTTTATCTACTAACTAAAGTATTGTAACCGCAAATTCGGGATTATTACGCACATTATAATTAAGTATTTCGCATAAATTAAAAACAATTAAGCATCAAATGTTTTGTTACATCTAGAAAGGTTCGTCTAGTTATAAACTCTCTATTTATAGGCGTAGAAGGAAATCTATTATATATTTATTTCAAATACTTTTTTAAAACTGATTTTACCTGTATCTAGCACCGTAGTTCCAAAATAAAATAAGGAAGAGAAAAATCTGTTTTTCTTTACCGATTTCAAGAAAGGATGTTCTTTATTGGAACCGTTTGAATCTTTGTATGGTCGCGAATTTCTCAAACACTTTTTTTCTGAAGCTAATTAATGAAAAGCAATCTACATGTCAACGATTATTATTAAGTAGATGTACCTGGAATGCGTTGCAATATTACCTAAAGTATATTGATTTTTTAAGCCACGAACCCTCGTAGACATCACCAGAATACCCTACAAAGTTTCATCACAATATATAAACAAAATAGTATATAATATTACTTTTACGAAAGGTTAACTTTATTTACAAGTGGCCCGTCGTAGTTTCACTCGCGCTTGACAAATGACTTGCATAAAAAACTTCCAATCCCCGTTTTACCCCCTTAAGGGTCAAAGTTTGCAAAACCCAGTCTCAGTGAACACTTACGTCCTAAAAAGAACCCCCATACAAAATTTGAAACTCCTAGGACTTGTATTTTCTGAGATTTCATGACGGGTTAGTATGTGACCTTTCGCTATATATAAAATAAGTATTAGTAATAAGTGCTTAAAGTTCTCGAGTTATAAATTAGATACTTGCAACAAACGAGTCAATAACGTCACTTTGAAATAAAACAGCATTATTTGTATACGGAAATCACATTTATAAACCGGTAGTCAGTTACAATATATTTAAGATGGCCGATAACGAATACACAACAGTTAAACAAACGTCTTATCGCTAGATATATACTATATCTGGGAGATTAATATCTACACCAGTGATATTGAGGTGTTTTGTTGACTAGCTACGACCGCCATTTTGTTTGTGAGCCGATGACGTTACATGGATGATAATCAATAAATGATAAGCAATGAATGGTAATAAATTGAGTTTGAGTTTGAGTTTATCAACTCACAAAAAGTTGTATTCTGAGATTTTGATGTGTTCTGATATATTTAACATTATTAAAAAAAATACAAGTCATCAAAACTAAATAAGTACGAAAAAAGCTTTTTAATTTAATGTTTCGAATAAATTAAAGTGTGTGAAATAAATTGAAGTGTGCTCAATATTTTGCAATATGCAATAATCTAATATACTAGAAAAATTTATTATTAGATCAAACTTTTTAATGGACCAATCTGCTTTCAATTCTTACGTACGTCTTCAAACAAATTCGTTAAAATTAGGTTTGACATCTTTAGACGCCATTTTCTCAAAATGAACTCCGTGAGCCTTGACACAGTATTGCTTATCAGCGTCCAGATATGAAATTGTTCATGATTCTAATAGATGCTAGAGCTTATCCTACTGACTATAACTCGTATACAGGCTATCTCTACCGGGGCTGTACCTCACACGTACATAAGATCGGCATAAAGCAGCTAAACTAGCTTCGTTTCGTACGGTGAATGATAGATTCCGAAGCCTAATCCCCTCCTCAAATCCTTTTCTTACGTCCCTTTCATCCTAGCTTCCATTTTTAAGCTGGCAATGCAAATCTCCATGAGCGGTGGTGCTTACTCAACATTAGGTATCCCGACTGCTCGTTTGGCAACTAATTTGATATACAAAAACAGTATATAAAAAAGACGACTCGTAGTTTAACCAGCGTTAAATTCTCATGTTTTCGGTATCTTATTTTAAATGATATATCGTCATTCAAGTTCTAACAGTGCGTAAGTCAAAATTAGCAGCTTTAAGGGAGACTGAAAAAGTGCATAATTTCACGGCGTCATTATGAATCAATAATAAATCTCATTTTAAGTACACGAAGAAAATAAATTATCATTCAATATGAAATATAATTAATTCAAAATTGTGTATATTAACAATTATGTAGTTTTTCGCTCTCCTTTAAAGTTGTTTATTTTGACTTCACTGACGATATTGGGTTAACAGCGCTGTAAAAGTACATACTTTCATCAGTCCCATCAAAATCGGTCCAGCCGTTTACGGTTTAAGCCGAAATAAATGGACACAGATAGTCAAATAATTTTAAAATTGGTTTACGTACCGACCGTATATTGATATTAAAAACGGACACTTAAAATTTTATTTATTTGTATTATTATTTATCTTTTATGAATATTCAAGTAGCTCTAAATTACACTAATTATATATTATACCAATTTATATGTACATGTGAAATATACTATTTTATCCAGGATATTTAAAAAATGTCTAAAAAAGAGATACGTAGTATTCATAGTACCTTTCGTAGACATATTTGATATATAAAAAACTCATTTTCACTCACAGTTAAACACTACATATACAATACATTACCTATTTTATAAACAGACAGGAGCCATTGCAGTTTATGACACGTATTTATCGTAACAACATAGATATATATTTCGATATCTTATTTGCATAAATCTACCAAACGTGGGTGATAAATTTCGTAAGATAACTAACGGGTGTTGATAAGTATTGATACAATGTACCAAAGAGATTCTAATAGTCTTTATATTTTAATTAAAATTAAAAATAAAAAACTAACAAAGCAACGGTAATAATAACAATTAATTTAAATATTATAACAGAATAATTTTAAAAAATCTATTAATCGCCGAGTGTGTGTATGCGCATCATTTCAGACCGGCTGACCCTATTTGGTTAAATCTTTTTCGTTGTATTTGTAATTGTCAAGACAAGTATTAACACTAGCTTGCTTTGTTTTTGTTATTTCTTTTTTTGGATAAAAACTACCCGAAACCTCTTTATTTATCCCAGAAATTTTTTTATAAAAATAGCGGGCAAACGAGCTAGCGAATCATCTAGTGTGAAGTGATCAACACCGCACATGGATATTTGCATAATCAGAGGGAGCCACAATTGTGTTACAAGCTTAAAGAGGAATATTGTAAAGGAAGAAGTAAGGAAAGGAATGGGGAAGGGGATTCCCGGCTGTCTCACTCAACGAAACGCACTCATACTAGGTACCTTAAACCGTTCTTCTTTGCTCGGTGGCACCGCTCGAAACACCCGTATACGAGCCGTAGTAGGCTACGGTCAGGCCTCAGTGAAACATACATGTATTTCGTTATGAATAATAGAAGAGTAAAAGAAATAAACTTAAATTCGCATTTATAATATCAGTTCATTAATTTTTTTTTCCTATCGCTTCGTATGTAGGTAGACTTATCTGTACCTGTGTTTCTTTGAAATGCTAGCGGCACGAGATGTGAATACACTTTAAAATTGTTACATGATATTAGTAAAAGAATTTTGAAAGAAATTGTTATGTCGCACGCTTAGTTTTAAAGTGACCGAAATAAAAAATTAACATCTAAGGCCACTAAACGCAAAAAACGTTTTACACTTGGGAATTCGGCCGAATAATTTTAGACTCATTATTTATATAGATGATAAAGATGCTTGGATTTAGTTTAAGCTGGATTCTGTAATGTTGGATGTTTGTAACTCTTAAATGTATGTATTGTAACTTTTTAAAAGAGTAACCATTGAATTTTTTTGCTGGATCTTCTCGGTAGAATCTACATTCCGAACCGGTGGTAAATTCATTAATTTCATTACTTTTTTTAGGTTTTGTATTGACGATTCAAAAGTGCTCGTAAAAACTCAAATTGAATAATATAATTACTAACTTAGCTAACTCGTGTCACACAGAATTTGAATTTGATCACTTTAATTTCGTATTAAAGTGACGATGCGCGTGTAATCTATATTTGTTGTAAATACTTTTTTTTCTTGTTGCCAAAGTCTGAAGCCTTTATTGAAAACTGTTGTTATCAAAACGGGTATATTTTTATTTAAAAAAAAAAGAAGTAAAGTAAAGTAACAGCCTGTAAATGTCCTGGCAAACTCCATTCCGTTCGTCCATTTATACATAATGTATTTTTATAACATTTTAATTATGTTATCCGGATAGAAAATCAACGTTTATCAAATCCACGCCTCTTTGTCGTTAAAGTATTCTTGTATGGTATAATATGCTTTATTTATTAAAGATTTTTTAACGCAGGCTTTATACTTATTAAGTGGCACTTTTATATCAGTCCCATTAAGAGTTGACAGACACGTTGGCGCAGTGGTCACTGCAACTGACTCAAGCGCTAACGATCGCGGGTTCGAATCAAGCTCACGGCAAATGACTGTATTGGCCATACGGATGTTTGTCGTGGTCTGGGTGTTTGTGTTAGTGTTGTGAGTGTTTCCGGACCCCCGACACAAGGTCACGCAATCTTAATGGGGGCCGTTGAGTGTGATGCGTTTATTTATTTATTTATTTATTAAGAGTACATTTTAATTCCATTTCGAGTATCATCATACACTTTAAACGTTATTAATATTTTCACTTCAGATATTGTAAAGTTTTAATACAACTAATCGCAAAACTAGTTTTATAGCGTGAAGTCGGTTAAAACTCAATCGCTCACATCAAATAGGTGTCACTTTACTAACCTATATCAAAACAATTGACATGCCGACACACCGAGAGGAAGTCGTGATTGCTTTCTCGAGTATTACTGCGCTCGTGTGCTATACATTATGTATTTTATACACATATATACACGGGTACTTATCGTCTGTTGGTATATTCGTGTTATATTATTAATGAGAAAGTTTTGGTTAATGGATGTATGTGATATTTACAATAGAGAAAGTTAATTAAAGCTTAGGTTAAATCATATTTAGGAGGCAGGATACTTGCAACAACAGAGGAGTCACAAATTCGTTTCCAGCCTTGAAAGGAAGATAAAGGGAATAGAAAGTAAGAAAAGAAAGGGGACGTTAGGCTTCCGGTTCTCTAACTCACCGTACGAAGCGCTATATTGTTTTACACTGATCTTATATGAGAATGAGATACTGCCAAAGTCGAAAATCCAAATTAAAGTTATATTTAATTGGCTATAGCTATGTTCTACTATGTTGTTCTGTTCTGATGCTACATTTAACATATTTCTCATAAATTATATTAACAGTCTTACTTTCAAATATTATTCCCTTATAAGCTTATAATCTGGCACTCTCATGAAACGTACAACGCAGTCTACTAACTAGCTAGTTGCTAAGTAACGTCGTCCAAGGATCTATGATCAATCTACATTTTGGTTGCCAAAATCCATGAGCTTTTAACATATTTTTTCCTTCTTTCATATCTATTATTATATAATATCATTGTTGCTTACTATCACCGAAAGTATATTATTATATTACAAAAGTCCCAAACGAATAAAGAACTTCCTTCTATTTGGAAGTCGGTTAAAAGTTACAGATTAATAATTATAACATTGTAGTTAATATTGTAATTGCACAGGTGAAGTCTGTAGCGAGATACATTGTCGTTACAATATAATGTGCGTTACTTCACGCACGGCGCTATGGCGCCAGTTACACTAAAACTTAGGCACGAAATAGCTAAACATGGAGGTGGCATTGTTGAAATAGAATAATATAAAATACAGGATAAAATTGAACATTTAAATGACCGACTATCTACTCATCCAGACTATTCAAACGAACCATAAAACGTTACTTCTGGACACTGGTGAGGAGTTGTGTATCCTGCTGGTTCCAGGTAATGCATCACGTCAAGGTTACGTAACCATTTTATTTAAATATCATTGAAGTGATAGTATAGTAAATTTCGAACCGATCAAATCAGTAAGCGTTGATCAGATCCCTTTACCGACTAGAATAGAGCAGATACTCGTAGCTTTCAAACGTCTGATTTTTATATATTTCAGCTGAGAACTGTCTCGATTGTATCGGCTTTAAAACAAAAATCGCTTTAAAATTGTTTTTTTCGTTAGGGAGTTACGATGCCACAAATACACATGTCAAACTTATAACATCTCTTTTTTTGAGTCGGTTAAAACATAGATCACTTTTTTATTCGAACTTAATAATAATTTAAATAAATAAAACAATAATTAATTAATTTAATTATTAATCTGTAACTTTTAACCGACTTCCAAATAGAAGGAAGTTCTTTATTCGTTTGGGACTTTTGTAATATAATAATATACTTTCGGTGATAACCTGGCAAACGTCAAACAACATGACGTGTTTTCTTAGTGTCATATAATTTAATATTAAAATAAAATGTTTTACATAGAAAAAATCACCAAAAGACCGTGAAAATGACAAAATACTAAATAAATAAAATGAGAAATGCCAGAGGACGACCCGCACAACCATCATCTAAGGTGATCTCGTCCCACTCCGACACAGAATCGTCCCCGTCAGACAATGATTATCGAACTCCGCTGTCTTCTACGGAGTCGGAGAAAGACGTGATTGACTCGCCAGTAAGAAGATCCAAACGCCGACGAGTCTTACACCCGCCACAGGATGGCTTGGAGCTATCGGAGCAGCGTGCTCCAGCAAAAACTCCCGCCGCCGGTGGTGCAGTGCGTCGCATGAGATGGTCTCAAAAAATGAATGAGAGTGTCATGCGAGCGTACTATGGCGCGACAGGTGGAGGAATTAATCTCACTGCGTATCGTTCAACGATGCTGTCTATGTTTCAGGCACTTGAACCAACAGTGACCGTGACCGCCCAACGACTATCAGATCAGGTACGGGCTATTCATCGTTGTCACCTACTGAATGAATCCGTACTTGAACGGCTGCGCTCAAACTTTCAACAACTTAATACTGTTAATGATTCTCATAGAGTTTATCAATCCAGAAATGAACAAAATGAAGTAGCGAGTCTGGGTTTTAATGAAATACCTCATAACAGTGTTGATTTGTCAGTAAGTAACCAGTATTATGAGTATGTGAAGAAAGCTTTAGAAGATGCTATTTTGGCATATCGATGTATGCCCTTCAATTTAAGACCACAAATCCCTCGTTTGCCTATGCATAGACATAATTTAGCGCTTGTAAGTGTTCTAGATAACATATTACAAAAATATTTAAATAGTAGTCAAGATCTATACGACACTTATTCAATCCTGTATTGTGGAGCCGTGGCAGTGTGTAATGTAGCCTCTATTAAATTAAAAACAAACAAACATATAAGAACAACTTACACTGTCCCGGCTTGGCAGGCCAGGATTGAAAATCGTATCTCTGCAACTAGAACTTTAATTGGCAAGCTCATAAGTTTCAAGGCAGGAAACAATCGTCCGAGAGTCATGCGATTTGTACATCAGGCATTTGCGAACACTAATATAAGATCCAGTGATTACATGGCCTCAATCACTGACCGCATTGACTTTTTAAAACAGAAAATTTATGCATGGGCACAACGTATCAGGCGATTTAAAAAGCGCATGAATCGATATCGTCAGAATAGCATGTTCCAGAAAGATCAACGGATAGTATTCAGGAATTGGGAAAAACGCGCTGACAGTGTGACTAGTGGTGTCTTACCAACGCCAAATTTAATGTCCGATTTTTGGCGTGGTATTTGGTCATGCCCTATTGGCCACACTGAAGGCGATTGGATGAGCGTTGTCGAGAGGAGTTGTGAATCACTACCGCAAATGGACCCAGTCATAATTAGCCCAAATGATGTAAGTTGTGCAATCCGTTCTACATCGAACTGGAAATGTCCTGGCCCGGATGGGTTGCACAATTTTTGGTTAAAGTGGTTCCGTAGTTCACACTCTATTCTGGCAACGCAATTCCAAGACGCCATTGTTTCTGGTTCATTACCGACGTTTATGACGACTGGTGCCACATTCCTGGTATACAAGTCCGGTTGTACCGCAGATCCAAAGAACTACCGTCCGATAACTTGTTTACCTAACATATATAAACTCCTTACATCCATTCTTGCCGCAAAAATTATTAAACATGTAACCGTTAACAATATTTTAGGCCCGGCTCAGAACGGATGTAGGCCCGGTAGTCGCGGTACAAAAGAGCTTCTCCTCATAGACATGACCATATGCCAACAGGTGCGTCGAAACCGAAAAAATCTTGCTTCTGCTTGGATAGACTATAAGAAGGCTTATGATTCGGTACCACATTCATGGCTTGTGAGAGTCATGGAGTTGTATAAGGTTGATGCAACTCTTTGTTCTTTTCTCGATTCATGTATGAGGCAGTGGGTCACATTTCTTCATCATCCAGGAACTGCTGATATTTTTGGGTCGACTGAGCCGGTAAAGATTAAGCGGGGTATTTTTCAAGGTGACAGTTTGAGTCCTTTGTGGTTCTGTCTGGCCCTTAATCCTCTTAGTACTTTATTGGAGGATTCAAGGTTAGGCTTTCGCCTTCGTAGAGAGAGTAAACCTATATCTCACCTGCTCTACATGGATGACCTCAAGCTGTATGCATCGAAACGACCAGACCTAATCAAACTATTGAAGATTACAGAATCTTTTAGTAGTTGTATAGGTATGGAGTTTGGTGTAGATAAATGCGCTGTTATGCACGTAGAAAGAGGTAGGATTATATCATCTGAGCACATTCATCTCACAAATAGTTTGTTTCTCAGATCCCTCAACGTTGGCGAAACCTACAAATATCTTGGAATGTCAGAGGCGCTAGGTATTGACAGTGTGTCTATGAAACAACTGGTAAGGGAACGTTTCTTTGGCCGTCTCAAGAAAGTTATTAATAGCTTCTTATCTGGCGGAAACAAGGTGCGCGCCTTTAACAGTTGGGTCATGCCCTTGCTCGTCTACACCTTTGGCATTCTAAGATGGACTCAGACTGAATTGGATTCCCTAGACCGCCAGGTTCGTAAGCTGCTGACAGCATTCCGAATGCATCATCCTCGCTCATCTGTGATGAGATTATACATTCCACGAAAACTTGGAGGTCGAGGTTTTCTTAACGCTAAAAATCTTCATAATCGTGTGGTGTATAATCTCCGAGAATACTTTCTTAGTATGAGCGGGGATATGCACAAGGATGTTGTAGCAGTTGACAAGGGTTTTACTCCGCTGTCTTTAGGCATAGAGAACTGGCGCAAACCTATAGTAATGGACACACTCGATCGTGTGGCCGTATGGAAGAGTAAAGAGCTACATGGAAGATTCTACAAAGCCCTGATGGGGCCGGATGTAGATCAGACAAGCTCTGTATCCTGGCTACAATACGGGAACCTCTTTGGAGAGACCGAGGGTTTTGTCTGTGCAATTATGGACGAAGTTATCAAGACGAACAATTACCGGAAGTATATTATGAAAGACGGAACCGTCGATGTATGCCGCGCATGTCATCGTCCTGGCGAGTCACTCAGACATATTATTTCCGGTTGTAGTCATCTTGCTAACGGAGAGTATTTGCACAGACACAATCAGGTAGCCAGGATCCTCCACCAACAACTTGCTCTTCTTTACGGTCTCGTAGACTTTGAGGTGCCCTACTATAGGTATAACCCGACGCCGGTTCTCGAAAATGGCCGTGCTTTACTCTACTGGGACCGGTCTGTTATCACTGACAGGTATATTCCAGCCAATAAACCTGATATAGTAATAGTAGACCGGTCAGCGCGCCGAGCAATAATTGTTGACATTACTGTTCCACATGACGATAATCTCGTAAAGGCTGAAAAAGAAAAAATTAGTAAATATTTAGATCTTGCCCACGAGATTACAGCCATGTGGAGTGTTGATTCAACAATTATTGTTCCTGTTGTCATCTCGGTTAACGGCCTATTAGCGAAGAGTTTCGACCAACATCTTCAGAAACCTTTGCTTGGGTGTTGGATCAAGAGCCGAATACAGAAGGCAGTATTGCTTGAGACGGCACGTATAGTGAGGAGGTTTCTCAACCTGGAGCCCTAGCTGCCGGTGGCCTGGCTCACACTCTGCCACCGATGGATGACTATTTTTTATATTTTTAAATATTTTTTATATCATGTATACAAAATGTATTTAAAAATGTACTAAATAAGAAAAAAAGAAATAATAAAAGATTTAAATAATTTTTAAATAATGTTAATATTAATAATTATCTGCTTTATTTTTCTTAAAAATAAATAAATAGCGTTTTATTTTATTTTTTTGGGAAATAAATTATCAAAATAATATAGTGGCAGTAAAATGTAAAAAAGAATTACACACACTAGGTGTGTAATTTATTATTGATTTAAACTGTTTTTTATGCATAATTTTAAAAATATTAGCCATCCTCGCTCCTTCTCTGCATAAACTTCAGTATGCGAAATTTCGTATTCCCCTGTTCGCGTAATTTTTATAAAAAGGGCACAAAGTTTTGCCTTGTATATTAATATTAAATTAAATAACTTCAATTCGCAGCTCCGATCATCCAATATGCCCGCTATAGCAATCTGCATAGCGCACGTCACGTCCAAGTCCACGCCAAATTGCTGACATCCGCTATCAGGGATTGTCACTATAATGCAGCATTTGCATTTCTGTCAAGCTCTAACGGGAGACGAGTTAGATACTAGCTATTGCCCGTGACTTTAACACACTTCCGAAAGAGGGTCTCAATTCGTCGGGTACTTTTTTTATATAAAATTTAAAAAGTAAATGAACAGCCTGTTATGTCCCACTGATGGGCAAAGTCCTCTCCTATCAAGGAGAAGGTTTAGAGCTTGTGTCATTACTACTTATACCTATTATCAAAATAGAAAAGAAAAGATAGATATATACGTCTACAAACAAATGTATTTAGAATAGATTTGACATCTTTAGGCGCCATTTTCTCAAAATGAAATCCACGTGGCTTCACATAGTATTGCTTATCAGCGTCCATATACAAAGACTAATAACCACACTACCCTTTACGTAACGCAGTCGGGTAAAAATAAACACAGTATAATGCCATCTAAGTCACGTAGCAGATGTCACTTACTTCATAGGGGTTTTATCTCAGTTATTTAGATTAATTTGCAATTGCATATTTCAGTAAATTAACTGTTGAATTCTTCGCGTAACTGAACTTATATAAAAGAACGTTTATATCTAAACTCACTCTGTGTTGAAGATGTTGAGATTAGTGCTTTGTGCTATAGTTGTAGGAATATTTCCTATATACGGTAAATGAAAAATTAGTTTATTGATTATATTTTAATGCCTATCCTCTGTTGTGATGTGATAACTCGTACATGCAAACTGCCGAACTTTACAGAAGGCTAAACTTCTTTTAGATTTAACTGTAATAAATATGTTCATATTTTTTAATGACTTAGACTTACGATATTGTAAGAAATATTATTATTATAAGTAAATTATTTGAATACCGTTTTCATTGAGAAAATCCATTTTTACCGAAATTGTTAGATACGAGATATCACATATAGAACAAGTAAAATATAATTTACACTGTTACGAGTATGTAAGAGTTTCAAATTGTGTGTATTATTTACATTTACACTAATAACAAAAATAGTAACTATGTATTAAAAAAATACAATGTAAAAGAATAAAGGTATACAAAGATTTTTAATGTCGTGTCAACAGGAATTTTCGTAACGTTAATTTCAAATATATTTATATACATTATAATCGACTTTTAAAAAAGAGAAGGTTCTCAATTCGTCGGGGGATTTTTATCTATATTCCCAGATTACTCTAAAATGGCTGGACTAATTTTGTTTCTGCTTTTTTGTTTCAAGATCTCTCCCATTGGTTACATAGAATTTTCATGAAAATCGATTCAGTCAATCGGAATAAGGGTATTTTACAAGTGAACGTAATTACCTATTTTGCCTTTGAAGTTGGTTTTTTTTGGAAGTTTTGTATTAGCTTTACTTTTCGAAATAATAAGTACGTTTAAAAATTAGTTTGAAAATGTTTCAAAGTTACTTGGTCCTATAGAATAAGCTTCAAAAAGTATAGTGTATCATTCTTTATTTGGTAACAAAACCCCGATGATAATCACGAACTTTCGAACAATTTGTTTTCATTATACAAATGATTCAGTTCAATCAATAAATCGATAATTTCTTATTTAACTCTTGTTAATGGCTAGAAAAAGTTCATATCTGTCTGCTATATAAGACATGTAAAGAAAAATGGACTATACATAATTTTCAGACTCTACAATAGTAGAGCAAATTTTAAAACTTTGCACTTTGAGTTATACTTATGTACATGAACAATACTTAAAAATTATAATTTAAAATTAGGTATTCATTACATATGTTTAATTATATATATATACAATAATTTATTTTATACATTCAGTTTTAGGCTAGAATTACACTTGTAAGTTTGGCTCACGGGATTTTCATAAGATTTATATAAATAATTTATCATTGCTTTTACACCTGAAAGAATTTACTGTTAGTACCTTGTTTTTTACATTTGCAGCATTCCTAAGGTTACCTAGGCAACTGTTACTAGGCACTTGAGTTGTTTCATATCAATAACGAGAGTAAAACTTACAAGTGTAATTCTCGCCTTAATTTTGGTTTCAAACTACGGTATCATATCAAAGTAACCCATACAAAACATCTCCTGAGCGCTACATTGCAGTTTAATTAAAAATATAATATGACAAAGTCCAGACGACAGAGATTTGATTACGTAATTGCATTCATGTATGCGATTGTGAAGCGTAATTTCACAGTTGAGTAACATGTCAGGATGGCCGAGCGGTCTAAGGCGCTGCGTTCAGGTCGCAGTCCACTTCTGTGGGCGTGGGTTCGAATCCCACTTCTGACAAATTCTTTTTGTTTTTTTTTTTAAGTATTTTGATGATAATTCAATGATATTTATGGATATTTCCTTAGTTTTATAAGAATTTGATTTAAAAAGTTGAATTGTTGTTATCTGACAGATATGGTATGGTATTTCTTTTAATAGTGTTACGAAAACTGTTTTTGTTATTTCTTAATTGTTTAATTTTGATAAAGATAATCGAACTAGAGAAATTTCTCACCAAACAATGTCAAATCGTTTATAATTATCCAAAGGTGTCCATGGGTCGCATATTTAGTAATAAAGTGACCGAATTCAAAAATTCCAATGTTCGCTACGAAATGCAAAAACCGTTTTACACTTGGGACTTGGACCCATAGTTTTTTTTTTATCATAAATTATAAACAACAGATGTATGGAAACTAAATTTTAATGAATAACTTAGCTACTCGGTTTATACTGATTTTAAATAAATAAATAAATAACGCATCACACCCAACGGCCCCCATTAAGATCTCATGACATTGTGTCGGGGGTCCGGAAACACTCACAACACTAACACAAACACCCAGACCACGACAAACACACGTGAGCGGGGATCGAACCCGCGACCGTTAGCGCTTTAGTCAGTTGCAGTGACCATTGCGCCAACGCGTCTGTCATTTTGAATTCAGTCACTCGAATATCAAGCGTACGATGTAATCGTTAAAGCAATTAATATAATTTTAGTATCGTGGATGATGTTAATATGTAATTTTTTTGTTAATGTTTTGCTCTTAATAATCTTTTGTTCTTTTTTTTTGATAATTAATACTATAGTATCGGATCAATTAAAGGGTTCAATTCAATTCTGGTATATTTGTCTATTTAGCAAAATTTCTATTTCAAATAGAGTTTTTTTCCAGTTAAATCAGAGCTATATGCATCAGAAGAAGCTCGAGAGGACTGGGAGAGGATAGTGGGGGGTACAAAGGCCCCCAATGGTTCCGTGCCCTATCAAGTGTCTTTACGTATATGGGGTGTGAGACATTTTTGTGGAGCATCCCTTATAACGCCGAGAGTTATTCTGACGGCTGCTCACTGTGTTGACAGGTAATTTTAATGTGGTGAACTTAAAACTAATTGTAATGCATATTTTGTTATATTAGGTTTATGTAAATCAAAACATGTACACGATGGGGCTATTTAATATTTTTTTTTATTTTAAAATAGCTGTAACATGTAAAAATTTTATTGCCAAAAGCTTATTAAGCATATTTATTACTTAAAAATATATAAAAAATTGAAATAGAACTTTTTAAACGGATTTAAATCGCGTATATTAATTATTTTTATCATCCCGACGTTTCGAGCACTTTGCAGCGTTCGTGGTCACGGGTAGACCCATCTACGGGTATTAATATACGCGATTTAAATCCGTTTCAAATAGTTTTATTTCAATGAATAATAATCGCGAAAATCTAAGACAACGATATATAAAAAATTATTCCTCTTAATAATAGATGTAAAACGTGATAAAGATTCTTGCTTGCTTACTATTTTAATTTGAAAAGCATCGAACTCTACCATAAGCAAATGGTACAACGTCCTCATAATTAAAAGAAACAGTTAAACTGTTTCTATTAATGACACATTAATTGCATTTTATTTTCTGTTTCTATGTTGGTCACAAAGGAATCCCTTTCCTTCTAGTCGAGCTTAACAAAATATGTTTTAATTATTTTTTCATATTTACATCCATTTAATGATATTAGAATTTACTCACATTATTTTCACATGAAAATTGTTTTCCTTAAAGAAAATTCTGTATTAACCAATCTACCCGACATAATTCCATACTCATTTCAGATTAAAGCCACAATACTTCAAGGCGATCGTCGGCACCAATCAGCTGCGAGCTGGTGGCACAGCATACACCATCCGCAAAGTCGTCCAACACGAGAATTATGACGATGACATAATTAAAAACGACATCGCCATTATATTTACTGAAAAAGAAGTTGAGTTTAATAGTGCAGTTCACGCTATAGAATTGAATGATGAGCCTGTTGAAAAGGGGGAGGATTTGCTTCTTACTGGATGGGGTACCACTTCCGTAAGTTTTTTATATAAAAATTAAATGGTAATGGTAAACGAGCAAGATGCTGGTGCGAAGTGATCACCACCGCCCATGTTTGCAGCACCAGAGGACTCAAAATGCAAACAAATGCCAACTTAAAAAGGAATAAGTATACGATGCTCGTAGATTTTCATGATTTTTTACCACGTTTAAAAACCTACGTCGTGATGTCGGAACGTGGTTATGTTTTGGCCCTTCGAAACTTAGTTATTTTGATATGCAGTCTGTTCGTTTTATGAGGACGAAGTGGCAGACTAAAGTCAAATAATAATTTAGTCAAATAAAATTTTATTGAAATAATTGATAAAGTTAAAAAAATAAAGACCTAGAATATGAAGCAAATTTTAATAACTCTAAACGCCAACGTCCATACCACGTTGAACACACCGGTTCTCGTCCGATCACCGAAGTTAAGCAACGTCGGGCGCGGTCAGTACTTGGATGGGTGACCGCCTGGGAACACCGCGTGACGTTGGCTTTTTATTATTTTGTTCAAAATATTTTTTTAAATATGTACATTATTATTGAGCGAGAAATACACATGTAAGTTCTACCCTCGTTATTTTTATAAAACAACTCTATAACCTGGTAACAGTTACTCAAATAATCTTAAGGATACTTTGAGTATCAAAAATAAGGCACTGACAGGAAACTCCTTCAGGTGTGAAACAGCTTGCGTTTATCTTTATAAAAGTCTGCGAGTAAAACTTATAAAAATGTAATTCTCGCCTTATTGATATAACATTATTAAGAAATTATAAATCGAAAAAATTATATACAGAGAAGAGTATTGTAGAGTTTTGAATTTGAAAAATATGTGCAAATGTTTTAATGAACGTTATTGCTATTGAAATTTTAAAAGGCGTTCTCGCGTTATACATTTGATCAATCCGTATATAAGAACGTTATGTGTTATAATATATACTAAAGTATTTTTTTAATTTTTATTCTATATAAAAAGGTATACAAAGCAAGTCCCTTTAAATCATGCTCGAAGTTCTTCATATTTATAAGGATAATCATGAATAACGCTATTTTAATTATAATATAATAAGTTCTGTGGTTCCGAACTTTATTTCACACATACAAGATTCGCGCTCTCTTTATTATATTTATATAGATTATTATCTACATGTATATATTTCTAAATTTTGCATATGTTTTATAGTATCCAGGCCACCTACCTAACGATTTAATGCAGCTCGAACTGAAAGCGATCAGCTATGAAGATTGCAAGGAAGCTCATAAAAGTGTCAACGCTGTTTTTGAATCCCAGATCTGTGCCCTCACGAAGGCTGGAGAAGGAGCTTGTCATGTATGTATGAATGTATTAAAACCTTTAATAATCTGAATATAACAAACAAAAATATACAAATATATTTTTTATTGCCCTAAGTGCCTTATTTTTATAATATTGTATATTGAATATAATATAATAAAATCACATTATTATTCCAATATTAAAAAAGTCGCTTCTTCCAGCAGCTCCGTTCGTATTATGGCCTCAAAGGTAGAGTATCTATTTTATAACATCAATAATGTTATTCATATTATTATTGCAGGGTGATTCGGGTGGACCATTAGTGAGAGAAGGGCGTCAAGTTGGAGTTGTCTCTTGGGGTGTCCCATGCGCAAGAGGCAAACCTGACGTCTATACAAAAGTAATTTAAAAAGTGAAGATAATATTTCATCTCATCTTATTCTCGCTACGAATATATCATGAAAATATATACTATATTTCGTATATAGTACCTGGTTGATTAGTTAAATAAAAAATGTATTAAATAAAAGAACATTACATACATCACCATGTTTTAGAAATACATACGCATAAATATTCATTTATTCAGAAATGTCAAATTGAGAATAGATTATCTGTGGTCAATCTTGAAATCGGTTGAAAAAATAAACTACGGTTGAATCGCGACCGCTAAACGACCACTTTAATATTTACAAGTAAATTTTATATCAGAACCCAAGAGATAACATAACAATTCATAACTGAGATGATCTTATAACTGCATTTATTTATCGGGTTTATATTTTAAGAAATAAATTTGAAAAGACTATTAAGTTGTGGGCTTGCATGAATCATCTGTTTAAAAAAATATTTATTTTTCAGGTGGAAGCGTTTATGGATTGGATAGAGAAGACGCTGTATGATGATGATGAAGACCACGTCCTGTTTATCAATCAACAGAGGAAAACGAATAGACATCTTTAACTTGGCCATTATAAACTTAAACCAGAATTAGTTGTAATATAATGTGTGGTTTATTGTTAAGTTCACATTAAATTAAATTAAATTAAAAAAGAAGTAATTAGGAAAACACTTTTTTGCCATTTATAGACATTAATATAATTATAGATATGTTAAAAGCTCATGGGTTCTAGTACTCAGAACGCCGACCACTTTGGACGACGTTGCCTAGCACCAGCGAGCAACCGAGTATAAAATACAAGGATATTTTTTTACCAACAAAACAATTGACGAGCTTGTCGAAGTTGGCAATGGGTATAGATTTTTAACATTAAATAGCATAAAATATATGTTTATAATGTAATACCTAGAATATTACGTATTTATTTATCATTATATATTTAAAACTTTCGCGATTTATACCATTCATATTTAATATAACGGGTCTTATCGCGACAACTAATGGTAGCAATACCTTTTTATTGCCCGACGTTTCGACAAAGTTCGACAAGACGAATGTCTTGTTCACGAGCTGGCTCTATTATATATATTTATTAAATATACATATAAACAATTATTAATGTACTAAAAGTCAGTAAATGTATTAATTTTATACATAAATTGCTCGTGGCTTTACCCATGTTAATTTAGATTTTTCATATTTTATATAACGGCTTATCACACATGACCTTCAGTCAGTATGACAGTCAGTCAACTCTTGACCACGACGAATGCAACTTCGTCGAAACGTCGAGCAATAAAAAGATATTACTACCGTTAGTAATCGCGATAAGACCCGTTATGTTTAATATTAATAGTATAAATCGCGAAAGTATAAAATATACAATTTAGATTTTGTTATCCCTGATGATTATTTAATCTGTGTGGCAAGTACGACACGCGCGACACCTATTCTATAAATTATAGTACTATATATATCATTCTCACAAGTGCACATATAAGTTGACACAGTTAAGATACAAAAAAATATATCCAAAATATTATATAATATTAAAGAGACCAAATCCAAAATTTACATCTTAAGCAATTGTAAAAACGTTGTGCACTTTGATTGTTTATATAGACTTCAATGATGTTGATAGAACAGTTTTTTTATCATAGATTATAAATCACAAATTATTTGAAACTAGACAAGACTCGTTTTAATACGGTCACTTTAATACTAAAAGTGCGATATATTCTAATACTGATATGTTAATAACTTGCTTTTTTAAATTATTTTACTATGACATATCCTTTAATTAAGATGGTTTTGGGGTTATTATAGTTTTGTGTAGATTATAATATAGGGCAATAGTGTAGTCTCTCAAATGCTAATAAATAGTAAAAATCCATTGATAGTTTTATTAAATCGTTACTTTTTAGTTTTAATTTTGATTGGCCTTAAAATAAAACAAAAAATATAATTAAAAAGTTTTTATTACATATCACTCATGCACTCTTATCTAATATCACAGAGATCAGTCGTTTGTCCGTTCGTGTATCCGGAAACAATGCATTCAATACATACATTTTAAAAAATACAAAATATATAAAAATAGCAAAATTACTTAAAATACACTATTAAAAAAATTCTGTTCTTTTATTAAAAAATACGATACATATACTAAAAAAAATACATAATAACCTTAATTATTTTTAAATTATAACTCAAAAACATTTAATACAAAATATTAAGTTTTAAATTGCATACTATGAACACTTATTATTTATAATCTATAGTTATTTTCTTAATTAATAAAAAGAGTAAGCAAGTAAGCAATTTAAAATAATGAATTTGAAATAATTTTTAAAATAATTCAAACCGTAAATGTTAGAAAATAGTAATGCATATTAAATATATAATACATTTCATAAACCGATTATACAAAAATTTTAAAAGTTTATATTTTTGTATTGTATTTAATATAGTAAAGTAAATTAATAGTAAAAATGTTACTTCTTCCTTTATATAAAAAAAAAAAAACTAAATATGTTTATATGTTAAAAACAAATTTGACATAATTACGCTCATCATATTATTCAGCTTTTATTTTACTCATTATTACTTCTTTTATTTTACTCATTATAATTAATGTTTCAAAATTTCTTAAATAATTTTCACAAAAATTATACTTAAATTTGAAATGAATATTGATAAACAATTTTAATATATGAATAGCAATTTCTTTTATATTTCATTAATAATATTAAGACCAAGGGATCATTGTGTAAAAACTGTCTCAATTTGCTTAAAAAAATCTTGGTAAAAAGAGTAAAAATTTAAAAGAAAATAATGTATAAACAACTCGGCTAACTTCAACTTCTTATATTATTAAAAATACCACTTACTGACGCCAGCGCAAATAGTGGCTAAATAAAGAACTATAAAATGGCAACTTTACGGAGACAAGATAAGACGAAAATTACACTTGTAAGTTTTGCTTTAAGACTTTTTGCAGATTTATTTAAGTTATATGTCATTGTTTTCCACTTGGAAGAATCTACAGTCAGTTATATTTGGGACTTACAACTTTCGTAAGGTTCTTTAGATAACTGTTATCAATCAGGTTACAGTTTACAGTTTTATATAAATTTCTAGAGTAAAACTTACAAGTGTAATTATTACCTAAGTTATTTTCCTAGCTTTTAAATATTAGAACTTCTATGATTTTTTTTTTGACCACAGAAAAATATTTCCTAATAAATCACATCATTTCCAAAATATAGATAGATACAACGAAAATTAAAATCCTCACTCTTATCCACAGATAATCAAAGAATTCCTGAACGTTTTCACTTGAAATGTATTCAGAAAAATCGATAACAAAATCTGTGTTATTAATACCACCAAATTGAGAAGTCTCATAATCTTTAGAATAATCTCTACCAAAGACACCGAAAGTTAGTACATTTTCTGTACTATATAATTGGGTGGTGATATAATTTGACTTTTTATTTTGGCGAGTAAATTTAAAGTTTTCATGATTAAATACAGTTTGAGTTGTTGTTAGAATAGTGGGGAATTGAGCGCTATTGTCGTTAGTGAAGTTACCGCTGATGGAGATTTTGTCGAATTTAATATTTGTGTTCTTGATTTCCGATCTGTAAAATAAGTAAATACATATAAATAAGAATTGAAATAAAAAATATATTGTGTTTAAATTGGTGATGTGATTTCAAAAACGCTTTTGTTTTCAAAAGTTATAAAACAGAACTGTTACTTAAACAAAAACATATAACAAAATAAAATATGAATTTAAATCTTACCCAAGTAAGCAAGATCGCTTATATAATCCAGCGCACGCCATAACAGAGCAAGTCTGAACACCGATATTGTGATTTTCCAAATCTTGCACACCATCATATACTACCAGACCGTAAGTAACATCTTTGTTTGACCCTGAAAAATGTTTAAATTGAGTATCTTTTAAGTTTTTTTTTTTATTTTATTTTGGTATATTTTAACACTAACGCCGTATTTTCTGTGCAATTTTCTAACAATTACAAGAAAGTAACAAAAATTTAAAACAGTTTGTTTTTTTAAGTGTATTTTTTTTCATTATTACTTAATTTATTACAAAATTTATTATTTTATAATTTTAATTCTAAATGCATAAGGTAAGATTATAAAAACTAAAACTTACATAATTTTATTTATGGTACAATTTATTATTAATACTCACCAATAAAACTTGTTTTCACATAAAACTCGCAACAAAAGCTTCCATGGCAGACTGTTTCTTTGTAACCATGGGAACTGGCGTCCAAATCCAAGGGTCTGATGATGTAATGGTTCATGTCACCAGAAGAGTACGAATGGGGTGGAGTGATCAAAAGACTTTTTGTGGTATCTGAAATGAGAGTATGTATGAATAATATTATTAATAACAATTTAAAATGTTATATTGATTACAATTATTTTTCCCTTCAAATAAAAACTTTCAATTAAACGAAAAAACATGATATTAAAAAAATGAAATAAATAAAACGAAACTATTTATCTAATTTTATTATTTTTAAAATAATGGTAATATTAAGAGTGGTATAACTAGTTATAAGAGATATTCTTACATACCACTCGCTCCAAATGTCCCGAAATCTGCTATAAGCAAATTGTTAGATGTCTTCGTAAAATCAGCATTTCTATTAAATTTCCCATCATCACTAATAATATTGATGTTATTGGTATACGCCCAAAACGCAGAGAACTGTTTGGCTGTAAAAGAAAGGATAAACGTAAATAATTTAGTTATTGTTTTTACTGTAACATAAATAATATTTTACGCTTATTTCAAATATAACTAGCTATCCGACCCATCTTTGAATTGGTTAATTGTAAAATGGTTTTATAACATAAATAATATTTTACGCTTATTTCAAATATAACTAACCCGACCCATCTTTGAATTGGTTAATTGTAAAATGGCAATAGTATAAAAATGGCGAGGAATTATTTTTCTCTTTCGTTTTTTTGCTTTAAACCAAAATTACTTATATAGATCACCAGATAGAGCACAGTCAACTAAATTACACCATTATTTGATTTTTACAAGGTGTAATTTAAAATGTTCAAGATCATTTTTGTAATGATCACTTTTAAAAATAAATAGCAATTTCGTAAATCCTAAGTATAGCTATTTGCAATTTGCGGAAATAATGTTAAAGTGCGGAAAATAAGTCACCATTGTCTTAAACATACATTGTCATCGTCACTTAAAGATATTAACTTTATGTGGACAAAGAAAAGTATGATATTATGTTTTTATTTTTTTCACTGTACCAAACCATTTCTACGACAAATTGAATATGCAATTATAATGGACAAACTCACTACTATTTTACGTTTTTAATAAAACTTTTATTAAACGAGACTTTTTTCAAAAGAAGACCGCCTTCAACAGCAAAATATGGAATTATATTTATTTGGATGACATACTTATTCCGTTTATTTTAATTTTAATACCAAACTACTCAACCGGTTTTGATGAAAATTCTGGGACCCTTTCAAACAAAAAAGGAACCAAATCGGAGAAGATACTTAGTAAAATCCCCAACTAATTTAGAAACTTCTCCTTTTGTCAAAAAGGGTTTAAAGTCGAAAATATACATTAAAGAAAAGATAACGTAATCCCAACACAATCTGTAAAGTAGTGCAAATTGCACAAATTGCACCGTGCAAACAAACGCATTAGAAACAACTTTATTGTTACAAGTTATCTTGCTTTGTTGCATATATTCGTAAATATATAAATAATTCTCAACGGTATCGTATTGTGTAAGCTCAGGTGACCTATAAAAGTAGAAACCGTTATTTTGCAGCCATTTCATATCGTCTATAAATTCACTAAAATATTTTCTATGAACAAAATATGGCGTTGTTCTTTTTGAACACCATGAATAATCACTTTGTAATATTTATCCCAGTAAACCACAGTTTTAATAACTCAAATTTACAGAAATTTATGTACTAAGTATAAAATACTTTTAAAAATTTATATAACCTTACCAAATAAAAAGGTCCCCTCCGGAGATGCAGATACAACAAAGTTCTTAATTCCACTGAGTTCTTCAGTATTTGTCAGAATAATATCATCTTCGAAAAGAACTCCAAATGTTACTCCGAAGTCGGTGGTGAAGCGACCCATTTTTGAAATCGTCGTGTTGCATTTTAACGCACCGTTTACTGGTTTTCTGTAACTATAGAAATATATAAATTCATAAGGCGAATATTACACTTCGTCACTTTTGTCATTCCTCAAAGCCTTAAAAAAAACTTTAAAAATGAAGTAAAAGATAAAATTCCATTCATAAGTCCTTTAGAGTTTAACTGCTGCTAATCTTAGAATCTGCATTCTTCGTAACTTCAAAATCGGTAACGTGTTATAAATTCCTTTAGCTTTCGTACTTTCCGATTTATCTACTGAACCATTTTTGTATATATCTTTTAAACTGTAATCTGACTAGGGTTGCCAGATACAAATTCATAATTCCGGGACAATTTTACTACTTCATTAATATACTACTGTATAACATAAAGGACCAAAAAAATGTACTACCAAGTTTACCGTCTTTTATCCAAATAAAAGAAAAATACGATTTTAAAAAACGTTTCTGTAAAAAATTAGTAGTGTTAGGAATCCGGGACAGTACGATCTAATCCCGGGACACGGGACAGAACGCCAAATTCCGGGACAATCCCGGATTTCCCGGCCATCTGGTAACCCTAAACCTACAGCAGCGCCGCCCAAGAAATTAATTTTTAAACGTTTTATCATAGTAATAATAGGTCATTATTTTCAATCATATTTAATTATCCAATTTTGTCGTTTCACGTTTTTAATAACGTTTTTTGCAAGTAACGATGGATAAACCAAATATAAGGAAACAGTATAGTTAACGTCATTTGTGTGTTACTATTTATCCTTCCTCAAGGGAAATAACACTTCTTCGCACCTACGAAGACCGTAAAATGATATATTTTAAACTTTCGCGATTAAATACTATTCATATTTTAAATAACGGGTCTTTACGAAGTTGTATTCGTCGAAACGTAGGTCAATAAAAAGGTATTACTACCATTAGTTACCATTAAAATGACCGCAATATCAAATTATTTTAAAGCTACGTCAAAACTTTGACCTAACTTATTGAAAAATTATACTATTAAGGTAGATTATTGTGTTACTGAGGTAGCGACTACCTCTAACCCAAGACCATGACCCTACCCCATTCCTTTCCATCTACTCTTTCAACCCTTATTTCTTTTTAAGCTGACAACGCATTTGTGGCTCCTCTAGCGTTTGCTTGTTTATTTTATTCAAAAATAATCTTAAAAAAGGTAATTTTAAAGTTATTTATTTTACAGATTTCCGATCGTTTATAATAAAAAAATACATTTTTTGTTAACTAATGATGCCGTTTTTAATCTATAAAAGTTCTTTGGGGACGATATAAAAAACTTTTTATTGCGAATGAAAGTTTGTATGAAGAACCGATTATTTATCAAAGATATAAGCTATTCAAAAAAAAAAATACGCGAACAAAGTCAACCGGTGAAGCGCGCTCCAATTAGGTTGGATGTTTTAGGGGGGGTGCGACGACTGATGTTATAGAGAAGTATTTTTAAAGATTTTGAAATTTTCGCTCGGCGCTGGCACGGAAATTCATGTCCAGCCACAGAAATCCCACTAATTACTTTAATTTTTTTCTTTTCCTTTATTACCTACTTATCATCCAAATTAAAATAAACACGTTCATTTTATGTATGTACATTTTGATCGTTTATTTAATTTTCTTATTTCTATTCCTCGGGGGCGTGCTGTTTTAGTATAAGATTGGGTGAAGCTATGCTATAGAAGGTTGAAAATCCCTGAACTAGTAAGTAATTATAACATAATACCTAATAACTTACACAGATATAACAGCTCCATCCCGATCAAAGACTAGGTTACTTCTTATAAGCTCCTCTCTGTTCTCACAGCGAGATTTTTCGTACAAATACGCCACCACGTAAATACGGGCTTCCTTTGCAGCACTTGAAACAGACTTGACTATCTGCGGACAAATAACATTACTAATAAAAAAAATGAAATAGTTACCAATTTCAATAAATCAAAAGTTTTTTTTTTAAAGAACCGACTTTAAAAGAAAAATATACAAATGATATACTTAGATGACATATTTATACTCAATATTTTGATTTAAAAACCACTAAATTGATTTTTAATTAAAACTTGTGAGAAAACAATATATCGTTTAAAATTAAACAAAATAATAAAAAAAATACACATTACGAATTGAGAACCTCGTCATTTTTAGAGTCTATTCAAAATAAAAGTAGAATTTAAATTTAGCAGCATAGTTAAGGTTTAGAATATAATAAAATCGAGGAATAATTTCATTGACGGAGAATACAAAAATTATAGTTTTTTTTTTAACCTGTAAATTACCAAAAAAATATGGATATACCAAACAAAATATAAAACTACCCACCATATTGCTTTCGGTAATTTACAGGGTTTTCCTTATTCGTTTTATTAGGTTTTTCAACACATCTACCTAACGTAAGAGTAGTAAGAGACGTTAGGCGAGAATTGCACTTGTCAGTTTTACTTTCGTAAGTGGTATAAAAAAAAACTCCGTCACCTTGTGTACTTAGATTGAGGTTTACAAAAGCTGTAAGTGTCAAAAATAAGGCATTGACAGTAAATTCTTGCAAATGTAAAGCAATGATAAACAGCTTATGTATGTTAATCTTTATGAAAGTCTGAAAGCAAAAGTTATAAGTGAGAACGCATAAGTAGCTGGAAGAGCGAAATTGCCTGTAATAATTTCAGATTACTTCTCTTTTTCTAATAAAGCGAAGTAAAGCGATAAGACACGTACTGTAAATCTACATTACATTAAGGCGCTGCGCAAATGGAGAAACTTGTGTCGTGTGTTCGATACAAGACCGTAGTTAATAATTAATAAAATACTTAATAATATTTTCATATAATCAAATCGAAAGAATTTCATTTAGAAAACACATAAAAAAACAATGTATGGATAAATGATAGAAACTAACAGGATATAGTAAAAAATAAAAAGAAATACATCTCGTCAGCTTTATGTATTCCTCTAAAGGTCAATAGCCAAAGTAATTTAAAACACTTGAATCTAATGATCAATTGTCAAAATCGATTGACGCATTTCGTATAATATAAAATAGCCATCGCCAATTAAAGCACGTCAATAATCGATATGTTCTTAATCAATTCAATTTCGAGAGAATCTTAACTATTTCAAAACAAAACCTAACCTCCTGCTTTAAGGATTCAATAACTAACGTACTGAACTCATTCACTGACTCACTCGTCGCAAAATCTCAGGAACTGTTGTTTTTATTTAGCTATGCGTGTTTCTTGTATACTAATATTATAAAGAGATAAAATTTGTTTGGAAATTTGTATGTAAGGGGTAAACTACTGATCCGATTTTATAAATACTTTTTGCAATGGATAGCCCGTTTATTGGGGGAAGTTATAGGCTATATTACATTACGCTACGACTCATAACAGCAAAGCGGTAATCATAAATGCGAGCGGAACCGCTAAGGAATGCAATAAACTATAATAAATAAATAAAATAACACATTACTCTCAACGGCCCCATTAAGATCTTATGACCTTGTGTCGGGGGTCCAGAAACACTCACAACACTAACACAAACACCACGACAAACATCTGTATGGCCAATACACACGTTTGCCGTGAGCGGGGATCGAACCCGCGACCGTTAGCACTTTAGTCAGTTGCAGTGACCATTACGCCAACGCGTCTGTCAAATGTAAACAACTTCAAGATGTTACCGTATCAAGTCATTTATTTCGATATATTTGAGTAAAATTGTAATAGAGGAAAACAAAATAAAATAAAATATATAATTTAAACAAAATTAAAATATAAATTAATATATATATACAATTTATTGTTAACAAGACTGCAAGATAATATTCAAATAAAGAAAAAACAAATTGTATGAATAACCTTAATCGCACTTAACCCACAGATAAGCGATAATACAAATCCTTCAATGCGCTTATAAAACTGCCATAAAACTATTATCATTGTTATCTTATTTTCAGCACGCAATATTTCTTTACGTAAAGACGTAATTTTAGAAAAATATGTTCATAATGTTAAGAGCAAAAGCATATTCAAATAACTACTAGATATCGCCATGCATTGCTTTGACTCAGTTATAATATGTTAAATTAATTTTTTTTAAGCCCCAACAGAAAAAGTGGGGTGTTATTATAAATTTCACCGCTATGTGTCTGTCTGTGGCACCGTAGCTCCTAAACAGATATAACCGATTCGGCCAATCCAAGATCATTAGTTCTTTTCTCTACTTTTTAAATGTTTTTGTGTCGAGTTTTTTTTAATTTTTTTTAATGGAAACATTATGATATATTTACTTAATTTTCGTCATTAGAACGAGAAATGACGTGTGAAATGATTATTTTGGTACACTATTAAGATACTATTCGACGTTTCGACGTTAAAGATCTGTACCTAATTCCAACTCAAAAGATTTGTAGGCCCAAATATACTCGCCAGTCATCTACAGTTGCTAGCTGGTTGCCAGGCAACGTGGTCCAAAGTGATCGGTACATTACAACCTGTGCCTCGGGGTTTCAACCGCGTTAATTTGAGGAGAAATTATAATAATATGTATAATATTTACCTTGCTTACTTGAATGGGTGAACAATATCACTATTTCATTGGTTTCAATTTTTTTTTCGCGTAACCTTCTTTTTATTTATTAATTAAAATAAATAAAAAAAATGAAAACAAAAGTAGCCTAAATTATTTCTTATGGTATTAGCTATCTGTGTGTGAAAGTGAAAATCGGTCCAGCCGTTTTAGAGATCAGCCAGAACAGACAAAGAGACAAAAGTTTTCAAATTGTGTTTTACTTACATCAGTAAGTACCGTGTCTTTTATATGTATTTAGTAAAAAGCTTTTATATTCATTTTGATATTACAAACAGACACTTCAATTTTATTATTTGTATAGATGTATAGATTGTTCTAAGGTTTGGAGACGTTTCTAAATGGTTTTTTATACGTTGTAAATGAATCTTTTGTTTATACATAACAAAACAATAATTGTTCTTTTAAACAATGTTGTTTATTTTTTCATAAAAGAATAATCTCGTAAGTTTATGCTCTTTTAAAGATACAGTTTGTTATAAAACAATAATATAATTAATCGTAATTGATATTATAAATGCAAATGTGCATTTTTTTGTTTCTCACACATTCACGTTCATCAACTCAACCGATGATTATGTAATTTTACTCAAGTCACAGCTACTTGAAATACATAGGACACGTGTCATCCAGAAAAATAAATCTGAAAGAAAAATAGCTTTTAAGCGGTCATATATTTTAAACTTCCGCGATGTATATAAAATTTTATATAACAGGTCGTGTCGTGATAGTAATGTAATAATACCTTATTTATTGCCCGACGTTTCGACGAAGTTGCGTCCGTCGTGGTCACGAGCTGACGTCAAAAAAGTCATGGACAAGAGCTACTCGTAGTTATGTTCATAATTATAACTCACCTCATCATAATTATCCAATCCGTTGACGCAGGAATCGAATGCTGCTGGAGATGCCCCGATTTTTGGATTCGGCAACACCAGAAGGTCGACATTCTAGACGGCAAAAATTCGTATATTAATATATATATTTAATTTATCATTTTAAGGAAATTATTATATTTACAAATATTTTTGGATTTTACATTTTAGTGGCCCTTATTCTCTATAAAAAAATCGCAGCAAAAACGTGCGATTTCATAATGTATTATAGTAACAAAGTCCAACTAACAGAGACATACAGAAACTATGAAACTCATGAAGTGAAACAATAATCTCATAATTGTTATAGAGAATAAGGGCCCTGATTCCATTTTTACTAGTTTTTATATACAAAAATGATCTATCGTAAAATATAAAAATGTTACAGTATTGTTTCTATCTAATGCTGCAAAGTGCTAGGAATATATCATAAAAATATATAATACTGTATTTTGTCTATGGTAGCTCGTTGATCAGGCACCCTCCCTCTCTCTAGGATAGATCGCTCGTCTTCACTCTCACAAATATATTCATCCATCATGGGCATGGGTGCTCATTTAACACCAGGTGTCCCGCTGCTCGTTTGACAGCTATTTTTATTTAAAAAAATCGCGCACCATAACAAACCCTCATAGCTATAACTACGTCACTACGTCATCGTGACTCACTGTGATAACCCATCGTGTAGACATGGAGTTAGATAATACTAATTAATGAGATTATTTTTAGTATTCGAAATAGTATCTAAAACTTCATTGTGGAATTATATATACAAAATGTTACTGAAGGTCATGCAGACAAAGAAGTTTTATAGGCAATTCGTAATTCGTAAATCAATAGATACGTAAGTACCCATTAATACTACCAATTAAGATACATTCGCGAACAATTGATATTTTTGACCTCGAATGTTTTTGGCGCATTAAGATCGATTGGAACTCTTGATATTTCAATTGTAATGATAAACACTCGATACGACTTCTATCGCCAGTCAGACTGACAGTATTATTTTCAAACCATTAAGCCGACCGCACATTGTAAGAAATTTTTGTAAGAAAAAATTTTTACGAGTCAGACTATACGGCTTTATGACAATATGTGGACTTTTAGATTTATTTATAATAAATATTTTACACACCGAGTCTTATTAGTCTGTGTGTCTTTAATCAAAGAAGAGATAATTATATCAAAAAGAGTCTAGCTAAATAAGGTGAAATTATCTGTACTGCATTGCAATCATAAGTATATATATATAATATGTTATAAGCTTAGATTTTCATACCCAGAATGCCAACCACTTTGGACGACGTTACCTAGCAACCAGCGAGCGTCTGTATCATTGACCAACAAAACGATTGACGAGCATGTTAAATTTTGACATTAGTATAGTTTTTTTTATTTAAAATTATCAAATTGAAAAAGTTTTATTTCAGGCATAACCCACCTTATGCACATACAATAAAATTATTGCAACAATTGTTTAATTAAAAATTATTAACCACTTTAGTTTTATGTAATTTAATTAAAGTTTAATGAGGTATTAGCGTTAAATAGTATGAACATATGCTATGATGCTTAGATATATCCATATAAAATAATGTTGTTAAAGTTTCGAAAATAATAACAGGATATGTTTGATTACATTAAGTGCTTTAGTCTCAGAAATAATAACGATTCAATTAGTTTTATTAAGTATAGGGGCGTAGTCGCCCACTGTCTACCTAATGCTATCGATGAAAGATATTCGTTTATTCCTGATCCTAACGGATATCAGCAATTAGGTGTAGGGAATACTCTTATATTATGTAATAACTAAGACTTTAAAAGAAAAGGAATCAACTTTAAAAGGAAAATACGAAAAATTTTTAACTTGGCTGACAAGTCCAGTTATATTACTTATTCTGCTATTCGGGACCCCGGGTCAGCTTGTAAGATAAAAATATAAAAAAGAAAGTTAAGAAGTCAACAATTACATTGTGTCAAAAAAAAATTATAAAACACTATTCTGTCTTTTTTTTCAAAATTATTTTAATTCTTATTACATATCATCTGTTTAGGAATATAGAAAAGTGTTGTTTTTAGACTTTTTCACGCAGTTTTTAAAATTTTTCTCGTCGTAAGACTACAAGGAATATTATAAAAAAAGAATTAGCGAAATCGGTTTAGCTGCTCTCGAGATTTACGCTTAGCAACACATTCAGCGATTCATTTTTATTTGAAATGAAACTACTAGTGATGCGATTTTGATAAAAAATCGATCACAACAAAAACATTATTATTTCATAATATAAAGTACCCAAAAGAGTTTCAAAAATATCATTGACATACGTAAATAAAAGTGAACAAACATACTCCTATATTATACCCTTCAATATATGTGTATATAAATCTTGAATTGTAGCGAGAATACCAGCGACATTTCCCTGAAATTGCAATTTCTATTGTCTAGAGAAAAACCAAGCCCTCCTGTACCAACAAAGACAATAAGACGAGACTTTTAATTACACTGATTTCCAACATGGTATCTCACCATAATTACCAACCATTTATTAAATTTTAGTTTTTTAGTAAAGTTTTTGCCTTAGGTTATTATATAAATATATGAATTAGGATATGATATATAATTATACTCACTGTTTTACCAGCATCAAGTATGAAGGCGGGGTAATTACGGCTACTTATATCAGCTTTGGAGATATCCACTACAGCTGCCCTGTATATATTCTGAAACAAAACTTTTATTAGTAATTATTTTTAGACGCTTCATAACTAAAACTTAAAAGCGTAATTAATTGAAAAAGACAGTCAATGACAGAGTATAAGGCATATCTATACTTTATTTGTAATTGCAAAGTAAACTCCGGAATCACTGATCCTATTTTAAAAGTTTTCATTTAACAGTTTTTGTCTACACTAATTTTATAAGGAGGAAAAATTTGATTTTTTGTTTGCATTGCATTGCTTCGAAAGTACTAGTATTTGTTAAGCCATTAAGCAGGAACCAACCAACCAATTCGAAACAAATCGCCAGTGACAGCATGTATAAAATAATATATATAAAACAACATATATATATATATATATATATATTTATATATAAGGAGTAAAACTGCAATTAAAATAAAATTAATTTAATTTCCTTGATCTTGACCTCGTAAAGACTAGCTTATTATAACGATAACGTCTCCGGGTATTTTTCTCAAGCACGTGCAACAAAAAGGACCAAACATATTGCAGTAATGAAAGTGATTATCATTATACAAATATGCGCTTTGTTGACAAACAAAGATGACCCACAGGGATTTCCTACTCCCAAATGATCGTACATTAACCCAACACGCACCCAGTGCGTGATATTGTCTGTCTCTTTCTAACAAACGATAAATTTATCACGCTATCTCGTTTCAATGTCATCCTTTCTAAAATAACGCTAAAGCGTCCCTAAAAATGCATTCAACGTGATACGTGCGTGATATCTTGTCTCTTTTTAATGTATATGGAATTGTGTGTTTGTCTCGCTTTAACAGTGCGTTCTTAAATCCCTTTAAGAGGTCTACGTGTCGTTAGATCACGTATACACGACACTTTTTTTTAGTTCATGACTCAATTCTCTTAAATGATAGTATGCGCCCGGCTTTGTTTTGACTTCCGTATGTAAGCAGCTTCCTTCTGTTTTTTTAATTTTTTTATTTTAATAGTACAGACCTGAAAGTTTTCCAATTATATTGTGTAACTTAGTGCCAAAGCAGTTGATAATTACCGAATTTATTTCTTTTATATTATTTTCAAAATATTTTTTTTTATTCCCTACTGGCTACTGGCGACATATTATAGCTTTGACTATGAGCCACACAAATACCAAATTACTTTTCAGGTCCCGTTGCCAATAAATGCCTTTTAAATAAAACAATATAAATAAATCAAGACTTCAGCAATTAAAAAAATCAAAATTCCGACCTCACATCACCTCAATCGAACAGGCATTCATACATATGTATATGCATGCTCGTGGAAAACATTACTTTACTTCTAACGTTGTCTTAGATTTTTGCGATTATTACTCATTGAAATAAAACTATTTTAAACGCATTTAAATCGCGTATATTAATTATTTTTATGATCCCGACGTTTCGAGCACTTTACAGCGTTCGTGGTCACGGGTAGACTAAGATGAAATTTGTCTTCTTCTTTATTTTGTTTTGTGGATTTTAGTTGTGTATGAAATTTGTCTATTTGAGGTTTAAGAAAAATATTATTTACATCTACTGCCAACGGTTTCTTAGCTGGTATCTCGAATAACGTTCCGGTTGCACGCAGAAGGCACTAACTGTATCTTTGGGTCTTGCAGTCTGTTAGACTTGGGATTTTAAATTTTTAATAAGTGGAGCCCAGGTGTTTGAAAGTCTCCAACCATCTTCTCTATTGAAGTTCGAATGTTTTTGAATTTCACATTACTTTACTTCTGCATCAGTCGAATTTCAAAATCTCAATATAGTCAGGGGCCTTAATTCCGTCAGTCGGGTTAAATCGTCTACTCGAAATTAAATTCAACTATGATATATAAATGTTACAGTATTATTATTGATCAAAAATTCAAGGCAATACTTTAGCGCCCATAATTGTGAGTACCGTTTATTTTTGTTTACTTGTCTTGTTTGGTAACAATATGCAGAACAAAAATCACTTATTTTCGAACATTATTTTTCATTATACAAAGTTATTCAGTTCAATCATTTCTTATATCTAACTCTGATATGAGTTTATTAGGACGCTGTATTTGTTCGCTAAGTAAGACAATTTAAAAAAATAGACTATAGACGGTTTAACCCGACAGACGAAATTAGACCCCCTAACTACGTATTCATTAAAATAACGTTAAATGTATTGAATGTGACATAGTTCTACTTTAGCAATTAATAGGCATATTATGGTACGCATTCTTTAAAATAAACGATAGAAAATTATCACTAAAAATTCTTTATCCTTCTAAGTATACTTAACTATAGCTAATGAATAATATGCGTACGTGAGATTCGACTTGTTTGCCAGATATTGATATGATTAAGACACATTTTTTGTGTGTGTGTATCACTAGCTGTCCCTCGCGTTTATGGTTACTACTTCGCTCCTATGAAGTTTAGCGTGACGTTATATAGCCTATAACCTTCCTTAATACATAGGCTATGCAATGAAAAGGAATTGTTCAAGTCGAATCAGTAGTTTCAGAGATTACCCCCTACGTACATACTTACAAACTAATTTAACCTTTTTATAATATTAAGTATGTATGTAATATGAATGAACTATATGCTGTTATAAATGCGAGTGACAATGGATTAATGTTTGGATATTTGGACGTAGATGTTTATGATCTTTCACGCAAATAATACTGAACATATTCTGATTAAACTTTATAGTGACAAGCGGACGACGTCGCGGGTAATATAAGGTAACCGATAAATATTATTATAATTAGTTTTTGTTTTATTTAAAGCTAAATAACGTTTATCAAAATACGTATTAAAATGTACTTTATTAAATTAAGCTTGCATAAGTACTTTTGAATCCTTAAAACAAAAGATATTTTACGTTTCTTTATATTTTACATCTAAAAAATTTCGCGCATCACTAGTGTCTAGCTTATAGTTTTAAGTAATGTACGCAATTTTGTTGAACATTTCAAATTAATTATATTTTGTTAAAATATAAATTTATTTTTTACTGTACTTAAAACTCTAGTCAATTGAAGTTTCTATTTTTTTATAAAGTATCTGTTTTTTAGTTTTTTTAACAAGACAAATAATGTGTCTAATTAGCATGTTAAAGAATAGCGTATCGTTTCTTTTTTCATCAACCATAAAATAAAGTACATGTCAAATTAATATTACTCTACCGTCAATATTATTTATTTGTAATAAATAATTATAAATAATAATTTTATTAATAAATATAATTAAGTGCAAAACGACAAAATTAAGTTAAAAACAAAATTATTTACGCATAAAAATTATTTTTATTTCTTTATAATAATAATAACATTTTTATATAGTAAGTAATCAAAACAATAAAAATACTCACCGATCCCCACACAAAATTACAACACAAGGAACACAGCACAATTTTTAAAAAACTCATTTTTACGAACGCGCACAAAAAATACAAAAATCAAGATGGCGTCGACAAGCGACGTTCTCCATCGACGGCGGAACCGCGAATGCAATATGGTTTCTGTTTATGCGACTCGTTTCCTACGACAGATCCTTTTATCTCTGAAAGACTGAAATAATTATAGTACGTATATCATATCTTATTAATTGCTATTTACTCATTCAATAACGATGCTTTTCGTTGAAAACTATGTAAATTTTATATTGATACCGACTTTTTAACCGAATACCAAAAATTATCTCTAAGGAGATTTTTTATTCCCGATTACTCGGAAAAGGCTTGACCGATTTGATTATATTTTTCTTAACGAGTTCATAACCAAAATACGCAATATCGTTTGTTTAGACGACACAGTTAGGTATACCAGTTATTTTGATTTTTAAATCAAATGACTGAACCAATTTCAATAAAATTTCTATTGGATCAAACTGGACGGGAGGGGCGGGGGATGCGCATGCGCAAGTGATCCCGTGCTCCATTTCCGTACTGAGAATGCTATCGCAGGGCTATTAATGGGTATAAATCTCCACGTAACCCGATTTCCCCCCCAGGAATCGGGTATCTTTTCGAAGATTTCCGTTAAAAGAGGACCTTTTAAACAAAAAAATCTAAATCGGCTAAATTATACAGTTATGAAATAACAAATATTTAAGAAAATACGCTAAACAAATGAAACAAAAAATTTACAGTATTTTTGACAAATTACATCCATACACATGATCTTAGGTGGTGGGGAGGGGTAGTACAAAACCTCACCACGTATCAACAGAGGGGCTAAAGAGTAGTTAAAAAACATCACGTGATTAATAAACGGCCCCTATTCTAGAAGTTTTCAATAGATCTAAGCTTATTGATAAGGCTTGAATTATTTTATAAAAGTTTGGCACTTTCCACATGTGACGTCACTTCTTTTACAATTTATTAAAAGAAAATATTCTTAGTCATTGTATTTTGGTCCTTATTACATACTATTAGTTACTATTATGTGGTGTTACTAAAAGGAGTTAAGACGCAATAATTTACTAACACCTTTAATACTGATTGTATTATACATTTATGACATGTCGATATAAAATATTATCACATTAATCTATCATAAAATGATCATACGAGAATATATGATATCGCATGTTTTTAGAATTTTAATGTTGAAGCAGAATAATGCAATACTTTGTCCTTTTGAAACTTAAAAGCATAAACTATGAAAAATAACTATTAAAATGTAAGTACCTAATCATAATAAGTTTGTTAAGTCAATAATTTTTCTTGTGAATTCGTCTGTAAATAGCATTACTGATACAAATAATTATGTATACGAAATAAATTCAGCATTGATATCAGGAGTCGTCAACTGGGCATGTGTTGGATATTTTCGCAGCGTTACCAGATATTAAAAGTAAAAAAAAACTGTTTTTTTTTCATTATTTTTCATAAAGGATGCCTATATGTATATGTATGTATATACAAGTCTATACGAGATATGAACCTACAAGATCTAAAGTTTAAATTAAAAAGAAAATTGATTAAATAAATATGTTCACTTTTTTACTTTTAAATATGGATTCTGCTGACGCTGGAAAAATGGCCAACATACGCCCAGTTGACACTACTTATAAGTAAATATTTCATTTTTAAGACATTTTTTTTCCACAATAGTTCATGCCATTCAAAAAGGAGTCATTCTGTTACACTTCTAAGCAGGTGGTCAACTATTCATTCGTCCACTATTAGCATTAAAAAAACTCCTCCTCCTTGTGAGTACCGCGCTTAGATCTTCAAAACAAGCTTAGTATTATTATTATTACTATTTTATTGTAAACCTCACATAAATATGAGAAATATAATAGTACAAGATGGTATTCTAATAGAGATACTTACAGATCTAGTATGATAGATCTTAGTAGGTATACTTACCGATCTTCTCCATGACCACACCAGCAGCTAATTTTGCAAATTGCAATTACAGAACAAAGTAAGCATTATTTATCGAAACAAATGCTGGTTATAAATATACAGTAATTAATGACATCTAATGAGAAAATAATCACAAATTAGACGACAGTTTATCTTAGGTTATCATTAAACTTGGATTTTCGCTAAGAATCGAATATCAGAAGTGGCACAAAATAGATAATATGGATGATGACAAGAATTACTGTGTCACGCACAAAAAGTCGAATTCGGAGATATCGATATATTCTGATATATTAATAAATAATGCGTCACGTCATGGTAATGCGTCACGTATCTAAACTAAATAAGTACGAACAAAGTATTTTAATTTTATGTTTAGAATGTTGAATTTTGTTATGTATTTTGCAATAAGTCATAATCTCATATATCGTCGGTGATATTTTAAAACTGCGTATCTAACTTTTCCTATAAAGTTACAATTTGAATCAAATACAAAATCACATTATTGATAAAAATAAGGCTTATGGGCATTTTCCATTGCGCAAAAATGGACCTTATTGTGAAAGCTAGTTACGCGGTTTTACACTATTACCGACGATATATGAAACTTGTTATTAGATAAAACTTCTTATTATATCAATATGCTTTTAATATTTATAACTTTTATCTAAATAGAAAAGTAAAGATAAATATATACGTCTTCAAATAAATTTATTAAGAAAAGTTTTAGACGCAAAAAAATCACATGTTTTTAATATAAAATTTCTAAGAAAAAAAAATTTCCTAATATTACATTCTCTACGAAATCCTCCATTCTGTTACGTTTGACCCACAACGTTTGACTTTCGACCTGCCAACGTGGTCGAAAGTTCTCGCTATTGGGTTTTTTTTGAAGTCTCTGTAATTCATATATAATTCACAATAATAAAGTAAATCAAACATATAGCACGTAAACGGAAGGTATATAGCTATATTAAATTCATAAAAAATAGTCGTAAAAGTAAAATATTAAAACAGACTGTGAATGTCTCACTTTTGGGCTAAGGCGTCTTCTGTTAAGGAGAAGGCTTAGAGCTTGGCGGATATACATGTGTCTGAATTTCTACCGGTACATGCAGGTTTCCTCGCGAGGCTTTCTTTCACCGTCGCACATGAGACGAATTTTATAAAAAATTTAACACTTGAAAACTCAGCGGTTAGAGTTTTGAACACACGATCATCGGTTCGAGTTTTGATCTACATTTTCTAACGACTAGACCATCGTAGCTCAAAAAAATCACACCAAACCAGAAACCAAGATCAAAGTACAAAATGTTACTTTTGTACCCGGTCTTTCTTACAAAGAAGTGAAAATTAATTAGATTTTGACATTAAATCCATCTTAACATTTTCTTTGATCGGATTTTTATAACTTCATTACTCTATGTAACTGCGTGCTGATACTTACTAGTTTACACAGTAAGCTATTGCCATTTAACCTGTGTATTTTTATCTTTTGTAAATAAACCATTAACGATTTAGATTAATATAATTTTCCGACTATGTCGTGTTTCAATAATGGGATCAGCTTGGCCATTCAACGGGGTAATGCTGCCAGTATTTTGGGAACTTTAGCCAGATGCAGTGGCTTAGATGAGGTCTACAATGTTTTGTAAAAAATAATTCTTTTTTTTTATTTTTTGTATTAATTAGAAAAGATGGGATCATTACATATCAAAATCAATAAAAAAGAGGATTATTGAAACTGACCAAGTCAATAAGTTCTTTGACTAGTTTTTCACTATATTTTGTCTTGATCGATATTAATTATGATTTTAAAGACGGGGCATAAAATGGAATAATAGGGGCAAAAATAATCATTTTTGTATATTACTCGCATCTTTTTCTCTACAAGAAATAATATATTCTTTTGAAAAAAAAAAATCTTTCAAATTTAACTAACCACTATGAAAGTAGCTACATAATTTAAGAATTACTTACTTTAAAACTACAACAAAATAGAGCTATTTTAGCAATTTACCTTCGATTTTTTTTAATAAAAAGGATATTTCAGGATGCGTCACAAAATGTTTACCACATTGTTAACTTCTAATTTTCCCATGAAAATAATAATTGCCGCGTTAAATACAATGAGAGACATTGTAAGACACAACAAAATTGCAAAATCAACTTTTCCGCTACGTAAGGTCAGTCTATCTTTTTATTGGCGTCAACATAATAAATTTCAATAATAAAAAAATACACGCTCCACTTTATTGTTTATGAATACAAAGGGTTAAAGAGTCGTAACGGTTTTTTATAGAATCCTATTTTAAGGGATGATATCATTTAAAATTATTCTTCCTTATTTTATAAGAAATGTATATTCATTTAAAACGTATTCGTTTTACTTAAATAGTAAAGTATTAGTATTCACGTTCGTAATGAACAGGATTATATTCCAGAGAGTACGTTTTTACTTTTTTTTTAATATAACAGGGGGAGTACAAGGTGCAAATATTATTGTAACCTATATAGTCTTTTATTTCTTTAGTTGTCCTTATTTGGTAACAATACCCCGAACGAAAATCACGCATTTTCGAACTATTTTATTTCATTATAATTTTACATTATAAAAAATTATTCAGTTCAATCATTCACTTGATAATTTCTTATCTAACTCTTATGTGGCTAGAAATACGCCATATTTGTTTCCTAAATAAGACAGTAAAGAAAAATAGACAATATACATGTAACAAAGTCATCGTACTTATACCATTAACAGCTCAAGAAGTGCTTCTCCGATTTGCTAGATAATTGATTAGTTGGATTTGTCTATGTCCCAAACTATTGAAACATCGAAAAAATCACGAAATAATATTTATCAAGACAATTCATTTTTTGATACATTTTGTATGGAACGAGTTAAAATAACATTTTT
Source organism: Hypolimnas misippus (assembly GCA_037950945.1). Lineage (NCBI taxonomy): Eukaryota > Metazoa > Arthropoda > Insecta > Lepidoptera > Nymphalidae > Hypolimnas > Hypolimnas misippus. The sequence continues at coordinate 1,149,361 of JBBEEQ010000026.1, forward strand.
AATTCTGAGGTGAACGATGCCATACGAAATTAACCGATTTAGTAGTTAGACTGTAAGTTATTTATGTAACGGGTACTTTCTGAAACTATTGATTCGATTTGAAAAAAAATTCTTGCGTTAAGTAGTCCGAGTTTTTGAGGAAGGAAATCACGCTACAACTTATGGGACCGAAGCCGTAACCATAAATACGAGTGATATCGTGATCTTTTTTTACTTCGTGCACATAAAATTAGATTTATTATTGATTCATAATGGTGTCTGTGTAAATATGCAGTCCTTTTTCACTCTACTTTTAAGCTATATATTAAAACTTACGCTCTGTTAGAACTCCACTGACGAGATACTATTTCACCGTTCTTTATAAAATCAAAATCAAAATATGTTTTATTCAAGTAGGCTTTTACAAGCACTTTTGAAACGTCAATAGAGAAACAAAAGAAAACAAAATACTAATTAATTAATTAATTTACCACCGGTTTGGAATGTAGATTCTACCGAGAAGAACCGGCAAGAAACTCGATAGTTACTCTTTTTAAAAGTTTTACGATGGGTACATACATTTATGAGTTACAAATATATTAAATACCCTGTGTGTATCCAGCTTATACCAAATCCAAGCATCTTTATCATCTACATAATCTTGAACAGAATAATATGCTTTAGCTACTAAGGATTTTTTAATATGTACTTTAAATTTCTTTTTTGTAAACTGTAACACTTTCTGCGGAATTTTATTATAAAAACGAATACCTTGCCCCAAGAAGGTAACATTGACTTTACGGAGTCGAAACTATTAAGAAATAAACATTCTTCAGAGGAATATTTATGCAAGTTGTATTTTATAAAATATACGCAACATAAGATTAAAGTCGATGAGTACATAAATATCAGTGATAACAGCATGCTTATATTTATCTAAGAGGTTTTCTATAAATATGTTTAATACTTGTGTACACATAACATTCATGAGGTTAGTATAACTTGCTGGAATATATTTACAAGTTGTTAGTTTCAGTTTAGGAATTTTTTTTCTATTGTTGTATAGATGACAATTTAATTTTTTAATATTTTATGTAACTTGTCTTATTACTTATTATATATTATGGCCACGGGCAATAAAAAGGTTAAATAAAGACCCGTTATATGAAATATGAACAGTATAAATCACGAAAGTTTAAAACATGTAATTTAATTTGTAGTGAATTATCAAAGAATATTAATTTATCCAAATGTTTCATAGGCGAGAATTACATTTGTAACTTTTATTCTCGTAATTGTATCGTAACGTATTTTTGATAATAATTGCCTTTAACTAAGAAATTATTAATTGCCTTTGGTAACTAAATAAACTGTTTAGTTTTTCAGTTGTATTGCTTATTTCTTTTTCAATAAAACATAACATATTGAATTCATTTTCAACCGACGCGTTGGTCGCTTATTCAAACCCGGTTCTCGATACTATGTTAAGCGTTTTAAATCGGGTTAACACCTCTAGGTTTCAGAAGTGCTTTTGAATTTTGCATAGTACTTGAAAATCGCGCAGTTTTGGATTGCACTAGAAATTTTGTATTTAAATTCATATTTTTTTCTCAGGCATGGAAATAATGCAACCTGGATATCTGAAACAAATTATGAAACAAATAATTAAGTTATTGTGTGTATTCGCCAATCCGCGATAAATAAAACTAATTTGGGAAACATGTGCATTGAAATACTAACTATATACTTAATACTATAACACTATCAAAAGGTTCAAGTCCGGCTTGAAGGACCAATGAATACGCTCGAATTAACAAGTGGGACCAAATAATGAATTATATTATATATAATTATATATATACCACAATTATTCGCAATTTATTCTGTATTTAAAATTTGTTCAAAAAACATAAAGTTGACATATATTATTAGAAAAAAATCTAGACAGCGTGATTCAGAAAAATTAATTATTAGTATAAGTATGAATTTTTCTTTATAAAAAGTAACTGGAAAACGAGTGAGCAATCGTGAATTGATCACCGCCCATGAATATTTGCAGCACAAATGCGTTGCTAGCTTAAAGGGAATAGATGAAGGGAAATAAGATGTAAGAACAGGAATAAGGAAGGGTTTAGGCTTCCAGCTTTCTCACTCACCCTATGAAATGCTACTTTACGTCGATCTTCTGTGCTCGTATGGTACATTATATTACCCCGATCGAACTAGTCCATTTAGGTTTTGTGAGTGAGCTACAACTAGGCCTACCACAGTAAAATGTTATTAAAACACTAGCTGGTGACCGCGACTTAATCTACGAAAAATTAAAATAAATAAAATATCTTAAAAAAGTAGCCTAAGTTACTCCTTATAACATTATCTGTTTGCGAGTGAAAATCCTACAAAATCGGTCTAGCCGTTTCAGGGATAAGCCGGAACAAACAGACAGACAAACACGGATAGACAAAAATTTTAAAAATTGCGATTTTGGTGTAAGAACCGAGTATATGCTAATGCATTTAGTTTAAAGTTGTTAATTTAAAATTACAAACAGATACATCAATTTTATTTATTTGTATCGATAATAAAATTAAAACTATTGTGCCTCCTTTTGAAGGGTTCAATTATTTTGCATAGTTGCTAATTATGAAAACTTGTAATTAACTTATAGTTATCTAGTTTAACCACTAAATTGTTATTATAGCTGTAACTTTCCATAACAAAAAAAAAGTAGAAAATTTTAACGGGTTTCCAGTCCACATGTTAAGAGTGCACGTTATCATTCACCTAAATTATCACAAATTAATTGAATCCTCAGAAACACTCGACCCTATTATTACATAATCGTAATACATAACAATTTATTTACTTAATGATAACTGAATGAACAATTTATAGACATTAAATATAACTATTGGTTATTATCACGTTCGCTTTCACGTTAATATCTCGTGATCGATAAGTTTACACTTACTTACTAACATAGTTTACTTACCAACTTACAATAAATAACTTAATGCAAGGAGCATTACATATTAGTTTATCAGATAGTCAGGCCCGCGCCAAGCCTAATCAGCGCCGTTGTGCAACTGTCTTATATGCGCTTTTTTGTAGTGACGATATTAGTAAAAAATGATTTAGTCCAATCAACAAGTCTTTTCCGCAAACTTTTTAATACGAAATCCAATGTAAATATTAAAAATTTGAAAATTTTAAGTATAGTCACGGCGCCTTTTTGACTCCGCGCCGTCGTGCGTCGTACGACTTTGCACGTATGGACAGCGCGGGCCTGCAGATACTCACGTGTTCGACTCGGGAAAAATTCGTTAGAGAAACACAGCTTATATCTATATTTCTTAAATAATACTATAAAGGCAATAATCTCTGAATTACTGTTTGATTTGAAAAAATATTTTTGCGTTAGCCCGTTTATTCAATAAAAATCGAAATATACTTTATTCAAGTAGGCTTTTACAAGCACTTTTGATTCATCAATACTGAAACAAAAAAGAAAACAATAAACAAATTATTTAATTAATTTACCACCGGCTCGGAATTTAGATTCTACCGAGAAGAACCGGCAAGAAACTCGATACTCTTTTTAAAAAAATTACAATAGGATACATTTATGAGCTACAAATATATTAAACACACTGTGTGAACTGAGCTTATACTAAAACTAAGCATCTTTATATAATCGTGAATAGAACAATATGCTTTAGCTACTAAGGACTTTTTAATATATACTTTAAATGTATTATTTGTAAATTGTATTAAGGAAAGTTATAGACTATATTCCATCACGCTTCAATTTATTCCTACTTAAGCAGTAGCCATAAAGTAAGCGGTTAGTATTATTATAATATAAAAGAAATACTTAGTTTTCATCCATATACAATTATTATATTGCTGTCAAAAATTGTATTAAAATGCTATACATTATTATATAACAAGCTACTGACTAATCTTAATTTCAAAATATACAATCAAAGATTTGTGTCAAAATGCAGATTGCCATTACGATTATAAGTTTTACAGAATGACGTCACGAGATAGGGCTGTCACGCTCTGACCACGATTTAGGGATGTGACGATCATGTTATAAAGTCAACATGACCGATAACGGGCTTGACTATCTCTGAACGAAAGTTATTGGTTATTAAGTGATGGAATACTGTTTATATGTTATATTTATAACTTATGATAACGATTTAACAGTGTCTGTAGAATTTATAAATAGTTTTTTTTTTTATAATGTCTTACGTGTAATCTGAGATGTTTGTGTGTGGGATTGTATTAATGTTTTGTTATGTATGTGTGCAAAGATACGTGCGTGGAAAGTTGCACGTTTAACGATTGCCTATATAATGATTATCTGACTAATAGGCCATAAATAGTAAATATCTCATTGCTAGGCAAAGATCTTTAATAAATAATAAACGCATCACACGTTCTCGTGGCCTTTTGTCGGGGGCACAGAAACACACACAACACTAACACAAACACCAAGACCAAGACAAACATCCGTATGGCCAATACAGAGGTTTTCCGTGAGCGTGGATCGAACCCGCGACCGTTAGCGCCTCAGTCAGTGGCAGTGACCACTGCGTCAACCTGCCATCTTTAACAAGGATATTATAATATTTTTTGGACTGTTGTATATTGTTATAAAGTTAATAAATAATTCATTCATTCATTCAATGAATATATTTGTGTAAACACGCTCGTAGTCTAATACGGAGGGTGGTACTGAGGATATTTAAGGACTAGAGAAACGTAACGTAACTATAGAGTGGCAGGGCTGGCAAAAAGCCACGGGCCCCTAATACGAGAGGGCCTTGGCCTTAAATAATTTTATTGATAAAAATCTTATTAATAAAACTAAAATGTTATTTCATTATAAATATGTATATATTGTTTATGTATAAAGCTCTTGAAAATAAAACATTTATCAGATATTTAACTAAAATTCACATCATATTATTAAGTTTTGGGAAAATACTTAAGTGCTTCATTAAAATTTCGTTATAACGTGACGATTTTTACTGGGAGGATCTATAATAATACTAATATAATGCATAAAGCATAAAGCATAGAGCATAGAGCGAATTATGTATGTGCGAAGTAAACGCCGCAACCACAAAACCTAATTTAAAAATTATAGTACTATTTGAAAGATACATTATTTTAGATGGTCATAGGCTATATTTTATGTAGAAATTCTTTTTGTTTTTAAACAAAATTTCCATTTTACCAAATTTTTTTTCATTAAGGCAAAAGTGAGTTTGTCCATAATTAGCATTAAGGTACTGTAATTATAATGTCTGATATATGACGTAATATCACTTTCTAGATTGTGATTTATGAATGATATTTAAATGTGTTCTTTCGACTATCTCGCCTGGTTACCGATTAAAAGAATTAAAAATTTTTTATTGTACTTGAAAATCATTCCAAGGGCAGATAATAGTTTAAAAATGAATACATCATAATTTATCATTAGAAATTGATCGAGAAAATTATATAATTAGTGACTAATTTCCGAATTACGATACTTCCGATAGTCGAATGCTTTATAATAAAAATTAACTAACGAATTATATAAATCTATTTTACGATGTAGCCTCTACAACAGCCAATTCAGTCACTCAACTCATGAAGATACTTGGAGGTGTTGGAGTGAATTGTGCGTAGATTCTGTGTGTATCTTGCCTTGGCGACGCCTGCTTGTGCGCTTATATAGGAGCGTGGGCGGTGGTTACGTGCTTGGGCTGTATACATGGCCAGATTATATATAGATGCTGATAAGCAATAATGTGTCAACCCACAAAAAGTCAAAATTAGAGATATTAGTGTATTTTGATACTGCACCACCTATTTAACATTATTCAATAATAGATACAGTCAAATAAACTAAATAAGCACGGAAAAAAGTTTATTAATTAATTGTTTCGAATTTCAAGGTCGTTCCATATTTTGTACTTATACAATAATCCCATATATTTAATAAACTTTTTATTAGATAGTATATTAAGCCTGCTTTTAATTCATTATACCTTTTATCAAAAAAGAAAATAAAATATGGATAGAAACTTATTCAAACAAACTTATTAAGAATAGGTTAGACATCTTTAGACGCCATTTTCTAAAAATGAGGTTCGTGAGCTTGACTCAGTATTGCTTATCAGCGTTCATATGGCCTCTAGACTGTCCAACTTTCGGGACAATATTATATAAATTTTCCCTACATTTAAAATTATTTTCTCTTTATTAACCATTTCCAAAGGTTCTCTTTATTAACCTTTGGAAATGGAGAGACCCTCTGCAGTTACTTACTCTGCTTTAGCATACGGTGCTCGTGCTGCATGATACCAGACAGATGTATCTTGTGTTCGTGGTGTATAGCAAAATATTTTGTGATTATCTATTAGGCTTTCAGTTTGACAGATTTCATTTATATTCTTCCTTTTATTAATCAAAATCTTGAAATAAAAAGACTTTATACGTAATGTCATAACATTGTGTTACCAGTTTAATGTCACCTAAAAAAAAAACTTAAAACTCATAAAAACAACAACAAAGTTACAACCAATTAATATCCCACTGCTGAGCAGAGGCTCAGCTCTAATTAACTAAATTATTCCGTTTGTAGGTATTTGTCTAAATAGTTTATTTATATCAGAACTACTGCACCGACTTCCATAATTTCTCTCTTTATAGGGTTGTCTGGAAGATATGGCTATTTAGTAAAAGACCGCCCGTAGTTTTCCGCGATTAGTTTATAAGTGTAAATTTTTTCCTCTACTTCATTCTTATGTACAATAAAATATTAAAAAAATTAATAAATAAACAGAAACGATCTTAAGCGTGCTGATACGCCGAAGGAGTTATATGCTCAAGGGTGTACGCGCACAAGGTCACGTCCGCGTTTTTGTCCTGACTAGGGTTGCCATCTCTAAAATTTGGCAACCAGGACAAAACGCGTAAAAACCCCGGATTTTAGAGCCTAGAACCCGGACATGTCAGATTTTTTAAATAGTCAGTTAAATCAAAAACAGTTTAAAATTATATAAATTCATTTTATTTATTTTCAGTCTATAAAATTAAATTTAGTCATCCTTTATCATCATTTTGAATGTACCTAAAAAAATAGAATCTTATTACAGTTTGTTACAAATTATTTTAATAATCATTTACATTTTTTTAAACCCGGTCTACTGATGAAATTTTCCCCGGACGGTCCCCGGATGCCCTAAATACTAGGACAAGTTCGTGGAAACCCGGACGCATGGAAACACTAGTTCTGACAGACTGATTGTACTTTACAACCTATAATATTATAGACCAAATATGGCATTATTCACTCGTGTCAGACTGTTTTTCACATTCAGTAATACACGAAATTATATGGTAATTACGTAAGAATTACTGATATTTGTAGCACCAGAGAGGCCACAAACTCTTAGCCTGTTTGAAAAGGAATACGGAATGAAAGAGAATAGAAAGTAAGAAAAGGAATGGGTAAAGGGATTCGGCTTTTGGCTCTCTTACTCACCGAACGAAACGCACCTATAGACTATTTTTCTTTACCTATCTTTATTTGGTAATAACTAATAATAACCCGAACAAAAATCACGAATTTTCAAACAATTTTTTTTTTTTTCAATATAATTTTGCATTATAAAAATTATTTTGTTCATTTAATCGGCAATTTCTTATAACTCTTATATGTGGCTAGAGATTTGCCATATTTGTCTGCTAAATAAGACAAGTTCTGTGAAACCGTCATGGTCCAGAAGGAGACTGCGGGGCGGGCTCGGGAGAGGGCCGATCCCACCCGGCGGAGGCGACCTGCGGGTCGCCTTCATGGCCTCCAAGCCCCAGTGCCCGGGGCGGAATAAATAGGGCACTCCCTCCGGCCGTGGGTGCGTGAGATGGGGGTCTCACGCATCCGTTTTCATACGGCCGAGAGGAGGACCGCAGTCCGGTATGGCCCCGGACTGCCGGTGTACGCACCAGCGAGCGCACCAGCAAGGCAAGTAAAGAAACATAGACTATATATTAGTTACTTCACTCTAATCTTCTGTCAGAGTAAGGTACTGCCCGATCGAGCCAGGCCGTATACGAGCTATAGTCAGTAGGCTACAGCTAGGCTGTACCCCATAAACTTAATACATATGGTATACATGTACTAATATTATAAAGGAAAATTAGTTTATAACTTTGTATATAGGGGTTAATCTTTAAAATTACTGGTTCAATTTGAATTTTTTTTATGTTGGATAGCCTGCTTATTGAGAAAGGAAGTTGAGGTAAGTTACAGAATATATTACATCACGCTCCAACTCATAGGAGCAAAAGCAGTAACCATAAACGCAAGTGAAACCGAAAGAACCAGCTGGTAATATTATGAAAGTAGCTGATATCAAACATCGTTGTCTTAGATTTTCGCGATTATTACTGATTGAAATAAAACTATTTTAAACGGATTTAGATCGCGTATATTAACTATCTTTATCATCCCGACGTTTTGAGCACTTTGCAGCGTTCGTGGTCACGGGTAGTCTACCCGTGGCCACAAACCTACCCGATCTAAATCCGTTTAAAATAGTTTTATTTCAATTATAGCCAAACACTCAAATGCTACTACTGTTTATTATTCATAAGTGTTTTACGGGTAGTTACTATACATACCATAAAAACATTAATAACGTCAATTTATAAAACAAATAAAATACATAATAATCTTATCTACTTGGAAACAAAATTCATTTTATATTCTTAGAGAAACAAGTTATCAATTAAATTTAAACTCTAATACAATAAAATAGGGTTCGTTTTGATATAAACATTTCATTGTATAGTTATCAATGCAAGGCGTTAGGAAGTGCAGTGATAAAGCATTCACGCACATTGCGAATGAATTAGAGGTCACATTACGATAAATGGTATTGCACCGGTCACAGATTATAAATAAAAAAGAAATATTTTAAACGGTGGCATTGTCAGATTGTAAAACATAAATATATTTGCAATGATATTTTAAAACTATTGATACTTAAAATGAACATAAGTTCATTTTATTGACGTTTCAATTTGTACCCAAATCATAATTTACAAAATTAATCAATTAACCCAAGTCGCTTGTCATACTCAATCGCCAGCTGGTTGCTAGTCAACGTCATCCTAAGTGGTCGGCATATAGCATATTTAGAGTATTGTTGTTTCATCACTGGAATTTCAATCTCTAGTTTACTTGTAATTATGAATATATTTTATAAGAGCGAAGACTCACAATCTATCCTAAAAAGAGGGAGAGGGTGTACAGATGATATATAATAGTAAATAACTAACCAATGACAAAATAGAGTATTATTTATTTTTATGATATATTCCTAACAAGTATATAATATCTTTAAATAAAAAACATAAAACAATTTGGCTATTTGCACGACACTAGCGCCAACTAGTGTTAGCAGAGGCCGTGATGTTACTGGCAGTTAAATTTACTATTATATGGCATAACAGATGACAAAGCAATCGACATAGTTTGCTCCGGTTTGATAATTTTCGTCGAATACTTCGCAATCGTCAATACAAATTACGTAATTGGTATTTGGCGAGAATTACATTTGTATGTTTTACTCCCGTAGTTGACACAAAACACTTTAACCTGATAATAGCTACCATGGAAACCTTACGAAAGTTGTTGCTGTTAAAACGAAAGACAGTGACATAAATTCTTACAGGTATAAAGCAATGACAGTTGGATTCTCGACCCCACAAATCAATCTCCATCGTGTTTTCTCCATTCCACGTGACATTGGCGAATTAACATGTGTCAAATTGGCACAACCAAAGGCTGTTAACCAAATAATTGAATTGAAAGCAATGACAAAGTAACGATGAAATCACACTTTTTTAGTGTGTTTCCAAAATTGAATAACCCCACCGACGAAACTTTATCGTGTTTTCTATATTACACGCGTCAATGGCGAAATAACATGTATCTAAAGGCATAACTAAAAGTCATATCTCCGTCGTGTTTTCTCCATTCCTAGCGTCATTGGCGAAATAACATGTGTCTAATGGCACAACTAAAAGCCATATTAACCAAAGAATTGAATTGATTTGTTCAATACCTTCTTTCAGGGTATTATCAATTAAAGATATACCAAATTAATATTTTCGCGAATAATCTTATTAGTTCAATGTTATTTTGTACACTAAGCTGTTTGTACGTCAAACGCCCCCCACGACCTGGTATTATCATATAATAACAATCTTATCACACAGCTGAATCCCACTTCAAAACATATTATTAATGTTTTTCAAAAACAAACCGACAACGCCTATATTTATCAAAATCGACGTGTATGTGTTTATGAATCCCCGATCAAGAAAGAGGGGTGTTATGTGTTTGACACGTGTATCTGTCTGTGGCATCGTAGATACTAACGAATGGACTGATTAATAAAGTTTTCCTAATTGAAAGCTGATGTAATCGGGATGGTTATTAGCCTTTATAAATTATGAAGATCTGTTCAGACATTTAAAGATTATCAGCTCTTCTATGATTGTTGAAAGGATCTGCGCAACTTCTAGCATGATCGAATCGACATTTATTACTCCGTGAATAGGTATATATAATACCTAAAATAACATTATTACGTTTCTTTGACCTGATGCTGTAGCAGCATCTGGAATCAGCAGACTTGAGATTGTTGATGTTCCAATACGATACTTCTGCTGTAAGTTGGTGAGGAGTTGTATGTCTTGCTGATTCCAGATGATGCTGCAGCTATCAGATCAAGGGTACGTAACTGCGTTATTCCAATAACCGCTCGTTTATCTCATTGAAATTGTCTTCATTAATTAGATTGTCAATTATTTTCATTTCAATTATCTGTTACGTGCTCAATGGAACCAAAAGACGACTAAATCCAATAAGCGTTTTGTAGCGTAGCGCAACATTAACGTTAGTTAATGTAATAAAACTTAAGAGTGTTTATTTGATAGAACTAATCTCAAGAACTCTTATTTAAAAATATATTTTTGCTTCTAATAGTTGAAATACAAGCAAATCAGTAACCATAGAGGACTGCGCAAAAATTGTACCCGTAAAACCACTGGGCTTATCTTGTTAATAAAAAAATAAAGCACCTACGTACTTAAAAAAAAAATTAAACCGGCTTCTGTAGGACATCAATAAAAAAACTAATTTTTATTTTTTAGCCCAAAAATAGGATGCTATAAGTTTCTTTGCGACATCGTATCTCCCTAACGAATTAACGAAATTTAATACAATTTCTGTGTTTAAAATCTAATGTTATCGAGATGGTTCTTATCTATAATTTATGAAGATCTTTTCAGACGTTTGAAGGTCTCTGAACTGATCGGTCTTTTTTATTCATTGAAAGGATCTGAGCAACTTTTGCTGATCTCGACTCGAAGGTTAAACCTTCATCTCATGGTACAGTATGATCTGGAATTAGCAGAATGTACAACTCATCACTAACTTACAGCAAAAGTATCTGTTGGGGCTCGTTGAAATGGTCTCAATGTGTAGATTGTTCAATTTTATCAAATAATTAGATGGTGCCCACGACTTCGTCTGCTAAGGATTATTTACCCCTCACAGCCCTTTTTCGTATTAAAAATAGTCCTTTCTCAGGCTCTAGACTCTATCTCTGTACCAAATTTCCTATAGATCGATTCAGTAATTTAGGCGTGATTGTATAACACACAGACAGAGATACTTCCGCATCTATAATAATATAAATAAGGATTAGATCCGAGATAGCCTTGCCACACACGGTAATCTCAACCCACACCAGCACCGCTAAGATTTAATGACATCTTAAGATTAATAATAGCATTTAATTTTTTTGGACACGATTTGCTTTTCCTCTGTCAGACTTCGAAAGAGGTTGAGGTTCTATGTTCAGCTGTATGTTTTTTTAATCTTACTAATAATACCTTGTATTAAAGAAATTCTTCGAAGGATTAAATTAATACGGAAACGAAAATATCAAAACTTAATAATCATTTCTAAATATGCGATAAATACCAAAAATAGATAAAAAATAGATATTACCACGTGAGAATATTCAGTAAAAACTATATCAGTAATGATTAAGCAATAATTTACTGTGGTGACGCAATTAATTGAGGATTGTTTGTTTGTTATCCTTTATATCTAAACTACTCAATTGATCATCATGAAATTTTGCAAACACATTGGGAAGTGTACAGGAAAGGTTCTTGAAATAGACAAATATTTTTATTCTTAAATTTGGACAAGACAACGTCTGTCGGTTCGGTTAGTTTTTAATAGTCAAAGCTTAACAGATAAATAAAAAATTTTGTGCGAAGTAAACACCAGAACCACTAAACATCTTTAAAAAATTATGGTACTAGCATTAGCTTCTGGGAGTTTTTAAAATTGATGATCTTTTAACTTCGCTACCTCATATCTTTTCCGAACGCGGCGCAATATGAACCTAATTATTAATTTAACAAAAAAAATGGTTCGATATAAATTATAAAAAAAATTCTCTAGTTTAATTTATTACATACCTAACTCATTTTATCGATGCGTGAGTAGGAAATGGGTATGGCCAAAAAACTGTTTTTGGGGGCCATTTTTCCAACATGGCGGCGCGTTCGAAAAAAATACGTTTGCAACGGCAAAGTAAAAATTCGAAAAGAGCATGTCAAAATCTGTAAGATCACGAATTTTCGAAATTGCCGAAAAATTTTCTAAGTGATCCCTAATGTTTTAGTATATTAGGTAGTCATATTTTATATATATATGAGTATTATTTTAAAACCATTTATATTAATTTGAAGCCGCGATCAAAAGTTAATAAATTATAAAAAGAAATTGATTACACTATTCAAATGCAAAAAAAAGTGTAGTAAATAAAAATACATCATTTTATTTAATAGCATCTTTATTAACACATAACTATAAATTTATCTAACACCTACAAGATTCTAATACCAATATGACTTAGCGGGAACTCTGTCTTCCTTTATTCCCATCGATTCCATAATGTCCATTTCGAATGTACATAGTTTCGGTTCAAAGGTTATCTGTGAACAAAATACTGTAATTATTATAATTTTCTACTAAATTCTACACATTGTAGATAAATCAATTCATTATTGTAGTACCTGGATGGCCGTATTTTTTGGTTTTGGAAATTATATTAAGATTTAGTCGTAAATAACATAAATTTGTTAGTTTTTCATTGTATGAAAACACAGATAAAACGACGTTCTCTTAAAATAAAACCTAGCTAAGATTTTCTATTCTTCTATAAAGTGTCATCGTTGGGTTTTCATTTATTTTTTCTTATTTAAATATCTCTTTCCACAGTTCTTATTGAGAAAAAAAAATAACTTGATAAAACCAAGCAAAAATAGATAATCGAATCACTATTCGAAATGGGTCAAAAAAGATGCTAACCAATGCATAATAAAAAAAATCCATAATTCCTAGTTTCAGAAACGCCTGTCGGTATTTGTAATGCAAACTTTCGTATCTGACAATTAGTAAGATATTTATTTAGCTTATTTTTATGAATGCTACATTTTTAAATATTCTTTTTTTAAATGCGGTATGACATGAGTGTAACGACTAGTTTTAGTGACCACATCAATTGACACTTATTTTAGCGTGAAAAATTTATCTTATAATATTTTTTTTAAATATCAAATATTAATATTATATTATTGTCTATTGCAAAGTATTGAGCAGACTTCAATATTCAAAACATTAAATGAAAAACTTTTTTCCATATTAAATTAGTTTAGATGACTTCAATTTTTTACATGACGCATTCTCAGAATACATCAATCTCTGAATTCGACGTTTTGTAGATTGACACATTATTGCTAATCAGCATCTCTATGGTATAATTTAGATTTGCCACGACGTTGTTTGTTTGGACAACATATTAAAAAAAATTACAACTAGCAACAATGTCCAAACATTTTTTATTTACACCACAATACATTACAATAAGATCGTTGGGCGTGGTATTATCCTCTGCGACACCTATTGTTTTAATATTAAATGCTGTACGCATTCCTACCGTTGTTTTAAACAACATGGAGGATACAATTGCTATACGTGGATTTATTTTGTCCTTCTTGTATAAAAAGATTCTTTACCATCTATTACTTATTTGTGGTTATAAAATGTAATTTTTATTAGCACATACCTTAGTAGCAGCGGCAGCCACGGTATCTTTCATAGGGTTTTCAATATACAGCTCTTTACTCTTGTAATCCACAGTTTCTTCAGCCGCTTTCGGTATAGGTATGATGCGACTACTGCTTAACGAAACACGAACCTATTGATGTAAATATAAAGTAAAATAACAGCCTTTAAATATGCTACTGCTAGGCAAGTCCTCCTCTCATGTTATGGAGATAAAATGTTAGAGCTTAATCCATCCTTAATCGAGCCAGATGTATACGTGTCTCCCAGCATATACAGATTTCCTCACAATGTTTTCCTTCACTGAGCATACAACAATAAACAATAATAAACAATAAACGCATCACACTCAACGGCCCCCATTAAGATCGCGTGACCTTGTGTCGGGGGTCCGGAAACACTCACAACACTTACACAAACACCCAGACCATGACAAACATCCGTATGGCCAATACGGACGTTTGCCATGAGCGGGGATCGAACCTGCGACCGTTAGTGCTTGAGTCAGTTGCAGTGACCACTGCGCTAACGTGTCTGTCGACAACAGATTTAAACACAAATTATATAGCAGGTTATGTATATGGAATCGGGCCTAGAAACTTTATGGGTCAATAGTAATAAAAATCTCTTTTTATTGCAACATTTAGTGCATAAAAAAAATAACTAAAATTTCTAGCATTCTATAAATATACCCAAACCTAGAGTGATAGATACACCAAAAATATTATTAAACATTTGTAAAACTATTATGTATAAAAAAATAATCAAGGTTAAATTAAATATAGTCAATATATATTTTAACAATAACAAGCTCATATGATTAAGAGAAGGACTCAAATATAAGATTTTTGTTTTGTTTCATTTTTATAATATGTATCATTTCTTACCTTATCACCTTCTTCTGTGTACCTCCATTCAACATCAGTTGCTTTCAAGGTTTCAGGGTCGACAAGCTTTACTCCTGTCGTGACCAGTAAAGGTGCTTCAGATTGTACTGTTATGCCCGGAAAATCTTTATCTTTACCCACCTTGAAGTAAAAATTAAAAGTAAAATTAGTTTTTAATTAAACAAAAATTTGTATTTGTCTTAACCATAATAAATGTAATTTCATAATTAAAAATATAATAAAACAAATGCATACTAACTCGGAGTGAAATAATCAAAATTGATCTATCTTTTAAAATAATTTTTTTAATGTATTCTTTATGAATAAAAATGCCTAATTGTTATTTCATGTTTGAAATTCAATATAGTTTTGTATTGAATTTCAAACATGAAATAACCTAATATAAATCTAAATATTAAATATATATATAAATACCTTAACACAAATATATTGAATTAATGACATTAAAAAATAAGAGTTATGTGTGGGATTATGAGATGTTAAATAACCTTACCACTCTTAAATGTGTATTCATCCCTTCCACAATAACCCAGTTCCGTTCTTGTATCACCTGGCTCACAATGCCCTGCTTGCCTTTGTCCCTACCGACCATAACTTCTACTCGGTCACCTCTATAAAAGAAGGAAATAGCTGATTAATAAAAAGTTAAGGCTTTTACTTAATTTTGAATTATACGAACTTTGTTTTTTTTTCTTATTTATTGCGTATACGTGAATCAACTACTACTACTTGAATCAATTAAAAAATGCAATCTCATACATTCAGCAAAATTAGATTAACTTTATTCATATCTTAGAGATTTAAGAATATTAATTTAGTTATTAATATTTGGTAAACCGAAACAAAAATTTGTATTCTGGCTTAAATATTAGGGTTAAATTCAAATCTAATATACTATATTATTGTTAATTTTTTTGTGTTTGTTTGAACACACTAATCTCGGGAACTACTGGTTCGAATTGAAAAAATATTTTAGCATTAGATAGATTATTTATTGAGGAAGGCATAGGTTACATTACACGCTACGACTCATAGGAGCGAAGCAGTAACCATAAACAGAACGATAACGAGTGAAACCCCAAAGGACAGGTAGTTGATAAAGTTAAAGCTGAGAAGCTAATTGTTTTATAAGTTATCTACTACTATATTAAGCAATAGAAACATATTAAAATGTTTGTTACTTGAAAAAACTCCATTCTCCGACAGGCTCCAAAAACACCTTTTTCCTTAGCTGTGTGCGTTCATTTTGTCTTGCGAATTGCATAGTCCACGGTCTGTTTGTCGTGAAGCGGTACTTCTTACGAGCTATTTGTACATCACGATATTGTGGATATCCTTTTGGATTCTTCCAATATACCTGGAAAAGAAAATATAAATTATAGGTTATTTTTTCGGAGGATTAAATATAACATAAAAACTCTACCTACCTGTTCATAACTGCGTTTTATATATGACTCTGGTAAATTGGAATATTTAATAGTTAATTCGCCCACTTTTTTGCATAAGTAATTGTATATTCGCATTTTTTATATTATTGTTTGATTAGATTTCGAATCAAACTTCAGTCCTTATTTTTTATCGTTGACATTCAATGATTGCTTTAATTGACTACCTGAAAAGCTAGTTTATACAGAGTATATAAGACAAACCATAAAAACAATAATGAATTGAATAGACAATAGCTAGACACAGAGTTTTGGCAACTGATTTTGCCCAATACTTAGCAATAAAGTGAAATTGACTAGTTATTTGTTATGATTTTAAGGTACTAATTCAAAAAAATTTAATATAAAAATCATTTGTCACAAACTGAACTTTTCAGAACAAAACTCTGGTCTTTTTACATTGTTGACACTTAAAAAAATTTTTGGTAGCAGTTATTTTGTGGAATTATGTAAATAATTAGTAGTAATTGTTTAGGTATACAAATTTTAGTGTTTACGCAAACTGGTAATAATAAATGATGTTATTTCCCTTTCTCCTGACAAAATAATGTGATTATAATATTCATTATTATCATTTAAAAGTTTCCAATACAAAAATCCATAGACAATTGACGTAAATCAGCTGTCCGTTCAATATTATTTGTTGTAGATGGCAGCACAGCATCAACCATCACGTGAATTTTCATGGCGGTGTTGTAGGGCTAGTCCCGTTTCGTCTTGTGATTTCACCAAAAAATTGCTGTTTCGAATATTTATTGTTGAACAGCATTAAATTATAAATACCGGGTAAGCATTATGTCTTTCTATGGCTAACCACGAGCCCCGCAAACGTGTGAGGTGCTTTTGCGCGCGATTGTAAATTGTCAAAATTGTTGGTAAGGGTGTACGTTAGGGTGAAATAGGGTGTATTTTTGGGTGAGACGGGACGGGCGCCAGGATGTCTGACGGCCGAGCGGGCGCCGTTGGCCTGGACTCGATATTGATTCACTGCACCGTACTTAAGGTGGATAAATAGCGTTAAAAATATCATACAGCGCTCTGCATCCATGGATGGAGGACTCATAAAATCGATTTTCCGAACAAGAGATAGTTTTGTGATGTTAATAGACATGTAAAGGCCGTGGTAAAGGATCGATTAGGTAGGATTTTCGAGAAAAATGTTGGTTTAGGAGTTTATTTAATTTAAATTTGATGTTTTAGTGATCAAGATGAGTGAATATTGGCTAATTAGTGCCCCTGGCGACAAGACCTGCCAACAGACCTGGGATACCTTGAACAATGCCACTAAGTCTGGCAATCTCAGCATCAACTATAAATTCCCAATACCTGATCTAAAGGTAAGTCATTTAATTTCAATTTTTCTGTTTTAAGTATTAAATATTAAAAGGATTTAGGCAAAAAAAAGTGTAGTCTTCTTATTTAAATGTGTCTTCTTCTTTAATCAAATAAAAGTCTACCAAATCATTACTTAAACTGGCTTGGTATATATGTATGAATTCTAATTAATTGAATAGTTAATTCTCATATAAATATTAAACTGAAATTGATGATATTTATATTAAAACAAAAAAACGATATGTATAGAATTCTCTTTAATTATATCATAAGGTTGAAACATATTGATTGATTAATCAATAAGGTATAACTTAAAAAATATATTTTTGATTTTTTAATTTTCACTATTCTAAAGCACTATGTTGAAAGTACAAGTGTTTTTTGATTGACATTTTTATATTTCAAAAATTTGAAATAAATTACGATAGTGCTATTTTGCTTAGTAAAAACATGCTAGATAATTGAGATAGGTCCTATTTAATAAAGTTATAATAACTCAGTAGATAAGAGATCTACTATTTAATCAAAGTTTGTAATTAAAATTTGAACAATTACTATATAACTCTTAATTTAATATGTGACAATTTATCATTACTTCCTATTATAATTTTTTTACTGTACAGATTGTATGTATGTATAAAATTCAATACAATTTCTGTCTAACTTACTAATTTTTGTATTGAAAAAAAAAATATTACTTTATTAATATAAAGAAATAATCATCAGATGCATTCATATTTAACAAAAACATTATGAGTGGTACAGATGTATATTTTTAAATGATAAAATAAAAACAATTGTCCAAAAAGAAGTCTAAATTGGGAAGTAGAATAATTCACACTTCTGTGTCAAATCGTGAATTAATTTTATCATCTATGGAGATAAAAATGTTTTTTATTCTCAATTGAAAAAAATATATATTATGTAATAATGATGAATATATTTGATTCTTACAAAATAATACTATATAGTCACTATTGTTGATACATTTGCTGTTTTACAAATTATATGGATTACTCTATAAAAAATAAAAAAATGTAATTTAATTTTCTTGTTTATAGGACAAAATTTTTTTGTGATTCTAATGACATAATCCCGGTTGACCTACTTTACTAAGAACTATTCCTTACATATTTAAAACTGTTAAGCTGACATTACCATTCCTTCTCAAATTTCTTTCCCGTATATGTCATTGACACTGTCAATTTTATTAATATACATTAAGTGAATATTATAACTGTTGTCGACTACCTTTTAAAATAAAAGAGGTTTCCAATTTTTATGACTAAATTACAATGATTCTTTCATATTGATTAGTTTTCAATTTCATCATTTCATTTTAATTTGACCAAAATCCCTTAGTAACTAACCGAGGTATTGAATGAAATTTAAAGCATAACACAATATAGTTACAATTGATGCAATCATATCAAAAAATTGAAATAGGAATTGATAACTCAAATAAAATTAATGTTAATTATATATATAAGCAAAAAAAACGTAAATCTTCTTATATTATAAACATGAAAGTATCTGTCTATTTGTTACAGTTTAACACCTAAATTGGTGAATCAATTTTGATAAATTTTGGTATAGATATACATTTGTAGCACATATACAAATCGATAAACAAAAATTAAAAGAAAAAAACTCGATATTCTTTATGATAGTATGTGCTAAGACATATCTAGTTGTAAATTGTCTTCGTACATTCCGTGGCATAGATGGTGCTATATAAAACTACCCACATTAGAATTTATATTTGTAATAGTTTGATTCTGTTAATTGTTCATTGTGTTAGACGCTCGCAAATGTAAAAAATATATGTATTTAATTTTAAGAATTAGTTTTAAGTTTTATTTAAGTGAATGTGTAATTCTTATGAAACAATGAATATCTTAAACAAGATATAGATAAAACATTGGAGAAAGACATAGGCTATCTAACATAAAACTTAAAGAGAATTAAATAGAAGATGCGAGCTTGTATAGAGAACTTATCATTTCTCAAAGGAATAGGCAAATCAAAATAATTATCATAAGCAGACTAGATTATTATAATTATCTAATTCATTGTTTTTTTTTCTTCAGGTCGGTACACTGGATCAGTTGGTAGGATTGTCAGATGACCTGGGTAAGCTGGACACCTTCGTCGAGGGTGTTACTAGAAAAGTTGCTCAGTACCTCGGTGAGGTAAGTAATAGTCCATTCACAATTCAGTATCGATTTATATTGTTAACTAGCTGTGCCCCGCGGTTTGAGCCTCAGAAATTTGAGGGAATATTATATATTTTGTTTACCTTCCCTTCTTGAATTCATTGGTTTTAATTTTATTTCGCATAATTTATTTAACTTATTTATTAAATAAATATACATTTTTGTAATAAACGTAGGCTAAATTCTTTATAATAATGTTAGCTATGTATGAATAAAGTCATTTCAAGAACAAACAAACAGACAGAAGGACTAAAAGTTTTAAAAATTGTTTTTGATGTAGGCACCATGTATAGTTTGATATCCATTTAGTTAAAAGCTGCTAATTTGAAATTATAATAGACACGTCAATTTTAATTATTTATATAGATAAAACAATTTAGACAATAGATTGATTGATTAACAAACTCTTAAAATATAATGGAATTTTTGAAAAAAATCACTATATAGAATACAGTTAATTTAACGTACGTAATTATTAAAGCAATAAACAATAAATTTGGTAACTTCAAACATTCACGATTTACGATAACATAAAAAAATAAGTGACTATAAATTACACAAAGCTAACGTTTAATTATAAACAAATATATTTTTTAAAAATTAATTAGTTTCGGAAATTTTTTAACGTTTTTATGCATTAAGAGAGGTTGATTAATTTATCCTGTTTGTATCTGTGTAACGCCAGCATGAGATATGTATCCCACCTATTAATTGTGGCCTCCATGCAAAAATGATGTAAGTAACATTTTACACAAAAATAAGATAGCAATTTCGGCTTTATCCAGAATATGAATATGAAGAAATATATTAACAAGTTATTTCACCTCACTCACCTAAGTAAAACTTATTATTTACGCGTAAATTATCCTGTCTATTAAGTTTTTAAATTATTTATAGGTAAGATATTTGAGTGTACAGAAGATTATAAGAATAGAAAGTTAGTTTTTAAATTCTATTATAATTATTTAATGAATCGTAAATAATCGCAATATTTCATTTTCAAGTGCAATTATGATTATTATAAAATCGCGATTGTAACGTTAGCCAACATCTCAAGCGCGAATCGTCGTCGAATACTATGCAATTACCAATATAAATGTTTACGATTATGCTATGTGCAAGTGTTACGCGTAAACTATTCGATGCACGTCAATGAAAGTCGGCATGTTTATAGCCATGGTATAGTATACTTATATCCCAGGACATAAAAGGATTACTCACTAGTAATAAGACAAATTTAAATAAATCTTCAATCTTTATGAGAATGAACTCAAACAAATTCCTCATTAGTGAACAAGCTTCAGTGGCTTCGCTTGCCCAGTTTTCAGATCGATTGGCTTGTGACGACTTTAACATAATTAGTCTTACTTAATAAAATATATAACATATAAACAAACTATATAAAATATGTTGATTTGGAATAATGTACTCATTTATTGGTGATAAAATGCTTAAAATCGATCGTGTAGTTTCAGAGAAAGCCTGCAATCAAACTTTACATCTTTCTAATATTTGTGAAGATAAGTTTAAATATTTTTTTCTGTATCTAGTTTTTTTTCCCCTACAGGTACTCGAAGACCAACGAGACAAACTGCACGAGAATTTGATGGCAAACAACAGTAAGTCAGATTTTAAATTTTATTGAGATTCAAAATACATGGCACTAAACATTTTCATCTTTTGAATTACATGTTTTATTTCATTCACGTTTTCTCGAATATTTTGTTTAGTGCCATTTTCGTCATGTTTATGAAATAGTTAAACAAACTATGTCCTAGAGATTTAGTGTTAATCTATTTTGAGAATTTTAAAATATTGCATGAGATAATTTCAAGTTATACACAGAATATAATCTGAAGCATGTTTGGGGAATTTTTGATTAGAAAAAAAATAAAGCAATGGTTAATTACACGAAATGATGTTGCCAGCATGAAAACTAAATTAATATAGAGAAATAATGGATTTAAGGTAGAGGAATAATTCTTAAAAGCACAGAGTAGTGCGAAAAATATTAGCATGACGCTGGATTTCGGTGGTCTTTTTTATTTATTTATTTTTATTTTACTTTTTATATTTTTTATGACTTTAGTTTATAGTTTTTCGTATATTTTGCATGTTTTATATTAATTTTTTTATCACTTACAAAAAATATTTATGAATTTATCTTATTTTTTTATTCAAAATCCCGTTCTATTATACATATATTTGTACATTTATTTGCAATTACACAAATTGCACTGTATCAAATTGTCCTTTAATTTTGTATATACATATACATTTAATTTGATGTCGAGCATCACACATTAACACATAACATTATATTATTAGATCTGATCACTTTCTTATCAGCACTAACCCTTATGTAATATATAATAAAAATTTTGTAAAAAAATCAGCGAATCCTTATCATATAACATCATATTTTTTATTAAATTTATCAAATTAAATTATTTAATGTCTTAGGTACGTAATATAAGTTTAATTTGAATATAAAAACTATTAAAGATTCGTTGATTTAAATCTGAATTATTTTAAGCTAAGAATGTTGAGTGGACAGTGTACGTTTACAATATATTTGAAAACTCGAATCATGCGAAATTTGTCCTAATGTATCGTACATTTTGTACGCATCTTTATATACGATCATATAAAGTTTAATTTTACCTCAGCACATTAAACAATTCATCATTTAGAATTTATACATTAAAGAGTTATTATTATATTATTGTACCAAATATACTTTTTATCTTACTACAATTTATTGCCATTTTAGTACGCGAAGTATTTTATAGAATTATTTCTAATTGCTTTTAAGAATATACTGTACATAATTTCTATTTTTCAAAATATTACCCACTGGTTCTGGATATATAATATATATTTTACACTTTATTTTTAATAGCTTTTTCTGCATATCACGTGCTGTTTTATCACGTGTATTTTAGATGATATGATATCTACACTTAGATTTTGTGAATGTTAGTATTTGAAATTGCATTTCAGTGTCTGAGAAATGGAAAAAAGTTTGCGGAAGTGAGTAATTATTTGTAATGTATGTATTGGAGTGTATTATGTAATAGCTTCTATGTAATAGAGCTTTATGAATAAGTTCTAAAAAATATAATATGTATTTTAATAAACATGCTATTTTAGCCAGTCATGTTTAATTGTTTTCGAAAAAAAAAGTAAATTCTTATCTTGCTTAAGCTTTTTAGTACACCCTCATAGGTTGTTTAATTATATGCTAAATATAATCTATTTATGTACTACTGCAGTTTTTGTAACGAGATAATCTTATAAAGTTAATTCTATATGAAGGATAGTGAAAAAATAAATTCAAAAAGCAATTTTAAATGTGTAAAAAAACTTGTGTTTCAGATTATTTCAGCTAAAGATAACAGATCGAAAGTAATCTTTTATCTGACATTGAATTACGTAATTTAGTTAGCAACATTATGAACGTTGATACAAAAAAAATTCTGTGTTTAGACTATTACCATGTTATAGTGACCACACACGAAATGCGTCAATATTAATTTAAGCTCCTCAGTAAAACATTTGTTTACCGTTATAAATAGTTCTATAAGCAATGTACAGGTGTCTTGGATTTCATATTCGGCGTGTTACCGACAACGTGGAAGAATGACGCCGATACCTATCGTCTAAACTTCCATAATGTTTTCATATTGAACACTAAGTAATGTTGCAATTGTTTATCGAATACAATGTAAACATTTGCACGAATTTACTAAATTAAGATCGTTTATTTTCGTACAATAGATCATCGCAATCACTGCCTCACATACATTCGTAGCTTAGTCATACGAAGCTTACATATTGTCCATGCTTTTCGCTTCTTATTTTACTTTTTGTAATTAAGATTTAGTTTATTTCTTTTTATTTATTATTATTTTTTATATTTCTTCGCTCCTTTCCTTACTAATGTCCTATATTTTTTTATTTAATCCTAAGTTAATAAAAGCGTGAGACGTTAAAGATAGGAAAACGTAAATATTTAACATTTTGATGGATCATTTCGTAAATAACGATTCTGCATACGATACTTCCGCGCAAGGATGAACGTTTGAAATAACTTTACGGCCGCTAATAAAAAAAAACGGAATTTCGTGACGTGTAAGTTTAAATACGAACGTAATATTTTGCAGAGTTGGTAGTGAACTCGCAAAATCGAAAACACGATCAGTACAAAGTCGGCCAGATTTTTAATATAACTAAATCAAAAATAAAGGATGCTGCTAAGTCAGCCTGTATGCCAAAACCAACTCTGCCGAATCCAGGCATCGACTCTTATGAGGATCCCGGCGGGGGCGAGCCACCCCCTACGCCGACGTCGCCTGTCTGCGATTCTGCTTACTCGGAACACCACGGCTGTTGGCCTTGCGAACACCGAGAACACTCCGATTGCGAGCCGTCTCACCCTTCGCAACCCTCCAGCGGTCGCAGCTCGCCGCGGTGGGATGATGACGAGGAAGAAGACCGCCCGCACCACATCCTGACTCAAGGTTCAGGATCGAAAATCCTCCCCTAACCCGTAATCCCCTGTCCTATTTGACCGGGATTTGAGGCTTCGCTTTAATCGAGCTTGAATTTAACACTAACGCTACAGTTATTACGTAAATCATTCCGAGTCTCAAATACTGTTCAAAATGCTTATTAGTTACTCGGTAGGTCGTGTTCAGGCTAGTTGTAAAAAGGTATTGAATATTAGCGCTAGCGCTACCTGTCTTATATGTAGATCGAAACAGTTGGATTTCGTAACAGTCGTGAAGGCAGTGGTTGCGTGTTCAATAACATCGACGGGAAAATACTTTTTTTATAGAAAATTTTATGCATTTCAACAGGTGGCGCTGGACGTGGTAATAAATTTTGAAAGCGCCATCCTGAATTTTATTTCTCATACATTTGTATGATTCGATAAATTTGGTGAATAATATTTTTTTATGAAATATACTTTATCAGATATAAATTGTTTGAAGTTTAGGGTGACGCTGTGACGCAAATATTTAGGTGAACGATTGAAGAACAATGTTCTCACACACACCACTTTGTGAATGTTGCTTTTGACGGCTACAAACTGAACTCGTTTATAAATACAAAAATGTTAATTTAGTATATAAAATATAACGTTTTGTATTTGTAAACAATTGTATAGAAATACGGTGGCAATATAACTGATTCCTTTGTGATTATATTTCGTCAGTATTTGTGTTTTATAAACTCCTTCGTTGACACATGTACCTATTAAATATTATAGCTACGATTTTTGTTTATATTTTCAGTTGCAATGTTTGTACATTTTTTTTGTTGCAATATTTTTTTTGTTATATCGGAAAATATTACTTATACCACTTTGCCATATTTCACTCAACTACCGCGGCCTCGATAAAATTACCGCGTCTATTTCCGATATATGAAACATTACAGTTCGCGAGTCTATGGCGTTTCCATTTTTCACATTAAAATTAAATAATATATCAAAGAAAAATTTAATAATATACTTTTCCATAACAAGTAAAGGTACATTTAATTTAGACCTCAAAGATTATTATTTATATGATATCTGTATTTAATTTTTCATTAAAATTTTATTAGAAGGGTATACAATCACGTCAATACTTGATAAATAAAAACAGTAACTGGCCCATACACAATACTAAAAAGAGAAAAAGTCTTTTTTTTTTCAATTATTATTTTATCATTAAAGTTTGCGGTATTTTTATATGTTTTATATATTATTATTAATGAATTAATATTGATGTAAGTCGGTATTAGCTTAGCGTTCGTTAGAATATTGATTATTTAATTTACTTATGACGTTTGATATGTATTTGTGCATGTTCTATTAATGTATTATATGCATGCTTATATTAAAACATCATCTGTCAAAATAAACCATATACTCTTATGAGGATGTTCTGTAAATTACATTGGAACCTAGAACCCCAAATTGGGTATTAACCGATATTCATTCAAATATGCTGGCCAGGACTAATGAGATCTCGAATTCGCAATTTTCATACGTCAAGTAGTGCATTCGCCATCAATGCAAGGTGTCATTAAGACTGGTCAACATGCTAAATTATATGTATGGAAATGTCAAAGTGTCTGTTACTTAAACAGATAAAATCTATGTATTGACGGATGGTGTAAATTAGTGTAATGATAGTGAAAATGTCGTACGATATGTCTGATGTGTAAATGCATGCGTGTGCCCCTAGGAATAGTTATTCTAAGACATTTTTTATCACCGTATGAATTTTTTTTTCGCTTTTTTTATTTTTGTCATTTTTTGTTTCAGCACTTATACAAAAAATATGCTACAACTCTCTTTTATGTTTTTTTTTAGTCGAAGGAAATATTTCATTATTGTTATTTGTTATTAAAATGTTTTCAACTCATGTGACGATGTTACATCAGTTCAAAGACATCTCATAGATTTTTCTATTTATATTTTTCTAAACATACATACATATATTTGGTCAATCATTACGAATTTTTGTGTTTTATTTTCTATCCATAAGATGCAAAAAAAAAATTAAATAATTTTTAAAAATTTGTCTTATCACAGATAACAGTAAATAGAAAAAAAAATTGATAACACATATTTTATATTGAATATCTGTGACAAGATTACAAAAAGTGTCATCTGTACACAAGGGGACCAACATTGCAATAAAAAAAATCCAATGTTGATCCGCCTAATGACATCCAATTAAAAATAAAATTAAAATGTTAATATTATCTAATATAATTCCACAGGCGACCTGCCCACCTACTTGACTCGATTCCAATGGGACATGGCGAAGTATCCCATCAAGCAGAGCCTTCGCAACATCGCCGATATCATCAGTAAACAGGTAAAGAGCAGGATGTACAGGATGGGCATATGTTGGGCATTTAACCAGCGTTACCAGAATCGATATTAACATTAAAAAAAGGAAACTATTTTTATTTTAATTCGTTTCCACTAATGATACCTATACGTGCAAGCCTACAAGGTCCAACGTTATTTTTTTAATTTTTTTTTATTTAAACAAGTTTATTTTAGTTTTTTTTTTTAACTTTTAAATATCGATTTTGCTAACGCAAGTAAAGTGTCCAGCTCAATATAATTTTTGTTTATGTTAATAGCTAGCAAATTACTGGATCACCTGACAAGTGATCACCGCCGATGAATATTTGTGGCACCGGAGGAGTATAAACTGAACAATACACTATTCTTGTAAAATTAGAAATAATCTTATATTATATTGTTCAAATCACTCATTATTTGTATATTGTATTTGAAGACAGATTTTCTTTAAGTTACCTTTGGTGTTTTAGTAAAATACATCGAAACAGGAAATTGAAATTGGTTACCTACTGTTATCTTTGGGAAAAAAGTTTTCTCTAGGGTTCTGTAGTTTTTAGCTTGCTATTGGAGGGAAAAAATTTTAGTTTTTGATCCACAATCAGTATTGATGATTTTAAGTTTAAAATATAAACCAATGCCTCTAAAATTGTTTTGACAGTGATATTGTGTTTGTATAGGTGGGCCAGATCGATGCAGACTTGAAGGTGAAATCATCAGCTTACAATGCTCTAAAGGGTAATCTACAGAATCTAGAGAAGAAACAGACGTAAGTATACTCATATAACAGTTAAACTGTGATCGAGAACCTTTTACGTGACATCTTGTTTTCAGATCTTATCCTAAAATCTCAAGCATGACTTTTAATAATTTTGATAACGTAATTTTCAAACGTTATTCCTTAACCAATTTTTATACACTGACTAGCAGAATCTCAGCTAGAAAAAAAATTCGCATGATGCGTTGCTTTCTAATCAAAGTATGAAAGAATACCAATCAAATATTACCTTATCCAAAACTATTCAGGCTAACAGAATGAAAAAAAAGGGATACAGAGAGAGGAGACTATTTTTTTTTTACCAGAAGAAATTTTCCATGGCGTATCCCAAAAATTTGATCAACAAATAATGTAATCATGGTTCATAATGTTCGGAGTTAAATTTGAAAATTCATAGATATTAACGAAAAATGTTATATTTTTCAGCGGAAGTCTGCTGACACGTAATTTGGCCGATTTGGTCAAGAAGGAGCATTTCATTTTGGACAGCGAATACTTAACTACGCTGCTCGTCATTGTACCTAAGTGAGTACAAAATATTTCGTAAGCATTGGCTATAGGTATTACTTCTGATTCTAAAGCAGCAAGAGTGACTTTAACATCAGACTACCGATTAAATTTATTTATATATTTTTCCTATCGAAGTCGCAGACAGGACAAATATATTATATCGTTGCGCTAAAAAAGTTACCTATTATACTTATAAATATTTGACAGAATATTGTTTGATTGTAAATTTTTACATATTAATAATTAACATAATGATTTCTTAAAGATTAAAACGTCTGGTATTTGCAATGGTTTCTCTTAATAACCACATTCCAATACAACACCTGTCTAAATAATTGACAAAGGTAATCAAATAGTAATCCCAAAGTTAATAAACCACAGATTTTTTATATTTTTTTCTATAAATCTCTTCCCAGGTCGATGTTCAACGACTGGAATGCCAACTACGAGAAGATCACCAACATGATCGTACCACGTTCAACTCAACTGATTCACCAGGACAATGATTATGGACTTTTCAGCGTTACTCTCTTCAAGAAGGTAATTTCATACTATCACCATGACTTATGGGATATTTCCTTCCTACCTATATTGGTAATGTCTATTGATGCGGAAGCAAACACTTAATCGTTTTATATTCAAACCCCATCACTTTCTCAATAGAATTAGGGATATAAGATACTAAAGATTCAGAAATACAGCAGAAAAATAAGAAAAGATTAATCAGTGTGATATATTTAAACGTTTTTTGTTAAAAGGTGTTAAAGCTGTGACCGTTAATGACTTACAAACAGACATACATACACCATTCATACAAACATTCATACATTATTGTAGGCTATTGACAAATTCAAACAGTACCTTCGCAACTGCAATTTTGGAACGAGTACTTTGAACTGGTAATCAGTCCCTATAGCCAGTTCCCTGTCCCTCATGGTTACTCCGTCAGTCCCTTGTCCTCTCTATAAATAAATAAATAAACAAATCACCCCCCACGGTCTCCATTCGGTCAGCCCCTATATCTATCCTTGTCCTCTACCCATCAAATCCCTGTGCTCTATCAATCAGTCTCCTGTCCTCTACCCATAAGTCCCCTGTCCCCTATCCACTATTCTCCAGTCCTCACTCTTCGTCCCCTGGATAATAAACGAATCCACCTTCCACAGGTGGTGGAGGAGTTCAAGCTCCATGCTCGTGAACGTAAGTTCATCGTACGCGAGTTCTCTTACAACGAAGCTGACCTCGCCGCCGGGAAGAACGAAATAACGAAGCTCGTTACCGACAAGAAGAAGCAATTCGTGAGTATTCTATATGTTATAACCAGGGCTCGTCAATCAATTAAAGATCGACAAATCGGTGTTAGTTTTTACCCGACGACAAAGCCAATGTAGGGTTATGACTTTGACAGGCTATGTGGTTATGATCTGTATAGCATAGCTCCTAAATTACTTACCATAGCTGGATAATGATGTATCGTCTTGATCGTTATAAGCTATATGACGTATCACTAAATCAAACGTGGCGCCGTCGAACGGGAATAAAGTACTTTTTTATCATATATTATTGGAAAATATTCATATATTCATATTCACCGTTATTTATTTTTACTCACACCCGATAAACACTTGGTCCTTCGAGCCGGATGTGAACCAACGACCCATGAGTCAATAGTTTATTGGGTACTAATCGTCAATAGTCACTTCTTAGTAGGATTTTTGTTATTATCTCATTACTTAATTTAAATATTCCATTCACGTATTCCAGGGTCCGTTGGTGCGATGGTTAAAAGTGAACTTCTCCGAATGTTTCTGCGCCTGGATACACGTGAAGGCTCTGAGAGTGTTCGTTGAATCAGTCCTAAGGTAAGGCCTAATCCAATTAAGTAGAAGAATGTTCCTCCAAGCTTATAAAACTTAAATATTTATGATTTCTTTTTTCTCAAAAGCTAAATTTTTATACGAATAAGCGTTAGGTGTAATGTAGCAATACTTTTCTTTATATAATTTTTTCTTTCATATAAACTTATAATAATTTTCTGCATGGCAGATACGGTCTGCCGGTTAACTTCCAAGCTGTAGTGATGGTGCCAGCTCGAAAAAGCGTGAAGAAACTGCGCGACGTGCTGCAGCAGCTCTACGCGCACCTCGACCACTCCGCGCAGACGCACGGCCAGAACGCGCAGGACGTAAGTGCCGTCGTATATACTCACTCGTGTACACTCACACGTTTATACTCACTCGTTAATACACACTCGTATACACTCACTCGTATATACACACTCGTATACACACACTCATGCATATTGCTCACTCGCATAAACTGAAGTGTATATACTCACTCGTATATACTCATTCGTGTACAACACACTCGTATATACTCACTAGTGTACATTCCCTCGTATATACGTCTGTGTATATACGTGCATAGGAGTTGGTGTGTGTACACCAACTCGTATGCGCAAACTCACATACATGTGTACACGCGAACCGCAGTCACGTACGCACTTTAACTTGCAAGCACGCACGTACTTTGGTACACTTGTGTGTCTAAGGACTACTTATTAGTTTAATTTTTTTTTGTTTTTTCTAACAGACTGCGGAGTTAGCTGGTCTCGGGTTTGGTCAATCTGAATACTTCCCGTACGTGTTCTACAAGATCAACATCGATATGGTGGAAAGAGCCTAAAACATTGACAGCATTACGTTTATTTATAGGTAAATCTCTTATCAAATTAAGTCTGAAAATGTTATCTCTTTTTAGATAAACTTTGAAGATTAATTAAATATTTTTTATATTATTGTTATTGTATCTTTTTTATAGAAAATAAAAACTTTTCTTTTTATAAAAAAAGAACCTTTGTTTATTAAAATGCTTGTAAGAAAAGCAAGTAAAAAAGCTGCTAAATGAGTGTGCTTACTCTTATTTTAAAAGTTTCTAATAAAATTATTTATTGTAACATGGTGTACATGATATGAAATATTTAACAGATAAATTGTTAAGTATAACAGATTTTAAAATATAAAACTAATTAATAATACAAAAATAGTTATATCTCGATAGGAATAAATAGAATAGAATTTTTTTTTTTCTATTTTTTTTTATTACAAATTTGTATTAATAATATTAATTAATTTCAGGTAATGTTACCAGGCGAGTCTGCTGTATGTCTGTCCGAATAAGAGCTAGCAAGCAATAGTTACAATTATTCATAAAAAAATTTAATCAAACCTCTTTGGTTCTATATAAATCAAGACGATATTTCTATACTTTTATTTTACGTGTACAGATAATTAATGAATTTTTGTGTGTTATATTAAATGCATGTTGATGCTGTACTATTTATATATTTAATAAAATAGAAATTATTTATGATGCCATCATAGAAAAAAAAAATATTGAGAGCTTTGCCACGCATTCCGTGTGACGGATGAAATATTGAAATATTTTTCGTAAACGCAACAATTTCATTTTCAGTATTAAAGTTGCGTCGTTATAGAGTAGCCTTATCTTTTTTGCGACAGTGTATAAAATAAATTGTTCAATAAATTATATTGGAGTTTATGAAAATGCTATGTAAATAAGAACATTCCTCATTATAACTTGTGTAGTACATAATAAAATATTATTCAAGTTACTGTTTCTATTTGTTTTATTTAACCACAGATAATATATCTGATACATATTTATTTTTATTTACTATGTTTATTATTAAGATTTGTCTTGTGATTTTGTTAGTTGTCCTGAAAAATATTAAACATCTTTATTTTTTGTACTCAAATGAAATATTTTCACTAAGATTGCTCAGAAAAATAGAGTTACGACCCACAGAAACATTAAATGGGAATATTAGTATTAAAGAAGCACTTCAAGAAAATTTCATTCAATTTAAAGTTTCAAGGGGAAGAAAAACATATGTCACATATTTAACATAAATCAAAAATTTCAAGTCATGTAAATTAAATAGATACAAAGAAAGGTTATTTTATTTAATGTTCCGAATATTTAATTGTGTTCCATATTTTGCAATATGCAATAATCCCATATGTTTCAAAAACTTATTAGACAAAACCAATCTGTATTTAATTCATTATACTTTTTATGAAAATAGATAAGAACAGACATATATATGGATGCTGATAAGCAATAATGTGTCAAGCCACACGGACTTTATTTTGAGAAAATGGCATCGAAACATGTCAAATCTATTCTTAACAAATATGTTTGAAGAAGTATATACCCGTCTTTTCTTTTCTTTTTTGATAAAAAGTATAATTAATTAAAAGCAGATTGATATATTTATTGTATTATCTAATAAAAAGTTTTTCAAATATTTGACATTATTGTATAAATTGCAAAATATGGAACGCACTTGGAAATCGAGACAAGTAATTACTTGGCTTGATTTTTTTTTAATAATGTTAAATAGGTGATGTAATATCAAAATACATCAATATCTCCGAATTTGACTTTTTGTGGGTTGACACATTATTGCTTATCAGCATCCATATTTCTCCAAAAAAAATATTTACAATAAGTTTGACTTCTATACAGCATTTTCTTATAATAAAGCCCATGTGGCTTGACATAGTATTGCTTATCAGCATCCAACTGGTATATGTGTTAACGATTGATATACAAAAGTGA
The DNA here is from genome assembly GCA_037950945.1 of Hypolimnas misippus. Classification (NCBI taxonomy): domain Eukaryota; kingdom Metazoa; phylum Arthropoda; class Insecta; order Lepidoptera; family Nymphalidae; genus Hypolimnas; species Hypolimnas misippus. The sequence goes on from JBBEEQ010000026.1 coordinate 1,182,274, forward strand.
CCACTACTTTATATATTTTTTACTAACACTAAAATCTCTGTAACTTGTCTAATATGCCGATTGCCTTATTAATTAAAGTCATTTTTGCCTCCTGATCAAAACATTACCGCTGATGTTTAATGTGACCAGTTATCATGCTTAAAACGAAAAAAAAATTATGATAAAGATGATATCAATAATGCATTGACTGAGTATTTATATAATTTTCCCTTCCTTTTTCTTTTTTCCTTTTATTTAAGTTATTTTTGTTAACAAAGCATACCATTTTAGTCACAAACTTTTCAAGTACGAATCCGCCTTTAAGCTTGAAACTGAAATAACCAAACGCTAACTGATTACGTAAAATACTTTATTATAATAAACTTAAACATTACATTTTTATAATATTAATCTTTCCACTCATCACTGTCTTCTTCATTATTGTCGGGTTCTAACATTTTCTCCAACGCTGAATTCCCACCTTCGTTCATCCTATTTAGAAGCGACGTTAATAACTTCTTATTTAAGTGATCAGTCTGACTTATTTCTCGCACTGGTTGTTCTGGTATATGTTCCGGATTAACATTAACCATTTCTTCGGGAGCAGGCATCGTTTAAGAAATTTATGAAAACAATTCGTCAAATACACCCTATTATGAGTCAATTTAGAAACAAAGCCCGATTGATTTAAATAGTTACTTTAGCAATATTCATAGAACGATTAATAGTACTTTTTAATTTTGTCGTGTAAATTCGCTGTCATTTTTGTGACATCGTCATTTTAATGTCATTTGTCAGCTGTTTTAAAACAGAGTGCATAACCATAAAATAACCAAGAGTTTATTTAAAATCGCATCTAGAAAAAAATTACCTAAAAAAATTTCTTTGATCATAAGCTTTCTTTGATTATGAACAAAAAAAAAACACGATTTTCTAATTTTAAAATAAAATATTATTTTTTTCTTGTAAGAAAAGGTTTTATACAGAAAAAACCCTTCATTCTCTTCAAGCTTAGTACTATCGGCAAAAAAAAAAACGATGAAATAATTTATAACTAATATTTCATTCTTATATTTTAGAGAAATTTTATAGTTTTATTATACTAATTTTTTAATTTTTATTACTGGCCTCCCAGTAAGAACGAACGTCGTCGTCCTTCCGACCAGCGACATTTTCATCGGCTGGTATACACAATTTGATCCAAAAAGTCCCATAAAAGTTAGTATTAGTGCTTGTCTGATATTTAATTCCAATTTGCAGTGATAAATACCATAGTTCGCAGTTGTGAGGAATAATTATTGTAATTAAGTTAGTGTTAATGGGCGGTCGGGATTGAAGTCTTACATAACTTGGCTGTTTGATACCTAACCTGTATTTTTTATATTTCATTTTGTTTTTAATTAACTATTACAGAGCCGAGAAAATGTTGGGCCGTTTCGCACCGGGTGTCTGCACCCAGGTGACCATGGTGGTCAACCAGCAGCAGAACCGAAACATGGCCACATTAAAAGCCATTTCTATTCGTTTGAAGTCGGTCAAGAATATCCAGAAAATTACACAGTCCATGAAGATGGTGTCAGCTGCCAAGTGAGTTATGGCCAGAAATCAGTATTCTTATGAATAAAATTGATTTGTAAATGTTAACTAATTGAAATTTTGGTGCAAGTAACTACTATTTCAGTTTTCAAAGTATAATTTGTCATAAATAGTGCCAACCCATTTTAACAAATTTGATGAAAATGTGAAATTTTCAACAGTATTATACTTTAAATTAACAAATTTACAAATCGATTATTTAAAATTTAATAATGATCATGAATCTTATAATTATCTAGAGATGTTACTTGGCACTTGAAATGCTGTACCTCCACTCAGTTCACCAGAAAGACAATCAAAATTTCCTACAAAGAGTTTACCTGAATGTTTTATAGAGATTATATCTTCGTATAAATGGAGAAGGTTCTCAATTAGTTGGAGACTTATTTTCGGATCGGACACGCAAAAATGGCTACTGATTTGGTTGATTTTTCTTTTTAATAATCAATTTTCTATTAATCAAAATAACTGAAACCAATATGTCACCAAAATAAAGGATATTACATATTTTACTTTTAATGTGGTTTCTTTTTTATATAATCTTGTTTATATCCACTTCTTCCTCTGGCTATTATTTTCTAATTATTTATTAAATGTTTTTATATTTTCTTTCAGATACACTCGTGCTGAGCGTGATTTAAAAGCTGCCCGTCCCTATGGCGAGGGTGCTGTACAGTTTTATGAAAAAGCTGAGGTAATATTCTTTCATTATCATAATACTAAACAAAAAGTAGACTAGTCACTTGATGTTAAGTCATCATCACCAGCCATGGACACTTTGCAGTACCAGAAGAATCGCAAATGCATTAATGAGATAATTGGAAATTGGAAGCAATGGAAATTGTAGGCTAGGGTGCGGCTAAGTGTAGTCTTGCATTAATATTTGAATAAGAAACTTATCAAACCTTTATAATTTAACCCAGTTTCGGATTTTCTTTTTAATCTTTGCATAGTATGAATAATATTTTAAAAAGTGGATTAAGGTTATATAATCAATTTGTATTTTACAATCCTGAATGGATAGAAGAAAGAAAAATTATTTTAATAGTATTTATTATTTCATAATTTTATTGTTCAAAGCTAACTATAGATGTTATGTGCATTCTATTTGACTTTAAATATCTATACCTATTTCCAACTTTGACAAGCTTCTCGCTTATCTTGTCGGCCAAAAGATCTCTCCTGTCATACTCTCATCGCAAAGCTGGTTGCTAGGCAAAGTCGTCCAAAGTAATAGGTATTGTGTCACAAAACATATCTATAATATCATTATGAGTTTAATATTAAGTTGTAATATTTTAACTTGTAAATGGAATATAACATTTTTTCAGGTCGCTGCTCCTGAGGATGACCCTAAACAGCTCTATATCGCTATGACTTCTGACAGAGGTAAATTTGAATTTTTTACCCACCATTTTGTTAAAAGATAGCTTTCAAACAAGCAGGCAGGATACCTGACGTTAAGTGACCACAACCACTAGCTTAAAAAGGAAATAAAGGATGAAAGGCTATAGGAAGTAAGGAAAGGAAGAAAGAAAAATTAGGAGTGATTTAATCTTCTGCCTATCTCAGTTACCTTGCAAAATGCTATAGTAGCTATATAGTATAAAAATAAGTAATTTCTTTTACTTAAATGACAAATTTAATCCAGTTATTTTTATTTAAAAAACACTTTACTGAACCTATTTTAATAAAAATTCTATAGGACCACTCTAAAAGTATTTCAAATATGAATATTTTTTTATTTGAAAAGGTATGAGAATTTTCAAAATCGGTTAAGTAGACGGAGTTCTGAAGTAAAAAAAGTTACGAATTTAGAAACTCATCCTTGTTTAAAGTCAGTTGGTTGAAAATGAAATAAAAATATTAAATTTTTTTATAAAATATCGCAGGTCTCTGTGGAGCCGTTCACACCGGTGTGTCCAAGGTTATCCGCAACCGTCTGAACGAGCCCGGTGCGGAGAACATTAAAGTCATCTGCGTGGGAGATAAGTCTCGCAGCATCCTGCAACGTTTGTACGGGAAGCATATCATTAGTGTCGCTAATGAGGTAAGAACTATTGATTAAATTAATTGGTAGGAGTTTCTTTAATTCATTTTTTTTTCTAAAATTTGAAAAATCACAGGTAAATAGAATTAAAATCTAATTAAAGTTGGATATTAATATTTAATGTTTAATTTTTTCTAGAATATTAATATATCAAAATTTTAAATTCATTTAATAGATAATAGATAATAGTTAATAAAATCAGGATAAAAAAACTAGAAGAATTGGGTAATTGATGTATCATTACCATTATATAAGTCTATATAATTTTAAATGCTATATCTGTGTATCTGTTTTTAACATTTATACCCTTAATTCCAGATCGGTCGTCTTCCCCCCACATTCTTAGACGCTGCCAAGTTAGCCAACGCTATCATGACCTCCGGATATGACTTTGGTTCTGGAAAGATCATTTACAATAAGTTCAAGTCTGTCGTCTCGTACGCACAGGCTGACTTGCCGCTGTTCAGCCAGAAGGCTATTGAGGTATGTAACAAGTCTATACGCAAGTAATAAAACTAGAGCATCCATATATCTAAGATGCTAATAAGCAATAATGTGTTAACCCACAAAGTCAAATTCGGAGATATTAATGTATTCTGATCATTCGTTACATGTTTAACATGATTCAAAAAAATTTCAAGTCATTTGAAGAAAATAAGTACGGAAAAAGTGTCTTAATTTAATGATTAGAGTATTGAAGTGAATAACATTGTCTGAGATATTCAAGAATATCATATATCTGAAAAACTTATTAGTAGATAAAATTTTTTATTATAATTATCTACAATTAATTCATTACACCTTTTATCAACATAGTAAAGAAAAATGGATATATACGTCTTAAAACCAATTTTATTCAAAATATGTATGTTATCGTTAGATGCCATTTTCACGAAATGGAATCGCTTATCAGCATCCATATAGTGTGCAATATATAAAGTCTGAGAGCAAAACTTACAAGTATAAATCTCATCTGAGATTAATATATAATTAAACATACACAAAAGGTTTAAGCATTTAAGCTACACTTTATTATTGTAAATTTTAAATTTGAAAAACAATTATTTATCAAAGCAAAGAAATACAATTAACTTATGTTCGTTATTTTTTATATTAGCTTCTATTACATATTTATTTACTATTATTTTTCTTCTATTTTCAGGGTGCACCAAAACTAGCAATCTACGACTCCCTCGACTCAGATGTCCTACAATCTTACATGGAATTCTCACTCGCTTCCATGCTTTTCTATGCCTTGAAGGAAGGTGCCTGCTCTGAACAATCTTCCCGTATGACAGCCATGGACAACGCTTCCAAGAACGCTGGTGAAATGATTGATAAACTGACCTTGACGTTCAACAGAACCCGCCAAGCCGTCATTACCAGAGAACTTATTGAAATTATCTCTGGTGCTGCCGCTTTGGACTAAATTAGAAGCTGAAACGGTTGACGACGAAACTATTTATTTATGTATTAAATAATAAATTTGCGGAAATATTAATCATTTCGTATCGTTTATTTTAAGTAATAAAATGTTGTCGATTAAAGTTTTATTTGTATTTATATTTGATGGATGGAATCGGATTTGAAATAGGCGCCATTTTGTCAACCGTTTTTCGATATGTTTATCCCGTGTTCAATAGCGAAATGTACGTTGCCGACATTCCCGGACGAGTGTTGTGGTTATTTTGTAAGATTCACACGCAAACACATAACTGGCTTTTCTACCTTTACAAGTGGTCAAACACTCGTTCGATTCCTTGGCTGATTTGGAAATTCTTATAAGGATCAAGTGGTGGTTAGCATTAAAGTACTGTTTAGTAAACGATGTGTTTTATTTATTTATACTCAATAATATTTTATAACATACTATCTGACGTTAAAAATCAGTACCCAATTTCGACAAGCTAGTCAATTGACTACTACTCAACTCTCCTGTTATACGCTAGCTGGTTGCTAGGCAACTTCGTCTAAAGTGGTCGGCAATCTGAGTACCGAAATCGATGAGGTTATCTAAAGTAATATAATTATTTATAAGATTATCTATTCGTTCTTGAATTAGCAACAATAAATCTCGCCTTATAACGTATGTTTTAATATCAAATAAATATTTTAAATTGTATTAAAAAATTGAGTTAAGTATGTCTTAAGAAATGGATGCTGATATGCAATAATCTGTCAACCCACAAAAAGTAAAATTCTAAGATATTGGTGTATTTTGATACGGCATCGCCTATTTAACATTATTCAATAAAAAATAAATTCACATAAACTAAATAATTATGGAAAAAAATTTCTTAATTGTTTCGAAATTCCAGGTCGTTCCTTATTTTGTAATTTATATAATAATCTTATAGGTTTAAAAACTTTTTATTAGACAATATATTAAATATATCAACCTGCTTTTAATTCATTACAGCTTTAATCTAAGAAGAAAAGACAATGGATAAATTCTTCTTCAAACAAACTTATTAAGAATAGGTTTGACATCTTTAGACGCCATTTTATCAAAATGAAGTTCGTGTGTCTTGACACAGTATTGCATATCAGCGTCCAAATATCATTCAAAAATTCTTTATCAGAATAAACAGAACCATAAAAAAACAAAATTATCTAGAATCGAATCGAAACAATTTTTACTCCTGAGAGATGATCTATTATTATTTATATATTAAAACAAAGGAAAATAAAAATCAGCATACTATATGTAATTTTTTATTACTAAGATACTTTCAAATACATAGCAGTCTTAATTTAATAATAAAAATGGTTCAAAACGCGTGAACACACGCAATCAACTTTAATAACACATTTTCATCAAATTGCTAAACCTTGACAAATTTTTACCGATGAAGGGTACAGGCAAAGACGGATTATTCTAATAAATTTTATAGACACTCCATTTTATTTTCTTGTACCCTTTAAATTATGTCTTGAAACCAAACCAAACCTTAATTAAACATTGTACTTTTCTCATTTGCTTATGTCAGAAATTTCGAATAGAATAAAATCATGCACGAAAACGTATTTACCCAGAATTAAAAAGTTTGATACAAATTTAAATTCTCTCTAAATATACTTTTTTGTAAATATTCTTTAGAGATATGAAAATTATTACCTCATATTGTCGAACTAATTTACGTCCTATATTTTATATACTAAATTAACTTATACATACTAAAATAAATCTATTTAACTATATATTAATATTCTATGGTGTCAGTTAAATTATTGTCCTAAGTTTTCGTGTGTAGTGCGTTATGCGATGTCTAATTTAAAATGATTTTTTTTTTGATAAAAAAATGTCTAGAATTGTAATATTATATGAAAAGGTCTGCTTTAAGAAAAACATGCGTCAGATGTAGATTATCATGCTTTTTAAAAGTTGGTTAAATATATTTATTTTTTTATTAGACGTAGATAAACACGAAGTTAGTTTATTGATTTATTTATAAGACTCAGAAGGTATATTATTTTTTTATATAAATATTATTTTTAAGAACACAAAAGGCACAATCAGTGCAAATTGACGCTAATAAGCTATACTATGTCAAGCCATACTAGACTTGAAAATTTTTTGAAATATGTTAAATACGTGACGCATTATCAATATACATCAATATCTTCGGATTTGACTTTTAGTGGGTTGACACATTATCGCTTATCAGCTTTCAAATATTTGTCGTATCATTGCTGTTCCTTGTAATTATCGTTATAATAAAGTCGATAATAGTAAACAAATATAAACAATAAAAATAAAACCAATAATTAAATACGTTTATTGGGTGCTACAGTCAAGTCTAGTTCATGATCGCACTTATTACATTAACACAGTAACATTGTTAAACAAACTAATAATATTTACAATTCGCCGCCAGCGACTCGTGTTGATATGTGCCAGTGCCTGGAACAAGGATGAATAAATATTGAAATCGATAAAAGCAATTTAGTGTGTTTTGAAACGTAATACATTTTATATTTTGGCTATATAATGCTTTGATTGTATACTTTTACGTTGATTGTTATGTGCTTATTTTTTTTAAATATTGTTTTTCTTGATGTTTTTATGATAGTTTTTTTCGCACATACCAACAGGAAACAGCGTTTAAGCTGTCGCTTGTTCTACTGCACTGTTCACGCTCACTCGTACACAAATACGCTCACTTGTATACAACTAGCACAACTCCTGCTCACCGTCACTCCCATACAACTAGCAGTACTCCTGCTCACCGTCACTTCCACACAACTAGCACAACTCCTGCTCACCGTCACTCCCACACAACTAGCACAACTCCTGCTCACCGTCACTCCCACACAACTAGCACAACTCCTGCTCACCGTCACTCCCACACAACTAGCACAACCCTGCTCACCGTCACTCCCACACAACTAGCACAACTCCTGCTCACCGTCACTCCCACACAACCAGCACAACTCCTGCTCACCGTCACTTCCACACAACTAGCAGTACTCCTGCTCATCGTCACTCCCACACAACTAGCACAACTCCTGCTCACCGTCACTCCCACACAACTAGCACAACTCCTGCTCACCGTCACTCCCACACAACTAGCACAACTCCTGCTCACCGTCACTCCCACACAGCTAGCACAACCCTGCTCACCGTCACTCCCACACAACTAGCACAACTCCTGCTCACCGTCACTCCCACACAGCTAGCACAACCCTGCTCACCGTCACTCCCACACAACTAGCACAACTCCTGCTCACCGTCACTCCCACACAACTAGCACAACTCCTGCTCACCGTCACTCCCACACAACTAGCACTACTCCTGCTCACCGTCACTCCCACACAGCTAGCACAACCCTGCTCACCGTCACTCCCACACAGCTAGCACAACCCTGCTCACCGTCACTCCCACACAACTAGCACAACTCCTGCTCACCGTCACTCCCACACAGCTAGCACAACCCTGCTCACCGTCACTCCCACACAGCTAGCACAACCCTGCTCACCGTCACTCCCACACAGCTAGCACAACCCTGCTCACCGTCACTCCCACACAACTAGCACAACTCCTGCTCACCGTCACTCCCACACAGCTAGCACAACCCTGCTCACCGTCACTCCCACACAGCTAGCACAACCCTGCTCACCGTCACTCCCACACAGCTAGCACAACCCTGCTCACCGTCACTCCCACACAACTAGCACTACTCCTGCTCACCGTCACTCCCACACAGCTAGCACAACCCTGCTCACCGTCACTCCCACACAACTAGCACAACTCCTGCTCACCGTCACTCCCACACAGCTAGCACAACCCTGCTCACCGTCACTCCCACACAGCTAGCACAACCCTGCTCACCGTCACTCCCACACAACTAGCACAACTCCTGCTCACCGTCACTCCCACACAACCAGCACAACTCCTGCTCACCGTCACTTCCACACAACTAGCAGTACTCCTGCTCATCGTCACTCCCACACAACTAGCACAACTCCTGCTCACCGTCACTCCCACACAACTAGCACAACTCCTGCTCACCGTCACTCCCACACAACTAGCACAACTCCTGCTCACCGTCACTCCCACACAGCTAGCACAACCCTGCTCACCGTCACTCCCACACAACTAGCACAACTCCTGCTCACCGTCACTCCCACACAGCTAGCACAACCCTGCTCACCGTCACTCCCACACAACTAGCACAACTCCTGCTCACCGTCACTCCCACACAACTAGCACAACTCCTGCTCACCGTCACTCCCACACAACTAGCACTACTCCTGCTCACCGTCACTCCCACACAGCTAGCACAACCCTGCTCACCGTCACTCCCACACAGCTAGCACAACCCTGCTCACCGTCACTCCCACACAACTAGCACAACTCCTGCTCACCGTCACTCCCACACAGCTAGCACAACCCTGCTCACCGTCACTCCCACACAGCTAGCACAACCCTGCTCACCGTCACTCCCACACAGCTAGCACAACCCTGCTCACCGTCACTCCCACACAACTAGCACAACTCCTGCTCACCGTCACTCCCACACAGCTAGCACAACCCTGCTCACCGTCACTCCCACACAGCTAGCACAACCCTGCTCACCGTCACTCCCACACAGCTAGCACAACCCTGCTCACCGTCACTCCCACACAACTAGCACTACTCCTGCTCACCGTCACTCCCACACAGCTAGCACAACCCTGCTCACCGTCACTCCCACACAACTAGCACAACTCCTGCTCACCGTCACTCCCACACAGCTAGCACAACCCTGCTCACCGTCACTCCCACACAGCTAGCACAACCCTGCTCACCGTCACTCCCACACAACTAGCACAACTCCTGCTCACCGTCACTCCCACACAGCTAGCACAACCCTGCTCACCGTCACTCCCACACAACTAGCACAACTCCTGCTCACCGTCACTCCCACACAGCTAGCACAACCCTGCTCACCGTCACTCCCACACAGCTAGCACAACCCTGCTCACCGTCACTCCCACACAACTAGCACAACTCCTGCTCACCGTCACTCCCACACAGCTAGCACAACCCTGCTCACCGTCACTCCCACACAACTAGCACAACTCCTGCTCACCGTCACTCCCACACAGCTAGCACAACCCTGCTCACCGTCACTGGCGCGCTCGCTCGCCGGCAGGCGGCGCGTCACTCGCGCACGGGCGGCAGCGCGCGCGGCGGCGTGCGCCACACGGCGGACGAGGTGCGCTTGAGGCGCGCGCGCTCGATGTCGGGGAAGATCTCGCGCAGGTCCGGCGTGTGCGCGCGCACCGAGAACAGCCGGTCCACGTGCCGGCTGGCGATGCGCGCCTGCACCACCAGCTGCTGGCGCCGCGCCTGGGGGCGCGCGGGTATTAGTGGGCTCCGGGGCGGCGGCGGGTAGCAGTGACCCGTTCGCCGGTCGGTAGTGGGTGAACGTTGATTATTTGTTATTTTGTTACCGATGTTCAGGAGAGGAGAGTGCGGGACGTTGTTGCTCACGTTCATTTTGCGTTTTCCGTGGGGAAATCTTTTTAGCTACTACCATCAATGACTATTGAGCCGCGAGATCGCTTTTGCGTATGCTCATCTGCTAGTTCTTTCATCACTTGCTTCGCTCGTAGTTTCTCAGAACGCGAATTAGAATAACAAAGAAGTGATCTACGGTAATACTAATATTAAATTCAAACAAAGCAAAACTACAATCTAACATACCTTGGAAGTAGACCATGTCGGTGCTGGTCTCTCCGGAGGCTCTTCATCTTCATCAGAGTTGAGGTATTGGAAGCCATCAGCCATATACACCGGTTCCAGGGGTGGTAGATTCTTCAGCGGGGTTAACACTGAAATGAATGCTTATTAATGATCTGTTATTGTTTAAAGGACAGGAATTTGAGAGGAAATAACTAAATTTTTAGATTCATAGTTGGATGTTTGTAATGTAGAGCCCAGATGGCTTAGTTGTTAAAATGCTGATCTCGTCCAATAATAGCTAGTTCAAATCCTGGCTAGCAACGCTGAATTTTCAAGTACTAAATTTGTGTTAAATTCATCTTGTGAAGGCAAATATCATGAGGAAACTTGAATGTGCGGGGAGAAATACAAAAACGTGTACATCCGGCTCGCAACGGACCAGCATGGTGGATTAAGCTCTAAATCTTCTCCTTTATAGGACAGAAAGCCCTGCCTAGCAGTGGGACATAATAATGTTACTGTACTTTTAGTTGAACATAGAAGTTTTTAGTAGATGTGGTCTAGATTTTGTCTCATAAGTTATAATTAAAACTTACATTGATTTCAAAAACCTGTTTTTGTAAACATAAATTCAACTTTCTATGAAATTATTTCGATGAATTATATTAGACACCTAATTATAATAAAAACTATATGATTAGTAAAATGAAATATTTTAAATATAGATCTGAAAAATTACAATGTTTTCTTTAAAAAACTCACTCTTATCTCCGTCCATCCTCTGTTTCATCTTCTGCCTCTCCATGAACTCCTTCTGTCTCCTCTCGATCTCCTTCGCCATTATCGCGGCCTCCTTCTTCATGCTGCAACAATTATTATATACATATTTTGTATGTCTTTATTTATTTCTTTATATACAACTCATAAATGGACGCTGATAAGCAATAGTGTGTTAACCCACAAAACGTCGATTTCGGAGTTATTGATGTATTTTGATAATGCGTCATGTATTTAACATTATAAAAAAAAATCATAATAAAATGTTTCGAATTTTAGCTGTGTTCCATATTTTGCAATTTATACATTAATACCATATATTTGAAAAACTTATTATTAGATAAATCTTTCCATTAACATTTGATTCAAAAATAGACCTTATTGCAAAAGCTCTAACGCATAACCGCGTATTTATATGTAACCGCATATTTTTTTCATTTTTGAGTTTACTGGCGTTTTTAACTTATATACTTCTAAGTGGTACGGACGGACAGACAGGAGAGGTTCAGTAATTTAACACGAACACTCTTCGGGTTTAGAAACCTTAAAAACTACTCACGCTTCTGCTTCTTCCAACTGCTTCTTCCTCGCAGCTTCTGCTCTCTTCTGCTCGTCCGCGAGTCGCTGCTGTCTCGCTTGCTCTTCCGCTTTCCTTCTTTCTTCAGTTTCCGCTACCTTTCTCGCCAGTTCGAGTTTTTTCTGTAAAAAAAAAAAAAATATTATAAAATAACTCCACAGTTTTATTGAAAGCAATGATATTATGACTATAGATATGTTATAAGCCTGTAGATATTGAATTCACAATCTCTTTGTACGACGTTGCCTAGCAACCAGTTAGCGGCTGGGTGTGACAGGCGAAAGTATATGAACCGACAAGTCGATTGACGAGCTTGTCAAAGTTAAATATGGATACAGACTTGTAACGTTAAATAGTATGAATAAAAATTTATATGAGACCAGATAAAACTTCTACATTTGCTAACTCATTTCACAGACATTTTTAATTCAGTCAATTTAATACTAAACTTATATTTCATTCTCTCATTTCAGCTTTAGGAAGTCAATTGCTGGACTAATCTATCTAAGAACTTACCTACTTACGTCACAATCAGCTAATTTCACACCAATTAAAATAAAGACACCTATACACACCCGTTCAGCCTCCTTTAATCTCTCCAGCTTTCCAAGATCAGCGTGAGCTTGCTTCTCTTGTCTCTCTCTCGCTGCAGCTTCTAATAAAGCTCTTCTTTCTCTCTCTGCTGCTGATCTAGCTGCAGCTGCTGCGGCCATCTTCTCTTCTCTTCTCCTGCGATTAGAAGAGATATTTTACATTAAATAAGATGCTGACAAACTACTACTTATCTAGTAACTAACTACTTTACCTAGAAACATATATAAAAAACTTTTCTATTCAATTTTCAGGAAAAAAATTCTATATATTGTCGTGGATAATGCAAAATCGAGTAACTAGCTTTTGCAATAAGCTCTATCTTTGATTAAAATATTGTTGTTTTGTTTTTATCAATATGTTTAATATAAAATTCAGCATATTGATAAAAAACAAGCTAGCTTTAAATTATATAATTAAATATTTTTAAAAATTTACATATCATCAGTAATAATGTACAGATACAATACACTGCGTAATGTAAAATGCTCACAAGGCCTCATTTTTATTAATAATGTAATTTAATTTTTAGTTCCAATTTAAATTTTATAGGAAATGTTAATACGCAGTTTTGCAATATCAGCGGCGATATGTAGATGTACAACTTACTTTTTCTGCAACTCCCTCTTAGCTTCTAGAAGTGCTTCCTTTTTACTTCTAGCATCCTCTTTCTCCCTCTTCTGGCTCTCTTCTGCTTCTCTGGCCTTATTGATACCGCTCAATTTAGAAGTAGAAGATGGAATAAACGATTTCCCCGGTACATTCGCACGAGGTTTTGTTGCCGAACTCGATATCTGCAATGAGTTGAACTTTAAATGTTGCTATTTAAGGATATTACTAGCTGATGACCGTGACTTTGTCCGCGCGGGATTAAAGCTGGTTTACTGTTCGTCCAAGTTGAGATTATGTTTAAGGGAAGATGTTGAAAGAATATAAACATAATTATTTAGTACACAATCCACTTGTGACTTGTGACACTGGCTATTTTTATATGTATTGAAACCTCCTTTGTACTTTTGTTCTATATTTGATATTTATTGTTTTGTTATTCTATTTCCACCGTATCGTAAAATTTATATATATACCAAAATTCATCAAAATTAGTTCCGTGGTTTACTCGTTAAAGCGTAATTGGTAGACATTTTAAAAGGGCCTTGATCAAAATAAACATTTTCATTATACATTATATCAGGTTGACTTTAACGGTTCTTGCGCCGGAATGGTTCGCAGATGGCGAATTTTTTCCTACTTACTTGAAAGTTATCGTCATATATTATATATTGGACAATTCACGCAATCTTTATAAGTTATAGCGTAAAAGTTATTCTGACGGACAAGCTGTACTGTTGAAAAGATTCATTAAAATCCATTCACTAGTTTTGCGTCAAAGATTAACAAACATCCATACATACATACAAACTTTTAAAATATTAGTAAAGATAAATGACACACACTCAATTAAATAAATTAAACTTAAATAATTTCTTACTTGTGGTGCCTTTCCGTTGAAGATCATAATGTTCATTTTAGTCAACGTCTCAGCGGAAAGAATTGGTTTGGAAACTTTATCCGGAGGAGTTTGTTCTGTGTTTTCCTCCTGGAACCAAGAATTTTAATTTGAAACATCTATTGCTGCACCTTGATAATGAAATCGACTTATATGTCGTGACAGCAAACGGCGTGACACTATGGCGTTACGGTTTGCCGTAAAATATGACGCTTGCCGCAAACGGCATGTCGTAACGGTAAATAGCACGACACTTTTTGCCGACACGGCAAGCGGTATTTTCTAAGTCTTAACGGCTAACGACACGACACTTTCTAGTGTATGTATACACACCACACCGTGATCGTGACCTACGGTATTCATCACTTATAAAACAGTATTAAACAAAACCTGGAACACAACAGTCGTTTCAATAGATCCCGTCCTCACAAGGTCAAGCGATATTTTTCATGTCGTAACGGCAATCGGCACGTTATCTTACCTTTTTAGCCATCGCTCTTGTCTTGGTTCTGGTCACTCTGGTCGCCATTTCTTCGAACTGCTGCACTTTTGATTTTACAGCTGACCTGAAGTTTTATATATTAATATTATTTATTTTAATAATGTAAATAAATAAATAATAATATTTTTATATCATGGATTTTGGTATCTATAATGCCAACGGTATAGACGACGTTGCCTAGCAACCGGATTCAGTATGATAAGTAAGAGCAACAATTAACTTAATAGACAAGTTTATCAAAGTTAGAAATGGGTACAGATTTTAAACGTCAAATAAAAAGAACGTAACACATCTATAGTTAAGTAATGTCTTTTTTCTTTCTTGTATTTATTCTATTATATATAAACTGACTTATTTACTTAATTACTTACGTGGGTTGCGGTAAGGGAGCATTCTTTGTTGGGGTCTGCACTTCAATGCTATCATTGTCATCGGTTAATAAGGAGTTATCTTCTGTTACATTTGTTGCTTTTGGATCTGAAAGAAGATTATATTAAAAAGTTACATTTTCATCATCATTACATTTTCTTATATTAAGAAAAATTATGATTGAATTTTGGTATACTGTACATACATACAGGAGGAAATTTTTAACTGGGCATGGTAGACCAAATCCAAAAGTATAAGGAATAGCGAAAACTTAAAGGACTCTGGAGGCTGATTTAATAAAAACTACAACAGTATTATTAGATTTTTTTTTTAAATCATTTTACTTGCCAGGAATCGAAACTGTTGTTAATATTAAAAAAAAGATCACACCCCATATCATTGCATCATCTGATACTCATAAGGATCAACTTCTGAAAAGTAATATTGTACAGCAAACTATAGGAAAAGGCTTCTTTTTTACAAGTATTATACTCTTACATTAATTAAACCTTCAATAATTAAATCCTTAAGGAATGATCAACACTCAAAAGTAGAAAATATGAAATAAGAATATGATGTTGCCGCGCTAACTGCAGGTTAGAAAAAAAACCTCTAAGACCAATTCAATTTATATTAAATGGGTATGAATAGTAAAAAAATCTCTGTATATATAGAATTCTAGGTATGTAGATTAAATAACTAGATAATATATTGATATTCACCTTTTTCTATAACAACTGTGGCGTCCATTATGGCATTTGGTTGTGGTTTGTCCAAGACTACCGTCTGGTTACATGTCTCCAATACAACAGTTTCGTTCATTTGACGCTGTAACAAACGCTTGTATTTTAGATATATTAGGAAATATTAATTTGCATAGAATATATGGACGCTGATAAGCAATACTGTGTCAAGCCACACGGACTTTGTTTTGAGAAAATGGCGTCTAAAGATGTCAAACCTATTCTTAATAAATTAGTTTGAAGACGTATATATTCATCTTTTTTTTTTCTATTTTGATAAAATGTATATTGAATCAAAAGCAGATAGATTTATTTAATATGTTATATAATTATAAGTTTTTTAAATATTTGAGATTATTTTATAAATTGCAAAATATGTAACGCACCTGCAATACGAAACATTGAGTTAAGAAACTTTTTTCCATACTTATTTAGTTTAGATGACTTGAAATTTGTTTGGATAATGTTAAATAGGCGACGTAGTATCAAAATACATCAATATCTTAAAATTTGACTTTTTGTGGGTTGACACATTATTGCTTATCAGCATCCATATATACACAGTGCTCTATAATTCTCGCGCAAGTCGTTTTGCATTAAAAAAGTTTTTTTTTTTAAATTAAAACTTCATAGAAATAATCATAATACATAAAAAAAAAACGGAACCAACTTCAAAAGCAAAATACGTAATTTCCTTTAGTTGAATGATGTACATACTTATTTCAGTTATTTTAATTTTGAAACAAAACTACTCAGTCAATTTTGATAAAAAATTGGGTCCAATGTTAATAAGATTCTGATCTTTTCTCTTTAAAATGAAAGAATAATATTCAAAATAGGTTAAGCAATGAAATACTGAGGTAACAAAAAAAAACATACACTAAAAATTGAGATTAGGCACCAGGACAGTTGTTTAGACTTTTTTAGTTTTAATTTGTTTTTAATTAATGTATTTAAATCATTTTTAATTGTTTTTTAGCAGTTTTAAGTTCAATTCATACCAAATGTATGAACTCAAAATAGTTAAAAACATTAATACTAAACCAGAAGAACTATTTGAAGAGTCATGATTTTTGTTCTGGGATATTAAAAATGTTATATAACGGCTGAAAATTTAAATATATATAATTTAAAGGTGACTGACTGACATAGTGATCTATGAACATAAAACCCAAACCACTGGACGGATCGGGCTGAAATTTGGCATGCTGGTAGATGTTATGACGTAGGCATCCGCTTTTGATTAATTCTACCCCCAAGGGGATGAAATAGAGGATGAAAGTTTGTATGAAACTTTGTCAATTTTAAACCGATCGGACTGAAGCTTTGTATGAATAAAGCTAAAGGATTACACAGATCGCAGACGAAGTCGCGAGCACGAGCTAGTAATTAATAAAATTATAACAATATACTTTGATATCATATACGTTCAGTGTCTTCTTGTTTACTCGACTATATGGTGTTCAGAACAGCACACTTATATTTATAAGGGGTATACAAAAACTTACCACATTCTTAGGTGTAACGGGAACATGGTTATAGACCCCGGTGGGAAGAACAACAGTTTTATCCATATCGTTAGATATCACCATCGTTGCATTCAAAGCCGGACCAATCATCTTAGTTTTATCCAAATCTGTTACATCATTCACAACATTCGTATCTTTATCATTATTTTCATTATCATTTTGCGTCGGTTTTGTCGTTTCTGGTAATTTAGGCTTTGATTCTGGTAATTTTGGTTTTGTGTCGTTAGTTTTCTTGATGACTGGTAGAACGGGGGATTGGATTACTGGTTGTGATATTCTTTCTTCTTTTGGAGATATTAATTCTGGTGTCGCTTCTGGTTGGGTTTCAACTTTTTCTGGTTCGGGTTCTTTTTCACTGCAATTATTGTTTTTTAAATTAATAACAAATATCATCTTTAAAAGGTTTTTTTTTTGTGCAACCCTCGTTTTAGTACATCTATATAGATTCATAAAAAGCAAAACCTTATCTAAATACAAAATTAAAACCAAATAGTTTAAGCCATTTTTGATATATGTATGTACATAGAAAATACATATTAAAAATATAGATATAAGACTTGTTTAATATTATTAGATTTTTTTAGGTTTTATGAAAAGATATGTACCAAATTCAAAAATTAGTTATTAATAACAATTATAAACAACAAAACTTACTGTAATGAGTCTAGAATATTAACTTAAATATTATTAATTTCTTGCCAATAATTTTTGTTTTATTTTTCATTGATTTGTATATAATTATATTATAATACTTACGTTGCTTTTTGAATTCTTCGAGTGCGTTTTGTTCTCGGTTTCTCTGCTGGTGAAGCTGAAATCATTTTTATAGATTATTCTAGTAATTTTTAATAAGTTGAAAAATTGTTTATATATTAAGGAATAATATTAACGTTTATTACCTGGTTCACTTTCTACTGGAGTTTGACTATCTTTTTCAGCGTCAGTAACTGTTGGTTCTGCTACCTACAAAATAATTTTTATACAGATTATTTTAACTATGTAATATAATCTGTACTTATATCATAAAGCTGAAGAGTTTGTTTGTTTGAACGCGCTAATCTCAGGAACTACAGGTTCGAATTGAAAAATTATTTTTGTGTTAGATCATTTATTTATTGAGGAATTATATTACACATATTCAGATTTATATATTCTTTATTGCACAAAAATTAATGTACAAAAAGTTCAGAGTTATTTTTAATAATTACGTCGCATCTGTTACTTAGATAACGGATTTATTTTATATAGCTCTCGAGAGTAAAACTTACAAGTGTAATTCTCGCCTAATAGATAAATAATACAAACATTACCTTTTTAGCTCTAGTTCGTTTCGGTCTAGTTTCAGCGGGCTGAGGTTCTTCTGCGTCTATTTGTTTTGTTGATCGGGAACTTGCTCGGGTTGATCTATTTGATGCTGATGAGCAAATGATTTATGTTATTAATATAAAAAAAAAATTCAAAAAAAAAAAAAACAATCATAGACTTAGTAAAGAGAAGATCTAATTGTTATATAAAAGTCAAGGGAAATTCCAAAATAATTTTTTTATATTTTATTTTTTTGCACAATTTATTTATCATTCCTTTCAACTAAAAAAAGTAAAAAATTCGAACTTAAGTACTCAGTTTTGATAAGTAATTTAGGAGATAAGAGGGATGAACGTATAAAATAAGTATACAATAACTAGCCTTTCCTTATCTCATTCTGGAAATCTAGATTTGAGAATAAATGAATATTATGAAGTCATACCGGGAGCAGGCTGTGTGTCCGTCTGTTTCCTAGTTCTTGTGGTTCTCCTTCTGCCGGTGCTCTCTTCTTCTGGAACTTCTTCCGGTTTCTCTTTTGGTATCACTTTACGTGGTTCTAAAGCATATCATAATGATTTGAAACAATATTTCAAGTTGACATGAGTACTAATACTTTAAATATTATGTGAAAATAACTCTGTGGGTTTGTTAGTTAAGTTGTAAAGTCTGAACCACTTAACTAATTTTGTTATAAAAATATATATGAAAGATTCACCAGTTCTTAAAAAAATTAGGCTCCTCACGGTTTCACTTGCGTTTATGGTTAATGCTTTTCTCCTGAAGTCGTGGCGTGACATATTATAGCCTATAACCTTTCTCAATAAACAGGCTATCAAACGCAAAAATATATATTTTTAATCAGATCAGTACTTTCAATATGGGGTGATCCCCTTACATGTTACAAAAAATTTACCTAATTAAAAAATTGGTAGAGAAGTATACAAAAAGTAATATCCAGACAATGTCGTGGGTACCAACTTTTATTAAATAAATAATTAAAATAGGTTTCACTTACTGGGTATAGGAGCTACGGGGGGCGGCATGGCTATTTCATCTTTATCTACTTCTTGTTTAACTTCTATGTTCAACGACACACACTCTAGATCCATAGGTTCAGGCGGTAGAGATATCTTCTCTTGTTTAACTGTAATTTATAATAGAATTGGTGAATAATAAAATATAATAAATATATTTTTTAATGAAAATAAAAATGTGTCCAATAATTTAAATAAAAATATGGTTCTTAAACTATACTTTGAGTTAAAGTCTTGTTTAAATTAATTATATCCACATTTTCCAATTAAATTGATTAAATAAACGTAAAAGTATTTTGGTTATTTAACCATACATTTTTTTTTTACACATTTCTTATGAGTCTGTAAAAAAATTGTACATACGCAATTGATACATATCAATTAAAAGCTTAAATCTTTCACGGTAGAGTTATTTACTAAATTACCTTGTACAATCGGAATGGGTTCTGCATTTTCCTTATCATCTTCTTTCCCACGACGACGGCTTCTACCTGACTTCTCCAAAGAGTTCTCTCGACGAAGCTTCTGAGTTAAGTTTACATTCACCTAAAAATTAGGCTTCAATTCAATAATATCCTTTAAAATTTCCATTACTGGGCAAAAACCATTTCTCATATATAATGAGAAGGATTGATGGATAAATATAACTACCAATATATAGATGATACTATATATGTATATGCAAACATATATTAGCACTGACATATTGCATTCAATGGCTATCTTAACTCAATATATAATTTGTTTAATTTAAACCATTAAGTACAAAAAAATTCTTTTATTGCTTTAAATAAAATTCTAACCTGTTTGCTAATAATGCTCTGTGCTTTGACAGATGCGTTTCTCTTCTGTCGTTTATCTTGTTCAGGGCTCTCCATTCCATCGACTTCATTTTTGCTACGTTTCTTGGAGCCTCTACGTTCAGTGCTTTCCGTTGATGTACGATCATTGTTAGATTTTGAGCTGGATCTATTTGATTCATCTGGTGTCTTGACTGGTTCATCTAAAAACAATTTTTTTTTAATGGTAAAGAAGATAAGGGATAGTAAACATGTTTTTTATATTATACTTTATTGCACAAAAGTAACGTCTCTCCTTTGTACATTACAAAGGACAGACTTAATGCTATTACAGCATTTTCCATTATGTATTAAATTCAAACATTGTTTTAAAAAAAAGGTATATTTTTTTTTTTTTTATAAAATAAAAGGGGCAATGGGCTGACAGTTCCACTTAATGTTGAGTGTTCACTGTCGCCCGTTGATGATTGCAACATTAGGGATGTTGCAGGTCAGATATTTTTTTTATTGGTATAACATAAATAGATAAAGATGATAATATTATGAATTGCAGGCTGACAATGGGATGACAGAGCATTATTAATGTAACAACAAACATGAATTTATATGTATTGAGTGGTAACAATATACAGATTCTAATGATTACAGAAAAAAGTTACACATAAAATGGCATGAAATGTTTGTTCTAAAAATAATAAACACATATTACCTTGCCATCCAGTGTGAGCTTTGCAATAGTCTTCTGGGACTAAGTAATTAAATATAAATGGCCAATTACATAATTATTTTATCATTGCAATCTAAAGAACTTTAAAATATAAAGTTTTTAATAAATAATAAAAGAATCTGTCCAGCTGTAGGACAAGCTGTTACTGTACTATAAAGTGAAAACTTGGATTTTACTAAGTTTATTTTGTTTAATATGTTAGGAGTTTTATAACAATTGGTTATAAATCAAATGATTAAAAACCATGACATATTGGAAATGCTTTGTACTTTCTATATGCTATTATTTTATATATATATTTCTTTTGAACTGAAATATTTAATAAACTTGTTACTTTTTCCGGTGATAAAGCATGATAAAAAGCGTTACATTAATATTATATTTAAATATATTAATTACACAACAGATGTAATTTGTAAATACATAGAGTTAAAGGTTTTAATAAATTTATGACTTAAGTTTAGTTATACAATACGAACCATCGTCTTCATTTATGCTTTGTAAGACCGTTTTATCTTTCTGAATCTTGTCCCGCGTTTTACTTTTTCCATTTTGGAACTCTTCTTCAAACTTATCAAAACACAGGAATGCGGCCTGAAAACGAACATATTCCACTCACTTGCACACTAATTACACTTTTAAACACGCTTAAGCACTAAAATTTAAATTAATCAAAAATAATTCACGCGGAAATTTTGTTTCAAGCTGTTGAAATTGCGATGCAAGTTATCCATTATAACTCTTTACCTTAAGATCATCATTGAAGTTTTTTGTAAAAGCATTCGATATTTCACTGATTTTTGGAAGCAATTCATTAAAAATTGACATAATTGGAAAAATAACTTCACTTTCATAAAAGTTTCATAAATTTGACAAACGCTCTAAAACACTACACAATCGAAAACCGTTTGAAATTGAAAAACAATGATGCCAACACAACGCAGCGTATCGCAAGTTTGCATTTGGCTGTGTTCATATTGTGTTCGTTTATGGCGGCGTAAAGAGTGAGTAATATTTATTTAATAGTTGTATGTATACAAAAAAATGTTTATTTTTTTAAATCTCCAATAAAAGTATTTTATTTTTTTATGTTACATAGTCGTATCTAATAAATTGTAGCGTTTGAATTAATTTACGGGCATTCCGATAGATGTCACTTTAAGTAGTTATATAATTTGTTAAAATAAATTATTAAAATATCAATAAATATTTTATAACTTCATTAATCTCGGCTGCGTCCAGGTTCAGTTAAATTTACAATCGAGTTACCTTTTTATTAATAATTTGAAATATAACAATACAAGCTTCAACATTTTCAATAAACAGCTTACTAGGGAGAAGGCAGGGTACTTAACGTAAACTATTTGAAGATAGACAGAGAATTTTTGAACCTAGCGTGTTAAATTCTACAAACTTATATATACTGATTTGCTTAAATAAATTAATACCCATACACTATTTCAGACTTTATTTTTAAGTACCTATTTTAGTAAGTATCCTAAATACGTTAATAATGTTTATATATATAAGTATTAAAAAACAAAATGTATACAACAAAAGTAGCGAACAGTCACCTCTAATATCTAAAAAGCAATCAAGTAACAATAATCGCAGAGACTATGAGACGTAAAATGAGGAATGATCCGTTTTTACTGTTATAACGTTCTATTGGATCGTAAAAGTTTATGAAAATTTTATTACACATCTTAAAATTGCTTTGCCGTCAAAGAAATTACGATTGAAGTCGCGCCCTAAGTAAGCGAAAATAAAAACATTTACTGTAAACAGTGTTGCTAGTCTTCAATAATTCGGTATGTCGATTTTTGTACGAAGAAACTAGTGCGAAGAAGAAAAAAATTAATATATCGTACGCTTAGTATTAAAATAACCGAACTCAAAAATTCATATTTTTAGGCACAAAACGCGAAAAACATTCGGAAATTCAACGTTTATTTAGACTTTCTATGTCACAAAATGGTGATAGGATAAGTTTGTTTTTTCCGAATTATAGATTATGAATTACAGAATTATACAGAACTAAATTTTAATTACTAACTTAGCGAAATCATTTTACACAGATTTTGAATTCGCTTACTTTAATAATAAGCGTGCGATATATTTTATTGTAATTCATTAAAAAGGATTTGTATTCATAATAATAGAGCTATACCAAGTAGTAAAAATTGTAAAAATGTTCGTTTATATAATCTATAAAATTATAAACATATAAAAAATTGCTTCGTGGATTTGTTAGCAGATGTCAATACATTTATTTATTTATATTGAAATACTTTTTATTTAATCGAAATGAAAATAAAAGACTCGCGGCAAACGCGAGTCTGGCTGAAAGTTGCGTCACATTTTGCTATCAAAGTATTTCATATATAAAAAAGTTACTTTCATTATTTTTTTTTTCATCATTAATATTGTTAAAATGTTAATGTAACAATCCCTATTAATATTTTTCTTTCCAAAAAAATCTTCTGCTTGAATTTTTTTTGTTTCAGTTTTAAAAATATATACATACGGTACACGTAGTATGTCCGTTATTTTACAAGTTATAATGCAAAATGGACGACACACGTTCAATTAATCGAAACATACCGCGCAAAATAGCGCCATCTTGAAATTTTTAAAATGGCGCGACAAATCGCTCGCATGGCGTTATAAAAGCAATCTTAAGTGCTTACTGTGACAGGGTTATATCGCGGCTGTAGTTGTAAGGGGTGTAGGACCGTTGACAGTTTGGTATGTGAGAACGTCGCTCCGAAATAAAATGCAATAAAAGGCCGAGGTTGGCAGAAAATCTATAAGGAAATGATAAGTACAGTTCGCGCTGTTTATAATATATTTATTATATCAATTCATGTTGTTCAATTTAGTAATAACGTCAATGTTGTATAAACCACTTATAATTACTTTATTTGAAACTTAAACTAGCTTAACTAGTATGGGTTGTAGTAGCAAAAAAGTTTTAAAAAAATTTGTTTATCAAATCACTACGCTACACCTTTCACAGGATCACCCGATAGGGTATTCTGCGGATTGTCAAAGATTTCATGAAAATCTCCCCAATCATTTTGTGTATAGAAAACACACATTGTTTTTCATAAGTACATATATTTTTTATGTACATATATTGGTAAATATTATAAAATAATACGGTAATTGTGAGTTTGTTTATTTGTTACTTTGAGGACTTGAGGATTCTGTATAAAATATGGACCAACCGAAAAACTAATTTCTTAGAGTCAGTTTTCTAACCGGTGGAATATTATAATCATTACAGATCAAATGTTAATTAATAATTATAAGTATTGATATGTTAGAAGCTTATGGAATTTGCACTCAGAATGCCGAATACTTTGTTGACTAGCAAACAGCTGGCTGAATATGACAAGCGAGAATATCTTTGGGCCAACAATTGACGAGCTTATCAAAGTCGATATGGACATACATATTATATTATAGACGTTAGTAAACAAAAAAGACTAAGAGTAAACTTTTGTTAATTCATATTATTAATCTGTAAAAAATATTAAGCCGACTGTACCTAGGCGTCATGGGGTCGTCCAAATTCCAAGCCATATAATTCCGTGAAAACTGTCACTAGACAAAGTAACATAACATTGCAAGGATATGTCTGAAATGTTTTGTTTATAGCTAAATGTTGTTACCAACATGAAGAAACTAATGATATATGTTATTAGAATTATCCCTACTATAATGGGTTTATATAATATATAAATTACTATTATAATAGCCGATAGCAAAGATTAAAAAAAAAGGAATCGACTTCTAGAGCAATTTCGTTTACTTGGATGATATTTCGTATGGCTAGTAAGAGAATCGAAAACGTAACTCCTTAAATGGGGGAGCCATTCCTTTCCGTACGTCCCATTTCTTTTCATTTTCATGGGTATAGACGTATATAAGGGGGGGAGGGGGGAAGGTTGGCAATGACAATGTTTTATATAATTTATAAATAACTGAGATTAGCATTTAGAATCAAACCATCATACTGCGTAATGCCCTAATAAAAACGAGTTTATCTTTGTACATTTGGACTTAGAACCCCCTTTTGGAGCCTTCGGAGCTTTAGGTCGGAGCTCTCCTATGTGAAACCACCACTTAACATCATGTGACTCTCCTGCTCGTTTGCCAGCAAATTTTATTAAAAAAAATCGTTAGTCGCAAGTCGTTGACTTCCAAAACGACGGATTACTGGAGTCAACTGTACTTATTCTTATAATTGCTCACGACTATACTTCGGCGTCACGCGGTCGCGCACTTATTGAACGAGTTTCGGAGCGTTGCCAAACATTCGACTGAGATTGTAAGGAAGGAACAGAGCTGAATAGATTTCTGACTCGAATTTTAAATAGAGAATGTAAAAAATTCAGAAAGGGTGCCCTAGCAAGCGCCATTTTGAATTTATGACGTCATAACTCGCTATTTCCTTAATTGAAAGTTTCTGCCAAATATACAATAAAGACTGAATACAAGAGCAAGAATCATTATGTATTTTTAAATGGAACTAACTTTTACTTATAGCTTCGTTCGTTTTAATGTAGATTTAGTTTCGAAATAATACGCATATATGTAGGTGTGCATAAAATATAGTCTATGACCATTTAGAATAATGTAGCTTTCAAATGGTACCATCATTTTTAAATAGGTTTAGTGGTTCTGAGAAACAAAACTTTCTCGATCTATCTACGGGGAAAATAATAGTTGTCGTAAAAAAATATAAATGACTTCAAACTGAGCAGAAAAATTGCAGGCGATATGATTTTGACTATTGAAGAATCCTATTGCCCATCTTCGGAGTTCCTTGTCAGATCCTAACAATAAAACCTTTCGCTGTAGTTACCTCAGTTAATATAAAAACTTTTTATAAACTAGGTGCCTGCGTTTAACTTGCGTTTATGGTTGTTGCTTGACGCATATGAGTCCTAGTGTGATGTAATATAGTTTAATACCTTCAATTCGGAACAGTAGTTTTAGAGATCTCCCTACATAAATTTTAGCTCTTTATAATATTAGCTATATTAAATTTATATAGTTTTAATTCTGCACAATTTTATAAAATGAATATAAGAAAATGAGATTTTTTAAATATATCTATGTTTTTGATAAAAATATTTACAATTGTTGCAATTGTAAATATTTTTATTAAAAATAAGAATATAATATAGTCTTCACGACAGTACGAGCGCAACAAAACGCGGTATTTCTTCATAAGGATGCGTAGTGATGTGACGGAAAACATCGATTTTTGATATCTTTATTTTAATATTTTTAAATAAAATATATATATTTAAGTATAAAAATATATCTTATAAGAAAATAATAATATATTTGTATTACGAGATGATGTCGATTTTTCGACCAATAAACTGATTAAATATATACTTACACTGCACGTAAGCACTGCGCCGATTTATTAAAATTATAAATGATATAATTTGTATGTGTTCATAATATCGTAATAAGCATAATTCTATAAAAATTGTATGTTTGAATCTCTATAGCAGTTTTGGTCAAAAGAACCATAAAAATCTTTTACGATAATTGAGAAAAACATGAATATATAAAAGGATATTTTAAAGGGCCATTTTCGTACTATTATCTTAGGAGATTGTAGCTTTTTATGTAAGATATAAAATGGTCCTTATAGAATATTCCAGTATAGTATTATAGAGGATAATATATTTTCTTAGGATTTCGCAATTACTATGCATTAAAACTATGAAATCATCTTAAATAGCAATGAATTTTAACAAGCTAATTTTCTTCAAGAAGAGATAAAAACTACCAAAACTAGAAATAATGACAGAAACCATTTTGGTTCTATAAAATAAATTTCTATCTGTATTAAAACCCGCTTGTTTTAGTCGATAAGTTTCGATATAGACCACTTTGGGACTTACTGATTTACGTCATAGATCCTAGCTGAAGTCTTCTGACTACAGCTCGTACACGGGCTGGCCGGGGCAGTACCACACTCTTACAGAAAGTCGGCGTAAATTAACTACCATCCTTATCCCTTCTATTCTATTCCTCAGTATCTATTTCTCAGATGTAAGCCGGCAACGTATTTTTGGCTTTACTTGTGTCGATAAACAAGTAAATGAAATAACTTGATCTGATTGATTTTAATTTTTAAAATTTTCAAACTAAGTACTTCAATCTCGCGTCTCGCGTGTTACTTTATTCTTTTTAGCGTGTTTTAATAAAAGCTTATTTTTAAAAACTTTTTTTTTACATTAAATTAATTTTATATGAAGATTTTTTTCACACACAATTTTTACCATTTCCTTAGAATTTTTCAAACAGATTCTTTAATAAAAACATTACCTTGACTATTACGAACTCAAAAACATCATCGCAAATAGGTTTAGCCGTTCTGAAGGAGAAGTACTTTTGGCAATTGTTTATTTTACATAAATGATAACTTCAATAGAATTTCTTGATATCTTTTCTTGTTATAAATCAACTAGCTGCCCCTCGCGTTTTCACTCGCGCTTATGGTTACTATTCCTATGAGCCATAGTGTCACGTTATTGCGTCTATTATCCTATAATCATCCTCAATAAACGGGGTATCCAACGCAAAATTGTTTAAACTGGTCTATTTGTCTTTAAAAACAAACAATCAAAGATTTCCTATTTATAATATTAGAACAGATTATAAAAAAAGACATGACAGATTTATAAAGTGCTGATTAAGGTTTCTGAAATTATCGCTGTTAAATAAAGGTTTTTTGAAGCCAAAAATATTATAATTTTAAATGTTCAACTATGTTTTATTATTCTTTTTTCAATCGATACAAGTAAATGTGAATGTTATAATGCACATCACTAGTCTAACACAGGAATGAATCTCATAAATAAAATATAGGTCGTGACACCTGACTGTTCTCAGGTAGTGCATAGCGGACCAAATATACATCCAAGTTATTTTCAACTCTATCCTCTATAATATGACGTTGGGACGTTGGACCAAACGTTGGTAACAATGTTGGATTGTAATTTGCAAGCGTTGGTTCTATTGACGCTACAAACACTTATTAGGCGAAAATTACTTTTGTAAAATTTACCCTCGAGAACGATATAAAACAACTCTGTAAACTAGTAAAATAAATAAAATAAAATAAAAAAAACATTTTATTTCATAATAAACTAAAGGCTAACGTTTTATTAAACTTATTTGAACAAAAAACTAAGCGTAACTTATTAATTATTTATTTTTTACTTTGTTCTCTATTTAACATGTATATTTAGATTGTTTTAATGAAAAAAGTTTGAGGTTAATAAGTTAACGAAATGTAATTAAGTATATGTTGCTTAAGTATTATTATATTATATATTATCTGGTGCTCACGACTTCGTCTGCGATGTCTGTGATGCCTACGTCATAGTAGCTTTATGCATGCAAAGTCTCAGCCCGATCGGTTTAAAATTGACAAAGTTTCATACAATTTTCATCCCCTATTATATCCCCTTTGGGGTAGAATTAATCCAAATCCTTCCTTAGCGGATGCCTACGTCATAACATCTACCTGCATGCCAAATTTCAGCCCGATCCGTCTTGTGGTTTGAGCTGTGTTTTGATAGATCACTATGTCAGTCAGTCAGTCACCTTTAAGTTAAATATATTAAGATTTCTGTTTAGATAGGAACCCCTCTCAGGAGAAGGCCTCTTCCTCTTACGGTTCTGCGCTATTTGCCTCCATTGTGGTCCAGCTATTGTTCTAATATCGTCCTCCCAGCACGCATTGGGTCGTTTATGACGTTTGCATGGTGGTCCTGTTAACTAGTAACAAGTCGTAAGTAATTACGAACGCATTGAATGTCAATAATAAAGCACTGATAGCAAATAATTTCAGGTGCAAAGCAAGGACAACAACGTGTATAAATCTTTATGAAAGTCTGAAAGCAATATTAGTCGAAACGATACTTGTAAATAAATGATGTTACACCAAACATTGGTGATTGGTGACTGTGTTTAATTTGTAAACGTTCGCTATATTTAGGCCAATGTATATTTGGATGCTGATAAGCAATAATGTGTCAACCCACAAAATATCGAATTTGGAGATATTGATGTATTCTGATACTGCATCATGTATTTAACATTATTCAAGAAATTTTCAAGTCTTCTAAAGTAAATAAATACGGAAAATGTTATTTAATGATTGAAGTGTAGGCAATATTTTGCAATATAAAATAATCTCCTGTATTAGAAAAATTTATTATTTGATAAAACTTTTCATTATACCAATCTGCTTTTAAGTCACTATAGATTTCATCTAAATAGGCATGAAAAGATGGATTTATACGTCTTCAAACAAATTTGTGAAGAATTGGTTTGACATCTTTAGACGCCATTTTCTCAAAATGAAGTCCGTGTGGCTTGACACATTATTGCTTACCAGCGTTCATTTAAGATTCAATTAAAAAATATAAGGCTATTATGTCATTATGTAATACTAATCAGTGTCATTAAGTAATAATGTAGTACATCTTTTGTTTCCTGTGAGAAATGTACTAATTATTATAATTGAAGCCTCAAATTATACACGAGTGTTTATGATATGGTCTATATGTGTTATTAATCAATTTCTTTTGAAAAGTATCACAAACGTTACTAATACACGTAAAGATATAGCCGCGAATCGCGCATTGTCTTTAAAGGTTAAACTTCAGCTATGTGTAAATAGTTTTCGGACATTCTTTAATCAGAAGTTAGGAGAAAAGAGTTTAATGGCCTGTAAGGTCGTTTTTAGTTGGTCGCTGATAAGCAACAATGTGCCAACCCACAAAAAGAAATCGGAGATATTGATGTTAAAATTTCTTTCTTTAATGTTTCCAATAATGAAGTGTGCTCATTATTTAGCTATACGCAATAATATACTTCAAAAACTTACTATTAGATTAAACTTTTTTTTTATACCGATCTGCTTCTAATTCATTACACATTTTTTGAAAATAGAGAGAACATTGATATAAACTTCTTCTCTGGTGCTGCAAATGTCTACGGCTGTGTTTTAACATCACGTATTCTACCTGCTCGTTGACAGCTATTTATATATATATAAAAAAATTATCCTCCCGCACATGTCAGACGTAGTTTTCCGATGTGTTGATCTCAGAGAACCTAGATTCTTGTTATTCGTGGTGTCTCGCCGCTTGCCAATCTTTTTTAACAGACTTCCAAAAAGATAGAGGTTCTGTTCTGTTGAGATGTTCACTGATTACCTACTCGAAAATGGCGGGACCTAGGTCAGTTCTCTTTTTGTTCGAAAGGGTATATACTCTCTTGGTTCCATAGAATTTTCATCAAAATCGATTCGACCGGAATAAGTTTTTAATTCAAATTAAAAAAAGTCCCCGACTACGTTTGTGTGCTAGAGGAGATTACACCATAACACCATAGAGATAAGGCAAACGCTTCCATGTGCATTCCATTCAATAAATTTTATAATTTGTTATAAATGTTACGTTGTGGAAAAAAAATCAACAAAGGAAAAAAACGTTCCGCTGTCGCGTTTCTGTCGCGGTTTTTTATCGGATCCGAGGTTTAACTTTTCCGAAACCGTAGTAGATTCACTTCTTTGACGTTCAAAAAGAGAATGTAATATCCTAATTTTGAATAAAAATATTTTGATTTTGATTCGATTTTGATACGCCAATAAGTCTCAGTAAACTTGTACTTATCAAATGTAAGTGGAACTAAGTCTTTCACGCTAAAAGGGTATCTTAAACTTACTGATACGATCCGGATTTAAAGGGCCTGAACACGAAAGTATCGCGTGCTCGGAGATTTCCCGGCGAAGTTTCGTGACGGATTTATGTCCGTAGACCTTTTCGTATCACGAAAACATTCCCTTGTAAACAATATTTATTTTCTGTTCGAAATATTACGTTTGATGTGTTTAGTAAAGGGTTATTTGTTTGAATAAGTTAAAGATATGTGTTTATTTGTTAATTTTAATTTTTTAAATTGCCATTCGAAAGTATCTAGTTTTTATCTGCGTTTTTTTGGTTTTTGTGACATTATTTAACGTTTATTATTGCTACGCTTCTGTACATCGTGGCGTGAGGTTTTAACAGCCTATGAAATTCTTTTAAAAGTGGATTATGTAACGCAAAAAGTTAGTTTTGTTTTCTACGGTCTGGTAGCCCCGTGAAAGCTTTTTTTTTTTAAACTGGCAAACGAACAAGCAGTACACCCGATATTAAGTGATCATCGTCACCCATGTACATTTGCAGCACCAGAACAGACGAATGCGTTGCCAGATTACAAAGAAATAAAGGGTGTAAGGATATACGACGCGAGGAAAGGATTTGGAAAGGGGTTAGGCTTCTGGTTTTCTCATTCAGCTACATTGACTACCTCACGCCGATCTTCTGCGAATGTGTGGTTCAGTCCTTGTCGAGCCAGCCTTTATACGAGCTGTAGTCAATGGGCTACAACTAGCTCTGCCTCAGAAGCTATGTTCTACGTCAGTCAAAAAATTTGTTATTTTCAGTATTTTTTCCATATAATTTTAGGCAAGTTTTGTCGTATCAATAATTTCTATTGAATAAAACGCTGGGTTCTCATGGTATTCATCATATTTCATAAAAAAAAACTTTATTTTATTGAAATCAATATAATAATTTATTGTAATAATAAATGATATTTTATATTAATGATAATAAATATTATTATTTAAAATAATTTTGCTTATGATTATTTTTATATAATCGTTACCACTAACATTACTGCACTGATAGCAGGAGACCACTAAAAATCAAATGTAGAAACAATGATATTTCTATGTTTACTAAGTGAATATCCTTTTGGTGATTATATTCACACCTATTTTCGTTTTTTTACAAAAATGCTTCCTCTTTTACTTTAGTTGATTTCAAATTTTTTGTGCACCTTTTGATATAATTTGGTATGTTTCTGTCTTTTTTTTAATACTGTATTGTGTGTTACTAGTGTAAATTGTCTACCAATTAAAGTTTTTATTATTATTTGTTACGTTAATTCAATACAATATGTATATTGTTTGTTAGCCCAAAGAAACTCTGGTTGCTAGGCAACGTCAAATAAAGTAAAAGTGGTCAGCATACTAGGTGACTAAATCCGGAAGCATATGACACATCTATCTATACTTTATTTTTTATTTATTTATTTAGGCACACAAACAGATTACAATCAAAAGATATAATAAAATTGATACTCTTAATACAATTTTAGCTAGATTATATTCCTAAACATGTGTACACGGCAAGATCATTATATTAGTCTAGGTGCTATTTTTACAGAAATTAAAAAATAATTATAAACAATTACAATAAATTAAAACATAAATATAACAAATAATAAAAAATGAAAATGATGACATTTACATTAATAAAATAATTAAAACAATATTAAATAATTATTTATTACAGAAATATAAATTTAAATACATATATTTATTAAAATTAATGGAATAATGACAATTAAAAAAACACTTAAATAATATACATACATAATACAGATACAGAAACATATTTTCAAATAATAAATTTAACATGAAACAAAATCTTCTACCCATAAACACGAATTGTTTGACCCCTTTTGTTTAATTTTCATAATGCAAGGAATGTGGTATTTTTTAGATAAGCTGGACCCCGGTTCCAAACAATTAAATCCAACCGCTTATAGCTCTGACAACTCCGAGTACGGTTAGCAGAGACAGGGCCTGGATAAATTATTTAGTCTATTTTTGGTAGTTTTTTTTGTGTACGTATGCTTTCATTACAATTTTATTTATATTGTCCTTTTAATAAAATTAATAAATATTATTTGAAAAAATATTTAGCATACATAGGATTATAGTTAAGTATATCTTTTTCATAAATAAAGTTTTAATGATTATAAAATTCTGGTTACAACAATCAAGTACTTAATATTACAATCATAATTATTACAATGTGAAAAAAGTACTTAGGTTTTTTTTTTCAAAAATCTTAAGTAGAATTGTTATGTAAAAAAAAAACCGTCACTCATAACAAATGTACATATATTAATGATTTTATCATGGTTTCATAAATCTAAATATTAGTGAAAATTATATGTAATGTAACTAAGTTTTGACGTTTTTAAACTATTGAAGTCCAGTAAGCTATATGTAAAGAACGGATACATTTACAATATAAATAAATAAACACATCACACTCAGCGGTCATCATTAGGACCTCATGATCTTGAGTCGGGTATCCGGAAACACACAACACAAACACAAACACCCAGACCACGACTAACATTCGTATAGCCAAAACAAACGTTAGCCGTGAGCGGGGATCGAACCCACCACCATTAGCGCTGCAGTCAGTTGCAGTGATCACTACACCAACCTCTCTGTTAATTTAAATATGGGCACCTAAAATAAATATTAGACCTTATTACTATATTGCATTGGGTAGTATTGCAGAAACTTCTAAAAGAAATTACATCTTGTTTTATTGCCTCCACTATTGACACGATAGTTAGTGCATTTTTTGCCCTGAGAATCGAAATTGCGATTCAAAGAAGAAACGCTGCATTCCGCGAGGACATGAATTATACAGTAATTATTACGATTTGTAAATAGTTAAGTTTATCTTTTTGTTTATATTATATTGTAAATTTATTTTCAATAAATATTTATGGCATTATATTTTTCTGAAGTCGGTACATTGTGGGGAATTAATTTCGTATGTAAAAAGTAAAACGTCCAAGGATTAAGCGGCCGATTTAAGTAGGCGTCAAAAATGTACCTTCCGAAAAGATTTTAGGGACAGACTCAGTGACGGCGTAATTTTATTTGTAAATACTCATTTAATTATGTGGTATAATCATCTCAGAGATTTCTGTTTCAATCCCCAACTTTTTTTTCTTTTCAATGTTTTTTTTTTTGTATACAAATAAATAAAATTTAAGTGTGTGTTTGTAATTTCAAATTAACAGCGACTAACTAAACGTATATATGGTACATACTTACAGCAAACACACAATTTTTAAAATTTTTGTCTGTTTGCGCCGGCTAATGTCTGAAACTGGCTGGACCAATTTTGACGGGATTTGCTTCATTTAGATTTTTTTCCTTAACGCAGATTATACCGCGGGGCACAGCTATTAACGATCTAATTGCTCATTTCGAAGATTGTTTAACTGCAATAGACTTTCTTATTATTAATTAAAATAGTCAATAGTGAGAAGAGGGTTTTCGTTCTTTGTTAAGGTACCGTGCCAAATAATTGCGTACAAATTAGAAAACACTGTTTTTTCAGAATTAGTTTATTTCTAAACCAGCACTTTTATTTTACCATACAAATATCGACCACTTGACTATTTCTAAATAGAAATAATAATGGAATATGTTAATATAGTTAGTTTATTAAAATATTTGTTGCGTCAAAACTTCGTCAATCTTAATGGATTTTGTAAATTATAAAGGGTAACCTTTCAAATAAATAAACGATAGAGGAAGTTCCAATTTTTATCAAAATCGGCTTAGCAGTTTGATTTTTAAATCAAAATAACTGATATAAGTATGTATCCAAGTAAACTAAAGCGCATATTTTTCTTTCGAAGTTACATTGAGAGATATATATAACCTTTATTTAGATTCACATCACAAATTTACCCGACCCAAAAAAAAGAAGAAAAAACAGACAGAGACATTGAAAAAATAGTGAAAAAAAAAACTTATGAATAAAAACAAAAAATAAAACATTAACTTAACTTTGCAATATCAGTGTTTTTGGCATGTTTACATCTATATAAAATAATACAGATAATTGAATCTTGACGTTAAATATAAAGAATCATATTTATAAAACTGTACATGTATAATCCATAAAGTGGTGTGACATCCAAAATGGAAAAGCACTCACTTAATGGTAAGATACTTGTAACCCTAACACTAATTTGGAACGTTAATATGCAATACCATGTCAAGCCACACGGACTTCATTTTGAGAAAATGGCGTCTAAAGATGTCAGACTTATCCTTAACAAATTTGTTTGAAGACGATGATCATCTCTTTTCTATTTTGAAAAACCGTATAACGAATTAAAAGCAGATTTTTATACTAAAAACTTTTATCGAACAATAAGTTTTTCAAGTAGATTTGATTATTTTATATCGAAAAATATTGAGCTCACTCCAAACATTAAACTAAGAAACTTTTTTCCGTACTTATTTAGTTCAGATGACTTGAAATTTTTTTGAATAATGTTAAATACATGACGCATAAGAATACATCAATACCTCGAATTCGACTATTTGTGAGTTGACGCTTTATCGCTTACCAGCAGCCATTTGAAGTCGATTTATTTTTTCTTAATTTGCAATACTTTAAGACATGGCTAAATCCACTAAAATGTATATATTCGTTGCCTGACATTCAGACGTTTGGACACCACCATTGCCCTGTCAGTCGTGAAGCTTAAGATGTTCCTTCATACTGGCTTACTTACACTTCATGTTGGAGCTCTAATAAATTCGAAATACCTAAGTAAGTTTGCAGCGTCATAACAATATATAGGATGCTAGAAAAGCTGAGCAATCTGTAAGTAGGATAATAACTTACAAATACAGTTTACTTGTATATAAATAAATAGGTAAACT
Source organism: Hypolimnas misippus (assembly GCA_037950945.1). Classification (NCBI taxonomy): domain Eukaryota; kingdom Metazoa; phylum Arthropoda; class Insecta; order Lepidoptera; family Nymphalidae; genus Hypolimnas; species Hypolimnas misippus. Next base: position 1,218,190 of record JBBEEQ010000026.1, read on the forward strand.
TCTTTATTGCACACATTTTAAAGTTGACAGATAATAAAAAACAAAACAAGAGTTTCATGTTTCATTAAAGAAAGAATTCAATTGATTGAATTGATTGTTTCGTGTATCTACAACATTAGAAAGCAAAGGCGGTTATCGTTAACTAGTTGAGCCCCGTGGTTTCACTTGTGTTAATGTGAGGAAAAAATATATTTATAAAATTTTTACCTTCTCTACTTGAAATGGATATTGTTTACTATTTTATTGGTGTCAATTTTTTTCGCGTACCTTTTTTTTATTTATTAATTAAAATAAATATTTGTTATTAATAAAAGTTGCCTAAGTTACTTCTTATAACAAAAGCTATCGGTGAGTGAAAGTCCTGTCAAAATCGGTCAAGCCGGTGCAGAGATTAGCCGGAACAAACAGGTAAATAGACAAAAATTAAAAAAAAGCTGTTAATTTGAAATTATAAACAGACACTTCAATTTTATTCATCTGTATACTATATTTCATGTCAATAATATCACAGATCCTACAATGTACTAACGCTTAATGACGCGACTATCGTGTAAATCAAAATTCAAAATATTTTTATTCTAAATATGAATTTACATTCCTTTTTTGAACGGCAAGCAGATGAATCTACGACGATTGCGAAAAAGTTTAACATCAGACTTAAGAAGAAACCGCGAAAGAACCTCAGTAGAACTTTTTTAAGACGTCACTAAATATTATATTAATTAATTAGTATAAATATTTCTATCAGATCTACTGAATAATTTACAACCTTGGTTTTTGTATGAAATTTATTAAAATTAGATTTTTAATTTTGATTTCGTCCTAATATAACAAAATATTACTCGAACAACGGTTTTTTAATTTTTCTAATCTGTAACGAAAAACGAAATTACCTATAATGACTGTTATTATACAAAATAGTTTCCTGTCTCGTCCTTGATTTTATTAATAGTTAAAAATAAAAATCTGACCACGTAATAGTTTATAAGAAAAAATAAAAGAGGAGTAAAGTTTTTTATTTATTAAACTATTTTTATGTAGTTTAACTTCCTTTATTTTTGTGTCTTTAATTAAATTTTTTCAAACTTTTTTTCATATGACATTGTGTTCCATGGGGTATCGTGTGTGACGTTGGGCGCCCGTGACAATAAAACATTTTGAGAGTTTTCACTTGGCTTGACGATGAAGTTAGACGATGGACAGTAAAACTCTTCAACAGTTGAAAGTTTTGACAAGTTCACCAAACCCTTCGTTGTTGTTTGAGCTCATTTGATTAATTTTGATGTCTTTAATATATTTTGGGAGGCTTGTAAACATGTTTAAAATCAGAGACCAAAGAATCTCATGATTTACAAAAAAACCGTTCGGCTTGAAAGACTTTCTACCTGTTTTTATTTTCCGTTTTACTTGTGTTATTTGTAATAATTATGGTCATTACGATTTAGAACAAAGTCATACAATTTACGATATTTGGGACACTTTTATGTACTAACTTAAAGAAAAGGAACTATAAACTGTTAAAATAAATACTTATACTAACATAATTTTGTCTTAGATTTTCGCGATTATTACTCATTGAAATAAAACTATTTTTAACCGGATTTAAATCGCGTATATTAATTATTTTTATCATCCCGACGTTTCGAGCACTTTACACGTACGAACGTGTAATTAATATACGCGATTTAAATCCGTTGAAAATAGTTTTATTTCAATAATTTTGTTTATTAATTATTAATTTTATATTACTGTGGCCTGAAAATGTAAAAAAAAAACAAATAGTCTAAGAGCAGTTGTAAAAAGTAAAAACTTTCTATAAATTTTCTATCACGGAACCTTGAAAAATTTAAATAATAATTTATATATATAAAATGTATAATTTGTTTGGACTTTAATCCTTCATCCGCTTTATAGAGACGTTACTCGGACAGCTGTGGGGATTGACATATTTCTCACAGACCAAACGTCTGTTTCCATTGTAATAGGTATATCGCTTTTTTATCAGTTACATAACCGCATTGGACGTCGTGCCGTTACGACCGCGACGTCGTGAAATGTTATGGTGTCGTGATTTTTTACAATTGACGTCGTAGATTTTCACAACGCAACGTCGTTACGTTTTACGAGTTCATAACGTGCCATGATCCGATGTCGTTTGATTTTTTACAATGAAGGACTGCATGTCATTAATTTTTACAAACCGAAGAAGAACCCGAAACCCAAAGTGCATTGTGAGCTTAAAAAGGAAGGAGGATTGAAGGAGAACGGGAAGTAAGGAAAGGAACTGAAAATGGTGTTAGCCTACCGGCTCTCTTTCTCACTTTTTCAACCATCTTCAAAAAGGAGAACGTTCTTCTCAATTTCTAACGCATGTATATTTGTGTATTTATTTATTGTTACCTCAGATCTCCGTCATTTTTAATCGAATTTCCTGAATAATATTTTTTTACTCGGAAGGTTATAAAATACAATTTTAGAATTTTCATCAATTCGGATTCGTATTATGTCAACTAAGCAGACTAAATTGCATATTTTGTTTTCGAAGGCCTAATTATTAAGGATATAAATTTCGTATAAGAGGTTTATCTATATCTAAACTTCGTATAAACAATGTCAACAAACTCCGATATCTCATTATCCCAAAGCATTAAATACAAAAAGAGAATTGAACTGTAGTTATCGGATTATCAGCCGCCTGCGTTCACGTTATTGATATAATGTTAGCTTATTTTGTGTTTTCAAAGGTTGATGTTCTTGTGAAAATAGAATCATTGGAAGGTTAAGTGTGAAAGGTATTAAGGTGTATGATATTTTTTTTTATTTAGGGACTTGTCGTTTTGAATAGTGTAATCAAGTGACTTTAATAAAGGAGGAGGTTCTTAATTCGTTATGTATGTTTTTATTTGTTCTTTTTTTTTAATAATGTTTGTTACCTTCAGTCCTTGATCACTTCTTAACTTATTTTGAATTAATAGTTATTATTATTATATCGATATCGGTTATTCGGTTATTATCGTATTTCGGGTTTGAAGTCGACTCCTTCTTTTTAAGTTTATGAAGTATAAAAAACAAAGACGTTTGATTTTAAGTTTATTTTCTTCGTCCATCGCAATACCTAGGTTATAAGGCGAGAATTACATTTGTACTTTTTAAAGCGTGCGATATAAAAACTCTGTAACCTAGTACGTAGTAAGTAATTCAATTCAATTCTTTGTTTTGTACATATGTATATCCGCCAACCCGCAGTGGAGCAGCGTGGTGGATTAAGCTCTAAAATCTTCTCCTTAATAGGAGAGGAGGCCTTAGCCCAGCAGTGGGATATTTACAGGCTGTTACTTTACTTTGTTTTGTGGCTACGTCGTAAGTAGTTACGAGAGTTTTAACGTAAAAATAAGGCACTGACAGTAGGTTCTTTCAAGTGTACAGCAATGAGAAAGTCTAAGAGCAGCACTTATTAGTGTAATTCTCAATAATAATAGCGTAAAATAATTAATACACAATCGCGTCAAAGTTCTCCCAGTCAATTTAAGTTTGACAGTTGTAAGCCGGATTCCGGCCGACGTACGTGACTAACTTTTTTAATAACATGAAGATAAATTCACACGAGTTTATTGTAGGTTGGGGGGATATTTATAACTGAAGATACGTTACGTTAATACCATTTGACGTTAAAAATCTGTATCCATATTTAACTTTGACAAGCTTGTTAATTGTCTTGATAGTGCAAAGAAACTCTGGTTGCTAGACAACGTCTTCAAACAAAGTCAAAGTGAAGTAAAGCTCACGTCTCTCTACCCACTCTCTACCCGTGACCTCGAACTCTGTAAAGTGCACGAAAAAAAGTGCTCGAAACGTCGGGATGATCAAAATAATTAATATACGCGATTTAAATCCGTTTAAAATTGTTTTATTTCAATGAGTAATAATCGCGAAAATCTAAGAAAACGTTAAAGTCAAAGTGGTCGGCAAACTGGTTGACAAAATTTATAAGCGTATAATATATTCATGGACGTATGTAAGGAGTTGTTTTGCGGAATCGGATCCCCCCTCCCTCCTTAGTATACGACTTACTTATACTTGGTACATTGAACGAATGACAATGACAATGGTTTATATAATTTTTACATAGCCGAGGTTAGCATTTATAATCATACCATCTTAATGCGTAATGTTCCGTAAAAAAATAGTTTGTCTTTGTACATTTTGGACTTATAACCCCTCCCCTTCGGACCCTTCTCTTGGACGGTACCCTACCATATGATACCTATAGCTCTCGCGAAAATATTTATAAATAGATTTAGATTATTATTTATACATACATAAGAACCGTGACAGTCGAGTGGTTAGAACACGTCGATATCAATCGATGATTGCGGGGTTCAAACCCCGGCTAGCACCGCTGAGTTTTCAAGTGCTAAATTTGTATTTAATGATGAAGAAATGTTGTACGGAATCCTGCATATGCCGGGAGAAATTTTGACATATGTTTTTCCGCCAACTCACAGTGGATTAGCGTGGTGGATTTCTCCTTGATAGGAGATATATATTTATGTGCCGGTATTTTACATGCATAATACAGATACAGAAACATATTTTCAAATAATAAATTAAACACAAAACAAAATTTTCTACTCGAATTATTTAATTATTTTTCCCTTTTAACTCAGTCGATAACTAGTTGCTAAACAACATATTCAAACAAAGTCAAAATTGTCGGTAATCTTGGCGCCAAAATCCATGATCTTATAACATATCTTTAGTCATATAATATCTTTGCCAAACCTGGGAAACCATATGTATAATGACTTCAAAGCACTCACTTCACTTCGTCACGTTTAGGAGAATCCTCTTATGATTGTCAAACTTAAATTAACTGTGTAGAGGTTTCGTGTGCTTCAAGGAGTTTTGTGAAACATTCATTTATATTTAACTAACGTATGCTCGCGATTTCAGTCGCGTTCTCTTTTGAAAGTTTGTGTAGAAGTGGACTGTAGATGTACATATTTACATAACGGATTGTTCGTTGATAATGTGATATTCTTAGCAACATTTCAACTTCATTTAATCAGGTTAAACATGGTATGGTTTAAGACCAGCTCGAACTACGAAAACGTAAATAAATGAACTCATATTTGTGTGTATGATATTAGTTAGAAAAGGCTGACAAAATCGCGGGTACTTGCTATTCTGTATTAACACATTCACTGCCGCGACACGCCAGGGGTGTCCATTTACAATACATTGAACACGAATTAGCAGTGAATGTGTTAAAGGTCACTGTTAAAGACTGCTCTATCAATACAGCTAAACCCTAAACGGATTGCGCTGAAAGGCATATATTAAGACGTAGGCATCCGTTGAGAAAGGATTTTTTTTAAATTCACCCCTTTAAAACGGGGGAACACCGTTTCTTCATTGGGAGTGAATTTTGTATGTAGAAATCGAACTTATTGCGAACGAAGCTGCGCATAAAATCTATAAATATTAAAGTAATTTAAATAATAACTTAAAGATAGTTCAGTCAACATATGGACGCTGTTAAGCAATAATGTGTCAACCCACAAAAAGTCAAATTCGAAGGTATTGATGTATTCTAATAATTTGTTACATGTTTCATATTATTTAAAAAAATCAAGTAATTTAAACGAAATAAGTACGGAAAAAGTGTCTTAATTTAATAATTACACTATCTAGGTGTGTGACATTTTGAGATCAAATGAATGAATCTACTAATAATATCATATCTGAAAAAATCCAGTATTATTAGTATATAAAACTTTTTATTATACTAATCTACAATTAATTCAATGTACCTTTTATTAAAATAGTAAAGAATAATGGATATATACATCTTTAAACCAATTTATTAAGTAAGTTAGACGCCATTTTCTCAAAATGGCGTCCATGAGGCTTGAAACAGTGTTGCATATCAGCGTCCATATATGTACTACAATAAAAATCATATTGCAACAAATCATTTAAGAAAATAACCCGAAAACCATGTCACAACCGATAAATATCGTTTTATCTGGGTCGCTCGTAATGGCCGCCCGACGGCAATCTTCAACTTATAATGATAGGGCAAAGTTTGTATTTGTCATTCGTGGAAAATCGAAAATATCAACCGATATGTACTTATTTATATAATGAGAGTGTAACTGGGTCGTTGTGTTTTACTATTTTCTTGTACAAAGTTAAGGAAGTACATGTCGGTAATATTGGAGACTCCAAAACGTGATATTCGGGATCCATAATAAAACACACAAATTTGATTAATCACTGTATATTTCAACCAAACACTACACAACACTGTACAATATGGAAACACACTACACGATATCAATACACCTTACAGTATCAAACACGCAACCACTGGTTAAACATTACGCAGAACTAACTTAACAACAATTGTTACATCGCTTTTAAAACAAACAAAAAGAGGGTAGCTAAAAAAATAGTTTGATAAACTTAATTAAACACCTGTCGAAATAAAAACAAATATGGCGCCCACATACATTTTTTTTTATAGATAAATAAACGCATCACACTCAACGGCCCCCATTAAGATCGCGTGACCTTGTGTCGGGGGTCCGGAAACACTCACAACACTAACACAAACACCCAGACCACGAAAAACATCCATATGACCGATACAGACGTTTGCCGTGAGCGGGGATCGAACCCGCGACCGTTAGCGCTTGAGTCAGTTGCAGTGACCACTGCGCCAACGTGTCTGTCTTAATAATAAGTTTTCAAATATATGAGATTATTGTATACATTTTAAAATATCAAACGCACTTGAAATTCGAAATATCGAATTAATCCCTTTATTATACTAATTTAGTTTAGATGACTTAATTTTTAAAACAAATGTTAAATAGATAACGAATTATCAAAATACATCAAATACCGAATTTTTGTGGGTTGACACATTATTGCCTATCAGCATCCGTATAACCGAACGTAATATTTAAGCCAAAACAATTAAAGACAACTTTGTGGTAAGTTCGGCTTTTGAATATGTATCATCCTGTGTCAGTGTAATTTGTTATTTCATTGATCGAGGGTCGAACACCGTTGTTTGTAATTATTTAGAAAACTGTATAACTTTCGTTGTTAACTTACTTGTAATTGGTATCCCACTACCCATTTACTAAGTAATTATAGTTTTATAAACCGACTTCGAAAATTGATGCTCTTCAATTCGTAGTGTGTTTTTGTGGTTAAAGAACTATTTCTCATAAATAGCATACAATGTTCACTTAAATGAGATGTATTATTTAATTTAATTTAATTAATAATTTAGTATAGTAGTAACGACTTATACAATTCAAGAGTAGTTAATCTAAGTGCTTTTTACAATAAGTTAAAAATTTCTTCCTAAAAATCGTAAAGGTGTTTTCATTAAGAATTTCATTAGGTAAGCTATTAAATAGTTTCGCTCCCTCAAACTGTATAGTTTTAATTCCATATTTGATCATGGTCTTGGGTAATTCAAGTTTGTGTTTATTTCTCGTGTTATGTTTATATGTTTTAGTTTTAAGAAAGTTTTTAATGTTTGATACCTCAGAATTCCGTGACTTGTAAATCAATTTTAAATTCCAGTTTCATTTAATCGGTTCAGTACTTAGGATATCAAACAAGTACAACTTATTTTGCCTTTGTAGTCTTTTAAGGAGTTTTTAAGTCATAGACGTCATGGCGCCTATAACACTATTTTCAGGAAGGGTAAATTACCATTTTCGATTTATTCTATAGATATTGATGCCAGGCAATATTTCATGAAAGTTCTTGTAATAATATTTACTTATTTATTTGAAGGTTCGTCAAGTTAGAAATCAAAAAAGTTAACGCTTACATTTAAACAAACAAACAACATACACACAACACATGCAAACAAAAGTGAGAGAGGAAGATAAAATGGTAAACTGTATACAAAAAAAGTTATTATAATAAAAAAATTGATATTACAGCTTAATATAAAATAATAGTAATGAAAAAGAAATAACTATTACTAAAAAAAAATAATATTGTCGTAACGATGATTTTTTTTTACATACCAGAAGATATAAGAAGGATTTTGCATCCCCTCCCGGTGCTTATGATGGCACCTAAATATTTTTGGTTGCGGCTCCTGTATTAAAATTGGTTTGTCTGTATTAAAATATCTTGGCGCAGTGGTCACTGCAACTGATTGACGCATTAAAAGTCGCAGGATCGATCCCCGCTCACGGCAAACGTCTATATTGGCCATACGGATGTTTGTCGTGGTCTGGGTGTTTGTGTTAGTGTTGTGAGTTTCTGGACCCCCAACACCAAGTCACGAGATCTTAATTTCGTTGAGTGCGATTGGTTTATTTATTTATTATAAAGTATATAATATTATAGAGACCTATGAAACATGAAAGTTGGAAGTAATAATATAAACCTGATTAATATATGGGTGCTGCGGTGGAGGTACCGCTTTTATGCGTAAACACCCTAATCGCCGTAAACCAAAGAGAACATTATCCTTTAATTAATTCCGATTCACATATAAATGAGATGCATTTTTATCTATGAACGCGGCTGAATGACGTCGAACCACTAAATTTGTAGGTCCCAGCCGTAAAACGCAGCAGAATGTAAATATTTAAATTTTTCAAGTAAAATTTTACTTAAGTGACCGCGCTGCTCAAAGCGTTTTGTACGGTGCGGTACATTTTATAGGATTAAGCGGAAATGGAAATGGTGGTGTGAGAAAAGCGTATATCCTAGCCTATGATATGGACGCTGATAAGCAATACTTTGACAAGCCACACGGACTTCATTTTTTAGAAAATGGCGTCTAAAGATGTCAAACCTATTCTAATAAAGTTTGAAGACGTATAAGTTCATCTTTTCTTTTCTATTTTGATAAAAATTATAATGATATAAATGCAGATAGGTATAATAGAAGGTTTATTGAACAATAAGTTTTTCTTATACATGAGATTATTGCATAATCCAAAATATGAAACACATTACAATATTCTTAACATTAAATGAAGAACATTTTTTTTGTACTTATTTAGTTCAGATGACTTGAAGATTTTTTGAATAATGCTAATTATGTGATAAAGTATCAGAATACATCAATAACTCTAAATTTGACTTTTTGTGGGACACATTATTGCTTATAAGCGTCTATATAGCTCCTAAAACTGCTTGACTAATTTTACAGACGCGTTGGCGGAATGGTCACTGCCATGGACTAAAGCGCTAATGGTCGCGGGTTCGATCCCCGCTTACGACAAACGTGTGTATTGGCCATGCAGATGTTTGCCGTGTTCTGGGTGTTTGTGTTAGTGTTGTGTGTGATTCCGGACCCCCGACACAAGGTCATAAGATCTTAATGGGGGCCGTTGAGTGTGATGCGTTATTATTATTACAACAAAGAAAATAACACAGGGAAATCTTCCAAAAAATAACGCATTATTATAGTATAATTGTTTCTTTGTTAAAAGGATTAAAGTTTAGACACATTTTGTAATAGAACCTCCTATCATTCTTCTGCAGAAGGATTTAAAAAAAAATAATAATAGATCTAGTCTAGTCTAAGTGATGCTATCTACACGCTTCTAAGTAAACAGATTTAGGTGTTTTAATCATACATGGGATTTCAGATTTTACTAGCATACGCAATTTGACGTTAAAAAAAATAATTTCTTTGAGTAATAAAATTGCTTACAAACTCTCATGAGGGAACATGTAACTGGAATTTTTGATAATTTGCATTTTTGAGCTTTGTAAATATTTAGCTGTAGCATTGATATATAAAATAAATAAAAGGAGCCCCAATAAAGACCCCCGCGAAACACCAGATGTGCGAAGTAAACCAACGACATAAATCCCCATGGATTCCAGTTGATTCAAATTTTTGAAGTAAAATATTGTAATGAATATTTGTAATTTTGTAACAAATTAAATAAAAGTACTTCTTTAAAAATGAAGCCAGTTTTATACTATCTATACTAATATTATAAAGTTGAAGAGTTTGTTTGTTTGAATGCGCTCATCACAGGAACTACTACTTCGAATTGAAAAATTCTTTTGTATTAGATAGTTTATTTATTGGGGCGACTATAAGCTATATTAGATCACGCTACGACTCATAGGAGCGAAGCAGTAACCATAAACGCGAGTGAAACCGTAATGGACAGCTAGTCTTTTATAAAAGTTTTAATCTCTTGTCCCTTACACCACACAGTCTAAGGTGAGCCGAGTGATCGTTGCGTCCTGTCCGTTCATATAAGTAAAAAAAATCCGATCCAATTTCATTACCGGACTATTTTACGACCTGTGTCCTTTCGGTTATACAGCGTGTCTTCAAATATTACCTTTATACTAAAAGTAAACATTGAGAAACTAAAGTAGAATAATAATAGATTGCGCTATTAAGTACAATATTTAGGTGATTTATATATTCCTAATTTTTAAGAATTTTATATATTTATAGTATTTAGGTAATTATAGTGATTACAGGGATATGCTATTAGCGCTCTGAACGCTGCTGTTTCTGAACGCGGACGTGATTTGTGCAGTAATTATTAGAGAAAATAATAATTTATATTCTTAATTTTTCTTATTAAGCAAACACAAAATGGTAATTTTTATATCTAATAAATGTATTACCATTTAATACCAATATAATTATACAAAATAAATGTAAATAAAAATGAAAGAGAATATTAAAACTCGTACCTATCTAAATATTTGTTAAAATTTTAATAAAAAGAAATAGTAAAACGCTTGTGATTCCACAGTTTATAGAGGTATTTTCATTTGATGAATTCTCGAAGTTTTCTCGAGTTGAAAATAAATAATGTCAATCATAATGATAAAATTCCCGACCAAGGTTAAATAACTTTTCGGAATTTTGTAATAGCTTTAATAAACAATGGCTTGGATGATTTCAATTTACTTATTTAGTTTAAAGCGCTAGCGATGTCCGAAATACAATTAAAATACCTAAGAATAACGCTTTCGACCCGAATTCAGAAAAGGAGCAGACATCTCAATTTGTAGCTTTTTTTTTCAAATGATTGTTAGCTGAGAACTCTGTCATTTTTAATCGATTTTGGAAATTCTTTTTTTATAAGGAAGTGAAAACTTAATGCGCATCTTCTGCTCTTTCAAGCTCGAATGGTTATATACATATATGGTAGTATTATGGTATATGTTTCATAAAGATTAAAGTTTTTTTTTTCACGTAATACTTATTTGCGTACAAATCTAAATTCTATTTTTTTAGTTGTCTTATTTGGTAAATACCCGAAACAAAAATCACGAATTTTCGAACATTGTTTTCCACAAAAAAATGATTCTATCAATCCATCGATAAATATCATTTCTAACTTTTGTGTATGGCTAGAAGTAGGCCATATTTGTCTGCGAAATAAGACCAGTAAAGAGAAATAGACTATACATCATACATTTATTGGTAAAATTATAATAAATTATTAATTATATTTTAGATACAAAGAAAATCAACACCCTGTACACGTAACCTCGATTATACGCAAGAGTTGTTAAAGTTTATAGTATCATCATGAATTCATGATACAGTATCAATGCTTGCATTAAGTTGTATGCGCCTTACAATGAAACTTTATGTCAAAGTCCATAAACAAAACTAGTACAAGGGAAGTTCTATGAATTATTATTAAATAAAGAATACGATTTTCTTAAATATTAACACGAAATAACAAAATAGATAATTTATAATACGGTATTAAAAATTTCATCTTTATTAAGAGCCTGTAAACTCATAGGTAACAAGAAATTGTGCATATTTTTTTTTAAATAACTGTCAAACGAGCAGGTGGGACACTAGATTTTAAATAATCACCGCTGTGCATGAAAATTTGTAGCACACGAGGAGCCACAAATGCGATGCTAGCTTAAAAAGGAAGAAAGGAAAGGAATGGGGACGGATAGGATTCCGGCTCACTCACTCACCGAATGAAACGCTAGCTGAGTTTATGATATTATCGTATGTTACTCATATTTTTATATAACGGGTTTTATCGCGATAGCTAATCTAGTTTTCTACTTCGCAAAGTCAATGTAGATAACATTCTTGGGGCAAGGTATACGTTTTTATAGTAAAATTCTGCAGAAAGTGTTACAGTTTACAAAAGTATATAGGGTATTTCATATATTTGTAACTCTCAAATATATGTACTGTAAAACATCTTAAAAAAGTAACTATCGAGTTTCTTGCCGGTTCTTCTCGGTAGAATCTGCATTCAGAATCGGTGGTAAATTCATCAATTTAATTTTTTTTTGTGTTGACGATTGTAAATAATTGAAAAGTGCTTGTAAAACCTTACTTAAATAATGCTAAGTATATTTTGATTTTGATTTAATAATACCTCTTTATATCCCAAAGTTTTGACGAAGTTGCATCCGTCGAGCCAACCCATAGACGAGCTGTATTGTGTTTGCTTTTAGTTAAATAATATTTATTTTAATTATTAAATGAAAAAAGGGTTACGGGAAAACAAAATTGAAATCAATGAAATAGTGAACGATATCCGATTCAAGTAGGAAATGTAACGATTATATAAATATAATTTTTCCGCAAATTAACGAGCGTAAAACCGCGGGGCACGGCTAGTATTATCAAAAATTTATCTCAAGAACCTAAATATTATTCAAGCAACGTCAGCCACTATTTCCTGGCTCTTTATTACGACCAATAACGCCTCACGGTCACATGCGACTCGAATATTGTGTCCATGCAGTTCCACGTGCAAGGCTGCTTATAAAACTTACCGCAACGACACGTGGTAGGAATAACTCTTTTTTTGCATTAAAGTTAGCTAATATTTTATATAATAAATAGCTGGCAGATGAGTATACAAAGGTTAAGTGATCACCACCGCACATGTCAATTTGCAGCACCAGAGGAGTTCAAACGCGTTGTTAGCTTAAAAAGGATATTGGGTTGAAGGAGAATGGGATGTAAGGTAAGGGGGGAGTTAGACCTCTAGCTCTACCTCAGTAACATTAACTAACATTGTATAATTAGCTACCGGCCCGTCTTCGGATGAGTGAGCTGATTAAGAATTAATTTATAATGAGATTTTATAATCGAAATTGTACAGATTTCAGTACGAATTTTCAAACTCTCTTGAATGCAAAAGCTTGTACGAATAATTAAAAACAACATAACATAATTAGTTCATCTAAAATCTAAAATCTTGCCGTACTGAAGTGATGCGCTATATTCGGTATTGGATTTTTTTTAATATTACATTTTAGACTAGCTAGTCGCGGCTTCGCTCGAATTAATACAAATATTGTTATAGAACTATAAGTATATATGTATACATGAAATATAACCTAATACAGTCTAGAATAATGTATCTTTGAAATGGTACCATAGTTTTTAAGATAGAGTCAGTGGTTCCGGAGTTTATTTCGTACGTATAAAAATTTGCTCTATCTATTAAAGAATTTCTATGATATAATTGGATGCTGATAAGCAATAATGTATTAACCCACAAGAATTCGAATTCGGATACATTGATGTGTTCTGATTATGCGCCATGTGTTAAACGTTATTCCAAAATTGATCGATTCATCTAAGCTAAGTAAATACGGAAAAAAGTTTCTTATTATATTGAAGTGTGCTCAATATTTTGCAATATATAATAATTTAATATATTTGAAAAACTTATTATTATATTTAATCTGCAATTTCTTACAATTATATCAGAAGAGAAAACAGAAAAAGGATTTACTATACGTCTTCAAACAAATTTACTAAGAATGCTTTGACATCATTAGACGCCATTTTCTCAAAATAAAGTGTGGTTTGACATAGTATTGCTTATCAGTGTTCAATTAAGCCTTCCTTCTATAAGAGAGTTTTTATGAAAAAAGATTGCATGCCAATAAATAAGCCTGATTAATTGTAGGGAAAATGTAGAGAACAATAAGGAATTGTAATCACTCTTACATGAAATCGTTATGAAATTTTATTGTTCACGAGATGATTTGCAGGAATTAATAACAACAGTATTTCCACTCAGATAATTTATTATAAGTATATATATACCCAACTGAGATCTGGAAGGGGAGTAATGTTATCAGCGCAATTCTATGTATATATGGATGCTGATATGCAATAATGTGTCAACCCACAAAATTTTTAAATTCGGAGATTTTAATGTATTTTAAAACTGCATCACCTATTTAACATTATTAAAAAAAATTAAGTCATATAAAAATAATGTTTCTTAAATTAATGTTTCGAATTTCTAAAGTGTTCCATATTTTGCTATTTATGCAAAAACCTTAAATATTTGAAAATTTTTTAATTAGATAACACATTTATTCATTTATTTATTTAAAGGTACATTAACATCACACATATTAAACACTTATAGATAAAAAAGAAACTAAAAACAATGTTTTGAAGCCGATATTGATTGTGATTGACAAACACGTCGGCGCAGTGCTCACTGCAACTGACTCAAGCGCTAACGGTCGCGGTGTCGATCCCCGCTCATGGCAAACGTCTGTATTGGCCATACGGCTGTTTGTCGTGGTCTGGGTGTTTGTGTTAGTGTTGTGAGTGTTTCCGGACCCCCGACACAAGGTCACGCGATCCTAATGGGGGCCGTTGAGTGTGATGCGTTTATTTATTTATTTAAAATATGAGTGACAATTATAGATATGTATACACAACGTTTATAGTAAAACTTACTGTCTACGTGTTCATTAAAGTAACAGTTGAGTATCTAAATTACTAGGAACTTAACAGACACAAATTATACAATACAAAATGACACACTGAATATATCAATCTGCTTTTAAATAATTATACTTTTTATCAAAATATAAAAGTAAACATAGATATATACTTGTTTTAACAAATTTATTAAGAATAGGATTGACATCTTTAGACGCAATTTTCTCAAAATGAAGTCCGTGTGGCTTGACACAGTATTGCTTATCAGCGTCCATATATGATTACAAATATTCATAAAGGCTTATTAGAAGGCAGAGAATAACATTCATAAGTTTTACTCTCGTAATTGATAGAAAATAACTCTGTAACAGTTACCAAGGTAACCTTGCGATACTTGTGTCTATCATAAATAAAGGCACTCACAGTAAATTCTTTCAGGTGTAAAGCAATGAGAAATAACTTATGTAAATCTTTATGAAAGTCTGAGAACAAAGTTACACTACGCTTAATTACAATGCAATATCACATGATTACAAGGAAAAAATATCGAGGTAGTAGAGTAGAGTTCTCAGAAGAAATTCTGAGAAATGTTTATCCTTGGAACCGCAATGGTCTCGTACGCAGCTAAGTAAGCTTTGTATCCTTCCAAGAACCTGAAGCGACCTTTTCGTACACGTGGAAAATTATATAAACAAATTAACTTTTGCTCGCGACTTAGCTCAAGTTTATGCAGATTGTTTATGCTTGATTACGTTTTATTATCTATAAGTGATTTTTTTTGCGAACTTTTTTTCTGAATAAAATTTACTCTGGGGCAGAGATTCGACTGGGGCAGTACCTTACTCTCTCAGAAGATCGACGTGAAGTAACTAATACAGCTGCATTTCATACGATGAATGAGAGAGTCTAACTCTCTCTCCCATTTCTTTCTTTCCTTCCTATACCTTCATCCCTTAGTCCTTTTAAGATGGCAACGCATGTATCTCCTCTGGTACTGTAAATATCAATGGCGATCATTTAACATCAGGTGGCACACCTGCTTGACAGTTGTTTATATGTAAAAAAAATATAGATTCATTGAGTAGTTGATACGAGTAACCATAAAGAAATAATTAAGAAGCACACAGATAATATTAGTCAGAATAGTCATAAGAAATTATAGACCTTTGATTTTCGTATTGTCTCTAAACCTTCCAGGAAGGAATAGCTGTTATGAATAGAATTGATATCTTAATAAATGATGGAGTAGTGAAATGGTTCTATGTATTTTCTATATCGATGAAAAGCTTGTTCTTGTAAGTATCAAATATATCTTCAAACGACTTTCAAACAGTAACAAAACTTCTCAATTCGTAGAGTATTCATAATCTTTCTATTTTTTAATGTTTGTTACCTCATAACTCCGTCAGATTTCAAAAAAAATCTTTATTTAGGGTAGGTTTCTAAATTGGTATTATAGAATTTCTGGGTTGGCTAGTAGAAAATGCTGTAATAGCGTTAAGTCCACCTTTTTTAGATTGTTCTTTTTGTGCAATAAAGTAAAATATGTAAAAAAGAAATTGAAATTAGTAATTTGTTTATAAAATCGAAATCACGGGTATAAGTGTATCGTCCGCGTAAACGTAAATTCGTATTTTGCTCTTGAAGTGAGTTTTATACCCGATTGCGCAACACAAAGTATATGTACATACATATGTATATACATATATATGGGGGCTTGTACATTTGTGGCATTATTCGGACAAAACGTGTGGGCTGATTTTAATAAATGACAAGTCGATTGTTATAGAAAGCATAAATTTTAATAAAATTCAAAATGGCCGAATTTGGAGGTTATAATGGGAAAAATAAAAAAATTAAAATCGACGAATTATTTTAAATGATGTATGTTAGTATAGTAGTAGGTATTAAAAAATTATTTTTAGGTTTCTAGTAGCGTTTTTCAATCAAAATTACCGATTAGAATCTATAACAATTTAAATTTTATTAGTAACGATTTTCACTTATGGGCTTTTAGTCAGAACTGATCTTGTTACGGTACTGATGACAGCAGGTGGTCCTGCTACGCAATCGGGTTTTTATTTTTATAAATTAATTACTCGTTTAAAAGCTTTGTTATATAGAATATAAATTCCCTAATCGGATTAGTAGATTCAGATTACCCTTTATATAAAATCTTACAAGCAAATTTTACCTCTATCTGATATTAGTATAGATATAGATAAAAATGATCCGAACTAGAAATACAATTTTACAGCTGTTTAGCATTAACCTAAACAAAAAAACGAAGTTAGTATTTAGTTCGAAGTACGTTAAAACCCACCGCACATAGTTGCAATACGACTGCAGACCGCAGCGCTGCGCGCTGTGGCAACTGTCAAACCGAGCGAACTGGATTCATAGTTAATTGTTTGTGGATTAATAATTGCGTGCTATATTAGTTTTGTATGCGGTTTTTGCTTAGACCATTAAACATTTGAACGCGTAACGCACACAATTCTACGTCTATTCTAATTCTATTTTCAGTCAATTTAATTATATATAATTAAATTGACTGAAAATTTCGTTCGTAGAATGGTAGATTCATTTTCTTGACGTTCAAAAAGAGTGGGTTCCTATTTTGAATAAAAATATTTTGACTTTGATTTTGATAAAATGTAGCTTCTTCAAACAAACGCCCCTTTTTATGCATAGGGGGTTAAAATCACGGCTATATAATTTATAATTAACAAAAAATCCCTAGCTCCCAGAATAATGTAAATGTAAAAGATTTCCACATTTCGTCTAAAAACCGTGCCGGATCCTGCGGGAACCGGATATCTCAATGCTATCCTCCCTATTATACATTTCCCTTCTAGAATATTCTATTCCGGATGACCTGATGTTTGAATAGTAAGATTTACTGACATTCGCCTGGAATGAAATTAATTTCTCTATTTGATTTGGACGGAGCTCGGTTAGCACGAAATACTAAGAGCAGGGGTCATCAAATAGCGGACCGCGGTCCGAAATCGGTTTGCAAATATTTTTTATGTACTTTAAATAAGCACAGAAGGCAATGTAACAGAAAAATATTCTGCCTAGATTCTATTAAATACTAACTGTTCCTCGCGATTTCTTGTCTTTTTCTAGAGTCGTAGCGTGATGTAATATATCCTATAACATTCCTCAATAAACAGGCTATCTAACACTTAAAGGATTTTTCAAATCGGATCAATAGTTTCAGAGATTACCCTTTACATACAAACTTACAAAAAAATCTTAATAATATTAGTAGTCTTAGATCACCTTGTATCACTTCATCTACAAACTTCAACAACGTTTACATATTTATTATCGTGTATTAATTGATTTTAACAAAGTAAATATACGTGATAATGTAAAGGTGTCCAAGGGGCAGGGAGAAGGGGTAGGAGAATGAGACGATCGTAATATTTTAAAAACCGGACCCTGAATGAAAATAATTGGTGACCCCTGACCTAGAACTACTCAGCTTATAATTTGAGTTTGTATAAGAAATAGATGTATTAAATGTGGTTAAAATGTGATACTATTTAATAATAGTTACCCGAATGCTTGCAAACGAAAATTGGGGTAACTTTTACTGGTAACTATTTAACTGGTATCATGTGTGTATAAGTTTATATTTTATGTACTTATTATATTTCAAACTTTCGCGATGAATAATATATCATATTTAATATAACAGGTCTTATCGCGGTACTACGGTTACTACTGGTAGTAATACCTTTTTTATTGCCCGACGTTTTGACGAAGTTGCATCCGTCGTGGTCACGAGCTGACTGACGAGTTCAGCTCGTGACATGACATTATATATGAATAGTATTTATTTATTTATTTATAAAATATTAAAATTTTTAATGCCTTTTTTTATTATTTTTATATTTTTTTTTTGTTACCGTTTTTAGTATATACACCCTATACCCATTAATCACTGGTCATGATTCCCTTCGCAACATGGTTGCCTGGTAGAGCTGCTTAGTGATAAGGCCGCCAATTGTACACCTAATACTGTATAATATTATATTATATATTTTAAACTTTCGCGATTTATACCATCATATTTAATGTCGCCTCTCTTGAAGAAAACTCGCGCACTCGTCGCCGGAGGGCGCGCGGTACACCAGTCAGCTCGTGACCACGGCGAATGTAACTTCGTCGACACGTCGGGCAATAAAAAAGGTATTACTTCTATTAGTTATCGCGATAAGACCCGTTATATTAAATATGAATAATATTATATTATTGTTTGCATCCTTGGTGTACAATAAAGTATACTTTATTTCTAATTTTTATAATTGCTTGAGTGTAATAATCCGATATATATATCATAATATAATATTGAATTTTTAATTGACTAAAAAAATGAGGTTTTCTGATTTTTTTTATTTATGCTTTTTTACATTATCACTTTTGTTATATATTGTGTCTTTGTGGTGTACAATAAAGTATATTATTATTATTATGTTTCCTGAATACTAGGTATCGGCTTGATTGATTTGATTAATTATTTTCTTTGTTAGGATCTACTCTTCGAGTCTTATAGAATTCTCACCAAAAAACGAAATTGCATACTTTGGTTATCCTTAAAATCGGTTCCTTTACACAGCAGTTCCACGTGCAAGGCTGCTTATAAAACTTACCGCAACGACACGTGGTAGGAATAACTCTTTTTTTGCATTATAAGCTAGCTAATATTGTTATATAATAAATAGCTGGCAGACGAGTATACAAAGGTTAAGTGATCAACACCGCACATGAGAATTTGCAGCACCAAAGGAGTTCAAACGCGTTGTTAGCTTAAAAAGGATATTGGGTTAAAGGAGAATGGGATATAAGGTAAGGGGGAGTTAGACCTCTAGCTCTACCTCAGTAACATTAACTAACATTATATAATTAGCTACCGGCCCCCGCTTCGGATGAGTGAGCTGATTAAGAATTAATTTATAATGAGATTTTATAATCGAAATTGTACAGATTTCAGTACGATTTTTCAAACTCTTTTGAATGCAAAACCTTGTACGAACAATTAAAAACAACATAACATAATTAGTTCATCTAAAATCTAAAATCTTGCCGTACTGAAGTGATGCGCTATATTCGGTATTGGATTTTTTTAATATTACATTTTAGACTAGCTAGTCGCGGCTTCGCTCGAATTCATACAAATAAAGTTATAGAACTATACGTATATATGTGTACATGAAATATAACCTAATACAGTCTAGAATAATGTATCTTTGAAATGGTACCATAATTTTTAAGATAGAGTCAGTGGTTCCGGAGTTTATTTCGTACGTATAAAAATTTGCTCTATCTATTAAAGAATTTCTATGATATAATTGGATGCTGATAAGCAATAATGTATTAACCCACAAGAATTCGAATTCGGATACATTGATGTGTTCTGATTATGCGTCATGTATTAAACGTTATTCCAAAATTGATCGATTCATCTAAGCTAAATAAATACGGAAAAAAGTTTCTTATTATATTGAAGTGTGCTCAATATTTTGCAATATATAATAATTTAATATATTTGAAAAACTTATTTATTTTCTTTTATTGTATCTTTTTCCTTATTTTATACATTTTTAAATACATTTTGTATACATAATAGAAAAAATATTTAAAAATCCGTATTGAAAAACTTATTATTATATTTAATCTGCAATTTCTTACAATTTTATCAGAAGAGAAAACAGAAAAAGGATTTACTATACGTCTTCAAACAAATGTATTAAGAATGCTTTGACAATTGGAAATTGAGATTAAAACAACTAAATGGATTAATAAACTTGATTTTATATTATCCAAAAAAATACTTTAGTGCAAGGTAATACGTCCGTAAACTAACACAGTGAAATCCCAAGTAAAAGTAAGATGGCGGTGGCATGTTATTTTATACAATATTTCAAATCAAAATACCCTCTCAATTATATTTATTATTATATTAAGATTAATTTTTGCATTATTATTATTATTAATTTGTTATATAAACCAACATGCCCCCTCAAAAATTAATCGACTTTATACACATCAATTTTATTTATATCTAAACGGAACATATTATCCTTACATCATCTGGGAGTACATTATAATGGTCCAACATTTGTTGCGCAGGATTAGGGAAACCCAGTAAAACCTAATCAGACCATTTTACTTAATTAAATAATTAAATCAAAAATAATAGAACAATAATTAAATTAATTGTAAAATAAACCCATTTTATTTCGCATTTCCTGAAATGTGATGGCAGGTAGTGGCTTGGTCAACGCGTCTGCCAGCTGCTGACCTGTGGGAATGTAATTTAATTTTATTACATTTTTCTCAATTTGTTCTCTTGAGAAATGATATTTGATATCAATATGTTTTGTTCGCTTATGATTAGTTGGATTATTTGCGATACTTATACAACCATTATTATCCTCATAAATTATAATTGGATTTCTAATATTTATGTTAATACTAGCTGCTAATGATTTAAGCCATAAAGCTTCCCTAACAGCTTCGAATAATGCCATATATTCGGCTTCCGTAGAAGACGCTGCTACAGACATTTGTTTCTTGGTACTCCATGTAATAGTACATTGCTCAAAGAGCTTAAATAAATAACCAGTTGTACTTTTTCTGTCTTTTGTATCATTTCCACCCCAGTCTGAATCTACATAGCCACATAAAATATTATTATAATTACACTTTTTATATGTCAACTTTAAATCAGCTGTACCTTTTAAATATTTCAGTACACGTTTTAAACATTGCCAAAGTTCTTTATTGTTTTTATTTGTAAATCTACTTAATATATTAATACTTGAACTTAAGTCTGGCCGAGTACATAGCATAAGATACATTAGACATCCTATAACATTTCGGCATGGTGCATTATATTTCTCATCAGAATGTAATTTTTCATAATTCAGTTTATTTGGTAATGGAGTAGGTACAGGTTTACATTCGTGCATATTAAACTTATTTAAAATAGTTTTTATATATGCACTTTGGTCTAATGTTATTTTATCATTAAATCTGCTTATTTTTATGCCTAGAAATAGTTTTATCTCTTTTAAATCAGTCATCTCAAATTTACTCATTAAATATCTTTTAAAATTGTTAATTATATCGATATCAGCACAAGCTATCACTAAATCATCGACATATAATACTACATATATATTTTTAGAAACATCTCCTTTATTTAATATGTAAATACACCTATCAACAGATGAATTTTGAAAACCTTCCTTAATTAATGCTGCCTCGAATACTTCAAACCAACATCGTGCAGCTTGTTTTAGCCCATATATTGATTTATTTAATTTACACACGTAATTATTTTTATTTACTAAACCTTCAGGAACCGTCATAAAAATTTCTTCCTTTAGTTCCCCATTTAAAAAGGCAGTTTTAACGTCCATATGGTGAACTAATAAATTAAATTGATTAGCAAAACTAATTAGAAATCGAAAACTAGCTATTCTTGCAACAGGTGCAAAGGTTTCATTGTAATCTGTTAAATATTGTTGACTGAAACCTCTTGCAACTAGTCGGGCTTTGTATTTTAAAGGTTTTCCAAATTCATCATGTTTTATAGTGAAAATCCATTTACAATCAACAATGTTTTTACCCTCAGGTCTAGGTACTAAATCCCATGTATTATTTTTTAAAAGAGAATCTAATTCATTTTTAATTGCGCTTTCCCACTGAGATCTATCATCTAGAGTTTTTATCTCATTAAATGAACTTGGTATTTTACACAAAATTGAATTAGCACATAATAAATAATCGTCATACTCCTCTGAGTAAGAAATAGGGGGAAGATTTTTTATCCTATCACTTCTCCTAAGTTCATGATTATTATTTACATTTTTACTATTTGTTGACAAAGAATTTTCAGAATTAATCACTGCTTTATCAGATTCATTTGTATTTTCATGGATTAATTTGCGAATTTTGTTAGGACACATGTGTTTATCAGATTTTGATGCATCTGATTTATGACTGTCAGAGTTCCAAGACTTAACTGATTCTGATATGTCAGTTTTATTCTGAGAATTTTCATTATTCTCTTCAGATCTAAGCACAGGCCTAGATTGTAGAAAATTAGTCTCATCAACTATGACGTCTCTAACTACCACATGTTTTTCGCAATCTGGGTTCCAAACTCTATATCCGTTTGGTTCGTAACCCACAAGAATACCCTTCCATGATTTATCATCAAATTTCGTTTTACCAGTTTTATTATGAACATAAACCGTAGATCCAAAAATTTTTAAATATTTTATTTGTGGTTTCTTACCATGCCACATTTCGAATGGTGTTTTTGAGCAATTTAAAGCTTTTGTTGGGGTGATATTAATTAAATAAACAGCAGTTAAAACTGCATCGCTCCAAAATATTTTATTTAATTTTGTACCGTTTATCATTGAACGAGCTTTTTCAGTTATAGTTCTAACCATTCGTTCAGAAACGCCATTTAACTGTGGAGTTCTAGGAACAGTTAAATGGTAAGTTATACCTTTTTCAATGCAGTAATTTTTCATTTCGGTAGATAAATATTCTCCACCGTTATCACAGTATAAATTGACTAATTTTAAATTGAACTTAGCCTCACTTTTTGCAACAAAATCTTTAAAAGCAGTGAATACTTCCGATTTATACGTTAATGTATATGTAACACAGTAATGTGTGTATTGATCAACAAATAGTACAAAGTAATTTTTATTGTCAATAGTTGTAGGAGTTATAGGACCGCACACATCAGAATGAACTATAAACAATGGTCGTGTGACGTGACTTTTATCTTTGGCTTGGTTAAACGGCAATCGACTCTGTTTACCACTTATACAAGCTTCGCATAACTCATCATTAGGTGTAATGTTATTAATTTCATTCGTATCATCAATCATTTTAAGATTTTTAATTTGTAAAAATTTAGCTTTACTTATATGACCAAATCGTTCGTGCCATAACTTATAAGTATTTTTGTCATTATTGCATACTTGGGAAACAGATCGATCCCCGTTTAGACAAGCCATTAGTTCTATAATAATTAAATTATTTTTTAACATACCTCGCATAATGGTTTTATTACCATTACGTATATCCGCTCCTTCTTGATTAAATATAACCGTCAATCCAGCACGCTGCATCCTTGATACCGATAGTAAATTGTATGGTACTTCAGGACAGAATAGCACCTCCTCGATAGCTCCTTGGATCCCCATTTGGCTGGTAACCTGAAGAGTACCCTTTTTAGTAGCTGAAATAAATTCACCATTTTTAGCAATAGAAATTTTTAAAGGTGGCTGTAAATTAACATAATTAGTAAAAAGGTCTTCTCGGTTTATGATGTGGTCCGATGCTCCAGAATCCAACAGAAATGTGATTTTATTTCCATTGTCATTGTCACTATACTGGCCTATCATAAATGCAAATCCAGAGTAATCGTTAGATGTAGATGGCTGATTAATTTCTACTGTTTGAACGGTTCTCTCTCTTTCTGTAGGTTTTTGCTGCTGCATCCGTTTATAATAGAAACAATCCGACTGGACATGATTTTTGCGTCCACAGTGACGACATTTAACGAATGGCTTCCGAGTAGTTTTATTTCCCCGTTGATTAAATTTATTTTGAGGGTAGGAATTCTCATATTTCCTTTTACGATTATTAATTTTAGAAATCTTTTCAACATGTAACACTTTCGCACTCGTATCACTTGCATCATTTTTTATTTTCACCTCGTGATCCAATAATCGTGTTTTTACAAAAGCTAATGTTAAATTATCTTCGGACAACGTTTCAATCGCAGTTATAACTCCATCATAAGTTGAGGGTAGTGTGAGTAATAAATGTGCAACTTTATCAGTTTCTTCTAGTTTTGCTCCAGCTGCTAGTAAATCCGTAATTAGTTCATCAAACACAGCAAAATGTTTAATTAACATGACGTCACTTTGTAATTTCAACGACAGTAGCTTTTTACGCAAAGCTAATTGCGTCGCGATACTTTTTCGTTCGTAAAGGGCATCTAAACTTTTAAAAACTTCTTTTGCCGAACTGTCCTCCTTTACAAAACCAAGATAGGAATCGGATAGATACTCGACGATAGCACTTTTAGCAATCCGATCATTTTTCTCCCATTCACTGGATCGGATTATTGGATCTTCATCGATAACTTTTAGCACGTTTAATTCACTTAGCAACGCACGTATTCTAAACTTCCAAACACTGTACTTTTCACCGTCGAACTGTTTTATATTTCTTTTTGTCTTCAGATTTTCCATTGTTTACGTTTTTAAAATAACCACTTGATTTTAAACTTTTATAATATGATAAAATACGTTGACTGGGCCCATAACCAATTGGAAATTGAGATTAAAACAACTAAATGGATTAATAAACTTCATTTTATATTATCCAAAAAAATACTTTAGTGCAAGGTAATACGTCCGTAAACTAACACAGTGAAATCCCAAGTAAAAGTAAGATGGCGGTGGCATGTTATTTTATACAATATTTCAAATCAAAATACCCTCTCAATTATATTTATTATTATATTAAGATTAATTTTTGCATTATTATTATTATTAATTTGTTATATAAACCAACATTGACATCATTAGACGCCAATTTTTTCAAAATAAAGTGTGGTTTGACATAGTATTGCTTATCAGTGTTCAATTAAGCCTTCTTTCTATAAGAGAGTTTTTATGAAAAAAAATTGCATGTCAATAAATAAGCCTGATTAATTGTAGGGAAAATGTAGAGAACAATAAAGAATTGTAATCACTCTTACATGAAATCG
Organism: Hypolimnas misippus; assembly: GCA_037950945.1. NCBI lineage: Eukaryota > Metazoa > Arthropoda > Insecta > Lepidoptera > Nymphalidae > Hypolimnas > Hypolimnas misippus. Next base: position 1,243,737 of record JBBEEQ010000026.1, read on the forward strand.
TTATGAAATTTTATTGTTCACGAGATGATTTGTAGGAATTAATAACAACAGTATTTCCACTCAGATAATTTATTATAAGTATATATATACCCAACTGAGATCTAGAAGGGGAGTAATGTTATCTGCGCAATTCTATGTATATATGGATGGTGATATGCAATAATGTGTCAACCCACAAAATGTCAAATTCGGAGATGTTGATGTATTTTAAAACTGCGTCACCTATGTAACATTATTAAAAAAAAATGAAGTCATATAAAAAGAATGTTTCTTAAATTAATGTATCGAATTTCAAATGTGTTCCATATTTTGCTATTTATGCAAAAACCATTAACTTTAATTAGCATTAACCTAAAAAACGAAGTTAGTATTTAGTTCGAAGTACGTTAAAACCCACCGCACATAGTTGCAATACGACTGCAGACCGCAGCGCTGCGCGCTGTGGCAACTGTCAAACCGCGAGCGAACTGGATTCATAGTTAATTGTTTGTGGATTAATAATTGCGTGCTATATTAGTTTTGTATGCGGTTTTTGCTTAGACCATTAAACATTTGAACGCGTAACGCACACAATTCTACGAACGAAATTTTCAGTCAATTTAATTATGTATAAAATGTAGCTTCTTCAAACAAACGACTCATGTATAACTTAAAATTGTAATTGACGCCTAAAAATACATCTTTAAAAATTCTTTAAAAAGTAGAGAAAAGAGCTCTTGATCTTGAATTGGCTGGACTGATTTTTAGTAGAACAAGCCTAAGAACCATCGCTAGAAAACTTTCTTTCAAATAAAAACGGTCCACTAGATTACGAGTTACGGTGCCACAGATAGTTACACAGACATAGACACATAACGGTCAAATTTAAAACACCCCTTTTTATGCATAGGGGGTTAAAAAACAGGGCTATATAATTTATAATTAACAAAAAATCCCTAGCTCCCAGAATAATGTAAATGTAAAAGATTTCCACATTTCGTCTAAAAACTGTGCCGGATCCTGCGGGAACCGGATATCTCAATGCTATCCTCCCTATTATACATTTCCCTTCTAGAATATTCTATTCCGGATGACCTGATGTTTGAATAGTAAGATTTACTGACATTCGCCTGGAATGAAATTAATTTCTCTATTTGATTTGGACGGAGCTCGGTTAGCACGAAATACTAAGAGCAGGGGTCATCAAATAGCGGACCGCGGTCCGAAATCGGTTCGCAAAAATTTTTTATGTACCTTAAATAAGCAGCAGGAGGCAATGTAACAGAAAAATATTCTGCCTAGATTCTATTAAATACTAACTGTTCCTCGCGATTTCTTGTCTTTTTTAGAGTCGTAGCGTGATGTAATATAGCCTATAACATTCCTCAATAAACAGGCTATCTAACACTTAAAGGATTTTTCAAATCGGATCAGTAGTTTCAGAGATTACCCTTTACATACAAACTTACAAAAAAATCTTAATAATATTAGTAGTCTTAGATCACCTTGTATCACTTCATCTACAAACTTCAACAACGTTTACATATTTATTATCGTGTATTAATTGATTTTAACAAAGTAAATATACGTGATAATGTAAAGGTGTCCAAGGGGCAGGGAGAAGGGGTAGGAGAATGAGACGATCGTAATATTTTAAAAACCGGACCCTGAATGAAAATAATTGGTGACCCCTGACCTAGAACTACTCAGCTTATAATTTGAGTTTGTATAAGAAATAGATGTATTAAATGTGGTTAAAATGTGATACTATTTAATAATAGTTACCCGAATGCTTGCAAACGAAAATTGGGGTAACTTTTACTGGTAACTATTTAACTGGTATCATGTATGTATATGTTTATATTTTATATACTTATTATATTTCAAACTTTCCCGATTTATACTATTCATATTTAATATAACGGGTCTTATCGCGATAACTAATGGTAGTAATACCTTTTTTTATTTCCAGACGTTTCGACGAAGTTGCATCCGTCGTGGTCACGAGCTGACTGACGAGTTCAGCTCGTAATATGACATTAAATATGAATAGTATTTATTTATAAAATATTAATTTTTTAATGCCTTTTATTATTATTTTTATATTTTTCTTTTTTGTTACCGTTTTTAGTATGTACACCCAATACCCATTAATCACTGGTCATGATTCCCTTCGCAACATGGTTGCCTGGTAGAGCTGCTTAGTGATAAGGCCGCCAATTGTAAACTTAATACTGTATAATATTATATTATTGTTTGCATCCTTGGTGTACAATAAAGTATACTTTATTTCTATTTTTTATAATTGCTTGAGTGTAATAATCCGATATATATATCATAATATAATATTGAATTTTTAATTGACTAAAAAAATGAGGTTTTCTGATTTTTTTATTTATGTTTCCATTTTTATTTTTATGAATACTAGGTATCGGCTTGATTGATTTGATTAATTATTTTCTTTGTTAAGATCTACTCTTCGAGTCTTATAGAATTCTCACCAAAAAACGAAAGTGCATACTTTGGTTATCCTTAAAATCGGTTCCTTTACAATAGTCTTGTGTTATTATTTTAGAATTAGACATTTTTAGATGTTTCACTGCAAATTATCGTATTTCCTTAAATAATAAAAAATAAGTATAGATATAAAATGAAAGCAAAAGATCTTGCATCTTTTACTTTCATTCACTGAAAAGAAAATGTTCTTTTTCATTTAAAAGATTTTTTTATTATTGGTTTTAAAAGTGCATGAAAATATAGGCCATAACTGCTTACATAAGAAACAATTTAGTTCAAGCATTTTTATACAAAATTTCTATATTTTTTTTTATAATATGTCATGCATCCGCACGTTTTATGCCCAAAAATATTTAAAATTATTTTTATTATATACTCATCTATTATTAAACAGTAAGTATCAACAGAAAAACAATTAATAAAAATAAAACGCAGCGACTAAAACTCATTCCGTCCCAACCGCAGTGCAGCCGGTAATTTGAAATTTTATTAAAAACGAATTAAACTTTCGCAAACATTCAAATACGATTTAAAAGACAGACTGATTAAATTACTTTTTGTATATGTTTAGTTTAATGTATTTAACCGGTTTTAAAAAAAGGTAGGTGTGGTCCGGAATTCGTTACGGAGTTTTCTTTATGTATGTTCTCCGATTACTCAAAAACGTCTTGACTTTGAATAGAATGTATTCTCTATCAAGTCTATAACAAAATCGTTACGGGTTTCTAAGGATGATGATATTAAGTTTAAATAAAATATTATGACATAAGAAAGTCATAAAAATCCGAAGTCAATACACCATAGGCCATAAAAAACATCGCGTCACTAAAGACGTGAAACAACTTAAAATGTTAAAAACAGAAAATCGAGCGAGTCGCCTATTAACCTTTGAACTATACCAACTATATAGTGTGGAACGTTTCTGTCTGTCAGTCTGTCAGGGCTTCGTTAACTGGTGTAAGTAATGGCGATATAAAATATAAACACGCATTTAAATTAAAAAAAAATGTTTATTGAATGAAGTAAAACAGACTGTCCTTGATAATATAGTAAATGCGAAAAAATCTGCGTTTGTTTGTTTGTTATGTGTTAACCGCTAAAGGGCTGGACTGATTTTGATGAAATTTGGCAAAGAGATGGATTGGATCGAGAAGAAAAAAGGCTATATGCGAAAGTAAATTCTACGAAATAAGTCTAAAAGTACGACCATTTCAATAAAGATCATGAAGTTTTCTGTGCCTGCTTTTGGTTAGAAATGAATGTACATGTATATAAGCATTATAATATAAGTCTATATTTAACCCGGGCGAAGACAGGGCGCATTGCTAGTAGTAATATAAAGCTGAAGAATCTTCTGCAATAAACAGGCCATCAAACGATATTTTAATATTTTAAAGTGCATTGGTAGTTCTTGAGATTAACGCGTTCGAATAAACAAACATATTTTTTTATATATTGGATTATATCACTCCATCTATACATATAAAATTACTTGTCCTGACTGATTCATCAACGCAGAGCCTAAACCGCTGGGGTTACAAACTTCAAAATTTTGACTGTAGGTGCCTTTTAGGGTGTAAGCATCCACTTAGAAAGGGTTTTTCGAATTACCTCCCCAAAGAGGGTTAAAAGGGGTAAAAACACTTCTAAACAAAATCTTATTCCGTCGTCATATTAACTTCAAATTTAATACACATGTAATTCTAGATTATAGTAATGAAATATGAACCAAAAAACGCACAAATATCATCCCCTATTGTATTGCAAGGGGGTGATGAAGTTTGTATGAAAATTTAGTTTTTTGGCCGATTATCCTTAAACTTAGCATAAATATTCCTTAGGTGAATAAGGAAATATCTATATCTCCGAATTCATAAATCATCCTTTATAGTTGGATGCTGATAAGCAATAATGTGTCAACCCACAAAAAGTCAAATTTTAAGATATTGATGTATTTTGATACTATGTCACATATTTAACATTATCCAAACAAATTTCAAGTCATCTAAACTAAATAAGAATGGAAAAAAGTTTCTTAACTCAAGGTTTCGTATTTCAGGTGCGTTCCATATTTTGCAATTTATAAAATAATCTCAAATATTAAAAACTTATAATTATATAACATATTAAATAAATCTATCTGCTTTTGATTCAATATACATTTTATCAAAATAGAAAAAAAAAGATGAATATATACGTCTTCAAACTAATTTATTAAGAATAGGTTTGACATCTTTAGACGCCATTTTCTCAAAACGAAGTCCGTTTGGCTTGATACAGTATTGCTTATCAGCGTCCAGTTGTCCTAGTGGTATTAAATTATACGCGGGCAACGCTGCGAGGAACTGCTAGTAACCAATAAAAACAGGAAAAAGCAAAGCCAGTCTATACTAATATTATAAAGAGGTAAATGTATATGTAAGTTTGTATGTAGGGGATAATCTGTTAATTACTGATTATTAAAAAAAAACTATTCGCGGTAGAAAGACCTATTATTGATTTGACAGGCACGTTGGCGTAGTGGTCACTCCAACTGACTGAAGCGCTAACGGTCGTGGTTCGATCCCCGCTCACGGCAAAAGGTCTGTATTGGCCATACGGATGTTTGTCGTGGTCTGGGTTGTGTTAGTGTTATGTTTCCGGACCCCTGACACAAGACTACGAGGTCTTAATGGGGGCCGTTGAGTGTGATGCGTTTATTTATTTATTATTGAGGAAGTGTAAAGGTTATACATTAAATCGAATCAAGTCATATGATATGCTTTATTCAAGTAGGCCTTTACAAGCGTTTTTGAATCGTAAATACAGAAACAAATAAGAAAACAAAACACTAATTTATTAATTAATTTACCACCGGTTCGAAATGTAGATTTAACCGAGAAGAACCGGCAAGAAACTCGATAGTTACTCTTTTTAAAAGTTTTACGATGGGTACATACATTTATGAGTTACAAATATATGAAATACCCTGTGTGAAACCAGCTTATACTAAATCCAAGCATCTTTATCATCTATATAATATTGTACAGAATAATATGCTTTAGCTACTAAGGACTTTTTAATATGTCGTGGAATAACTTTTTTTTTTATTAGAAGTCGCTGAACTGACTATGGTAGTAACGGGTAAACGCGGTGACATTGTTGTTAGTCACGTGGACAGAGACGTGTTGGATGATGGGGGACTGTCATGCACACTTACGTTTGAGAAGTCGACCAGTCTACACCTCCAAGTCGAAACTGTCGGTTTAACTACCTAGTATTTTTGGTTATACCTACATCCAGTTTAGTTTTGATACAAAATCGTGACGGACCTCGTGCCACCGAACGTAGAGGAAGACGCTACTATCGCTCAGTCATCGCTGTCCCCGTCAAATATATACTTTGTTATGGATGACTTAGAAGCAAAGCAGAAACGCGAATGAAACCGCGACGCAAAGCTTGTAATAAATAAATGTTCACATTAATTTTGTCCGCGAGTGTAGTGTTTAAGTAAAAATGTAATTCTCGTGGCCTCGGAGCTAATGAATTGGCTTAGACTTAGTTTTATATTCTAAGCTGAAGATAATAAGCCTAAGGCGTTATTTGATACATATTAAGTAAATCGCTCGATTTCAGAGCTCTGTAAGGAAACTCTAAAGCGTTATAAAATGTTACGCCTATCTGATCACCGGTATGCGTTTTTTTAGTCTAGATATTAGGCGAGTATTACACTTGTAAGTTGTACTATTATAATTTATATAAAACAACATTGCAACCTGGTAACATTTAGGTAACCTCGCGTAAGTGGTGAATTTCAATAAATATGTCACCGACAGTAAGTACTTTATAGTGTAAAAGCGATAATAAACTACTAATGAAAATCGTATACAAAACTTACACATGTAATTATCGCCTAGGTATATATTTTTTCGTGATATTGCTAATGCTAAAAAAATTATCGATTCTGGTAACGCTGTTAAAATATCTAACATATGCACAGTTGAAACCTTGTATACTGTTAAAGTAAATTCAGCCTGTAAATGTCTCACGACTAAGTAAAGGCCTCCTCTCCTATTAAGGAGAGAACACTGCGAATCTACTGATATGTACATGTATTAGAATTTTTTCCGGCACACGCAGGTTTCCTCACGATGTTTTCTTGCACCGCTGGATGATTTTAAACACAAATTTAGCACTTGAAAATTCAGCGATCATTAGTTTAGATCGACGTGTTTTAACCACTACGCCATCTAGGTTATTTTGGTGCTGAGGAAGGGTTTTAGTGGGTATAAATCTCCACATAACCCGATCTCCCCCCCAGGAATCGGGTATCTTTCCGGAGATATCCTCTGCGTAAATAAAAAAAGGCCAACTCGGCTCATCATGTATATGTTAATGAAGTCAATATAATACACTGTGTACTATTATTACTAATAAATCATTTACTGGTTAGTAGACAAAGTGTAATGAAGATTTATCCATTCAACAATTCATCCTCACGAACTTTACCGTTTATAATAGTAGTAGAAAAGAAGATTCTGGAATAATCTGGAAACAAATAAGACCCTATATAAATAAACAAGGGCGCAATCAACGCCTCCCAGTAAACCTACCGGTCCTGAGGGAAATATTGCATTTGCGCAAGGAGCTAATAAGTGAAGAATTAGAAAAGAAGCGAATTCACGAAGTAAGAACATTTACACACTGATGTTTCGTCGACTTAAACGGGGTCTATGATACTTGATTAAGTTATGTAGCCGTCTGTACCAGCCAATTTTACATTTGAAAGTTAATAAGTTTAAAGTTATATTAAATAATCTATATTTATATAAACATGAATTGCTGTTTGTCTCGTTAAATTAAAAAGATTTCGCTTATTTTTCTTTTTGATCTTGAAATATTTGTGTTTAAACGGAGAGAAACGTAAATAATAAGTAGAGGAAAATACTAAAATCGACAATTTAATTTTTCAATATTAACTGTTTAGTCACTTGGTTGTCAAATATTTATTGGTGTGTTCAGGTCTGTTCCATAGCTATAGTATTTAGTAGTTTTCTTTTAGAAATAAAAAAAAATTGCATTGCATTTAATGTTTAAGTTTGACCACATTTTCAACAATTATATATCGAAACCTCCCACGTAAGTTATTGTAAGCCACAAAATTGCCGTTAGCGTTTTTACTGAATACTACACGAATTTGCATTGCTTGATGCATTTAAAGTGAAAAAATACCAAAAATCTTTTTTTTTTTCAAGGAAAGTTACAACAAAATACGCCTGAAAAAAGGCATATTTTGTTGTAACTTTCGAACTAAAACGGATTAAAAGTGCTCTACTGTAAAGTTGTAATTTTGGGGTTACAACAACTTACGTGGGAGGTATCGATATATTTTAGGTGATACGAAGGACAACGGGTAATCTAGTCTTTAATAGATAAAGCATATTATACTATATAAGATTATTTGGACTGGATAAAGAGACGTGGATCTTGTGTGCGTTGATTTTTTAACAGAATATGAAAAATGAATTGTAATAAAAATGTATAAATGATTTTAAAAGAGTTCCTATCAAGTTTCTTGCCGGTTGTTCTCTAGACTACATTCCGAACCGGTGGTAAAAAAATCTATAACCAATTGACCGGTAACTTTCGAAAGGGCTTTGAAAAGCCTATTTGAATAAAGTATCTTTTGAAATTCGAATTTGTAAAAAGGTGTGATGTGCCGGATCGTTTAAACTGTATATATGTGGATACGGATCCGAATACGGATATTCGGCGCATCACTAGTAGGCAAGGTTTTTAGGGTTCCTTATCCGAATAGTATGTAACATTAAAATTAAGATTGTTGATATATGAGGTTAATGTTTCACATATTGTTAAGTCTTTGTCCTTTTAATTTTCTTTTATAAAAAATTTGTATTTTGTATAAAATTTTCATTAATTTAGTTACACAAACTTTGTCTTTACTTTTCTTTTATATAACTAGGATTTTTTTAAATTATATTTATCCTGTCTTAGAACCGTCTGTAAATGTGTAATTAAAAAAGCATTGGCTACTTTACGTCGATTTTCTGTGAGAGTGAGGTACCGCCCACGTACCCCAGTTCGTATATGACCTGTATGTAATCAGTAGGCTAAAGTTAGGCTCTACCGAAAATAAATTCTTTTTTTCAATGGATTTACCAACAATAATACTTTACTAATTACAAATTGCTTTATCTTGTACGGAACTCCGGTAGTTCGTGTGCGACTCGCTCTTGATCGGTTTTTTGTTTGCTACTTATATATTAACTATAGTAGAACGAGTGAGCCACAAGCCTAATTTCATAAATAATTACGAAAAAGAAAATAAAAACATTTATTTAAAGTAATTGGCAAAGGTTTTCATATAAATGTTTTTAATATGACGTCTAAGCGACGTTTGTAGCAACGTCTTTAATATATTTTACACCATGACGTCTGTTGTTCGTATCGTATGAATTATGCCACATTACAAGTGTGAAACGAGCCTTATAATAAAACAATATGGCTGACGGAGCTCGTCGTATTTTGACGGATGAGTTAATTTATATGCGGGAATTATTGTTCGTATTATCTGTAGCCTTTTTATATTATCCTGACAACATTTTTAATGCCTAGGTCTTATTTTAAACGTTTACATTTTATTTCACCGACTAAGTGTTAAACTTTTAAAATAATTTTAAATTATAAGGCGAGAATTACATTTGTAAGTTTTACTTTTATAATTGACATAACACAACGCTGTAACGATAGAACAGTAACCTTACGAAAGCTATCGCTGTCAAAAATAAAGGCACTGAGATCAGCTTCTTTCAGGTGTAAAGCAATGACAAACAACGTATGTAAATTTGAATCGGAAAGATTACTTACTGTAACAATTTCGTAAGTAATAGTTTTTCAAAGGCTATTTTAAATTAATATATTAAGTAAAAATATTTTCATAAATATTAAGTTTCTCATTCCTTGGTAGCAAATATCGTTTGAAAAAGTGCGTAGCATCATAATATAATAATAATGACCTATATTTCATTTTAATGGGAATATTTATATTACAAAGCAAAATAAACTTTATCTATCCGCCTGTTTTTGTTGTTGTTTTTACGATTATCTAATAAACAAAATTTTCAGCTTGATACGTTAGAGTTAAATAGCGTTTTGATTTTTAGAATATTTCTACAATATTTTTTTCTGGTGGCTTAGATGAGGTCTATAATCATTTGTAATAAATTGTCCTTCTTTATTTAATTTTTGTATTAATTAACTTTAGTTTATTAAAATGTTATATTTTTATAAGTTCTGGAACAATTAAAGAAAACTTTTCTTGCATAAATAAAAACATATGTGTATAAATCTAATTTTTACAATTAGGAAAATACGATTTATAATAAAATAAGCTTTCTTAAATTTATTCACGTTCATTGACGCTGTTTACACTTTCATATATTAACGACGCGTAACTTAATTTTTACATAATAGCCTTAGTTAGGCCATATTTAAACTTGTAAATTTTGCTCAACGATTTTCCTTTATAAAAGACGTAGCTTATTTTTGACACATCGAAATTAGTCTCATAGAAGTTTCATCAAAATCTGTTATTAGTTTAGTTTTAAAATCAAAATAACTGGGAATTTATGTTCAATTGGTTCCCTGTTTTAAATAGTCTTGTTTTGACTCTCAAAGCAGACTAATTTAACGCGAGATTTGCACTAGTAAGTTTTGCTTACAGACTTTCATAAGGTTTACATAAATTGGTTATCATTACTTATGTTTTTGCTTATCATTATTAGTATAATCTAGTTAAAGTTATACGTAAGCTGAGATTGTCAAAGTTACTGATAGTAAATTCTTTTAGGTGTAAAATCAATGATTATGAATTTATGCAAACAATATTATTACACTTGTAGGTTTTATCCGAAAATTTACGAAAACTCAGTCATAAAAAAGTTTCCGTCGAATCGAGAATCTCCTTTTTTTTGGAAGTTTGTTAAAATTGTCACAAATACAGCGAGTGACCAATTAAAATTAGAGTGTCGCCATATTTTGTTATTAGAGTGTCGCCATCTTTGTTATTAGAGTGCCGCCATCTTTGTTATGTACAGTTTGTATTTTCAATGTTGAAAAAAATGCAGAACGCTTAATTAAATTATAAGGATAAATTGAATACATGCAACTAAATCAGTAAGTACATTTTAGCGTAAAAAAGTTGTAACTTACATAACTTATAAATAATATTGCACATCTTTGATTACGCGTCACATTAACACATGTAAACAAAACAATTAAATTAATCGATCCCAATAAAAACCGTGTTTTACATTCAAACAAGTTTTAAAGGAAATTGAATTTCGTTAAGGTCGTCCGTGGCATAACTATTAATTGATTGAGCAAGATATTTTTAATTTAAGTTTAAACTATTAATTTATTATTATTTAAGTTTTGATTAATATGAAACGGTCATAAAAATGTTATAAGATAGATTCTGATATGTGCAACTTTTACTTTCTTGTATTAATGAAGTCAAGTTTTTAGATTTTGGTATTTTCGAATCAATTTTGACAACTTTAAGTAGTAATAATCTTGTCTATGCTATGTCTCTCGCGTAAAGAAATCAAACTTAATATATTTTTATTCAAAATAGGAATCTACATTTTTTTTTAAACGACAAGAAAAAGAATCTACTACGGTTTCGGTAAAGTTTAAGTTCAGATATGAATAGAAACCGCGGAAGAAACCAAAGAGGACTTTTTTAAATTGATTTTTTTTATAAAATAATTTCATAGGTATCTAACATAATTTCTTACCACACTTTTGCAGCAGGCGTGAAGTAACTTTATAGCTGTGTTTTGTACGGTGAGTGAGTGGGCCAGATACCTGCCTCTTCTCTCTTTTCCTCACATCTTTAATCCCTTTTTTAATTCTCGTTCTAAGCTGACTACGCATTTGTAGTTCCTCTGGCGCTATAACTGTTCATGGGTGATGGTGATCACTTAACATTAGACGAATCACCGGCTCATTTGCCAGAAAAAACATCAATCTAGTCAGTGTTATATTACATATTTTTTATTTTTAGTCATTATTAGGCGAGAATTACATTTGTAAGTTTTAATCTCGAGAGCGATATAAAACAACTCTGTAACCTAGTAACGTCGTTAGTAATTACGAAAGCTGCGAGTGTAAAAATAAGGGCCTAATAATAAATTTAAATGAGAAATAATTAATATTTTAATTACTAGGTTTTATAGCGATAACTAATCGTAATAATAAATTCTTATTGGCTGACGTTTCGATTATTTGGTAAACAACAAATGTAAGAAAAATGAAGGGGCTCGAACAATGTTCGCGCGAACCGATTGTGTTAGTGTAGTGTATTCCCAGCATTATAGTCCTAGTAAAGACAATATAAATACTGTGAGGGTAGGCGAAGAAAACTCACCGCATGTGCGCGGTACACCAGTCAGCTCGTGACCACGACGGATGCAACTTCGTCGATACGTCGAGCAGTAAAAAGGTATTATTATTAATCATCGCGATAAGACCCGTTAATAAAAACGCGAATAATATCAATAACAATAAAATATACAATGAGAAATAACGTATGTAAATCTTTATGAAATTTTGAGAGCATAGCTTTTTAGTGCAATTATCGCCTTACATAATAACTAAACTATTTATTTATAGAAATAATTATGTGATACCATATGTTATAGAATTTAATCATTACATGCGTACAAAATAAATTTACCTTTTTTTTGTATATGAAACCAAAGATAACGATATAAACAGCCAAAACAATTATTAATATTTTAATTAATATATCTACTACTGGATCGGATGTAATGACATCAATACACAATTTAACATTTTTTTAAATTATTTATATAGCGTTTTGTTTATGTTGGTACTTTTATTGTGATGCACTGTTAGATGTAAAATCGTTTAGTGAATAAATGAATTTGTTCCTTTGTGAATGCGCGAATTAATCTGTAATTCATTGAAATAACTAGTAACTACTAGCAAAGAATAGAAGTGAAATCAATAAATGCATTAAGAAACGTATTTTTATTTGTTTTTATTATGCATTACCTAGGAAGTTATTGTTTTCCAACGAAATAATTATATTGTAAACTTAAATTAATTAATTATATTAATTCATGTTGAAAATTTTAATCTTTTTAATTTCTTTAAAAAAAAACTTGATAACTCAAGTTTTCACAAGTAATTATTCCATAATTATTAAAAGTTTACCGTCGCGTCGGTTGTTAACTCAAACATTGAAAAGAATTATTTTCGGCGACAAAAAACTTTTAAGACTGAAGTAATTTTTTTTTTATTTTTACATAATTTCATTAAAATTTTACAATCTGTTTCTTATTGAAATAACTTTTTAACTTATAAACTATGTTTATTTTTATCTGAAAAAAACATTTAGGAAAACACTAAACGAAATGAGTTGATTTAAATAAAAAAAAATCTTGTATCAGATTAAAATTTAAAAAGAAAAATAAAATAAAAAATAAATAGACTTATCAAAATTAACCAATGTCAAGGCTGTATGGTCACATAAGCCCTTGCTTTCCCCGAATAGGGGTGAAGTAAAAATGAACAAAAAAATAAATAAGAAAACGTCAAACTCATTCCACAGACGTAAAAACGTCTGAACGTTCTAAAACGAATAAAAGTTTTTTAAATTTTACATAAGAACAGATAACGCAATGCGACGTATGTCATTTCGTAGTACTACTACCATGCGCAAACGGCATTCGGCGGTGAGTCGTCTTCGCGGTCAGACGTGTGTGACGTGACGTTGAAATTTCGTAACAGTGACTTCGATAACGTGACAAAATAAGTGAAGTATTAAATGTGAAGTGTTTCTTATTTAATGTGTCTGTGATTTGAAAAGGATTTTTGTTTTCCCGAACGTGTTGAGAGCAGGTAATTTTTTTAAATATTTTTTTGTTTTTTAAGTTACGCATTGATAATTTTAAATATCTGTTTCGATAATTTTGGAAGAATATTTTAAAAAATATTTTAATATTGTTACATTTAAAGTAGAATGGTTTTAATTTGAATTTTCATACTTTGTAGGTTATTTTAAATAACAAACTTTGATACTGAATTTTAATACAATAAACTGAATTTCGCAAAAGCTTCCAAAAAGCGTTGCTCTTCAAATATTTTTGGTTGCGCTTATTTTTTAAAATAAGGTTGGTACTTAGTTAAAATAGTTTTCATATTAACAAAATAGAATTACAAATGATTTACTATAGTTGGTACATTAAAAAAAAATACTTACATTATTCCCGAATACGAGATAGTTAATTTACATTTTTTTGGAAATAAAGTTACAACATCGCTGTTATTCACAGAGTAACTAAAATAAATACAATTTATAACAATTAAGTAGAAAAAAATCTAAAATAATAATTAAGTAAATATACGTACCTAAATATCTAAGCGTGTGTAATGAAAAACTCGTATGTCTTTCAGGTATATTTTAGGACCTGTTACGGTCTTAGTTAATTGCTTTTAGGGTAGTATCGCGACCTATTTGCATTCTAGACTAATTTGTTAAGACATTTTGTGTACCGAAAATTGTTTTGTACGAGGCTTCATACAAATTATTTCCAAATAATAAAAAAAGTATTAATACCCAGATTTGATACGTTTGATTGAATAGTAGTGTTGTGTGTGTTTAGTATTCTGGTATTCTTTGATAAAATGACTGATTTTGAAAATTTCGACTAAAGCCCATAGAATATGATAGCCGACTATATTATTATTAATTAAAATGTTTATTTGTAATTGACAAGAACGATGCTTATTTATTAAATATGTTTTGGTTTCAGTTATTATAGGATATTTTTTATTTTATTTTATAAGTAGCTCGCGAGTCTCCCTCTTCGCACGAGATATATGTACGTATCTAATAAAAATTTAAAGATGATGTATTTATATAGCCTAGTTGTTCTAATGATGAACGAATTTTTCAAATCGTCCCAGAAGTTTTAAAGCGTATTATATTAATGCACACAACCAAATATTTCTTCTTTATAATATTAGTGTAGATAAATGAACAGAATAATAATGAAGCTACAGGAATCCAAAATTATAAGATAATTGTTTTATTATTTACTGATAAAACAACGAACACTAAAAATTTTTAGGTCATATTGTTTTATCCTTTACTTTAATAGAGAAAAAATATTAATACGAAAATAACGGAGAAGGTTTTTTTTAAGCTGTGGTTATGTTCTAAAATAACACATGCTTACATTTTGCGCTTGAGACTTCGGCATTTTATTTGTCTATCTAATTCCTTTAAACGAGCAATTCAAGAAAATTAGTATGCACGTTTCAGGGGTTTTAGTATAGATCGATCTAGCCAAGTTTCATTTTTAGAAAACGTTATCCGTGTTTTGAGGCAATGAAAAACTGCCACTTTTTTATTTACTACTAAATCTAAATATTATTTCGAAAAAACACGATTTACCCAAAAAAGCAGAACTCGTCGTCCATATAGGTACTTTAGACTATATAACAAGATGTTGATAGAACTGTTATTTTTCTTTTTCAAAATCATAAATTGTGAACCACAGAATTACGTGAATGTAGACTAAACGTACAGCAGTTAAAACTCACTTCAAAGACATTTTTAATTCGGTCACTTTAATACTGAATCTTTTTTAGAGAGTAAAATAAAGTCACTTGTCGCGTTTGTGCGCTTAGATCTTTTAAACCACGCTGCAAATTTTAATCAGGTTTTCATTAGCAAACAGAGACATTCGAGAAGAAGGTTTACATGTATAATACATGCATATTATATTGGAGAAAAGTCGAGAATTTCAACGACGGATTTACAAAACTTATGGCTCAAAACCTTTTTGTTAGGGAGCTACGGTGCCACAAACAGACACACAGATTCACACATCAAACGTATAACACTCTTTTTTTTTTGGTCGGGGGTTAACATGAGACAGTGTAATTGCCCGTCTCGATCTCAGTCGCCGGGGCGTCTCGTGTTTAAAAATTTACTCCACTTTATGATCTGACGCAAAAAATATGATCACATTATGATGCTGTGTTATTTTACGCAGATTTTTTTCTTATATGAATTATTGTAAGAGATTTCGCTTTCTTCAACGAAAATATTAATTTACATATTCTGTATTCTTTTTTTTTTACTATCTTCGACGTTATCTAAAAAGTATGTGTGACGTTTGTATGAAAAAAAAAATGTTTCAAAAATCGTTCGAAAAAGTGAATTTGTGTTAAAAGAATATATGAAAAACTGAGTAAGTGTTATTAGTAAACTCGTGCGAAGTGGAGGCGGATCTATACTAATGTTATAAAGTCGTTTATAAGTTTGTATGTAGCGGTTTCTTGAACTACTGATCCGATTTGTAAATATTTTTTGCGTTGGATAGCCCGTTTATTGAGGAAGGTTATAGACTATATTACATCACGCTACGACTCATAAGCAGCGAAGGGGTAACTATAAACGCGAGTGAATCCGTGGGGACAGCTAGTGTCCAAAAAAATCAAAAACGATTAGCCATATTTGAAATTTGAAAATTTTCAATCATGTACACACCGTGCCTTACCTTTTTTTGCAAATTAAGTGGACGAAAATTATTACTATTTTTCGTTTCGACATTCGTGTGAGAAAGTGCACATAATTTTTTATATTGTTGTTATACAGGTATTTCGATTTTTAATTAAGGTTCTTGAAATAGGGGTTCGGTTCAATAAGTCTAACACGCCACATTTCACATAAAAATGTTTTTTTTATTTTTATTTGAGCGCTATCTTTCGCGCGCTATTAGGCTTGTCGCTTGTGTATTCACTAGAAAGTGTTTGTTTTTGAAGGTATGTTCTAATTTATTACGAGGTAAGAGTACTGAATTTGTGCGATGCGCCGTTGATAGTATAAGGTGCGAAAGCAGTGGTTCTCAAATATTGAAATGTCATAAGTAAGAAATATCTGTTTTTTTTTTTAAAGCGGAATATGTACTATTAAGCCCCTAGAACACACATCGCGATGCCCGTAATTGGGCGAGGTAAAGGACTTGCTGGGTTTTAGTAAGTAGGCTGCGTCTTGAGTTTGAATTTCTTAGGCAGTATGCATATATACATTTCCCAGTATTAAAAAACAGGCTTATAGAACCCCATGCATATGCGTGTGCGTATGTGGGTGGGGGGGGGGGAGAGGTACTCATACTGCATGATACCAGACAGCTGTAGATGGTATCGCGGATTACAGCGAAGTCATTTTGTGATTAATTATCATGGAATTCCGCAAAGTAACGCCTGATTCAATTGAATATTTATAGAACCCCGTCTAAATTATTTCACCTAAATGATAACTAAACCTGATAATATTCTATTTATAAATGTAATGTAAAGCCAGTGTTAAAAGTATTTTAAGAATTCCTATTAATGTAACTAATTATCATGCACGAGTTATTCAGCGTCAACAAAGCTTTGTCCCCGTGTAAGGGAGAGACGAGTCATTAGGGTGTAATTATACTGCTTACTCACAAACGATCTTGAGACTTTATAGCGCAACTGATGAGTAAACAGAAAAAACAACCGACATCAAAAGAAAAATATGCTTTTAACAATCATTTCGATTTTGTTAAAAATTGTATAGGACCAATTACAAATTATGAATATTTAAATAAGCAAAAAAAATAAATCAGTTATGAAATGGTGGGTTCTGAATTAAAAAACATAACAAAAATAATAAAACATTCGACCGATTTAAAAATGGTTGGCCTTTTGTGGGTTTTTTAATGTATGGTCTTCAATCTCAAAAACGGCTGGTCCGATTTGGTCAATACTTTTTTTAGTTTGAATGAGTATACTTTTCCATTAATCCCATAGAATTTAAATCAAAATCGATTCAATTGTTTGGTTTTAAAATCTAAATAATTGAAATAATTATGTCCAACCATATGTATGTATACCAAGTAACTAATATTATGTATTTTGCAATTGAAGTTTCAATTTATATAAAAAGTTTTGTTTTTAATTATTCAAGATAATAGTAATACGTACAGATAATATTTACTCGTTATGTAAAGAAGCAGATCGTCGCTGAGATAAACTTCCTCGGTTAATGAGACAGAATAATTATTTTCTTTCAATAATGATCCAAGTTTTCGTATGACTTCTTTATAATATCGTGACGGTAAAAATGGCGATTGTGTTACGAACTTGTGGCCATGTCTTTACGTCGTTTTCGGATTAAGGATTTTTTTTTAATTATTTTATTGAAAATCAAATATATTTTCACACGCCTGTGGCAACCAGAATGCTTTATAATTCTAGATTAAAATGAAAAATAATAATTGTTAAAATGTTTATTCGTTAACTCTGATTAAGGAACGATCCACATTTTTAAATTAATAAATAAAGACTTTAAATAAAATTACAATTAAACTAAAAGATTTTACGCAATTAGCGAGTACAGATTTAATTGAAATTAACTATAAAAATAACGTAAACCATGAAAAACTACTTAAATAATCACCCCAAGGAAGTGAAACGGTTTATGAGATGACTGTGATGTAAAGAGTTATGTTTTTCACAAGTATCTGGGTCTGTGTGTGGGACACTTCAAACCCTCAAAGCATCTCAACGGTTGGATGGATATTGACCAATGAGATATCGTTTCATCTAAACCATCCAAAGTTTACACGCTCGGGTTTGTTTTTAATAAATAAAAATGGCTTCCAAATATAGCTTTAAGTTCTGATAATTTGTCTTCTAAAAAATCATTTCTATTTCTATATTGCGTAAAAAACCGAATACTCGTACGTACCATGGAAAAAGTACTTTTATCTTTATTTTCTATCTATATAATAGAAAAATAGCAATAACAAATAAATAACACAATAGTTGTTATAAATGTTTGAGTTCTGGATATTTAATGAGTAATGGATTGTTATGTTTAATAAACTGCTAAATAAAAAAAGTTGAATAAATAAATAATCTTCTGAAAATCTTATATAAGTTATCTAATGTAATTTTTTTTCCATCGATTTTGTTGTCTGTTTGCCGTCAAACATAACGAAATCTACATTAACGCGAGAAAAACCTCGTGCAAAGGCTAACACTGTTTAAATATGTAAAAAAAAAATATCTAAACAGAAACTATAATAAAACTAGTTCAAGATAAATCTTTTATAAGCAAAAATAGTACATACATCAAATGTATTCGCTGACGGGGCGTTCTCCGATAAGATGGCGCTTATGATAAATTTGTTCGCTTAATTAAGTTTCAGAGAGGAACCATGGATTCGAGTTTCATTAGATATGTCTTAAATTTTGAGGTGGAGTCTGGTTTTAGGTCACTGACAACAGCTCGAATAGGAGCTGGCTCGACTGAGTCAGTAGTCTCAAAGATAGCTAGTATAGTTGTTTCGTACAGCGGCTGAGAGAGCTGGAAGCCTAATCTTCTCAATTTCTTTCTGTACTTACTATTCGCTTTCATCACTTATTTCTTTTTTTTAAGTTGGCATCGCATTTGTGGCTCGTCTGGTGCTGCTCGACTGGCTGCTCGCTGGACTCTAGTCCATGATCACCGCGATCATATAATGTCAAGTGTACCGTCTGCTCGTTTGATAGCTAATTATATTTATAAACAGAAAATAATTATATATTATTTTGAAAAAAATTTAAACGGATTCAAATCGCGTATAATACCTAATTAGATCGCGAGTTCTAATACCACAATCGCTTTAAAGTGTTCAAAACATCAGTATTATGATTTTTTTATTTATTTCAATGTGTAGTAATCGCGAAAAATCTAAGAAAACACTTTTTCTAAAGCAGGTTCCTTTTTGTAAGTACGGTTATGACAAGTAATTATGTGTTGAACCGTATTCTTGATATATTTTACGTTCTGGCGTTACAATAATACATTAAAGGTTATATTTTTCTTTTAAAATTGCGAAATGTCCTATTTCATTTTGATTCATGCTCACCCTAGCTCGAGAAAATTCCTTTCCTTGTCATTATAATTGATTGGTTTCTCTTTACAGGAAATGTATATTTACATTTATACAACGACTTTTACTTTAAAAAATATTAAATCTATTCATTTGCCTTCGTATTATTCTTGGGAGAACTTTCGGTGTTTTGCTTTAATTTTTTTTTTATTTTTCGTTAAATGACGCATGGTTAATGTGCTTATTGAATCTGAACGCGAATCCCCATTATATACTGAATATATGTATATAAATAGATATTAATTTCGCGTTCCACTTTTAATAAGTCGAAATATAATAAAGTTGTATGAGTCTTCCTAATGACATCTCGCGTAAAAATCATATTTCGCTAAAATTTAATTTAACAAAAAATATTACATGATTATTTTTATTTTAAATTGTGCAGAAAAAAAAAGATTTCTATCCGTCATTTTTCCAATATGGCGGGTCGTCTGGAAAAGATGGGAAAGCAAACAATAGCGCGTCGAAACCTATAAGATTACCAATTTTAAACTCTTGATAAACTTTTCTCTCTCCTTTACTATTTAAGTACCAAATGACTGTAATGCACATTGTTTTAACAAGTAATTAATTAAAAAGATCAAAAATCCTACCGTAAAATCTGTAGTCAGCAATACTCTATACAGCAATATAAAGCCTATAAGTGAGAATCGTTACTAACCAACTTAAAATCGTTATAGATTCTAAACGGTGATTCTAATTAAAAAACGATATGAAAAACCTAAAAATGATTTTTAAATACCTATTCAACGATATCCCACTTGATGTGGTTTGTCGATTTCATTTTTTCTTTTATACATTATGGCGTCAAAAATCAGCCATTTCGATTTTGTAAAATTGTTACGCTTTCTGTGACATTCGCGCCGTTGTGACGAAGTAAACGAAATGTCTAAATATGACCGCGCATGTACAAACCCACATACATTCATAGGTTGATATCACATAACTCTTCTTTGCGTCGCGCAGTCGGGTAAAAAATACTCAAGATAACGTTAATTTATTTAATGTTATCAAATGTATTTAGTCTTTATTTGAATAAGAAGGTGGCATAAGGCCAAGGATCTT
This sequence comes from Hypolimnas misippus, assembly GCA_037950945.1. NCBI lineage: Eukaryota > Metazoa > Arthropoda > Insecta > Lepidoptera > Nymphalidae > Hypolimnas > Hypolimnas misippus. Next base: position 1,264,307 of record JBBEEQ010000026.1, read on the forward strand.
TGATATTATATTCGTACATTTGCACACAAATACATATATGTATATATTTGGTATATAACATAGCAAACATTAGAGATAGAATATTTTTTAAATAACATTTTCAGAATACGTTCAAGAATATCTCATAAATAAATAATATAAGAGCCAGAGTTTGTTTCGTCTTCTTCTTTCTATATTGTATGAATTATTGTGATAAATACTGACTCTTATACTAGAAGATTTACGAATTTAACTCATAAGAATAGTGAAAGTTTGTTATAGTTTTATAACTGGATATATAAACTATACAATATGAATATAATTATTATTATTTTCTTTTTAGGCTAGTCACAGTATTGCTTATCAGTATCTATATCGCCTATAACCTTCTTGAATAAAGGATCCATAATTAAACCAACGCAAAAATAAGTTTTCAAATCGAATCTGTAGTTTTATATATTATCGCCTACATAAAAATGCCTCTTTATAGTATTACAGTATTATATACAGTACAAGAAACTAAATGTTAAGTGAAGCTTACTACAATATATAAGTGAAAACCGCATCTAAATCGGATAAGCCGTTTCTGAGATTAGATGCAGAAACGCACAGATAAACAGACAAACAGATAAGAATTCTAAAAACCATTGTTTGGGGTTCTATTGCGTTGATAAAGGCCCCCAATAATATTTTTTTTATATATCTTCCATGTACAGACAGCGACCTGTTAGAATTTTATTATTAGTTAGATTACAGTATTGTTATATAAAGTAGCTACCTAACCTTCCTCAATAAACGGGCTAACCAACACAAAGAGAATTTTTAATGGCTGTAGTAGTTCCAGAGCCTATTAAATGCAAACAAAGAAACGTACTAGTCTTTCCTCTTTATAATATTATTATTTAATATAATATGTTTTATCAACACAAATTAGCTATGTCGTATGACTGTTTCATAACATCTATTGTTACATATTACGGTAATTTTTAGCTTCATTTCAGACTTTAATAAAGATTTACGTATGTTGTTTTTCATTGATATATAACTTACCAGGTTACAGAGTTGTTTGATGTCAATTACGAGTAAAAAACTTACAAATGTAATTCTCATCTAAAGGTTAGTTTTCTTTGTTAACGGAACCCTAAAAGGAGAAGACGCGTAAATACAACTCACAAATATTAATGACATTTTGTAAGCTTCAGTACAAATTAAAAATTCCCCGCAAAAGAACGCGCTTCCGAATATTTAAAAAAGTATTTGAAATTGTTTCTTCCGGTTTAGAAATAAATGTTTTGTTTAAACTTTGCTTTGTATAATTAAATTTTTTATCCATGTAATAAATAAAATTGAATTGTCTGTCTTTGAATTCTCGGAAACGACTGGCCTCTTCTTCATTTCTTCTTATTTCACTTTTGAGTTAATTTGAGTATATATATGATATGAAACTAAAAATCCGATTCTTTTTAATTCGGTCAGTCCGGGCTGAGTTAATTATTGAAATGGCTGAACCGATTTTAATGTGACTTTTAGAGGCGGAATTAGATAAAGATAATGGAGATGACAATTTATAAGCTTACTACCTTCCGCCCGCGAATTCGTCCGCGTGGAATAGTTGCTTTGGGCTAATAATGCATTATTTTAGAACAAATTTGGTTAGCTTAAAAAAGGTGAGCTAACCTTAAAACCTGTCGCGAACTTTATTTTAGAACTCTTAAAGGGGAACAATTCTGTCATATATGATTTTTGCGAAACTCTAACCGTTTACGCAGCGCACAGTAATCCGCTCTCTCAATAGGAAAATATCCCCAGATTCCAGATCCAGATGATCCAGATTTTGAATCATTCTTCATTGGTGCTCCGCTCCTTTTGGTCTTAGCGTGATAATATAGCCTATAGCCTTCCTCGATAAATGGGCTGTCTAACACTGAAATAATTTTTAAAATCGGACCAGTAGTTCCTGAGTTTAGCGCGTTCAAGCAAACAATCAAACAAACAAACAAACTCTTCAGCTTTATAATATTAATATATATTTCTCGCCTAAGCGCGATGGAAACCGTAAGGGACAGCTAAAATATTAGGTAATATCTCGAATTAACACTACAGAATAATTTATAATTCGTAATTTCCTATCTTGGAATACTGAATATTCTAAGGACGTTAAAACTCGCGTCGCGGGAAATGTTAGAAAAATACTTTAGTCTATAAATATGCTGTTTTATTTCTTACTTTTAAATATTCTCGACTTTTATCAGACTTTTGTCTTGGAAACTTAGTATTTACGCAAAATGTATGAATATATATATTCTCTTATTCTTATTCAAAAGTGTAGCTTATATTATAATATAAGGTAATATAAGGTTGGATAATATATTTGGAATATGAACTGAAGATTTTAGGTATTTCTCAACGCTTGTGCCTGAGACTTCGCGTGTTCATTTCGTTTCTTTAATATTATTAAATATTTCACTTTCAAGTTTATGGGTTTATAGGAAGAGAATTCTTCAAAAAGAAAAGGTCTTTTTTACAGAAACGTCTAATATTTAAAAAAAAGTACTATGTATGAAACCCAAATAAAATCTTTATTTTTCTATAAATTCTCTATTTAAATCGACGTTTCGATTCACCTAAGAATTCTTATTGAAAATCATGGAGAGGCAGAATAAAATCGGAGTTATTTTGGAAACGCCCCAAAACGATAAGAACTTATAAATAAGTAATTATTTTAAATACAAAGATATGTTGAAATTTTATTTCTATGTATAGATTCAAGATCATGTGTCTTAGTCTGGCAAGCGACTACCGGGGCTGAGTTTGCCAAAAGTAAAGAATGATTACCGATCGCATTCAGCTAAATAGGTTTGCATTGCAATACCTTTTCTAATTATTAAAATTGCCAGAATTTCGTAAAGTTTGAAAGAACATAAAAATGAAAATAATCCCAGCGATAATATAAGGTCTCAATCTATCAGGACTCCTGCTAAGCCTCCTTGAGAATAAAATTAATTCAAAATTAAATACTTTAATTATGTAATTTTGTACATGTTCCTATCTACAATTATGCCCATTTTAGTAGGTATATGGTGTATTAATTAATGGCTTGAGATTTATTATTTGTGATGTAGTAAACAATAAGAATACATTAAATTCATAGCACACCCTTATTCACCGTTCGTTTCGTTGGTGCAGTGGTCACTGCAACTGATTGAAGCGCTAATTGTCGCGGGTTCGATTCCCGCTGACAACATACATCTGTATTGACCATACGTATGTTTATCGTGGTCTGGCTGTTTGTGTTTGTGTTGTGTGTTTCCTGATCCCCGACACAGGATCAGGACCCTGATGAGCTGTTGAGTGTGATGCGTTTATGTTATTCTCTTGATGTTGGCAATTTGTTGCTATGCAACTTCGCCTTACGATGAGACCTCCCTCATAATGTTTGTATATAAATTCCTCATTTTTCACTATGTTGCTTAAGCTCGTGTTAATAACGACGTTGTTTAAAATGGTGTACATCAATCTCATTAACAATATAAATTTGTGTTCGCATTATTGTTTCATTCAATTCAACCCACTTTATAAAGGCTAAGATAAAGTTGCATTGTTTCATAACAGGTACAGCTTCTAAATTCTGAAACTTGTACAGCGACAATAGGACAGATGTCCACACACGTCCACACATGTCCGTCCCCTTTGTGAACTATTGATAAAGTCTGAATGTTTGACGACCGCTGTTTGTTTGTAGGCATTGAAATAGATCTATCATACATTTGTACATGTGAAAATTATTTGTGACTATATGTGAATAAGCAATAATGTGTCAACCCACATAAAGTGTAATTCCGAGATATAGATGTATTTTGATACTGTATCACCTATTTAACATTGTTCAATAAAAAATAAAGTCATATAAACGAAATAAGTATGGAAAAAGCTTCTTAATTGTTTTGAATTTCAAAGTCGTTCCTTATTTTGTAATTTATACAACCCGCTTTTAATTAATTATACCTTTTATCAAAAAATAAAAGAATATATGGATAAATACTTATTCAACTTTATTAAGAATAAGTTTGACATTTTTAGGCGCCATTTTCTTAAAATCAAGTTCGTGCGGTTTGACACAGCATTGCTTATCAGCGTCCATGTATTACCGTAAAGTTTTAAATACCTTTAGGCGAAAGGTACACTAGTAAGTTTCCTCTCGTAATAGATTTATATTTATATACTTCTGCTATTAATAGCTATCGTAAGGTTACCTAGGTAAATGTTACCAAGTTACAGAGTTATTTATGCCAATTACGAGAGTGAAACGTACAAATGTAATTCTCGTCTTATAACTACGAATGTTTTTGTATGATGTTAGTTGCTTATTCACGTAGAAACTAGTAAACAGATTTTAATAAGACTCTACAGTAGTCGCTTATGCATGAAAATAACATATACTTTTAATTTTACACACGGGCGAAAGCTTATAATTAAATAACTCGCCAAATTTTAATTAGTAAAAATTAATTTCGAGGTACAAATTACTCTTTGAGGTTTAGTTGGAACATTCATAATATTTTTTATTTTACTGTTAGTAATGATAAGTTCAGTCAAAGGGTAAAGGGTAGTATTTATTGTTTTTTATTATTATAACATTTTTTTTACTTAAAAAAAAAGATATATGATTAATTGCTTTTCTAAAATAAGATTTTTTTTTGTCATTTATATTTTCGCTTTACTCGGGCGAGGGACGATGGGACTTATTGTAACCCCCTGATCTTATTCATTACTCAATTTTTACTATGGATTAGCTTCCGTTCGCGACCTCGCTCGTTGATAAAATATAATCTATGTCCATCTAAAACAATATACTTTCTAAATCTTTATATTCATAATAATCAAAACTAACTGGCTGACATATTCACTGACAGATCGATCAACGCTGAGCCGAAACCGCTGGGCCTAGAAACATGAAATTTTGCACACACGTTCCTTATATAACGCAAGTGTGCACTAAGTAAGGATTTTTGGAAATCTATCACCTTAGAGGTTGAAAGTTTTTTAGGTATCAAATTCTATGCTAGTGGTAGCATAAATTTTAAAATAGGTTTACCGATTCCGGAGTTTACGTCGTAAATACTAAATTCAGTCTCTCTATTATATTAGATTTTCTAACAACTATGGCTTAATTTAGAACTTTGTGGACGTATACACGACTAATGTACCAACATGCACGTGGTGTCATATTCAGAGGTAGATTTCAGTACGAGTGGGCTTAGGGCGTCAAATTGTGACGGGAGCGAGGAAACAAATTTATTATAGCATGTAAAGTTAGTTTTCAGTTACTTCATTAAGGGAAGTTAATCTGAAATAAGTATTTTTAGTTGTATTTTGATCGACGTATAGGAAAATTATATTGATATGCAAAATTAACATCATGTATATTAGGTGACCGATATCAAACTTAATACATTTTAAGATTAGTAACCAACCGTTGTAAAAAAAATCAACGAAAATATAATGCTTGATGTTGAAAATGAGAATGTGAATACTTAATTTCGAGTAAACTTATTTATGGTAAATATTTAAACAATAATAATGACAGCTGTTAATGACAATTTGATCACTAACTAAAGTCATAGATTATTATTATCATCAAATTTTATGATAAAATAAACTTATTTTGATTTTTATTTTTATTTTTTCTTTTAAAATGTAGCGCCTATATTTATTTTATACTTACTTACTCTATAGTTACTCATAGCTTAAGGCAAGAATTACATTTGTAAGTTTTACTCTCTTAATTTAGTTAAAACAAATCTGTGTACCGGTAAATTCAGTTACTTATGTAACCTAACGAAAGCTGTCGATGTCAAAAACAAGGACACTGGCAGTAAGTTTCTTCAGGTGTAAGTCAATTACAAACAACTTATGTAAATTTTTATGAAAGTATCTGAGAGCAAAACTTATAAGCGTAATTCTCGCCTTATGTACAATGATTTTGTTTACGTCCTTATTACGATAAAGCTTTGTGATTTATTCCTTTATATAGATGGATATTTGTTGCCCTTTTACCCAAAACGTATTAAGAAAATTTTGATGAAACTTTACAGTATTATAACTTAGAAATCAGAATAACAAACATTACTACATTTTTAACACACGATACAGACAAAGCCGCGAGCAGAAACCATTTTAATTATCCACCTAGAAAGGATAATATACAATTATATAAAAGTATTATCAAAATAACTTTAATTCTTATGAAAACGGGCAAAGTGCGACGGAGCTAAGGTTATCAATCAAAGCGGTGTAAATCATGGCGCATGAGAGGCGCCACACGCGTCGCGTCTCGAATACGCGATGGTATTAATTAGCTTAATGTCCCAAGTTTATTCCAAGGGTCATCTATAAAATATATTCGCAAATATGTGTTGGTTAATAATAGTCTTTATACGTTATCATGCATTAGTATGACGTATTTAGCGTGCAATTTTAATTTTGTTATATGAATGGAAGTGTTTGAAAAAATGTATAGATTATTCATTATACCTACCCGTAATAAGTCAACTGCTGGACATAACCCTCCTGTAAAGATTACCACCCTCCCCTAAAGATTACCAAAAGGACCGGTTCGAAGCGCCCTTCACCCAGCGTCTTGCGGCGACCTTAACAAGGTCTGTCCATCTCGGCGATGGACGCACTACGCTACGCTTGCCGGTCTGTGGTTTCCATTCGAATCTTTCTGCGCCATTGGCCATCGTTTCTTTGAACTATGAGCTCTGCCCATTGCCACTCCAAGTTGCCAATGGCTATGTCGGATTAACCGACTACAGATCTCGTCATTCTCTCCATGGCTCGTTGAGCAACTTTTAGCCTCTCTTTGCGGCCTACAGTCAGTGGCCAGTATAGATAATTGAGACTTTAAAAAAAAATTATTGACTTCAAAAGCATTAAAAAATTAACAAAACAAAAGTCCCACTGAATTTCTTTCGCGGTTGCTTCTAAGGTCTGGGGTTTTTTGGTTTCGAAACCGTGGTAGATTGATTTTCTTGACGTTCAAAAAGAGAATGTAAATTCCTATTATTTTGATAATACACGATCTCATTCGCTTGGAAGACACATTTATACCAGTTATTTCAATTTAAAAACCTACTACTAAATTGAATCAAAAAAAAATTTTTGAGACCAATATGAAAGTATATTTCAAATGATAAAAAAACCAAAGTTATGTTCTTTCTGTCTGTCTCTACCTCCACGTTTTATTTTTATAACACAGAGTAGCTTATGTCCGTTAACGTCCAGTCTACCTCTATGCCAAATTAATAAAAAAAATTGTTTTAGCGGTTTAGGTGTGTAAACGCAACAACGAGAGAAACAGCATTATTTTTGCATTAATAATATTAGTATGAATGTGTGTGTTGTTTACTTTATTATCTTAAAGTTGTAATAACATTTTATGGAAAATCCACTTAATAATTAGTTATATATATTAGGTTAAAATTGTATGTAATAAGTGATAACATATTAGATAGAATTATTATCTATATATTACACATATTAGATATTATAATTGCAATATAAGGCAAGGCACTTATAAGTTTTGCTCTCAGACTTTCACAAAGACTTACATAAGTTGTTATTCAATTCAATTCTTTGGTTAATGGCAAGTGGTTTGTCATTGATTTACACTTGAAAGAATTTACTGACACTGTCATTTTTGACAGCAACATCTTGCGTAAGGTTACCTAGGTAAGTGTTTTCACGTTAAAAAGTTTATTTTATGACATGAAATGTAATTCTCGTGTAATGATATATACACAAAGAGATACTTAATTATTTACAAATTCTAATAATTACTGAACACATCATGGCCGCGTGGAATTTTTTAAATCGAATCTGTAGTTTTAGAGATTATCCCCTACATATAAACTTGCAAATGTACGAACAAATTTTACGTCTTTATAATGTTAGTATAGATTAATCACATAAGAACGCGAAAAAGAATAAATCGTTTAAAATCAGAAAACCGTATGACGATTACACGATCCCTTACAGAAGGATATAACAAAAAAAAAAATAGAAAAAAAAAATTAAGTGGTCATCTCAAAAATGTATAGCATAACATAATTAACAGTTCCCGTGTAATACCCAGATTAAACAAACACATACACACTGGCGTGTATGTGTGACGTGCATCCTGAGCATGCATTATGATAATTAATACTTATTTTAACGAACAGCTGCGCGCGTGTGGACGCGGCTTTAGTATTTTTTATTATCCTTAAAAAGCTTTTCATTTTACCCGGTATTAAGTGTTCTTTACTTTGATCCCGGGTAAAACATACGCTTTTCGATTAAAAAAGATTGTACACTGAGAAATAGATTTTTCTTATCTATGTATACTAATATTACAAAGATGTTAATCCATACAGCCATAGATATAATTAAAATTGAAGTGTCTGTTTGTAATTTCAAATTAACAACTTTTAACTTTAGCATTAAAAGTAAATAAGGTCTTGTCAAATTTAAAATTCTTGTCTGTTTGTCCGTCTGTTTGTTCCAGCTCTGAAATGGCTGGACCGATTTTGACTTTTATAGTCGTTATAGAGATCTGTTCTGACGTTTGAAGGGTATCAGCTCTATGCTAGATGTTAAAAGAAGCTGCAACTTCTACTGGAGTGATAGACTCTATATTTTATTCTATGAAATTTACTATACTATGAATGATATTAATATAACAGGTGTGTAACCTTGACCTGATGCTGCACCATAATTATAAAATATTAGTAAAATTTGTTTGTGTATTTGTAAATTTGGATTTAAGTAATCTGTGAAACTACCGATCCGATTTCAAAAATTCATTTTTATTGGTTATCCTATTTATTCAGGAATATATAAGGCTATATTACATCACGCTACGAGTCAAGGGAGCGAAGCAGTATCCATAAACGCGAGTGGAAATGCAGTTACCAGCTAGTTTAAAATGGAGTAGGCGTTCGATCAGCAGGATACACGACTCCTTACTAACTTACAGTAGAATTGGACGCTGATAAGCAATACTGTGTCAAGCCACACGGACTTCATTTTGAGAAAATGGCATCTAAAGATGTCAAACTATTGTTAATAAATTTTTTTAAGAAGTATATATCCATCTTTTCTTTTCTTTTTTGTTAAATGGTATAGTGAATTAAAAGCAGAAGCAGACCGAGAAGTTTTTCAAATATTTCAGATTATTGTATAACTATCAAAATATGGAAGCCTCTTGAAAATCGAAACAATTAATTAAGTCACTATTTCCGTACTTATTTAGTTTACATGACTTGAAATTAATTTGAATAATGATGAATACGTAATGCACTATACAAATACATTAATATCTCCGAATTTGACTTTTTGTGGGTTGACACATTATTGCTTTTCAGCATCCAATTATCGTGTAAGGGCTTGTCAAAATGGCTGAAATGATATTATGTAGATACTATATGGTTGGGTATTTGAAATTTTAATTTCTACATTTCTCGTTAAAAATATGATTTACCGCTATTTCGAGTATATTCGCGTTTTATTAAAACACGAGTTCACAAGCTTATTTATAAAAACCTATTAACAGACAAACATATAGACCTTAATATAGAGTTACATTTGCTTTTAAAATACATATCAAACGCCGTGGGCAAGTGTAATTATCTAGAAAGATTTATGTACAAGCATTGTTTGTAGAAAGTGCACTACATTTTAATCTCCATATATCATAAGTTCAAAATGAAAAAGTCTTGAGTTTCTACCCGAGTTCAGCAAACCAAAGGTTATGACTTTGGCAGAGTATGTATGTATGTTCATCTGATCCCTCATAGCTTCTAAACTAATTATCAGAACTGGACAAAAGAGGTAGATGGGTCTTGATCGTCCACTGGTTACTAAATCTAATTGCTAGTTGCAGCCTAGTTGCATAGCATATGTACGTATTATTTTAAAACAATATATACTTTAACGCGAGCAAAGCTGCGAGCTAGTTAGTCAAAGAAATTCTAATCAGGCGTTAAGAAATAGTTAATATGATAGTAAATGCTTATACCATTCCCAGTCGTGATAAATCAAAATTATTATGCGGAATTGTACATCATTGTGATGTTCCCGTAATAAAGTATTTTAATGTAACGGGGTCGAATTTAGTTGTTATATTTTTAATAGAAATAGTTCCTAATTTTTAATATATTTATTGCTAGGTCATTGGTTTTACTTGAGGTGTAATAAACGTAGAATATTTTTTTAGAAAACGTAGAATAGTCTTTTTCTTTTTTAATTTACTTTCAAATTAGAAAGTATAAAGAAAAGTAAAGTAACAGCTTATAAATGTCACATTTCTGGGCAAAGGCCTCCTCACCCATTAAGGACGATTTAAAGCCACCATTTAAAGCTTAATCCATCATCTCTGCTTGATAGCGGATATACATGTGTCAGAATTTCTCCCGGTACATGCAGGTTCCGCGATGTTTTCCTTCAACGGCGACAAATTTAGCACTTGAAAACTCAGTGATGCTAGCCAAGGTTTTAAGCCGCGATCACCGGTTGGGATCGACATGATCTAACTCCTAGTAATCTCTGCTTACTTCAAATTAGAACTTTACCATATATCGACGGAGATAGTGCAAAACCGCGTAACAGGTTTTTGAAATAAGAATCATATTGAATATAGTTTTAAATTTCATTATTGATAGAAAACAAGCTAGCTAAAAATTATATAATTGATATTTGTAAAATGAATACTAAATATGAATAAATTTTGACATATCGTCGGTGACACCACAAGCACGTAATTTAATATTTGGTTTAAATAAAAATTTTGACTATAGGAAAAGCTAGATACGCGGTTTTGCAGTATCCCCGTCGATATCACCTTAAATAACCTCAGCTATAATATTGAAGTTGCAAAACTATTTTCAAAACGAAATGTTGATGATTAGTTTAAACAAACACACTTTTTAGCTTTATAATAGTCTAACTATTCATTCATTTTCATCATCTGAGTCTAAGGTGAGAATTACATGTGTAAGTTTTACTCTCGTTACTGATATAAAACAACTGTAACTTGGTAAAAGTTACCTAGGTTACCTTACGAAAGCTGTGGCTGTCAAAAATAAAGGCACAGATAATAAATTCTCTCAAGTGTAAAGCAATGACAAACAACTTACGTAAAGCTTTAGGTAAGTCTGAGAGCAAAATAAGTGTGACTCTCGCCATAATAGATCTTAGTATGTAATTGCATTTAATATAAAAACTAGAAGCGACCGTAAAAGTACGGTATTTATGTTTTCTTTTTATAATCAGAATTATAATTATATCTACATGATTATTTTTTATCAGCTTTTCATCTTTGGCCACCCACAATTTATTAGACTACATTATGAATAATTGACCTCTCAAGTAACGTCGGGATTTTCGATACCTATCAGCGCTCTAAATTATAAGGTGTTGACGATTAAATTGAATTTATTGTAAACCGGATTTCTGGTGGTAATATTTTAAAAGCTTTTTCGTGGCTCGTCGTAAAATCGTTGTAACAAGTTTATGGCCTTTCATGCTTGAGTTTATATTACCTATCAAAGGACAACCGTTTTTTATTCTTATTTTTTATTTATGCCATAAAATTAGGATGTTTTTTTTTGGTTTAATTATTTGGTCGTGTTTGATTTCTGTAGGTAACCAATGTATATTTTCCAACAGGGTAATTTCACTGAGCTATCGTTTTCGTATTGCGATACATTTAAATCTATATAGATCGTAAACGGTAATTCTGATTGAAAAACGATATGAGAAACCTATAAATGATTTATAATACCTATTAAAATACTTGACATAATTCGTTTTTTTTCACTTCTTTCTTTTTCACATATTGGCGTCCCAAATCCGCCATTTTGATTTTTCTATTTTTATTATTTCTGTGATATTCCCGCCGTCATGACGAAACATGCGTGCTATTTAATAAAATCGTCTAAGTAGTGCCATCTACATACATTAAAACATACATAGGCTGATAAACACATTACCCTTTACGTCAAACAGTCGGATAAAAGCATGTAGTGTAGGATTCTTATTAATTTGAAATAAATAAAACGATGTTTTCTAGAATGTTGAGCACAACAGGTTTATTTTGACATTCGAAAAATTAGACATATTTCAATTTACATATGATGCAAAGTTTACTCCATAGCTTAGTCATATATATAATCTATAGAAACAAGCAGTGACACTAACCTTTATCCTTTCTAGCAATATTTATACCATTCAATCAAACCAGTTGGATTATTTCCCGCCGTTCCCCACGCTTCATCCCGCCTTCGTTGTGCCGTTTGGCGCGAAAAATGCCAAAAGGCCAACGAAATAATTTATACAGCCCAAAAATGGTTTAAATTGTGATATCAATCTATTGATGTTTTTTTTTGATGAGGATTTAATTTTAATACATTTAGAAAATAAGAATAAATTAATTTGCCAAATTATATTGTTTCCTAACAGTAGTAGCTTCCAGTATTTTGCATCGTCGTTAAGATGGCTGGCGTGCCAAGACACAATTAAACAGGGCGACGCGTCGTTAGCATGTGTTTTACGTGAGCTCCATACCGATGCATTAGCGGCTTTTAAAATTAAACACTAATTAATTGTCGACTTTGTGGGTCGGAGTTTGACCCTGTTTGTTGGAAAACTGAACTTAGTTACATCCGATAAAATTGTAAGCATTTTCATTGTGATCTTTATGCAGAGACTTTGTACATTATTTAGCTAATTATGTGAATGATCGTATGTGTGAAGCGGTTAATGTATAATAATGTAAATCAAGGTTTTGGTTACAGAATGTTTTTGTATTTAAATATACTTTTTGGATATGTTAAGATAAGCAATAATGTGTCAACCCACAAAAGTCAAATTCTGAGATATTGATGTATTTTGATACCGCATCCCCTATTTGACATTATTAAAAAAATTTAAGCCATATAAACTAAATAAATACGGAAAAAGTGTCTTACATAATTGTTCCGATTTCCAAGTGCGTCCCATATTTTGCAATTTATAGGTACAATAATCTCAAATATTTTAAAAACTTTTTACTAAATAATATGTCAATCTTCTTTTAATTTATTATACCTTTTATCAAAAAAGAAAATAAAAGGCGGATAAATACTTCTTCAAACATATACATATTTGTTCAGAATAGTTTGACATCTTCAGACGCAAATGAAGTTCGTGTGGCTTAACACGGTATAGCTTATCAGCGTCCTTCCGATGGCATATTTCCCATTCCATTATTATCTGAAATTAATATACTCTATACAATCAACTGCTAGTACTTACTTAACTTAGTATTTAAGTGACCGAATTCAAATTTTTGTGCACAAAACGTTTTATACTTGGGATGTCGACCGTTTATGTACTAATATCACAAAGTGTTGAAAAGTTATCTATTTTATTTAAATTATAATTTATGTAACATAGAATTATTTATACTAATAAAAAAAATTCAAATGTCTGTTAAAATAAAATATTCACGGATCTAAAACACACAGTGTCTTTCTAATTTGGCTAATATCTGTAACGGCTGAGCCGATTAAGGCATATTAATTGAAATAATAGAAAAAAAATAACGCGAAAACAAAGTCGAATCCAATGATAGTCGACAACATCAGATTCAAATAGGGAACAATATACAAATATAATTTTCGTTAAATTGACGCGGGTAAAACCACGGAGTACAGTTAGTATCAAACTAATTTTTAATTACTTAGCTAACTCGTTTCACACAAATTTTGAAATATGTCTCTTTAATACTAAGGAATAGGGTTTTAATATCTCGTCTCTGTTATGCAAATGTTTTCGAAACTAAAAACAAAATAAACACATATTTTAATTTATCGCGTTAAACAATGTTTTATCAAACTTAACTTAATTTAGTCAAACAACTCATGAATTCTAGACACAGTCGCGAAAACATATTCATCCAATTATACACGAAGCTGCTTTTAAGGATACTAGCGAAACGACCCGACTTTGCATCGGTATTAATAACTTTAACATACGCGATCCAAATAAAAAAATAGATTACTAATTTAGACACGAAATTATAAATCGATTGATATGATAATCTATGTCAATTGAGTGAATGGATCAATTTTGCGGCTTTTTTGTGTATTAAAGCATGTTCCACATTTTGCAATTTGCAATAAACTCATATATATTAAAGACATGTTATGAAAGTAGCTGCCCCTCGTGGTCTTCTATGAGTCGTAGCGTGATGTTATATAGCCTATAGCCTTCTTCAATAAATAAACTATTTAACATAAAAATATTGTTTCGAACCAGTAGTTCCAGAGATAAGCGCGTTTAAACAAACAAACAAATTTTAAGCTTTATAATATTAATATAGATAAAACTATTTACTAATATACTTAACATGTACCAATCTGCTTTTAATTCATTATACCTAATAAATAGAAAAGAACAGAACAGATATTTCAAAAAAATGTATTAAGGATAGGTTTGACGAAGACGTCATTTTCTTGTTAAGAAGTCTGTGTGACTTGACGTAGTATTGCTTATCAGCATCCAATTAGGATTTATGTATTTAATCCATCCAAAAATAATCACCCATATCTCCAAAACAACAAACAAACGAAATAAGTCCCTCACAATATTAGCATGATTTCACAGTCGAGAGACGGTTCTTCTTAACTGGTTACGTCTTAATTTGTTGAAACAAGACAGAATCACGTTGACACGTCTCAACCGTAGACGGTTATTCTTAAAACTAACGCTCAGTAAAATAATCACGTGCCCTGAAACTTTGCGGGGAAATCTCGGATGAGCTTCTGGAATGTTTTAACGTGATATTCTTCTATAAGAGGATTTTGTGCATTTTAAGAAAGGATTATTGTTTTTACCTTGTGCGATGTGAAGAAAGAATTATTCATACCTTTATTTGACGGGTCTGATCACGCTTAAATTTTAGACTAGCTAGAATTTTAGTTTATTTTTCTCGAAGTTGCGACAGAGTTAAGCTATGAATGTGGTGTTGACGATATCTACCACTATTAGACTTTACCTAAAATTATGAATAATAATCCCTTTTGACCATGCTATTTATAATTATTGATTACTACATTTAGACTGAATTACATATGAACACGATCAATTTAAGTCTAGTACAAAAGTAGATACACCATTATACATAAACCGATATTTCCAGATGAATAAAATTTTGTACAGCTATTTTCTCTAAAAGAAGTCCGTGTAGCTTGACACAGTATTGCTTATTAGCATCTAAATATACATGCCAGTAGCTTGCACAGAAATGCCATGGTAATACGACTAGACTGCAGACAAATTTTGGCATGCCACGAGGTACGAAGATGGCGATGCGACGGTAGCCAAAAAAGCACGTCAGAACGCAAGCAGTAGGTAAATGCCATTTTGTGGTATGTATATCAATAATTTTCATACAACTGATTCAGTTTAATGGTACATGTTTTATTCTTGCTGAGAACCTAAGAGATTTCCCATCGGGCACATAGGTAATATCTTACCAACTTGTCAACTCTTGTTTTCCGTAGTTTAAACAAGAAATCTCAGTGATATGTAACGAGACAACTTATAAACACATGCTTAGTAAAAACCACACGCGCTGATGGAAACTTCGAGAGAAAATCTCGGGGAAATTCTGCGGTATTACTGTGTAATGCTTATGTCTCTATTTGTGCTCAGTTTCGTCTTTAGTTTAACTTTTGTTTAAGGTACATTCATACAATGTGTTTGACACGGGAGAGATGTATAAATAAATAAACATATCACACATATGGCTTTTATTGGGATCCCATGATTCGTGTTGGGGGTCTGGAAAGACACAGGCGCAAACAGACCACAATAATCGTCTATATAGCCAATACTCACGTTTACCTGGAGCAGGGATAGAACCCGCGATCGTTAGCGCTTCAGTCAGTTACAGTTACCACTGCGCCAACCAGTGTGTCAAAATGTCAGTATTATAGTAATAAGAATAAAAAATTGAATTGAAACGTGTCAGCTAAATTGTATAGCAGTCTAGTCTAGTTTCATATAATTCTATGGTTCATAATCTATGATTATAAAAAAAAACCCTTTTGTTAACATCTTGTAATATAAATGTCGAAGTCCCAAATACAAAACGTTTTGGCGAATTTACCATAAACTTGAATTTATGAATTTTGACCAAATTAAATATTAACAATTTTGGAAAATCTTTATTATTAAGCGTATCATATATCAATATTTTTATCGTTAGTTACTCCCTAATACGATGGACGTCCTTTGCCCGGCTATGGGATACCCCCCACCATATCACAGTACAGTAAAGGCGAGAAGTCAAATCTATACTAATCCTATAAAGCTAAGGAGTTTGTTTGTTTGTTTGAACGCGCTAATCATCGGAACTACTGGTTCGAATTGAAAAATTCTTTTAGTGTTAGATAGTTTATTTATTGAGGAAGGCTATAGGCTATATTACATCATGCTACGACTCATAGGAGCGAATCAGTAACCATAAACGCGAGTGAAACCGCAAAGGACAGCTAGTAAATTATAAAAGCGAAAATTTTAAGTAAACTTTAATAATTAAATTAGGTTGAACATATTTAAAACAATTAATTCAAAACTTCAGATGAATCTGTAACGATTTGACAGTGAGTTGTTCACGTAGGCGCGCGTGTCCATTCTACGGGAATCTTCGTAACGTTTACGATGCGTTGAATTTTTTAAATCATACATTTTTTTATTGTTTTCAAGAAGGAGGTTCTTAATTTGTAGTGTATGTTTCTTATTTAATTGTTTGTTATCTTAAAGCGCCGTCATTTCTTAAAACAAAAATATATATATTTTTAACCGACTTCCAAAAAGAAGGTTCTCAATTCGATGGAGACTTTTTAATTCTTTTTTTTTATACTTCCAGATTAGTTCTATTCCATCAAAATCGGTTCAGTATTTTGATTATAAAATCTTAATAACTGTAATAAGTATATCATTCAAGTAAACGAATTTGCGCATTTTGCTTTTAAAGTCAGCTCCCATTTTTTAAAAGCCTTGTTTATTTGGTCCCATAGAGTTTTTATCAAAATCATTTTAGTGATGTGTCTGTTGTCGTGTCTCTATCCTAAATAATCTGGCAGCGGGCATCACTTAACAAGCGAAGTCTGCTATTACCCGCGTTTATACGTATCAGGAGTCCAAAATGCTTGCTTGAATTTCTTCGGCGGGATGTGTAAATACATTTCCCATCGTTACAAAAAAAAGAGTCTGCTGTTATAGACAATAGTCTCGTCTTGCTTAAATTAACGACTTTTAAATGCATGTTTTTTTTTTTAAATAAAAAAACAGACAAAAAGCATCAGTGTAATTACAGGTACAATATAAAACATAGAACCAAAATAGACGTTTGGTAAAATTTTTATTTGACAGTAGTTTTTGAAGTAAGCGTTTCGTTTTTGATATAAAATAAATGCATGGTATTTAAGTTAAAAAGTGACAATGGAAACAATATCTAACAATGTACGTTATTTCTGGGGATTTTGTGATTTGTTTGAGAATTGTATAATTTTAACTAAGCTTAATCAATTCGGAGCTTTTGATTCTCATTGCGGTTTATGGAGGTTTGATTAAGGAGTAATTTGAGGAGTTTTCATAGGGGATGTATTATATTTCATGTGTACATGTCTACGCACATAATTGTTTTCGGATTTATTGTCTTAGTTTTAGTTAGTTCGTAGTTTTTTTTTTGTTTCTTTTCTATTGTAATACCTGTGCCTGTGTTTCAAATAAATATATATTCTATTCTATTCTATTCTATATAGCTATTGTCATTAGTATTATAATAGGTATATAATACCTTATTTGATATATGTGTATGTATGTATGTGTATATATATGTTTTGTGTGTATTTTAATAGGTGTATATATAAGTAAATCGCTTTATACATCTGCATCAACTGAACCGATTTGGGTGAAATTTTGTAAGTACAATGGGAGAGTAGAAGCAAAAAAATTGGTCAAGCCGTTGTCTCAAGATACTAAGTAAAATAATATATTATTCAATTAAATATTTTTACGGAAATAGATAATGATAAATCCAAAATGCTGTTTAGATTATTATTGTTACATTAAAGCTAAATTGAAATTTTTTTCTACAACTAGCTGCCGCAATAAAAAATACACAATTCTTAAGTATAATAATTTTGTTGAATATTATGTAACTATCTGTTTTACGCTGGAATAACGCAAATCTGAAAAAAAAATCAAGTGACAATATTAATATATGTATTTTTAGATTTCTTTCTACTTTTAATTATAAATGGTGAATCAAATTTATTTTCATATTAATTATCATAGCATATTGAATCTAACTGTAAACATCACAAACATAACATAAAAAAAACCACATTAATTTCATACACAATTTTTCGTCTTGGGAAAGTTTACATAAAATTAATTACAAAACGAATTTCGCCAAGGTTCCTACAAAATTCTGTAACACATGGCCGTTATTTACTCGTACGAAATATTTTAAACGTGCAATCGAAAATATATCGTATGTCCATAAAAATATGGTCCAAATTTCGTTGCGGACATTAATTAAGCTGAATTAAAAAATTAAATGTCTCTGTCATAAAAGAATCTTACGATAAGCGTGAACTCTCGATTTCATCTGCAAGATAATATTTAAACAAATTTATTCCACTTCGCTTGTTTTTAATACGACTTTATTCATATTGAAATAGGGTTCACTTTTGTAATTTCAAAAATTTGTTTATTTACCATCTATGCTATCAAAATTCATATAGAAAAATTTACATGTTAAGGTGATTTTCTTGAGTGGAAATAAATAATTTTGTTACTGTTTGGAAGACTTGTTCGTTTTGGATTCCAGGTTGACACAAAGTTATGGTTTCCATTAAGATAATCGCCTATCGTTGCTTTGGTGATATAAATCTTAATAAGTTATAAAAAACTTGATATTAGTTAGCAAACAAAGATGTATATACATTACGTTTTAGTAGCATTTATTTTTGTTTTATTATTGTAAGATCTTCGAATTTTTTATGGTATTACTCTTACTAACTCTCCGTGCGATTTCACTCGCATTTATGGTTGCTGCTTCGCTTCTGTGAGACGTAGCGTGATGTAATATAGCATATAGCATTCTTCAGTAAACAGACTATTCAACGCGAAAAGAATTTTTCAAATCAGATTAGTAGTTTTTGAGATTATCCCCTACATACAAATTAAACAAACTTTCCCTCTTTATAATATTAGTATAAAAATATAGATAAACTTGTATGAAAGGAAAACATTATGAAAGCATAAAATTTTACCTAAATCTAGTCATTTATACAATCTTTTCTTACTTAAAGTATTTTGCTCTTTGTCATACTTTTCTTAATAGGAGAAGAAACTTTTGGACTATGTACCATCAAATGTAAGTCAAATTTATATTCGAATTTAATTATGTACTTCTAAATCGAAATTTTAGCAATACCCTATGCAACAGAACATGATATAAAAAAGTTATGTAACATGCATTATTAGTGAGGGTGATATGATGATTTTTGTTATATCTTAGAAAGCAATGTTAAAGATGGACCTGTTATATAGCTGGAGTGTTATAACATGTCAGTTATTCGAGAGTCAAGACAAACCATGATACGATCTCAGCGCGGTATTCAATGTTTCTCAACCATTAAAATTTAAATTCGAGCAATATCTATCAACGAGTTAAATTAATATCAAAGTATTTGAGTCGTTGGGAATAAGTTTAAAAATCCACAAAGACAATGTTAATCCCGTAATCCGGGATAGCGCTCAGCGTTAATATACCGTCGTTTATATTTTATACGCGTTTAAAATTCATACCCGGTGTCACGTTGAAAGTTCACTTTGGTACCCTTTTCGAGGTTTTCTGTAAGGGCGCGGTCGCTATTAACGCGAGACAGGACTAGTATTACTAATAATATTTTTAAAACTACCAAAAAAGTAGGAGGTTTACGATTCCTCGCGTACTTTTTTATTTTTTGTTTTATTCAATTTTTTTTCTACAGCGTGACTGGTTGGGTTAATTCTGTTTGTTGAAAGAGTATACTTCCAGGTTAGTCCTTATATAATTTTCATTAAAATTTGTTCAGTACTTTTTTTTTGCCTGTTTTTTTTTTTAAGTCTATAATTGTAGATGTTATGTTAACAGTATTAGATGTAAAAAATCTGTACCCATTCCCAATTTTGACAAATTCGTCAAATTAGTGAGTTGTTGAATCAAAGATATTCTCTTCTGTCACACTTGGTTGCTGGTGGCTAAGTAACGTCGTTCAAAATATATATATCTTTACTGTGGTAGAGAGTCAAGCTGTATTTCTGACTTTAGAACATAAACAGGCTGATACGATCGAGACACCTTTGTTTCTTAAGGTACCTAAGCTTCCCACTCATCTTTGTTTAATTTTTAATTATCTGGCAATGCGTTTTAGGCTGCTTTAGTGTAAACGTTTGCCCATTATTAAAAAAAAAATCACATTTATGATATAAATTCCAAAACTTTCATATTAATAATACTAGTTTTATTCAATTAAAAATTATACATGTTTGTTATTAAAATGCATTTCCTTTAAAGGAGAGTTGCTTGGGTGAAACACAATTAATGTAACATAAAAATAATTGTCTTTCTCCGATAAAACACATGCATAAAATTTAATTGCTTTGTTTTGTAATCATCGCTCATAATATATTTTAAACTTACGCGATTTATACTATTCGTATAGTACTCGGTCGGAGTCAGCTCGTGACCACGACGAATGCAATTTCGTCGAAACATCGAGCAATAAAAAGGTATTACTACCATTAGTTATCGCGATAAGACCCATTACAATAAATATGAATAATCGCTCATAGATCAGCAATGCGTATATGCGTATGAGACAGTTCAATGCAGAGATAATAAGATCTATAATATTTTATACTAAAAAGGTATGAATGAGAACAATTGTTTTGAGTGTATCATATCTAATATAATTTATATAAGATATGATACACTCAAAGTATTAAAAGTAAGTAAGTATTTTAAAAAAATGCGACAACGAATAACTTATTACTTATATTATCATATTATGTTAATATAGAATATACATTTTCTTGAGAGAATAAAGTTTTTTTTTGTTTATAAGAATAGTTGGCAAACGAGCTGGCGGAATACCCGAAGTTAAGTTATCACCGCCGCCCATGGACATTTACAGCATCAGAGGAGCTGAAAATGCGTTGAGCTTGAAAAGGAATGAACGACGAAAGAGAATTAGAAATAAAGAAAAGGAGGGGGTTAGGGTTCCTGTTTTCTCACTCACTGTACGAGACGCTATATTAGCTACTTCACGGTGGTATTCTGTGAGAGTGTGATACTACCCCGTCGAGCTATCCAGTTTACGAGCTGTATTTACATCAAAAAAGTAAATTAGTCACTTACATTAAAATAATATAACAAATATTACGTTTTAACGTCAGCAGAATTCGAACTTATATTCCATTTATAATACCATAACAAAAAAAAAATAGATTTATATTTATATAATGATTAAAACACTGTTACTTAACC
This sequence comes from Hypolimnas misippus, assembly GCA_037950945.1. Lineage (NCBI taxonomy): Eukaryota > Metazoa > Arthropoda > Insecta > Lepidoptera > Nymphalidae > Hypolimnas > Hypolimnas misippus. Next base: position 1,285,920 of record JBBEEQ010000026.1, read on the forward strand.
AACAAAAAAAAAAAAAAAAACAAAAAAGAAAATGTAAAATATTACATTATAATTAAAAAAAAAAGAAATGTCGTTGTCCAAAAGGACGCTTATATGAACGCGTCCCAATCCAGCCCTTTCGTTGGCTTAATAAATTTATGAAATAATCCCGGGACTCTTTCCCGCTTTCCGGGACGCTGCAATTAAAACGGCACGACTTCACTTTTGTTATTTTTGCATTTGACTTTGTGAATTCCCAGTTCTTTTTAATGAATAGACAAGTGTTTACGGTTTGACTTTTAGCTGCATATTTAAGTGAAATGGGGTAATTTTAAGGGGTTAGTAGTGATATAATGTGTTATTTTATACAGTCGCTTGCAGGGTTTTTATCAACCGACTTTTTAAAAAAGGAGGAGGTTCTTCGTAGTCTTTCAATATTCGTTTCATCAAAACTGTCAACTCTGAACCGATTTAGACAATTCTTTTTTTTTATTTGATAGGACCAATCTGAAAATACTTTTATTAAAATCGGGTAAGTTTGGTTTTTAAATTAAAAAAAAAACTTGAATTACTGTGTTATTCAAGTATACGTTATTTGATTTTGGTTTATATTTATTTAGATTTTTGTGCAAAGGTATCCATATATCGTCATGTTCTCTCTTCTTGACATCAACAACCCGTTGCTAAGCAACTCGTTAAATTACGTACATCAGTCCCATTAACAATATACATAGATAAATATTGACATCGATATCGTGATATACATTGATAGATCCTTCTTGTGTGGAAAAACTTCGAGCATACAGATCATGAAGGTAAAAAAATACCCTATTTCAGAACGTATATTCCAGAGTCCTAACTTCGACCCAATATACTGAGATCTCGATAATTATATCAGATAAAAGTGTAATGGGAGTATATTCGAACAAGAATCACTCCACGCTACATTAAGCTGAAGGTCATTTTAAATATGGCAATGTGCTAGCAAAATGGACGGCTGTTTAATAAAAGTGAAACGGTTAGTGATGGCTGTAACGTTATTGAGTGTCGATAATTTTGTTAAATAATTTTTTTTATGTTTTCTTGTTATAAGATCGAGATAGTAACTAGTTCTGATTTGAAAGAGACAACCGTTTTTTATATACCTTTTATGAACATGACACGCGGGTGTTCTCATTTCGTCGGGAATTTTTGTTTTTATTTATGTATCACGTATGCTCGAAAACTGCTGGACTGATTTTGTTAATTCTTTTTTTTATTGAAAAGGTTTATTCTCCGATTTGTCCCATACAATTTTCATCAAAAAAGGTTCATTACTTTGATCATCATCAAAATAAGTGCAATAAGTTATTTTTGCAAATCAAGTCGACGAAATTACGTATTTTACTATTAACATCGGTTCCCCCCTTTTTTAAATATTCCTTATTTCAGAGCGCATATAACAAAACACTTTCGCCTTTGTTTGCATAACATATTATATTCCTACAACAGTAGTAAGATTATCACTTTAATTAAATTGGTCTACTCTCTTAATTTTTTTATATCCCACTTTTAATTTTATTTGAAAAAAAATTAGTAATGCCTCCCACCTAATAGCCTTCATAGATAACCCCATGTCGGGGGTCCGGAAACACGAAATCAATCGTCACGAATTAGAATGATGTGAAGTTTTTAAACTTATGAAAACACACATGCTCAGTGATACCTGTCAGATACAGGAAGGGATAAGTGATTTTGTCCAAACGTGTTTTTGTTTACCTGTCGTGTTCTGTCCAATTAAAGTATCCATGGGTGTATAACTAGCACTGATGTATGGATTTTATAGCATTTTGTTAAAAATAAGCCTTTTACTTTAGTCTGCTGTATACTATTACTTCCTAGAAATTGGTCCTGATGAGTAACACTATGAGATGGTACAATAATATGGCGTATATTATTTTAAAACTCAGGTTCGATTCGTAGCTGAGAAACTTAAAATTTTTAGTTTTCATCAAAATCAGCTTCGAGTGTCCGTTAAGTATTTTTCGGTACTCCTTTCGATTTTTACTATAAAAATTTATGAGATAAGTAAAATATTAGATTTAGTTTAAAAAATAATTTATAATTATTACTTATATGTTATATAAGTACACTTGTACATAATACATACAGTCTAGAAAACCTTCCATCTATTAATCTATCGATAAATACTATCCCGCGGAAGCACATCACTAGGCTTTATTAAGAGTGTCGGAATTATGCTAAAACCCCTTTTTCATAACAGTCTGCTTAATAGGATATTTTAACTTTGATACTGGCGCGGTGTTATTAATATTCTTTTATCTAGTGAACAAAATGTAGCGTAGAATAAAAAAAATATAAGGGCCGTGTTTGTTATATAATATATATAGTATATATTTATTTTATTTATATTTTTCTACATATTTTTTGTATTAATTTATTGTTTTGTTTTTACTATAGTAGAGCTCAGCTGTAGTCCACAGACAAAAGCTTATAATCAGGTTCGATGGACCGGAACCACACTCTTACTGTTGCGTTTCGTACGGCGAGTACGACAGTCGGAAGCCCAACTCTTCCCAAACTTCCTATTCCTCTAAGCCATGGATTCCCAACCAGTGGGGCGTGGCTCTTATGGGTGATGTAAGGAGGGGTGGACTTTGTAAAAGAGAATGTTTAGAGATGTCCATAATTTCGTGCGGCGATGATACAGTTAATCAGCTGAACCTACAGTTAATTTCCTAATTACTCATTAAGAGGCGTGGATCCAATTTGCGTTGATTGTCTGAGAGAATACCTATCGAGTTTCTTCCCCGTTCTTGTCGTAGAGACTATATTCCGAACCGGTGGTAGCTTTAAAAAAATGCTTAACCAATAGACCTCTAACTTGATGATTCGAAAGTGTTTTAAAAAACGTATTTAAATAAAACACACTTTTGCTTTGAATTTGAATTGTATCTTATTTTAATTATGTCTTTTACTGGATTACTCACTAGTCATCTCAATATAAACACGGTGGTTACGTGGCCGGTTGATCACTTAACATCAAGTGTCCTGTCTGTTTGTTTGATTGCTATTTTTAACATGCTTTTATTAGCTTCACTTGTAACTATGTAAGAAAATCTTGGAATCTTAATTTGACCCACTTCCCGGTTTTTGATCAGGAAATGATCACATGATGATGAAATTTTGCACACGCTCTGAGTTTCTATGGCAATACATGACTAGCTAAGAAACGTCATTACAAATCCAATATGGCGGCCTCCCCAAGATGGCGAACTGGCTGTTTGAAATGACATGGGTATAAAATGAATTTGTCAGTTCTTCAGAAGCGCCCCGCGCTTTTTTACAAAAATTAACTTCCACTTTTTAGTTTATTTCATCTTTAAACTAAAACATAGTTTTTTGAACTATTATTTTTATATTTAAAAAAAAGGAAGACTCATAGACAGTAATGTAAATTGAAAATCCTATTAAAATACTCTAAAATTGTTGAATTAAGTATAGTAATAATCAGTGCCCCGCACCGTCTTTCGCCCGGGTTACATATCATCAAAATCAAAATATTTTTTTTTAAAAGTAGGTATTTACATTTTTTTGAACGTCAAGAAAATGAAGCTACCACATATAACTTACAATCCTATGTATGTACATGTGTATGTATTTCTAATCAGAAGTTCCATATTAAATTATATGTCTCATTATGAAAATGACGTACTTCCATACAACCGAATCCTTATCAAATTCCACACCGATCATTTATTTCCAAAAATTTTTTTTTTGTGGATGCTTACAGCATCAGCGGTTTAGGCTCTGTGTTGATGTAAACATACATACATGTCCCGCGGTTACACGCGCGTTAATTTGAGAAAAAATCATATTAATGTTCTCTACTTGAATCGGACATTATTCAATATTTCATTGCTTTCAATTACATATTCGAATCTTTTTTTATTATTTCAATTAATTGATATAAATGAATATTAAAAAAAAATAAAAGTATCCTAAGTTACTCATTATAACATTCACTATCTGTGAGTGAAAGTCCCGTCAAAATCGGTCCAGTCGTTCCATACAGTTAATAGTAATAGAAATATCCATCCTATCCAAGGCGCTAACCTATTTCATAAATTTTAAAATACACGAACAATTCCAACTAGAAATTGTAATTAAAATATACTCTCATATAATTTCACTACAATTTCTATCCGACCGAATATTAAATACATAAAGTTCCTCATTATTACCGTTATTATTAAATATTCCGCCCAAAACATAGCCTGCGATTGTCCCTAACAGCAAGAATTCACTTAATACCCTTAAGGTCTACAATTGAATATAATATTTGCCTCCCTTAATAATAAAGCCAACGTTTTACAGATATAATATAAGCTAGGTTTACTGTCGCTATAAATATTGTATGATATATCGAAATAATTAAATTGTTTTAAAAAAGCAACCGATTTCAATAGCAAAATATCGTTTACTTGGATGATTACTTGTTCTAGTTATTTTAATTTAAAAACCAAAAAAGTGTTTCTAAGGGATTGATCTGAAAGTGTATCCTTTCGAATCTATGCTAATATTATAAAGCTGAAGAGTGTTTGTTTGAACGCGTTTATTTCAGGAAATACTGGTTCGAATTGAAATATTATTTTTGTGTTAGATAATTTATTTATTGAGGAAGGCTATAGGCTATATTATATCACGCTACGACTCATAGGAGCGAAGCGGTAACCATAAACGCGAGTGAAACCGCACGGGACAGCTACTTCCTAATAAAGCTAATCGTTTCAACAAGGGCTGGCTTGATTGGAGAAGATTATAATTCTCTGATAGAAAATTTGACGGAAAGTAATAAAGTCCGTTGACGGACAAAATAAATTAAGCAAAATCGGTCTAGTTATTGTATCGTTTTAGAATAATCGGTAAACATACACAAATAAATAAAGTCCCTGACGAATTCAGACACTCCTTCTTTTTGGAAGGTGGTTAATTAAATAAGACGTCACAAAGCAGTGGTGCGTCTTAATTTTTGACGATGCCATCGTATTCACGATACGCGAAGCTGTAACTTCTCACGGAGTCGCATCGGAACGAGCCACAGCGCAACGTTGCATCGTGGTTATGTGTGTCAGCCGTTATTAATTTTCAAGTCAGTCAAAATTTCCTCTGTGCTACGCTGTTAGAAACTATGTGACTTGCGTATACGGATATTCTTATTTACGACTAGCTGCTCCTCGCGTTTTTAGTCGCGTTTATGTTCACTACTTCGCTCTTACTTGTAGCGTAATGTTATATATGTATAATCTTCATGAATAAATAGGCTATCCAACGCAAAAAGAACTTTTCAATTCGAATCAGTAGGTTCAGAGACTCCCTTCATAGAAACCTACAAAACAATTTTAACTCGTTGCAATATTAGTATAGATAAAACAATATTTTAAGTTAGATGCAGAGTAGTTTGTGGCTTTAATAAACAATAAGAATTTCTATTTCCGTCTTAAATCGCTTCACAAGATTGTTAAGACCCTTAGTAGCCATATTCAGATTGCGTAGGTTTTTTCTAAGTTCTAAGTGTACTTCGCTGTTAAGCCGAAACGTGCATGAATGTCGGTGATGATGAGGTAGTGTGGAGTGCTCTGAAGATAATGACGTGGGTATGGAATGGGTAAAGATATGACGTAACGGCGAAATTGTTATCAAAATAACTTTCTGAATATCTTTTCGATTACACTTTAAATCTGTGATTTTAGATTAGTATTTGATAGTTTTGTCTCAAAAGTTTTCCATGTATTTGACACATATATAAATAAATAAATAAATAAACGCATCACACTCAACGGCCCCCATTAAGATCTTGTGACCTTGTGTCGGGGGTCTGGAAACACACACAAGACTAACACAAACACCCAGACCACAACAAACATCCGTATGGCCAATACAGACATTTACCGTGAGCGTGGATCCCCGCGACCGTTAGCGCGACAGTCAGTTGCAGTGACCACTGCGCCAACGTGTCTGTTATATATGCATTTTTTGTTTATTGTTAAAGTCTGTGATCAAATTGAAAATAGATTATCTGTGGTCAATCTTGATATCGGGTAAAAATTAAATGAACTACGGTCGAATTCCGACCACTAGTATTATTAGTAGTATTATTAGTATTATTACTAGTATTATTTAATACGTCTCTTATCTCGACCAAACAAGCAGTACAAATACGATACAAAGGAAGTCGAATTAAAAAGCAAGTCATATGGATGTTTGTTGTGGTCTGGGCGTTTGTGTTTGTGCTGTGCGTTTCCGGACCCCCGACACGGAATCATGAGATCCTAATTCTAACTGTGATGTGTTTACTACTATTTATTTATTGTATTGTCTTCTTTTTCTTATTTTATATGTTTTTATTTTATATGTTTTATAGGGCTCCAGGTTGAGAAACCTCGCTATACGTGCCGTTATAAGCAAAACTGCCTTCTGTACTCGGCCTTTTTCGCGCTATACTAAGCTATGATGTAAGTGAACAATAAACCCAATAAGGGATGACTGGAGGATTACCGCTGTATTTTAAACGGGTAGATTTTTGGGAAGACGTTTTAATTCTATTTTATGACATATTATATTTTATTGCTGTCATTACGAGACCCTTTGTTTGAATTGTGCTCGTCACGTTCAGGAAACTTTCTATTTTGTATTATTAATTAAATACTTGAATTTTAATTATCTTGTCTGTGGTTTGTGTTGATAGTAGAATTACTGAGTAGGTGTTTGCTAATTAGAAGTAATAATGTAGTTAGGTTTGGGCAATTATTTTCAAGATTCATGGGTAATGAAGGTGAGCCTAGCTTTATATAAACGAGCGACCTCGCGGTTTTACTCGCACTTAACATGGGAATTTCATATAAAATTCCAACCCACGTTTTATTCATTTAGGGATCGAATTTTACAAAATCCAGTTTTAATGAGAATTTACTTCTTATAAAGAACCCCCATGCAAAATATAAAACACTTTTAGTTTCTGAGATTTCTTGATGAGTATGTGAGTGACCTTTCGCTTATATATATACATATGTATAGACTTCGGCTACTACGAAGTCCAAATGAAACGTTGGGTTACCCTATTAATGAAACGAATAAGCAACGATTAATATCGAATAATAAAAATCGTATCCGTATTGTCCAAGTACATCAGTCCAAGTACAGTTAAATTACAAGATTTTTCTTTACATAACGAACTAGCTTCAAAAACAAAATCCGTAATTTCGATTTCTTGGATGATATAAAGTTATTAACAAGCTGTTCCTTGCGTTTTCACTCACGTTTATGGTTACTGATTCCCTCCTATGACTTATAGCGTGATGAAATATAGCCTATAGCGTTCCTCAATAAACAAACTATCTAGCACAAAAGATTTTTTTTAATTCGACTTAGTAGTTCACAGTAAAACGAATAGATTTCCATAATAAAAATAAGCATATAATAATTAAAACGAATATAAAATAAATATTACGTTATACATTAAAAAATTGTTATACATTAGGTGAAAATTAATATATTTATCACATATTTTTCAGTACAATTATATTTCAATTTTGCTCCATAACAATTTTATCAAAATACAAATGCCATTAAGTTAAGCTATCGCATGAACAATGTTGCTATTTCTGTAAAGGCATTCCGTAACAACGTAACGTTTAAATTACATATAATCACGTAAGAAGTGAATTTATTTTATCGTAGTATCAATTAATAATATTATTGGACCTTTGACCCGTTTTGATATTGTTACGTCAAAGTATTTCAATTATTATCATTTGTTCTCGATTGTGACTCGAATATATTGACTGCTAACTCCCTCTGGTGGTTTCATTCGTGTTTATGGTTGATACTTAGCTTCTATGAGTCGTAGCTTGATGTAATATGGCCTATAATCTTCGTTAATAATAAAAGGATGAATAGTTGCAGAAAATACGTCCACATGCAAACGTACAATACTTCTTAACTGTCTATAATATAAAAAATGAATCGCTGAATGTTTTGTTAAGCGTAAATCGAGAGCAGCTGAATAGATTTCGCTAATTCTTTTTTTATAATATTTCTTGAAGTACAAGGATATGAGAAAAATTAAAAAAAAAATGCCTGGAAAAGTCTAAAAACAACACTTTTCTATATTCCCATACAGAAGATTCGTAATAATAATTAAAAGCCAATTTGCAATTTAATATCATAGCTTAAAGTTTAAGTGTTAGTAGAGGCGTTCCGTAAAAGCAAAACAATTGAGTGACGTTAGTATCGTATAAATATTAATATCAATATGTATCAATATTTATACTATTGTAATATTACTCAAAAATAAATTGTCTGTAATAAAATGGTAAATATAATTTTTCCTCAAATTTCGCGGGTGAAGCCTCGTAGCACTATAGATTTGGTAGATCGAAAGTTATCTAATCACCAATGACTTCCACCTCAACCGATATTGACTGAGTTTTCAAATATTAAACGAAACTCTTGCTCGGCGGTGAACGAAAACATCACGAGGATGCATGTCTGTCTGGAGAAAAATGTTATTTTAAATTCCTGTATTACTAATCGATTTTCTGTAGTATTAGAAATGTTTGTGCAACATTTCAACTATTTAAGTCAATATATTGAGGTGGCACGTAGGTTTGAAATTTAAAGAAAAAACTATTTTTGTCTACAAACACAACTTTATTTAAAACTACATGATTATCATTATTACAATATTGATACTTAAAATTACTAGAGCGAATAAATACAAAAAATACTTACAAATATAAAATATACTTAGTTCCAAATCGCAAGTATTAGTGCCATATTTTTGATGAAAATACTCAGATATAGTTGAAGAAGATATAGTAGAAGAAGAATAGAATGTATAGGAGCAGTGAAGCGGATTAAGCTCTTTACTTTTTCCTTAACAGGAGAGGATTACAAGCTGTTATAGTACACAAGTCTCAATGACTTAAAAAACAACTGACTTTAAAAACAAAATACTTAATTTCGTATACTTGATTTGATAACATACCTTTTCCATTTTAGAACCAAACTTCTAAACCAATTTTGAAAATCGAAAACAATTTCCTAAGTCCTTTGACATAGTTCTGAGGTAATATACATGAACCACTACGTGACGGATCTACTCTAATTTCAAGGCATCTAAACTAAATAAATACGGAAAAAAGTATCTTAACTCAATGTTTCGAAATTCAGGTGCGTTCCATATTTTGCAATTTATAAAATAATCTCAAATATTTCAAAACTTATTATTAGATATGATATTAAATAAATCTATCTGCTTTTGATTCAATATACATTTTATCAAAATAGAAAAGAAAAGATGAATACATATATACGTCTTAAAAAAAATTATTGAGGTTTGACATCTTTAGACGCCATTTTCTCAAAACGAAGTCCGTGTGGCTTGACACAGTATTGCTTATCAGCGTCCAATTATTTTTAGTGGTAGAATATAGATGTAGTCCACAAACTATAACTCGTATACGGCCTGGCTCGACTGAGCAAATTCTCCACTGTCACAGAAAATCGGTGTGATTGCTAATATAGCAACGTTTCAACAGTAAGAGAGAGAGCCAGTAATCTAACCTCCTTCCCCAATTCCTCTTCATTACTTCTGTTGAAGATTATATAGATGATGCATTGATTTAGTACAACTAGATTTCCTACAGGATGTTTAATTTACACATTTGTAATTTTTAAATGTATGTACTTATTAACACAATTTTAAAAGAGTACCTATCGAGTTTCTTGGCGGTTCTTCTCGAATCTACATTCCGAACCAATGGTAGATTTTCCTTTATTTGACGATTCAATAGTTATTTTAAAAGCCTACTTGAATAAAGTATATTTTGATTTGAATTTCCTATTCCCCTTCATCCCTCTTTTCTTTTTAAGCTTGCAATGCATTTGAGGCTTCTCTGGTGCTGCAAATGTCCATGGACGAGTGTCTCTTATGTCAGTGGTTATCATAAAGAGACATCATTAGTTACCATTTCAGTAGCAATCAAAAGTGAGACAGAAAACAAATACGACTAACGGACTATCAAAAGAGCAATTTTCTACTATAAAAAAACCAAGACGTCAAAGTATTTCAATTTACTTTCAAAAGACAAAACCCGAATACTTACGCCGTATTATTAAACTTCCTAACCTTCAATTCACCTTTAACTTATATTTAGGTCGGAATAAATGTTAGGTGAAAAAATATGGAACAATATTTTGCGAGCTCCGGAAAATATAAAAATATATTTCTTCCCAAATATTTATTTTTCGAACAAGCAAATTATTTTTATTGAATAGAAATTCATGTTTTCGTCGGATAACATTTTTGAAGTTTATGAATTTCGAAATTAATTTTGCTAATATCGAATAACGTTTATATTTTGCGGGTTTCAAATATTTTTAAATACCTATATATTTTGATTATTCGTTTAATGGCTGTCAAAATTCATCTACGTTTTCGGGAATTTCTTTGCTCTTCGGATCATAGTGTATGTTTCATAGCTAACTAAATGAACTTTGCGGTTTCACTCGCGTTTATGGTTACTGCTTCGCCCCCACGACTCCTAGCGTGATGTAATATAGCCTATAACCTTCGTTAATAAACGCGTTAAGAAACACAAACATAAATTTAGGTTAACAAGCTATTGAAGTGAAAACTCGTTTTGGCGCGTCAGTAATTTTTGGAAGAGAAAAATCTTTTAGGTTTGTGTCACAATCACGTTCATATTAAAGGACCGCGATGTTTAAGGATTTTATTTTATATATCACTGTTATTTGGTGGTTTTTCAATATTTTTTAAAATAATAATAGCTGGTAAAAATGTTAAGAGATTACCGCCGACCTTTGCAGTACCAGAGGAAAGATAAAAGCGTTGCCAGATTAAAAAAAAATTAGGGCTAATAAGTACGGAAAGAAATATGGAAGAGGATTTGCCATACCACTCTCTTACTTTCCTTTAAAACGCAGTTAAATTAGCTCATTCACGTCGATATCCTGCGAGGGTGAGATATTGCCTCGGCCGAGCCAGCCCGTACACGAGCTGTATTCAATGAGCTACAGTTAAACTGTACTTCAGTTAAATTATCGCAAAAAGGATTTCATCACATTTCCCGCCATTCCCGTCATACGCGATTATTCGGTGACTAAGTAACAAATAGTACCGAAGTTTCCCAAGGATAGTGATTACAGTGCAAACTACAACTAACTTAGTGGAGTTTAATTTGACACAAGCAGTCATCGACCGCAGCGTTGATTTTATCGTGTGTAACTTCGTAGTGGGGTGCCCTTAGGGGAATTAATTGCGGCCATCGATTAGTATATAGACGTCTTCATAAGGTTTATGGTAATCCGTTTGTTCATTGCCTTTACTAGAAGGTGTATGTTTTTCTAGATTTGTTTATTTATATAGATGATGTATTTATTTTTTGTATATATAAAGTACTAGCAGTTCCTTGAGGTGTTGCTCGCGTATACTTTAATACCCCCTAGCGCAACTATAAGGGATCATTTTTGAATTTGGGGATATAGATATTTATTTATCCTAAGGAATATTTATGCTAAGTTTAAGGATAATTGGCCAAAAACATAAATTTTGTCCATACACGCTATACCACGCCCTTTTAATTCAATAGGGGATGATATTCTTGCGATTTTTTTAAAATAAATAATAAATGCATCACAATCAACGGCTCCCAGTAAGATCTCACGTTCTTGTGTCGGGAGTCCGGAAACACACACAACACTAACACAGACACGACAAACATCCGTATGGCCAATACTGACATTTGCCCTGAGCGGGGATCGAACCCGCGACCGTTAGCGCTTCAGTCAGTTGCAGTGACCACTGCGCCAACGTGTCTGTCAAAATGATTTATGGTTTACATTTCATTACTATCATCCAGAAGTATGTGTATTAAATTTTAAGTTAATATGACCACGGAATAAGATTTTCCCTACAAATGTTTTTATCCCTTTTAACCCTCTTAGGAGCGGATAATTAAAAAACCCTTTCTTAGTAGATGCTTACACTCTAAAAGGCACCTACACCCAAAATTTCAAGTCTGTAACCCCAGCGGTTTAGGCTCTGCGTTGATGAATCAGTCAGGACAAGTAATTTTATATGTATAGATAATATACATAATAATAATGTCTATGTCCATTTAATTTATTATTTATATTCATATATCAGTTATTCAAAGGTCCGTGTCAGACTTTTCAGTGGAAACGTTCTGAATCAGTGATATCTTCCCAGAAATAAAAGAAACAATTGTTAAATGATAATTATAAGCAAAAGCTTAAAATGTCTATAAATTAAGTATATTTTAAATTTGATTCAAGTTATATCGCATATCAAAAAAAGCATTTATGAGTTGTGTCTGATACAGAAATTAAAGCATACATGAACTCTGAAAACAGAATAGTCTTGTTGTGGTGGTGTAATAGAAACAAGTATCAACGACTTTTTCAAGTATTTTTATGTTTACGATTCATTTAGTTTTCAAGTACACGGAGAAGGAAAACGTCGTGAAACCTACACGAGTCGCAATTCTGAGAAACTCGCGAACCATCCAAGCACAGTTAGCGCCTTGGGCACATGATTTTGATGGCGGTCTAGACAAATTATTTTTATGCCCACTGTATTTCATTTAAGCTACACAAAATAAGAGGATATTTAAGACCCTACTACAATTTTCATATAATAATAACGTCATTATAATAATAAAATCATTGTTTTATACCTGCGGGATAAATATTATCTTATGTATGAATGTAGGATATAGGCTATGACAATTTTAGAATTTCACTTAATTAACTGTATCTTGTCCAATTCAAATTTTTGTAGATTACAAATTTAAAAAAAGTAGAAAAGATAAAGGCCTGTGTTTTCTATTTACTGTAACATAATTATTTTTTCCGAATAAATTATAACCGACCCCAAATATAGTTTTGTTAAAACAAGTGCATTCTTCAACCCTTACTTTTCCACGTTCAACGGTATTTTCTATAAAATGAAATGGGATCAACTTTGAACAATTGTTAGGACGTTATAAAAACAATGCGGTGGTTATAAATTTTATTAGCAAGAGCATATAAATCTTTAGGGTGGTGTAATTAAGTAAGATGTAAAGAAGGAAGAGCTAGAGTGGGCCTGTGTATTGTGAATCCCGTTTCACTTCAGGACGTCATGCTTAGCTGTTGTTCCCCAAGTCTCCAACTATCGCATCAGTTGCAACACCTATTCAATTAAAGAATTATTGTAATCGGCTTATAATTATTTTATTTTGATAGAAATGTTGGCGCAGTGGTCACTGCATCTGACTGAAGCGCTAACAGCCGAAGAGTCGATCCCCACTCACAGTGTCTGTATTTGCCATACGGATGTTTGTCGTGTTCTGGGTGTTTGTGTTGATTGTTTCCGGACCCTCGACTCAGGCTTATGAAATCATAGTGGGGGTCGTTGAGTTTAATGCGTTACTTACTATATATACTTACTAGAGTGAATCAGAGACTCAAAGAGTTCGTACCACTTGTAACGGTCCTGCGTGATCTCTAGCCCGTAAGCTTGAAGCAGATATGACTCAACGATTACGGTCCAGCGAAACCTGAGTCGTTCCATATACGGTGCCTAGCAAAATCTCTCCATTTTTTTTAATCGTTTAAAAACTTAGGCAAGTGATCGGATACTATCGTCAACATCTCATATCCAACATCAGTATAACAAATAAAAAGATCTTATTACAGTACTAAAGTCGATAACGAAGAAAACATTTGAGTAAACAAGACTTCCTACTGCGTTGTTGGAACGATGCGAACTTAGACAAACTAATATTTTCTTTGCAACTTGTAAAGATCGCTTACTGAGTGTTATCTTTCGTTTTTAGTTCTCGTACTTTTGCCCTATTTATATTTTTCTTTATGGTATTTTATAACACTTTCAGAAGATTGTACGTTTCGTTCGAAAAACATCGTATTTTTTCTTGTGTTGTTTATGTCAAACGAGTTTGTATAGTCATCCCTGAGTGTAAGTTTACTCATATGTCAAGACTGTCGACATTAATATCAAGTTAATGATAAAATATCTATTTATCTATATCTATAAAAGCCAAAGGTCACTCACTCACTCATCACGAAATCTCAGAAACTGCATGTGCTAGAAGTTTCAAATTTTGCATTTTTTTTTCTTTTTAGGACGTAGGCTTACTAAGACGGGATTTTTCAAAATTTGACCCCTAAGGGGGTAAAACGGGGATTGGAAGTTTGTATGAAAGTTCTATGTTAAGCGCGAGTGAAACCGAGGGGGGGTCTTTAATCACTATATATAATAACTATGTATATAATTGACCGATTTCACAAAAATAAATTATCATTACTAGTACCTACCTAGCAATTGGAGTTTGACCGCAGATCATAAGTTTCAAAGATCACCACAGATACTGTATTCTAAATTTAACCACAGACTTTAATAATAAAGAAAAGAATATATATATGTGTGTGTAATTTTTTTATTGATTTAATGAATTTTAGTGTCCAATTAAAAAAAAAATAGCATGTCCCGTTCCTTCTCTATGTATAAACTATAAAGCTACAAAATTTAATATTCCATTTTTTTTTCGCATTTTTCGTAACAAGGGATACAAAGTTTATGCTACACGCATTAATATAACAAAGATAAGTCGCTAAAACACTCAATTTAGTCGTCTTATAATGCGCGTTAGATACATACCGAATTTATCCGTCTTCTACATTTGCTTAAATAAAGTATTCGTATTGGTTATACGCAAAAATAAAGAAATAGTCATAATAAACAGCAACGATAAAATAAGACCAGGTGAACAGAAAAATTGGAATAAAACCGAGCATAACCTAAGCAGTTATCGATCGTAACGACTCCTAAATCTTTAGCACCCAATAAAATCGGCTTACGTTTATTTGTTAAGACATTCTTCCAAGTCTAAGGGCGATGAAATAAAGATTTTACTATCACAATTGAAATTCCGAATCAGTTTAATTTTGAAGTAATTTCATTATTCCGTTCCTTTATCTCATAAACAAGGGAGTTTTGGACAAAAATATCTACGTTTTCGGCTCTGTTGTCTGGATGAAGAAACTTTTTAAGTGCGTTGTTTCTGTTTTAAGTTGTTTAATGAAAATCTATTTCAGTTTTAAAGTGTTTTTGTTTAACCGAGTGCACGGAGAGTAGTTCACTTCGTGTTTGCACGTGGATATTAAAATTTATGTCATAATTCTTACTCTGACTAACTCTTGTGTACTTTATGGAGGTGCTTTGTTACCATTTCTCTGAATTATTGTGATTGTTCTGAAGATGTAACGAAGCTTTTAGCTTTTCGGGATTAGAGGGAAAAAGTAAAGTAACAGCTTGTTTATGACTGCTGGCTCTAAGGAGAAGATTTGTTGGTATCAAAATATTTTTTAAGTGCTAGATCAATTTCGCTTCCGGTATTAATGCAGAGTTTTAACATATGTTTTATGATTAGAGGTTACGAATAGGTGTGATAAATGTTTCAGCGATATTTTATGGTAGTTAATTTTTATCTTTTTATATTAATGTATTTGTATGTATTAATGTACATCACTATTTAGTATATTAGATATTAATAGTAATACACTATAATTAAGCCTTAAAAAAAGAACCGAGTTTCATACTAAAATACGTAATTGGAAGATACATTTATTTCAGTTATCTATACTAATATTGTAAAGATGAAGAGTTTGTTTGTTTGGTTCGAATTGAAAATTTCTTTTTGTGTTAGATAGTTCATTTATTGAGGAAGGCTATAGGCTTTATTGCATTACGCTGCGACTCATAGAAGCGAATCAGTAATCATAAACGCTAGTAAAACCACAAGGAACAGCTAGTTTTGATTATATAACTAAACTACGAAATCGGTATCGACCCTTTCTGAAGAAATGACAGAGTTCTGAAGTAACAAAAATAAAAAAATAAAAAACAAACACTACGAATCGACAAAATCTTTTTCTCCTTTTTGAAGCCTGTTTAAAATGTGCTGGTTAAAAAGTAACTCATTTCATATAGAGTATTTTCATGAGTTTAATGTATTAAATATTAACATTGTATTTAATATTATGTACATTTAATAGGACGTTCGTGCTGCAATGTTTATAGAAAATTGTGCTTGGACTACTAAACTCGTTAAGCAACTAAGTATCTACAAAATAAAAAAGCATTGTCATCGAAACTGAACTAATATACTCGTATGTACCTATATAACATAAAATGTGTTAAAAATCCTATGAGTCCTATCTGAAAGTATATATTAAAGAATTTTCAGCTGTTCTTAGCGGTTGTCTATATCAATAACCATCGGTGCCTTTCAGCCTAATTCGTTTAGTAGTTTGTCCTGTGCGTTGACACATCAGTCACGGTTTCCTTTCAATAGACTGGCCGTCTAACGTTATTTTACCCGCGATTTTCGGTACTTTCCAGATTGGTTAACGATTCTAGTTACTACGCTCTTTTAAGCCGTAGCGTGATATAAAGAGCGTCCGACTTTTAATTAAGGTCTTTTAAATGGTGATTTCTTTATATCTAACAAATCACTTTCCGCATAAAAAATATGATTTTTAACTGAATTATTTTAAACACTATCTGCTTTACTATAAAGGATGAAATAAAACCATGAATACGTGTCTAGCTAAACAGGAGTTTAAAAATTAAATATTGTTTAAAATGTTGTCAAAATGCTACACTGCGTGTAAAATTATAAAGAAATAGCTAAAATAGCTTATATGTTAAAAGCGGATTTGTAGTACAGGATTTTTGTTCTTGCGGTTCATACTATCCATGGCGCGTGATGCACAAGTTCAGCTTACTTTTACGTCCCTATAAATCAGAAATAAAAAACACAAACAGTTAGTGAATACACAAGCAATGAGTCCAATTGTGCGCGAAAGAAAAGCAAACAAAAAGAAATGTTTTTTTATGATGCCCATGCGCAAGCGATCCCGAGGCTTCTCTATTTCCGTGCTCAGGAAGGCTATCGCAGGGGTTTTAGTGGGTATAAATCGCCACATTTCCCCCCCAGGAATCGGGTATCTTTTCGAAGATGTGCCCTTCGTAACCAAAAAAAGGATCGCGTTCCTGCCACACGCAGTCGCGGTAGATGTGCACCCAGCTAATGATATCTCGAATTTACTCAATTAGTACAACCGTCGCTGCAAGGTGTCATTAAGACTGATTATGTATTGTATTTCTGAATATAACCATTATACGTATTACGGCTTATCGTCTTTCTCAACAGAGCTTCACTATATTTATTTATATCTATAAAAAATCAAAACTGAATGGCTGACATATTCACTGACTCATCGATCAACGCAGAGCCTAAACCGTTGGGTCTAGAAGCATGAAATTGTGAGAAACGTTGCTTGAATGAAATAGTAGTGTAGTGTGCACTAAGAAAGGATTTTTGAAACACCATTCCCTAAAGGGTTAAAAGGAAGATTGAAAGTTTGTTAGGAATTAAATTCCTAAGTCTACGTGGCTGAACTTGCGGTGAACTGCTAGTATGTACATATATATTTATATATATATATATATAAACATAATAGAGAAATGACAAATGATCACCCACGCCCAATGGACATTTTCAGCAGCGATCTTTTTAAGGGAACGCATTTATGAAGTGACAAGTTTAAAAATATTTCCTGGTCTCTATACCTATAGCTGTGTTAACTACTTGACGTTGAATTTCTATAAGAATGTGGTTCTGCGCCACGCGACCTGTAGTCATCGGTCTGAAGCTAGGCGCTACCATAGTAAGAATGATTCTATTAAGTATTAAGAAACTCTTCAATTGTTTTAATTGAAGCAGTACTTGTTGCTTCTACTTTCATAAGTATATAATAATGTATGTGCAACTACAAAGCGGTCTTACGGCTTTATCCTATTACCGTTTCTTGTGGCTTCCCTAGCGCGGGATTAATGCTTTAGCCCCAATTAATTAATTATAATGCATCTGAAGAAAATGAAATATATAAAAGACTAGCAGTTCTTCGGAGTTTCGCCCGAGTACACTTAGGAATTTGATACCAAAATGTCTACCCTCTTTTTAACAACTTAGGGGTTAAAAGTTGGAAAAATCCTTTCTTAGTGCACACGTACGACATTTAAGGAACGTTTGTGCAAACTTTCATGTTTCTATACCAAGTCGTTTAGGTTTTGCGTTGATCGATCAGTTAGTGAATATGTTAGCCAGTCAGTTTTGATTTATATACATATGTATATAGAAGCTGATAAGCAATACTATGTTAAGCCACACGGACTTAATTTAAAGAAAATGACACGTCTAAAGATGACAGACCTATTCTTGATAAATTTGTTTGAAGACATACATATATGTACGTATACATCTTTTTTTTTCTATTTTGATAAAAGGTATAATTAATTAAAAGCATGTTAGTATAATAACAAGTTTTATCTAATAGGTATATTGTCCACTCCTCAATATTCGAAACATTAAATTAAATAACTGGTCAAGTGCGAGTAGGACTCGCGCACCGAGGGTTCCGTACAAACTCATAGAAATCTATATAAGACTAACCCATCTACGCCATTTGTGGTCTTCATCATCAGTTCCAACATAAGTTACTATCAAAAATACCTAAATCGGTATAGGCTTGCCTATAATATTTGAGGAGTTCCCTCAATTTCTCCAGGATCCCATCATCTGATCCTGACCTGAAGACAATGGGACCACCTTGGAAGTATACCTTTTCAAACAAAAAAAATTTTGAAAATCGGTACACAAATGGCGGCGTAATCGGCGAACAAACATAAAAAAAATTAAATACAAGGTCAAATTGAAAACACTCCTTTTTTAGAAGTCGCTTAAATATAATCAAATATTATGTAAATATGGATCACGTCCCAAAAACTATTTTGAAACTACTTAGGAGCACTTTAATTTAAAACACGATCATGGATGCAATCCATGGAAACAAAAAAATTTTATTTTAAGTACTAATACACCTTATACTTTCAAAAAAGCAAAGTTATAGTGCGATTCAGAATACACCCAGCGCCATCTCTTGACAATTTCAATGAACTAACTTGTTGACTTTGACATTAACAACATAATTATATTATATTTTATTCTCGTTTTATTTTTATTTATATTCTACTACACTCCACTACCCCTGCACTACGTTCGTAAAATATTTAGATTTACATTATCAATCAAAATATCAAAATATATATTGCCAAGACAAAAATAATTAGTCCTTAATTCGAACAAAACTTATTGTTTATTTATAAATAACTAATTATATTACTAATAACCAGAAGACTTATATGTGTAGATAAATAAGTAAATTAAATAACTCGATCTGTTTGAATTTAATTTTAAAATTTTCATACTAAGTCAATACGAGTACTTAAATCGCGTGAAGCTCTTATATTGAATGTTAATTACGTAATGACGTTATAAATCAACGATAAAACTTTTAGATGAAAAATTTATTTTATTGTTTTTAGCGCGTTTAAATAATAATTAAAATAAAAAAAAATATTAATCGAGCAGAATTATATCACAGTTAATGTCATAATGTTGTAATAGATGGCATTAGCTGTACGCTGCATCGCGCTATCATTTTGTTAGCTGCGATATATAGATTGCATTGCATTGTTTATAAAGGTTTGCTGCTTTTTAATGTTTTCGTATTGATACAAATTTCTTCTCAGTGTTTGTAAAATTGTTTTTTTGACCATGGTCAACTTCTATGTTAATTTGTTACAAGTACATATAATTTTATTTCTAAGATTAATATATTTTCCGCTTGATCAATTTACAACTTGATACATTTACGCGTTCCTGAGAAAAAGGTTGAAAGACAGACATACAGACTGACAGACACACGAACAGAAATTTACAGTTTTCGGATTTTTTCCTTTATGTATACTAAAGGACCTTGCTCTTGGCCAAATTTCATAATGCTAGGTCAATGGGAAGTACCCTATAGGTTTTGATTCCCTTGCGAAAACGTTAAAAACGCTATCATACTTAAAATATGTGATATAAATGACCGTATCTTTTGATTGCGTTAACTTAGAAGTTTGATTTTTTCACAGCTCTTAGTAATTACAACTTTGAGTACTTGACATTGATAATAATTTGTTACCTTCACGCGTTTCTGAGAAAAAGGTTGAAAGACAAACTTACAAACAGACAAACATACATACAAAAATTTACAGTTTTCAGATTTTTTCCTTTATTTGTACCATAAGATCTTACTTCTTGCCAAATTCCATTGTGCTAGGTCAATGGAAAGTACCCTATAGGTTTTGATTCCCTTGCGAAAACGCTAAAATGGTCAAAATATACGACACATTTTCCATTATCTTTTGATTGCGTTGACTTAGAACTTTAATATTTTCACGGCCGTATGTCATCGTAGACTTGAGTATATGATATTAATTTCAACATGATACGTCTATGCATTTCTGAGAAAAAAGGGTTGACATCCCGACAGACAGACAGACAGACAGACAGACAGACAGACAGACAGACAGACAGACAGACAGACAGACAGACAGACAGACAGACGGACAACAAAGTGATCCTATAAAGGTTCCGTTTTTCCTTTTAAGGTACGGAACCCTAAAAACTGTCAGAATTTGACTTTTTGTGGGTTGACACATTATTGCTTATCAGCATTCATATAAAAGATTCATCAAGAGAGACTATCTAGAGACTATCAAGAGAGATTCTTCTTAAACTAAACTTATTCCACGCTCATATCTGAGGCCTAATTTTGTAAACTGTCGCTTAACAAAACATGGTACATTGTAGTAGATGACGTTTTGTGCTAAAATAATTTTATTTATAACTAGCTGTTACGCACGGGTACACTCGCGTTTTTGATTACTTCTTCGCTCCTATGAGTCGTAACGTGTTGTAATATAGTTTATAACTTTTCTCAATAAACTGGCTATCCAACGTAAAAAGTAATTTTCAAAACGGATCATTAATTTCAGATGTTAACTCTCACAAACAAAACTTACAAATAAATTTTAGCTTTTTATTATATCGGTGCAAATTATAGGTTTATATAATGTTCTACATTTACAATTTACATCCATATGTATGGATGTTATGACAAATTTAATAAAACCCGAGGTAACCGTGGTCAATTCCCATCGGTTTGGTAAAACAAAAAATAGTTACTAAAACTTTTTTCTGTAGAAATCCCGAGAGATTTTTCGTTTCAAGCCGAATATCGCCATCTTGGAGTAATAAACGAATTTTCTAGATTATACGTAGCGAGTTTAAAACTTGCGGTTCGTGTTTTAGGATAATATTCCCGTTAGTGTGTTCGGAATTAATATTATACTTTGTTACAACTATTTAGTTAAGAACGGATATTTACTTAAGAGTAATTATAATGTGAGGAATTTTTCGTTACTATGTAAAATATAAAGTTGAGAATTATTAGACAGACAGGTTGGCGTAGTGGTCACTACAACTGACTGAAGTGCCAACAGTCGCAGGTTCGATCCCCGCTCACGGCAAACTGTATTGGTCATACGGATGTTTGCTGTGGTCTCGGTGTTTGTGCTTGTATTGTATGTGTTTCCGGATCCCCGACACAGGATCATAAGATCCTAATGGGGGTCCGTTGAGTGTGATGCGTTTATTATTTATTTATTATTATTATTTAACTTATGAAAAAGAAGGAGGTTCAGGATGTAACAGAGTAGAGTGACGAGGATTAAAACAAACGTCACATTCTATAAACTTTGTATAGCTCACATAGAAAAAATAAGACAAATATAAAATTAGTGACTTTATTACCTAAAGGTTATTCATTTTGACTTCCAAAAAAGGAGGTTCTCAATTCGTTGGGGTTTTTTTAAAGTATCTTCACCGATAACTCCGCCGATTGTGGACAGATTTTGAAATGTTTTTTTTTTTGTTTGAAAGGTAAATGACTAAATTTTACTTGCTACTGACTTCGAAATGTTTGTACCTATTAAATTTGTGTGTCAGTTTATCTTTATTTAAAAAAAAAAATTGGGAGATAAAGAAACTATATAAAAGAAAATGATTATTAAAAAACTTGAAAATAAATATATCTAATTTATTAGTTTGGAATTATTTTATTTAGAAAGTAAAATGGGGTATGAAAAGAAAACATTTCAATTTTTTAATTTTTAATAACACATCACACTCAACGGCCCCCATTAAGATCTCATGACCTTGTGTCGGGGGTCCGGAAACACTCACAACCCTAACACAAACACCCAGACCACGACAAACATCCGTATGACTAATACACACGTTTGCCGTGAGCGGGGATCGAACCCGCGACCGTTAGTGCTTTAGTCAGTTGCTGTGACCATTGCGCCAACGCGTCTGTCGAACAAATTTCAACAAATCATATCGTATATTCTCTTTCTCATCATTATTCAATAAATTGTAATGTTACGATATTATAGGCTTTGTAATTACTAAAATTACTACCGATTCGGAATATTGATTCTAGTGAGAAGAACCGGCAAGAAACTCACTAGTATTTTTTTCAATAACAATTTGTACACAATTGACATATTTGAATTTACGAAGCATAAGTATAAAATATGAAATTACATATTGCAAATACACATAAATACAGTTAACAAATTATTACACAATTACAATAGAAAAGCTATATAGTAACAGTATACTTAACTTTCATAGCTCCAGCTCCGTAGTCAATGATCAACTAACTCATAATAGTCAACTACCCTCTCTTATATATTTGTCATAACGGATCACGCCATGTTTTGACCAATCACAGACAATCTAACATTATAGTCATATTTTTAAACGATATTTTTAAACTAATTCTAACAAGTTCAGGCAATCTTTGTAGGGGAAGTCTTATTTCACTTCCTTTAAGTATTGTTTTCGCGATATAAAGTTGCCATGTTGTTATCGAAGTTCAATGAATATAAAAAAAATCATCAAAACTAGTTAACAGTTTAGACATAAAAAGGCAACAAATAGACAAACTGACATACAGAAACAGAGTTACTTTCGCTGTTTATGATATTAGTATTCTTGATTATTTGTGGTATCTTCTCGATATCGATAGTCAATAGACCAGTACACTCCATTCCATAACACTGACCCTGGTTTATAGCCAATATATAATTTAATGATCTCACTCCAATATTCTAAGCCGGTAATTAGTGTGAGTGACATGATAGCGAAGTGGGGTATTCAGAATTATTACTTATTCTACGATCAAGCGTAAAATATATTAGCTATTACGACAATGCTACTAGTTGTTCTCGATCGGCGAGTTTTAGGTGAGACTAGCTGTGCCCCGCGGATTCACCCGCGGTAATATCATATTTATACAATGTTTACCTTCCCTATTCATTGATTTCATTTTTCTTTCCGTGCCACCCTCTTTTTTATTAATTATAATGAATACGATTTTTAAAATAAGTTAGCCTAAGTTGTTCCTTATAATACTTGCTATATGGACCCTGATAAGCAATACTGTGTCAAGCCACACGGATTTCGTTTTGAGAAAATGGCGTCTAAAGATGTCAAACCTATTAATAAATTTGTTTGAAGACGTATATATTCATCTTTTCTTTTCTATTTTGATAAAATGTATAATGAATCAAAAGCAGATAGATTTATTTAATATGTTATCTAATAATAGCATTTTAAATATTTAAGATAATTTTATAAATTGCAAAATATTGAATGCGCCTGAAATTCGAAGCAATGAGTTAAGAATTTTTTTTTCATACTTATTTAGGTTAGATGCCTTTAAATTGTTTTGAATAATGTTAAATAAATGACGTAGTATCAAAATACATCAATATCTCCAAATTTGACTTTTTGTGGGTTGATACATTATTGCTTATCAGCATTCATATATGAGTGTAAGTTCCGTGAAAATCGGTCCAGCCCTTTCAGAGTAATCTTTGATTTTCAAAACTAATAGATAAACAGTCAGATAAAAATTTTTAAAATTGTATTTTTGATGTAAATACCGTATACATATTCGTATGTATTTAATTAAAAGCTGTTAATTTGAAATTACAAACAGACACTTCTATTTTATTTATTTGTATGGAGAGAAGGAGTAAAGCTGTTTACCGTATATAGTATACCAACACGGTCGAATGTATCTCAGCGATCCCGTGACGGTCCAAGAGAGGCGTGGTAGGGATGTTGGTTTTTAGTGGGTAGTCCAGTTCAACGTCTAAGTCCGGGAGTCACACATACCCGCTTGAGACTATGTTTCTTGCGTAAATGCATTTCCCAACAGTAAAAAAAAAACAGAAAAGGCTGTTTACATACAGGGCGTACTTTTGGCGTGTATGTCGGTGTATAATGTTTTCCTACACCCGATGTTTTTTGTTCGAGCGTTATCATTTTGCTTGTATCTAAATAAGTAAAAAAATCCTGACTGAAAATAAAAACCTAAAGTTAAAGATTAGCTAAGAACACTTTCAATTAAGTATCTCTTCAAATAAAAATTTTAAAAACGAATTAAAAATCGGTTCATCCGTTTATGAGCTACAATGCCATAAACAGACACACTGACCAACACATTAAACTTATATGATTATGAGACAGGCACGTTGGCGCCATGGTCATTGCAACTGACTGAAGCGCAAACGGTCGCGGGTTCGATCCCCGCTCACGGCAAACGTCAGTATTGGCCATACGGATGTTTGTCGTGGTCTGGGTGGTTGTGTTAGTGTTGTGTGTGTGTTTCCGGACCCCCGACACAAGACCACGAGGTCTTAATGAGGGCCGTTGAGTGTGACGCGTTTATTTATTTATTTATTTATACACACGAGTACCTCCTTTAATATGAATCAGATTTTTTTTTATTAAAATATATTTATTTGTTTCAGATACTGCTGAATAAGTTTGTCTTCAATTAAGTGGATACAGGTAATAAAACGTACTAGCGGAAATATGATCGATTTAGATATCCATTGATTGTGACTTGTTCTTACCCGACTGTGCAACGCAAGGGAGGAATTATCCTTTGACTATCGATATCGAGAAGATACAACAAATAAGCAAGAATATATTAATTGAAAAAAAGTTATACAAAAACTTGATACATAATTATTTTTTAATTAATTGATTTAACACATTAGTGTTTATCAGTCTATGCATGGGGGTTGCTATCTGTGTGGCACTAGACCAAATTTCGATAAATGACACGTATTTTGATTCGTCATAACGGCGCAAATGTCATATGATAATTTGGGAAAATCAAAATGGCTGATTTTTGGACGCCATAATGTGAAAAGCAAAAAACTGAAAGTCAGCGAATTGTGTTGAATTGGGTATCGTTGAAAAGGTATTTATTTGTCGTCGAAAAGGTATTAATTTTTGTATTTCTTATATCATTTTTTAATCAGAATTATCGTTTAGAATCTATAACCATTTAAAGTTGGTTAGTTACGTTTCTCTATGGTCTTGTTACGCAGTTAGGTTTTTGATTTTTTTTATTACTTGTTTATAATCAATTTACTAGCATCTGTTCGGATCTTCTTGTTATAATATTAATTTTGTTATAAATAATACGCGTACATACATAAAATATAACCTATGACCGCATTGAGAAATAACTTATGTAAATATTTATGAAAGTCCGAGAGCAAAACTATTAAATATAATTCTCGCCAAATATCAGATGGATGGGTATTTATATTTATTCAATCGCCATAGAAACAAATGATAGGGGCTTCCACTAAAAGGATCCCAAACGTTACGACTGTCTATAAGTGGCTTTCCGGCTGCGGTGCGAGCTCCCTATTTTATTATTCCCGTTATGATAACGTTCTCGCGTTTGCACGAGAATCAATGAGGTGGCTATTTGGAGGCTTTGCGGTTTTGATGTGGGATTGTGTTTTTTTATTTTGATGGAAAAATGTTTTTGGCAGTAATAATGTTTTTTTCTTCGTAATAAATTTGATAGAAGATTAGATTTTTTTTTCTATTTGTATATTACATTATTCATTAAAGTCGTTTATGTCTTCTTTATCTTTCTGTTTTTAATTTTTTAAAATACTGCATTTGAATAAATGACTGATACGTCATTTAAAGATCATTTTCCGTTATGTCGTTTTTTATATCATTCCAGTATAGTTAATTTTGAGTCCACTCGATCAGTAGACGTTGATCGTTTCAACAACTAGAAAATAAATTATTACACTGAACACATCGTCATGAATCGATACAAATAAATTAATAGGCTAAATTAAAACAGGCTACGAGCGAAGCAGTAAACAGAAACGCAGTGAAACCGCAAGGCTGCTCCTAGTTAAGAAATAAAAAAAGAAATAAAATAAATGCCCATAGAAATCTGCGATACTTTGAGATCAAATCACAAACATTTTCTAGAACATAAAAGAAAGTGAATGCTTTATCATAAAAAAAAACAACAAATGTTATAAAATCACCGTTACTTAAAAGTTCTATGACATTAAGAACAATATATTAATGACTAGAAAAAGTGGTCAGTAAAAATGTAGTAGCCGCGTTAACAACTGATAGACTCGTAAAAAAAACATAAACTGACTAATGACGCGTTCGTGTTAAAAACGGCAGTAAACCTCTTTTTAAGATATAACTTTTGAATTTAAACGTTAATAGATTTGACGATAAGGTAAACGAGAGTCATCTAGCTTTGATTGTCTTGTGACGATGTATTTAGATAAACGATTCGTAGTTAAAAACTGAAATGATAGTTGATTATTTACTGCATTGCATTGACGTGTATAATGGTACGACTTACACTTAATGCATTGCATGGCAATTACAATGGTTTATATAATTTCTAAATAACTGATATTAGCTTTTAGAATCGTACCATCTCACTGCGTGATACTCGGATCCAGACTAGACGGAATATCTTTGCATATTGGACTATCAAACCCCTAAAGCCCATCACTTTAGAACGCTATGTTAACAAGCATAAGGCTAATTCTTTTTTGTTGTGTTTAGTGAAAATATTGTCTTTAAATATCCATATAAAAAAGTTAATGACACCATTGTGAAGTCGAGGCGGGCAGCTAGTTAACAATACAAAACGTCTGAAGCGATTTTTTCCAAAATTTTATAGCTACGATTCATCTAGATGAAATCAACCTGAAAATAACATAATATTACACGTAACTTCTACAAAGACTTAAAGCTTTTAGAGCCTTAAATATAGGTTACCTACGAAGTTTAAATGTTTAGCCGTAGCTCGTATTTAGTATAATATTTAAGAACTAAGTATAAAAGAAGTTCAGCTTAGTAAAAAGTTATGTACCGAGAATATCATATAATTCGTACTTTTGGAATAATCTGCCTCAACCCGTAAGATCACTCTTCTGGGACGTTTTTAAACGTCGAGTCAAGGACATCTCCGAATTTCGCGAAACTAGATTTTACTAAACTACGTTAACCTAAATTAAATTTTGTCGGTCTAGATATGTTTGTATGTACTTTTTTTACTCTTGGATTTTACGCGTTTTCACATTAGTTGTCTTCTATAGCTTGCTACTTGGTTCTCTAAACTTACCTAGATATTTTGAATAGCTTGGACAATGATGAGTACTTTATATATTTTTTTTTGACATAGCGGATTTATTTCATCATCTTCAAGTATTTATTTTCACGACAAAGTTGTCTATGTCCTTCTCCAACCTCCAATCTAATATATATAATAATATGGTATAAATTGTAATAGCTTAGAAGTAGAAGGCTTAAAAACGTTATAAACATGGAGTTATTTTCACAATTGTAAAACTACTATAAATATATTTACCATCATTAAAAGTATTATGATGTGTACAAATTTTAATTTATATTATAATTCCCTATTATATTTTTTCTTTTTGTTTTTCCCCTTTCATAATGCAAGCCCACTTGCATTCTCTCTTGAACGTCTTATGGTTGGTAGAAAATGCTTTCAGCTTACTTTCAGCATTAATCCTGCCTTTTGTGCTAAATAGTTTATTTTTGTGCAATAAAAAATTTTAATAAATGAATAACGCTCTTTGACAATGATTATATTGTTCATTTTAAATAACAATGCAAAATCTGGTACAGTTTTTGTTAAATACCTAAAAAAATATGTTTTATTAAATTTTAATTCTGTCTCTGGTGCTGCTAATGTCCATGGGAGGTCACTTAACATCAGGTGTTTTCGTTTGCCAGCTATTTCTATAAAAAAAAGAATTAACAATATCTAAAACATAATAAGAAAAATCCCAATCGAGAACTCTATAAACAATTTTAACAGTAGCATTATTCCAGTAATATCCGTATTTGCTTTAAAATTTTTGACTCTCAACCCAAAAAGAGAAGTGTTATAAGTTTGACGTGTGTAACTGTGTGTCTGTCTTGTTATGTGTCATGTGGTTTTTTTTTGTTTGAAAGCCGATGTAATCGAGATAGTTATTAGCTATATTTAAAAGATCTGTTCAAACGATTCAAGGTCATATCAGTTCATATCAGTTCTTTTTGAAAGCATAACTAGTGTATGATCTTGGGGGTCTTTGGAATAGTCTTTAAAACTAGATTGTCGAGGTTTTCTTTTAATTTAAAATGTTATCAATTATTATCCACGAAAATTACCTTCATTTTCTTAGAGCATCTATCTAAGAAAGTAAAAGAGTGACTGTTGCGATAAAAGATTAGACACGATCAAATATATAATACATTGTGTCGAGTTAGAGGATCCTTCAGTTACAAATAGGCTCACTATTTCCTTATTCAAAACTACAAATTTTCCCGAAACGGCCCTAAAAAGACCGGAATCAGAAAAACCCTATACAGTACGCCCATCAAGAATCCATTAGGATGTCGAATGCGTTGTTTTCCGAACTATTTTGTTCAACGTATTGTAACGAAACGAAACAGTAGGAATGCCAAAGGCCTTTTTGTTCGTGTTTCCTCCCGATGTTTCGGAGTCGATAGATTGTTTTTCGCTTGGTTAATTTTTCGTCTGGCTTCTATTGCAAAAACTGTATCGTATGTAGTTTGAAATTCATTGAACGAAAGGGGATATTGATTCAGTTTGAATGGGATGTATGATTACATTTTTACTGCTTTTTCCTTTTTTTTATACGCTAAATTTGTTTTGGGTTATGTCTGAAATATACGCGACTTAGTACTGTTGAAACTTATTCTCTGAGTTTCCTCTGGTGCTGTAGATTTCTATTGGCAGCGGTGATCACTTAACATCATGTGTCCTGCCTGCACGTTTGACAGTTATTTTATATATAAAAAAAAAAATTACCACCTAATTAGCTCCTCTGAGTTCCAATGTGTTGATTTCAGAGGACCCAGATTCTTGTTATTCTTGGTGGACATCCGGAACCTCAAGTTTACAAACGCGACTTATTATTGCCAAATGCATGCATATGCTTATGTTATTTTAAGCCATCAGCTGCGAAGGTAACGACCTTGAATTGGTAGATCAAAGCTGATCATTGACTGTCATGATCTGCTTTTATCAACTTTTTTGTTCAATATTCATTTTAGAGAAACGAATCAATCAAAAAGTACATCGAATTTTATATTTCTAATTGACCTTTGATTTCACGGACAAATGCTTTGTATACATATTTTGGAAAGGTTTAATTGTTTCAGCATATTATTTATTAATGTATTTCAAGTGATTAAGCAATTAACGTGTTACTAGTTAACACGGAATAGGATTAGTAAGCAATAGTACGGAATAATTTAACATGAATTAAATTGAAGGTACACGTTCAACCTACATATATGTAGATATAGCATTAAGCTCATACATAACCTCTGAGGAATATATTTTTCTATAGGATCTTTGGAAGTAAGCCGCGATTTTGGAACGTTTAACGACACCGAGGGGAGAATAACTCGCCAAATTACATTATCCCTTCAGCCGATACTGAATGTTTTTATGGCGACGACTTTTCAAAATGTTTGCGTTATTTGGTCCGATTTGAGAGTTTTTATCGTATGTATGATTGTGAATACCGGTAAGTGTTATAACTTTTGATATGGTAATATTGAGAGTTTTTGCGTTAAATAGTTGGATGAATTTCGCTTTGAAAATGAGCCACATTTTGACAGCAGGCGTTTTAGTATAAAAATTAGACAACTGTCAGAGTGTTGCTGACAGTTTTCATCGATTAGAACTCTGAGGACTAAATTATTATAATATAAATCAATAAACAAATTAGGATCAACGGACTCCATTAGGATCTCATGATCCTATGTCGGAGGTACGAAAACACACAACACAAACATCCGTATGGCCAAAACAGACGTTTGTCGCGAGCGGGGATCGAATCCACGACCGTTAGTGCTTAAAATGCTCTACATTTTAACGGTTATTGTCTGATTTATGTACTAATACACTTGGTTTAAATGTCCAATGCGGCATATTACGATAAGCGAGAGCTTTCAACAAGTACTACGATCAAATGGACAAATAAATTAATTATTTACCTTGTCACTCCAATGTCTTATTATTCTTGTCGCGGAGTTAAAAGTCGAGTTCGAAAAAGCGTATCTTTTATAATCAATTGTCGTTAATGTTATTACTTAGGGAGTAATTCGTTTTTTTTTATTACGATGATTGAGTGATGTGATTTCTACTTTTTTTATATAAAAAGCTAGCAACGCAATAAGGGATGAAAGGGAATAGGAAGTAAGGGAAGGAATAGGCTAGGCTTAATTTCTTTTTTCTCTAATAAGGGATATTACACGTCCAATACATCAACAACACATTAAATGGATGGTGATAAGCAATAATGTGTCAACCCACAAAATGTCGAATTCGGAGATATTGATGTATTTTGATAATGCGTCACCTATTGAACATTATGAAATATAATTTAAAGTAATTTGAACTAAATAAGTACGGAAAAAAATTCTTAATTTAATGTCTCGTATTACAAGTTCGTTCCATATTTTGCAATTTATACAATAATCTCAAATATTTTAAAAACTTATTATTAGATAACACACTAAATATATTAATCTACTTTTTATTCATTATACTTTTCGTCGAAATAGAAAAGAAAAGATGGATAAATACGTGTTCAAACAAAATGATTGAAAAAAAGTTTGACATCTTTAGACGCTATTTTCTCGAAATGAAGTCCGTGTGGCTTGAAACAGTATTGCTTATCAGCATCCAAATATAACCAATTCGAAAATTAAATTTTGATAACATATTTTAAAATTTCGCGATTTATTTTATTCACTAGCTGTCCTTTGCGGTTTCGTTTTGCTTCGTTCCTATGAGTCGTAGCGTTATGTGCTCGTAATAATTCTTTTTATTGCCCAACGTTTCGACGAAGTTGCATACGTCGTGGTCACGAGCTGACAGTCAGCTACGTCAATCGAGGTCGTGCTTCAATTGTAACAAGTAACTGAGACTAGCGCATTCAAACACACAAACAAACTCTTCAGCTTTATAATATTAGTATAGATATTTAATATAACTGACTCGTCAGCTCGACGACGACGGATGCAACTTCGTCGAAACGTCGGGCACTAAGTAGTATTACGATTAGTTATCGCGATAAGACTCGTTCTCTAAAATATGATTTATTTCGATTTTTTCAAAAGCATACAAGTATCTTTTATTTTGTCTGTATGTACCAATCATTTTTTCTTTTATTTTCTTTCTACGGTTGGTATATTAACATTTGAAAGTAAATTGGTATCGGCGTGTGTTTTCAAAGGGATTTTTTTATCCGAGTCATAGTCTAATCGTTGAGTTGTTTACCAAAGTGAGTTGAGAGAAGGGTTTGGTCTTGTAAGTAGCGATTTAGTAACTGTGTTAAGTAAACACAAAAAAAAATGTATTAATGAAAAAAAATTTAAATATTAATATTTAATACGGTTTTCTTAGTGGAGTCCATATTCCGAACCGGTGGTAGGTTTACGTGGAACTGACATGACAAATTATTAAATTGACGATTCGAAAGATCTTTGAATAAAGTATTATAAGCAGCACTTTTACCGAGCATATAAAACTACCCACCTTTTTTTGGTATAAAAATACGAGTAGTGTAGAACCGGTATCCATTCTGCTGGGCGACGCTCGTGACGGTCGGAGCTCCTAATAGTGAGAGTAAAACCGCGTGAGTCATTTTTGATAATTATTTTTTTTTGGATTTTGTGTTTGATTTGAGCAAGAATTTATCACCATTGTGTCTAAATTTTTTTTAAAGTAAATAAATCATTTTGTTAAAATTAATTAAGCGTGTTTTGGGTGACAAGTTGTTTTTTTTATTTAAAATTCCACTTCTGAACCTTAAAGTATATTTTGAGTTTAAGTTTGATACTTATTAAATGCTGAGTCTCTGGTAATAGTAATACTTCTACTCATTGCCGAGTCACAAGTTTATTTCCGGTCGCCATGATTATCCAAATTGCCCGAAACCGTATTTGTTTTGTATATGTATTTATAAGTGAAGTCTTTTTTTATGTGCTATGAGATCGCTATTAATTATTTATTTTATGGTCTATACTAATACTGAGCAATATACTAAAGTCAATTAATACACAAAAAATATATATATATAAAAAAAGGATAATTGATTACAAAAGATTGTAGATTCTAGGTAAAGTCCCCTAATTACTGGCACCATTACATTTTCTATACTTATATAGTTACTTGTCTTGACAAGCTGACTGAATTATACGACAGACACGTTGGAGCAGTGGTCACTGCGACTGACTTAAGCGCTAACGGTCGCGGGTTCGATCCCCGTTCACGGCAAACGTCTGTATCGGTCATATGGATGTTTTTCGTGGTCTGGGTGTTTGTGTTAGTGTTGTGAGTGTTTCCGGACCCCCGACACAAGGTCACGCGATCTTAATGGGGGCCGTTGAGTGTGATGCGTTTATTTATTTATTATGCATCAACCCGTAGCCTCAACCGCTAGAACTATAAACTTGAAATTTACGAAATAATCGAACGGCCTATATAAGTACAAATCAATTGTCAAATAAGCGCATCACTCCAGAGACGGCATCTTTTTGGTTTAGTCTTGTTGTGTTCGTAATTTTCAGAACATGGTTTGATTTTCGAATTGATTCGAATAAAAAGTAAAAATAAAATCTACAAAACAATTTTAGACATCTACACGTCTCTGATAAAACAAATCACGCCATTTCAAATTCGAACGTTAAAACAGAAATTCATATATTAAACAATCGCTAGCAGTCCAAAGCAATTTCGCAGACAAAAGAGAAAATATATGATACTACAAATCTCCACAATATTTCGTTTGTATCGATATCTCGTTTTAAAATCTTGTATCGAATAAATATTCAAGCTATTCGGTGACATCAACGTCCACTAAATTGAATTATAGCTAATTTACATGAAGCAGCATGTGCCAAAATTGCAGCAATTACGCTGGCAAGCTGTTAAACGTGTAATAAGAAATGACTCATTTACGAAGTTACTGCTTGCGTGGAACAGTTAATAGCTAGCGTATGTCATGCTGTATGAGTGTCTGAATTATGGAAGAAGCTGTTACGTCGTCGGTTCCAAGCTGTTACGTTTAAATTACACACAAGGATGAAAGCTTGTTTAGCATATCTGCGTTTGAGTGTTTTATGATATGTTGATACCGTTTGTGAATAAATTGTTATTTTCTTTGGCAAAATTAGATTGAATTATATGTAACAACAATTTTTTTACAATTTTACAATGAGCTTATTTTGGCTGTGCTTAACTGTGGGTCTCTACAATCTTCAAGTTATTTTTTTATTGTAGGTGTTTTAATTTTATTAACTTTGTGATGAATTAATAAGTAGTTAATATCTTTTAACTAACATTTGAGAAGCTTTAAATGGGTAGTTCTTGTATTTCTAAGAATTAAATAAAATAACATTTAAAAAACTCAGCCACCTGCGAATTCGTCTTATGGCTGTGTTAATTCTGATGTTATAATATTGTTAAGTTGCATCGAAATCCGTTCATTACTTGTTGTACAAAAGTACCATACGATTCATCCATACTAATGTTGTAAATGTGACGGTAACTCTGTCCGTCTGTCTGTTTGTCTGTTACGTTTTCACGCTTAAACTTATGAACCGATTTTGATGAATTGCAGTTTAGATATAGATTGGACTTGGATGAGGGCACAGACCGCTTTTATTGCGAAAATAAAACTTGAATGGGCTATGAAATTTTTTGTGGACAACCTATCATTTCTCATAAAAGTAAGCTATTATTTTAGATAAATAATTATAACGCAGGCGAATTCGCGGGAACATCCTAGTTTATAATATTAATAAGATAATACAAAAAAAAAACCTCTCAAACTGACACTCCACCCTTAGCTGAGTCATACTCAGGGGTAAATTACATACAAGGAATAGCGTCAGCAAAAATTCTTAAAAAGTTATAAGAACGTATTTAGTATTTTGAAGTTTAAGCTGTTGTTGACGTCTTCGGACGCGATGAGATTCTTTATTATATCAAGAAAGGATTTTCAGCTTTTGATTAATCTGTCTATATCTATACTAATATTATTAGGATGAAAAGTTTGTTTGTTTGATCGCGGTAATCTCAGGAACTACTAGCTCGAATTGAAAAATTATTTATGTGTTAGATAGTTTATTTATTGAGGAAGGCTATGGGCTATATTACATCACGCTACGACTCATAGAACTAAAGCAGTAACCATAAACACGAGTGAAACCGCAAAGGACAGCGAGTATGTATATATAAAAGCGAAAGGCTGCTTACTTACTCATTACGAAATCTCAGAAACTATTACATTTATATACATAAAATTTGGCACGAAGCTTCTTCATAGGGTGTACACATCGGCTAATCTATCTGTCTCGTGACACGATCATCATAATTTTATTACAAAATATCAATTTAAAGAAATGTATACTAACTATAAAATTTAAAATAATAAGAAAATAACGCCATTATCTAAAATAAACAAAGCAACGTTCGTTATTCAAACGTCTCACATTATTGCCGAACTCGGAAACCCGTTCTATAAAATATACAAATCGAATAAAACATTTCGGGAATTCCCCGTTAGCATTTAGAATAACTCCCGAGCATAACAGACTACTTCAGTTTGAATTTCGAACGAAACAAATGACAGCTAACGGGCGAGAACCCGCGCTTGGAGGAATTCGAAAGACCGCTATTTTTTTCCCCAACGCCTCATTTTCCGACGCAAACAAGTGAGGCACTTGTGTTTTTTCGTGTTTTCACCTTTTTCTAAGATATTTTTTTTCTCGAATTCTTTGTATGGGCGTAAGCGTTCACTTTCTCTAATGTGTTGTCGGACTATCGCAGCTGATTGCGATATGTGAACGAAATTTCTTTTGACTTTTTTTTTCTGATGGCGATTTTCTTTTTTTTCTTCGGATATGGAACGATTTACTAGTATAACGCCTCAATAGTAATGCCAAACCTTAATCAAAGAGAAAATGTAAGAATAATTCAAATATAAGATTTTTTACTTGACTGCGGCGAAGCCTGAAGGGTTATGTATATGACCTGTTTGTATGTCCGCTCGTAAACACTCAATGGCTTAAATGATTTTGATTAATCGTATATCAATGGTTATGATATCGTCTTAATAGCGAGAAAATCGCTGTCAATACAATTCTTATAACAAAAAAAAAAAAAACAAAATGACGGATTTTATGCACTTAAAATAAATAACACGTAAAAGGTTTTACTTGGCGCCGTCGAATGCTTTAACTTTCACCGACTTCAAAATATAGAAAATATTTTTTTTTCGTTTTTTAATTTGTCGTTATTTTTTTTTTTTTTGTTTTCATTTTAAATATTTATCTTATTTACTAATTTAAAATAATAGGTTCAATTCTAAATACCACATAAAATACGTTCTAAAGACAGACGCGTTGATGTGATGTCGGCCTTTGTGAATACTTTAAGCTTGTTAATGAAATTTACAATTAATTTGAATTTTAATTACGAATAATACGGAATTCATTACCTCACAATCATTTAACGACAACGTTTTAGGTAATTCACAATGTTATAGTTTGTTAACGAGTGTTGCCAAATGTGTTAAATGAAAAATTATTATAAAACTAAAAAAACATTTTGAAATACAAAACCTTTTTAAAAGGGAACGATTTCAAAGCAAAATAGGTTATTTACTTAAATGAGATATTTATTTATACTAATATTATAAAGCTGAAGAGTTTGTTTGTTTGTTTTTTTGAATGCGCTAATCTCAGGAACTACTGGTTCGATTTGAAAAATTGATTTCGTGTTAGATAGTTTATTTATTGAGAAAGGCTATATTACATAATACTACTCATTAGAACGAAGTGGTAACCATAAACGCGAGTAAAACCACAAGGGACAGCTAGTAATATTATAAAGCTGAAGAGTTTGAACGCGCTAATTTCAGGAATTACTGGTTCGAATTGACAATTTAATTTTGTGTTAGATAGTTTATTTATTGAGGAAGGCTATAGGCTGTATTGCACGCTACGACTCATAAGAGCGAAGCAGTAACCATAAAAGGTAGTGAAACCGAGGGACAGGTAGTTCAAAATATTTTGATTTTAAAACTAATCCACTGAACCGATTTTAATGCAAAATTCTATTGGGCTATGGGAGTGTAGACTTTCAAACGAAAAGATAAGCCAATTCGGTCGAATCACTAGACTTCTTTGTCTTTGCCTATTTCCATGTACATAAGATGTCGGCGACATCAGCTTCATCTCTCTTGTTCTATGTTAGCTATATATAACTATGTTAACGAATCTAGCTAATCGATTTTGACCCACTTCTGATTAGCGCATTGAAGTACCTTGCGACTATGTTATAAAAGATTTTCGCTGAATTTGAAACTGGAGAATTTTATGTAAAACTGTAAAATTTTAACCGACTGAAAAATGGTTGTCTAATCCTGAAATTATATAATGATTTTATTTAAATGACGTTTGAAATGTTTGAGAATGTTAAATTGTTAAATACTCTAGTATAGTCTATTTTGTTTAACTTGTAACCTATTTAGTAACAATACCCGGACCGAAAATCACCAATTTTCAAACTTTTTTTTTTATTATAAATATTTCATTATAAAAAATGATTCGATTCAATCATTCGATCGGTAATTTCTCATCTCTAACTCTAATGTGTAGTTAGAAGTACGTCATAGTTCTCTGCTAAATAAGACAAGTGAAGAAGAATAGACTATACTTAGCTCCCTACTACCGATCCTAATTACAATAGTTACGTTATTTATTTAAGAATATGGCATTAAATATGAAACGAGCATCATATTTGCATCACAAGACGAGTGGATTATTTAGTATTTAAAAATTAAGATTTATATAATTCTATGGTTCATAAATGGATGCTGATTAGCAATAATGTGTCAACCCACAAAAAGTCAAGTTCCAAGATATTGATGTATTCTAATAATGCGTCACCTATTAAACGTTATTCAAAAAACATTTAACTCATTAACTTAATAAGTACGGAAAAAAGTTTCTTAACTAACCGGTTCGAATTTCATGTGCGTTCTATATTTTGAAATTTCTATAATAATCTCAAATATTTGAAAAACTTTTTATTAGATAATATATTAAATAAATCAATCTAATTTTAATTCATTATACCGTTTATCAAAAAATAAAAGAATAGATTGATATATACGTCTTCAAACATATTTATTAAGAATAGGTTTGATATCTTTAGACGCCATTTTCTCAAAATGAAGTCCGTATGGCTTGACACAGTACCTATTGCTTATCAGCGTCCAAATAATCTATGATTCTTCATATAAATCAATAAAAAAATATAGTATAACTCAGTCATAATACTTGTGTGAATATTACGGGATTATTCAAATAAATATAATAATATTTCTATTCGAATCCGATATTAATTCGACCTCTGCTTTTTATTCTAATAAATTCAAAACAGACAGACATCGAGACAGTTATGATTTGACATATGAACTTTAAGGTGTGGGTTAATATTAACTGGGAGACGATAATATTTTCATTGATTTGTAAATTAAAAACAATCTTGTGAATTCCGATAAAATTTTCAAAGCTATACTAATGTTATAGAGAGTTGTATATACATTTTAAGTAATTACGTAGATTATTCTTTAAGGAAATAATAAAAATTCAAAAAGTGAAAATTATGTGCAATAGTCGAGTTCAGATTTGTTTGTAAGTGTATATATCTCTGAAGCTACTGATCCGATTTCAAAAATTCTATTTTGCGTTGGATAGATTTGTCGAAGAAAGTTATAGGCTACTATATACTACATGCTACGATTCACAGGAGCGAAGTAGTTAAACCGCAATGGAAAGCTAATATTTAATAAAGATAACACGATTTCTTACTGGATAAAAATTACCGACTTCAAATACAAGATTCTTTCGTTAATAACCTGTATTATCTACCCCATCTATTTATCTACCTCTAAGCTATAAAATATTTTCTTCAAATTCAAATTAGATCAACCTTGACCAATTTTAATATTATGATCTGTTCAAATTTTATTTTTTGAAATTGGAAAATAATTTGGTAAAATCAATAGTTTAATATATTTTCATAACGATTAATTAAAACGCATTTAAAAATATTACGTAAAACACCTATTAGTCGAAGTAACGTAAAATACATATTAACGTTAAATCCGACGAACGAGACGAGCCCATTTGTGGTGTTCGGTGTATGAGCTACTCTTACAGATTGACTCCTTTCATATCCATAATTTACAGAGTACTTGATATAGAGACTTTTGTTAAAAATTTACCTTGTCTACGGCGAGAATTACACTTGTAAGTTTTGCCGACAGAATTTCATAAAAATTTCCATTAGTCATTTGTCATTGCTTTACACTTGAAAACAATTTTCAAAACAACTTTCGTGAGGTTACCTAGGTAACTATTACTAGGTAACAGGTTTGTTTTAGGATTATGTTAATTACGAAAGAAAAACTTACAAATTTTATTAATATAGGTAAGGATTTGGGAAAGAAAATGTAATTTAATTACGTATATTAGAGATACGTTCTTATTCCAAAAATTGGTATTTTAAAACCAAATTACTCAACCGATTTTAGTGAAAATTTTATGAGAACCTGAAGAGTATACCTTTTCAAATCGGATGCAACCTCGTCGAAACGTCGGGCAATAAAAATTACTACCATTAGTTATCGCGATAAGACCCGTTATATTAAATATGAATATTATAAATCGCAAAATTTTAAAATTTATAACAATATTTTAAGGCCGATACGAGTGACAATTATAGGTATACACGACATTTATAGAAAAACTTAATGTCTACGTCTTCAATAAAATAACAGTTGAGTAACTGAACCTAAGAGAAACACATGATACACTACAAAATTAACAATAAAATTAAAAAAGAAGATAAATACAAATAATTAAATATGAATTAAGGTAAAAATTGCCAATGCTGGTGGCACTTAGAAGTTAACGCCAGCTATCCCTATTTTAAGACATTGTTATTCTTATCTTCATCTCCAATTAAGCAAAGAGCTTGTTCTAGAAATAGATACAAGTAGCACAGGGATCAAAATATACCTTAAGCTTTCACATCACTAGGCGACTTGTATCGTAGACGTAATGGTCCATTCACATTACACACTCAACTGTAGAGGTATGAACCTTCTCATGTCGTGATCAATGTGTGGATCAACGTCATTCTTCCTTCGTCATCATCTATTTAATGTGGTAGAAACTACTTGTAGCCAATTGGTAAGAGCTCGTATACGATATAATAAATGGAGTTTTATTATATTTATATATTCTTATAATGAGTCATGAATTTAATATTAATTTAACATTATTAAAACAAATTTAAGTCATCAAAACTAAATAAGTACGGAAAAAAGATTTATATTTTAGTGTTTCGAATATTGAATTGTACTCAATTTTTAGCAATATACCTTTTATCAAAATAGAAGAGAAAAGACGTCTGTAGACGCCATTTTCTCAAAATTAAGTCCGTGTGGCTTGTCATATCTTCTATCCTTATTAAGCTGAAAACGCAGTCGAGAATTCTCTGGTGCTAGAAATGTTCATAGGCGTTGATAACTTAACATCAGGTAATCTGCCTGCTCATTTTATAGCTATTTTATAAAAAAAGCTCTTCTCTTAGTTACGAAAGCAATCACTCGAATATACATGGTAAGTACCAAGTTTTCTCTTTTGAGTTTTGATCATTTATTTTAAGAATTTTGTAGGTAGTAAGTACAAAAGTGTATTAATTACGTATGAATTTAATAGAATTGTATAAAAAAGAAGCCTTTTCCTTTAGTTTGCCGTATACTATTACTTCCCAGAAGTTGTTCTTGCAAGTAGCAGTATATGATGCAATAATGTAGGATATGATTTTTTTTTCAAAATTAGCGGTTTCGATTCTTGGCTAGGAAAACTAATTTCTCAAAAAACATGCAGATTTAGTTTTTATCAAAATCCACGGTCCTTTAAGTATTTTTCGCTGTTCCTTATAGTTTTGAATTTGGAAAAATACGCTAGTTAAAAAACCTCTGTATATATTAATAAGTAGATGCTAAAATAATGACATAATTATAAAAAACGTCTTATCCGAGAATTACATTTGTAAGTTTTACACTCTTAATTTACATAATACAAGTATGTAATCTATTAACAGTTACCTAGGTAATCTAAAGAAATCTGTTGCTGTCAAAAATAAGAGCACTAACAAGTAAATTCTTTCAGGTACAAACCAATGACAAACGACTTCTGTTAATTATATATTTTAAACTTTCGCGATTTATACAATTCATATTTAATATAACGGGTCTTATCGCGATAACTAATGGTAGTAGTACCTTTTAATTGCCTGACGTTTGACGAAGTTGCATCCGTCGTGGTCACGAGCTGACTCGCGTATAACGCGACACTGGCGGTTCGTGAAACGAAAAAACGTAAATATTAATGAAAGTCTAAGTCCAGCTTACAAGTGTAATTCTCGTCTAAGAATTTACGCTGTTTTGAGTTACCCCTTCATTTTCGGGTATAATAATAATCTCCATGTTTACATTGGGATAAAAGCTAATATCATGTCGAGATGAATCCCGCCACAATTCAGCTTGTATGTGCACAGACAGACAATGCAAATATTTAATTAAAACCGCGGTCTACTTGTAATGTTATTATACATGTGTAAAGAGGTTTTTACTAAATAACTTTCACCACGTTCCGGAGTTGTTTTATATTAGACTACCTGGCTCGCGGTGTTACCTGCGTTCATTTGAAGAAATATATTTCTATAATGTTACCGTCCATACTTGAAATGTATATTGTTCACTCAAATCAAATCAAATCAAAATCAAATCAAATCAAAAATACTTTATTCAAGTAGGCTCTTACGAGCACTTTTGAATCGTCATACACGAAAATAACAAAAAAAAAAACATAAATAATGAAGCTACCACCGGTTCGGAACGCAGATTCTACCGAAAGAAACTCTTTTAAAATATTGTAAATACAACACAGTTTATGATTGCAATTTAATTATTTATCCTGTACGAAATTCAGCATATACTAAGCCCACGCATCCTTATCGTCAACGTAATCTTGTATAGAGTAATATGCTTTAGCTATTTGATTAGTTTCAATTTTGTTTTGCGTAACCCTCTTTTTTATTTATTAAATATAATATATAAATAATTAAAATAAAATTAGTCCAAGTTTCTCCTTATAACATTAGCTATCAACAATTGAAAGTTCCGTCAAAAACGTTGCAGAGATTAGCCGGAACAAACAGACAACAAGATTTAAAAATTTAAAAAATTGTGTTTTTGATGTATGTACCGTGTATACTTTCATATGCATTTAGTTAAAAGCTGTTTATTTAAAATTACAAACAGACACTTCTATTTTATTTATTTATATAGACACAAGAGTAAAACTTAAGTATAATTCTCGCATTTTCTAAAAGAGAATCTAATCTAAAATCACATTCTCATTACGAGATCATTATCGTATTTCCTTTGAACAAAATTACATACATTTTTAACACGCATTTTTCACCACCTCTGAACGCAATTTCTCTGCGCTCTGGCAAATATGAAAATATTCATGATTCGACCAGATTCGCCTCTCGGCCAATGATTTTTAAATTTATCTTCGGCAAGGGAGTGTTTTTTCATACGGGCAAGGGATAAAAAATAAATTAGACTCCACATATCCCCTGTTTGAATAAAATACGGCGCGGAATCATACTTGGCTGTTCGTTGATTTAACATTTTGCAAATGTGTGCCGGACTTGATGTATTGCTAAGCCTTTTATTAACCCTCGATTGTGGGGTGCTGCGGGCCTGTTCGTGTTGTAGTTACTAAACGGATCAAGCGATTAAGGCTGGTTTAATCTTAATGATCACCTTTTGGGTGTGTTTGTGGACATCTCTTTAATGATATGAAATCGTTATTATTTTCCTGGGGTAAGATGGGTAATTTACGCAGATTTTTTATGAATGTGATACTGTCCAATGGAATTAGCAAGTGTGCGAAATACATTTCGCACACTTGCTAATTCTTCGTTTTCAAAACGTATAAATTGTTTAGAAAAACATAGAGTACTGCATAATTAAGACTTTAAAAATAAGCAATTTACTTTAAAATCAATATCAATTGGATGCTGATAAGCAATAATGTGTCAACCCACAAAAAGTGAAATGATGTATTTTGATACTACATCAACTATTTAACATTATTTAAAAAATGAAGTCATATGAATTACATAAGTACGGAAAAATGTTTCTTTATTTATTGTTCCGAATTTCAGATATTTATTAGATAACATATACAATATTTCAGTCTGATTTTAATTTAAAATACCTTTTATCAAAAAAAGAAAAGACAAGATGGATAAATACGTCTTTAAACAAATTGATTAAGAATAGGTTTGACATTTTTAGACGCCATTTTCTCAAAATGTAGTCCGTGTGGCTTGACACAGTATTGCTTATCAGTGTCCAATTGTCTCATATGATAGCATTGCAAGAAAGTAGAACGCTGAACTGAACAACGGACTGAGCAGCTATTCTTATTAATAATCAACAAAAAAAAATGAATCTATATTTATATGTAATTGTATTTACATAATCTGAAATAAAACTATTACTATTACTTTACTATTATTTAAAATAAAAATTCGTACTTCTTTTATTCATTTACTTGGATGGACCTACTAATACCAGTTATTACAATTTTAAAATCAAATTACTACCCTGATTTTGATAAAGATTTTATGGGACCAATCTGAAGTACCCTTACAAATAAAACAAGAACTTCCAAAATTAGTAAAAAAAATAACAAAATTTCTATAACTTGTTAGTACGTACACCCAATACCGTTTAACCACTGGTCATGATTCTCTTCGCAACATGGTTGCCTGGTAGAGCTGCTAAGCGATTAGGCCGCCAATTGTACACGTAATACTGTATAATATTATTTTAATGTTTCCAACCTTGGTGTACAATAAAGTATACTTTCTTCCTTTCTTTCTTCTTAGGTAATTAAAAAAAAACATCCTATATTAATTAAGAACCGCCTACCTGAAGTCATATAATGAAGTTACACATAAAAAGTCAGCACTCGTTACATAACCCCTTATAATATATTTGTATTTTCACGTAAACTTTTCATTCACGTGTCATCTGGGGTTTGGCAGAACTTCGCTCAAGTAATCTTCGCTAGTTAAGTTGACATCATTGCTCGCTTGGGAGATCATAATCGCGTCACTCATATGTGTACACTGAGTAGTGTTTGTACGAGAAACACACATTAGAATAAGTTAAATCTAAAATGTATCTTATAAGTTATACTCGACTTACAGTCCCGATGGATAATACTTATGATGTAATGGAACCAGTCGGGAAATTGTTATTATTTTTAAGTATAAACTTTTTATTTGTTAGATTTTAAGTAAGAAGACTTGTAAATAATTGGGAACTGACTTCAACAGCAGAACACCCAATTTCGTTTACTAGAATGACATAATAATTCCAGTTATTTGGATTTTAAAAGAGACTACAGAATCGATTTTTATGACAATTCAATGGGAACATGCTGGAAGTATACCCTTTCAAACAAAAAAAGAATTAACAAAACCGATTTAGCCGGTTTCGCGTAATCGGTCAATTTAATGAATACGAGGCCTCGACCGATTGAGAATCTCTTTTTTGGTATTCGATTAAATATAGTAAATTCTCAAATACAGAATGCGATTACATTTAAAAAGTAAATAAGACAAAATTAAGATTTTTATTCAAATGTTATGAATTGAACACATTTACAACCACCGACACGCCAGGCGTGTCCGCTTACAACACATTGGACACGTAATGGTAGTGAATGTGTTACAATATTGTCCAACAATGTTGTTCAGAAAAGTCTAGGTAAATATGGAAGTGAGAGAAGGAATGATATTAAAGCGAAAATGGTTTACATAATCTGTAAAAAAAAAAAAAGATTCGTTTTAATTTCTCTCCTAGTGACAGTCTAAAAGCA
This sequence comes from Hypolimnas misippus, assembly GCA_037950945.1. Taxonomy (NCBI): domain Eukaryota; kingdom Metazoa; phylum Arthropoda; class Insecta; order Lepidoptera; family Nymphalidae; genus Hypolimnas; species Hypolimnas misippus. The sequence continues at coordinate 1,330,499 of JBBEEQ010000026.1, forward strand.
CCATTAAAGTTCTTTTTATAGTAACGATGGATTTACTTTTTAAATTTTAACCACACCATACATTATTTCATATGAAAATTAATATTTACACTGCATTCATTTTAATATAAATATTTTAAGAATTAATGAAAATATGTATGTTTATATTTAAAACATAAATAACTTTATTAATATTTCATGTCGGTCAAATACGACAATGTAAATTATTTTCATATTAACGTTATCGTAGTTTCCAAATACTCTTAGTCTAAGAGATCGTCGTATTTAATATTCGTTATTAAAATAATTTTTGGTATCCATCGAATCAATACGAGAACAAAAAGATTGTAAAGAAACATTGGACAGACAGTTGGCGCAGTGGTCACTGCAACTGACTGTAGCGGTAACGGTCGCGAGTTCGATCCCCGCTCACGGCAAATGCCTGTATTGGACATACGGATGTTTGTCATGGTCTGGGTGTTTGTGTTAGTGTTTTGTATGTTTCCGGACCCCTGACACAAGGTCAAAAGTTCTTAATGGGGGCCGTTGAGTGTGATACGTTTATAATTTGTGATGCGTTTGTGTTAGAGCTTACTATGATATGCCATATCATAGGAATAAGGCAATTTCTTATGGCTTTCTTAATTAGTTTCTTGCCGATTCTTCTGGGTAGAATCTACATTCCGAAACGATGGCAGCTACCTTATTAATGTAATATATATATTTTTTCTTTTTGCATTGAAGATTCAAAAGTGCTCGTGAGAGCCTATTACATGACTAAAGTATATTTTGATTTTGATTGACTCGATACGTATCGATTGTACCCCTGTTGATGTCGTTGAAAAAAAATTACCAAACAAATTATTTTCATTTGTGGCTTCTTCTTAAGTCTGAGTTTAAACTTTTTTGAAACCGTGGTAAATTAATTTGCTTGGCATGTAAAAAAAAAGACATAAACATCGAATTTTAATAAAAACAAGATAGCTATCGTTTGATATTAGGTCGATCTATACTCTGTTAAGGATAATAGGAAAACGAATGGATCTAAAAAGCCCTTTCTGATATGACGTGTATTTCAACGCGGGAGCTCTTGGTCCATCAAATCTACGCAATAAGCCCCGTAGCGGATTCCAGTGAAAAATATATTCTGGAATCACGTAAAAATCCACGTGTATTTATTCCGTGTCCACGGCTGATGGATGGATGTCGAATCGATAAATTCCATCGGCTGAGTGGATGAACGCGAAAGATTCTGTGATGAAAAAGATATCTTTTGACTAATTATCGTATCATATTCTTTACTAGCTGATGCCCGCGACTTTGTTTGGATCAGGATTAGTTTTGGCGACAATCGCTTACACATATTGTCTGCATTGGCCATACGAATATTTATCGTGGTCTAGTGTTTGTGTTAGTCTTGTGTGAGTGTCCGGACCCCTGAAGTCTATGAGATCTTAATTGGGGCAGTAGAGTGTGATGCGTTCATTTATTTATTTTTGTAGGACTATTTAAGACAAATATTTATTTTATTATAATTTTTTGCAATTAACTCTAAGGGTTATTGCAGCGCGAAATAGCTCGCAGATAGCAGAATTTTTTTCTGTTTACTTGACAGTTACCGTTTTATTTTGGACAATTTACACAATATCTATATATTAATACCTGAAGCAAAAACTTGTAGGCCTTTTTACGAAAATTGCGCAGACGGAGGAGTATGAAATTTCGCTCACTTATAGTTTATGTAGAGAAGGCGAGGAATGCTATTATTATTGATATTTTTAATATGCATAAAAAGTACATCAAATCAATAAAAAAAATTACACACACTACCATGTAATTGACACACGTTTCTATAGTTTATTGTTACAGTGGTTAAAGTGTGAATAGATTATTTTTGGTTTTTGGTTGAAAATGTAATCAATTACGGTCAAAATTTCAACTAGACGACCACTAGTAAGAAAAGTTGGGATTATTTTTATTATTGAACGCATGATTAAATTTATAGTTTACTAATTAAGCCAATATATTTTTAAGGAAAATTTTATTCGAATTTATGAAGATACATTGGTAGACAAAGTATTTTTTTTTTCTTTTCTGAATGTGTTGCTGTTGGCCCTACTGGCCTTGACAGCGTCACCTGGGCGAGTACTGACACTCGGCCTTGAAACTGGGAGCCTCCGTTGGGGCTCAGATGGTCCGTGTCTAAAGGTGTCTCCTAGTGAGATCGCACCTCAGCTTAGAACGTCCTCGGTGTGGAGGATGGCGCTGTGCGGAGCGCGGATGACGAGGGTGACGGTCTCACGACGCGCCTAAGCGCGCCGAGCTGTCGCAAACCGCGGACCTCGTCTCCGCCGGCGGAGACGGATTGTGTGTTCACATGTGTATTGTACGTTTACTTTTAAGCTAACGGGCATAACAATCTGATTACTAAATAAATACTATTTGTGTTTGTTCTACAATTAATATTCCGATGGCTTAGGGCGATTCTATTGCTAATATCTAAACAACTAAACATATCGCCTATCACAATATTAGCGTTGCGAGAATATTAACATACATTTAGTCATAATTTTCAGTATATTTGTCTAATCATTTGCGTATTAGAGACATTCGTGCTGTCACCAGTTTCATATTTTTCTTTATTCTAAAAGTAAAGTAACAGTCCGTAAATGTCCCAATGCCTGGCAAAGGCCTCCTCTCTTATTAAGAAGAACCCTCCACTGCGGGTTAGCGGATATACATGAGTCAGAATTTCTCCCGGCACATGCAGGAAACCTCACGATGTTTTCCACCACAACCGCACTCGAGATAAATTTAAAGAAAAATTTAGCGTTATTGTGTTATGTATTTTCAAGTACACAGTCGACCTAGTCGGGGTTAGATCATCGTTTGAGATCGAGTTCTAACCACGAGGTCAAAATCAAAATCAAAATCAAAATCAAAAAATACTTTATTCAAGTAGGCTCTCACGAGCACTTTTGAATCGTCAATACATGAAAAAACAAAAAAAAATTACATCAAATAATGAAGCTACCACCGGTTCGGAACGTAGATTCTACCGAGAAGAACCGGCAAGAAACTCGATAGTTACTCTTTTAAAATATTGTCAATACATCACAACACAGTTTATGATTACAAATTGATTATTTATCCTGTACGAAATTCAGCATATACTAAGCCCACGCATCTTTATCGTCAACGTAATCTTGTATAGAGTAATATGCTTTAGCTATTAGAGACTTTTTAATCTCGGCTCATCTAAAGTCTTATTCTTTTTTAACGCATTTGTGGCTCTTGTAAAAATAAACGTCGGCGATCACTCTTCATCAATTGGTCTGTTACTTTGCTTACTATTTTCTTAAAAAATAAAACAACAGTATAAATATGTAACATACTCGTAACTCCAATTATTTTAGGAAAATACGTTATATAAATACTAGCCTTGGTTGATAATTTCATAAACCATGATGCTTATTATTATGAAAATATTACGATAAATTTAAAAAGGGTTTCGATCTTATACTTTAACAATAAATGATTTTAAAATTCTACCTAACCACGTAACACTTGAAATAGCAACCATGTTTGAAATCACAATGCACGTAAGACCACTCCGCGAGATCTTATTACTGACTAACTAGTAAGTATTATTGATTTTAACTTCATAACCTCATTTGATCTAGCATTGATACTTAGTAATGTATTTAATTTGTTTGTGACTATTTTTACAAAGAATGTTATGATTCAGTAGATTGGCATGGCAATGAAGAGCAATGGAGATGTTTATATTATAGTGTGTGAAATTATGTATGTTCTATAGCCTAAAGCTATTTAGGCTGTATAATATGATATTAAACATATGTATGTTGTCCAGTCTTAATTGTGGTAGTGGCGTGCTGTTTTATTAACCGACTTTAAAGAAAGGAGGAGGTTATCAATTCGTTGGGGAATATTGTTTTTTTTTATGGATGTTCACCGATTCCTCCCCCGGTTTCGAACCGATTTTTTTTGTTTGAGAGCGTATACTTCCAAGTTGATCCCATTGTTATCAGGTCAGGATCTGATCTTGGGATCCAGTAAATAACAGGAATTCGTAAAATATTTTACACAGACTTCGAATATTTTACATGGCATCGACTTCAAAATGTTGTAGATTTTTTTTTGCTTTTTGGTTTACTTGAACCAATCAAATTTGAAGTAGGTTCATTATTATTAAAAAAATACATTTATAGTGATCTTTCTTCTCCATTAACTTTTGTAATATTATACACACATGTGCAGACGGTTACCAGATTTATTACGTCACAACATATCAAACATGGCGGGCGATTTTAATTTATTCTGCATACACGTTACTTTTTCTTATCGATACTCAAACATATAATATAATTAATCACGTCGATCGAAGCTTCAATTTAATAAAACGTTGCGTGTCACCGACGAGATCACTTCAATTTCAGCCTCTTCATCACTTTAATCTTGACTTTCCCTGATTTTGCAAATATAATCCAACGTCTATGATCATCATTCATCGAACCACTCAATATCGACCTCTATTACCTCGTACCAAGGAACGAAATCGCGTTACATTTTCTATTCTTTTCGTACTAACACTCCAAAAAGTCGGCATGCAATAAAATCGACAAGTGAAAATCAATAGCTACTTGAACGCACCTTCTTAAATAGGGGCTTAAGAAATCCTTAATTCAGCTCGCAAAATACACATTCATATAACATGCAACATTCAAGCGAAATTAAACTTTATACCTCCGTGTTACAGTTTCTTTTTCGTTTTGGCATGTTGTACTTGTGACGTTAAGGGGTTTTTATTCTGATGTATTCTTTCAGTTGCGAGTATATTTTATGAAGGTCTCTAATGGGGGTTTATTTGTGAGATAAGAAATGACTGTTAGAAAATGGCAAGTTTATTGAATTGAAATTGAACTAGACTAATACGATATTGCGAGGTATTGTGGAAAGTTTTATTATGTAGCTGTTCTTTAGATACTATCGAACTTATTGGTAAAATTTAGTAACATATCAGAGTAATATGGAAAAGTAATTTTTGTGGCGGCAAATGTTGCAACTTTTTTAAAATAATAATTGCTTTTGATTTTTTGGAAACACACTTAGAAAGTTCTTTCTATATTATGAATTCGAAAGTAATCGTGTATGAAAGCAACTCTTCATACAAAATTACTTTTCAGTCACGTTTATGGTTATTGCTACGCTCTTATGAGTTGTAGCGTGATATAATATAGCCTTTAACTTTTCAATAAACGGGCTATCCAACGCAAAAATAAAATTTCAACACGGATCAGTATTTACATAGATTATCCCAACATACTTTCAAACATATTTTAACTTTACATAAGATAATAATTTGGTTGAACTACGAGGAAAGCTATAGGCTACTTGGTGTCTCCAAAATAAAACTTAAAGAGTGTGAAATATGTGAACATTTTTACGCAAACGATATTGCAGGGATAATCTCATTTCATAAATACACCCAATTATATTCATAACATTTCATAAGCGCCATCTACCGACATTCAGGGGTAACAGACGATTAAAAACACTTATTAAAACTATATACGTGTATTTCTAGGCACCTAGGTAAAATTAGGATACGTGTATTCGATTTGTGAATGCGGCTTAGATGAAATCTGAATCCCACATCCTATTTAATTGTTAGACTTCTACACCCCCTCTATGACGTCCTCGCTTCTAAAGTTCCCCGCCCTATAAATGTTGACTGTTTATTGATGTTTGTGTTTAGTCCAATGTGTTTGTTTTTGTGTAAGTATATTAAATGTAATAATATTAGATTATAAAGAAACGTTTTATTGTATATTTTAAATTATTAGTATTCCTATAATAATATGTATATGATTTATTTATTAGGACTAATATTAAAATTCACACATTTCAGGGTATTTTCCAAATTTAATTAAGGTTGGATTCTCGACCCTACCGAACAATCTCCATCGTGTTCTCTCCACTCCACGTGACATTGGCGAAATAATATGTGCACAATTGGCACAATTAAAAGCCACTAATCAAAGAATTGAATTGAAATTAAAACTATGGATATAACGATAATAAGAACGCTCATATGAACTCAATAAATTATTAAAATAGAGAAAAGAGAACAATTTCCGTTTGATTCGCAGCACGTATTCATGAAATTGAAATGTCTTTGAACGTCGGTTGCTCGGGAAAGCTCGCGACGCGGTATCAAAGCTTGTTAATTGATACATGCTAATACATTTGTGCTGTGAGGAATATTCATATACCCTCTCTATCTTAATGATCACCTACCCTCTTTACGTGAGGATTTATGTGTATCGTTGTGCATTAGTGATTTATATGTAAATATTAATTAATTAATTAATGCTCTTTGTCCTGATTAATTTATTTTCGATTTATTTTTAATAAGTTATGCAAAATGATCGCTCTGGTGGAGTGGTACTGAATGTATCTTTAACGCCGACGGTTGCGGGTTCGATCCCCGCTCGGGCCACTTGTAAAAATATTTGTTTTTAGGTCTGAGTTTTGGCCCTAGTGGGTCTCCCTTCCGTGCCACGGAGAGCAAGTATAGTTGTGGGTCACGGTAGTTACTACAATCACCTGATAAAGATTTTTACTCTTAGTAGAAATCACTCACCGTACGAAGCACAGCTATATTAAATACCTCAAGTCAATCTTTTGTGAGAGCGAGGTCCTGCCCTGGTCGAGCTAACCAGTATACGAGCTGTAGTCAGTAGGCTCTACCTCAATGAAAGATACTTTTCAGTTTCCACAAAAATGTCAACAGCCAAACTCATTGTCACAATTCGTACCTCGAATACTCACTAACAATCCAACCCACCTTTGTGATTATTATCTTCTCCATTATTCTCCATTCTTCCGCACAACAATAAACAACCTCTATAACCAAGGCTTTAGTTCGAAAATTTCTGAAAAATATAACGAATATTTTTTGGACTAGGCTTAATGAAAAATATGAATAAATAAAACTACCTCAATAAGGCATTGTCTCCGTGAACGGGGATTACACAAGGTAGAAGCTCAAAGCCCGATATTGGATCATCACGAATGCCATTATTCGAGTTTTTATTGGAAAACTTTCGGAAACAAATTCGCTGTGACTCGCGAAGAAAAATCGGAACCGCCATTCTTGGGTAGAATAGTTCCTTTTAAAGTATTCCGAACTGGGTGTGCATTATTCTGAAGAATTTATCTCCAGTATAATGTTGGGTATTAAGTGGATGTATTTTTGAAATTCATGTTTTATGGTTACCTATTTTAATCTTTGTGGAAATGATTTCATTTTGAAAATTTTAAAACAGCTTAAACATCTGTATGCCATGCCATGCATTTTTTAAAATATATGGTACTTCCAAGGGCTCAAATGTTTTTTTTACATAATTTTTTTTTTATTAATGTCATTTTAGTACGATTCATTTAATCAACAAGTACTTGAGACGAAACCTTCTCTTTATAGGAGAGGAGGTTTACAGGCTGTTACTTAACTTTTTTACTTTGGTTATATAAGCCTTATGCTTTCAATTGGCTATGTACTTGTCGTGGTCTGGGTGTTTGTGCTCTTGTGTTTTCGGACCCATGACAGGATCATAACATCTTAATGGAGGATGTTTATTATGAAGAATAATTTTTTGTTCGTTACTCAAAATTGTTTATTGTTTGTTCTCTCAAAAGTCATTTCTTGACTGATTTTAAAAATTATTATTTAATTCGAAAGGGTTGTGTACTTCCATATTAGTTCCATTAAATTTTTATTAAAATTTAGTTCAGTAGTTCAGTGTGTCGTCCATTTAAAGAAAATTGCGTATTTGGCTTTTAAAGTCGGTAACTTAAAAAGACTTAGTAATACAGTACACAAACAAATAGTTCTATTTAAAATAAAAAGAAGAAAGATAAATTAAAAATAACTATATAAAGCCTTAATAACTATCGATGTCACAGTGAGGTAATTTAGTAATTAATTTTTCTTGTATTACTTTTCTCGAAACCTCTTTAAGGTAAGAAATAAATAGAAAATACAATATCATACAAACCGATGTTAACAATCAATATAAAACGTTTACTTAATTAGCAGAATATAAAAATTTCAACAGCTTATTTAGACATCGCCAAAGCACGGTCGATTACGCGTCTCGTTGGAAGGGCGTTTAGGGCCGTGGTTAACATCAAAGGGCTGGTTAATATGCTCGGATACCGTAAACGTATGGTTGGGATGTTTTTTTTCCTAATTTGTCTAAATTCAGTCGTCCGTAATTATATTGTTTATGTTGTAAATAGATATACAAACATTTTTGGTAATGACAAAAGTAAATAAAGCCGCTTTTAAGGTAAAAGCTTTACCAGTGTCCCTTAAGATATATATATTTTTTATTTATTATTATTTTTGTAAATAATTTGTTATTAATGAAAATTTAATCACCTATGTGTTTTTTCTCAAATGTTTTAATAATACATCAAAAATAATGTTTAATGCGCAATTTTTAAAATTATTTATTTTGTCTAATGACGTTATTTAATGCAAATATCTTAAAAATATTTTTTATTTAAAAAAATATAGTTTAAAATTACTAACCTCGTATCTAAAGATTTGGTGTTCTAGGAAGACGTTGTTTCTCATTTAGCACCCGGTTTTTGTCTTCAGATGACGTCACTCAAATCTTTTGTATCAAGTTTGCTGATTTTTTAGAAATCATTTTATGCAACCTAAAATCAAAGAATATATATACATTCGTTATATTTCGCCCGTAATTTGACAGTCTGGAACCCAAAGCGTAACTGCATTCCGTTTGGATCACTTTATCATAACTTCATCAGGAATTGGACGCTACGATAAATTTTGCCGAATTCGTCGTGCTTTTTTTTCCAATAATTTCGATAATAAGTCATTTAAATGTTACACTTCGAGCTGGATGGAACTCATCTATGGACATCCAAATCGTTCATAATTAACCAGTAAAAATTGGAATTACCAGATCCAGACCAATGGAAGTTGTTCAAATCATTTCAACAACCATAAAAGAGCTGATAACCTTCAAAGGCCTACGGGATAAAGACGAATATTTTGTAAGAAAAGCGATTAAATTGGAGTTAGGTTTTCGGTTCTCTTATTCGCCGCAAGATGTCCCCCTTGACGTGTCCGTCAACAGACTTTATTATTTCCGAGCATGAATCTTGAAATGCAGCTACAGTGGTAGTTTCCGTCGAATTTTCTAGCAGAGAATGATAATCTTCTCCAATCAATCCAGCCCTTGTTGAAATGATCAGCCTTATTAGGAACTAGCTGTCCCTTGCGTTTTCACTCGCGTTTATGGTTACTGCTTCGCTCCTATGAGTCGTAGCGTGATGTAACATAGCCTATAGCCTTCCTCAATAAATAAACTATCTAACACAAAAATAATATTTCAATTCGAACCAGTAGTTTTTGAGATTAGCACGTTCGAACGGACAAGCTCGTCAGCTAATATTAGTATAGATGGAGCTGGTGAAATTCCAGCTTAAATCGTACTGTCGGAATTATTCGAAGCTGTGTATTAACACCTAACGAGTTATTACTTTGTATTATTAATCGTCTAACGCGAGTCATTTGTTAGAACACGAAGCGAAGACATGTATTGGTTTGTAACAAATAATAGCTATCCCTCAGGACCGCAGATCAATGTAGCGTGGCGTGTACTGCGCGGCGATGTGGTGTGGTGGCAGTACAAACGGAGAGCGGGTTAAAATATAGCCAAACCTTTTGTAATTAAGTGGTTTCTTGATTTATGTAGTTATGTTGACAGTTTTTATAATCATTTGGCATTGTAGTCTTAGTATTTTATATGAAGATGTTACTTGGTAAGTAAAAGGAATGTAGCTTAGTTCTAGGTTGAAAAATAAAGTTATATCAATAAGTTAATATTTTAGAATTTAACATCAATTTGTTGTAAGGCAAAAATATGCCATAATGTGCCAAGCCGAGGAATACCTACATTGGTACTACTAGAAGCGAACAAAATTTAAAACAAAATACTTCAACAACTCAAATTATTTAAAAATAATTCAATTTATTTCCGTAGGTTAATGAGACGGATAAGTAATTTGGTTGCCTTCTCAATGTCGTTATAATAATCTGCATATTGGGCGAGGATAATATTTGTAAGTTTTAGTTTCGTATTTGATATAAAACAACTCTGTAAAGAGATACCTAAGTAACCTTACGAAAGCAATAAGTTTCCAAACAAAAGCGTTAACTGCAAATTCTATCCAAGCAATTACAAACAACTTATGTTAATGTTTTTGAAAGACTGCAAGCAAAATTTATACGTAATTTCTCACCCAAGACAACAATCGATGCCATACAATAGAATCTGACGAATGGGTTCTACCACAAGAATATAAATCAACTTAGCCCAGTATATAGTGCGTCAAACTTGGTATGGTGTTAGTTTTAGCGGGCAAGATAAACACAAAGCAAGCAGTGAGACCACACCCATAGCTTTTATTGCAAAAGTTTGAGACAGAGAAACAGAATGTGCGTTTTAAGTGGTCCGCTTATTTGTCGGATACAAAAATTTCCATGTTGCGAATTGAAAAATACCGCGGGGAAAGAATCTTTCGTGATGCTCATCATTTTTTTTTACAAAAATTGTATTGTACTTAGATCAGCGAGTTATGAAAATGGTATCTGTTTCTAGTGCGAAATTTTTGGTCATCATATTTCAAATAATTCATTTTGACTGATGTACATTCTGATGTTTTTACATTATAACTCATAAAATAATGTAGCTCAAAAAGTCGTAAATATTGTTATTTACATTAGAACGTAAATATCCATTTTGGCAATTAATTTGGCAATTTTAGCTAGTATAGCGTGTGGTCATAGTATCGATCTTGTTTAACTTAAAAACGATTAGCTATTGACTATTGAAATTTTGAGTCGGTTGGGTAAAGATAACAAACCTATTAAACTGTTATCTTTACCCAACCGACTCTGAAAAAGGAGAATAATGTTTTTCGCGCACATGTATGTGGGTTGCTGTTTCGTTCGATTGTGACCTCTTGTAGCCTAAATGGTCTTAACTTCAAAACCTTAGATAAGATTAGATTTGATTTCTTCCCGGACTGGCTATGTGACGTCAGCATGCATCAAAATGGCGGACGTAACCCGTCATAACTGGCAACTCGTTATGACCTCATGTAGCCCAAATAGTTTAATCGATTTTGAAGTGTGTTTGTCACTTGTCATATAGATCTATTTTCGCTTTTATAGATAAGTTGCCGAGAGGAGTCAGATAAAATAATCTGTATAAATACAGTAATAGATGAGAACTCGTGAAGAGAGATAGGTATATTTAAACTTTCGTTACATTGACTAAGTTTTCTGAAATCGTCGCGGATCGTACATTAACGCGAAACTTTGGAGCTCCCTTGATTAAAACTGCTGTATCGTGTAAAAAATAAAACCCGTCAAATGAGAATTGTTTCTTCTAAAATGACTGTTTCGTACCGTTATTTGAAGTAACAGTATTTTATATACTTTAATAATTAACGCAGCTCTGGTAATTTTCCTTTACATGTACATATATTTAAATTTATTTTAAATAATTTATTTTAAATTAATGGTTATTGCTATGATTCGATTAGTCGTAGCGTGATGTAAGTAATATAACCTAGCCTTCCCTAATAGATAAACTATCTAACACAAAAATAATTTTTCAATTCGTATAAGTAGTTTCTGAGATTAGCGCGTTCAAACAAACTCTTCAGCATTATAATATTGGTATAGATTAAATAATCTTTATTTATTTACACTATCCGATTTTTTTCACAGACAGATCCTTACTCTGAAAGGATCTTACAGTCAGTAAGAAAATGCTTTTATTTTTAACAGCATAATTTTTAGCCTTTGTATACGGTCTGTATTTTTTATGTTTTTATTTATTTTTTCTATTGTGTACAATAAAATGCTTATCTACCAATCTATCTATGAAGTAGATACTCGTATCTATTTATATTTGTGATTTTTTAAAAGGTATTTTAGAATAATCTAATAAATCATATCAGAATAACATAATAAATATTAAAATACATATATACGAGATGATTTAAGGTGGTCTTTTTATTTGAATACGGAACCTTTATTTTTTTTATTTTTTTTCATTACCTAATTATCTTCTCTACGTAAATTTACCGAATTTCTACTATTCCTATGGGAGTCCAAAAAAATTTCATTCCTTTAAAGGAAATCGGACACATCTCGTTTATAATTTTTCATTCCCTAAAGATTCAAGCAAGTATAAACAATATTTCAAAAGATCTTTATGCACAAAAAATAATATAAAAAATTTGGTTGCAATTAATTTCTAATATAATAATTGTATAGATAAAGTACTAGCAATAAGTATAATAACTGAGGTTTATTGAAATAGGAGTAATATATACATAATTGTCTGTTCGTAATTAATTTAAAACTGGAACAGCCTAAAAGCTGGGTCCAAGTCCATTCCCACGATTAAAAGGGTTCCGTTACTAACGTATTATTAACCGACTCTGTTAACCAAATAAGTTTACGAAGCGATCACCTAAACTTGTAACACGATGAATTTACGATAAAGATGACTAACCCGCAGTTTCACTCGCGTGGTTTGTTGATAAAATGTAACATTCGGTGATAGTGCATAACCGCGTAACTAGCTTTTGCAATAACGTCCATCTTGAGGAAGCAAATTCAAGTTGCTTACCTTATTTCGTAGCTTTTGCATCGTGTAATAGTATCTTGGCTTCACCGACCTCAGCTAAAGATGCTATACAAAATGGTTAAAATAGGAGTTAAGCGCAGAATGTAAATACTGTTGCTACAATGGGGGGTGGCATATTCTGGATTAAAAAAAACGTCCATCTTTGAATCATATGTTAAATTTCATTATTGAAAAAAACAAGCTAGCTAAAGAATGTATAATCGATATTTGGATGCTGATAAGCAATAATGTGTCAACCCACAAAAAATCAAATTCGGAGATATTGATGTTTTCTAATAATGCGGGATATATTTAACATTATTAAAAAAATTTTGAAGTCATTTTAATTAAATAACTACGAAAAAAGTTCCTTATATTAATGTCTCGATTATTGAACTGTGACAATCTGTCCATATTGACCTTTTATTAAAATAGAAAAGAAAAGATGTGTATACACAATTTCTCAAAATAAAGTCCGTGTGGCATGACACGGTATTGCTTATCAGCGTCCATTTGTACAATGAATACTTGACATAAATAAATATTTACATGTCGTCGGTGACAATACAAATACAATACACTGCGCAGTGAAAATTGCCCATAAGGTCTTATTTTTAATAATGTAATTTAATATTTGGTACAAATTTAGACTTTATTGGAAAAACTAGATACGCGGTTTTGCAGTATCCCAGACGTTATGTGTTTAATGTCATTTTTAGATCACACATTTAGTTAAATGTTTCGAATTCCAACACGAATTTCGTATCCATAACTGTTTTATTTATTTAAAACACAATTGGTCTGATTTTGAATATTGTATAGGAGAACATGCCCCGCTGGGTTGTTCTTATTAAAATTTATATAGTTAAATTAATATTTATTATAAGTTAAAATTTGCAATTTAATTTCTGATAACAACCGGAACAGCAAATACAACGGCTTTGAGAATTGGCTTAGAAAATTTATTAATAAAAACCACTAATAATGCAGTCATAGTTTTCATCGAAATCGGCTCCGAGACTCCTTTAAGTATTTTTCTCTAATCCTCATAGTTTCGAATTCGAACATCCATGCACAGTCAAAAAACTTATTCCGTAAAACATTTGCTAAATATTTACTCATGACTTCGAGATATTGTTTGAAACAGTAAGTAATGTACTAGTTTTTTGGATTCGGCTGTTCTGTGATATATTCATTTGTGTCCAACTCATTTACATAAAGGCAACTACTGTTATTCAAACAAACGCGGCGACGCTTTTGGAACCGTAACTACTATTGTGACATACAGTTGAAGAAGCGAGATTTTATTGTAAGATAGTGACACTATCATAGTGTTTATTATTTATTTAGTATCTTCAATAGTTATGTGATTAATTATGATACATAATTTATTGTGACGGCGTTTGTTTTTATTTGTATTAGTTCTTATTAATTGATTTTAAAAAATAAATGTATAAGTTTTAGTTAAATTAGTAAGAATATTCGTGTCTTATGACGTCATTTGAAAAATAAGATGGCTGACTAGTTTATGGCGGGATGAAATAGTATTAAATAGCCACTAATTCGCTGAAGTTTTATGTAAAAAATCGATATTATAAATAGTCGTGTCTTTTAAAAGTTTTTCATACTCATGTTAACCTGTTTGTATGCGTTTAGTGGATTGACGTTTATCTTGTAACTAACTGTCTAAGATTAAGACGGGTTTTTGTATACGACTCGAGTTTACGAGATATCGATTAATTAACGATTCCGAACTCCCGTTATGCTTCCTTAGATGAAAGTGATTCTTGACATAATATTAATAATTAAATTACCTAATATATGTATAATAATTAAATAAAATATCCTCCGTGTGTCGGTAAAAACTTTTTCATATCGATGTTAACCTGTTTACTCGAGTTTAGATTGATGGTAATTTCTTCACTGTCGACGCATCGAGAATAAGAAATGATTTTTTTTTCGATTCGAGTTTACGAGATATCGATTCATTATCGATTTCGAACATAGTTCATGCTTCTGTACATACACTTAAACTAATAAAAGTAATGAATTTACCTTACCTAATTAGTATATATAAAAAAGTAAATGATACAAAAAATTGAATTTCGTAAAGGAAACTTTTTATCTCGATGTTGTTGTCTCAATGTTAACAAATGTCTTTTTAATGATTTTTTATGTGTGTTCACCGATTACTCCAAAACGACTAGACCCATTTTGTTAATTCCTTTTTATTTGAAAAAAATATGCCTACTCTCACATTGAAACCGTAAAATTTTTGTCAAAATCGGTTCAGTCGATTAAATTCCAAAATAACTTAAATAAGCTTGTCATTCAGTTAAACAAAATTAAATACTTCACTTTTAAAGTCGGTTACCTTTTTTTTTTAAAGTTTGTAGTCTTTTAAAAAGAAAACAATTATCTGTAGACGCGTGTGTCGTTCAAAACTTTTTCACCTCGCTGTTAACCTGTTAGTCCGAGACATTTATATCTTCACTGTCGACGCTTGGAGATTAAGACGTGTTTTTACGAATCGAGTTATTCGAGATATAGATTATCGATTCTGAACTCGCTTTACGCTTATCGATATGTTTATTGGCGTTCCGGTTTTTGTATCGTTACTTTCCATTTTTATTTTATTGCGTTTTTCTGTCTGCGATTTTCTATTGGTTATTGATGGAAACATAAATTTGTATAGATTTTTCCGTGTTCGTGTGTTTAGCGGGTCTAATGTGTTTTCACTGGTTATGTCTCGCGGTTTTACTTGAGATTTTGTGTTGGTTGATGTTTATCTTATACCTTTAAACGAGCAATTTTTGTATTTATAATCTGAGTCTCAGAAACGGCTCCAACATGAAATTTAGTATGTGGGGTTTTTGGGAGCGATAAATCGATCTAGCTAGGTTTCGTTTAGAAAACGTCGTTTTATTCGTGTTTGCAGCGATGAAAAACTGGTAATACTTTTTTTAATTAATTTCCAAAAACACAATTTACCGAAAAAAAAAAAATTAAATAAATGTCTAAGTACTTTATCTAATTCAAGAGGATTTTTTTATATTTCCTATTTTTAGCTTAAATTGACGCATCAAATCAAACGATTTCTTTAGCAATTTATCATGTATTAATATATAATGTACTTTATTTTTACCCTATATTTAGACTTGCATTGCGTCATATTTGCACCCGCCAAGATCCTACTAGAAGATAAATTGTACACCTTTGAAATTATTTATATATTATTGTACAATAATGTAATCGCAGCAAAATTATATGGACGCTGATATGCAATACTGTATCAAGCCACAGGAACTTCATTTTGAGAAAATGGCATCTAAAGATGTCAAACCTATTCTTAATATGTTTATTTGAATAAGTATTTATCCATATTTTCTTTTCTTTTTTGATTAAAGCAGTAGTTAATTAAAAGCGGGTTCATATATTTAATATATTATCTAATAAAAAGTTTTTAAAAATATAAGATTATTGTATAAATTACAAAATAAAGAATGACCTGGAATTTCGATACAATTAATTAAGCAACTTTTTTCCGTACTTATTTAGTTTATATGACTTTATTTTTTATTGAATAGTGTTAAGTAGGTGATGCCGTATCAAAATACACCAATATCTCTGAATTTTATTTTTTGTGGGTTGAAACATTATTGCATATCAGCATCCATATTTCTTGCTTAATAAATTACACCTTAACTTACTAAAATACAGTTTTTGTCTTACCTTTTTAAAAAAATCACCATTCGAACGATTATTACCAAAAATTATTACATATAGGTTACAAATTAACATAACAGCTCGACCGAGCATCGAACTTCCTACCATTATGGTAATAAGAATGTTAAATAGACGATAAATTCTAAAACCAATACATATGGATATCAATATTGAAGTAAATGGCTACCAATGTATTTATTTAAACTTATATAAAATACTAGCTGTCCCTTGCGGGTTCACGCGCGTTTATGGTGACTGCTTCGCTCTTATGAGTCGTAGCGTGATGTAATATAGCCTATAGCCTTCCTCAATAAATAAATTATCTAGCACAAAAATAATTTTTCAATTCGATCCAGTAGCTCCTGAGATTAGCGCGTTAAAACAAACTCTCTTTGGCTTTACGTATAATATTAGTATAGGTTAATTCGAAAACTTGTAGGTGTGTGTATGTTTCTTCGCCACGTTCACGTCCGTCGTTACGACTTACTCGATTTAAGTGAAATTTAGAAAACAGGTAATTTATATTCTGAATCGATATTTTAGGTAGTCTTTATATACCTTTCTTTATGTACTTAACAATGTAGATATATTTCTACTGACACTTCTGTATTTCACTTCCAAACATCTGGTTTTTTTTTATCGAAAACTAGCTTTTTTTGGGGTTCCACTCGCGTTTATGATTAATTCTTCGCTCCTATGAGTATTGGCGTGATGTAATATAGCCTATAACCTTCCTCAACAAACGAGTTCTCCAACGAAAAAAAATATTTTTCAAATTGTTTTCAAACAAACACATTTTATAATATTAGTATAGTTTTTTTTTAAACAAAAACCCATAAAACACACTATCTTAATATTAAAAACGACAAGTTTTGAAAAAAAAAAAACATCTGTAAACCAGGGATAAGTAAGAACGATGTCTGATTATGTTAATATATCGATTTAAATTCGATATTTAATCGATTCGGGTGATTGATTGACGATTACACAGCATCGGATCAGTTATTCAAATAGCTATTAATTATTATAATTTGATTGGTCCGTGGACGCGATAGATTTTATTTAAGTACGTTTTTTTTTATTTATTAGATTTTGATTTTTTAGAGTTGCGTGGAAATGTTTTGAATCGATTTTAGTTATCGATTTATGTTATCTGTGCTATGAAAGATTACGAGTATTCATATTATATACAATATTTCGTTTTTATAAACAGTGATAGAAAATTTTCGTTGTACTTAATTTTGAAATATTAATAAATTTCAATATCGTTTTATATAAAAACTTAAAAAAAAATATTATTTGGATTACTCATTATTAATAAAATTGTCTTGATTATTATATTAAATAGTAATTAAAAATGTAACAAATTTAACAGATTAAAAATTAAAAACGTAAATAAAAATATTGCCACACTAAAAAGAGACAGAAGCATAATTAACTTTTTGTATAGCTATTAAAATGTTAGCTTCTGTAAATCAAAAGTCAGTTATTTATTGCCAATTAAAAAAATGATAAAATAATAATATACTGAAAGCTGTTCAATAGATCATTAGAAAATTTATTGCTCTCGCCAAATGTGTTATAATTATGGTTTAAAATTTAAAAACATGACAAAATAAATTATATATAAAACTGGATCTGACGTTATTTCAAAGTAAATATTAACGTTTAGGATTTATTAACGTGATATTGATATATTTTTTATTTTAATCTGCTGTCGTCGTGTTAATTCGTGTTAGATAAATTTTAATTAAAATTCTAGATTAAAAAGAGGGCAGCAATTTTTTAATTAATAAAGTACTAAAGATAATTTGGAGATGACAATTACACACACTTATAACTTGTTATACACACACACATATATTCACTTAATAAAATAATTCATATCGAGATATAGACTTTATAAGAGGAAACTATACCAGACTATACCAGAGGTTATTAGTACGGCGTCTTGTTGTCAAAACTCGCCATTTGATGCTTTTAATCAATAAAGTACCTAAAACTAAGTCTAAGTATCAGCGGAATTCTGAATTTTGATGAGCATCTTATTTTTAATGCTCTATATGCGTTAAGGTAAAATTTGTACATCCTTTTACGAAAACACGCATACTTGTAGTATAGAGAACAAGCGAGGAATGCTAATTCTTTTTAAAAGTCATATATAAAAATATATAAATTAAAAACACACTATCATGTGTTTGACACACACACACGTGTGTTAAAGTCTACGGTCAAATTGAAAATATATATATTATCTGTGATAAATATCGAAATAAATTGATAATTTAATGAACTACACTTAAATTTCGACTGCTAGGCGAATCTTTGATACAAGCTGGTGAGAAATGGAGCAGAATAGTTTTTATTAAATTACTCTTGGTCTAGAATTACATTTGTAAGTTTTACTCTCATGAGCGATACAAAACAAATCTGTAACCTAGTAACAAATCTGACGTAAGTACTTATGGAAGCTGTTAAGACACTGACACTATGTAAAGCAATGAGAAATAACTAATATAAATATGTAGATATTTATAAAATAAATTAAAGCATAACTTATAAGGGTAATTCTCCCCTTTAACTTTCATTTACATAAAAGTAAATGACACAAGGATCTTAAAAAAAATTTTTGACTTATTTATTACTCAATAATTCCATACGCCATTATCCGATAAATGTAAAATTTTCATACAAATACAATAAAACACAAAATATTCGATCTCGAAATCCCAAATCTGTGCTAACGATGTCGCCGGCACAAATCGTTTGCAATATAACTACTAACAAGCTGAAGCTTCGCTGAAACCGAAGAAGCGATACCGAAACTTTAATAATTACAACGCACAGACGGCTGTTTTTAATATTATTAGTTTGTGTATCTTTGTTTATCGGTCAAGTAATTTTTATATAAGTAAGAGGGGGTCCATTAATCACGGGAGGCTCTAAGGGGGGAGGACATTCCCGGGAAAAAATCACCAAATATCCCAAGTTGGACGGGGGAGTTTATTAAGATTAAGATTTACCTATATATGAATGCTGATAAGCTATAATGTGTTAACCCACAAAAAGTCAAATTCGGCCCCTAACTTGCTGCCCCTCGCGGTTTCACTCGCGCTTACGGTTACTGCTTCGTTCGTATGAGGCGTAACGTGATGTAATATAGCCTATAACCACCCTCAATGAATACGTGATGTGTTGAATTATCGGATCAATGAGTAATTTAGGAGTGAATATTAAAACTATAGGTGTTAATACACCAAGGTCTATTAATTTAATTTTCTTGCAGTTTCACTCGCGCTTACGGTTACTGCTTCGCTCGTATGAGTCGTAACATGATGTATATAGCCTATACTCATCCTCAATGAATAGGCTATCTAACGCATAAATAATTTTTCAAATCAGGTAAGTAGTTTCCGAGATTACCCCCTACATACAAACTTACAAACAAACTAGCTCTTTATAATATTAGTACAGATTAATTTTATTTTCATCTCATGCTATATGCATGTTGATTATTTTTAAAAAGAAACAATTGTTTTGTGTATTATATGATTATATTTATAATCGTTGTAATACTGTTCCTGATTCTAGAGCGAGAATTACCTTCGTAAGTTTTGCCTTCAAACTTTCATAAATATTTAGCTACATTATTTTTCATTACTTTACACCGGAAAATATTTACTGTCAGTGCTTCATTTTTGATACAGCTTTCATAACTACTCACGACGTGCCTGTTACTGTTGTATTTTATCGCTTACGAGAGCAAAACTTATACTGTCATACTACAAAAGACGCATTAAAACCATGTTGAACACGTGTCTTAACACGTGTCACGTGTCTTAACTTAACAGTGTTTAAGATTTAAACATTGCTTAAAATATTATCTAAATTGCTTAACAGCGAATAAACTCATAAAAAAACTTATTGATAAAATGTTATACGTTACATTTGACAGCAAAAATAGGTTTTAAACATCTATTAAACTCACTTAAACGTATATTAATCTACGTCTAAAGCATGTTTAACTCAAAATTGTCTTAGACGCGCGTTTAACGTCTGTTTAAATCTTTTGTAGTAACGCAGATAGATATTATTCCCGATTAAAGCAATGATAAGCAAAAATAAATGTTACGAAACGCTGTAAGCAAAACTTACAAGTGTAATTATCGCCTAAGAATCGTATAAAATTAGAAATAAGGGAATTTTTAAATTAAGGACACTAAAAATATCTTAAATACAGGTCAGCTAAATAAATACTTAATTTAGACGTAAGCTAGTGTAAAATAAATCAGCCAGTACATATCGTTTAAATACTGCATAAAAATTTCAAATATTTCACGAATTTACACCACAGTGTGTAATGCAGACTAATATTATGTTCAAGTGAGTTTGTTCTGTTTTGCTTTCACGACTCAACGCCTGATCGATCGTCGTGGAAGTAGACAAGGATAGATGACATATACGTGCGAAGTCGCGGCCAAAAGCTAGTGAAATTGTGAAGAAAAGCTATGCATTTGTAGGTATTTTTATGTGTATAGATACCTACATTAAATAAGTCTAAAATAGTTTAAAAAATCAAAACCCTGACTGTACAGTATAATCATATTTATGTACCCAGTGACACTCGCGTTGTCAAAAATCTCATTCGTCAGTTTATCAAAATCAATTTAGCTGTTGAGTACGAGCTTAGCTTAGAGCGGACATTGTAAAAAAAATACAAACATACAGGACAAACAAAACTCTTCTTTTGTGCTTTACTGCAGTCGGGTAAATAGATATTAATTTACTAAGCTGTTTTGTCTAATATGTAATTCGATGATTAAGCCAAGGTAATTAGAGATTGACTGAGGTTCTCTGTAGCACACGTACTATAGTTAGTATACGGGCTTTTTCGACCAGGGCAGTACTTCACTTTCACGTAAGATCGGTGTGAAGTGGTTGATATCTATCTTAAAATATCTCTCCTAAAATCTTCACCATTCCCTTTCATCCCCTTCTAATTTGCAACGCATTTGTGACTCCTCTGGTGATGCAAATGTTCACGGCGATGATCACTCAACATAAAGTGTCCTCGTATCTCAGCTATTAACAAAAAAATCGAAATATATATAACTCAAAGGTGACTGACGGACATAGTGATCTATCAACGCACAGCTCAAACCGCCAGACGGATCGGGCTGAATTTTGGCATGCAGGTAGATATTATGACGTAGGCATCCGCTAAAAAAGGATTTTGATCAATTCTATCCCCAAGGGGATAAAATAGGGGATGAAAGTTTGCATGAAACTTTGTAAATTTTCATAAAGCCGCTACGACGTAGGCATCACAGACATCGCAGACGAAGTCGCGAGCACCAGCTAGTTATATATAAAACACAAGAAAATTAAGTAAGATATTAATAAAAATGATAGTAAAGCGTTACATATGTAGTCTTCGATGTTGCGGGACGTATGCGAGTACCGTTGCATGGTTGCATGTGACGTCTAACTTTTACAATTACACTAAGCACTGTAAACGGCTATTCAACGTTGAAAGGTAACTACAGATACGTAGTTCTGGCTTTAATATCTGCAGCATTAACTAGATCATATTCGAATGCTGATATGCAATAAATATATACCTATACATAAATAGGTATATATGTACCCATTTTTTATTTATTTAAGCTTTATTTATATCCCTTACATAAACCTTATATTATATTTTGTGTAACTAATATTAATTTTGTACTTACATATGGATACTGATAAACAATAATGTGTCAACCCACAAAAAGCCAAATTCGGAGATATTAATGTATTTTAATACTGCATTACCTATTCATCATTATTGAAAATAATTTCATAGAAGTCATGTAAACTATATAAGTTTAATTATACCTTGTTTCAAAATAGAAAATAATATATACTTCTGCGAACAATTTTATTAAGAATAGGTTCAACATCTTCAGACGCCATTTTCTCAAAGTCCGTGTGGCTTGACACAGTATTGCATATCAGCGTCCATATATGGTTAGAATTGTTATGTGTAAGGGCCGCCTTTTGCGTTAAAAGCCTCCTCCAAACTGTTTCAGGCGACTGTATCATTAGCCAGTCTAGGCCATAGCTTTCCGGCTGTTTGTACTAAGTCATCACTCCATCTTTTAATTGCTCTACCATTCCTCCTTTTTTGTATATAGGATATCAATTTGTTACTTTTTGTGACCAGCGTTCATCCGTTACTCTTTACATATGACCTGCTCATTTCCATTCGCCCATTTCATTCCATATACATCCATGATATTATTTAACTCTAGATCTATCCTGATATTATAATGAGATCAAATTTGTTTTTATGTAGAGAATTTATTTTGTTAACTATTAAAATTATGTATACAAATATGCCGACAAGGCTTAATATATAACCCGTATAACAGTTAAAATATATTGTACACGACGCCTGCCACCGAGTGCCACGTCAAAACTTTCGCAATTACACTAAGCAGCGATAAAGGGTTGCGTTACTCTGACGGGTCAAGGGTAACGTCACAACTTTAGGGTTGTTCTGAGGAAATTATGAGATCAGAAAAAATCATATTTTGTTGATAAACGCTGGTAAGCAATAGTGTTAAGCCATTCGGACTTCATATTGAGAAAATGGCGTCTAAAGATGTCAAATCTATTTCCCTTAACAAATCTATTAGAAAAAGTATATAGGTACCCCCATATATTTTCAATTTTGATAAAAATTAATGTAATAATAGCAGATAAGCTAGTAAAGGTTTTTATGTAATAATAAGTATTACAAATATATGAGATTATTGCATAATCAAAAATATGAAACACACTTCAATATTTTAAACATTTGATTAAAAAACTATTTTCCGTACTTATTTAGTTCAGATGACTTCACAAATTTTTGTATGATGTTAAATACGAAATACATTATAAGAATACATTAATATCTCTATATTTGTCTTTTTGTGGGTTGACATATTATTGCTTATCAGCATCCAAATATAGCTGATTTAAAGAATAATTTATTTTGTTAATAAGCTGTATTCTAATTTAAATTTAATTATGAGCATCCTTAATTATGTTACCAATTCAATAAAGAAGATAATTATTGAAATCGATTCACAATTGAAGCAAATGTCACGTAACAAAAAATCTTTATGTGAATTAAGAATTACCTTTTTTACATACATTGTACACTTTGCATAAACTATACAGGGTCATTTCTAAAACATTAAAAACCTCGTAGGGTTTTATTCGTAACATCGTAAACAACAACTTTTGTTCTACGACTTTTAATAATTCATAATATTTTACTTTCATACAAATTTAAAAATATTTAAATTGATTTCTCTAGTTTTATTAAACTCTACGTGCAAGTAAAAGAAAGAAGATAAGAAACAGTCAAATGCGAAATGTAGGGGTGGGGATGCGCGCAGATAAGGCCACTCGGGGCCGCCCCGGAGTCGGGAGCGATGCCTGAACTTGACCTAGTTAGCGGCGGTCGTCAGCTGCTCCGGTCGTTCGCGTTAATGCGCCCGCGCTGCGTGTCCTACTTTTCGGTTGTGTTTACTTAACAATAATTGCAGGCTCAGTGTATCGATATTCGAAAGTTGAGTATACAGATGGTCCGAATACTTGCTAGGTGTGACGACTATAACATTTGTAACAAACATTTGTAGTGTAGTGTAACCCGTAAGAACCCGCATAAAAACTTCAACACCGCTTTAGTGTAAATATGTGAGCAACAATTGCGATTTCAATTGTTTTGAAAAAGGATATACCACTCGCCAAGATATGATATGTAGTACCTACGATCAACACAATGTGACGAGGCACAATGTTCGCCAAGTCAAACTAGAGATGTATTGAATATAGTTTATCCTGGACGAGGGATAAACACCACGAGCCGTAACATGATAATTGAAAAAATATTTAAAATTTGGTCAAATTAAAATGAATAAAATTTTTTGTTATGGTCTTTATGTTAGTTGTAAAGGTGATTATGTTAAATGCTATTTCGCCATATGCGCGATACTCGCTGCCATGCACAAAAGACTTCACTTGGGAGGTAATAATTATTCATAAAATTAAATTTAAATGGTAAGTAAAAAATAACTTGTTATAAATAATGTGGTTTAAAAAATACATTTTTTTCACAATAAAAATTATTAAAAATATCTTTTTATTTGAATAAAAATTAACCGACTTCAAAACTGAATTCACCAAATGTAACAATTCAAGAGCAAATTCACGAGTTACTATCAAAAATACGTAAATAGCTATAGGTGTGGCTATAATATTTGAAAAGTTCCCTCGATTTCTCCAGAATCCCATCATTAGATCCTGACTTGGTGATAATGTGACCACCCTGGAAGTATACTCTTTCAGACAAAAAAAAAATTGAAAATCGGACCACAATCGACGAAGTTATCGGTAAGCATACATAAAAAAAGCCCCCGACGAATTGAGAACCTCCTTATTTTTTGAAAGTCGGATAAAACTACACACTATGATTTGAGATTTTTTTTGTAGTCGGTTGAAAACTATTTCATGGATTCCTTTGTTTAAATTAATGAAAGGTATTTATATAAAAAAAAAATGAGAGCCGAGATGGCGTAGTGGTTAGAACACGTCGAAATCAACCGATGATCGCGGGTTCAAACCCGGCTAGCACCGCTGATTTTTTACCGATTTTAGTATTTTTGATAGTAACTTGTTTATTTGCTTTCGAAAAACCACATTTAACGAAGTGGAGCTGATGATGAAGACCACAGATGGCTACTGGAACTACCCAATAACGAGCATTTCACTGGTTGCGATTCGATTACTTCAATATGATTGCTAAGCAATTTATAGTCGTCACAATGCATATGGTGAAGTGAGCCTGATGATGCGATACTAGGAGAACTCCTCAATCATTAACAGCCCTGCATCGAGAAAAGCAACACTGTGTAATGTTTTGTAATAATTATTTTTTACTTTTTATTATACTTATTACTTCTTATTATTTTTATTATTATACTTGTTTCGGTTTCGAAGTTGGTTTGTTTTTTTTTAAGTTTTTATGAAATAGTACATTATAACATGGTACGTTCAGTTATTCCCCGACCGAACCCTAGAGGGGACGGGAGGCGCGGAGAGTAACTGGGTGCGGCGACGCGATGAGTTAGTCGGTCGCGAGCAGCGCGCACGCATACGAGGAAACGCGCCGGTGCCCCGGGTTCCCTTAAGTATTGTTATGTTTGCGTTCCGTAATAACCTTGTTAACTTGAATTACGGACTCTTATTAAACATTATGAAACCCCGAGGTAACGAGGATGGCTCACAAAATTAATTAATAATTTTATCATTTTAAAGTGCGAGAAGAGGGTTTTTTTGTTTTTTAAAACTATCATTTAAGAAAAGGGTGTTAAAATACGCTGATGCCTTTTTTAAAATACGCCTGCATTAAAAATTGAAAAGAGAAATAGGTGTGACGTGTATGTATTTTAAAAGTAAGTAAATAATGTTTGATTTAGATGCTTACATACAGTTTATTCTTATTTCATTTTTAATGTAGCCAGTCCTAAGCCTGGATAAGTATGGAGGGATTGTGGATTCAATGTATCTGTCATGTGTTTATTGGGGGAATATTAATAATCCCTAGTCAGTATAAATAATAACAAGACAAATTAACGATTGTCATTTAAACTGCATTCTTAACATGGTCTATAATAAATTAACTGTTTGTAGGAAGAGGTAAACACAGAACGCGATGTTTGTCAGGTAATAATGTACTTGCCGTACACAAGCAATCATTTACATTTTACACGGTTAAATATTGTGATCTATTGAAATAAAACTATGAATTACTTTTGAATATTTTTTTGCTATGTATTGTTTTTTATTTTTTTTAAATAAACTATCACCTTAAAAGTGAAATGCGTAATGTTACATTAGATGAATATTATTAATAATTATTTAACAATAATGTTTAATATTAATTTATTATTTCTTGTATTTATACAGTATTATAACAATGCTGTCTAAATGACAGAGCGGTGATAATAATAAAAAAGTATAATTTTTTTATTTGAAATTTAAAATGTATTTAATGATATTAATATTTTAATCATTATTTTTGGCTTTAAGATATTTTAAACCGCTATTGCATTGAATACTTAATATTCGTTCTTTATTTATAAGACATTATTGGAATAAATTTAATTTCATATGTAATTTTTAAATTGAACAGAAAATGGTATTATACTTTTTGTACTCGATTTGAATAATAAATTTTCTAATAGAATCCTCTGAAAATCAATTAATCGATTGATTTAATATGACGTTGCGCATCTCTTTTACCCGACTTAAAAAAAGGGGAAGATATTCAGTCCACCGAGGATTTTTTTTTATGTTTGTTCCCCAATTAAACATCCTGAGCGATTTCCTTACTTTTTTACCCTGAATAACATTTCAGATAAGTTTCATAGCATTTTCATCAATATCGGTTCAATACATTGGTTTTTATATCAATATAACTTGATTAACTATGACATTACAGTGAACGAAATAAAAGAGGGACGTTATAAGTTTGACGTGTCTATCTGTGTGTCTGTCTATGTCGTCATAGCTCCCTAATGAGGAGACCAATTTTAATGCGTTTTTTTTTGTTTACAAGCTGATGTAATCGAGGTGGTTTTTAGCTATAATTCATGAAAAAATGATCAAACGTTTCAAGGTTGTTAACTCTTTCAATTGTTGAAACGATCTGAGTAACTTCTACTTGTATCATCGACTCGAAATCTACTATACTATCAATGATATAAAAATAACATATTTGTGTAACCTTATCCTGATGCTGCAACATCAATTGAAATCAACAGGATACACAACTTCTCACGAATTTACAGCAGAAATATCGTTTGGAGGCTCGTTGAAATGGTCACAATAAGTAGATTGCAGTTTTTTTTATTTTAAATCTATTATTAGCTTTTGGGGTCAGTTGGTTTATTTTTTTAAGTCTTTTATAATTTTCGTAAACGAACGGCAGTACTCGGCACCGTCCAATTCGGAGAACGGTTAGGTTTGTTTAGCAATTTAAACTTTTATTAAGTAATTAATACCTATTTTTTTTTTATTTATGCTGCTGAGTACTGCACTGAGTACACGATTTTTCGAAAGCATTCCACATTTGCTTGTAGCGCAGGTACAGTTCGATTAACGTACAATGATAAACTCGACGTAGAGAAAAAGGCGCGTGCGGCGTACATTGACTCCCCGGCAGGCGGTCACCGCTGGCCAATAGCGTGCCATCGTTCGCGAAAGCTGGCACGCTATTGGTGAACGTTGCTTATAATAGAAAATACAGATGTAAAATATGTTAGAGAGTGCCATAAAAATTTTAAAGTCTATTTTTGGAAAAATTATTAAGTTTTGTCTAAAGTCATAGAACAAAAGTTGTTGTTTATTATATTAGTAACAGCGTCCTGCGAGGTTTTTGACGTTTTAGAAATGACCCTGTATAGTACCACGTCAATATTTTCTGCAATATAAACACCTCTAAGAGATTGCATTACTTTGACGCGTCAGGGATAACGTCAAGAACCTTCGGGTTATTGTTCTGGCGAAGCTTTTAGATTATATAGTCAGTATTTGTCATTATTTCCGTTGATTTTTGGTTATTTTTTATCATCGTACGTGACAGGCGTCGTTGAAATTAAATGTTTCTTTTAATAAAAAATTCTCAATACAGCTAAAGGGTCAAGGATAAATTGTAAACTTTTGGCTCGTACAGATAAAATTCAGGGGCCGGGAAAATTAAACAAAATTTATTATCATTTCTTTCATCAATTTCCTGAATATTAATAACTTTGACCCGCATTTATTGACTTCTGATTATTGAGTGGTTAATTACAATACTTCATTGTAGAATATACTTTAATAACATAATATAAGCCTGGCTAAAAAACCTCAAACTTTGGTTATTGAGGTAGAGTCTAGCTTAGACTACAGCTCGCATAAGGCCTGGGCTGTACCTCACGAGTACAGAGGATAGGCGTAAAGTAGCTGATGGAGCTGCATTTTTTACGGCGAGTGAGAGAGCCAGAACGCGGAGGGGGTTCCCATATTTTTCCTTAGTTCCAATTTCCTTTCATTTCTTATTTATTTTTAAACTGGTAACGTATTTGTGGCACCTCTGGGCTGCAAACGTCTATGAGCGATGGCCACTTATAATCAGGAGACTCGCCTGTTCGTTCACCAGCAATTTTGTATATATTAAAAAAAATGCAACAAAATTCTATTTTTATTAGCTACAATGAAACTACGATACTACTATAGGCTTTAAAAATCTATACAAAACACGTGTAAGTCGAAAGCTCTTATAGGCTTTACAGGTTTTCATTGTACGTCTAATAATAGCGGAGGGTCCATGGATATTGATTTTGACTTTGTATGATACAATTGAAAAGAATAATGTATTAATTAGGTTCTATATTAATTTCCTTGTCTGCGAAGAGTTGGTAATGATTTTCGGATGGTTTTAATTGTATATGGTTTTTCCTATTGATAATAGAGGTTCGACGGTAACTCTATAAATAATCAGAATATTATTTTGTTGTTATCCGCGAAACAATATATAGCTATCTTGTATCAAATAACATGAGCACCGCCCGCCCTCTCACATGCGCATATGCACATGCCGCATAAACAAACAAGTAATGCCCGCGCTACATACGCCTACGCAAAATGCAGTATAAGCAGACAAGCACTGCCCGTGCTCACACATATGCACACGCTCATGCAGCATATGCAAGCACCGCCCGCTCTCCCATAAATGCACACTCACTTGCAACACACGCACGCAAGCACCATCCGCCCTTTAACATATGCAAACGCACAAGCAAGTAAGAGTTAACACACAAGACACCACACATACATACACTCAAGGGGGGATGTCGAGGGGGTCATGACCCCCTCTGGGCTGGGTCCAAGACCTAGGTAGAGCACTAATTATAATTGTTAAACATGATGATGATTAACATAATTTTTATATTTTTTGTCACGATATAAATTTTATATAAGTACCTTTAATATTTAATTAATTTTATATCATTTGCATGATTGAAGAACGTTTAACCGGACTGGCACTTCTCCACGTCCATAAAATATCCATCGAAGTAGAAGAAGTGATAACTTTTTACCTGTATCGATTATTATCAAACTTAAATTATTACTTCTTGTGACTTGACCACAACTAGGTGATCCCCTTGGCGAAGTTGGAATTGCCCTTGCATACACTATACGCAAATTCCACTCCGACACCTGAGCATCCTTAAGAGATGTAGCCAGTATAGTATAACAGTCGGCTGCAAAGTACATTTAAGTATACTGTTTCCCCAACCATAAATCTGTTTCTATCTATCTAATCATTTGGAATGACGATAATGAATTGGATGGCTGGTCGAATGATGATACTTTAACTTTGATGTATAAATATAACAATATTGTTTCAAATTTTTTGACACAATAAATTCATTTTTTTTACTAGCAATTTTAAGGTTTTTATCTTGTTATGGGATGTTCTACACTATTATAAATTCGGTGATAAAACGGACACTCAATTATTATCGATGATTTTTTTAACAATAGTCAATAAAAAAAAATGTTATTTCGGAAGTATTTCTTTCTTAATAATGTCGAAATATAGTATCGAATGACTATAACGTAACACATATAGTGGTATATTAGTTAAGAAATATAATAATAATAACATAGTCACAAACAAAACAGGTTCCCTTAAAACATATCAATAAAATATATCTCAAAGGTGGTCCAATAACATACTAATAATATGTAAATGACGCATGATATCTGTAATTCAATGTCATTTCGATTTAAATTCGGATGAAAAGATAAGTCTGTATTAGCAGTGATTTGATCTGTGTATTATCCACAATTTCAGAATTATTCAACGTCCCAGATTATTCAGAATTATCAGTTACTGAACAAATATTGTATGTAGTCGTGTTCCCGTGGCCTCAAATTGGCAATTAATTTATATAGTTCATATAGGTAGTAAAAAGTAAAGTAACAGCCTGTATATGTCCCACTGCTGGGCTATGGCCTTCTCTCCTATTAAAGAAAAGGTTTAGAGCTTAATCCACCACGCTTCTCCACTGCGGGTTGGCGGATATACATGTGCCAGATTTCTCCCGACACGTGCAGGTTTCCTCACGATGTTTTTCTTCACCGCCGAGCTCGAGATGAATTTAAACACAAATATAACACTTGAAAAATCGGCGGTGCTAGCCGGGGTTTGAACCCGCGATCATCGGTAAAGATCGACGTGTTCTAACCACTGGGCTATCTCGTCTTCCATGAATATTTAAGAGATGAGCCATAAATAAGTTGCTAGCATAAAAAGGACTAAGGAATGGAGGAGCGGATTAGACTTCGGGCTCTCTCATTAACAGAACGAAACGCAGTTATATGCTTTACGCCGATCTTCTATGAGAGGAAGGTACTGCCCCATTCGTGCCAGCATTTGATTTGTATTCGGAGAGCTACAGCTGGGATCTACCTTAATAACTATTGGTATTAATGTACCCATTTAATGCTTGTAAATGTTCCACTGGACAAATACATAAGGTATAACAACACACTCTTCTATAGTAGGGGTAGGAGACCTACAAAGGAGAAGAGCGTGAAGGTAAATCCATTACCATGCTTGGATTATTTCTATAGAAGCACACAGATTTCCTCCCAATATTGGCTTTAACCATCTAGAAAAATGGAAAACTCAAGAGGTACTGAAATCATCGTGTTCAATATCCAAGGATCATTTTGATGGCATGATATCCACGTAGGAAAAATCTTTGTATAGGCTATACTTTGTTTAAGGTGTTATGTGTATTTCCGGTTCTTAACAGAAATGGTCAATACCGTTGAATCAGTGTCGCTATTTTATTATTATGTTTCAGGCATTTCCATACGGTTTTGCTCTTGTTAATCTACATTTAATGATACGACATGCATGTTACCCACTGGTAATTAATTGTACTATACATATAATCTTCTCGCATGTACAAACAGAATCACAGAGCGGAGAATGCCTAGTGGTTAGAACACGTCGATCTCAACCGGTGCTCATGTGTTTAAACACCGGCTTGCTTTAAATGCTAAATTTGTGTTTAAATTCATCTTACGTTCGGTGAACAGAATCGTCGTAAGGAAACTTGCATATGCCAAAAGTAAATCTGACACATACATATAATATTTCCGCCATTTTTCAGCAGGTCTTTGCCTAGCAGTAGGACATTTACATACCATCGCACTCTACGCCTCAGGACTCGATATCATCCACACCACTTGGAGGCACGGTCTTTATCCAATGTGCGGGCTTCACGATCTTTTTTCCCGTGTCCGTGCAGGTTGTGGAATGATCTACCTCCTGAGGTTTTTCCAAAGCGCTATAATTTAGGGGTTTTTAAGCGTCGAGGGTTTGGACACCTTTCCATCAAAGGCCAGCAACGCACCCGCAATGCCTCTGGTGTTGCAGATGTCCGGGCGTAGTAACCATTTTATAATAAAAACAATATTCACTTTACTTTTATATGTACAAATAAGTAATTGACATTATCAGTAATAGTTATGAATGGCGAATTGTTTTTGCAAAACATGTTTTATTGATGAAAATATTTTTGTTTTTTTTTTTCGTTTACAAATCTTGTAAGAGTTACATAGTATATCATATTAGATACATTTACGAGCGAATACTTGTAAATCATATGTAATATGGAAAGGAAGTAGGGGAGATAGACTAGCACACCATAAACATATATACAGAACATTAATTCAGTAATAAAAAGCATAACATAACCATCGTTCATCCTCCTCTGCCCTTAGACCCGTAAATTTTGCCGAACTTTCTAAAACGAAATCATTTTACAAATTGCTTTTAACATGTTTCTTATTACACGTAACAATATTATCAAAACATATTCAACTTTATTCTTAAAAGGATAAGGTCCAGTTTTGAGTACAGATTAAAAGGAACATACGTCGGTAAGAGGTAAAAATGTAATATATTTGTTTAATGTGAGTCTTAATTATTACAAAAAGTGGATTTTATTAATAAGCCAAGATTACTTTAGTGTGTTTGAACAAATTGGATGTTTTAATTACGGTATAATGTTCGTTCGTTTGGAACATTATAGTGCAGGAAATGCACATCTTTGGCTATCCATACTAATATTATAAATGTAAAAGTAACTTTTTTTGTATGCTAGTTCATCTGTATGTCCCTAAAGTAGGACGTATCTCTTGAACCATAATATGTTAGGAAAAGTAAAAAAGTAAAGTAACAGCCTCTGAATGTCTCACTGCTGGGCTTTTTTGGAGCTTAATCCTCCACGATGATCCACTGCGGGTTGATGGATATGCATGTGTCAGAATTTCTCCCGACACATGCAGGTTTCCTCACGATGTTTCCTTTACCGCCGAGCTACAATTGATACAATTTTATTGTACACCACACACGATAAAAAAAATCACAAAAAAAATTATATATGTATATGATTGTACAATAAGGCGGCCTTATCGCTTAATAGCGATTTCTTCCAGGCAACTGTATGGTTACAAATTTTTGTAGGAAAAAAAATCCATTGTCAAACAAAAATGTATCGTTTGTAGATTTACTAATAGCGTTTCATTCGCACGCTTTGAGTACAGAAACTTAAAAATATTTAAGATCACTCGTAAAAAAATCAAAAAATCTACGAGTCACGAAAGATTTTTCTCAGTCTATCAATTTTCCACTAATTTATTATAATTTTAATGAATACATCTGCATCTCATGCATAATGTATGGTGATATGACATATGGTTGGACCAGCACCAGTCGTCATAGATATACAGTTTCATAACGATTTATTCATGCCACCATGTTGAAACTTCGAAAAAACTGGTATTTAATGGTGTAAAAATTAACTTGGAAATTACTTTTGCATATGGAATTTAAGAGGTCGTAATTTATTGTAAGGTCTAGAGGAGGTCCGTTTAGGTAGCCACCCACTAATTACTTATTCTGTCACCAAACTCAATGTTCTCGTATGCAGAATTTTGGTTAAAATTACACGCAAAATAAACATGAACTTAACATATGTAATATACATATATAGGTATATTCGAAACCACTACAAAATCCTTCCTCCGTTTGGAGCTGCTAAGGCCAGGTTTACAAACCGAAAGTACCTTTTTCTTAAATACAAATGAAACCATTTTTGAATATTAAGGTCATTATCTTGGTCCATTGATTGGTTTTAAAAGAAACTGCTTAAATCTGCATCACTTGCCATTTTCTTTTGAGTTTATGGTACAGAATTGCTTATATGAATTGAAGCGTGCTGCCTATAATCTTCCTCAGTAAAGAAGCTATAATATATAAAATAAAAATTCAAATCGGATAAGTAGCCTAAATTTTGCCACAATTAGCAATCCAAGGATTGGCTAATTCGTATTGCTAGTTGTCACCCATTGGTCGAAATTCGATTATAATGTATTTAAATTATAAGTCTGAACATTATTAAGGCTCTATTGATTTTCAATTTGACCGCAGACTTTTAACTGTGACTAATAGTGTATTTATGTGTGTGTAAAATACATGGTTGTGTGTGTAATGTTTTTCTAAATGATTGTATTAAACAATAAAAATGCTAGCAATCCTCAGTTCTTTTCTGTATGTGTGCGAAACTTCATACACCTCCGTCTGCGCAGTTTTCCTAAAAAGGAGTTCAAAGTTTTTACTTCGCGTATTAACATATCGCTGGTTTGCAAGAATATCGTAGTCATTCAAAATTCTAACAAATAAAACTAAGTATGTCAAAAGATCATAAATCTTTGAGGTTTTATCATGAAAAGAGTTGCGATGATGATTTTTCTTTAAATTGATAAACTTATAACATCACGGGAGGGGCAGCGGATGCGCATGCGCAAGCGATCCCGCGGCCTCTCCATTTCCGTGCTGAGAAAGGCCATCGCAGGGATTTTAGTGGGTATAAATCGCCACATAACCCGATCTCCCCCCCAGGAATCGGGTATCTTTTCGAAGATTTCCCCTGCGGAAACAAAAAAAAAAAAAAACATCAAGGGATCGTTTAAATTTCGCAGCTATGCACCAACACATTAATAAAGAAATTTAAAAACCCCATTCCCTAAAATTCATAATTTTTAGTTGCATCGATATTCTCGAAAAGCAGGGATTCATACAAGTATATAGATAATGCCACGATCAAATTGACAAAGCTATCACATTAGCACAATTAGATCCATTTGCTTGTATAACGTCCTGTCATCAAAACACAAAATGAAAATGAAAAATGAAAATGAAAAAATACTTTATTACCAGCAATAACTTAATGTTAACAGGGAACACGGTTACAAACATAACAATATTTTGTTGAAGTGATAACAGCGATTTTCAGGGGCGTCCACTAAGCGAGCTTGTGTCGTGGATGCCTTATTTACGATTAACTATAACAAGTAAATAAAATAAACTAATACAGTATGTAAATATTATTGTTAATAATGGAAAGGAGTTTTTCCTCCTATTATTATTTTTGTTAACTGTTTATTACTGACCTAACCAATACTAAGACAAGTACAAATTTTATGGAATTCGTATCTTTTGGGTATTAAGTAAGTCTTTTGTGAAACTGCTCATTTTGAATGTTTACAAGGTAAAGCTAGTATTGTTACTGCAGAAAATATCTTCTTCTTCTTCTTCTTCTAGTGCCGTCAACTAACGGAGGTTGGCGACCATTAAGGCTAACTGAACTTTGTTCACCGCTGCTCTAAACAGTGATGCAGTACTCATATTAAACCACTGGCGCAGGTTTTTAAGCCAGGAAATTCTACGGCGGCCAGGTCTACGACGGCCTTTTACTTTCCCTTGTATAATGAGTTGTAGCAGCTCATATTTCTTATTTCGCATTAAATGACCAAGATACTCGAGTTTCCTTTTTTGGATCGTTTTGAGTACCTCTGTTGCAGAAAATATCGTAGAATGAAATTAAACTAATTTTGGCGTTAAGTTGATTGTGCTAATTAAATCATTTAAGTTAATATTTGTTTTAAATTGTTACCATTTTTTGTGATCGCAAGGAAATTGTCGAAAGACATATGATAAGGGGATTCTTACTTGATTTTGATTTTGAAATGAAATAAAAATCGTTCAATACACAGATTTTTGTTTATTATAATGCATATACACAAGTATATCTACTGTAAATAGGAATAATATAATATAATTTTCGACTTCGCTAAGTTAATGTTATCTTCTTGGAGCAAGGTATTCGTTTTTATAATAAAATCCCGCAGAACGTGTTACAGTTAACAAATAATAAATTTAACGTATATTTTAAAAAGTCTTTAATTGTCAAACCATATTATACTGTTCAAGTTAATATAGATGATAAAGATGCTTGCATTTAGTATAAGCAGTATTCACGCAGGGTATTTAATATATTTGTGACTTTTAAATGTATGTAACTTTGATGCCTAGCGACGAGTTGTTAATATCAGAAAGAAAAAAATTTCAGTGTCGCATATATATATATATATATATATATATATATATATATATATATATATATATATATATATATATATATATATATATATATATATATATATATATATATGGTATACTCACATTTGATTCGGTGAAATAATCGTTTTATTATACGTATCAATTAATAATAGAATATACCACAAAATACATAAAATCAATAGATATAAATTAATTCAATAAAACATTCTAAATAAAAATTATAAAATACATATTGTTGATCGAAGTAGCCATATATATCATCCGTGGTTAGAAACCGGATCTATAAAAAATGTTAAGGTTAATTTAATCGATATTATATTTACGAGGGGACAGATTAAAACAAAATCGGCACATTTTATTGGCCCTTGTTCGCGCAGCGGGGTCTCAGTGTCCCTCCCTCGCACACGGGGTCATAGCTACATAAATTAAATTGTTTTTTTATAGTATATTTTTCTAACCACACATAAGAGTTAGAGATGAGAAATTATCGACGGAATGAATTGAATCGTTTTTATAATGAAAAATTAAATTTAAATCAAATCAAATCAAAAAATACTTTATTCAAGTAGGCTTTTAAAAGCACTTTTGAGTCGTCAAAACAAACAAAAAGTACTTAAATTAAGGAAAAGCTACCACCGGTTCGGAATGTAGATTCTACCGAGAAGAACCGGCAAGAAACTCGATAGGTACTCTTTTAAAATTGTGTTATTAAGTATATACATTTTAAAAATTACAAATGTTTATATTAAACATCCTGTATGAAATTCATCTATACTAAATCCATGCATTATTATCATCTATATAATCTTGTACAGAATAATATGCTTTAGCTATTAAAGAATTTTTAATATACAATTTAAACTTATTGATTGACAACTGCAAAAATTTCTTTGGTATTTTATTATAAAAACGGACACCTTGCCCCAGAAAGGAAACATTTACTTTGCGAAGTCGAAAGCTTGGTGTTATGAGTTTATCCTTTCTTCTTGTGTTAATACAATGCGAGTCACTATTTCTCTTAAATTTAAAAATAATGTTCGAAAATTCGTAATTTTCGTGCCGGGTATTGTTACCACATAAGACAAATAAAGGAGAATGGACTATACAAGGTTTTTTATCCATAATATTATTTACATATTGTGTTCTTGTTGTTGTTTCTCTCAAATATTTTTTTCTTGAGTGTGATATAAAATAATTTTTGGCACACTTACTTTTACCACCTATATATGTGGAGAAAAACAGATTGAGTCATAAATATTAGGGACAGATCACATTGGGGAAAAAAAATTAAATATCTTAGACCTTGTTATATCAAGAAACAATAATAGCAAAATGTTTTAAAAATTAAACACCTTTATATATAAATATAAAGAAATCTAACACGTATAATCCGAAATCCAATATCCCCAACAATAAACCGTAGGGTGTAGAATTTCGCGCCGTGTGTTCGAACATTCTTCGATCTTTCACCAGATCGGTCGGACAAATTATATTTTTATGTCCCCTTTGACAAATTGGGTATTTTACGAGCCTCATACCTATGTGCCCAAGGCCCTTTAGATAATAATAAACTTTTGTGTTATTGTAAGGATCAAAACATATCGGTTTTAGTAGATTGCAATTTTCTGGTCGACCCTTGAAGTGAAATGAATCTGATATGATAAAGTTCAGTGTTTATTACTGTTATAAAACTAAACGGTCTAAGTCAAATCGTTTTGGTAGAGAAAAGTTTTTACTCATTGTGATTTAAACTATTTTTAAATAATTGGTGGTCTGGATCGTCATGATGGTTATGATTTTTGAATTTATGCTACATATAAAAGAGTCAAAATCAAAATATACTCGACTCAAGTAGGCGATGTTAACGATGCAAAAGTGCTTGTAAAAACAAGCACTTTTGCATCGTTAATAGAGAAGCAAAAAAATAATTAATTAATGTATTTACCACTGATTCGGAATGTAGATTCTTCCGAGAAGAACCAGCAATAAACTCAATAGTTACATATTGAAAATGTTTTACAATTGATTTAAGAGTTACAAGATATGAAATTCAATAAAAAATTCGTTTATATAATACTGAAATACTAATTATTTTGTTACAGGTAAGCCACAAGAACAATATACGACACAAATGTGCTTCTAAAAATATATGACGAAAAAGTAAAGGTAAGTTTGTTTGTTTGAGCGCTAATCTCAGGAACTCCTGGTTCGAATTGAAAAATTCTTTTTGTGTTAGATAGATCACGCTAAGACTAATAGGAGAAAAGCAGTAACCATAAACGCGAGAAACCGCGCGGGGCAGCTAGTGTTATCTAACCAGCTAACTCTTAAGACGCGAATTAAGTTTTATTCTCATATTTGACATAAAACAACTCGTACCCTGGTGACAGTTACCTAGGTAAATGATGTTGCTAAAGGCAAAGGCACTAATAGTTAATGACAGGTGTAAATCTTTTATGAAAAAAAAAAATAAAGGTCTGAGGGCATAATTTATAAATGTAATTCTCGTCTATAATCTTTGCTTTGAGTGCCGTTATGTTTAGTTCTCAGTATTTTATATTTATTCTTACTTTAATGTTAATTATTATTATTTTAAAATAGTGTCTGTCTGTAGAAAAATCACCGAATTAAGATGTTTTTCATTCATGTTATTTATGCATAGTTATTTTTCTTTTCTTGTCTTATTTAGGAGACAAATGTGGCGTATTTCCAGCCACACATAAGAGTTACATAAGAAATTATCGATTGAATAATTGAACTGAATCATTTTTTATAATGCTAAATTATAATGAAAAAAAAAATTTCGAAAATTCATGACTTTCGTTTGGGGTATTGTTACCAAATAAAGACAACTAAATAAAAATAGACAATATACCATTTCATTATAATTGATAAAGTTACGAAAGATTTTGTTCGAATTTTACACTAGCTGACTGTCTAGAATTCTAAAATAATATACATTTCAAATGGTACCATAGTTTTTAAAATATATTCAGCGGCTCCGGAGTTTACTATTTTATTATTTTATATTCTTTTATTGTCTCCTTTTTTCCTATTTAATACATTTTTAAATCCATGTTATATACATTATATAAAATATATTTAAAAAAAAAGTGATGCATCGGTGGCAGGGTGTGAGGCCAGGCCACCGGCAGCTAGGGCTCCAGGTCGAGGAACCTCCTCACTCTACGTGCCGCCTCAAGCAATACTGCCTTCTGTATTCGGCTCTTGATCGATCAATGAGCGAAAGTTTTTGAAGATGTTGGTCGAAACTAGGGCTAGATATATTAATGTTGATTTTCGCTTATTATTACATTAGTATACTGAACACGTAATGGCTATCGAAAATTTCTTTAACAACCTAAATATGCTTAAATCAATCATCGAGTTCCGCGTTGTTTTTATTTCGACCAACGTATTTTGGTCCGTAAAAAAATCGTATAAATTTCACAGCTGCCCTTCAAAATTTGATATAAATGTAAATTTTTATCGACTTAATTAAGGTAATTTTAATTCAATGGCAAATTAATTATGACCCATCAATTACTGACGAAAATCGGAGCCCTTTGATCCATGGTATAATTATGCAGTATATTTAAATGATGAGTTGTATTCTTTATGAAAATTATTGTTGTGTTTTCGAACAATAATGTCAATCTTTTATAAAACCCGACCCAAAAAAAGTACTTGTAGAAAATCTAGGTATTAAATCTTATTTACAATACCCGCACTGCGCTTTATCAGCAAACATGATCTATACCAATAAATAAAATTGAAGTTTCTGTTTGTAATTTCAAATTAACAGCTCTTAACTAAATCCATATGAAACTGTACACGGTACTTACATCAGAAACACATTTTTTAAATTTTCGTCTGTCTGTCTGTTTGTTCCGTTTAATCTCTGAAACGGCTGGAGCGATTTTGATGGGACTTTCACAAAAAAATTGCGGCTTTTATTATAAATTGTTATTTATTATAATTAAAAAAATACGGCAAAACAAAATTTTAACTAATGAAATTGTGAACGATATCCGATTTAAGTAGGGAAAGTTAAACATTATATTAATATAATTTTCCCACATATTGAAGCAAGTGAAACGTTGGGGCACAGGTAGTTAAAACTATAAAACATTCATATGAAATTTTTATTATAAAATTTATTAGAAATATAAAAATATTTTCTAATTTGTATTTTTTAATACATTAAAAAATAGTGTTTTAATTAAAAATCTCGATGCTTCTGTGCAGCTCGCTTTTATTAGATACATTTTTTTTTTGCTTTTCATAGTTGTACTTTTTTATTTTTTCACTCGAGAGTGTATACGAGCAAAACTTTTTTAATTATTTCGCCATTCCTATCCGTTAGGTGTATATTTTCATAAAGGCATACAACTATACAAATAAATAAAATTGAAATGTCTGTTTGTAATTTCAAATCGACAGCTTTTAACTGAATGCTTATGAAAGTATACATGGTACTTACATCAAAAAGACAATTGTATAACATTTTTGCGTGTCTGTCTGTTTGTTAATCTCTGAAACGGTTGGAGCGGTTTTGACATTCACGCACAGATAGCTAAAGTTATAAGGAGTAACTTAGCCTAAAAATTATATAGTTTTATT
Organism: Hypolimnas misippus; assembly: GCA_037950945.1. NCBI lineage: Eukaryota > Metazoa > Arthropoda > Insecta > Lepidoptera > Nymphalidae > Hypolimnas > Hypolimnas misippus. Next base: position 1,371,179 of record JBBEEQ010000026.1, read on the forward strand.
AATACTAGACAAGAAAATTAAAACAAATGAAATAGTGAAAGATACCGAATCGTCAAGTAGAGAAGCTATACATTATATATATATTAACGCGAGTTAAACCCCATGTCTCAACTAGTTTATAATATATAAAAATTAATAAATATTTGTGTGTTTACTTTTTATTTACACTTTCGAGGAGGTTTTAACTGAGAATTACCCTTGTAAGTTTTATTCTCGTAATTGATATAAAAAAAACTTTGTAACCTAGTAACAGATATAGACTTTAGTTACAAAAAAATTTGGAAAAATTAAAATGACCGATTTTGGATACCATAATGTAAATAAGAAAAAAATTAAAATGAACTGTGTTAAATGTGGTATTGTTCAATAGAACATATGTTAATATTGTTTAGAATATTTAACGATTTAAAGCTCATTAGTAATGATTCTTTATGACCTTGTTACGCAGTCGGGTTTTGATTATTTCAATTAATTACTTGTGTATATATGAGTGTTATTTAAATCATTATTAACATTAAATCCTTATTAGAAAAGCTGCGAACAAAAAATACTAATAAATTCAAAATAAATGTAATTAAAAGTCCTCTATCCCACAGTTATCCCCAGAATTTGTGTGGGCTCACACCACCCGCCTTGAAACAATAATTACTCCAGCTATAAACATTATCCGGATTGGACAGGACGATTGTAATTAAATCGATGTAAACGAATTTTTCTCGGTCTGCTTGTCAAGGTTCGTCTCTGCGGGTGGTTTTTGACTATTATTAAATAATTTACAGTATTTCCAATTACACTAATATCTGAAGTCGTCTGAAGCTGATCGCGTACGCGCAAGGTCGTCGATGCTCTGTGAGTGTGTACGAGAACAATGACCTCTAATGTGGTGAAGTGTAGTTCATGTAACATCGTGATAAATGAATTGTTATCATTTATACAGAATAAAATAATGGTTATGGACGAGGATAGTTTGATCAGAATATGTGAAACTGCATTTACGTCGGAGGAAATCGAGTGTGCCAAAAAATTATTATTTGAAGCTGTACCGATGAAGAAAATTAAGGCTCGTAAAAAGGATAAAGCTCGTAAGGATTTGGAGGATATTATCGAACTTATTAAACACGCGGATGCTTCGGACCCTGAAAGAATTCCCATCTTCGTGGCAAAAGAGCTACATAAATTACCGCCGGTGACCTTTGACCACTTGGACGCCACCCGCATCTTAAAGGATATACAGTCCTTATATGAAGAACTAAGCAAGCTCAAGAATGACTGTATCACCCGAGAAGAGTTAGTCAATGTTTTAAGGGAATCAAGGCATAATTTTAAAGGTGATAATATAAACCGAGATAGGTATCTTTTAAACAGCCCAACATGCGACAGCGGACCAATGGGTCTTCAAAATTATTATTACGGTAGGTCAACGCACGAAGAGTTGATGAACTGTGTTGCCGATGGAGAAAGAAACGATTGCCCGTCTCACTCACCCTTGCATAAATCACAAGGAAATGACAAGGACATATTGGCTACGTCGGTACCTGCTTATGACAAGGCGTCTACGCACGTGGAGGCCACCACCGCGGTTTCGAAAAGTGTGAGTGGTGTGGAAGATATCATCACAAGTGTCACGCATACGTGTACTGTGCATACTGAAGAGGAGCGCGTGGAGGCCCCAACCACGGTTTCGAACATTGCACATGCAAATAAAACGACTATGAGAGATTCGAGTCTAACTATGGCCGACGTACTTAAAGTGGACGGTGAATGGAAACAAAGACTAAGTGAAAATGATCAGTGGACTACGGTTGAAAAACGAAAAAAGTACCGTTATAACAAATTTGTGAGTAACTTGGGCAAAGCGAGTGACAGTTCGAACTCTAAGTTTAAGGCGGCCAATATTAGAATACCACTTTATATTTCTAATGTTTGTAAAGAAACGACTGAAAAAGATATAATTGAATACATTCGAAATAAGACGCAGGAAGTCGTTCAGTTGGAGAAAATAATTAGTAAAACGGATAGGGAGTATGATTCGTATAAATTATTTGTATCTAGAAATAGGTTACACTTGTATTTAAACGAAAGAATTTGGCCTATAGGGATTCGTTTTAGACGTTATGTTGTATTCAATAAAACGAGTAGGGCTGTTCCTAATGCGAGTTGACTTTAATTTGTATGACTATGAATATTTTAAAAGAAAATAATAATCTTAATTATAAGGCTAAGTTTGTAACTTTTAACGTTAGAAATATAAAAAGATCTGTAGAATGTGTAAGAAACTTATGTATGCAAATGGATGTAATAGCACTTCAGGAGACTTGGCTGCTACCAGATGACATACCCTGGTTGAGTAAAATTCATAAAGATTTTGAATATGCAGGTAAGTCTTCTATTGATACTACAGCTGGAATATTGACGGGAAGGCCTTACGGGGGGTTAGCAATGCTGTGGCGAAAAGGATTATTTAAATCGGTTTCTATTATAAGTTGCAACAGTGTGCGTATAATGGCTATAAAATCCGTTCTTAGCAGTAACCGATCAATAATAATAATCAATGTTTATATGCCAACTGATGCAAATGAAAATCTAGTTGAATTTACTAGTTGCTTGAGTGAGATAAGTGCTATAGTTGAAAATAATAATGCTGAGAGTGTATACATTCTTGGAGATTTTAATGCCCATCCAGGCCGTCCATTTTGGAATGAATTATGTAATTTTTGTAGAGAAAATGTTTGGTTGTGTGCTGACGCGGAAATGCTAGGTATAAATTCGAATACTGTTACATATATTAGTGATATTAACAATAGTAACAGGTGGTTGGACCATTGCGTAGTTACGCGCTCGGCATGGGATACTATAGTAAGTATTAGGGTAGGACAGGATGTATATTGGTCAGATCACATGCCTCTAGTGATCGAGTGTGACTTAAATATTATTACACCTAAAATTATTATAAATGAAGTGACCGTATGTAGTAATGTAAAGTGGGGACATAGATCTAATGCTCAGATTGAGGAGTACCATAATATTTGTAATAGCAAGTTTAAAAATTTTTATATTTCTGAACCCTTTAATCACTGCCTTGGCCAGAGGTGTAGAGATCAAAATCATGTAGAGGAGCTTGATAAGTTATATAAAAATATAGTGCATATTTTATCCGAAGCTGCTACTGAAACTAGTAAAAATGATAGGTCATCCTTTACAAAAAGAGAGCGAGTGATTGGATGGAACAAGCATGTTCAGGGAGCACACCGGGAGGCTAGGTTTAAGTATCAAATTTGGTTGTCCAATAATAAACCGAGATCAGGTAGGGTCTGGGATGAAATGCGCGAAAGCCAAAAGGTTTTTAGGGGTAAATTAAAATGGTGTCTAAAACACCAAGATCAAATAAAAATGGACATAATTGCGGCTCACAGATCATCCAGAGATTTTCCTCGATTCTGGAGAGCAACCAATAAACTGAATGTTAGACCTAGCTTGCCGGTGACTGTGTCGGGATTCAGCACGCACCTGGAGATTGCCAACATGTTTAAGGAAAAGTTTAAAGCTTGCTCCTCACAAGACCGTCATTCCGAGGCTAGGGTTGAGGATGATGATTTGGGTGATAGGGTGGATATGGTCAGTGACGTCAAAATAATGAGATTCCCGACCGAAGAAGTTAGGGAAGTTATTACCAAAATGACCAGAGGTAAGTCACCGGGCCATGACGAACTCAGTATCGAACATCTCAAGTATGCTGGGAGTCAGCTACCTAAAGTGTTGGCTACTTTCTACTCTCTTTGTTTAGGCCACTCTTATCTGCCTTCTGAAATGACCAGAACAGTCGTGGTACCAATATTGAAGAATAAGACTGGTGATGTGTCGGATCATGCGAACTATAGACCTATATCGCTAGCTACGGTGTTGGCTAAAGTACTGGACAGTCTGCTAGATAGACAACTAGATAAATATCTACATTTTCACGATGCGCAGTTCGGTTTTAGGGCCGGACTCTCCACTGAAAGCGCCATAGTATGTTTGAAGCAGATTGTTCAGTATTATACAGATAAACACACTCCGATATATGCGTGTTTTCTGGACCTCTCCAAGGCTTTCGACCGAGTTGTGTATAAAGTACTATGGAAGAAGCTAAAGGACGCATGCATACCGCCAGAAATACTATCTGTTTTTCAATATTGGTACAAGAACCAGGTAAACAATGTTAGGTGGGGTGGGACTTTCTCTGAGGATTACAGGTTGGATTGCGGGGTGAGACAGGGAGGCTTAACCTCTCCTAAGCTTTTCAACCTGTATGTGAATGAATTGATTACAGAACTTAGCGGTCAACCTCTGGGATGTAGTATAGATGGACTTACTGTCAACAATTTAAGTTATGCTGACGATATGGTGTTGCTTGGTCCAACGGCTGGTTCAATCAGAAAATTGATAGGCATATGCGAAAAGTACGCAGCCAAACATGGTCTTGTATACAATTGTAAAAAAAGTGAGTTAGTGGTCTTTAAGGCCCCGGGAAGAAAGATTGATTACAATCCATTTATCCTTTTGAATGAAACTCCAGTCAAGAGAGTTAAAACATTCAAGTACTTAGGCCATTATGTAACCGAGGACCTTAAGGACCTGAGTGACATTGAACGTGAACGCAGAGCCTTGGCTGCCAGATGCAACATGTTGGCTCACAGGTTTGCGCGTTGCAGTATTGATGTTAAAATAACATTGTTCAAAGCATACTGCCAAACATTTTATACCAGCTCCTTGTGGACCAACTATACGCAGAAGGCAATCAATACCCTGCGAATTCAATACAATAACGGTTGCAGGTTACTACTAGGACTGCCAAAATATTGCAGTGCATCAAATATGTTTGCACAAGCAAGAGTTAATGACTTTTACGCAGTGCTCAGAAAAAAGACTGCTTCACTGCTTGCCCGAATAAGAACAAGTTCTAATAGTATCCTGAAAACGTTAGCAGATAAGTGGGATTCGAAAATGTTAAGCCATTTCATAAAACTGCTTGTTTATAAATAATAATTGATTTTGTAGGTATTCGAAATTATGAAATGAATATGTATTTAAAATTAAAATTTATTATTAACTATAAAATTATTTTGATTGAAATTATAATCATTAAATTCATCAAAAATAGTTGAATTATTAGATTATGTTTAATTTTTAATTGAAATGAATTAATAATAAATTATAAATAACAATTTAAAAATTAGTAAATTATACTACAGGGATTTGATTGAAGTATGTAATTAATATGTATTATAAATTAAAAATTAAATTTTACCTGTAATTGAATTGAATTTTAGTAATTATATAACAACAATTAAATTAAATAACATTAATGTAATTTTAATTATTTATTAATTAGATAACATTTTAATTGTAATTGTAATTAATTAAGTAATAATAAATGGAGCTGTTACTAACATAGGTATAAGGAAACTATTACTAAAACAATGGGTCAAAGATGCCTAAATAAATAAATTTATTATTATTATTATTATTAATATGGGAAGAATTGATTGTTTGTTGGTTTGCATTGAATAGGCTCCGATACTTCTAGAGCTATTTGAAATTTTTTTTGTGTTGATTAGCGCGTTTATTAATGAAGATTATAGGCTTTATTACATCAAGCTCGGACTCATAGGAGCGAGGCATAAACGCGAGTGGAAAAGCGGCATCGAGTAATCATATGAATCCTAAAAAATGTAATTTGAAAAAATGTTATGTATTACACATAATTAGAAGCCTGTCCTTTATACTGAATATTTTGTTCTCTTAGACAAGAATTACATTTGTAAGTTTTAATCTCGTAACTAATATAAAACAATTCTGTAACGTGGTAACAGTTACGTTGTATGTATGTGGTTACAAAGGCTGTGTATGTAACATAAGGCACTTGGTAAATTCTTTCACGTGTAAAGTCTGACAAACATACTTATGTAAATATTTACGAAAGTAAGAACAAAACTAATAAGTGAAATGTGCCTTTTACATTCCTATTTCCTTACTAATACAGATTAACCGCAACGTCAATGAGCTATACAGCGCAAAAATCATTGTTCAAATCTGACTTCAATTCTTCATACAAACATTCAAACAAACTTTACTTCTTTAAGAGTATAAACGGACACTTAGTATTCAATATATCAATCAAGCTCTAAATTAATACAAAAAATAAAAAAAAGGATTATTCATTGAAATGAAACTATTTTAAACGGATTTAAATCGCGTATATTAATTATTTTTATCATCCCGACGTTTCGAGCACTTTGTAGCGTTCGTGGTCACGGGTAGATCTAAGACAACGATAAAAGGATTATTTTTTACAAAACATTGTAGACCTCATCTAAGCCACTGCATCTACCTCTGTAGGCCGTAGTTTAATTATTGAAGAATGCAAAACGTACCCAGCTGTTATGGGAGGTTGACGCTTAGCGAAATCATTATTTATTACATAGTCTTACATAGTGGCGTAGGAAGATTGGTTACAATGTCTGATCACCAACTATTATGCTAAGATGTCTATTTTAAGGTAAATTAAATTTAAACATCAAATTGTTGAATTGGATCCATACAAATAAATAAAATTGAATTGTCTGTCTGTAACTACATATAAACAGCTATTCTCCAAATACATGTGAAAGTACTAGCTTCCGCCCGCGACTTCGTCCGCGTGGAATAGTTACTTTGGGCTAATAATGCATTATTTTAGAACAAATTTGGTTAGCATAAAAAAGGTTATAGTGAGCTAACCTTAAAAGATAGATATATGCTGTCGTAGACTTTTTTTTAGAACTTTAAAGGGGAACAATTCTGTCATACATGATTTTTGCGATACTTTAAGCGTTTACGCAGCGCACGCAGCGTAAGCTCTCTCAATAGGAAAATATCCCCCGATTTTGAAACTAGCTTCATTGATGCTCCGCACTTTTTGGTCTTAGCGTGATAATATATAGCCTTTCTCGATTAATGAGCTATCTAACACTGAAATAATTTTTCAAATCGGACCAGTAGTTCCTGAGATTAGCGCGTTCAAGCAAACAAACAAACTCTTTAGCTTTATAATATTTGTACAGATATACATACCTATATAGCTAAGTAGTGACATCATAACATAAATAATTAAAATTTTTGTCTCTTATTTTTGGCTTATTTATTTCTGAAACGACTGGACCGATTTTAATGGGACTTTCGCTTGCGGATAGCTAATGTTATAAGGAGTAACGTAGACTACATTTATTTTTGAAATTTTATTTATTTTAATAAAAATAAACGCTTTCTTGAAAGGCACCGCAGACTACAGTCTTGCTTTGGACAAGACATGCCGTCCTGTAATCGATGCGAGCGAAGTCGCGGACACAACTAGTATTTCAATAGTAACCCCAATTCGCGCATCCTGCCAGTCATTCTCTCAAAATAGTCGAAAGTAGACATTTTACTTAATTAGATTATTCTGAAACGGCCGGGAATGTGCTCTACTGATTAAAATATTAAGTTTCACGTCTTACGAGATTAGTATTTGATCGGGGTATTAGCATAGCTTCGAATCGCCTTAGGGGTATACATTGTCTTTAGCTTCTTAGAAACTATTTGCGTTATTTCGATGTGTTGTCTCGTGTGATTGTCTTGGAGAATTTATTGATCAATCTTTTAAGTGACCTTGTGAGACAATGAATTATAAACAAAATTGTCATTTTATATTCATCGCTTGTCTATAATGAATGTTTCTCTACCTTATATTTTCAAACTCAAACTCAAAATATACTTTATTCAAATAGGCCTTTACAAGCTCTTTCGAATCGTCAATTTACAAATTCGTGATGTCAGTTCCACGTGAAGCTACAACCGGAATGTGGACTCTACTGAGAAAAGTCGGCGAGAAACTCAGTAGTTACTCTTTTAAAAATATTTTTGTACAATATTGTTTGATACAATAAGCTACAATTCCTGCGGGAATATCAACGCCCTATTATTCCACGCGGTTTTATCATTAATATAGTCATATCCTGAACAGTATGCTTATTCTATTAATGATTTTTTTATTTCTATCTATAAAAATTAGTGGTCGTTTTATTTTATTGAATTAATATATTTTTAGTATAATTAAAAATATATAGCAATCGCGTCCCTTCTCTATATAAATCATAATATTTTTGCCTTGGACAGACTGTTGATTAAGGCTGGTTCCCGTGACTTGGTCTGCGTAGTTTACTTCAATTCCTTCCTACTTCTTCATCTTCATCGCGACGAAATATTTTTTTTTTTTCTATTTTTATTCAAAATAGGAATTTACATTCTCTTTTTGAACGTCAAGAAAATGAATCTACCACGGTTTCGGAAAAGTATAACCTCAGGCCTGAGAAGAAACCGCGAAAGAAACTCAGCGGGACTTTTTTGTTAGTTTTTTTTTTTTAACAACGTCAAGATTGGTTACAGTATGTAAAATATATTGAGACAGCCTGGAAGCGATCGCATTATTCCCAAGGTGTGTCATCATCTATGAAATCTTTAATATTATAATAACCTCTAACACACAAACGTTTCTTTACAATTTTTTTGAACTTTGATATAGAAGCATTTTGAACGTTTTCTGGGATCCTGTTGTAAAATCGTATACATCTCCCAACAAAAGAATTACTTACTCGACGTAGTCGAGTAGCAGGCACAATGAGTTTGTCCTTGTTTCTCGTATTGATATGATGGATATCACAATTTTTTTTAAATGAGTCAATGTTTCTATGTACATACATTACATTTTCAAGAATGAATTGAGAAGTAACAGTTAATATGTTAATTTCTTTAAATTTTTCTCTTAAAGATTCTTTATGGCCAAGGTTATAGATTGCGCGAACAGCTCTTTTCTGCAGAACAGATATTGTATTAATATCGGCGGCATGTCCCCATAGTAGTATGCCATATGACATTATACTATGAAAATAGCTAAAGTAAACTAAGCGTACCGTTTCAACATCTGTTAATTTTCTAATCTTTTTAATAGCAAAAACTGCAGAGCTAAGTCTATTCGCTAACCTTTCAATATGGGGGTCCCATTGTAGTTTGGAATCCACAGTGATACCAAGAAATACTGTAGTTTCCACCGGTTCCAACGTTTCTCCATTTATAAATGTACATGTTGTTCTCCAAGGTCTTATTTAATTCTTTATCTAAAATTATCGATATTGGATTAGCACTTTAGACCTTAAAACGTAACACACAAACAGACAGAGTAACTTCCACATTTTTTATATGAATAAGTAAGAATGGATAAAACATTCGTTTGTGTAATAAGACTTTAAGTAAAAAGCAGCAGACTTCAAAAAAAATATATTTCGAATCTAAAAATGAAGAAGTGGCCATAATTGTCAACCAATCTAGAAAGTTGCGTTTATCATGGGTAAAACTAAAAAAAACTTCGAGGTAAGTAAATTGATTAAAAAAAAGTAACAACTTGTAAATATCCCACGTCTGGGCAAATGCCTTCTCTCCTGTGAAAACGGGTTAGAGCTTAAACCACCACGCTGCTCCACTGCGGGGCGGATATACATGTGTCAGAATTTCCCCTGGCACATGCAGGTTACGATGTTTTCTTTTACCGCTGAGCACGAGGTGAAGTTAAACGAATCAACTCAGCGGTACTAGCCGGCCATCTCAAATTAATCAAATTAATAAATAATTCATTTAATTGTCTTAGGGTAAGTTTTAATTTTTGGTACCATGTGATAAGAAAAATAAAACTAACTATTTTTAGAAACCTATCGTTACACCAATATAATTGAATACATTCGTCACTTATATGTTAATGAAATCTATACCCACATCAAGTTTAAGTACTTTTTGACACAAATTAACGAAAATAATTACGCTTTAAAAAATTACTGTCGCAATAAAATCTTTTAAATAGTTTTGTCGCATGAGACACTTTAATTACGAACAATTTACCGTATACATGTCGGTCTCTTCGTAAAAGGTTTTAAATAAACACGTCAAGATCTCGTTCGTTTTATCGGAACAGCCATCTTTATTGACAAGACCACATATTTTACGTTACAATTAAAGTCACAATTTTCAAACCGTTACAAGCGTATGCGTCTAGTTTTATATCCCTGTAAGGCTGGGTTCATATCGAATTGTACTGCACGTTTTTTGTCGGATTCGATATTAAATGCGCAATCAGCCGGGCGTTCACACCGTAAATTTTCATTCGTGTAATAAGATTTTTACTTAAAATTAAGGATCTTCACAAAAAAATCTATACGAATATTATAAATCTGAAGAGTTTGTTTGTTTGGTTGAACGCGCTAATCTCAGGAACTACTAGTTCGAAATAAAAATATATTTTTGTGTTAGTTAGTTTATTTATTGAGGAATGCTATAGGCTATATTACATCACGCTACAACTCATAGAAGCGAAGCAGTAACCATAAACGTGAGTAAAACCGCAAGGGACAGCTAGTACATAATATGGTTTGAATGAATGAATGAATGAATGGTTTACTTGGATGACAAACTTATTCCCGTTATTTTGGTTTGAAATCATACTACTGATCAGATTTTAATGGAAATTCAATAGGCCCCGAGAGTATGGCCTTTATAAAATATCGGTCAGCTGTTTTCGAGTAATTGGGGAATTAAGAACATCCCCCTTTTTTGGAAATCGGTTAAAACAAATAACAACAGTTGTCACACTCATATTACGCTACAGCAAACGGAATACGTTAACGTTCATTCAATTTTCTTTACGAGTCCGGTGAATATTCGCCAAACGTATTTAGCGCTGTACGTATTTTGCAGTACAAACGTGAATGAATAATAAACAAAATATGATGCAATCTTTATTCGATAGATTATATCCTGCATAAAAACGTGCAGTGCAATGCCGTGTGAACTCAGTTTTACTAGTTAAAGAATTGACGTTTGACAGAAAAACATACAAAGAGCGAACTATTAATTTTAACACCAAAGTTAGAAAATATATTGACGCCATGATAAAGTTAATTATCCCATAAATTGGGATTAATTTGAATGTATAATTAATTAAAATACTATGTCGAGCAAACATCATTACGGGGATATAACTGGCGACACTAGTTTTGATTATATGGAATATTTTTTTAAAGGATTTTCGTCTTAAGATTTTAGTAATTAGAACGATATTCGTGTGTATCCATTTATGTATTAAATTTGTCCCTTATTTTATGATTGATAAGTATGAATGCGACTGTGGGTGTACTTAAATTTTTAAATTTATTGCTCATATTATCATTACGGGTGTAATTAGACTTATTATTTTAAACCAACGAATGGGTCTTAGCTATAATTGGATGCTGATAAGCAATACTGTGTCAAGCCACATGGACTTCATTTTGAGAAAATGGCGTCTAAATATGTAAAACCTATTCTTGATGAGTTTATTTAAAGAAGTATATATCCATATTTTCTTTTCCTTTCTGATAAATGTTAGAATGAATTAAAAGCAGATTGATAAATTTAATATAATGTCTAACAAAAAGATTTTCAAATATTTAAGATTTTTATATAAATTGCAATTCGAAACAATAAATGAAGAAACTTTTTTCCATACTTATTTAGTTTATGAGACTTGACTTTTTTGACGATATGTAGGAGACGCTGTATATTACATCAATATCTCCGAATTTGACTTTTTGTGGGTTGACACATTATTGCTTATCAGCATCCATTTTACGAAGTCCCGTTCAGACGAAGATTATGAGCTCTTTTCTAGAATTTTTGAAAGGGTCTGAGTATTTTCTATTCGTCTAATCGACTTAAAATTTACTACATTATGACTGATTAAATTAACATATGGACTGACGTTGCAGTATCATCTCAAATCATCAGAATACAAAACTCCTTACTAACTTCCAGCAGTAGTATCGTATTGGGGTTCATTCGGAGTCGGATTTTTTTTTTTAAATTTACAATTTCATTATTTCAAGTCTGAGGTATCTAGTGACACTTTGCTCGTTTACAAGAAATGTTTGGATAGGCTTAAGGAATCCTTTACGGGTGTTTGGTTTGGTGTTTATGTTGTTTGTGTTAGTGTTGTGTTATCCCATGGAAATTTTGGGTGTCAAGTGGCAGTTTTTAGGGTTCCGTACCCTTCGATAAATGGTACCCTATTACTAAGCCTACAATGTCCGTCCGTCTGTCTGTTTGTCTACCTGTCGGCAGCCTGTATTTATTAACCCGTAGCACGTAGATTTAAAATTTTCATTTTTTTTTCTATTGTGATTATAATAATAAATAATTAAGATGAAAATAAGTAATCGACTTCAAAAGCCAAAAAGGTAATTTCGTTTGATGATTATCCAGTTACTTTGATCCAAACTACTAAACCGCTTTCGATGAAAATTCTATGGGACAAATCTGCAAGCTTTCACATAAAAAAATTTTTCAAGAAATAACGTAGCTCTGAGATAACAAAAATTAATAAAAGACATACATTACGAATTGTGAATCTTCTTATTCTGCCCTATGTTTGTGGCTCCTCTGGTACTGGGTGATCATAAGCGGCGATGATCCCTTAACATCAGGTGACCTGCTTGTTCCTATTATAAATAAACCCATCACACTCAAATGCCTCCATTAGGATTTCATCCTGTGTCGGGGGTCTGGTAACACACAACATAAACGCACAAACCACGACAAACATTCGTATGACATATGGACGCTGATAAGCAATACTGTGTCAAGCCACACGGTCTTCATTCTGAGAAAATGGCGTCCAAAGATGTCAAACCTATTCTTAACAAATATGTTTCAAGAAGAATATATCCATCTTTTCTTTTAGTTTTGATAAAAGGTATAATGAATCAAAATCAGACTGATATGTAATAAAAAGTTTTTCAAATATTTGAGGTTATCGTATCAATTGCAAAATATGAAACGCACTTGAAATTCAAACCAATTAATTAAGAAACTTTCTTCGTACTTATTTGGTTTATATGACTTGAATTTTTCTTCACAATGTTAAATAGGAGATGCAGTAACAAAATACATATATCTCCGAATTTGACATTTTGTAGGTTGACACATTATTGCTAATTAGCACCCATAAAGACGTTTAACGTGAGTGGGTATTAAAACCGCGTTTCTTAGTCCTTTAATCAGTTGTATTGGTCGTTGCGCCAACGTGTCTGCCGACAAGAATAATCTATGAAAGGATAATCCTACGTTACGCCGTTAATATCCAGAAAGCATCATACTTCCTGTGTAATACCAGGATAAATATGTGCTTCACCCACACATTCTCATTAAGTGCCGACCACACTCGACGCGTGCTAGGAACACTTTGAAGATTATATAAGTATAATATGGAGATATATAAGTTATAATATGGAGATAGTTATATTCATTAAATGATATATATTAACACTAATTAGTTCTCGTGAATTAACATAATTTGATGCTGATAAGCAATCATACGTCAATCCGCAAAAATTAAATTATATTTAGAGATATTGATGCATTCTGAACTAAACTAAATAAGTACAGAAAAAGTTTTTTTAATCTAATGTTTAGAATATTGAAGTGTGGTCCATATTTTGGATTATGCAATAATCTCATATATTTAATTTATTAATAGAAACATTCTTTACTAGCAAATCTGCTTATGACAACTTTTTATCAAAATTGAAAAGAAAAAATGGATAAATACTTCTTCAAACAGATTTATTAAGAATAGGTTTGACATCTTCAAGCGTCATTTTCTCAAAATGAAATCCAAGTGGCTTGACACAATATTGCTTTATAGCGTCCAATTATACACTAGCTTATATATTTTAAAAATGATGGGAATACAACATTTCATCCATTATTTTATCACCTAAATTATTTTCGCGACGAAAAGTAGCATATGCTCTTTTTCAAGGTGTTATAAATATTTACGCTAAGATACAGATAGACAAATACAGATACTTTCACATATTTATTTATTAATAAATTTGAAGTTTTGTTTGTTCGAACTTAACAATTTTAATAAATAATAAATAAATAAATAACGCATTACACTCAACGGCCCCAATTAAGATCTCATGACCTTGTGTCGGGGGTCCGGAAACACCCACAACACTAACACAAACACCCAGACCACGACAAACACACGTGAGCGGGGATCGAACCCGCGACCGTTAGCGCTTTAGTCAGTTGCAGTGACCATTGCGCCAACGCGTCTGTAATAATAATTATACTAATTATGACGTCAGTTAGTTTTGAATAAAATTAAAGTTTAATTTTAAGAACACATACATTTTCTTTCTAGACCAAAACCACGCAAGCAAAGCCGTAGTCAAGTACATGTGCTTATATAAAAACTTCAATACAAGTGATCTTGAAAAGTGCTCTTAATTTCCCTCCATTAATTCTAAGCAAAAACGCTAAGAGGAAAAGTGTCGTGAGTCAATGACACTCGGTGATTAATGGCATACATTTACACGAAATAAGCTTTGAAGCTGAAAATAATATTTGGTGTTACCTCAAAAGTTATAAAATATACGTTAACAGATTTTGTATCTGATATAAATATTAGTGATTGAATGTAAATATATTTAGCTGCAAATCTATATACACATAATATAAAAATAAAAAAAACTATGTTGTATTTATGTTGATAAAAATTTTGTATAAAGTTTTGATCACATTTTACACATATATATGTAGGTGATACGAAGTTCACCAGGTCATCCTTTTATAAATAAATAAATAAATAATAAACAAAAAATATCACACTCAGTGGCCACCATTAGGATCTCATGATCCTATGTCGGGGGTCCAGTAACACGCAACACAACACAAACGCCTAGACCAGAACAAACATCCGGAAGACTAATACAGACTTTTGCAATGAGCGGGGATCGAACCCGCGACCGTTAGCGCTATAGTCAGTTGGAGACCACTGCGCCAATGTTATATATTATTATAAATCAACAAATCCGTATTCCGAATTACAAACGGAATTCGGATTTCGGATCGTAACGGAACGGAAACGAACGGTACTAAATTGATTTTATAAGTATTTAAATCGTATTTTATTTATTATTTTGAACATACTGACGTTTCGAACATTTAAGTCAGTCTTTTAGTAGTCAAGCGGTGTACTTATCTATACTTATATTATAAAGCTGAAGAGTTTGTTTGTTTGAACGCGCTAATTTCAGGAATTACTGGTTCGAATTGAAAAAGTATTTTTGTATTAGATAATTTAATTATTGAGGAAGGTTATAGGCTAGATTACATCACGCTACGACTCCCAAGAGCGAAGCAGTAACCATAAACGCGAGTGAAATCGCAAGGGACAACTAGTATGTGATAACAATTATATAAAGTAAAATAAAAACATATATGTTTATTTAAATGCGTAATATAAATTACTCTAAAAACAAAATATTTACTTAATAACATTAGAGTTAAACACCCTATAACAGAGAACATGTCCCCAACCTTCAACAAAACGTTACGTTCCGCAAAATTCAAAATCAATACCACAACATATTAATTATTAATAAAGGTCCTATAATAACAGGCCTTTATAAACTGGGGACATAAGTTCGATTCCCAACGGAGACAAGTTTACTCAATAACAGCCTACCCGACAAATTATTCAAAACATTTTGCCACGGATCGTGTTAGGATGGAGGTCTACATAAACTACGCTATGTAACGCCATAAATTGTTATATTGCTTTCTCTTTCCTTTATTACGGATTACGTGTCCAAAGAGTTTCAATAAGACTGTCTCTGCCTTACTACAAAAGATTTAAACAGACGTTCAACGCGTGTTTAAAAAATCCGTCCTACAAATCCGCGTCTAAGCACAGTTTTGAGTTAAACATGCTTTAGATAGAGATTACCATACGTTTAACTAAGTTTAATAGATGTCTAAATCTATTATAGCTGTCAAATGTAACGTATAACATTTTATCAATAAGTTTTTTTGTAAGTTTATTCGTTTTAAAGCAATTTATATAATATTTTAAGCAATGTTTAATTTTTAAACAATGTTTAGCTAGACACGTGTTGAACATGGTTTTAATGCGTCTTTTGTAGTATGACAGTCTGTCTTTAAATGAAATTTTGAACGGTTTAAAATTTTTACATATTATTTGGATGCTGATAAGCAATAATCAATAACAATATCTATCGAATCTGAAAATGAAGAAGTAGCCATAATTGGATGCTGATAAGCAACATTGTGTCAACCCACAAAAAGTCAAATTTAAGATATTGATGTATTTTGATACTACGTCACCTATTTAACATTATCCAAACAAATTTCAAGTCATCTAAACTAAATAAGTATGGAAAAAAGTTTCTTAATTCAATGTTTCGAATTTCAGGTGCGTTCATATTTTGCAATTTATAAAATAATCTCAAATATTTAAAACCTTATTATTATATAACATATTAAATAAATCTATCTGCTTTTGATTCAATATACATTTTATCAAAATAGAAAAAAAAGATGAATATATACGTCTTCAAACTAATTTATTAAGAATAGGTTTGACATCTTTAGACGCCATTTTCTCAAAACGAAGTCCGTGTGGCTTGACACAGTATTGCTTATCAGCGTCCATTTGTTATTGTGACTCTGGTTGTATTGAATGTACTTTTTACGCGGACGCCGACGTTCGAATAACGCTCGGGGCGAATGTTTGTATTTGTACTAATATTTGTTTCTAGGTCTGTGTGTTGTCCTTGTAGGCTTTAGCACGCAAAGCTGTCGGTCCCGGTTGTTATCACATAATAATGATTGTTATTTTTAGTAGGAAAACTATTCTAGTCACAATAGCTACTGGCGCTCAGAGGTTGTGTAGGTCAGATAGCGAGTAACCTCTCAAAACCTGTACTATAATAATCAGACCTGGGTTAAGTTGGTAAGTTAGGAACATGATAACGGATATTCTAACAAGTAACAAAAACCAAGCGTGGGGTTTTCGTGGTGCGGAACCAATAGTGTTCTACTCTGACTTTCGTTTCGCTGGTTTAACTAACCCTCAACTAAAAAAGAGAGGTGTTATAAGTTTATCGTGTACATCTATGTGTGTGTCTGTCCTTGACATACTAGCTCTTTAACGAATGAACAGATTTTGATGCAGTTTTGTTTGAAGGCTAATATAATCGAGATGATTCGTAGATTTATATTTATTTTGTTGGAGGAATTGGAGCAACTTTCTATACTATGAATGATATTAAAATAATTTAGTTGCGTAGCCTTAACTTGATTCTGGAGCATCATCTGCTATCAACAGGATACATAACTCACCTCCGTACATTAGAAGTATCGTGTTGAAATGGTCTCATTAAATAGATTGTCCATTTTTTTTAATTAAAATTTTTATATTATCATTATAAATTATAGCACGTATACAGTGCTGTGTAACACTCTTTCATTGAGGAAAATGAACATGAACTAAGCTACTTATGGCATTTTAGAATCTTTTAGTAGACGCAAGTCCTAAACTGATATATTCTTGCATTAGGTGAGAATTACACTTGTAAGCTTTACTCTCGTAATGTATACTGATAAATAAAATTCAAGTGTTTGTTCGTAATTTTAAATTTTGCTTTAACTAAATACATATGAGTATATATGGTACTTACATCGAAAACACATGTTTTAAACTTTTTGTCTGTCTGTTTGTATGTCTGTCTGTTTATTCCGGCTAATCTCTGGAACGACTGGACCAATTTTCACGGGACTTTTACTAGTAGATAGTTAATGTGACTAAGATATCTCTATAAAAGATGCAAGGGTCAAAAATAAGATACTGAAATTAAGTTCTGACAGGTATTAAGCAATGAAAAAAAAGAAAGGAGGAGATGGATATATACTTCTTCAAACAAATTTATGATAAATGCGATTGATATCTTTAGACGCCATTTTCTCGAAATGAAGACCGTGTGGGCTGACACATCAGCGTCCCATTATTTTAATATGTTTTAAACGCGGATCTAGTTTTACATAGTTCGACTTAGGTTTATAAAGGGTGGAAATGATAATTATATTTGTGAAGGGCAACGTAGGGTCGGTCAAAGGGACAGCTGCTTGAACGAGACGAGTCCCGCGGGACATGTTCACGATTATCGAAAACATGGTCGCCTTATGTAAATGTTCGGACTTGTTGAGGCCTGTTTATTGTAGCAGTTTACGCTTACACCAACGATTTTTTAATTCTCTTTGAAACTGGGCTAATGGGGACGAATTAAATGATACTGTGTGCAATTTTGTGCTGATATACAAAATATGAGCCTGGATGGCCTCGTGGTTAGAACGTCGATCTCAACCGATGAGTGGGTTCAAACTTCGGCTAGCACCACTGAATTTGCAAGTGCTAAATTTGTGTAAATTAATCTCGAGCTCGGCGGTGAAGGAAGTATCGTGAAGAAACCTTCATGTGCCGGGAGAAAATCTGACACATGTATATCCACCAACTCGCAGTGGAGCAGCGTGGTGGATTAAGCTTAACCTTCACCTTAATAGGAGAGGAGGCCTTAGCTCAGCAGTGGGACATTTACAGGCTGTTACTTTACTTTTCACTTTACTACAGCTACGCTCTACCTCAATAAAAGTAATAAAGATAATTCCATCAATAAATAAACGAAATGTAACACCAAATCACATAGTTTTTCACCATAAAACATTCACAAAGGACTGATACGAATACAAAGACTTCTCTTTTTTCGAATGAAAAACCCAGCGAGTGAAATATTCTGCATTTCGCGTGTTACGTGCTGAAGCCGGTCGTAATACGCGTCATTTTCGTCTCGTAGGCGCGAGCCAATTCCACTTGAAATCTCTCTTGAGCATTCGACCTAGTTCCCTGGTACAAGTTACAGGAGTTTAGCGTGATTATTTTTATTTTTGATTTTTTAAATTTTCCAATCAGTATGATGGAGCTCAGTATGTAGGCTGTAGGACTTTACAAGTAATGATTATATAATTTTTAGCGAGCTTGTTTTTTATCAGTAATGAAATTTAATACGGATGCTGATAAGCAATAATGTGTCAATCTACAATAAGTCAAATTCGGCGATATTGATGATTTTTTTAACGTAATTGAAAAAAAAATCAAGTAATCTAAACTTAATAGGTAAGGATAAACGTTACTTAATTTAATATTTCGAATTTCAAAAGCGTTCCATATTTTTCAATTTATACAATAATCTCATGTATTATAAAAACCTATTATTAGATAAAAGTTTTTATTTTACCAATCTGTTTTTAATTTACTTTACCTTTTATCAAAATAGAAAAGAAAAAATGGATATATGTATACTTCGTCTAACAAATTGATAAAGAATAGGATTCTTTGATATGTGATTCAAAGATGGACCTTATTACGAAGGATACTTACGTGGATTTTGCACTTTCTCCGATACTAAGTCACCCCAACAAATAAGAATCTAATGCCATCTTAAACTTCACAATCGCTCAAGTCGTCCCTCCCTAATTGCGTTACGTAACACTTGAACGCTTCCTATATACATACAAATATACATTACTCGCGAAGAACATTACCCTCCCTCTGGATCAGTCAGATAATAAAACGTTTTATTTTTTATATGACGGCGACAGCGATGGCTGAGCGATAGTAGCGTCTTCATCTACGTTCGGTGGTACGGGGTCCATCACGATTTTGTATCAAAACTAAACTGGATGTCGGTATAACAAAAAATACTAGGTAGGTAAACCGATATTTTCGACTTGGAGGTATAGACTGGTCGATTTCTCAAACGTAAGTGTGCAAGACACAGTCCCCCACCATCCAACACGTCTCTATCCACGTGACTAACAACAATATCACCGCGCTTACCCTTTACTACCATAGTCAGTTCAGCGACATCTAATAAAAAATAAAATTAATCCACGACATATTTAATAATCGCTATATTCTCCTATCTCGCTCCACAACTAAAACGAACATCAGTCATAAGGGTTGGCAAATCCCTTATCTGTCAAAATCTGTGCGATACGCCAACTGCGGTGCGCGACCACGTTTGATTTATACGAAGATAAGTTTATTACTGACAATGTTTTTGAGAATTTTGAATTGTATAAAATTATCGTGTCGCAGTGTTTCAAACTTCTCCGAAACTTGACCGATTGACTTGACCGATTTTGAATATTTTTTTTTTGCGTTAGGAAGGGTTTCTGATTGGTCTGATAGATTTTTTATCAAAATTGATTTAGTAGTTATTATAGAATTAGTATGTCATCATTGCGTTTTGCTTTTGAAGTGTTTTTTTTTCAAGTCTGATAATTTTAATTGTTAGAGTCTGTTTCTGGATTTTTCAATAATATTGATAAAAAAATTTCGTCGTTATATCTTTTCAGAAAATTGTCAGAAATTAGGGAGAATATTGATATATAAGGGTTAGTACTCAAGGGTTCGCAAAGGACCTTATTATTATACTTAAATTTTCGTTTCGTTTCTCTGTCCAACCTTTAAAACGTAAAATGTATCCAGTTGGCATTATCACAGAATCTTCACGGATCATGGTCCGGTATCAATGCGTTTTTCCTTTTAATGGTAATATTTTGACCCTTAAAGTCCTCAAATATTATGTCGAAATCCTATCGCTAGTAATACACCTAAGTTCATATTTTGCGTTTTTTTTTCTACTAACGGGCCAGATATACCAGAAGACTCACAAAACAAATTATTAACGCTTGTGTCGTAATAGATATTTTAGACTAACGTTTACTCGCTTGAATTAATATTATGTCTCTCTCTTTATCATTTTAGTAACTAGCTGCCCCTTGTGCTTTCACTCGCGTATGGTTACTGCCTCGCTCCTAGGAGTCCTAGCGTGTTCTATTATAGCCTATAATCTTCCTCGACGGCTATCCGACGCTAAAATAAAATTTCAACATGGATTAGTAGTTTCAGAGATTACCATACAAACTTACAAACAAACTTTACTTTTTTATAATATTAGTTTAGATGCATCGGCACATCGCTGTATGACTTCTGGGTTAAAATGTGCTTGTTACGTGTTCAAACACGAGAACGGTTAAGTACATTCTCGTATATGTTATTTGCTTGCTGCTACTTACCGAAGCTGGTGATTTGTAAAGTCGCACATTTCGTAATATAATGTCGTATATTTTATTACATTGATTTTGATTGTATTCTTTTAGGTTACAAATGCTTTGTGTGTCTATTGCTCTGTGCACATAAAAATTAGGTTGGTAAACTGGCGCCCGGAATGGGGTGCAATGGTGTACTTACATCGCCTTGAAAAAAAAATCTTTTTCAATAAATGACAAGGTAGTTTATAAATAATAAAAAATATCGTTTTTTTATATCACATTTACTCTATTATATAATTATAATAGTATAAAATTAATTCTAAAAATGCTACACCTGCTTTCTAGCGTAAACCGAAAAGACAAATGGTATGCAAAATGCATCCTTTAAAAATTAGAATAATTTTGAATAAATGAATGGCGAAATCAAATAAACGGCGCCCATAATCTAAAACATCAGACTAATGCGCTACTTCCTCACATAATTTTCTTAGTCTAACTGTTTTACTATAAAAGATTAAATAAAACCATGTTCAACACGTGTCTAGCTAAACAGCGTATAAAAATTAAACATTGTTTAAAATGTTGTCTAAATAGTGCGTGTAAAATTATAAAGAAATATTATAGCACACATCATAATCGACAGCTAAAATAGGTTTTAAGCATATGTCAAAAACGAAATTGTCTTTAGACACGGATTTCTAGTACAGGTTTTTATACATATGCGTTTAACGTATGCTTAAATTTTTTGTAGTAAGGCTAAAATTAATTTTTAAAAGAAACAAACGCTCAACATTTATTTAATAATAATAATGAAAGAAACCTTATTACACCTACACCCTATTTTCGTTATGAAATTCAATTTAAATAAATGGAAAATTTAGTCCTTTATTATACTAAAATAAAATTAAGATCCGTTCGAAATGTTTTTAGGTTAACATCTCGTAAAGTTGTATCCTCGTAAGGTAATTTCATCAGCTGATGAGGGGACTGGCGACTAACCAACCATGAGTTACGTTAAATGTCTATAAAATTAAGTATTTTTACCGTTGTGTTTCTGAGGGAGGTTTTGAGTTTTTGTTCCGAATGTATTCGAATCAGTGGTAAATTGATAATTTTTTTGTATCTGTATTGAAAATTAAAAAGTGCTTATGCCTGCTTGAATAAAGTATATTTTGATTTTTAATTTGGTTTGTGATATCGGAGCCATGAATTGACTTTATAAATATTTTTTTTATATGTACCACCTAATGTGGTGTTGTTTTTGCGGCTTCGCCCGTGGTAATTCAAATTTTATCACTAAGCCTTAAAAAACCGACTTTTAACGCAAAATACGGTAATTTCGTCTACTTGAAAGACAAATTTGCTCCATTTTTTTGGATTTAAAACTAAACTACTGAACCGCTTTTGATAATAATTAGGACCGAACTGAAAGAATACCTTTCAAACAAAATAATAAATTTTAATAATAATTTTTAATCGGCTAAGAAATGACGAAGTAACGAACATAAAAAAGACACACTAAGAATTGAGAAACTTCTCCTTTTGGAAATAGGTACACCGGAGTTTACGTGTCGCATACAAAATTGTTTTTCTCTTTCCTATTATTTAAGTGTGGATATTGAAAAAAAATGAGAAACATCTAGACACGCGGTAGCGTGTCAAGCCAAGTTCAAGAAACAGAACTGGCGAGTCGCACCATGTGCAATATTACACGAACCATTTAGAGCCTTTTTTGACCCCCTCATAAATCAAAAACTATTTCACATAAACGTTTCAAATTTGGCTCATATATTGAGACTTGCTAGATACATACATATGTGTTCTAAATTTCATAAACTTATCTCAAACGTTTGTTTAGATATGTCCAAAAATCCACATTTTTATCATTGACTGACTGTCTGATTGACTGACTAGTCAGTCAGTCAGTCAGTCAATGGGACTGGGTTAGAGTTTTAATCAATAGATCAGTCGATCCATAGATTAAAACTCTAATCCAGTCCCAGATGACCTAGAGAGTTTAAATTTGGTATGCAGATAGGTAATTAGATGAATACAAAGGAATATAAAAAACTGGCAATTTTTAAATAATTAGATTCTTATGAACGCTTAACATAAATACCTAATTAGTGCCTGTACCTAATTACAACAGATGCCGGTCTTTATGTGGTAGGTATGTGGATTAACTTAACATATAACATAACATATAATCACGCCTATATGTATATGATATGATATGTTATACTGTTACTTATAAATTGATTTATAATGAATATATTATAAAATGTTTTTATATATGAATTATAGCCTTCACAAGTTCTAAACCTACAAGTGTTTATCGGTTCTTATTTTATAATTTCGAAAATTTGAATTGTTGGTAGAAACTAGCGATCGAACATAATAATTCGTTGGTAGGGTTATAAAAACTAGCCAAGACAGACCTTAGGCTACAATACATTATCTTATGTTATAAGAAGATATGATATGTTATACTGTTACTTATAAATAAATTTCAGGACTGACCATTGAACTTGGCACCCATTTAGATCTCACTTTTTTTGTCGTTGAAGTCAACAACCAAGGCTTTTATCATAATATTGAACTTGGCTCTCATTTTACATTTATGTTTTTGATTGGATAAGTATTACAAAATATACTAAAAAAAATAATTATCATATTACATGCGAACGTCTGATAAATCATACGCAATAACTTATGATTGATTATCGCAACAGCTTACGTTGAAACGTTTTCGTCGTTCTTATACGAAGCACTGGCTTGATTTTCTATAGAAAGGATCATCTTCGAAATATTCATCAATCATTGTAAAAATTACAGCAAGGTTCTTAATACTACTTTTTGTTATGCGAAAATTATGCTTGTAATATTAACAACAACAACGAAAACAACAACAACGACGACAACAACAACCACGGCGACCATAACGACGACAACAACAACGATGAAGTCGAATAGAACTATAACAAAAATAACAAATACATTTCATATATATGAATCAAATACAAATTACATGAAAAAGTACATAAGAAAGAAAAATTTACAAAGGCAGTCTTATAGCGAAGAGAGCGATTTCTTCCATACAACCATATCCTTAGAAAACAACAAAGTAAAAATGGGTATTAACTCTCGATTTATGTAAAACAACTCTGTAACCTGACAATATTTACCTAGGTAACCTTACAAAAGCTTTATGTATCAAAAATAAGGCACTGACAATAAAATTATTTTAGGTGTAAAGCAATGATTAAACAACTTATGTAAATCTTTATGAAAGTCTGTGAGCATAACTTACAGCGAAGCAAGGAAGAAGGGAAGTCTTAAACGAGCGAAAAACATAAATAATAATTAAGGAAATATACTAAAAACGACAACGAAACGACAGTATAAAGTTCGATCTCTTTAGTCTGTTTTGTTGAAATACAAAACAGTTCCGTTTAATCATCTAGTCATCTAGTTGTATATATAAATAAATAAGTAGGTCTCCTCCATATTACATACTGTACTCGTAGTGTGGATTAGGTTGGTACTTACAACATTACGAATTCCACTAATATCACTCTTTGGTAGTCATCAGCTAGTTTTTGGCTTAGAACAGATTTGCGTTGTGTAAATATTTTTCGGTCTAGCTTTGTTTTTGGGTGTTAATCTGTATAGAGTGCTAGTTGAGCCGTCGATCCCGGCTGTTAATTCTTATCCCATGTGGTATTGGTTCACCGACAGAGGCGGAGATTAGCAGACCATTGTAAAAGCCAATCTTTTTCCGTAGCACAATATAGTCCTAAATGTGGTAATGTGATCATTTGGGCTGGTAAGCAACGATATAAATTGTTACATGTATGGTCATAAAATATTATGTTCTCTTGTAAAAATATTATAAAATTTATACTAACTGAATTTGGAAGAATAACCACGTCAGTATTATTTTAAATACTTAAAAAACAAAAACAAAATGTTTTATTTCAACACATTGTTTCGATACGATCAGATTTTTCAAACAAACAAAGCGATTTTATTAAGGCGTGAAAAATTGTTCAAAATTGTGGAACATTTTTCATTTTTAACACTCTATTATGTCCCATATCCGATTCAATCTTCTGTTTTAAAATTATTGATTTAATAATTGATGAATGGGAATTTAAAATTATTGCTTACAAATTATACTATATTTTAAAAGTTGATTTCTATTTTTTTGTATCAATATTCCGCCCTTGCTTATAACTTTTTTTCTACATAATTGGCTTCCAGTGTGGATATTGAAAAGAGAGTTTCAAGTCAGAGAAAGCCAGACATCAGTATTTTTGATTGGCGCGTCGTGTCTTGCCGTCAAAATGATTTTAGATAACACATATGTAAATACGTTCGATGTTTTATGCCATATTAAATTTAGTTATTTGATTTGAATATTTCTAGAAGCTTAAATAATTAGATATATATGAAGTACAATTTATGATTTTCCTATGAATTATGATGTGTTATTCCTACTTTACACGCACTTATGCATGGACGCTTCTATAGTCAATCCGTCGACGATGAATAAATTATATAGCATAGTTTTAATCCTAAAACGCTTAAGGGTTTTTGATGATTGTCAACAATATATATATTTCCCTTCCACTATATTTGTATTAAAATACTTCTTAAAGATGTTTTTTATGATCGATTTGAAATATCTCTTTAAATATTGCATCAAAATTAATGTTTGAAATTCTATTTTTAAGATCATTTTTGAAGTTAATGTTCTCATTAAAAAAAATATTAATTCAACATTCTCACAGCAACTCGTGGCCATATCTACCAGTTAGTATTATAAAACCTGAACTAAAAATCATAATAAAAAAATAACAAGACTTTTTCAAGAAAGGGAAAGAAACCCTACTACCCTACCCTAAAAAGCCAAATACGTAAATTGGTTTAATTGCATGACATAATTATTTCAATTATTTTTATTTATCCCTTTCAACCAGTAAATAAAGAATAACCAAATCGGTTAAACCTTTTTTTAAATCTAGAAACGTACTTAAAAAGTCTTCGTTGAATTGAAAGGTTTACTTTCTTTTTTGGCAGTCGCTTAAACAGAAAGAGGATAAAACACTTCCTACATTACATGAGCTTAGTAAATCGCACCCACAATTTACCGTTCAGTCCCAACCTTTTAAGCATCAGTCTTATTTTTTCATTCGCGTCCAAACTTCGCCCGATAATTCAAAACTCGTGTGGCTTCGCATTCATCACACAGAATCTCTGCCCAACAATTTGTGTTCGGTATACTGAGACATTTTACCTTGTAACTTTTGTAACAAATCTCTTTGCTTAATCGTTGAAATTTTATGTTTTATTCTCGTAAGAACTCTTTGAAGTTATACGATCTGGCATCAGGGTAATAATTGTAGTCAAAGTAACTCCATTATATGGCGTGCCAGACTGATGGACTCCCAAAACATTTCATTATTCTATTCATCAATTAAGAAGAAAGGTGACATAAATAGAAAGGACTCATGGCAAGGTCATGGCTGATAGGCGAGAATAGAATAGAATAATCTGTTTTGCTGATCTTACCTAAAATGGAACCAGGACAAAAATTATGACTAACAAGCGCTATCTAAGCATAGCATATTTTGACAGTTAAGGGAGTTTAGAGTGTAGTATGAAAATCAGAAATCAAGTGTCAGAATGCAGAGATTTGTGATAGCGACAATTTAACGCAATTACCCTCATGAGTAGGGAAATGGTAAATAAAAAAATTGACGGTTTCTTAATGTTCAAAGACATGTACATAGACATAAAACAATCTTTAAAGCATAAAACGTCTTCTGGCAACGACCATTTTAGTGACGTCATTTAGTCTAGCTTGTTCGAGACACTTTTACGAATTTAACGAAAATAAATACTTTTGATCGTTTACGACTATTCCCTTATGCTTTAAGTAGGAATACTGTGTAATAGTTTTAACAGGGATACAGTTACTTTTATAATACAAAGTTCGAAAGGGAAGTAAGTAAAGAAATGAGGGACTAGGTTAAACTTCCTGTTCACCCACTCACCGTACGTCACGCAGCTACATTCCGCCGATCTCCTATTAAAAGTATGGTACAGTGCCCGTCGAGTTAACTACATGGAGTGAATTACACTTAAGTTTTGCTCTCAAACTTTCTTAAAGATTTACATATGTAAGTTGTTTGTTATTTACACCTACAAGAATTTACCACCTGTGCCTTATTTTTGACAATAACAATCACTTTCGAAAGGTTACCTAGATAATCGTTACTAGGTTATAGGTTTGTTTTATATCTGACGGAGATCAGCATTGCTGACGTCACAATTGTTGCTTTCAAGATGACCACTCATATTTGGATCTTTCAAATAAAAATTCCACAAGTGTTTTGTAAATCTTGTATATTCAGCGTAACGACTTCTTCGAGAGGTCTGCGCTGTACGAGCGTTCAAACACGAATGACCAATCGCGCACAGTGCAGCCGTATTTGAAATCAACACACAAACACGTGTTTAACGATTAACTCAAAATGATGAAATGACGTTTTATAACTTATTTTAGATTAATAATCAGCTTAATAATAAAGTCATTTTTTTATATTTGCGCCGATATATCAATTACGAAAGTCAAACGAGTGCAATTCTCGCCTAAGAACTGTAGTAAGTACCACAGCTGTCACAGTAAAAACGTTCGCATATTACTTATGAACATATATTCGTCGGCGACGAAATAGCTGTTACCATACCGTCGTTAATTCTCAATACAAGCAAATATTATTCGGTGGCAAGTTTAAAATGAGTCTGCGGATATAGCAATTTAAGGAGATATATTTTCGAACCGTGCTATTCGTTTATCGGACCGAAATTTATTGTCTCTGCCTTGAGCGGGAACGTTTACTCGTTTAAAGAAACATTCGGAAAGTATTTTTCATTTGATAGCGTTAAAGATGGCCACATGACTTTAAGTGGTTTTCTTTAGAGGATTATGAGTGATTGTTATCATCGTACTATTTACTATCATTTTTCAACTGACTTCAAAAGGGAGAAAGTTCTTAATTTTGTTTTACGTTTGTGACCTTTAAACTCCGTCATTTCTTAATCAATTTTGGAAATTCTTTTGTTACTTATTATATTCTCATACGGAAGACGTTAAGGTGTTAAAGTACTAACTACTACTAAGCTACGCGTTCTTCATTACTAATATTACTTTTCGGTAGCCGTGACTTGCGTAGAACAACAGCGACATCTTGTCTAATGATTAAAAAGCTTAGGTGTTAATTCTTTTTGTGTTTAAAAAAAACATGCCTCGAGATTGGTAGATTTTTAATCAAAATCGGTTTAGTAGTTTAGTTTTAGAAGCAAAAAAAAAAGTATTTTATCGAGATCAAATTTGCTTTTGAAATGGGTTTTTTAAAAGTCTTATTTATTTTGTATTTTGACGAATCGAACGTGCTTGTGAAAGTTTACGGGATTAAAGTATATTTTGTTTTCTTTTTAACTTTTGTTCAATGTTAATACTCTTATTAGTTACTAATTTATAAATCCATTATTAATAATCATAGCTCACGATCTTCTACTATTTGTATGTATTCTATTCGTCTCTTCCTAGAATAGTGGAGTTAGTTATGATAACTTTCCTATCTATAAATAAAAGTAGCTTAAGTTACTCCATATGACATTAGTTATCTGAGAGTGAAAGTCCCGTCAAAATTAGTTCAGCCGCTCCAGAATCTTAAAATCGGAATAAAAAATAGACAGACCGACAAAAATTTAAAAATTATGTTTTGATGTGACTACCGCGTATACTTTCATATGCATTTAGTTAAAAGCTTACAATATGAAATTACAAACAAACACTTCAATTTTATTTATTTGTATATATAAAAGCTTCAGTTCATTCAAATATGATGTTAATCTCATTTTAATATAGAATAAACCATTTGAAATGTATTCAAATCGCGTATATTAATTATCACTTTTAACATGCCAACGTTAATCCCAGTCCACCTGACAACATTCACTGGAAAATGTTGAAAACATCGAAATGTTAAATAATATTAATTTATGATACATGTTCGTAATTTACTAAAATACATAAGATTTTTATTTTATATTAGTTGTCGCGACAAGACCCGTTATATTAAATAGAATTATTATTTAAATTGAACATTTCTTCAATTTAACGCGGGTGAATCCGCGGGACACAGCTAGTGTCAAATAATTCCTTCAAGTGTTAAAGTTCCTTATTTACATTTATACTAGCTGGTGTCCGAAACTTCGTCTGTGCAAACTTAAAATAAAGAAAATTTCAAATAAAAATTAGCCTAAGTTACTCATTATAACATTAGATCTCTGCTAGTGAAAGTCCTGTCAAAATTTGTCCAGCAGTACCAGAGCTTAGCCGGAATAAACAGACGGTCAGACAGACAGACAAAATAAAAAAAAAATGTGTTTTAATAAACATTCGGTTAAGACATAAAGGAGTTCTGAGGTAACAAACAGTAAAAAATACACAACGAATTGCGAACCTCCTTATGATTGAAGTCGGTTAAAAATAACATATTAATACGAAACAAGTTTTAAGTTGAATCTATGTTAGATTACCAAGATATTATTTATTAATGAAATTTATTTAATCGCGGCTGAACTTCACGCTTCAACACTCACTTCACTGAAAACTAACTTCATATCTCGCTGGATATATTGAAAATATTACAGCGAATATTTCAATCTCTTCAAACGCTATTTTAATA